>OU342654.1:7527500-10027500 GCA_910589605.1 Chrysoteuchia culmella | reverse complement strand
GGCGCAGGAGGCGGTGCGGTGGCAGCGGCGGTGGTGCTCGGCGCCGTTGCGGTAGTGGGTGTGGCGCCGGAACCTGAGGCGCGTACGCAATCGCAGATTCCTCGGCGCGTCTCTCCGCTGACGACAGCCTGCTCGTCGTGGTGGTGGCTCTCGGCTTTAAAGGTAGACTGGTGGGTTTATATTTCTACAATGGTCTAGTCGCTGAAGTGCTAGCTCTAATTTCAGATCCCGACTTGTATATTGGCAGCCTTCAGTGTGTCTGCAAGTTTTTCGTCAAAGAGATACTTATCGATTTGAGTGTCATTGAGATGTTCTTTAACCTCTTTCTTTATATAGGAACAAATGTAACTCCGTCTCAGTACTGATTCAGTGTGTTGCACGTCACCATAAACGCGACCAGCATCAATTAATAGTTTAAGTATCTCAGGGTCCTTATGACCTAATGAAAGTGTTCGTTGAACAGCTAAGCTAAGCGATTTGCGTTTGTTTATTTTGGATGACGGTATATTTTATCTGAAGGGTGTTGGTAAGCGCAGCTTTCACTTCTAGGTTTAAGACCGGGGGGTTAACCGTTTACCGTTTTCTGGCGTAAAATATTTTTCCAAAAAGTCTTTTCTTGCGTCTTTGTTACCCCAGACGTCGCGACATGTTCCCATATGTTTGCTATTTCATTTATATATTTTTATTCTTTGCTAGGGGCCTCCCCCAAAAAGATTAAAATTTCCTCATCATGGAGTACCTCATCAGGTGTTAATTTGTTCTCTCCAGTAGCGGGTTCGGAGGAAGTCGCTGTCGGTGTGGGAGGCCTCGGGCGCCGGTGCCGGCGACGCAGGGTCAGCAGATGTAAGCTGAATTTCCGTCTCGTCTGGCACTGGTGGCGGGCACTTTTCGGAAACTGCGGGTGTATGATCCTCGGTATCACCATGAAACTCATACATCGGTAGTAGAAGGTCTTCTTCGTCTGGAATGTACAAAAAACAAACACAGGTAGGAAAAAATATGTCTATATATATGCGGGTTATTGTAATATTACTCGGTAATAGTCACATGAACTACACACAGTAATTGAATAATAATTCAATAAAAAGCAGGCATAGCCAAACAAACTATAAACTAACCTTAGCGGTGAATAAGAAAATCGAAACTGATAAATATTAAACAAGAAAATATACTAGAAAAAAGCAACTAGTCTCATGTCGCCCTGACGGGAATCGAAACTACTCGGTATTAGTCATTCGAACTATACACTATAGTGATAAGTTTTTGGAAACATCATGTACACAGTATTAGAAATGCAAGGAAATAACTACTTATCATAATTACATATTAATGCACAATGCAAGACAATAATTATTGTCGTCTTGTTATGAGCAGAAGTTTAACCAACTTCATTTATCGACGGGATTGCATTATCGTTCGATACTGATGAGTCACTTGAACTTGAATTGTAACAATTATGATTTTTCCGCTTTTTTTACTTTTTCTCAATACTTGTAGTATTCTCCACAACATCTCACTTTATTCATCTTCCGACTGTTTTCGCTTAGACATCCTAATAACAAAACACTGGAATATATTTATATATATATATATATATATATATATATATATATATATATATATTCCAGTGATATTATTATATATGATATTAATATATTATGATGATGATATTATTATATTATATTTATATAACCAATGAAATAAATATAGAAGGAGCATGTGGTGAACGGCGCTGCACTAGAAACACGAATGACTACAGCGCCTCTGGCGGCTAAAGGAGTGCCTCGGAAAAGACCCAATAGATCAACTATTTTCTCTTTTAGGTTTGTTTTTTATATGAATACCAAACTACATTAAGTAAATAATTTAAACTATTAGTAGATGAATGGCGAGCCGGTACGCGGTACTATAAGTGTTATTCCAATCTCGAGAACGAAGCAAAGGAAGTATAATACTCATTTTAAATAACTTTGAATTAACTGCAAAATTCCCTATTTTCCTTTTTTATGTCTTTAAAACAACTAGAATAACGTTAAAACGATAAGATGAAACTTTTTGATAAAAAAAAAAAAATCCGGAAGTTGACCGCGGTAACATCCTAAAAATTTCCCTCGCTGTTGTGAAGTGAAAATTTGTGTGTTGCGCTCGACAGAAAAGTTTTTAGCGTCTCGTACCTTTGAAACCCTCGCTACGCTCAGTATTCAATAGAGGTAACTCGCCGCTAAAATCCAACTTTCCAATCTTGCATAAAAAATAACTATTTATTCCGTGAAAAACAGGCTGTTGCGTTGGAGTGGGCATAGGTCAGCACCTGTGCCCACTACAACTGAACAGAACTAATCTTTGAACAGACTGTAGTTCTATGATTAATTTAGTTAAATTAGTTAATAGTTAAAACTTAGTTAATGTGTGATAAATTATAAGTGTGCAATATTCAATAGGAATAGAGTCAGTAAATTAAAGCCAAACCGATATAACATACAAAGAGCATAATTTATTAGTACAGTAAAATATTTTAACAAGTTTACATTATTTCCCTCAATTGGAAAATAAGAGAAACCATTACAATATTTTAAACATATTTGAAGCGATTCATTGTTAGGAAACCGTAACCATGCTGTTTTTTTTGCAGTGACTCATCCTTCACACATATTGGTAGCATTGCATTTGCCGTGGTATTGCTTATTATAAATCATCATAGTACTTTGTACTATGAACTATACCTTAAATACAAAATACAAATCTAGTTTCAAACCGGTGATAAAAAGACTCCTAGGACATGCAGAAACAAATACCACTAATTAAGAAATGAGTTAGTTATCATAAATATTCAAAACGCATCTGGTACTAATTATACATGTTCTACAGTATATAATTCTTGGCTCCGTGTGGCTGATATTCAAGTATTTTGTTGGTTGAACTGCCTTTATAGGTGCCACTTTGTCACACTCGCGGGTTCAAGCCAGATAACGACTTCATACACAGACCTAAATATTTTGCGGATTGTCGCCCTCGTGTATTGTTTGTGTTCGCCGCGACAAAGTTCTTGTCAGATTTTGTCGCTGTACGAATATTCTGTTTTGTTCAGAAGTTTGCGTTTGCGAACTTTTAAATATATTTCTATAATTTCTGAAATTTAATCCATATTCGGCCAGTTTTATTTTTCAGTTCTCTGTAAATGGGAAATCCTTTTTTTTCAAACAATTAATTTCCATTAAACAAGTAATAAGTTATAGTAACCTAATATTAATAAAATAATCTAAAATTGATAGTAATCGAAAGTCTGACCATATAAGTTTTCGAATTAATTATTAGTAAGTAAATTAATTAACCTATTTTTACTAGCATTTCTTTTCATATAAACATAATTTAAAACGCGTATTTTGTTCAGATATACGATTCTCTCACTTGAACTTCGCTAGCATCACAAATGACACACTTATATAATTTGCCTGTTTAAGCAATATCGAGATCTACAAAACATACCGAACCAACTTTTCAAATGATAGTCGATGGCCATCATCAGAATCGAAATGGCCGAGATAAAGACGCCGCGGGTTCTTTCCTCCAGTAATTATATTCTAAGCGAGAAGGCCGAATCGTTAGCATTCTGTTTAACGTGACTAAAAGCCATGGCTGAGGGTTGTTGTGTCAGCAAAAAACTTGTTAAACTCCTCTCGGCAAAGAAAGAGTTATGAAAACGCCAACTTTGGGGTCCACAAAAAAACTGTGGACACTTCGCCTAACTTCGGTCTTCAACAGGATTTTATAAATATTAAAATCTAAGCGGGGACACTTTGAAAGCGGAAACTAATTCCTTCGCCTTTGTTTGCGTAGTCATAGCTTTTTCAAATTGTTTCCCCCCCACTTTATGGTTTAACGGAAGCGAAAGATAAAAGTGGAAATATATCAAGTTGGCTATGGTCGGAACACGGTTTGTAATGAAAATAAATGAGCATTGCATATGAAGATGCATATAGAGACGTCAATTATTGGTGCAATATTAAACTACCATCTGTTAAAGCAGGTATAATAACTTATTGCGATTGAAGTTGTATTATCGCATATAGAGTAATTAACCAGACTGCCAAAGATTAAAGATTAGTGTTTGGAGTTGAAAATATATTTGATATCTCTTTTGATTCAAAAATTCCACAAAATATGTTTAGCGTAGTAAGAAAGATTTCAATCATAATTATTTCACTAGTTAAGTGCGAGAAAATAAATAAGTTTTTAATCATATCCTAATAATAGTACAATGTGCCGTGTGGTGACGGCCTAAGAATACAAGTGTCACCACTCCCTTACATGCCTGGGATGTCGTAAGAGTCGACTAAGAGGCGACGCATTGAACACCTGTGAAGGAAAACTTGAAACAAACCCTCTACCAATCCGTCTGGCCAGCGTGGTAGCAGTAGGCTAATAGCCTCCTATGAACGCCATAATATGCTTGAGCTAGGAGAGGCCTATGTCCAGCAGTGGACGTCCATAGGCTGATGATGATGGAATATTATAAATGCGAAAGTATGTCAGCTTGTCTGTTTGGCCCTCTTTCACGCTTAAACGGCCTAAAATTATTTATTTATTCCCATATTCCCACGGAAATGCGTACCACGCGGGTGAAAGAATAGAAATAGAAAAAAATTATATCGGGTCATAAGATTTTACGAAAAAGATATTTCTTTTTATCTTCTTTTAATTTAATCAATGAAAAGTTTTTTCATTGTAGTTTAGAATAATACGAAGACTTTTAAAGACAACAAATAATTTATTTGGAATCGTACTTTATTGGAGAAGCACTATTGAAAGACAATGGCCCTTGTAAAGTTATGCATAATAATTGCCCGCCTCTCTACCAATTCAAGCTTTTGAATAAACGGACCTACGGTTCGGGCACTAATTGAAGATTCTAATGTTCCAGGAAAATTACTTAAGCAAAGGGCTGATATACAAAATAATGAATTGAAAATAAATAAGCTGATATTGAAACATGAATAGTAAAAAACGCACTTCGGAAGGTGTCAAAAAGGCTCAGACTCTAAGTTCCTTTGGTGATCGAATTAAAAGACATTTCCTTTCACTTCCTAAAAATTGCTTAAATTAATTTGTAATTGTTCCTATCATTTCTCTATTCGTTTATATTATACATATTCCTTATCTTATTTGTGCACCCACTCCCCTATTACCCTATCTATTCATATTCTTTCACTCATAGTTGCCTGGAAGAGATTGCTTTATAGCAATATACAATGGACGGCCTATTGTATGTTCTTCTTGTTTGTTAATTTATCTGTATTTGTTTGTTTCTTTTGTTATTGTGTGCAATAAAGGTTTAACCACCTACTGATAAGTTCTAAATAAAATATGTCTAACTATCTCTTATCATATTCATTATTTAAAATGTCTCCTTTTGATGTTTTAAATGTTAGTGAATTACGCGAAAAGCATTTAAAACTATTGCGGTTCAAATGAAAATTTAAAGAGGAACATTAAAACTCGCTCATTCGTTCCGGCAGTGGCGTAATAATCCGCTACTGTTTGCGTTCGTACGTTCCGAAATTCAATTTAAATATGATGGGGTGCGCACAAACATGAGATCGGCAGAATTAAATGACGTGCACCATTTGTCGGTTCACGGACAGCGTGGCCGAAGCTGGCCAATTCCCAAATTGATTGCTTTCCGATAGTATTTTTAAATACAAATCTACGCTTCTCAGTAATCGTGCGGTTTATGAAGTTAATTTCCGTATCGCGCATCAATCCACCGATGTATGAGATGCAGTACTTCCTTTTTGCAAACGTTAATTTAGCTATTCGCTATGTTTGGGATGATACTTTGAGTAATCATTAAGCTTGCTGCAGCGCTGTACTAAAGTATATTTTGATAAAGTTCATTACAAAAATATTATTTAGTTTTTGAAATAAAATCAAAATCAACGATATCAAGATTTGTTACTGCGAGAATAAGTCATTATTTAATACGGATACAATCATGACTGGTAGTCCCACAAAGTAGTGGAAATACGAGCCCTAGTGTTTAATATTAGTTGGGCACTAGTAATAATTGTGGGACAAAATCGGTGGGAACCAGTCAAAATCACTTCTTTATATCAAAGTAGTTAGGTACAATATAATTATGAGAGATTACTTAGATGACAAGACATATCTCATTAAAAGGTATAAAAATAAATAATTCGAAATACTTATTATTAATGACAATCATAGAGCACTATTTTAATATAACGATACATTATTACTTGAAAAATACTAGAAAAAATTGCTCCCGCAACTTTGAACCCGCAACCTTTGGAGTGGGACCTAGGAACCTAGGGACTGGAGTTTATGAGAGGAAGCTGAATTTTTCAGGAGATCGGTGTTCAGGTCACCCATGATTATATGGTGCTTATAATCCGTGGAGAAAGTATGAAGAAGCGTATCCAAATGAGAGATAAAATGGGTGGTCTACCACCATGAAACATGTTTCATGGTGGTAGACCACCCATTTTATCTCTCATTTCAGAGCAGGTTCTTAGACATGTCTAAGAACCTGCTCTGAAATAACACCTTTTAAATGCAACAAACCGCATCGAAATCTGGTCGGTAGTTTCCGAGAAAAATGGCAACAGACACACACACACGAACACACACACACCACACACAAACAAACGCCAAACGCATATACCGCCTAAGTTCCGTTCCGTCCGTTCGTGGGTAAAAATACTGTAAAGGAACAATGCATTACAACTCGTAATTTAATAAACTGAATCTGTTAAAACTTATCATTTACTATCTCCTCATTTCTTCCCATAATATTAATTTTCTTTCAAGGGTTAATGACATAACACAATAATATTTATTCTTATTATATTGTACCTACCACACACTATTTCAAAATACTAAATTGCAATATTCTAATAAAGATGGGATAACTATAGCTAAGTTAAGTTTAATTACCGAGCGTTGAATTGTATAGCAATTTTACAAGCAGTATCTAAACGCTTCTGCGTTGCGGTTAGCTTGCATATTCAGCCAGCTTAGTTCCTCTGTTATTAATAAAGCTAACCAGCATATTACTTAGGGTATAGACTACTAATAAAGTTGTTAGAGAGAAGGTCATTGGAAGATTTGGATTGGAAGTCTTTTATGACTAACTGTTAATAATTCAAAGCTGTTGTCAGGAATCGTATTTTTGCTGTCCTCACATTCTAATAATTTTGAATTATTTACTCCCAATTGGGTCAAATATCTCATTATTTTACGTCTTCTGACGTTTCATCTCCCTTTCGCCGCGTACGTAACCGTAGATTTGTAACTGGTTTCGAGTAAAGAATTATTCTTCCTTGTACGTAACCGGATTTCGTATTTCATTGCACAAGATGCATGCGATCATACTTAATATAAGTCACTACCGACTTATTCGCAATTCGCGCAATTCATTTTGATTAAAATTGAGAATATTCAGATTTTGAGACAAAAAGAATTGCGCTCACTTTAAATCTTAAAAGCTTTTTCATGGGTACTTATTTTGAAATAATGAACGAATGGAACGTCCACGTCTGTGCAAATAAATACAGCTTTCTTAATATTAGTACCATACAAAATGTTGAGGATTCAATCCCATATTCAGAGAAAACAGCTGACCTAGGCCAGTCACGTTAGTGTTATGAATGCTTTATTTATATTACTTAGCTACAATATATAGAAAGGAAGTTTAGTCATTCATTTTCTACGTGGAAAGTCGCATTTGCATCCTATGCTTGTAAAGTATTTAAAAAAAATTACTTCATAATGCGTTCCGAATAGCATTATTGACTTTTTATGTTACATTTTATTCTTTTTTTATTAACTTTTTATTATTTATAATACTTACACCGTTTTGGTTTTATTATATTATTTAGTTCCTTAAATCATAAAAACAATAACAATAAGATTAAACAATTTTTTATAAGAATTTTCAATTTACGGAGGGTGAGATTTCACAAACTATGATTGAGTTCGGAACGTGACAGAAACCTTTATTTTTAAATTGATTTGCACCTAAATATTTTGGGTTATTTTTATTGTTATTTTATGTAACATTTTATTTAAATAACTTTGAATTAACTTTAATATTATTTTTTTATTATTTTAGTGTTTTAAATCATATTCATAATTATATTTATTGCTAGTCACTCACAGCATGTTTAACAATATGACAATATTGTACATACACATAACATAAGTGGCACCCTGTAAGGGCGTAACAAATTTTATATACGAACGTAAATTATTAATAAACTAAAATTATTACAATTTAACAAAATTATATTAAATTTCACGTTATAAAACTATAAGTAACACTATAATATTAAAATTTATATAACATTAAAAATCATAAATAAAAATACAGGTATTACAAAATAGCTTTGCGATTATGTCAATATAAAACTTTAACTTTGACTTACTGGTAAGTATAGCAAGTTAAATGACCATAATTCACATCTTTCTTTTCAAAAGTTATATTTTTTTCTATTGTTTTTATGTTGTTGGGAATATGATTGTGTATTCTAATTAACATGGAGTGTTGAGAGTCTGATATTAGTTTTAAATTTAAGAAAGGTAGTTGGAGTTTATTTTGTTATCGGTTATTTCTTCGTACTAATTTAAGTAGTGTGTATAATTCCGGGTGTTTCCTTACGAATTTACAGGCCTCAAAGATATATAAACATGTGTGGGTCAGTACGTTAAGTTTTTTGAAGTACGGTCTACAGGAGTCTGTTTGTTCTATGGTGGTTAATATTCTGATACACCTTTTTTGAAGGATACATATGTCGACGGCGTTTGCGGAGTTTCCCCATAGTATAATGCCATATGCCAGTCTTGAAAGAGCGGTATTCAAGTTTGTATTAGGTTTAAACTGTCTAAGTGCGTATTTGAAAGATGATAACCTAGTTGATAGTTTTAGATTTTAGGTTTCCAGTTTATAAATGTATCGTGTTCTACTCCTAGCATGGTCACTGAATCTACATTATCTAAGTTGTTGGTATTGTATTGATAGTTAAAATCTAATGCAGTGTTCTGGTAAGATCGAAATTGTATTAATTTTGTTTTGTTTTTTAATTCAGCTATAGGTTATTAATTTTAAGCCATTCTATAGTAGAGTCTAATATTGCGTCTAAATCTGATTTGAATGAATCTGTATCTGTGCAAGGTATTATTAAGGTTACGTCGTCTGCACAGAGTACGTTCTTAAATGGTATTGAATTTAAGAGATCATTCACATAGTCGAGAAAGAGTATACAGCCCAGAACACTTCCTTGAGGTATAGAATCAGTGATAGGAATGAGATCAGATCTATATATTTAATCTCACTAAAGTGTTAAAGTCAATATGTTGTCTCTACGCACTGATGTCTGTTTTCAGGGTAAGATATAAAACACTCAAAGGCTATACTCACGTTAGGTAGTAATATTTTATATTTTTGGTTTGTGTAACTTATATAATAATGTTTGTTATTCGATATAGATTAGATTTACGTCATTGTTAAGCATCTCTTTCAATGATATCTATATCTAGTATGAACCTTGTTGAATTTTTCAATGACAAGGAAAGTAAATAAAAACTGGTACACCACTTTCTTGGCCCACTGTGCCACTCTACCATGGAGGTCATAAAAACTGCCAACCATGATAATCCTACTAATATTGTAGATGGGAAAGTTAGTAAGTTTGTTTATTACTAATCACGCGTAAATTACTGACCGGATCTGTAAGTTTTGTACACAGATGGAAATCATGCTGGCAAAATAATTTATAAATTTATATTTAGGAATAAATTTCAAAATTGGAATCACTTACACCAGTCGGATTGCTGTAAAATCCTTCTCTCTATAATCAGGCAATTTAATTTGGATCTGATCTGATCTGATTAATTCAATCCAATGTAATTCTCCGTTCTCCGTTTGCTAATTTGCTATGCTACTGAATTTCATTATAAATTAATTAAATTATTTTGAAAACCAAAATAGTGTAACTACATTGATTTATCATTAACTACCTAGCTTATTTCCAATGGAATTAAAACCGTCGATTTCTGCTTTTATATGCATTAAATATTAAATGGCTAAAAATACGTTTTACTCGCAAAATAGGCCTGTAAAACGATATGCATCATTTAGTATCGTGTATGGGACATTACGTTCGCGTCATTCCATACACCAATTAATTGTTTTTCGATAGCATTAATTGCCATATACTACTAGCCGTCCGCGACTTCATCCGTGAGGATATTAATCGTATATACCATATCGTAATATTTTTTTAAAGTTTTTTACGATATGGTATACGAAAATTCATCGGCATCTATTATAGCAGGAGTTTCGGAACCTATACCAACATTCATAGTTTAAAAAAAAACTACTTTTACTAGGTACTTTATTAGTAATTAATAATATAGGTTAGCCTTGTAAGTTCCTGCAAAGGACTGTAAAACAAAACACACCCTGTCAACGACCCTCTAAATTTCTCTCAATTTTCTGAAAATCGGGATCGTCTTAATATCTTCTATAATAATAATCTGTTCACTATCTCTGTATTGCAGTCCACGGGCCGAATACATTAAACCAGAGTTCATTGCTTACAATTGCCAATAAAATAATTCTTGGGGCCTTTTGCAATAAAAGCAACTACCAAAGCTTGCATAGTCGATGAACAATTTGTTTCATAAAAACTGCACTGACCTTTAATAATATATGACCGTAAATAAAATGTGTTCACATATGAAAGTCTTTCATTAATAACGATCTTATGACGAAAAAGTCGGTACAACCGGGAAACTTTCCGGTTAATCAGTAGAATTTTTTTGGGAACCGTTTTCTGGGAAAGTACCAAGGTTAAAGAAATAATTTATTATTCAAATCAAAAACCTGTTAATGTTATATTATTTGTGATATAAACGCTTTTTATATATCTATTACGTTTTTAATAAAACTCTCTAAAAATCTCTAAAGGTTAACCGGGAAGTTCAGCGACTGTACTAGCAATTTTTTGGGACTTGGAATTTTTTATACTTTTTGTATTTTTACCAGAAAATAGCAGGCCGTATTTAAAAAAGTTTATAAAATTTACATATAGTTGTACAACAAATGTACAGTCAACAGCACGTTTGACTTTACAGATTTTCCTTGAGACCGCCCTTATGTTGCTTGTAACAATTATGTAAGTATGCCGTTTTCGTAGTTGTATTATTTATTTTTATGTGCGTTGAAAAATAAAAAATTCTTATTGATTGTATCTACAAATTACAGTAAATTTTCCTGAAAACGTACATTCACCACAAAGGGTGATTGTTTATTTTTTCAAAAACCGGTTTTTGTCAGTAGACAGTATCTTGACTGACATTGAACCTTTAATTATTTTAGCCGGATACAAACGGAGCGTCTTTATCACACTAATTACTGCGCCGGGGGCGTTTCGTAGCGAAATTGAGAGCGTCCAATTGAAAACGATGCAATATTTCCAATTATCCAATGCTTCATATTATTGTCGAGGTTAATAAATTTTAAGGCGGATTCATTTGGGTGAAAAGTAGATTTGTGTTTTAAAAAAGTTATCATTGAATGCTGGTTTCTGTTACACGCGTAAGTTACGCAAATAAAATCGAGATAGATCTGTAATATGCAACACTTTTTCCATAGTTGTTATAATCAGTGCTGCACTGTAATCCGCTAGATGGCGGGCCGCTGATTTCATACCAAAATCGACGAGTTCACAATCAACCGTGGTAGAAAAAAGTCGCACTTAGTAAAAGTTCAGTGCATAGAGCGGGACCTTGCTTGATTTTGAGCATAGACTAATATAAAGTGTGCTAAATTAATTTGTTAAACGACATAAAGCGTTCCTTAATTTTGTAAATTGTTGTAAAAAAATGTCCTAAAAAGCATTATTTACTTAACGAAAACTATAAGAATTCAATATCTTCTTGGTCCAGTTCTAGTAAAGCTCATAATAATTTGCAAATCAGATAATTTCACAGAAATGCTTTTGTCTATTTCTATAGAGCCAAGTTAGTCTATAAACTGTGAAATCCCTATCCCTAAATAAAATGGTATTAAGATTCAAGGACAAATGTTCCACGCCCATACATTGTTGGCCTAAGAACCAACACAAAGGCCATAAGGCACACACAAGAAAAAATGTATAGCATTTTTGTTTAATTTAAAATAAAGGCGTATATCCAAAAAGTCATAGATAATATTCACCGTTTTATAAATCATTTATTTTGGGAGTTATTTATATTTCAAACTTTTTAAAGAAGAGGCGAAACGGAAGAAGTCCTTCGAAACTGCTTTTGGCAGTTGACTGACAGGAATAGTGACAGTTGAACTCAATTTTGACTGTCAATAATCATGTCACGTCGGTTATCATGATATGACTTGGACATGGGCTTCATTTGACAGTTAAATGACCATATAAGGTTGTTTTATAAGCTTCAACTGTCAAATGTAGCCCATATCCATATTTTTTACGCGGTAGGGGGGCAGGCAACCTAACCGACTACTGAGTAAAACCTACTGAGTAAAAATATGGATATCTCCCACCAAATTGCCAAGAAATTATAACTTTTTAATTTTGCATTTTACAATGCTATTATTATGTGATAAATATTAAACAAGAAAATATACTAGAAAAAAGAAATTTCTTCTTACCATAAGTTCAAAATCTAATAAGTAGTTCTAAACTTCTAAGTTTGGTGCCGTGTGGTGACGGCCAAGATACAAGTGTCACCACTCCCTTACATACCTGCGATGTCGTAAGAGTCGACTAAAAGGCTCGACGCATTGAACACCTGTGCGAGAGAAGGAAAACTTGAAACAAACCCTCTACTAACCCGTGTGGCCAGCGTGGTAGCAGTAGGCTAATAGCCTCCTACAAACGCCACAATAGGCGTGAGCTAGGAGAGGTTCATGTCTAGCAGTGGACGTCCACAGGCTGATAATGGAATACAAGTTTATTTTCACATTAAAATAGAATGTTACTGAATACAGAAACACCACAATACAGAAATCACTGTCAAAGTATACTGTGCTGACTTCGATATAATGCAGATCCTTTAAAAGCAAATTGATACCTATTTGTCTGGGCAAATCTGAATCCCTTGGCCATTTTACCGTATTACGAAGGCACCTCATTTAATTTGATTTTATTTTAAACTAATTTTCTATGTAAGTTTTTGTTGATAAAGCTAGTCAGTAACAGAAATGATTCGCCTAAAAACCGACTCCACGCAGTCTTGTATGCCCTACCCCTAGAGTGTAATTTAAGCTCGCGTAGGCGCGGAGGGGCGAGGCGGCCCGCGAGCTGAGGAGCAGGTGGTTTGAAAGGTCGCCGCCGCGGCTGAAGCTGGCCGGCCAAGCCTGCCAGCAAGCCGAAACTGCGATGGTGGACCGAAAACCTTCTGCGACGATAAGCTCGCGTAAGGACCGCCACAGCCCCGCAGCGCCACAATAGTATTTCAGGCAAAAAGCCTGCTTATGTCTACGTATGGAAGGTCGCTTTTCTCTTTGCCACTCGTGCGGTCGCGTTGTCCCGTTCTGTTTAGTTACAAAAATAGCAGAAAAAACCTCTATAAACCATTTAATTGATTCAAACCCCTTTTCTTTTAATGTGTTCTTTCAAGGAACCGTTTTTTTTAAGGTTCGGGTAGAGCCACACCTTAATAAAACGGCCCACTTTGTAGTTAGTTAGCCTTGGGGCTGACTACGGCTGAGAGTTGTAAGGCTCACTAGGTACCAAAGATATTGTAGTTAAATATCTTTACATCTCTCATGTCCGGTAAGTAGGTTCTTATTACCTCTAAATGGGGCTTGTAGGTGACTAATTAGCGCTCTAGGGTAAGCCTAAAAAGCCCTAGGGCGGTAAGTAATTAAAAAAAACACTTCTTTCTTTCAAAAAGTTCGCGTACATCTAACCATCATGCTGGCAATAGACATCAAGCATTCAGCCCAATGACCAAAGAGGTCGTTTTGCTATCAGTCATCAATTTTAAATATCGAACGGCGAAGCTCAATTTCGATCGTGAATTTTTTTTATTAAAAAGTTCATTACTTGATTATTTTTAATGAAAAAAGGCGGAATAGAAAACTTTTACTTTAAATATTGTTTGTTTTTGGGATTGTTCTCATTTCACTATAAATTTCAACAAATAAAATGTTTTATTCTTGTAATGCCGGTTTTTTTCTACTTACTTCACAATCGAGATGTAAAGCAGAATAGTTAGCTCGGGTGTAAGGACCAATTGCACCCTCGAACTATAGGCGCCCTCGCTGCGCTCGTGCGCGTAAATATCTCGGGCTGCAATTGATGCCTTACAGCCCTTGGCTACTAATCTACTATTGTTCACGACGTTTTATTATCTTGTAGTAAAAATACGTGTCGAACTTGTGAAACAAAACATTACATGCCAATCTCATAGTACCTACCTATTAATAGTATATATAATAGGTATATAATAGGTAATTTGATTTGGTGTACACAATATTGTGTTTGGTTTGCCATGCATGCCATGCCACCTCATGCCACGTTTGCCACGTCATGACCACGTTTGTGTATGAAAAAATATTTTTATATCAAACATGGCGAATATGGAAAATGTGGATGATGATGATGACTAGATGACATGTCTCATGTCACACAGCACAGCAGACGGAGTAGATTGACATGCCATGTATGCCCGCTACAGATTAATTTCGGAATAAGGAGCATTCAGACGTGGCTTTTTATATGTTGTATTTTTTTTCTTTATTGTTTGTTCTGTACCTGATGTCACTTCTGTGCTCAGCAGAATACCAGTGCAGCAAGCTATCTGCTGCTTGCTGCTAATACTGGTGAGCACAGTTTTGTCATCACACGACTGTACGTGTTTTTTTATTTTAT
This sequence comes from Chrysoteuchia culmella, assembly GCA_910589605.1. Taxonomy (NCBI): domain Eukaryota; kingdom Metazoa; phylum Arthropoda; class Insecta; order Lepidoptera; family Crambidae; genus Chrysoteuchia; species Chrysoteuchia culmella. Next base: position 10,012,588 of record OU342654.1, on the reverse strand, counting down.
TTGATTGTGTCTTGTTTGTTTTCTTTTTGTTATATTGATGTCTGTGTTAAGGCGGTACCCTGACCGAAAGTGGCGCCGCGTTGAATTTTATTTTCATGTCTCATATTCTGAAAGTAACTCATAACTTGCCTAAAATGCGGGTTGAAAGTGATATGTGGCGGCCCTAGGGCTGTAATAAATTTGAAAAAAGAATAGGGGTGTCATGTCAAATCGATATCTGTAATCTCTTTGGACTTTTATTTACCAAAGGTATGTAGGCAAGGCACAGAAGCCTATACAGCTTATTTTGCTACATTATAAAATAATTTTGTAACATTTTTCTTATTCAATATTTCTTTAAGAATATTCTGTTTGTTTTTACTTTCCTCATATTCAAAATGAAAAGTAGAGTGTTTACTTCGGGTGTATGGACCCATAACAGTCTCGAACTATCGGCGCCCTCACTTAGTTCGGGCGCCAAAACACTCGACTGTTATGGGTGTCATACAGCCCTTGGTAAACAATCTACTATTAATATCGTAATTCTAATTCACAATTTTAATAAAACTTTACGTGGAATTTTTAGAGCCCATAGTCTAGTATTTTTAGACGGTATCATTACATTCCCTCGTAGTCACTGCTAGAAGTAGATAGCAAAACTGCTAAAAGTGGCCGTTTTTGACAAATTTGCTATCTACTTCTACGAATGACTATGACGAGATGTAGCGATACCTTCTAAAAATACAAGGCAATGGGCTCTAAAAATTCCACGTTTAGTTTTATTAAAATTGTGAATTAGAATTACGATATTAAATAAAATTCAACGCGGCGCCACTTTCGGTCAGGGTACCGCCTTAATGTGTAGGTACCTTGTGTAATGTCAAAATATTTTTTTTTCTATTTCTGTTTATATTTCTATTTCTAGTTTGTATTCGCTGCTGTAACGGTTTGAAAATTAACTGGATAAACTAGCCCTGCAACACTGCGAAACGAAAACGCAATGTTTGTTCATATTACCCCCCGTTTCCAATGACGAAACATTTACAAGAAAACATGTTTAAAAATGTAGTGCGGCGTCTGAGAGGATCACAAATGGCTCGCGTTAGAAGCTGTCAAACATTGCGTTCTCTCAGTGGCCGCATTATACGTTTACAACATGTGTTTTTGTAAATGTTTCACCAGTGTTCGGAAACGTAGGGTTATAAATATTTTGGTCACAAACCTTTAATTCACTGGCTGAATGGTGAATGCACTGAAGTCTGAATACCCAAGCCTTAATAAAAAAATATACTTAAAATGTTACTGTACTTCCTAGAAAGCCTTTCTATTATTGGTTACATAACTAAAAGTGTCCGACACAATCTAAATACTGATATCTATCGCAAAAAATATGCTAAGAATTATCATGTATGTCAAATTTGTATTTGTTCTTAGGCCAACTTTACCATTTTTTTTTTCGAAACATACAACTTTATAGTATGTCCAACGAATAGTGCACGAGTTTATCAATTTACATTGTGATATATCCCATGAATTGGTACAAGCTAAAGTCATGCAGCAGACTAGATATATTATGTTGTTAAAGTGAATAATGTGTATTGCCTGTCAGCCTTATATTTATTGTAGTCGTAAGGCAACTAAGGTAAATGTCCCATACTTCGGTATATTAAGGCGCTTAAAACTTTTTTTTTTTTATAATTACTAAACATGATATCAATTTGTTATTTTTGTGTGATGAATATTGATATTTAAGCAGTAACTTTATACATTTATTATGTAGTTTAAGTTCGATTTCTTTTTTATATGAATTTATTTGTGGACTTCTTGTTTGAACCCTATTTTGTGATAAGATTTACCTTTGGCTTTAAGTTTGTGAACTCTGAACTCTGTTTGGGCCCTTTTCAAAGTCAAAGTCAAAGATTTTATTAAAATAGACTTATAGATAAGTGCTTTCGACACCCTGATTCGGGATAAAGTATTTTATAGTGAATTATGATAATATATTAATAAAAAACATTAAAAAAAAAGTTTAATAATTAATAAGATGTGAGAGATACTTACAGCTTAATGATATTAAATAAAATTAATAAATTTTAAACAAGAAAAAAATGCATTTTAAGTGCAAAAATAAAAATAAAAGATCATGTATATAATGCTCCTAATACTTAAAATTAAAACAAAATCAAAGTCTCTTTTGTTCAATACTTTAGAAAAATACCAAATTATACTAGTAGTACTTGCTAGAATCTATGCAAAATTACCTTGAAATTGTAAATTTAGGTCAACTTCAGACTCATATTATGAGAATTCTAGTAAACAAAACATATACCGAATTTAGATCATAGGAAACTTACATGAATGCATTTTTTTGTTTTTTCAGTTACATATAGAATATCATCGTAATTATTATAATGTACAATCAATCAGTTATCACACGAACTAGAGGACACATGAAAAATAATATGACCGTTATTTAATGAGTCTATTTAATGCAAATTTAAAGGAATTTTATGCATGCATATTTTTTCTAAGTTAAATCAATAAATAAGGATGCATAAATGGACTTCAATAAGCTTAAGAACTTCGAGCGCTAACCTTATATAACAAGGAATTTATACATAGGCTTTACAGTAGTTTGTGGCCGACTGAATGTTTCGAGCGTTGCATTGCTCTTAGTTTAATCGCCAAAATTCTGGTATTTGATTTTTAGAAAGTTTAAATAAAAGAGATTTTGTAGATAGTGTAATGTAAAAAATATATATTTATATTACTTTTTCTTGCGCCAGAAATAAAACTCACGAAATAACGTACTAGCACGAAATTATGGCCGTTTACCTTAACTGTAAACTTAGAGCACGTATTTGAATTTTGTTATAACTGAACTTTTGAAATTTATAACACATGGAACGATGATTTTAATCTTTGAAGTTGTGAAAATGCTTTACATATTTATTTATTCGTCATAAAGTACAGTACTAGCAATGACATGTTTACGTGTTACAACCTTTTCGCATTGACGCACACGGAAACAAAGCTCTCTCTCTCTGTCCACAAATGTCATTCAATATAGTAATGTCACAAGGTTGCTTAATGTTTTTATGTCATTACACGTGACTGTACAATGCGTAAAATCGTGTTCCATATTACATGGAATGTCCAACTGAACATACATAGGATTCATGATCATCATCAGCCATTTCCCTACCGCTGGGGCACTGGCCTATGGATGGGTTCTAACGATTGCAACAGCCCAGGAGCTCTATTTTTGATTCACTCGTCTCGAGGTTTCTACTGATTTTTGTGCGACGTTTGAGTCTCCGTATTTTCCGTACTTCCGTAATAGCGACCTTGCATGTATACACATAGCTTCGCGTCTCGCCTGTAATACCACCTCCCTATGCGAGCGCAAGAGGGGCAAAGCGAAAAGCGACCTATGTCTACAAACGCAAGGTCGTTTTTCGCCTGATCGCCTCCCCGTTCGCCTCGCCACTCGCGCGACGAGTGATTCAAAAATAGAGGTCCAGGCCGGGACCAAACCAACGGCTTAACTTGTCTTCCGAAGCCCAGAAGCATGGTAGGTAATGTTTTATTTACCTACTGTGACGGAGGGGTCGAGATGTTTAATTTTTAGTCACCTCTTACAAATGTCGGTCACAGGAAGCGTGGCGTGACCGTCCATTGTGAAAGCTTAACCGTACTGCTTGCAGGATGAGAGCACGAACTGACTAGTATAGAACTATTCAATCTGTCAGTCGGAATATGTACAAATAATTTTCTCAATTTAACTACACAATTGTCATTATTTCATAATCCATTGTTCTGTTAAAACATGAAAGATATCAGAACAATAGGCACTAGCGCAATCTTGCACTTGAGACGGCGCCATTAATCCACTCTTTCGACTGGATTCTTTCTTTAAGTATAGTTTTGGTATCTTTATCCTTCCAAGTCTAAGCAATCAAGTACTATTTAAAATACGGATTTGTTTTTGTTTCTAACTCATATATAACGAACGAAATATACTTAGCACCCGGGGCGCGCGGGTGGGGCGTTTCGTAGGGATAAATATTTTGTGCCTGGGCGCACCCTGACCACTTTTTAGGTTATAAAGTTTTTAGGCGCCATTTTATCTTTACAGCGCCTTAGCAACGTGTCTGGGGCTCTTTCTATACGATATTGGTCAAATTCACAAATGATTTCACGATTTTACTACACAGCTGTCATTATTTCTTAAACCATTGTTCTGTTTAAAACACGAAAGATATCAGAACAATAGGCACTAGCGCCATCTAGCACCTGAGATGGCGCCATTAATCCCCTCTTTCGACTGGCTTCTCCCAAACTTTATTCATTGTTTCAGTTTCAGTGCACCGGGCTGGCTCTGTTTGTTCAGATTGGATTTGTCTTTGCAACACTAATTTTGTGTGTTTTAGGGTTCCGAACTTCTAAAGAAAAAAAAGAACCCTTATAGGATCACTTTGTTGTCCGTCTGTCATCGTTTATCTCGAGAACGCGTTGAGGTATCGAGTTGACATTAAAACCATATATTCAGGTCAACAGTCTGTTGAAGAGGTCAAAAATGAAACTTGTAAATTAACGTAAAAAAGAGATAGGACCGTTCATGTAAAAAACGTAGATATTAACACCCTCAAGGGAATCAAAATTTATAGGGTACTTCCCGTTGACGTACAATTATGAAATTTGGCAAGTAATATTCATATTCATATTCATTTCTTCATTGCTAGTCACAGTACATAAGATGTTACAAAGAGTTTAAGATCAGTGTGACACCCCGTGAGGGCATAGCAAAATAACAAACAATTATTTAGATCTTATCACTAAAGAATTTTTCCAAACTATAGTAGGCCTTAATTACTAAAAAGTTTTTGAGTTCACATTCAAAAGCATTAATGTTTTCCAGACATTTAATACTATTAGGGATTTTATTGTATATTTTTATTGCCATTAAATGTGGACCCGTTTTATACAAATCCAGTGTAGTGAATGGACTATTAAATTTATATAAATCTCTGTTGTTTCTTTTAACTGTAGTTTTCTGAGAATAAAGGTAAGTACATACTTTTCTTTACGAATTTACAAATTTCAGTTATATATAATGATGTTATAGTAAATATTTTAAGTTTAATGAAATAGGGTTTGCAAGTTTCTGTTTTGTGTATATTACAGAGGATTCTTATACATTTCTTTTGTAACCGAGACTGGTTAGAGCATTGGACCGGATTTCCACAGGTCGTGGGTTCGAGTCCCATCTGAGAATTCACTTGTGGCCGAATTGATTTTTTCCAATATTTTTCTATTTAAAATTTATCATAAGCATTTAAAAAGTCAAAAAATCGTAAAATATAGTCGTTAGTTTCAGAAACTGAATTTTCGGAAAAACTCGGGAACGCGTGTAGGTATCGAGTTGAAATTAAAAGCATATGAAAAATAGCGACACAAATTTTTACAATTTAGAATTTTCTCGCCTTTCAAATTATTGCAATACGTTCATTTACGTATATCTTCAAAATTTCGATAAATATTTTTGTTCTTCGCCATATTTTTCTACATTACGAGTATATTTATATTTTGCGCTACAACTGAGATGTTAAGCATCACACCCAAAATAAATGTTTTGTGGTAATAGAAGTATAACCCGTTCAAACAAAAGAAGTATTTTTCAAATTGGTCCAGTCGACTTCGAATAATCGGAGAACATACATAATCAGGGCAATCTGCGGAGCTGACTTCCTTGACCATTGCAAGCCACTATTTAAGGAACTAAGGATTCTACATTCTATTGGCAGGCAATTATTATGACATTTAAGATTTGACATTATTAAGTTTTGACATTGTGTTATTAAATTTTATTTAGACATAAATATTTATAAAATGGACGATGTATGAATGAATGGTTATAATTAATGTTTAATGTTGTGGTTGGTTATAATTAATGTTTAATTTAATTTTTATGTTAAATATTTACTGATTTCCACGCCGAACTAAGGCAGAATATGCCGAACTTATATTATTTGTCATCATAAATTGTATACCATATTCTGGGAAATAAAGATTATGATTATGATTAAAAAATAAATTGATACACATTAACACGAACTGTCTTTCTGGAATGTGTAATGGATGCGCCGTCACAATATGTCCGTCGACCGCCGACTTGTCCGCAACGTTGTCCGACGCTCGCAGGCTAAATGGGAATGCGGTTATGTGCGAAGGTGGACTAGATTACGGCCATTACGCGAGTGTATCGTCTCCTTGTTGATAAAGCATTTGCATCCTGAAGTGAACAACCTGATACCATAAATATAAGTTCTCAAGTGCTTAACAATAAATGGGTAAACAGGATACATATTTGTGTGCAAGAATGTGTCTATTTTTCTTGGTCTAGGTATTTAATATGTTATTATGTTACCTATAATTTTACAAAAATTGTATATAATGTGTTTAACTGTGTTTGACCGTAATTTAGTATCTTTAACATCATGTTTTTTAGAATAGACAATCGATGTGATTGTATGACAATAAATTAAAGAAAAACTTCAACTAGTTTCCAAGTTGCAATATACAGGAGTCACACTTATTACATTAGCTCGCAATAAATACAATTACCGGAATACAATGCATTTCGTTTAAATATTTCACGCATTGTGATTTTATTATATTTGTTTTTTTTTTGTTATCCCGACTTTTCGAAACCTTTGCCAAGACCCACGTTTTATTTTATCTTCTTTGTTACACGAAAATAACTTGTTTTCAGGCTTCAGAGACCAGCGTGTATTGAATAATTTGGATTTATAAAAAAAACTCTAATTCAAAAGTAATTGTTATTTCGGGAATTAAGGAGAGAATCAAAACGCAACTTCACTTGGTAGCAATCTATTACCGACTGTCCATACATCGGCTGAGCGCAGTATAATCGGCGCCGTATCTTAAACTCGTGGTCGTCGTCTCAGCCACATAACACCCACTGCTGGGTATAGGCCTCCCCCAAAAAGGGGGGGTTTCCCATAATCGCCACGCTTGGCAGGCGGGTTGGCGATCGCAGTATGGCCAAGTTTGTAGGAGACGCTGCTGCCCGTCTCCTGAAGGCAGAGTCCCTTAGTCGCCTTTTACGATACCTACGGGATGAGAGGGGGTAGCGCTATTCTAAGCCGACACTACACAGCTGCTACCCACTTATTACTAACAGTAATAAATAAGCCTTTTGGAGTCGGTGCCTGCCTAAGGAATCGAAGGTGCATTCTGCATTGCACTTCTATACGTAAATCAACAGGTCGTGGGTTCGAGTTTCATCTGAGCAGTAGAAGTGGTATTTCCTAATGCAAATGTGACCCAATTTGACTGAAACACAAATTGCTTTATAAAACTCTACTCTTTGTCTTTTAACGAAGTTAGTGGTTTATAAATTTATTAAAAAAGACTTTAAATATTAGTAAAAACAATTATAAGACCTCATTTCTCGCAAGATACTACTTTTTAGACGGACTTTTAACGGACAGCAGAAGATAGCACAGACTAACTTCCTTCGAAGTTCGCACTTGTTTGGTTTAAGTTTAGCGAACTCATACATCGAGAATTTAAAGCAAATTCCAAGCGAGCTTCAAAATTTTGTTAACATTTATTAGAGCTAAACGTGATAGGGTTAAAAATCTGTATTAAATAATAATATAGATATTTGTACAAATATATGATAACGACACATACATTGATCTGATTCTGATCTTTTTATTATATGTAAATAGTCGTATAAAGGCATGCCTAGGTTAGTCTGATAGTTGCTAATTAAAAATCTTGTTATACTTAAAAAATAAACTTAAAAAATTAAATATTATCCATAAGTACTCAACTTTTCTTTTAAGTTCTTGCTGAGCACAGACTATTGCAGTGACTTCAATCACAATTATATTTAATATCAAAACTAATAAAATACTTCCCGTAAACTAAGTACTGTTTACATTAAAACGGCACACAACCCAATGATCTTAGGTCGATAATAAGCTGAAGAGTTACTGGTGCGAGATAACAGGCCTTGCGGTCAGCCTCTCAAGCGAGGACACATTAGGTAACTACCTTCTAAGGAAAGGCTATTTATATATATGTCTATATAACAACGCTGCAGATGGTGTTTTCTTTGTTTATTCAAATTTGCCAATCGTAAATAATCAGCCAGTTTCAAAAATATGTTTGCGCATTTAACAGCCCACTTTAAACGGTGTAATAAGTTGTTTATGTTATAGAACATCACACTACTAGCCTAACTACTGTGTCATCCAAAAAATACGTCTCTATCACATCACAACATAGCTTGGTATTTTGGGTGATAGTTTGTGAGTCATACCTATATTGTTTTCAAAACATCCATAGATGAAGAAGTTGGTTGATTTCACCAGTGTGCCAGAAGAATAAATAAATTCACAGTTAACAGTCGATATTATGGTAAGTAGAGTTATAGACACCGTTTTTGTTTAGTCTACGTGGGTGAAATGAGCAAAAATTCTGCTAACATAGTTATGTTTATCAAAGAACTCTACATTACTCTAATGACATCATAGAAAGCTAACTTCGTTTAGGTACAACAAATAATAACTACCTATATTCTAAAATAAAAACATTAACACCAATCACACGATAAAATGTTGAAAGAAAAATATATCTTGCTTTCCAGCCATAGCGTAATGTTATTGTAGATCCTTGCATTTTTGATGTCACTTTATATAAAGTCTGCTAGGCGAGAGCCTGCGGGCTTCAGACACGGATTATACAAAACTTATTGTGCAGGATCAGAACTTTTGTTTGCCACATTATTTTGTTCAGACTTTATAGTTTAACAGATAATTTTTAACATTCGTACGTATTTCATCATAAGCGTTAAATAATTTAGAAGTGAAAACTTCTTTAGCGGCGTTGTGCACATCAGAGTTTTAAATTTTTGGAATGGGTAAAAAAATTTAGTCGCGTCAGGACACGTGACCGTGATCGAAAATTCGTAAGACCATTTACCGTTGACCTATTTCAAATTACATAAAGTCTCACATTTGAAAGATCTACGTATATTAGTTAATAACATCCATTATATAAAGATCTCTCATTACTACCAACTTTCATATTGATGCCAGGTATACCTACAGTTTTAATGGATTTACCTGCCAAATCAAGTTGGTCTCCGTTTTCGTCAACTTTTTATGTAGTTGTGGTCAAGATATAATGGATTTTGAGCGTTATTTTCGTTTAAGCGGTTTTCACTTCTACCGGCACTCCCAAAGTGCAACCCGTTGTTTTTTTACTATATACCTAGCTACCGCGCGTGACTTTGTTTGCATGGACTTTCGGTAAATTCCTAGCGAATATATGACCAATATAAAAACTATCGTACGTTTTAACCCACCAGGCTAAACTTCAACCAAACCCGTTCAGCTGGTTTAGCGTGATTGATAAACATCCGACATTTAAAAGTAGCATGTATGAGAAACCTAATAACGCAGTATTTCCGATTTATTGTCAATGTTTTCATTGAATATGTGAGAAATCAGCATATTTAAGGAATTGACTCAAGTTGATGACGGTTTTAAAACAATATTTATAAACTGTCTTTACATGTAGAAATAGCATGATACCATGGCTATTGCCTTAATGGCTTTTTGTAAAAAAGAAATATCTCCAAAATTACAATTGTTGCAAGATCACAGACACTGCAAACAAGAACTCGTAATATAGGATAGTATTTGTTGTAGATGTTCTCAGATAATATAATAGCCATTTATATAACGTCTTAAAGACGAATATTCCGCTAGAATGCAAATGGGTTCCTTCAAGAATGGTCGTGAGAAATGTTGGTAATATTTTAAAGTAGAAAATATTTTATCAGAAACACTCTAATGTAACGAGATTGCCACAGTTTTGAGATGAAAAATCATTATGGGACTCGGTAACACAAAATCACGTCTATTAAATAAAACGAAATACTAAGAAGGTTTTAAGTAAACAATTTATACAACAAAGTATAGTTAAAATTTTTGCTATCACAAGTTTCTTCTTATGCACCTTTAGGGACGCTCCAGTTTTGAAATAGGCGTAATTATCGCTGACCTACACAGACCAACCCACAGACCAACAACTACGAGAAATTGGTTCGTGGGTAAAAATAATATTTATTTATGCTTTTCCGACCAAATCGTCAGGTAATGTGACATTCATTGGTCACACTGGTCCGTTACGTTAATAAATTAAAATATTTTAATATGACCAGGGCAGGACCAGGGTCGTCGAAATCGAAGCCTTGTAAGCCATGTAAATCGTAATTTTGATGCAGAATATAATTGCATTTTAATTTGTAATTAGACTTATAAAACATTTTTAAAGGTCATTCCGTAGTTGCTTGCAAATAACTTTTATATTATTGGGAAAATACAATTAATTGGGAAAATAATAATTTAATGTTAATGATTATTATGCAAATATATACAGAAATAATTCTTCTCAAGGCAGTATGGCTTATATTAAAATGCAACGACAAGGTTTTCTAGAAAATAAAATAAAATCCCCCTTAAAATCATTTACCTCCATTTCCAACTTGGGACCTTAACAGGTATTATAATTTTTTTCAGTTTACGTTGAAAATGGGTGCGTACTGGATGATGTAATTTCATTTCAATAACGATTATTTCTAGTATATTCCCTTGTTTAAAAAAAATACATATCACAAATTACATTTTAAAATGTAAAAATTATAAGGAAAAAAACCATAAATGTATGTCCAATCAAAAATTCATCGAATGTGGTATTATAAAATTAAATTGTACAAGACGAAATCGACGTTTTTCTTTGCATTTTTTTTTAATTATTTTTTGTTTTCAAAGCATTATCTAATTAGCTTCATTCAGTTTAACTTATGAGACAAGTTGATTTTTTTCTAGTATTTTCTTGTTTAATTTTTATTTCGCATGAAAAAAATACATTGTAAACTGCATTCCTCTTTAATGTGTTTTTTTTCTGTCGTACCATATGTTTTTGGGTATTTTATATTTTTGGAATAGCAGAGCAAACTTCTTTATGTGAAAGTCATTATTTAACGCGTAAAGTCTACTCACAGAAGGATCAATCTAATCTATATCAGCTCTTTTTAATATACGTATTTTTTATAGTACTTACCTAAATTAATTCAGCCTAAAATTCATGAACTTTGCGATTTACTATAATACTTACTTGTTCTTTTTATCAGTATTAAATGTTTTATTTGCTCTCAATACTTTGTAATTCATAAAGGACACTATAGCTCTAATATAAAGTGCAGCAAATTTGTATCATGTATGACCGTTTGTTTCTGAACAATGAATAAATAAATAAACGTTCACCTTACATTAGTTATAACAACACTTCAACTGATTTCTTTTTACATAATGTGCACTTTTTGTAATATTATTTAACACAACGTTCATTTTATATAAAAATATTTTTTATAAAACTTATTTGCTTTATCAGTCATTTGGTATAATTTGTTTCATATAAGCTATAGTTATGTTATTAACATTATGTTATAGTTTTATATGATATAACGATTAATTGATATAAATTTTCATCTTATACATATAATTTATTTATTTATTAATTAACATCAACAAGATTAACATTATATCATGCGTAATTAAATATTAGCTTAAACTTAAACTAAATGCAAACACATAAGCAATATAAAAATTAAAAATAATGTTTTAATATGAACAAGACAAACAATGACGATAATATTTATAAGATTAAGATTCGAGGCAATAGAAAATAGATTTATTACATATAAAAAAAATGAATAGCTAAACATTTAAATAGATTTGTCATTTAAAGCTATGTAATTTTTTTAAAATCAAAATAATTTAATTAATACAAATTCAAAATAATAAAATTATTGGAATTAGATTCATTTGGTTAAAAATAGTGATCACAAGAAATACATTAAATATATAAAAAAAAAATTATTAAAAAATATATATATTAAAACATGTGCATTAAATAAACTTACTTATAAAATACTTTAGTGAGACAAGCGAGCATAATAAGTAACTAATTACTTGAGTCTGAATTTAGGGGGATGGGTGTAAGGGGAGGGCTGTCCCTCCATCACCAAATCATATTTTTTTTAAAGCGGAAACGCTTTTTTTACATTGTTAGGTTAAGTTAGGTTTGAACAGTGACGGTAGCGAGCGTGACGCGGCAGCGGCCGGCGAAGCGCCAGGGCTGTGAACATGTTTTATATGTTTACAGCGCCAGGGACAATTTTGCTAAGTACTAAAAATTACGAAACGAAATATTAGTCAACTATATTTAGAGGGTGAGCAAAGGAGCGAGCGAAGCGCCAGAAAAAGTGTTTTTTTATACGAAATGAACGTTATATGAAATGATTTTATGACATATCATTATTATGTGTTTTAAATATTATACATTTCAAGTTATATATTAAGTGTTTATTATATGAATCGATTTTATATCAAACGTTCATTATACGTTTTAAAATGATATATTTAGAATTTATGTTATTCGATGATTATACGATATGTCATTACATCATAATATATAACACACCCGTTGAAAATAAGGATCTCATGAGTGTTGTAATTTTGAAGCTGCACTTCTGAATTATGATTTGAGTATTTTCATTATACAATTTAAAAAGTAATAATATAGGAAAAGATCATTTTCAAATTTTCACAGTAATAATTATGTCGCCATCCGTAACCAGAAACTCCCGGATTCTGAATGTGATATCTACACGGCTCTGCTCAATTACCGCTGATTCAATTATGTGTCAGTGCTTCGTATCATTTCATTACATTCGTTAGCTTTCACAAGTTGTAATAAATAGTAAGTAATACATTATTGTCACTTAATATAACTTTTTGCCTTTTAGCATGACGGTAATGAGATTGGATAGGAATGAAATATTTTTCATGTATTAAAAACATGGTTAATCCAAACATACTGTGAGCATGTAGCATGCATCTTTTACCGCCTGTTTATTACTTTTTCTATGTCAATCTCTGTCTTGTAAGTTACCTTTCATTACCATTCAGTGCAAAATTTCAATATTTGTTTTCTCAGTAGTTAAATAAGAGAATGAGGTGCCTTTAATTTTTTTAACACCATTGACCACCTTTTTCAAAAAAACATTTGACAATAAAAGATAAAATCAATTTTTTTTTTCGTTCCACGAAACAGTTCTATTTGCACAAAACGACGAAATCAACCTTAAACTATCAAAAATGTACAACGTTATTTTAAAACAACGTTATTATAACTTTGAAACATTCATGACGTATTTATTTGTTATATTTGATGTTCGATTACACATTACGATGTGGTTAATGCGTCAAAGCGCATAATCAGTAGTATCAAAATATAACTATATTATGTTTTTAAAGTGCCGTGCTCAGGGATGCTCGACAAACATTCTGTCTGTTTTAAATCCAGATATTATCACAGGAACCATACGGGCGAAACCGGGGGCAGAAGCTAGTACCTAATATTATTAAGGGAAAATTTTGAAACTGCACTGAATAAATTTTCTAAATTCCTTAGAAATTACTATTATAATAAATGTAAGTATTTTATAAACACGATGTTACTATTAGCATTCTTGGCATGCAAGCAAGGAGCTATTCTTTGTGTCGCATACCAGTTTTATCAAAGCTATTTTGTGGTATACCCTTATAATTATATTATAAGGAGCATAATTACTACGTGCTCCCGAGACAGTACTAATGAAATCTGTGACAACCGACTTTGGTTTGGCTCCATTTAGCTTTGTTAGAATGCTTCTTGGAATGTATATGATATATATTTGTCATTATTAATAATTGTATGTTTCTTGTTAATTGAACTTTACAATACATGTACGTCCTTATTAATTAACGTGGAGTAAAGTTACACCTAGGAATAAAACTGATGGTGTCTCTTTTATTTTATTCGCCTAAAGGAAGTTAGGGACAACAAGATTTTAAAATCTAGGTGGAACTTTAGGCACTCTACGTTTATTAATAAAATCATTAACGACTACCTATTTAAGATTAGGGCCTTTATCAATGTCCAGACATAGTTTTATCTCCTACTAGTCGACTGGTCTAGTCGGTATTATTAACGTGATTCTTTTTCTCGTGGGAATAGATATCGAAATACAATGTTTCAACAGATGGCCTATCTCAATGCCAATAATAAACCAAAACAAACAACAAACTTCCCCATTTATAATAAAACCTAAGTAGGCTTCATCCCTGTAGTATTTATTTTCGCGACTAAGAGCCAATTCCAATAAAATTTTGGTGAAAATGGTAGCGTAGTTCTATATCCGTCTTGTCGCTTTTAGAAGTAAAACAAAACTAATGTAACTTAATATAATATCATTACTTCCTTTTTTTGAAGTTGGTTAATAATATTGGTTAATATCTTGTCTTTTTTCACAATATTCTAGTGATCAATGCAATAGAAACGCTCGTTTATATGCCACACACTGCCCTCAGGGATGTCCTTACAGGGGGTCTACCATCATCTTTTAGAAAACCATCATGTCATAAGAACCTTTTGTTTTCAATATGACGACCTGTTTGGCGCAGGGGTACTAACCCCGCCTTCTGCGCCAAAAATCCCCGGACAAAACAAATATTTGTGTGCATGAACATGTCTATTTTTCTTGGTCTGGGTGTTTAATATGTATATTAGGTATGTATTTACAAAAAAAAAGTATATAAGTATGTTTATCCGTTATCTATTATCCATAACACAAGTTCTTCATGAAACTTAACGTGGGCTAGATAATTGGTGTGATTGTATGCAAATATTTATTAATATTTATCAATTTAATATTCGTACCATAACCTTCACCAAACAAAATTTTGTTATGTTTGCCAAAGAACAAATTGAAGTTGTAAAATTTTGATACACTTCATACTGTGAAGGCGATGGATGATTGAGCTTGGACGTCACAAAACTTCAACCAAAAATACAAGCTTACTTATGAATGTCGTAGTACGAAATAGCATTGTAAGATTGAAACAATACTGCGCTAAGAGATGGCAATAGGCCCTCGGACGATGCTGTAGGGTGCAAATCGTTTCATTTACATTTTGTTAGTGCGTGCTAATAGCATGCGGAGGGTTGCATCGGGGTTACTTATTAAAGGGTTTATTAATATTTTTGTATTCTACGGCATGCGTGGGTGTCGTCTAATATTGTGATAATGCGATGGGGTTGGTTCCAGTACCGGTGTTTGGTTATTAATAAAAAAATTGCTCGGTTTCTTGTTGTGTTCTCACAGTTGTGGCTGGCAGAAATTTCAATGCAAAATAATCGAGTTCCCTACTTGTCTGCGAAATTTGAATTCATTATATCGAACATTGTGTGTCGATAATTCAGTTGTGCGATGTTTCATTGTATCAATGCCTTATTGTTGCGATGTAACACTAGTGTGAAAAACCCTGTTGCGAAAAACCCTACAGCAGTGAATATGTTGGTTCGAAACGGCTACTGTTGTTCCTGATATTTAATTAATAATCGCATTATACCCTCAAAGCCGTAACGCCTGCCGCAAAAAGTAGTATTTTTTTTGTCTAAAATTCACAATAGGTAGCATTAGATAAAGCAGTTTTTTTATTGAAATAAAAGGAATGATTTTTCTATAACGTCTATAATGCAAAATAAGATTATTCATTAAATATCAGAGACAGCAGTAGGCGTAACATTCTATCAACTTACGATACATGCTATGAAACTAATGAGCAATTTCGCAACAGAGTTTTTCGCACTAGCGTTACATCGCATCATTGAGTCGATACAATGAAACATCGCACAACTGATTTATCGACGCACCGTGTTCGATATAATGAAAATCGAATCATCAAATTTCGCAGACAAGTAGGAAACCCGAAATAATCTGTTAACTATATACCGTGTTTTTTTGTGCCTAAATGTAAAGGGGAGGTTGTTAAGGCGTAAAAAAAAGGTAGAAAAAAAAATTGTTGTGATAAATATTAAACAAGAAAATATACCAGAAAAAAGCAACTAGTCTCATGTCGCCCTGACGCCTAGTTGCTTTTTTTTGGTATATTTTCTTGTTTAATATTTTATCACATAAAAATAGCATTGTAAAATGCAAAATTAAAAAGTTATAAAAAATTTTTTTGTTTTTTTTATAAATAAATAAAATCTTACACTCACACCAATTAACCTAGTCCCAATATAAGCACTGTAAGGCTTGTGTTATGGGATACTAAGGTAACGGATATAAATACATATATATAAACATTTAAAGAAGAAATGTGTAGAAATATATACATATAAACGTCCATGACTCAGGTATTCATCATACAAACATTTACCCTTACCGGGATTCGGACCCGGGACCTCAGAGTAGGCGACATCTTGAAACCGATGTGCGTACCACTCTACCACGAAGGTCGTCCATGATTTTATTTATTATTTTTATTTCATCAAGTGTTAGCGTCATTTATTTGGATATTAGACCTACCCACCTAAGGAATGAAAAGCAAACTTAAAATAATGTCGATAATAGAAAAATTACTATTGAGCGTGCACCAAGCTCGGTTCGGCGATATCAACTGATCGGGGCACTACGATGAAAAATTATTAAAAAAATATATATTGTTATGCCTCATGTTGTTCTAAACTCATAACACAACCTCCTCCTTAGCTTTGGGCACATAAAATAAAAACACCCTGTATGTATCTTTAACGTCGTAAATTATGTATTTACCTACTTATCCACAAAATACAAGAATTGCAAAATTGTTTCATAAGAAAAGTTGGTGAATCAATATTTTTCGTTTAATTTGTGAGTATAAGTAGTTCAATCAATCATTTCAGATTTTACATAGTCTCTTCATGAAATTGCAAAATCTTAATTGCTATTAAAGTATGTATATAGCCTGTCTCACATTTCAAGAATAAAGTATTTCTCTACAAGCCACGCTATTAAAGCCAAGCAGTAAGAGTTTATGATACGACCATCAGAGCGAGCGCTCACTGCTATCCGATCGCTTTTCTATTTGCACTGCGTCTTTAATATTAAACTTTGCATTGTATTTTTGTAAGTAGTAATACATGTTATATAAAGAGTAATAATTATAATACACGTTTTTTTATATAAGAAATGTGTAAGCAACTCTGTCTGGTGCCATTTGAGTTATGCATAGAGGTTAGGTTAGAGACTTTGAAGTTAGATAAGGCTCATAGGTTGTTTGGTCTTTTTAGACGAAACCCTTTTAAAATAACTTTAATTACACAGTCATTAGTACGGTCAATTTTAATTTCATATGAATATACAATTCTGTCAGAATAATATACTGTTGACTATACCATTCTTGCCAGAATAATATCAAGTCATACTGTTAAACGAGATAATCAAATTGAATAGGTATGCTGTTAAGCAAATAAAAAGCAATTTAAAATATCCGCCATATTGCCAAAACACATAAATGGAAAAGGTTTGTCAAGTATAGGTAGGTAATACTCGTATGATACGTTAGTAAGTAAATTTCAAAATTAAAGGACGCCGAGCTGCAAGAATCGTTACATAAATTTTGGAAATTCTATTATTGTTACAGGCGTGCTCGATAAATCTGATTGAAATTAAACAAGGGTTATGAGTTAAAATATTCTTGTCACGCAAAATCGGTGTCCTAAGTTAACTGATTCTATTTAAATTATTGTTAGCTTTAAACTTGAAACTAGTGGGGTTGCATAATTTAGATTAGTGCATTACAAAATGGTTTCAATGTGAATGTAAGATCTACTTTTGTCTGTGGATTTATTTTAAAGAGTTAATAGTTTTATTGGCACAAATATTTGACATCGAGGAGGCAATAATAAGCAGTGTATCTTACATTTTAAATATTCAGATCACTAAATAAATATACAGGAACAAATTTTAAAACATTTCTGAAATCCAAAATGAAATTGATTCTCTTCTTTTTCATGGCGGAAAAAAGATCATCAATTTGGCGCGTTGGCCGTCATTTCCTTTATAGTTGAAGTTAATATTACTGATATTAATAATTTTAACATTGGGCCGAACTCCCAAGGGTGCGAGTTCGAATCCCGTCAGGGCGACATGAGACTAGTTGCTTTTTTCTAGTATATTTTCTTGTATAATATTTATCACACAAAAATAGCATTGTAAAATGCAAAATTAAAAATTTATAATTAAATGCCTGTTCCATCTTAATCGATAGTCAAACATCTGTAAAGATGTTTCTAAATGCGAGAATATTTCTCTCATTGATGAAACGACGGTGGCCAACACCGTAGAAAGGTGAATATACTAGAAAAATTCGACGTGTCCTCATAGGTCTCTGTAGCATAATTGGTTAGTGCATTGGGCCGGATTCCCAAGGATGCGGGTTCGAATCCCGTCAGGGCGACATGAGACTAGTTGCTTTTTTCTAGTATATTTTCTTGTATAATATTCAATTTGTAACTTTGAGTGTGGCTGTTGTGTATTACAAGAAAAAGATGGGAAGCCCACAATCTAAGGAGGAAAAAATTGTGGTAGCCCAAAACGCCGCTGCGGGTCAGAATAATGCACCGATAGAAGAACTACGGTTTCATCTGTCTACCACAAATATATTGATGCTAATCATCGTGCTCTGCCTGCTTCTGGGGATGTTATTTGTGGTATTTCGCATTTATCGCAAATGTCACTTGAGGTGGATCCGGCAAGAAGTTGACCAGAATATGAGTAGAGGTCATCGGCAATCGTTTCGGAGACGACATTTTTACCCAGACCTCAAGATCGACGACTCAAAAGTGTAAAGGGGTGCGGATATTTAAAAAAAAAAGGTTAAAATATAAGTTTTTAAATTTGCATTTTACAATGCTATTTTTGTGTGTTTTCTTGTTTAATATTTAAGGTTAAAATAGTTAATGTCGTTCTGTGGCGCAAATTAATCGTATATTATTCTAAACATATAAGTAATGGACTTATTTAGATGACACTAGTAATCACTATTATTATTTAAATGTTATACTTTGTGGAAATATTGCATAATTTTAATAGAATGGTGTGTGCTAATATTACAAAAATTACAGGTATTTTATAAAAGGCAATGCAGGTTTTAGAAGGAAAATTAAAAGGTACGTAAATTTGTTTTACTTATATATAAAAAATAAGAAAATTTTAAGTGCCTTTTGGCCACATATATAAATGAATTATATGATAAGTTATTGGTAATAAGACAGTATTTAATTAAGATTGGCCCTTCTAGGCGTCAAGGTAAAATATTGCAGAAAAAGCTTAGTGAAGCAAAATTAATTGGAGAACAATTTAATAGTTATATTGAAAATATTGGAAAGGTGGAACGAGTTAACGAGGACGAGGATATTTTGATTAAGAAATATTGTAGTAATTTTAAAAACTTGTATAAAGAAATTATTGAGCTTTGTCAACTTTCCGAGTCTTCACAATCTACGATAATGGATAAATTTGACCTGAAGGTGGCTTCGAGTGCCGGTGATGAACGATGAATTATGCAATACAAAACAACTCATTGATGGGGTAGAATGTTACAGTTCAGTTATTAATGAGGATTCGCAGGCGAAATTAATTTCTTTTGTTTTAAAGAGCAGATTGTCGCAGTCTGCCAAGCTGAAATGAGAAACAAGTTATGATTCTGTTTCCGATCTTGTACATAACATGAAACGAGTGTTACTACCT
The DNA here is from genome assembly GCA_910589605.1 of Chrysoteuchia culmella. Classification (NCBI taxonomy): domain Eukaryota; kingdom Metazoa; phylum Arthropoda; class Insecta; order Lepidoptera; family Crambidae; genus Chrysoteuchia; species Chrysoteuchia culmella. The sequence goes on along the minus strand of OU342654.1, from coordinate 9,992,883 downwards.
AGAAAGTCAGCCAGTGCTTTACAAAAACAGTTTTTAAACTGTAAGCAAAACAATTTGTCGATTGATGCCTTCGGTAAAATGTTATCAGACATGTTCGTAGATCTTACAATTTCTCAATCAGACGGGGACAAGGAAAAATATTAAGTCTTGAAATCTATCAATGAAAAACAAGCTATTAGACAGTTCAGTGACGGATTGAGAAATCGCAGGATCAGCACAATAATAACAGCGTAAAATTTTGATAATTTGAAAGACGCGATTCAGGCCACTATAGACGAGGATGTTTCGACGACGGAATCAATGGCCGAGGTCATGACTTATGGACGTAATTTTAACAGGAACATTAAATATAATTTCAGGCAGCCTCAGTATCACCACCATCCAAGAGGTACGTACACCGCTGGTCGGGGGCAAAACCGTGGCGGTTGGCAGCATCGTCGAGGCGGCGCCGGCGCTGGCGGTAGGCAATGGGGGCAGCAGCCCCAGTCGCGGGGACCTCCATCTCGAGGCAGAGCGTCATATCGAGGTAATGGTTTCAATAATACTCGAATATTTAGAGGTCACCGACAGTTTAGAGAACAGATAAGGGTAGCGACTCAACCCATAGCGACTACGTCGACTCAAAATACAGAGTGCGAAAACCAGTTTTTTCGAGACTAAAAACTATTGTATATTAGCTAGTGAGAGTAGTTATTTCATAGAATTATTTTTTGATAATATTCACTCATTTACTTGGTTGGTAGACACAGGGACATAAATTTCAGCGATAAAATATAAATATGTTCGTGACTTTAATATTCCTATTCACAGGGAAAATATAATAATAAATGGAATCGGGGGCAAAGTACAGGCCATTGGAATCGTATGTTTACAGTTGTCAATACATGGTCAGAATATTAGTCATAAGTTTTATGTTTTCGAGTCACTACCCTGTAAGTCACATGGTATTCTAGGACAGGACTTTTTAGGAAAGTATGAATCAGTTATCGACATGAGGCGTAAAACATTATCATTATAGCCTGAAGAATATAAACAGATTACATTACAGTTAATGTAATCTGTTTATATGAACTCGCCCAGTACTTTAATGTCGTTGCCCACTAGGTCAGAATCAATGCATTATATTAACACTAACTTAAATGAAGAATGCGTAATATGTTCAAAAGAATTATGTGATGGTATACCCCATCACATAATTCTTTTGAACATATTACGCATTCTTGCCAGCGCGATAGTAAATCCAGTAAAGGGTAAAATACCAGTGCGAATTTTGAACACAACTTCGAAAGATCTAAGTTTATCGGAAATACAGCTTGACATACAAATATAATGTTTTATCTTCAGATTCTTTCCAGAAACGTACCTTTTATATTAAATAGTTTGCCTCAAAATATTAGACTTGAGAATAACTTAAAGAAATTTAGTTCCTTACTTAAGAGTTATTTATTGGATTCATACAAATAGTTTTTAACATAAGTATTTGATTGTGTTCATCTATAAATTTTAATTATATATATATACATACTAGTAAGATAAAGAACCTGTGAGACTGTACCCACAGTCAAACTACATATGTGGTTTTGTGGGACCCTACTTGTAATGTACGATATTTAAACTGAAATAAATAATTCATTCATTCCGCGCTAGTGGAAGTTGATTCGATGCCCATTCGAATAGGAAGTTATGTGTTTGTTAACATTTGTAGTACCTCCGTTGCTTATTATAATATTCGTAATATAAGTATTTAAGGTGTCTTTCTAAAAAAAGTGTCATTTCACCTGGCTTAAACGTTATATCGGATTACAACTGAATAATGATACTTAACATCAAATATCTTATTTTCTAATTTTCTGGAAGAGTGTCAGCTATAGAGGCCTTGTAGCTTGAATGAATTATCTACACTATGTGTTTTTAATACTTCGCAAAATGCGGCCAAAATCTCATTAACCTGCAGCAACATCGATAATGCTGTAAGTTCAATGGCCAATATAATTTAACATTATTAAAGTAGGTCTATAACCTTACGTTTTATTGAAATCTGTATACTTTAGAGAATAACATACTGGGTTTTTCAATTCAATTCAATATATTTATTGCGATAACTGGGTATATTTTTTTGCAGATAATATTGCCGATTTGTAGGTAACAACAGTATACCCATAACAAGCATGCAATATTTACCATATTATGTAGGTATTATACATAACCTAAAACTAAAACAATATGAATAGCCCAGTCAGTGTTTAGATGTATAGTACTCATCTAAGGTGTAAAATACATTGTTGATAAGCCATTTTTTAGTACGTATTTAATTTTGGGTAAATCCAGAGCTTTAATATCTCCTGGTAGATGATTAAATATTTTAATGTCAGTGCTGAAGGCACTCTTATGATATAGATGGTTATTTATTTTCGGTATGCATATGTCATGTTTATATTTACTGCGGATATTAGGACGGGAACTGATTTAAAAAACTATAAACGCGTGTATGAGATACTAAAACACTTTTTTAAACTGACTCGCTAATTAACCAGACGCTTATGTAAATGCACGATAAAAGTTTATTTATAATCAAATCTGAACTACAAACCTCTTCTGCAAGTTGTTTACAGTGCTGTTCTAACGATATGCAAGAATAAAGTATGTTTGTCGTTTCTGAAAGTTAAAACTAAAAAAGAAAATTGTAATCGGTAAGTCCTATTTTTTCTGGCTCGAATAACCGTCTTAATGGCCGATAACATAGAATAGATTTAGATTGGGCTTGATAGCACCGATTAATTTTAACTAAACAAAATTGAGGAAAGCCTCAAGGTAATTTTTTTATAATTTTTTAATTACCAAATCACATAAACCTGTCTTTAAATAACCTGATTTTCTGCAGACGGTAAATGAGTAATTGCTCAGGTTAATGAGCTTTCATACATATTTAAACATTATAAATATAATAATCTAATACTTTAAAATGTTATGTTGGAGTGTGAAACACGTAAACATGTACTTGGTTTGGTTAGTAAATGTTAAAATGTCCCAAAATATCTGAATCTACTTTTGAATTTACTCCTAGGAAGCTGTTTTAAGTAGTGTGTAGCCTTTTTCCTAATAAGTTTTGCAATTCACTTAATTCTCTCACCGAGGTAGGCAGAGGTAACTTTTGATTCTTTGGACACTTTGATTCCTACAACTCTCCACATCCTAATACGTTGATCATACACGCTCGGTCATTTCATGAAATTTTGGCTTAACTTTTTTGTAAAACGTTTCCAAATGTTTGCTTACACTCTCACCGTCCTCCTCCTCCTCTCGCTACTGATCTTTGTTGCCGAACTCCTTTCATTCATCCTTTCTACTTGGTCAAGACAGATGTCTTAGATAGATGACAGCTAGATAGCTATGCATCCCTTTTTCAATTCTTATCACTTATCTTGGCTTCCAAACTATCAAGCTAGCCAACTTTATTACTCAATATATTATTAATATATTAATTAACAATATTATTAATTAACATGATTTTCACTAGTGCACTTCTACTTCTGCATTTTCTTACTTACTTCTTTTCTCATACCTAACTATATCATTTCTATAGGTACATCAAAGTCGTCAGCCAACACTCCATCGTACATAGCTAGTTGAGAGTTTTCTGTCCTTCTTTCTGTTAATAAAGATATGAAATGCAGGGCAGGCTATTCAAATAATTCCCAGCTTTCACTTGTCCCTCAATGTAGCTATCGCAGTTTCCGTCACTCGAAATTTAAAAACCTAACTAATAACTATATGTTTCATCACTTTTTCATGTTTTTCACTTCCAATCTTAATATTACATATTATTTTGTTAACACCAATTTCAAAATACATTGCCCTTTCTTTCTCACGTTCAATAGAATATTTTTAACTACTATATTATACTAATTCGTAATATTTTTTCGAACTGTGAAGTCATTGAAAAATCTATAATAAATGTTATTAAATCTGACTATAGTGGACAACTATTTTTTATAGACCATAAAGTCTGTCAAGCATAAAATTATGTGTAGGCCAAAAACAAAAAGGAGTAAAATTTTGTATATAAGTATATTTTTTGTTACTTACGCATTTTTATTATTGCCAACAGTTTAAATAATAAATAAACCTATTTTTCTATTAACTGCGCCATTGATTTGTGCCTTAAAACCCCAAAATCTATAATTTCTTCATTAACTAGTAACCCCCCCTAAATAGCCTGATACCCTTTTCTCTTTAACCTGGAGCACTCAATCCTCTGCCGTTAATTTTTCAAAAAAAATCTTAGAAAAGGTGCTTTCCTTTTGCTGTTTTCTTAATTTCAAAGACCTCTACTCGGTAAAGTAATCAGATTTAAGAAAATCGAAAATATTAGTTTTTATATCAAATTAGCTACCCCTCGCGGTTTCACCCACCTGGTTCCCGTCCCCGTGGGAATATCAGGATAAAAAATATCCTATGTTCATAACCCGGTTGTTTACTATCTTCGTACCAAATTTCATCCAAATCCATTCAGTAGATTTTGAGTATATTCGTTGCAAACAAACAAACAAACAATCTTTCCTCTTTATAATATTAGTATAGATTTACACTTTTTTGCGAAAGACCTTAAGCTACTTATCTCGGAATCGCAGCAGTAGTATGTATGATGTTTTCTAATGACGATAAAGTATACCATAATTTACAAACAAAAAATAAACGAAAAACATCTGAACGTAAACAGACTTGTTTTTCAGCAATAAATATTATATTATGTATGAATAACAAAATATCCTACAATAACACACTTTATATGTGACATTTCGAATTACCACTAATTGGAATATCGGCGATAGATCCGCTTTCCTTTAATCATTTACAAGGAACGGTGTCCAAAAGACTTTCTTTGCACCCCCAAAGGCCAAACTGGCAAAGAAATACTTCAAACAAATAAAAATTCACGCTTATTTTTGTATCTAAGTAGGTACTTCAAAAGCATATTTATTAATAAGCGGAGCTTCGCATGGTTTCTATAGAGAGTCCTAGCTGAAGTATTTTTGAGCAAAGAATGGTTCTTCTATGGTTGCTTTCTTTAAGTTGCGAAAAATAATACTTAAGCATATTTTCTTTTTCATCTGATGTTTTATATATTGTAAATAATACGTTAAAAATTTAGGCTTTTCATTATCGTAACATGTATTTTTAAGCTTACTTTATGTTTTCTGTGGTTACGACAAGGTAAGCAAACTATTTTGACAGCCAAAACTATGGGACTGAAAGGCCTGCAACAAAAAAAGGGCTATTCTCACGAACCAAATACCTACTCCATTGACGGTACCCTAAAATTCCTTGGCTACCACTAAGGGCAAACTGCCTACAGTGTACAAACATACCGAGTACTGTTTGATACTTTTCCACATATTTCCACTTACTTTTATCTAGTGACTGGAAAAGGCGGACATTACCATTTCTTTCTGAATAAATACCGTGACACGCTTTGTGCGGCTATACTGAATATTCATGCTCATAATTTTGCGGTCGTGTCCCACTGACGTTTTGGTAAATTATAAGTTAACAAACTGTATGAAAAAGTTTTGAATGTGATTCGTTTATATCAACCTTTTTGAAGCGTGGCGTGTGTGCAAAGTTAATGTATTAATGGGCTGATGATGATGATGATGATGTGTGTGTGCAAAGAGGTTTTTCTTTTTCTTTGTAGTAGTATAAACGTGAAATGAGGCATATATTTGAAAATCAGAAGTAAGAGCCATTAAAAATTGTATTGCAAAACAGACTTTCATCTGATTTCGAAAGTTATTGCACAAGTTCATATGCACGTATGATTTGTTTAATTTTGGAATGGTAAAAAAAAATTTGAAAGAGTTAAAATTGACATGATCAAAACTAATTTTGAAACGCAACATAAGATACAATAGACACTGAAACTTATTTGAAACGAAAAAACAAACAAATCCTCAATAACAAAAGAAAGTCAAAGTGTCATACCAACAAAAACCTGACAAACCAATGCCAAGTTCAAGTACAACACGTGCAAACGTTTGTTCAGCCACTTGTTCAGTCGTAATCCAATTAGGGCGACTTCATTATCTGCCATAGGAACGTGTTCCGGAAATAGTGATCCATTGAAAGAACCCTCTAGAACTCCAAGTGCCCTCGCACACGATTAGTGCTTCGAGCACCCTCAGCCTCCTTAGCCCCCTTGTGCGGGTGCCAGCGGTCTTCGATTATGCGTGTGTGCCACTCGAGTTTCTTATTGGCTAATAGCTGGAATTATTACAACAATCCGGACCTCTTTTGCGGAGTTACGTGCTCGCTTTTATATCTTGTTCTGTGATGTTGTTGGGTTTTATTTGATGGCGTATTTTTGTTTGTGGTGCTAGTTTGTTAAATAATTATTTTTTGGCTTATTTAATCTAATTAAAATATCGACATACAGCTTAAAAAGTATGGCTTCTGAAATATCAGCGTGTGTGCCACTCGAGTTACTTTTTGGCTAATAGCTGGAATCATTACAACAATTCGGACCTCTTTTGCAGAGTTACGTGCTTGCTTTTAATCTTGTTCTGTGATGTTGTTAGGTTTTATTTAATGGCATATTTTTGTTTGTACTAGTTTAGTGAACAATGTTTTAGTGAAAAAAAAACTTTTACTATGTTTCTTAGAACTTATTTATCAAGTTAAAATACATTTAAAAAAGTAAAATATCTGAATTTAGAATTTGATATAATCTACGTAATTTCATCAAATTCCTTTGATTACAGCAATACTGTTTTTAAAACACCTATAAATATGTACACAGCAAAAGGTTTAAGGTACATAATATGTATACTACCATTTTTTTTAAGTGTAATTAAATAGTAATACTTTTGCATGTACTCAAACACGATGTCATAATTTTTCAGTAGCGACTTTAGATTGTAATAATGTTTAAATCTCTTTATCTCTTGTTATAATTATTTTTGTAATTATAGCTTAAACGTCTTTAAGGTACCCGAAATTATTATAGTTTCACATTGACTATCAATACCCAGCTACTGAATGGTACCTACAGCTAGCAGCCCATTTGCATCGCAAATAATAATAATAATAATGAAATAAAAAAACTCTTCATAAATATAAAACATGACATTATTAGTATATTTTCACAATAACATCTCCAATCAACTATTTGTGAGAGACTGGAGTCTAAACTTGGCAGAATACTGCCTGTATTATAGAACTCCAGGCCTCCAACTCTCGATGAAGTCAACATTTGAGTCAACATTACAGAATAGAATAGAATAGAATAGAATACATAACCATTCGTTCGCATGTGTAGCTATAAAATGATTATTATTTTTATTTAAGAGATCATAAAGGGATATAACATTAAATTAACAAAGCTAGTATGTGTGGGTGTATGTGAGATTAGTGTGTATGCGTGTGTGTGTGTGTGTGTGTGTTTGTGTGTGTATGTGTGTTTGTATATGTGCGTGTATGTATGTTAAGTAAGAGAGAGAGTGTGTGTGCGCGTGCATTTTCTCATGCATTGCACATGCAACAAATGCACTGAAAATCACAAAAGCATTATGCAACAATATAAGAAAGCTTAATATTAAGAGCTATGTATTCAGAGAGACGTCGGTCGGCAACCATGTATCATTAATTAGTATCGTTAATATAGTTTTAGTTTTTATGTAATTTTTTTCTTGCCCAGCGGCTGAGTCTATGTATTCAGCGGGGCAAAAGCGCCAGTGTTCTCGGTACTATGCCACGCGGCTGGAGTTGGACGGTGTTTTCGTGTTATTAGTATAAGGTAGTGTAGTAGGTTTATATGTTTATGTTTAATTTATTTGTCTGGATAATGTTGTCCTTTTGTTATTGAATAAATGAACTCTTTTGTAGTTTTAGTACTATAAAAAATATAGTTTCTAGATTTCAAGCATTAACTTCTATTCGGATAATGTTATAGAGAAAAAATACAATTATTTTGTATGGTAAGGGCAAAATTACGACTTTTAAGTGCAAAATAACATTGAAGCGTGGTTTTAAAACTGCATCGTGCTCCGTCGCTGTCGCTGTGCATGATGCTGTTATTTTATAAAGAAAAAATTATGAGGTTCTGAGTGAAAGTCACTGAAAAAACTTCAAACAAAATATAATTAGCATAAATAATTTAGGCAATTCATAGCAATTTAAGTATATTGAGTGTTAGCTATAAGACACAACTTACACGCCTTTGATAGCTCCAATCTCGAATCTTCCATGTTTGATTATTATTATAAAATACGTTGTCAGACTAGTTTTTCCTCTAACTCTGTTTTACAATACATTTATTAGTAGACTTTCCACTGAATCTATTCTAAGACAATACATTTTTTCAGGATTTCTTTGAATCGATAATCCTAATCCTAACTAATATTATGATTGCGAAAGTGTGTGTGTTTGTCCTTCCTTCACGCACTAACTAAGCAACCATCGATTTTAATTTTAACCGACTTCAAAAAAGGAGAAGGTTATCAATACGTGCGTGTGTTTTTTTTAATGTTGGTTACCCCAGTACTCGGTCATTTATGAACCGATTTGAATAATTGTTTTTTTTATTGAAAGGGTGTACATTCAAGTTGGTCCCATTAAACTCAAGACAGAATATGATGATGGGATCTTGGTGAAATCGAGGAACTCTTCAAATATTATAGGCACACCTATATCGATTTCGATGTTTTCTTAAGTAACTCGTGCATTTGCTTCCGTTAAGCACCATTTGGTGGAGTTGAACTGATGATGAAGACCACAAATGGTCATCGGAACTATTACATACTTAGCATTTCATGGAAGCGATACGATGACTTTAAAGTGGTTCATAAGCAGTTTATGCTCGTCTCAATGCATTTGATGAAGTGGAGCTGATGATCAAGTACCAGGAGAACTCCTCAATAATTAACGTCCCTGCACCGGAAAAAGCAGCATTTTCTAAAAAGTGATGAGTAGTTGACATAAAGTTATTAGTGTAGGTTCGCGACTTCTACCTTTAAAAATTGTGATATAAAAAACTTTTTATAAAAAAAAATTTAAAGGGTGGGACCGCAATGTGCCTTGGCTGCCACCGACTCAAAAAGCTTATTTTTGCTTTTTAGTTTCTTGAAGCCGATTTAATTTTTTTTATAAAAAGCTTTTTATTTTTTAAATAGATTTAGTTCAAAGGATGGAAAGTAACATGGGCTACTTTTTATTGTAATATTTCCACGGGAATGGATACCACACGGGTAAAATCGCGGGTGACCGCTAGTATTATATAACTATAAATAAACTGCGATCGAGCCTCCCATGTTTAGTACTTAGGACATAAGGCCCGTGTAGACAGATGCCCTGCAAATGCTTTTAAGCTATTCTAGCCGTGTCGCTCCTTAAGATATGCAAAATTACAAGCGAAGAAGTAATTCGAATGCAGCTCACGGTCCCCAAGCATAATGGGGCAATTTCCTTGTCATTTCCTCGTGGCTGCAAGCAATCCGGCATCTTGCGGTGCTTTTTGATGCTCCACCGAGAGTGGCATCGTCGTCAAAGGCCTATTTCTTTGTAACTGAATCGTGGAGTCGTTTCAGAAACGCTGCGGTTGAGAATCCCGTTACATTGTTCTGTTGAAGGGAGTATGATGTCTATCTATTGTTTTAGAGATGTAGTGTACAGATTATTAAAAATGCCAATCAACATCAAATTTGTTTATCTGGTTTCGAAATAAGTTGCTTTAGCTTAACGGATATCAAAACTAATAAGGTAGTAAAAATATACATAATTATCGCTGCTTATAAAAAAAATATTATAGGTACTCGCAAAATCAATCTTTGACTTTAAAGTCCGGCCACAAATTACACAGATCATGTTAAAGCAAATGATCATCAAAATGTTTGTACCGGTTTTGTGGGGTCCGAACCAGGAGGTCTACTCTCTAAGCACGAAACCCGTAGTTTCGGCCTAAGTTACGGACGTTTCCTACTCCGTATCACCTACGGACAGCTTATTAGTTCGGAGACCCGAACCACAGGTTAGTAACCTGTGTAAATAGTGTAAATAGTTCGAACTAAGAATGAATGAGAATACGTTTTGACATTGTCCCTACTTCCAATGTGTTTGTGGCGTTTGTCCAAAATAGAGAGTAGGCTCCATTCGTAGTTTCGGGAAACTTGCGGACGGGGGCCCGTATCTTAGTTGACGGGCTTAGATAGTAGGCCTCCAGGTCCGAACCCATTGACCCGCTTTATGACGTTACCTATATCGAAAAAGTACGTACTTTTTGGTATCGAACCATAGGACGGTTACAGATGTTACAAATCTGGGATATATAGGTATTTCTTCATATACCTTTATTTAGATTTGTATTGTTTCAGAAACACGATTTTATGAACTTGCCTCGACACTTTTTCTTTTCGAAGTGACCTCCTAAAAATACGAACTTTCGAGATTATTCTCAAATGTGGTTACATATACTATTGGAAATTGTTTTAATTACTGAACGGACACCAATTATATTAAGGATCGTATAGTTTCATTCTCTTTAATCTATAGTGATTTACTACGAAGTGATTTCGTGATTTTGTCGCCTAATCTGCAAAATCGGTCTCGCTCTCACGCGCGTTCTTTTATCATTACTATCCCGCTTTAGTCGAGTAGCCTCTTAAGGTGGTACGACTTCCATACAAACAAACATTGCACAATTATTGGTTCATCATACATTTATAATTTATAAATACATGTGCAACTAACTCGTTTCAGTTATTTGTTTGCGCGAAATTATAAAAAAAATGTACTTTCATACATGAGGTATATAAATGCGATGAGTCACACACACATACGTAGAATTATTGAAATCACAAGATAATAGTTTATTCGTGATTTATGTAAGGAAGTACAATTTTTTAATTATTTCCCGCAAACAAATAACTGAAACGAGTTAGTTGCGCATGTATTTATTAATTATTTAGGTATGATGAACCAATAATTGTGTAATGTTTGTTTTTATAGAAGTCGTACCACCTTAAGGAGGAAAGACCAAGGCCACAGCGCCAATGCAATACCTATTTCCAGCTTTTGCGAAATTTGCTTGCTTTTGTTATGATCGTACGTGCAAACTAAGGCGAGAGGGTTTAAATAAGATTTAACGTGACCGTGGTTTTAAACCTGTATGTTGTTCTTGCATTACGCTTTTTAAAACTCGGCTCTCTGACAGAAATTTTTACCTCTACTGTAGATAATTTAGGAGGTGCAAATTTTCTAGCGTTTTAAATGTGCAGTCCTTGAATGTATGTTTTAACAGATCTTATTTATTTCAGTGTCATTTATCCATCAAAATTACTGATTCAAGTGTGAAAAATTTTATCTTTATTTTGGTATAGATAAACAGAGTCACTCTCGCATTTATTAAGACCTTACCACCAAAGAGTGGAACTCCTTGGCCACGCTTGTGTTTCCTGATACTTACAATTTGGGGGTCTTCAAGTCGCGAGTAAATAGGTATCTTTAAGGCAAGCGCGCTACATCCTAGATCGCATCTTCGCTTTCCATCAGGCAAAATAGCGGTTAAGGTTACCTATCTAATATAGAAAACTGTACAAGTGCGAGTCGATATTACTTGCCAAAGTTCATAGTTCTAGGTCAACGGGAAGTACCCTATGATTTTGATTCCCTTGAGAGTGTCGAAGATACGTTTTTGCGGCATAAATCGCCTTGCCTTTTTAACGTTAATTTTGAAGTTTGATTTTTTCACAGCTTCAAGAGATTGTGAATATATGGTTTTAATTTCAACTTAACACCTCCACGCGTTCCCGTGTTTTTCCGAAATTAAGTTTCCGAAACTAAAAACTATATTTTTTATGATTTAATTACAAATGTGTAGTTTTAGATTTTGTCCTGTATTCGTAGTAATAGACGATATTCCTTCCAAATTTCATAGTTATAGGTCAACTGGAAGTACCATATGAATCTATTCTATTCCCGTCTGCCGAATTTGAAGTCTATTTGTTTTTGGTCTAGTAGTTATATTTCTATAAATAATTTGGCAAAACATGTCACACGAGGTGAATCTGAAACAAGGGAATTGCTTGTTTCTACAAAAGTAGCAACTAGAGTTCATAAAACTTAACTGAGCTAACAGGGAAGTCGAAACTAAGTTATATTGAGCAACTTGCACCGCTCCGCTGGTTTGCATCGTTAGTCGAATCTAGGATGTTCTATGTAAAACTGTTTGATAAAATTAGGTACGTTTATAAGATTAACAATATTCTAAGTTCAGTCAAAACGCTTGCGAGAATTACAGTGAGCTTATAATAATTATCCTCAACATGTTTGAGAATGGATATATTGTCATTATTTTCGAAAAAAGAACACGCGAAGTATTAAATTTACAGAAAAGAAAATCAAATCCATTGCAGGGGAGTATTTTTAATTTAGAACATTACAACGCTTCAAATTTGTATGAAATGGCGTGCAGTGCTGTGGTTATTAAATACTCATTGCTGGAGCTTTGTAATGTTTCAAATTCAAAAATTGATTTTCAGCCATCTACCATTACATCCAATGCCCACCTGCAAACCTCATCAGAAGTTCAACAAACAAACATAAATGTACCGGGGAAATCAATAAAATTTTCATGAAACTTTTAATATTTATTAAATTAATAGTATAATATAAAAAGTATGTTTTCCTGCATTCTTTTGAGATAAGCACTATATATGCCTCGGCGGAAATGCCAATTGCCTATTTCACGGCCTTTGCAATAATGTACTATTATTCAATGTTCGATGTTAAGCCTCTGCATTTTCCGACCTTTAAAGATAGTATTACCGCAAAAAAAAATGGTGCAGTCCAGCATAGATATTATCCAATCGAATTCATAAGAATTAAATGTACTCTAGTTACAACATTGGAAATTTATGGTTATGAAAACTAAACAATTGAACTACTTACAGTCAACAGCACGTCAGGCTTTACACTTGCTCTTCGAAAACAGTCCCTATTTCGAGCGACATAAAGGCGCTCTCAAGGTCATATTGAAAACCTTAACTGTACATGTTATGCACCCTAGCTGTTAACTGTACACTCCCTTTTGCTACGTCATAATATAAGTACTAAGGAGCGCGGTAAAGGACATTTTGTATAACTTGATGCGCTGTCGCTTATACTTCAAAGTAAGTAATATTTTGTAAGACTTAAAAGTAACCACCGATCGATTTAATGGAAAGATCAAAATTTATTCACCAGCACCTACAATAACTTCGAATGAACATTGTTGCCGGCGAACATTGAAAAGTTTTCTTGTTAAAAGTTCTCTATTGCAGAATGAGAATAATAATTCTTGAAATCACTTCCTTATTAAGAATCCTTCTACTACATCTTTTAAATACCAGCTTCTGTTAAGTTGGCGACTTTATTTAAAATACTATCACTGGCGATTGTTAGATTTTGTTGGGTTGGAGTAATTTTTAATAGCAAATTGTTTAACGGTAGGGATTTATTTAGATCTATAAATTACCTACCTATTGACTTAGGTATAGGTAGTTAATTAGTTTATAGTACAACTAAACCAAAAACAATACCTATTTAGGTAGGTACCCCTAGTGGAAATCGGACCAGAATTTCTAGATCTGACACCGGTGATGTTACTACACCATTAGACCACATAATAATATTGTGTTCTGAACAAAAATCAACATAAAGGTAAAACACAGATGATGCAAATACCAAACAATAAACTCAAAAGATTTGAAACGCCAGGTGGTGTTACCACTAGACCACAATAATCCAGGCAACAACATAATAATACAGTATCGTGAACAAAAATCAACTTATTTATAGGTTATACATAGATGATGCAAATTCCAAACAACAAATAGAAAAGATAAAAAGAAACTGCCATGGCAATATCCTAAAATGGGCGACACACAAAACACATTTCTTTATTTATTCCATTCTGTCGAAGAATCCTTATCAATTGCTAATGCCTCTCGAAACCGATAATAAGCAATTTATATGAACCATTAGAGAATCAGCACGCCGTTAAGATAAATGTAAAGGATAGAGTCTTAATTGCAGTCTTGAAACAAGGTGGAGGAATATTTTCAAAAGATTTGCACAGAAAAATCCGATTGTAACTACCAGTTCTATCACATTTTGCAAATTCTTTTTCTTTTTTACATTAATGGGCTTACATTGAGGATTGTTAGTTTGGTCTTTACAGAGGTTTTTCTTTTCAGAAGGAATCAATCAAAACGTATCAGAAATGAATTGGTACAAATCAGGTAGTAGAATTAAATGAATAAGTTCTAATGGTCTTCTTTGGAGACACAAAATATTGTGAGCCCTTTAATGAACTTTCGCCCAATAAATAAGTCACTATAAATTATCCAGAAAAATCGAATGCAAAATTCGAATCATAAAATAATGTTCTAACTTAATCTAGCTTAAAAAGCCTCTTTGAATACCCTTTTTAGGCAAAACACCAGATCAAAGTTCACGACCTCAAGTATTTAAATGTAACTTAAACGCTCACAATTTTTCCCTAGAATGTTGTATAAGTCCCGACACATATAACATACCAGGCGTCCTGTCCGCCTCTCACCTCGAGAAGACAACCGGAAAATTAGAAAGTAAACACTCCATACTGAATTTTAAAAGGAGGTTTACGTTCAAAAAAGCATTTAAAAATTTACTTTAAACAGGAACATTCTTATCATGTACTAATAAAAGTTCGTTTCATGTATTTTCTATTATAGGTTGTCAATTTAATTAATTTTTTTGTATTCGTTGTAGTTCTTCATGTAAATACTCATATTTAGGTTGAATTTTATTTTTAGCCTCGCTCAATAGCTTTAAACCTCTTTGAGAAAAACATTCTATAAGAACGTGTTACGCCGACAGAGTTACGCCGACTGCTGGATATAGGATATACCCTTCTCTTTCCCTTTCCTTTCTCTGTGTAGCTTCCTATGACTGTGCTCCCGTTGGCTTGCACATACCCAAGGTGCGCAAGGAGAGAAAGTGGTTCTGGTTGTTTTCTAGGCATACGCTAATCTGGGATTAAGTAGACTTATTTTATTTTTTAACAAGCTGAACGCGAAAAGAAGCAAGTGAACTTAGTACAAGTGGTTGTACAAAAGTCCCTAAATAGCTAGTAAATGCTTCGGTAACTCCTAACTTCTCGTTTTCAATGACAAAAGCACATACCAAATATAACAAAGAACTTTAAGCAATATCATTAACGCCCAAGCTGGCACTACTTAATTTTAAACCTTAATTTATTTAAACAGAGTGTATTTCAAACAAAACACAACCACAGATAATTAGACAACGAGAACGGAATGAAGTCTTTATTCAATTAAAAAAGACCGAGCACCGCAAGCTCTCCCAGGATATACCCCGGAGGCTTAGGAGACAAATTTGTCTGGGAACAAATGCGATTCAAATTCAGACAAATAGTCCCTGCGCGGAAGGAGCCGTTTACCAGGAAATTCGTCCATCACTCTTTTGGCCGAGCAAAATTTGTTTTTCCTTTTCTTAGTAGCCCTTACAAGGTACGCACGCGAGTGTAATCCACTCGTTTAATAATGGCATTAAAATTGACAAATCACTTGCAAACGAAAGTAGGACTGAATAAAACGAGAATTTCCCTTGCTCTACAACAGATGGCCGACATTATTTTATTAATAAATCCTCTTTGGATGGTGATTGATTGGAAATTGGTTTGCGGTTTCGTTTACCAGCTCCTTTAGAGCTTAGGGAATTGACTTTTTATGGAAAGTATTGAGAGTTGATTTTAAATTATAGCATTACTTTTTATGTAGTTATCGCTTGCTTTGATATTAATCATTTCAAAGTATACTTTACATGATAATCAAGCAAATATTGATTGTGAATAAGCGACTAATTTGACTTCAACATTTTCATTATTACCCAGTATAACGGAATACTAAGATATAACTTATTTTGGCTTAAGTTATTCTTATTAAATAAAAATTTATAGACCAATATCAATTCCTATGACCAATACTACAACAATACTTTCGATTTCGACGTTAAAAAAAAAAAGTCGTGGCTCAAATGAAATAGCGTTTCATATAAAGTTTTAGTTATTCATAAGGTTATTTACCTTACCTTAAGAGTATTAAAAGCTTCTGAAGTAGCCACTTAAAGACGAGAAAGCTTAATTTAAGAGCACCTTTGAGGTCGAGGGATGATTGTGCAAAAAATGATCCGCCTTCAGCAACCCAGCCTTATGAGGTAATTGGTTTAGGACCTATTGAAGGTAAAGGAACTCCGTTCTTTCATGTGGCTGTAAAAAATATTTTCTCTTTTTCCTAGCCATCTTAATAATACATCAACGGGCCTACCATCATCTATTAGAAACCATCATGTCATAAGAACGTTTTGATTGCGTTTAGTTTTATTGAAGTTGTCACATTTTGACGCACTACACTTTGAAGGCGATGATTGAGCGAAGACATCACAAAACTTCCCCCAAAACAAGTTTAGTTTAAGAGGTTTGTAGTACGAAATAAGATGGTAAGAATTAAACAATACTGCGCTTAGGTTGGCGGTAGGCCCCCTATAAAGATTTTACCTGTTCAAACCTTCAGACAGAAACAAACTACAATACATTAATGCCTACAATTATATCGAACGCTTAAAAACCTAAAAGGAAATCTTGCCGAAACTTTTTATGACACGAATTTTCCAGCGAGTGGATAATAAGAAATTAAACGAAAGTAACTTAGTCCTACAAAAGAAACGTCGTGAAACTTGAGACAAAAAAGTAAATCATTGTGGTAAGTAGGTAGTCATAAAATGTCTGGAGCAACAAAAGCGGTGACTGAAAAGTTTTAAAAATTTTTTTGGTAATATTAGAGGCGAAATATAACTCGTGTTTTTTCCTTGTTTACGAAGTTATTCGGTATCAGAACAAGTATTGTTCTCACATCACTGGATTCGATATTACTCAGCGCGGAACAAGCAATTTCGATTGACGGCATGTCGACAAAGGGTTTCTATATAACTTAGACAACAAACAATTGGCTAGCTAGCAGTAAGTGAAAAAAAAAACTTTTTACGGGAATATATAATTACATAATTACATACTTAAAAGAAATTAACCGGCGGAAAAGTTATCGGATGTAATGTACTACTCAATAAGGAGTCAATATCAATCTTTGTTGATAACAGATAACCCTTGTTTTAGAATCATGTCCTAAGTCATGATGAATGACTGATTTATTTTTACATCTTTTTTTTATGAAGTACGGGGCGACTCTTAGCCTTCATCATACCTAATGTTAAGTATTGAGCCTTCATCTGGAAAAAGTGATTCGCAGACTCTGAACGAGATACAATAGAATTAAGTACCTACTACAAGAACTACTGTGTAGCAGAAAAGTAAGTAATGAACACGAATAATTTTTTCACGTTACATTACTGTGAAGGTAGCGAAACGGACAAGCCACATTTTTTGACTAAGGTGTCGAGTTTGTGAAGGTAGCGAAACGGCCAAGCCACATTTTTTGACTAAGGTGTCGAGTTTGTGAAGGTAGCGAAACGGCCAAGCCACATTTTTTGACTAAGGTGTCGAGTTTGTGAAGGTAGCGAAACGGCCAAGCCACATTTTTTGACTAAGGTGTCGAGTTTGTGAAGGTAGCGAAACGGCCAAGCCACATTTTTTGACTAAGGTGTCGAGTTTGTGAAGGTAGGGTATGTAGAGTTAGAAGCTTCGCTCTGCTTGAGATCCGATAACTTTTTGATAGTGCGAGCTATAAGGTCTTGGCATTACATTTTTTTACATGAAAATGTTTTTGGTGGGATTATTATAATCTGATTTCTGTTGCTACGAAAAATAGATATAGATACATAGCACTTACATACACGTGTATTTGGCTTACTTAAGTAAAAAGTAACATTAAGCTCACTTAAGTGACATTTCCATTTTTCCAAATTGCAGCTTGCGATTTTGACTTTGAAAATTGCTTAACAACTTATATTAATGTCAAAGGAGCTTATTACAGTAACAATTAGATAGATATTATTAGAGATTTGTTTTCTTCATTTTCTTTTACTACTGAAGTAGATAAGATTAGATAAGATTTTATTTATTGAACAGTCGGCAAATCAAATTATTTTTAAAAATCGTTCACACTGACTTTAACAACCTACGTGTTCGATAAAACGTGCCCGACCGATTCATGTTGAAGATTTTCTATTTCCTCTTGGAGAATGAAAAGACACGTTGTTTCTATCTTCTACGATTTAGATAATTCGCAAAGTTTCAAAAAGTAATAAGGTGTTTGTGCATTGAGAAATGAAACAGGGTAATTATTTAAGCAGATCTTTAGTTTCTTCACGCATTTATCATTGTAAGTAAAACAACTTTTACAGATTTTAGTGCACTGTTTATTACCCGTAAATATTACAACTATATTTCAGGGGTTGTTTAGGGTTTTTTGGTTTTCCGAAGTTTCAGCACCTTTTCAGTTGCCGTGGTCACGGGATGACTGAACCGTATCAATCCGTGACTGAGGAGCTCGTAGGCGTTGTGATTCGCGAGCATAGCCTGCGATTGTAGCGGTTGAGACACTTTCGCCTCACGTTCACGAAGTCACGTTTAGCTGTTGATCCCCGCTGTATTTGCAGTCGTTACAACCCACAAAACCTCATAAGGCCCGCGTGGTAGTCCATAATGAAGGCCAATGCCTCAACAGTGGGGATATTAACACGTTCACTAATTTCAGTAAACGGCTATTAATTTGTTATAACAACAATAAAACGTCTAAGCTGAGTTGCAACAGTTAACGTTAACCGATTTGTGGTTGTCAAATTTGTCAAATTCTATACATTTTTCCTCTATTAAAGTTATAGTTATCCTTAAAGTTAGATGGTGCAATCCACCCCTATTGTTTCTCGTTTAGTGTCAGCGAAAGTGTTAAGACTGTTCCGGTCAAAAAGCGAAAAACAATGACAGTTACGGTTAACATGATGTTGAAAACAGTTTATTTACACAGTGAAAGTTTATATAGTATACATAGTAGTTATTACCACGGATTATGTGGCTACAATGTTTGCGAGGGCAAAATTGAAATGTGGCACAGTTTATTTTTATTGGAGTCATATAAAGGTGCACAAAATCATCAAAAACGTGTGTTGGCGTGTACAACATTTAGGGTGACTTTTACGCTACTAAACACATACTTAATATAAGGGTTAAATATATTTAAAATGACATTGTCATTTCAGTCTTCTTCTTCTTCTTTTATTAATGGCGTGCTCGCGTTAAATACGCGAATTTTGCCAATGTCAAGTAAATATATTTTGTAATATATAGAAATTGTACGGTAGATTGAGTTAAAAATGGAGCCTCACAACACGTGTTATTACGAAAAGAACTCGGGTGAAACTCCCGTCATTTCAGTCATTCGTTTGAAATCAAAAGTGACAGAGCGATGTTTTAAATTTAGTATGTTACATGTATTTTGCGGTAGTTGGTGAAAGTCGCCCTTAGTATATTTTTCCACATAAATATTTCGTAAAAACTAATTTTAATAAATGTCTAATGAGAAATCTAATAGATTTGCATCTTATCTTACATTTTCAATAAATGGTCTATAAGATTTATATAATTTAATAAAAAATGTGCTCGAAATTCTCCATATTTTACTATGGACGCGATGTGCCGTATTTTACATGTGAAACGTTGTCTCATACAACAATACAACAATGTCATTAGGGTCGGTGCAGTCTTAACATGGCTGAAGATAATGATAATAAATATTAAATCAACTAGACAGCATTTGTCATACTATAGGTAGTTTGAAACCGTTCACCATTTTGATTTTAATTAGTAAACTAAAATTTCAGGAAGAATTTTAGATAGTGGAAATACTAGTCAAGTTTTTAAAACTTCAGAATTGCGAGATTCAGTATTTTTATATCAGTATCCTTACATATATAAACCTACGATAGTTTTATCCTGGTACAGCTTTATTTAAAAATGTAACAGATATACAGAAAACATTCATATCACAAATAATAGAACATTAATACGTATTTCATTCGATCATAATTTATTATTTCTCTAACCTTAGTAGGTACTTCCCGAGAAAACGTTTCCCAAAAAAACTCAACTGGTCAAGCGGGAAGTTCCCCGATTGAACTATGGGAGCAATCAAATGTCACTATCTCTTACCTCTACTTGCTAATTACGCAATCACTGCTTAAGTCTTAGCTAAGAAGGTAGAAATAAAGTCTAGTGCTGGTCTTAGAGTCAGCTGGGAGTCGGCGCTGTCAGCCGAAATATAATATGAACTCGCTAACCACCGTACGCGCTCACAGCTACGCTTCCTATAATGGAGAAGTTTCCTGATGTTAAAAACGTTATATTTCACTGAATGGAATTAAAATATAGATAAAAACTAATAAGACAATGATTTTTTCTTTAAATCTGTCATAGAATTGCTGAGAAATTAATTATTTAAATGACTTGACTGTGGCCTCAAATATGGCGGTGACGTCACACCACTTCCTCAGGTCGGCGCAATGCCCTACAAATTACCAGAGCGGGCCGAAGTGGCGTGATGTCACACGCTAAGCAACTTTAAGGCCCCATAACCTCTCTATTTGTAGATATATTTTCATGATTCTTTCACACTTAACTTAACTTGGTTATATTTTCAAACTTCTCCATTTCATACATTTTGGCGCCGACGGTCAGCGTGTGTCAGTGCGATGACGTCGAAAACTACTGACTTATAAAAAAAAATCGTCGGTAAGAAACTCATATACAGAAAATAGTTATAAAATCAAAGCTATATCCGGATATAAGGACTTAGATCATCAGTCAAACGTCACAAGATGCGCGAGTACACAACATTTTACGACTGCCTGCCTCGCACCAAACAAATAGATCTCGATTCTTGATATCTAGTCGAGCGAGTGGAATGAAAGAGTGCTTCCGATTTTATAACAGCCACTGCAGAGATGCTATATAAACTTAAGGCGATACTCGAAAAAAATATGCTGAAGCGAGATAGCAATGAGAAAACGACGCGCACGGGAGCGAGACGAATTTTGCAGATTAGGAAAAAAAAACACAAAATCACTTCGTATTAAAAACTTTTGCGATTTAAAAAAAATGCTTCTATACGATCCTAAATATTATTGGTGTCCATTTATTAAACCAATTTCCAATAGTGCAAGTGGGCTTACTTGGATTTAAGAATAATCTTGAATTTTCGTATTTTTAGAGGTCTTTTCGAAAAGAAAAAGTGTCGAGGCAAAATCATAAAATAATCGTGTTTTTGAAACTATACGAATCTAGATAAAAGTATGAAGTAATATATATGTTATTACCAGATTTGTAACAACTTTAACCGTGCTATAGTTTCATATCAAAAAGTACATCCTTTTTCCGAGTAGCGCCTTAAAGCTCAGAAAACTGCTTTAAATAAATAAAGGATTTAAGTTAATTAGCTTTTTGTATGGAAAATTTATTATTAAAAATATGTAAAGAGTTTAATATAGGAAGAGGGAGCTGTTCTTTTTAATCACTACAAAAAAGAAAAAAAAGTGAACTTTATTTAATAATACAAGTTTTTAAAATATGCATTTTATATTTTGTGAATAATTAAACACTACAAAAATAACATCAAAAAAATAGGAGTTCTTTTATTTTGTCAACAAAACAAAAATAATATTTTCTAAAATCAGCCGGGCAGCCTAGTATTCATTAGGTATTACACAGTTGCGGCTATTATAAACTATATAAACTTATTCATAATCATCTTGATTTGAGCTTCCCCTTACCTATTGAGACTTCGAATACGTGGACATTTCAAGCTTCACGATACCTATTTCAAATGCTTTGCATTTAATTTCCACAACCCCTTTGTCGAGATTAAACCTTGGAGAAACACGTTGGTCACCTTTTGACCTTTGCTAATGTCCAGTTTAAATCTGTTTCAAAATAAATCATCAACATTAATTCAGTTCTTGGTTAGAAAATGAAAAAAAACAGACAGCTGTAAAGATTACTCCATCATACAATCTACGTCATATCATTAAACAGATCGTGAAATCAAAAGTCGCTTGCATATCGATTTTCAGTTCCTTAGACTCCACAAGATCCTTTAACAATAATAAAAATAACAAAATCAATTTAATTTTACCTACACACCTCGGTTAATTCGCAAGAACACAATTGTCCTCAACTACAAGCTTCATTATCTTCAATCACCATCCGTACAAAATACGCTTCAAATAATATGCGCAAAGAGTAAATAAGCCGGCGCTGCCGATAGCGATAGCTTGTCCAAACAGAGGCGTATTGCTTGCGGATAATCCCGCGCGCTTGTCCGACGCCGCGTAACCGAGACAACGATTCTGTAATCTGTTAGTCATTCATTACTATGGGCTTTTAGAAGTCTAATATATATTGTGTGTTGTGCTTTACAGTACCTATCTATTTAAATAATAAGGAAAAAAGTTGCTTTATTTGTAACCCAGGTCGGCCGCTGCAAAGAAAACCTTTGCCGATGGGGTTATGGCTCCAACAACGCCTGCAATCCCGCGCGCCTTTCCGACGCCGCGTAACCGGTTCCGGTAAATGTTGACATTGACATGAGGTACAAGACAAAGACAATTTAAAAATAAAGGTTTATGTCACGTTCCGAAATCCAATCATATGTTGTGCAATCTCCCCCAGCCTAATATAAAATTCTTATAACAAATAGTTTAATCTTATTGTAGGTAATTGTTTTTATGATTCAATGAACTAAAATAATATAATAAAATCAAAACGGAGTATTATAATTATTTCAAAGATAGTTAAAATAAAAATAAAATGAAACAAAAAAGTCAATAGTGCGATTCGAAACGCATTATGACTACTTTTAGGTATTCAATTAAAAAAATCGGCCAAGTGCAAGTCGAACTCGCACATGAAGGGTTTCGTCTCTCACCCAAGGTTGCCTGGAAGAGATTGTTATGTAGCAATAAGACCGCCTATTGTGTGTTTGTTTTTGTATCGTGTGCAATAAAGTTTCTATTATTATATTAAAACCTACCTTCCCAAAATGCCCAAAAAAAAAAATGTTTCAAATTCCTTCGGGAAAAATGATATATTTCTAAAACTGACAACCATATTTCGTTCAAACCAATATTCGTTGAAAGTTTTTATTAAGATCTACAGCATATATTTTTTTGTTAATTTTTCACTTTCTTATTTCAAAAGTAGAGGGGGGGGGCACATTTTACCACTTTGGAAGTGATGTATGAAAAGATGTATTCAAACGGTTGACATTAAGAAAAAATCGGTTTAGAAACCTCAATGCAATTTTTAAAGACCTATCTATAGATACCCAACTAGTATAGGTTTAATGAATAAAAAAATTCAGTGTCAGTTCCATGTACCTATGGGGAGCCCCCCTTAATTCATATATTTTTTATTTTTGTTTAAAAACCGTAAAGCGGTTTACAGAATACATCTACCTACCAAGTTTCCACTGGGTAATCCTCATAGTTTTGGAATAAAGTGGCTGTGAAATACATCGATTTGGGCGAATCTATAAGGGTTTCGTTTTTTGCCTTTAGGCTACGAAACCCTAACAAAATTAAAATTTTAATTTTGATTTTTATTTTTAACTTTTTAGAGAGCATAGATATTATGTACATTGTACTATATAAAACCCATTACTGAAACCCGCATCAAAATTGGACAAGTAGTTTTGGTTTTGTTCAAACAAATGTTTACTGCAGCGCCCCCTGGTGAGTTGTCACCGTAACACCTATCTAAGAACATGCACCAATCAAACCCAAACCCATTACTGAAAACCGCATCAAAATCGGACTAGAAGTTTTAGAGATAAATGGTAACATTGGTTTGCAAAACAAATATTTACTGCAGCGCCCCCTGGTGAGTTGTCACCGTAACACCTATCTAAAAACATGCACCAATCAAACCTAAACCCATCACTGAAAATTAAACCGTTTGAATGCAAAAAACTGCAACGTTATCGGTTTAGTAGTTTTTGAGATCTCTAAAAATGCCAACTTATCTGGTTGCTGCTACGCCCCCTGGCGGTCTACCACCGTAAAACATGTCTAAGAACCTGCTCTGAAATGAAATCTTTTGAATGCAAAAAACCGCATCGAAATGGGCCCGGTCGTTTCCGAGAAAAATGGTATCAGACATACATACAAACAAACAAATAAACAAACAAACAACCTCTAACTCGTAACGCATATACCGCCTCCGTTCCGTTCCGCCCGTCGTGGGTAAATAGTACTTTACCGCGCGAGGCCGCAAAAAGAAATTTTCCACGCAAAAACTAAATGACAATATCCTCCTTTTCCGAGCGTGTGAGGTGAAAAAGTTTTATCTTTTAAGATTACCTGAGAGTATTTTGTTTTCATAAAAAATATTTTTAATTGTGACATGACACTGGCCTTTAAAACACTTTTTAAGGAAACAAGCAATGTTTTCAAAATTGAATAGGAGGAAAACACGTTTTTTTTTATTGTAACTGGGCAGGCATTTGACCACTATCGTGCTTAATAAACAGGATGTGAGCTAAGGTGTTGCAGCTTGCCCAGGAAATGCCTGGCCTGGCACGTTTCCACGTGGCTATTATTATTAACCTTCGTTGAAACGTTCTTTTTATTATTCCTTCTTTACCGAGTTTTGAAGGTCCCAGGGGTTTTTTTAAATTATGGTTTTTGCCATGGAATATTATGTTTATTGACTTTGTCCACACATTTTGGAGTAGTGGAGTGATTCTCAATAACCTTCGAGTCAACAAAATCACCTAGGTAGTTTTTTTGTTGGTAGACTAATGCGATCAAACAACAAGAAAACTTTTCAGTGTTATTACTTAATTCTGTATAATAAACATAAACACTTCACTTTTTAAGCGATTCTTTATCTTAACCTTTCAGGCCCCGGATTATGAGATACATTAGATCTCTAAACACCGGTGTCCGGTTCCGGTTTGATGAATTCAAAGAGACATATTCTAAAATACATGTTACTATTGTAGAAACTGAATTGGTACACGAATCTCCAATAAAATAAACCCATCAAACTAAAGATGACGAAGGTAACAGGACTAGTTCAAC
The DNA here is from genome assembly GCA_910589605.1 of Chrysoteuchia culmella. NCBI lineage: Eukaryota > Metazoa > Arthropoda > Insecta > Lepidoptera > Crambidae > Chrysoteuchia > Chrysoteuchia culmella. The sequence goes on along the minus strand of OU342654.1, from coordinate 9,967,764 downwards.
ACAGTTTGACATCGGCATCTTCGCCCTTTGGCTCACAGGTTACCCTTGTAAAGTTACACAAATATTCGTATGTGAATATTTGTGGTCATGTTTCACATGTTTCAAACATCTCTCTTTTCACACGTTTTAGTATTTGTTTCTATTTTGTTATTTTTTAGTTTTTTTATGATCGACGGGGAGACTCTTGGCCTTCTTCATACCTGATTTTACTTAAGTATTGATAAGGCTGAAGATGGAAGCGAGCCTCTCCCGGAATTCTCAACCACTGAGGAAATGGCTATCTTATCTCTAACTGCCGAAACACAACAATGCTGAAAACATTATTGTTATGGCGTCAGACAGAGAAGATGGTGGTGGCTTGCCAGGCGGACTTACAACAAGTCCTTTCACTAACCAAACCGAATACAATACTCGTACGTACCCCCACTGGGAATCGAACCTGGGACCCGTGGGTCTGATACCGGTGGTTGATACTAATAGACCACATAGGCGGTTTTTATTTTTATTTTTTCGCAGTTTCTTCCGCATGGACATTAAGTTAATTATTAGGTAACCGGGATAGAGACGATCTTATACCTTAATCCAGGCTGTATGCTATCTCTGTGCCAAACTTTACCCCGTTTTGTTCAGCTGTCGCGAAATTGAGGAACAAACATGTAACAATTGAAGTAATCTTCCAAATTATAAATCAACTAGCGGCTGCTTGTGGTTTCAGTGGAACATAAAAGATATAAAAATTATAAAAAGGTGGCTTAATATCTGATTGTTAGTATAATAATTTCCACAATACATTTCATTCTAGTTCTGTCTCTAAACTCATTGAAAAAAAAAACTAACATTTTGCATATAAAATTTCGAGTTTACATAAAAAATAAACCATAAAAAAAAATCAAAATGTAACCTGCGCGGCCACCACCCTACCGTGGCTTATCGAATACGAGACACACAATGGTAAACATCGCAACGTCACGTCATGAAAAGAATAAATACGAAATTAAGTGTAATCACAAGCACATAATAGTTTCACAAACTGGCAACAATGCGATGCCGACATTCAGTTGTCGATAAAATTGATTTATGCTATTCGAAACGATCGTATAGAATACATCCATTCTTCAGCTAATTGGATATTATTAGGCACACTTCAGTAGACGGTTTTAGGGTCCGCCCTTTGTTTGAGCAACACGAGATCAGCGATAATACCTACACACTATGGGAACTATGGGAAGGACGAGAAGGGGGTCGCTTTTGCCACTGCTGAAATACTTGATTAATTTGCTTAATACGATACAATTTACTAACCATTCACACAAATACATCGTAACAACATGTAATGAACGTTATTTTACTAGCTAGAGAGCCAAATGTTATGCAACAAAGCTACCAATGCGGAATGTTGAGAAAAGAAAACAAAAATTTTTTTTTTTTGTTTACTATTTATTTTATTAGCAGGCAACGATAGTGATAATTTTCGTCTTCTTATTCATTGATTTTAAATCACCCGTCTCTTTCAAGTGTATTTAGGGAACTAAACAAGACAAAATTTAATAGGTAAGTAATGTATGTTACCCTATCTATTGTTAAAAATAATAAATATTGGTTCAGTGGTTCAGGCGTTGGAGGCATTAAAACTTTTTAATTTAGCATCACAATAATACTGCCGAATAATTAACTAAGCTATTATTATTATCTAGGTAATTAGTGGACATCATTATAAAATTTTGGAATTCTACAAAAATGGTCTCGAGCATACGTAATACGTACTACAATTTTATTAAAATGCGATATAAAATGATGTTTACAAAATAAAAATACAGGTTTAACAGAACATATTGTTCCATAGGTAATTAGTAGCTGCGTTATTGAAAATTATAAATTCGTGCATGCTGCGCCAACGAAATCATTATTGAGCAATTTATCCCACCCGCGCATTTATGCATTCTCTGATTAATTTATTAAAAGGACCGCAGTGTTGCGAAATTGATGGTTTAAGCCCGATGGGTGGGCGGCGCTTTATCATATTTAACGGTGATGCAACGATGTATTGTTTTCAACCAATTTGTTGTATTAACATTTAACGGTTAGTTCAGTGGAAGATTCAAACCATATGAAGCAAATTGTAATAAAATTATGACGCTTGTATTAGCCTGGTACCTCTTTTGGCTTTATTAATCATTGATTGATTTATAGAATATTGGATAGTTAATCAATCAGAGACCAAAGCCAACTTGGGTGACAAGTAGCTAGTCAACCCGTGACCACGGCAACTAATACATACATACATACAAAATACTGATTTTCCTGGTGCGGGGACGTTATTTATTGAGGAGTTCTTCGGGTACTTCATCATCAGCTCCACTTCATCACATGCATTGAGTCGAGCATATTGCTTGTGAACCACATTAAAGTAATCGTATCGGGACCGGGATCGTATGACAACGGGACCAAATGGGAAGTATACCCTTTCATACAAAAAAAGAATTACTAAAATCGGTCCAGTCGTCTTCGAGTAATCGAGTAACATAGGTACATAAAAAAAATATATAAAAAAAGATTTCATCGTATTGAAAACCTCCTCCTTTTTTTGAAGTCGGTTAAAGAGGTGTCGAAACCAGAAAACCATAAAAATGCAATAACAAAACAGTAGTGAACAATTGCAAAATTCAAGGTGTAGTGTGTTACTAAACTATATACTTAGATTATATTTAATGCAATCCATCCGATAATTTTACTTCTGTGTGAACCAATGTTTTTTACTATCTTAGTACTTACCGACAGAGATCAACCTTCCTTTTAAATTGATTTCTTGGCCAACGTTTTTGGTTTTTATCATTGGCTTCATATTATATCGGACTCAACCTCCATAAATAAATAAGTTCCTTTCCACCATACATCTTGCCCTCAATGCGGAGTAGGTACGTAGATCTTTTATTCATCGTCAAGCGAGTATACTTTTTGCCTTTGAAATAACTGTGAGCAAAACCGATCCAGTTATTGGTTTAACGAAATCCTTGCAAAAGTTTTTACCAACAGACGAGGTCCAATTCAAAATTTCCGAAGATTGCTTTTTTACATTTTGTCTTTGACGGCCCGAAGGGAACTTTGTAAGCGATTTGAGTATTATTATTTACATAAAATTTGCTACGACAAAGATTTTTCTTTATAAAAAGTTTTAAAACTTTTTTTCTTAAATAATTCAACTTGTTTGACAAAGCAAATGAGTTATGCTAAAATGCTTTTGTTATTGCTGTCATTTGTTTTAATATAAATTCTTTTGATTTTTTTCAAAACATCGACTTATCTTGCCTTGAAGAAATAGTCTTGGGTTCGATCCCCATCGAATTAATATTTGTGCTTGTTTCCTATTAATGTTAATGTACCTATGTTTAATGTTACATTGTACATAAATACGTTAATAATCAAAATAAAATACAGTTAAAAGCACCTCAGGTAGGTAATTCAAAACTTTAAAATAACTCTTATATTGATTTTTATCCATGAGGATTTTAATGGCGGTGTTGTGATTTGTTAGGTTGAATATGTTACAGGTGGAATGGACGGCAAACTAAAAATATGAGCATGTCAAACAGTAGAAGACAAGTACATGTATGTACTTATGAGGAATGTGAGGAACAAGAGATACTTTTCGTAGAGGTAAGTAAACAATGGCCATCGACTGTTCATACTTTGTAATGAAAGATTATTGATTATGCATACTTCATATCAATGAAACATGAAGCAGGTACCTAACCTAGGTATTATTAGTTAGTACTGCAACTCAAGACGGCACTATGGCAAGGCTCTTGGGACCGTGGGTAGGTTATCATACCAAACTGAGTAATGAAACTTACGACACTAACAAAGTCCAAAGTTGAAACTATGCAACTTGAAGTAAAGGGCCACATTGACAAGGATTCACAAGCTTCTGGCAACCCAACCGCCTCTGTGGTCTAGTGGTGCAACCACTGGTATCAGACCCAGGGGTCCGGGTTCGATTCCCAGCGGGGTACATATTGTATTCGGTTTGGTTGGTGGTAGGACTTGTTATAAGTCCGCCTGGCTAGCTACCACCATCTTATCTAAGCCTGACGCCATAACAACATTTTTTTCAGCATTGTTGTGTTCCGGCAGTTGGGGATAAGATAGCCAGTTCCTCAGTGGCTGAGGATTCCGGGAGAGGCTCGCTCCCATCTTTCAGCCTTATCAATACTTAACATCAGGTATGATGAAGGCTAAGAGTCTGCCTGTCGTTCATAAAAAAAATCCCCATAAAGTCAACATAAGATTTCGCTTTTAAGAGCCAGAACCAATTTCATATATTATTTAAGAAATTTTATAAACTCTAATAGATTTATTAACTTGAATCTAGAGTTATATTTATGTTGTTGCTAGACAGATTCATACTTTAGCTCCCTACCTTGCAAAGCAACAGACAATTTACTTCATTCTATAACAAAAGTACGTATTTTTTATATTATAGTTTATTTTAACACCAAACTTCTAAGACTTTATAAATCTAAATCCAAACCGGATTGACGCTGGCAGTTTCATTCAACGCTTCTTCGTCAAAGGCTAAGTTACTATATTTTATGCACTTATTAGCTACGCCTTAAGCCCATGGAGGGAGAACTAAATCAATTTGCTTGTACTATCAATGGCAGGTGCGACTTAACGCATCTGTAATATTTCTCCAATGGACTTTGAACTTTAGGATGTAAGCCGTTGAGTACAGGTTTGTCTGTAGAAAAATGACATTTTGTTTGAACCGTTGTTGCCGTTGACTGTACCCGGGCCGCACAACCTAATTGATTTACTTTGCAAGAGGATACTACCAATTAAAACCGTATCCTTTAATTGACAATAAACTAGTGCTGCAGAGAAACAAACGGTTGCCATTTTGTTTGCTAACCAAAGTAAGGTGACGTCATCGGTATATTGACTTAGGTAATGGGTAATTTGATACTAACTGTTATTACGTTAATAATTCTATGGTAAGTGTAGTTACTTTGACTACGGAAAGTTACCATAATGTAAAGCTTTAGGTACAGTTTGACCATGACCCTTCGTCATCAGCCATTTCTATTGTAGTCACTGCTGGGGCACTGGCCTTTCATATGGATAGCTAAGGAGAATAGGCCATGACCCACCACGCGGACCCAATGCGGAGTGATGGGTTTTAACGACTGCAATTGCAACCGGGACCAACGGCTTAACGTACCCGGAGGAGCTCTAGACAGAAAATTTTGGGTCACACATCCCGTGACCGACCAATTGCAAAAGTTGCTTAACCTCAACAATCGCAGGCCGAGCTCGCGAACCACTGCGCCACGAGCTCCTCGAACCTCGGTTTCATAACCCTTATGCCACTGGTAATAGCGGCGATTTTTGTAGTGTAAATTTAAAACCTGACGTACTGTTGATTAAAGCTTCACATTAACATAGAGAAAACTAAAAGCTTAAAGTACTTAAAACCCAGAGGTGGGCATGGATCGGGTCGGGACTTTGGTGTGTCTATTTTCTGCGGCGGGGTCTATTAACCACACAACGCACCTGACCCATACCATACCCGACCCGCACCCGGCGTCGTGTGTTTTAAACTTAAGGGCTTAGAACATGCATAATTCTCATTGACGGAAAATACCGAACTTGATTGTAAGTATATAAAGTGTATGAAAGTGCTTGTAAATATAAAAAAATACTTACCTACGACTACGAGTAACACTATATTTTCGTACATAACATGAGAATCTGATGATTGTAGATAAACCAGGTTAAGCTTTAAAAATGTATCTCACTAACTTACGGACAGCCGAGCTGATAGCTATAATCAAGTGAAATAGCTTATAACCTCAGTAGAATCTGGAACTAACTGGCTCTCTCCACTCCCAACCGGTATTTTCTGGAATGGAACGCGTTTTAAGTAAAACAAATTACCTGTTACAAGAGTGAGCCTGGTCACAGAGGATCAGCGGTAACGAAAATGAGAAATGAATAGTGGTCGACGGGCGAATAACTGTTTTATCATAGTATTCATGTTTTCTGTTTTTATTTATACTTGATATTATTTTTAAAACTGCTTGAATTCAAAAATTTTCATGTATTTTAGTAGGTTCGTAGTGCCCAAAAATAAAAATATGCAGAGGGGTTCAACTCCCGCACAAGACTACTATAGTCTTTGTATTGAGTCATCTGGGATTCTGACCTTATGCACCCATAAGATACTTAAATGGTGAATACAATGGTATATTATTTTTTAATTATTTATTATCCATAAATAACATACTTAAATACTTCTTTTGTAAATATATACATAATTAAACACCCGGACCAAGTCAAATAGACATGTTTATGCACACAAATATTAGTCTTGTCCAGGGTTCGAATACGGGACCTCTGGCGCAGAAGGCGGGTTTAGTACAGGTCATCAAAATTTATCTTAAAACTCTCAATTCGAATAAATATCAAACAAGAAAATACACTAGAAAAAAGCAACCAGTCTCATGTCGCCCTGCTTTTTTCTAGTGTATTTTCTTGTTTGATATATATCGCATAAAGATAGCATTGTAAGAATGCAAAATTAAAAAGTTATAATCTCAATTCGAATACGCATAATTATGCGTGTGCATGGCATTGGCGAACGGTACATAAAATACGATTCCGATAGGTTTCTCTTTAAGGAATCCCACCACACCAATTCACCATACAGTTGATAGATGTTTTGGAGAAATTTTCGGTCCGGCTTACCTTCGGCTTACCATATTTTAACCCCTCGCCACTGGTGCAGTGTATATAGCACCCTTGGTGTCAAGTCAGTCTCGCACTTACCCGGTATTTCTACGGTTTTCGTTTTTAATAAAATCATTACCGAGTACTTTTTTACAAAGACAACTTTTTAGATACAGTACTAATTGCATTTACTATTCAAGTGAAAACTAAAAGGACGGAAATAAAATTAAAGCTTCCGTCAAATTTAATTTGTTGTTTTTTTAGGGATCCGCACCTAAAAATAAAAAACGAAACTCTTATAGGATCACTTTATTGTCCGTCTGTCCGTCCGTCCGTTTTCGATTATCTCGGGAACGCGTGGAGGTGTCGAGTTGTAATTAAAACCATTGACCGGAATATCAACAGACTGGTCAAGGTGTAAAAAATCAACCTTGAAAAGAACGTAAAACAAAGGTAATACCGTTTATGTCGCAAAAAAACATAGATTTCTACACTCTCAAGGGAATGAAAATCCATAGGGTACTTCCCATTGACATAGAACTATGAAATTAGGCATGTAATGTCCTCTTGTACTTCAAATAAAGGAATTCAAAAAACTGAACATTTGTTATTAAATTAAGAATATACCTAGTCATAAGTGTTAAAACCGGAATTTCGGGAAAAACTTGGAAACGCGTGAAGGGATTGAGCTAAAATTAAAACCATATATTTCAGGTTAAAGTTGCGTGAAGCCGTGAAAAAATCAAACTTGTAAATTAACGTAAAAAAGGTAGGGTCGTTTATGCGATGATGCGAGGCTATTAGCTGGCTGGGACCCAGCTGGTCAAAGAGCGTATAGAGCTGCTGGGGCTCGAGGTCGCAGTTAACAAGACCGAGGCCCTCATTTTTCATGGTCCCAGAAGAGGGCCTCCAGCTGGGGCGGGGTTTTGATCCCTTTAAAACCCCACATCAAATACTTTAGACTCATTCTGGACGGGCGCTGGCGTTTTACGGAACATGTCCGTCAGCTGGCGCCTAGGTTATAAAAGGCTGCAGCAGCCTTGGGAAGCCTCCTCCCCAACATGGGCGGCCCGGATTCCAGCTGCCGGTTATTATTCGCGGGCGTAGTCCGCAGTATCGCCCTTTACGGGGCGCCGGCTTGGGCGGACTCCCTCAATGCGGAGAACTACCGCCTCCTCAGAAGACCGCAGAGAGTCATAGCAACCCGCATGATACGGGGCTACAAGACGGTCTCCGGCACGGCGGCGTGTATTCTGGCGGGTACACCTCCATGAGAGCTTGAGGCACAGGTCCTCAGAAGGGTGTACCTGGCCAAGAGAGAGGCTGGACAAAGAGGAGATCGGTTGGCCCCTGAAGAACTTGCCGATGTGAGGAGGAGGGCGGAGGAGGAAGTTATGGCGGGCTGGGAAAGCCAGCTGGAGACTCCTGTCGCGGGTGCTAGGACGGTGGAAGCCGTACGCCCGCTGCTAAGTGAATGGAGGCACAGAAAGCATGGAGTGCTCACCTTCCGTCTGGTGCAGGTTCTTACCGGACATGGTTGTTTTGGTAGGTTCCTGCACCGGATTCAGCGAGAGGAGTCTCCAAAGTGCCACGAGTGCGACGCGGAGCCGGACATTGCGCAGCACACGCTCAAAGTGTGTCCTGCGTGGTCGGCACAGCGCCGGGGACTCGTGGCAGTGGTAGGAGGGGATCTCTCCCTACCCAGCATCGTCTGTAAGATGCTGGGTAGTGACAGATCGTGGCAGGCGGCAGTATTCTTCTGCGAGGATGTGATCCTCCAGAAGGAGACAGCGGAGAGGGCTCGCGAGCAGGACGCTCATGCGGCCCGAATCCGTCGCAGGCGGCTAAGGGGAAGGAGGCGACGGTATGATCGCCTCTTTCCCTTATAAAGAAACCAAGCTGGCGTTGGTGGGTGTGCCATCGCCGGCCTTGCACGGTTTCCACCGTCTGGGAAGATGGCTAAACTTGCTCGGCCATCTTCCAGCCGGGGGCCCGGGTAACCGGGCCACGGCCGCCTGGTCTTTAGGGGTGATTGCGACCCCCGTGACCAATGGCGGCCTAGAGGGCAAGTACTAGGAGTTTTAGTTGGTAGTACCCGCCCAGGTGAGTCCAACATTTCGAATCGCCCCTGCACCTGGGGGCGAGGGATGCGTAAAAACATTTATCCTAGTATACAAAAAAAAATAAAAAATAGTGACGTTTATGCCACTGAAACGTAGTTATATGTCGACTCTCAAGGGAATCATCGGAATCGAATAGAGAAAAATCGGAAATTATTCTTTGTGATAGAATTTTATGTAAGGATTACAGAAAAAATAAAACGATGTATCTAAATAGCAAACTTTTTTCAGAAATCTTAAAAAAAATTGTTTTATATTTATTTGCTCTTGGTTTGGTATGTCGATGTATGGGGACAATATATGATAGTACGGAACCCTCGGTGCACGAGCCTGACTCGCTATTGACTGGTTTTTATTTTATACAATTTAACTTTCTTGTTTTCACTCAAACACTGTCCTATACGTCTGAAAAGTTTGAAAATAATTAATAAAATATCACTCTAATTCAGAAAGCGGTTCTGTCAGTAAAAGGACCACGAGAAAAATGATTCTTAAAAGTTTCGACATGAAAAAATACAGTTGCCGAAGTCAAATAAATTCTGAAACGAGAGTTAGATTGATTTTATTCCTTGGGTACCCTTGTTTGTGGATACACTGTATGTAATGATATTTCCCTTTATGTTTTTCTTTAAGGTTAAATAAACTCGCTATTTGCGGCGAGCGCCTCCTTTGCTCCTTTGAGATCTTGAAATGGCAGGTTTTTCAATATTCTAGCAAACTACTTGCCTACTTCAGTCATTCTACATGCTTCTTGTGAATTGAAAAATAATGAAGTAAGTAAGTTATCACTTATAGCGATACACAAGCGCTTAACTCTTTGTCTCAGCCACATGACACCCACTGCTGGGTATAACCTCCCCAAGAATCGCCACAACGACGCTGCCCGCATTCAGCGGCTTCCCGTGACCTACAACAAATCTTCGGTCAACCTTGTGGAGAGCCTACCCTAGGAGCATTGTCCTATGCGCGTTCGCCATTCCAGGACCTTTTCGCCCCAACGGATATCCGTTCTTCTTGCTATGTGTCCCGCCCACTACCACTTCAGCTGAGCAATCCTTCGAGCGAAGTCAGTAACTAGTTCTCCAGCGGATCTATTCATTTCTGATTCGATCACGTAGGGAAACGCCGAGTATCGCCCTCTCCATTGCACGCTGGGCGACCTTGAGCTTTCTTATCAGACCCATAGTTAGCGACCACGTTTCACTACCGTAAGTCATCACTGGCAACACACGAAGACTTTTTGAAGAAGGAGTTCATCCTGATGAGGTCCTCCTTCTCCATAAAGTCGGCAGCATCTGGCCTCTGTCATTCCATTGCCCAACTCCAAATTGCCCCACTCTCAACTCATCACCGCATCGTTTCCCCAACTTAGCATTAAAATCGCCCATCACAACGGTGTAGAGTGTTTTGTGGCTATGCATGGCTCTACAAATGTCCTGATACATACATAGCCTCCACTTCGTCATCTTGGTGCGTCGACGTCGGAGCGTAGCCCTGTATAGCATTCAGCGAATACCGTTTGGATATTCTGATTATCAGGTACGCTACCCTGGTCGACACACTTCCGATGGAAATCACGTTGTTGACAAGGGACTTGTGGACGATGAAACCGACACCACCTACGGACTGTTGGTCAACCTCCCGGTGGTATAGCAGGTTATCGGAATTGAAAACTATCGAGTCCTCTCCCTCTCTTTGGACTTCAGGCAACCCTATGATATTCCAGGTAACCTGCTAAAACTTTCTTCCAGCTCTAACGTAGCCCGGGGATTCTTCGCACCCCCTGCCCTGCCGTTATTATGGCCGCTGTCATAGCCAGGAATAGCAGTGCTGCCGGGAACTGAGGGTTGATTTTTATTAGGTCCTTTTATAAGGGGGGGTTTGCCATAATCGCCACGCATGGCAGGCGGGTTGGCGATCGCAATATGGCCAAGTTTGTAGGCTAAAGGCTGAGTCCCCTAGTCGCCTTTTACGACACCCACGGGATGAGAGGGGGTAGTGCAATTCTTAGCCGACACTACACAGGTTTATTTAAAAGGAATGTCTCACTGAAATATAAGGTAAATTACCTCGATAACGCAGTGGTGAGTAGTCCTGTCTGCTGAGCCAGTGCGCGGGCATTCCGATTTCACTCAACAGGGATTCGATTCCTCATTTAAAATGATGAACTCTTGTATGTTTTCTGTGGGTGGCTGAATCCGAATAGAAACAACATTATGTGCAATAACTGCCTATCTCGGAATCAGTTCCACAGTAGTTTATTTTGAAGACCCTTTTGAATTGGACTTTGGTAAGAAAAGAATAATATGATTATAACGTAAAAGTTGAATTTCTATAAGATTAAAAAAGTTAATACTCCAGAGAGGCTAACAACGTTTGCTTTAATAGGTTTCTTGCGTTTATTACAATTTTTATCTTAACATTCAGCTTTAGTTTTTGTAGTAAATGTGATTTTAATACATATTTTATTTGTTCGTGCATTGTACCTTGGCCTTTGCCTCTAAAATATTAGGTATCAATTTAGTCGAGAAAATCTAACATACAGAGTTACTTTCGATATAAATATAAGTATGGATAGTAGCTCGATGGCGTAGTGGTTCGCGTGTCGTATGGGTGACCAGCATGCGTACAACGACAAAGCTTTCTCGTGCGACCACCACACCGGATATGATCGGGACAGACATCGCGAGATTAGGGCCGACAGCAAGTCGCGGTGCGCATGCTAAGCTAGTAGAAAAGTGTATGAGCTCGAGCTCCTCCCTGCTTCGAAAAGCACGATAAACAGAATTGACTCAATTTGCAATCGTTAAACCCACCAATCCGCATTGAGCCCGCGCCGCGTGGTGAGTTTTGCGCGCGCCCATTCTTCTTATCCGTTCAAAAGGCCACGTCCCCAGCAATAGGCAAGTTAAAATGACTGTGTTGATGATCCAACTGACCGTTATATTTTGTCAGAAATCGGTTTTATTAGGGATAAATTGGCGTCCAGCCATATTGCGGTTCAAATCGGCTGTAATTGGCGCTGTCATAATTTAATTCTGCTAACGTTGTGTTTGAGCTGATGCCAACCAATTCAACAAAAATTCTAGCCAACCCGTGATCGTGAACATGGACTCTGTGCGAATTGCACCGTTGCATAGATTTATCATTCGTCTCCGCGTTGCTACAACTAGATACCGCCCTCATACATTTAGCTCGTGACCGTTTTACTTTGCCAGAAATGGCACAGTCTACTGTAAGTCTCTATAGCAACCCAGTCGGTTAGTTGAAGAAAAATATGTGGTCACATTTTTTGATCCGTTGTTTTTATGAAGTGCGGTATCGCGGTATAGCAACGCGGAGACCAATATTACCTATATCTATGCACCTTTGCATGTTATAGTAGTTAGGTAAATTTTAATATGCTATAGTTATATGATCATCTTTCGTATCGGTTTCAAGATGAAACTTGTAGCACAGCAACAGATTATAAATAAAATATCAGCCAACAGACGGTTATAAAATACCTACTTAAAAGGGCCTTTCGCCTATTCCAAATTTCAAGTATATTTTTGCTGGTTTCAGTTGTGACGTAACCAAATTGACGTGTATTCTGTGTTTTTGTATATTACCTAGGGCATACTGAATGTTTTGTACACGGGCCATTCAGTACCTAACTGTTCAAATGACGAATAATGTATTTTTTTGGGATATACTTCTAACAGTTCTAAATAAAAATAAAAAAATGGTGGTAAAATCATTTGAAATTTTCTTTTCATCTCATATCAAAGTTAGCCATTCGTGGTGAAAACGGAATTGAAGCGAAATTATTTCAATCTGATCTAAGTTATCTAGGTTGAGGTTGAGACTGCGAATAGATAAATCTGATTTCAGGCGAAATGTTACTCAACCTAATCTCTATCATCAATAAAATAAAGTTGCTTTTATCGTTGCGATAGCTCATAATCTGAAACTTTATATGCATCTTAAAATAAAGAACGATATACCCAGAGATGTGCAAATAATTTATAAAATGTATTTGAATAGAAAATGCAAATACTTTTTGACTTTTCTATTTTAAATACAAAATACAAATTAGTTTTTCATTTTGTATTTAAAATACTAAATTCAAAATACGTATTTTCAAAATACTTTTTTAAAATAAAGTACTTTTATTGACTCTCATATCGTAAAGTTGGAATTAAACTAGATTTTATTGACATGCTTTATGAACGTAATACTCAATACCATAATAAACAGACATTTTAAGCGCCACTGTGAACTAGTGATAACACTACCGGTATCGTAACCAAAGGTCCTGGGTTCTATTCCCAGTGGGGGTACATATTGTATTCGGTTTAGTTGGTGGTAGAACTTGTTGTAAGTCCGCCTGGCTCTACCGCCATTTTATCTAAGCCTGACACCATACCGTAATATTATCAGCATAGCCAATTCCTCAGTGGTTGCGGATTCCGGGAGAGACGTGCTTCCTACTTCCGCCTTCTCATTACTTTACAACACGTATGATGACACCTAAGCGTCTTCCCAGTGTTTATAAGTTTGTTCAAAGGCATGTTCATGTTCCTTCAGCTCTTCAGGAATCAGAAAAAATGAAACTCTTATAGGTTCGTCATGTCTGTCTGTCCGTCCGTATGTTACAACCTCTGTATTTGTAAGCGAACCATCAGCTTAACAATATTGTTTATATTACAGACTTAATAACACATAAGCCAATTACAGATTCACACAAATGGACGTATTACGAAGCTATAAGGATATCATAGTTGAAACTTGGTAGGTAGATGTATTCTGTAAATAAACCGCTTTACGATTTTTACAAATAAAATAAAAAAAAAGGTTAAGTGACTCCCCTGGACTATTTTCTAAATGACATGGAGGTTCCAAAAGCTATATTTTTTCAAAATCAACCATTTGAAAGCGTTCCAAAGTGGTTGAATATGTCCCGGCTATGGCTCCGGAACTCTGTACTACGCGTGTCCCGATACGCACTTGGCCGATTTTTGTCGAGGTGAATAAAACAATTGCATTTTGCAAATACAAAATATATCCTAAAAAGTATTTCAAATAAAATACAATATGCTTTTCTAAAAAAAGCATTTAATAAAAATACAAATAGGTATTTTGTATCAGTATATTGCATTTTAAATAGTAGTATTTTCAAAATGTCACATCTCTGGATATACCTATCTATCTATAGTCACTGACATACCACTGACAACAATTTCAGGCATGAAAATGGACCTTTTAATCGGAAATGCCTTTACTAAGTAGGCTCAGGCAAATGTCAGAATCAGAAGAGCGTTAAAAAATAATGCTGAAGTAACTTTCCATCGGCCCTGACATTTATCCGTGTCACAATGGGCAAGTTTGCAACCTAAATAAGTGGTATTATATTTAGACGAGGTAACAAAGGTGACATGTTCCTTATTTTGGGAAGGGATCCCTTTGGTATTATATCCATTTGTCACACCTTGACTATTTAGGCGGGGGGGCTGATCCGTGTTGAAAAGACTTTGTTCGTTGACTTTGTGACATTGAAGTTAAAAATGTATCGATATAAACATCTATATTGGTTATGTGATTCTGCCAGGTAAAGTGAAAGTTGATATATTTTAAATTAATACACCGGAAAACAAAAAAAATACTAGTACCTATATTCACCTTTCTACGTTATTGGCCACCGTCGTTAAATCAATGAAAAAAATATACTCGCATTCTAAATAAACATTTTTACAAATGTTTGACTATCGATTAAGATGAAACAGCATCTAATTATAGTGCATTGGGCCGGATTCCCAAGGATGCGGGTTCGAATCCCGTCAGAGCGACATGAGACAAGTTGCTTTTTTCTAGCATATTTTTTGTGTAATATTTAGCACATAAAAAAAGCATTGTAAAATGCAAAATTAAAGACATAAAAAAAGGCCTGGTAATTAGTAAAGTAGCTTCTTTTATTTCATCGATTAGTACGCGCGAAAATCTTAAAATGCTGATAAATATTAAACAAGAAAATTTAAAAGTTATAATCTTAGAAAGCTCTTATAATTTTCGTATCTTCTCTATTCCAGACAGACAGTATATTATAAGCGTAATATAACAAATACTAAATAACGCTGCTTTTAAAAATTACAAGGGATCTCGAATATATATACAGGACATCTTCTGACAAGCAGTGAAATAAATTCGCGCCGCCAAAGAAACTTCTATACGAAAACTGAAATGCAAAAGGAGCTTTGCAGTTTCACCGGAATTACATTCCGTAGGTTTGGACTTACAACGAAATGAATTGTAGTAAATGCAACGATTTATGTGCAACATAACATGTAGCTCCGTGTGAACGCGACACTGGCAGGTCATGGTTGCCAAATGCATAGAATACTATACGATAAAATAAATAAAAAACTTAATACAATCAGACCTTGAATGAGACCAATTATCTAGCCTAAGTGAGTTAGAACTTGCAAGAATGCACTGCATAATTAACCATTTTCCTTTCTGAGTGACGCATGTTTTCATGGTAATGGTCTCAAACGGACTGACTTAGGTCGTAAAACTTTGACCGTGGATCAAACTTTTGACACGCAAGGTAGGTACACTTTTACCGTCTATCTCGATATAGGTCTGTGGGATAAACTGTCTCTCTAAAGCTGTTTTTTCGTAAATATATACCTACATATTATACACTAGCGGCCACCTGTGTTTATTCGCGGGGTTCCCTATCCCGTGGGAAATTTAAAAACTAACCTTTCTTAGTGCTCGCTTACATCGTAAATATAATCGTAAATTATTTTCAGCTAATCGGTTCAGCCGTTTGTTCTCTGCGTTGTCTGTCAGTCAGTCACGTTATTGTTATATCAGTATAAGATTTCAACACCCAGCCAAATAGACGACGTTTAGCGTTAATTGGTCGGTTAATCAAGTGTTAAAAAATATCTTATATTAAAATACTAAAAACTGCTACAACTCTATAAAAAGTATCAATAGGTATCAACGGTCTTCAAGTCACGAGTGAATAGGTATCTTCTAGGTAAGCGCGTTACATCCTAGATCGCATCTTTGCTTTCCATCAGGCAAGACAGCGGCCTAGCGCATTACCTATAAAACAATAAAAGAAACTATATTATAACAAAGATAATTAAATACTTAAGTGATTAATAAATATTCTTTTGTGCTTCCACAAATGAACTTACAAACTGGCTTTTCCGAACGGAAAAGTCCCTATTGATAAAGTTTATGACATCGTTCATACACCTTGCCACGAAAATTTCCCTCTATCGTTAATCAAATGAAGTGTTTAATGACCCAGAGAACCGAGACAGCCGTAACTGTGGCCCTTACTGTAACTTTTCGATCTTGAAAATTGCTCGAATGCAACACAGCTTTCGAGTTTTATTTTATGCATATTTTTATTCCTATACAAACTTAAAACATTAAAGTTAAAGAAAGTTTTCTGTGTGTGTAATTACTTTCCTAGTATTTTTTTTTAAGTATATTCTTAGACGTAAAGAAACCTTCCTATCCTTATAGGTATATATACCTATATACCTACCTATGCACGTTCTAAATTGTGTTCAACGTTTAAGGGCAATATACACTCATTTGCAAAAAAAACGGGCGGTTTTGATTTTCATTCATCTTTTAAAAGATACAATACCAAAATGGTTTCAATCGTTTGTACACGTTACTGGCCGGTTTTAAAAATGCTGTGGTATTTAAAACAGTACGTTCTAAATTCAAATTTTCATTAGATGCACTTTTTTATCCTACATTTTTGGCGCGAAGTTCCAGAAGTTAACATCGACTTTCATAACTTTTATTCAATTTTTATCGATTAATTTCATATCCTTGACTGTACAAGCTTTATTTATTGCTGTTTGGCTGTATCAAAAATGGTAGATAAAGTGGTAAAAGCTACCAAAATTATCGCGCTGCTTGAAGAGGGTTGCAGCCAATGTTTCGTAGCTAGGAGGCTAAATGTTAGTCGCTCGACAGTCCAAAGGACCTGGCAGCGATATCAGGAGACTGGTTCCGTCGAGAGAAGGCCTGGTTCTGGAAGAAAACCATGTACCCAAACACGGGATGATCGTTTTCTTGTGAGTCGCGCATTGAGAAATCGCAAATCTTCGTATGTGGATCTTAAGAACAACCTCCAAGAAGTAAGAAATGTGTATATTAGTCTATGGACGGTCAGGAGGAGGCTTCTCGCTGCCAATATACGCAGTCATCGCCCGGCCCGCGGCCCCAAATTACTCCGTGAGCACAGAGTTCACAGGCTTAGGTTCGCTAGAAATTGTAAATCATGGACTCCAGAAGATTGGATTAGGGTTCTGTTCTCTGATGAAGCCAGAATATCTCTGTTCGGTGAAGATCGACGTCGGCGAGTGCTAAGAAGACAAGGAGAACGCTTTGCAGAGGCATGTTTCGAAGAAATCACACCTTATGGTGGGGGCTCTGTTATGTTTTGGACAGGAATAAATTCAATGGATCGTACAGAGTTAGTCTTCATTGAAAACGGCTCACTGACTGGGCATCGATACATAACGGAAGTTCTAATTCCTCATGCACAACCCGCATTGGCCGTTCTAGGTGAAGACTAGATTTTTATGGACGACAATGCTCGCGCCTACCGATCCCGCGATGTTGATGCGTATGTGCAAGAGTCGGCATTCGTCGTTTGGATTGGCCAGCTCGAAGTCCCGACCTCAATCCCATAGAGCATGTCTGGGACGTTCTGAAACGGCGTGTGAGATCAGTACACCCGGCTACGCAGACCATCAGAGAGCTGAAGAATGTGATTACTGCGGAGTGGGAACGTATTCCGCAAGCAAGTATCCGGGATATACTCGCTAGCATGCCCAGACGAATTCAAGCTGTGATTTTAGCTAGAGGGGGTCACACTCGATACTAAACATTTATCTGCTTTTACTTTATTAAAGCAAAACAAACAAAAATACTTTTTTATTTTTACTTTATGAGTATATGCACTACTAGCGAACATACACTACTAGCGAGGTTTAGCATTATTTCCCATAAATTGTATCAAAATTTTATGAAATACTGATGAAAACGATTATTTTCTTATTAATTTACCAAATTGTGAGGATAAAACTACCTATAATTATCAAACAAAGCAATATTAACATTTGAAATGGTTCATTGCTTAGGTGCCCGTTTTTTTTGCAAATGAGTGTAGATATTAAGTCGAACTTATGATGCTCACGATTGAAAAATTACATGTATTTAGTAGGTATACTAAATTAAACAGCACAACATAGTGACTTTTTATCATTTAACAAAAATAAGTAGCTACCTTATTACTTGTTAAAGTATGATATAAATATAGTATGGAAGAAGAACAATATTGGAAGTAAATCATGAAGTGTAAATACTCTCCCATTTTCATGTAAAATGTTGTTGCTAAGACGAGACCATGTGTCTCGCACTGTCAAAAAGTTATCAGGGGCCGTACCGCCACAGAATACTTAATAGTACAAGTAGTACCGCGCAAGTGGCGTCGGCATCGAAATCGGCTTCATTTGACAGATGGATGTGACACATTGCTTTTTCTTTTTGACACAAATGAAAACTTACCAAAGACTAAGAGCAATATGTCACATCCATCTGTCAAATGAAGTCGATATCGATATCGACGACACTTGCGCGGTAGGGCCTCAGATCTCATGTAGAGGCAAGCTTCCTACTCTATACCTAACATCACAAAGTCTATATCTTAGACAAAATAAATATGTGGTTTGGTTGTTTCGTGAATTTATTCACTGTTCATTACTTTTCGGCTATACAGTTCTTGTAGTAACGAAACGGCCAAGCCACCTTTCAATTTCACCTTTCTAGGAGTTCAGGAAGTACCCTAAGAATTTTGATGATCATCAGTGAGTGAGTGAGTCAGTGACGAAATCGATTAGAGAACAGGTAGGTAGTGCCCTTGCGCTTCGCTTGGCTCGTCTTGGCGAGAGACATATTGTACCATTCATGCATGATTTAGAAAAGCTCCATGGGTATCAACTAAAAATTTTATATTAAGTCATCGTAGCGAGAAGTTTCACTTTAAATGAAATAGTCAAATGCTTACTTTACTGCAATAAACAGTAGTAAGGGAACAGAATCCGACAGTAAGATATTTCCGGTACTCGCAGACGTTCCGATGATTTTCCTTAGCAATATTTTTTTCTTTGAGAATCAATGAGCTTGCTAACAGGAGCAATTTGTCACCAGACTACTTTGTCTGTATGGATTGAGTTTGTTTATCTTTAGCACAACAACTAAAGCTTTGGATTTTACATTGCAATGTATATTCTACAACAGTCATAAGAAACAGTTAACTTTCAATAAAAAAATCTAATTAGTTCTCTCTTTGTCTAAACTAATGATAGTTTCTATTATGAAAATCTTTAAATTATACAAAGCTAGATTAATGGTACATTAAGAGTGACCTATTCTTTATTTTATAACTGAAAACCAAGTGAAATAAAATCTCAAAACGTAACAAAATTTAATATTATTTACTTTTTTACTCTTCTTTATTAGCCTACTTCATGATCCACATCTCGTCATAAAAATAAATAGTTGTTAGCTCATTAAAGCTTTTCCGAAGGAAATACGGTCTGTATTAGCTCAGCAACTTTCTCTATACGGAGGTGTTGCGATGGTACCAAGAAAGTTAGCTTCAAGGAATAGTTGGTTGCATACCCCAGAGCAGATTCCCTGTACACTACCGCAAAATGTGAGACGACAATGTTAGTCTTGTGTCGATATTCAGACTATGTGAAATATCTTCAGACCACGGCTATGAGGCATAAATTACTGCCTGTTTGAGAGACATTCCGTAAGATGCTAGTGAATAGCTGCTTGTAATCCTTTACGTTCCTGATGATGATGGCAAACATAACAACGGTAGCAGGCGTTGGATTCTGATTTGAATTTAATGCCCTATTGAACTGTGGGAATCGTGTGTCACTATGGTAACCCTTATTCATCGGTTCATAATGGTTCATCAAAGGTTTGAATGCGGGGCAATTTATTAAGATACAAATGTTTCTACTTTAGGTTAACTGTTTCTTTTTTCATGTAGATGTGTTGAAACAATCATAATACTATAATAATTGTTTTATTGCTGTAATCCATGAACAGTTTTATTTCAATGAAGCTCGCAGAATTTAAAATAATAAAACTGTGGTAACGTATCATGTTTTTCATTATTATTCAACGGTAAAATAATATCATTCCCATTTAATTAGTCATCGATGTGAAACGTTTAATCTGATTTAAGTGCCTAACACAATCCCAGTTCATTCCTCATACAGATTCAATTTGTACGCGAACAAAATACAGGTTATGTCTGTTTTTTCTTACTTGTCTTAAAATATAAATAATCTTTACATGTCTTTTTACATATTATTGTATGTATTGTGATCAGCCATTTTTAATGACCCACTGCTGGGGCTTTCGCCATCCTAATGGATGGATAAGAAGATTGGGTCACCATTGACCCACCACGCGGGTCCAATGCGAGTTGATGGGTTTTGTTTGACGACTGCAAATGCAGCCAGAACCAACTGCTTAACGTGCCTTCCGAAGCACGGAGGAGCTCGAGATAGTAAATTTTTGGTCACCCATCGCGTCAGTGACCATTACAAAAGTTTCTTAACATCAACAATCGCGCCGGCCGAGCGCGCGGACCACTGCGCCACGGGCTCCTCAGCCAAATTAAATTATATCTTCGTTATAATGTGAAAAACTGTAAATCTGGTCAACTGCAGCTTTAATCGTATAATATACCAAACTTTTATTGAACTCGCTCAATATCTTTTGGCATTGGCGCAAATACGATCGTTGTTGAATTAAATAATGAAAAGGCCGTTTCCCACAGGTTTAAAATGGCTGAATGGCAGTGAGCCAAACTTTGTGTACCACCTACTCTTATTATATTTTTAGTCGCCAATTGTTATTGTTTTGGCTCGACTTTTTCACTTACAAAACGCTTAATAAAGCGATGCATTTTTAAGAGAATCTTTCCGTATAGATGTATATGTATTTATATTTTTCCGGCTACCATTTTTTCCAATGCATTTTCAAGAGGACCGTTTCGTGTAGATGTAAGTATCTGTATTTAATTTTTTCCAGGTACCAACTTTCCCAATCGTAAGCTATAGCTACAAAAATAGGTACGTTGAGTATTAACTGCTTTTTTCGTTGTTTAGAAAATTTACACTCATTCTTAGAGGCCATTAATCTCTGTACATCATAAATGATGAAAATCCTATAGACAGGACGGAATAAGTTTGCTTACATTATGCATTGAACATAAAGCTCGTTTATAGCCCATCATGTTGTTTTGTGCGGAATTTACAATTAATAGAACACTGCAGGGAAACGGGTTATAGATCGTAAGAGGAAGTATATAAATTATAAGAATCCCATCCCACAAGTACCTAAAACATTAAAACAAATAACCTACCACGTAACGGAAACATCCATACATATTACATACACAGGGGTAGGCAGGGACGAATTAATTTAAATAAAAAAAAAAAAAAATGATCGGAATATTTTCGAAGTCGATTGATTACTTCTAACCAAACAAGTGTAGATACCATATTTTCACATGACGTTTTATTGCCCATCATAAATTGCTCGTAAGGGTTGACTTCCAATTAACTAAACATCGGGTATGACGTCGCGCCAGAACCAAGGAGGCTGTTGCTATTATCAAAGGAAACATTGCTGTTGTTGTTTGTCTCTTGACAATTAGTTTCCCCTTTCAACAATTGGCATACACACGGAAATGTCGAGGAACTACACAGTCAAATATAACTCAGCCAATTGTGTTATTCTAAACACTACCAAAGTAATTGGTAGCGGAGGTGGTAGGTTTATTTATAGAAATAAGTTTTGTATGGGTGAGTTGCTACCCTTTTGGTGACAACGATGCAAATATGCTTATTTGCGTCGTATCCACCAAAGTTTGCTGTTCAATGCTTATCCATCCATAAAGAAGGCCAGTGCCGTCAATAATGTGGCTGATTGTGAGGATGAAGAAAAATCAAGATTAGTCATCCCGTGAACAGTGTCCCCGAAAAGTTGTGTAAAAGTTAAGTTACATGAACCCCAATATAAATAATTAAAAATTATACCAACCGAATTGAGAACCTCCTCCTTTTTTGAAGTCGGTTAAAAATGATAATTAACACGTAGTAACAACTTGCGTTTAATTCCCGCGAATAGAATGCGGAAAATTTTAAAATCTAAGGATACGATAAAATAATCAGAGTTAATAAAAGAAGATGTGCTAATACAAAATTAAACGTTTTCTTCAAACCGATGAGAATTTTCCAAGAAAAGGCGAACGAAACAAAAACATTAGACGAGTCTGAACTGAGCAAAGAGAACATGAACAAGGCTTAAGAAAAACTAAACAAAATAAGTAAACATCCACGAGCATGACCGGCTGAGCTAAGTTAATACCTAGGCAGAAGTTTAACTTAGCTGTAGAGCTAGCCACTTGAGAAGCATGCCCTACATTCTCTGAAATGTGTTCGTTATTTGAAAACGGAAGTATTTTATATAAAATAGAACAATATCCTTTGTAAGATAGTATCAAACTGCTAACTGCATTGCAAATTGCATATTATATTTGTAGAAGATAGGTAATTAGGCACTATTTCGACTAGACACTAGATAATTAATCTTCCGAAAAATATCGATTTATTATAAATTCGAATTGCAACCACAACAACAACTGGGTTATAAAATTTGTAAAATTAATATCGGCTTAAGTGATGGCAATGATTAATTACTTTTCATTACATTGATTGGAAACATGCAATCCTTTTCTATGGGAAAGCTTATGACTACCATGACGGCGGCTATTTTAATGAAGTTGTCTACAATACAATCACGTTACGTTTATATTATATGCTAACTTTACCTAGTATTATTCATGTGTCTTTTTTTTTACAAAACAAATACACTTAAATAATAAAGTAATTAATAGACTTTCCAATTAAAATAAATAATCATTATTTTATTATTCTTCTCAATGTAAACTTATAGGTAACTACTATTTCGAACTACTTACAGTGATAAAAAGCTTTTCACTATCAAAAGGCAATATCCGAACATAGGCTCCGAACATAGACTAAAGATTAAAACAATAAAGACGACTATCAAGTAAAAAATATTAAGGACACGACCTAACAGATATTAGAATTACATCCATCTTATATCAGCTGTTGAAAGCAACCGCTGACTAACAGATTTTCCGACCCGTGAAAAACTAACCCTCTCCGAAAAGACAAATGTTAAACGAAACAAAATTTGGTGGAGAAAAACGGGTTAAACCGAGTATAACGAGTAATCGATGGGAGCCCGGATCGCACCGAGTGCCGAAAGAAACTAACTACGGATTAATATTGCAGTTTCGGAGCCACTGAAAACTGAGCCTTTTCGGTTTTATTTTATTGAAATTAAATGATGATTCCTATTTTATTGGATTGCTAGGCAGTTTAAATAGAAAACTCTGTTGGCACCAAAGTTTTTGGAAGGCGTTTATATGAAATCAGTATCTGAATAACAGTGATTTAATTTTTGCATTCAGCTTCCTACATACTACATTTTGTGATAAATATCGAATATTTATTCAAAAGAATAAAATATGTCCAAACACAAAAAAACACGACGATGCATGATTAAAATGACTTTTTAATGTTTTATTTTTAGAAACAATTTTTTAAATTATATAAAAATAATAAAAAGGTTCTTAAAATACCAGTATAGCGAATAATCTATGGGAGCCTAGATCGCACCGAGTGCTGAAAGAAACTTACTACAGATTAATATTGCAGTTTAGGAGCTACTGAAAACTGCGCCTTTTCGGTTTTATTTTATGGCAATAAAATGGTGATTTTTATTTTATTGGATAAGTGGGCAGTTTTAAATAGAAAACTGTTTTTGACACTTTTTTAACATTCGGTGTGCTTAGTGCGAGTTTTTTTTTACTCACGGTCGATAGTGAGCGCGTAAGTGAGTTCATTTTAGAGAATAACTTGACTTGTCCAAGAAAAAAAAATCTATTAAAAGCTAGCAAAAGCGGTCACTTGAATTCGAGCAGATTCAATTTACTGCAATTTAAAATACTACTCGTGTTATTTTAATAGCTTTCCCGGAAACCATCATTCTAAATTGAAGTTCATAAAGCAACGGTAAAATTTTAAAGCCACAGCATTTCTTGAAACCACTTTTATTCCTTTAATTACCTGCAATGGGTTCTGCATTCTGCGATTTAATTATTTAAATTAAACTGGGTGTCATCACTGCCTTTGAAAAGCAAATAATAAATAATAATAATAATAATAAATATTTCTTACACTCACACCAAGCTGTGTTATGGGGTACTAGGGTAACGGATATCATGGAGAACGGGCCGTGATCCACCACGCAGGCTCAATGCGGATTGGTGGGTTTCCGCATCGCACGCATCGAATGCAGCCAGGACCAACGGCTTAACGTGCCTTCCGAAGCACGGAGGAGCTCGAGAGAGTAAATTTATGGTCATCAATCCCGTCACCGACCATGACGAAAGTTGCTTAACCTCAACTATCGCAGTCCGAGCGCGCGAACCACTGCGTAATGTATTTAAATACATATATAAGTATTTATGTGTAAATATATATATAAACGTCCATGACTCATTGCCCCTACCGGGATTCGAACCCAGGACCTCAGAGTCGGTGATACCTTGAAACCGGTGTATGTACCACTCTACCACGAAGGTCGTCAATAATAAGCAACACACCTGCAAAATAACATATACACAAAAATAAACAAAAAGCCTTATAAGCAGAAATCTCTTTCAGGCAGAAGCACAAATTATAATATAGTAATGTACAAGGGCAGAAGTTTGAGTCTTTGTTCTACTATATTCGTCGACAAATAGGCATATTGGGCTCTTCATAAACGCACAAACATTATACTTAAATAGTGTATTTACAAATAATAAGTCACAGTATCATAATATGCAAGTGGTCACTTTAGAGGATAGGTCTGGGGAATCGACACAGAACAAGGAATGTTCTGTGGGAATCAACATTTCCCTTGCTCAGATGCTTGTTATGATGAAGATTGCCCCTCAGGCTTCGTTAGTAGGGGATTACAGTACGGCCCCCTTTGTTAGAATTCACCAGTTACAATAATATCTGAAAATTAAAGTAGTGAGTTAACACCTTCGTTCATAATCCACTCTCGCAGGTGACGAGACACGTACAGCGCCCCTTTCGAAAGACAAAATTCAGTACGCTCGGCGTTAGAGGACAGTTCAGGAAAGCTCGGGAGTCGCCTCCGGCTGTTTTTTTATTCTGCTAATATCCCGCTGTGAAAAATTATATCAGAGGATCACCACTCCCCAATCATATCATCCATCTATTAAATTAACCAAAAACTTACATTTAGTTTTACATCATCAACCATCATTAATTCACATCATCAAGTTTAGGAGTTCACCCTTGTATCATCCAAAATTTATCATCACATTCATTAAGTTAGTCTATTTCTGATATCCTTGGGCAGACATTCATGGACCCTCAGTTTATTTAATATTCCTAAACTGTTTTAATTGTTTTAACAGTGTACTTAAATTATTATGATTATGTATTCCTTTCCTTACAGCTTTGGTTTATTTAAAGTCATTAGCTAATAAAAATCCATTTATTTGCCACTGAATAGTGTTTGTCTCATTTACCCGTTGTTTGTCGTAGCAAAAAAGGTAAGTACTTGTGATAGACTAAACTGGGAAAACACCATTAGGTAATAAATAAAAACAATGTATTCATTATAATAATAATTCTCTTCAAGCGTTGCTCGCTTTCGTGTCAAAAGTTTTCGATATTTACAAAATTTAAGCGATTTACATAATTTAATTTTAGTTCATAGCAGCACTTGAGAGTTGGAGATTAAATATGTATGACTATGGCGATCTATGTAGAACGATCGCCTAGTTGCTGGTAACTGGTTTTGTCGTAACCATTTAGAAATCATAATAAGCTTTTTATATTGACTAAGCATTTATCTGGCCTGAAATCGAGACTGAAGATCATAATAACTGTGTGAAAGCGTAGAAACGGTTGTATAATGATAATGACACAAAAAGGTATTAAGAAGTAGTAAATAGACTGCAGATAGATACTCGTATATTCGTATTCCCCACCAATAGCTTCATTACTTCCTTTAATGAATCGTCAAATTAGACTTAAATAGTACATAGTCAAAGTCTAGTAGGAATCTAAGTTTCGGAGCTCCAAAACTTAACTCTAATTCGAACCATTCAATTCGAGCAGCTTAGATCGAAATGTACACATTTACCACATATTATTTGCTGAGAACCTCGAAGTAAAACATGTTACTTAGTTGTTTAACTAAGCATTGGAAGTTTAATTAAGTTTTTAAAAGGTATATATCTATTATAACTACAGCAAATTCTTATTCGTGTTTCGTGTATGGATAAAGAAGACAATACAAAGAATGAACTGAATTAACCGATATTAATTAAAACCAGTAATTATTTAGTTATAAAATGAATTCCTAGTCACTTTGTAGTGACCAAAAGAAGCAAAGAATATAGAATTGGATCAATCTGTAATATCCTGTTCAAAAATTAAGCTATATGACTTATCAAAATAAATCATTTAAGCTCTTTGAAACTAAATGTTCAAAATAAAAACAATAACGGAATAAAATAACCGGACAAGAGTGCGAGTCGGACTCGCCCACCGAAGGTTCCGCACAAAATTGCAGGTAAGTACCCTACAATATAATATTATAAGTAGTTCAGGAATCGACTCGCGCAGTTTTTTCCGAAATTTTCCTGAAATTCTGTCTAGAAAACTAAAGACTATATTTTTTATAACTAATAACAAATGTATAGTTTCAGATTTTTTCCTTTACTTGTTAAAAGACGATATTACTTGCCAAATTTCATAGCTCTAGGTCAACGGGAAGTACCTACTCTATGATTTTTGATTCCTTTCCGGCAAAAATTACCCTACCTTTTTTAACTTATTTTAGAAGTTTGCTTTTTTACAGCTCCATCAGACAGTTGACCTGAACATAGGGTTTTAATTTCAACTCGATACCTCCATGCGTTCTCGAGATAAACGAAGACGGACATCAAAGTGATCCTTTAAGGGTTCGTTTTTTTCTTTTGAGGTACGAAACCCTAAAAAGGAACAAGATATTATTATTCAAATAGCGAAACTTTGGTATAAAATGTCTCTTACCTGTTCATAATCTTCTTCGTACTTTGCCGTTAAACTTTTATTAAGAAAGTAATTAATTTTGGAAGAATGTTAATTTTTCCGTTAATCGCTTCTTCACAGTAGCCACTTTTAAAGTTTCTGGCTACTTTGTTTGAACAGTACGTGGCAAGTTTTCTTTGCACCTACACAGATTATAATAAAGTACTTTAAGTATCTAGTTTGTTGAGCAACGTTCGGTCCGGTCAGGTGTCGGATGGGTGACTGTAAAGTGGCATTACAACAGAGCGCTTCCGTACTTCGGAGGGCACGTTAAACCGTCGTTCCCGGCTGTTGTCATCTGATAACAGTCGTTAAGCCAAGTCAGAGGCCTTTTAGGTGGCTTGATATACTCTGACACCAGAGGTGGCCACTAATCCTCATACGATAAGAAGAAGTATCTAGTAGGTAATAGGTAGGTAGGTATGTACTTTATCAAATTTTAATATATTTGAACTACATACTCGTATATCGACAGAAACGATAACCGTTTACTCGAGTGATGCAGTGATAGTACAATCAAGAACGCGTCAGACGCGCCCTTATTTTTAACCGACTTCAAAACTTCAAAAAAGGAGGAGGCTCTCAATTTTTTTTATTTTTTTTATGTATGTTACGAGATTACTCGAAGACGGCTGGACCGATTTAAGTTATTCTTTTTTGTTCGAAAAGGTTAAACTTCCTATGTGGTGCCATTGTCATCATGTCTGATGATGGGATCCTGGAGTAATCCAGGGAACTCTTCAAATATTATAGGGACTCCTATAGCGATTTCGGTGTTTTCTACAGTAACTTATGCATATGCTTCCGGAAAGCACCATTTGGTGAAGTGGAACTGATGATGAAGACCACAAATGGTCATCGGAACTATTAAATACTTAGCATTTCACGGCAGCTATACAATTACTTTAATGTTGTTCATAAGCAATTTATTCTCGACTCAATGCATGTGATGAAGTGCAGCTGATGATGAAGTATCGGGAGAACTACTCAATAAGTAACGTCCCTGTACCGGGAAAAGCAGCATTTTGTAAAAGGTGATGAGGAGTTGTCATAAGGTTATCAGCGTAGGCACGGGACCTCTTCTATCTTTAAAAATTGAGAAATAAAAACTTTTTATAAAAAAAAACCGACTTCAAAAAACTAAAAAGCAAAAAATAAACCTTTTGGAGTCGGTGCCAGCCAAGGCAAGAAAAATAAAAGAATAGGAGTTTAAAGTAGAATGTCTTGGCTGCCTTTTATATAGACTGTGCTTTTTATGTGATAAAATGTATTTTGATAAAAAGTTTCATAATTAAACAACCATCGTCACTAATGAATGTCAAAATACAATTCGCTCACGTGCTATTTTATTCCCCTACGAAGTAAACTCTTATCTCCTAATTAAAGTTAACCCAACTAAGACACAGTGTATCATCATTGGCAGCCCCTATTTCGTTTCGAGGATCGATTTTGACCAGCTTCCGGCGATATCTTTAGATGGCACCATAATCCCTTTTTCTAAAACTGTCAAGAATCTGGGTGTTGTTTTGGACCAGCATTTGTCCTGGAGACCTCATGTTGAGGAAATCAGGAAAAAGGTATTCGCCGCGTATAAATCCCTTAACCGCCTACGTAACTTTTTACCGACCAGTACCAAAATTACTTTAGCCCAATCACTATTGTTGTCTATTTTAGACTACGCTGATGTCTGCAATACTGACCTGTCGGAGGAGTTACTGGACAAGATGGAACGTCTGCAGAATGTTGCTATTAGATTCATCTTTAACCTTCGTAAATATGACCACGTGTCACACTTCCGTACTAAACTCAACTGGCTCCCTATTCGCCGGCGCAGGGACTTGCACACCCTCAAACTTCTCTACTCCATTCTTTTCGTACCTACTTCACCTCCGTATCTTAAAAACTGCTTCTCCTTTCGTTCTTCATCTACTCACTGTTCCTTGCGTTCTTCCTACAACTTTGCCCTTGATATCCCGCGTCATTCCTCGGATTTCTTTTCCTACTCCTTTACTGTACATGCTGTTCGCTTGTGGAATGCCCTGCCAGAAGGTATCAGAAAGGCTCAGACTCTTAAATCCTTTAGCGATCATGTTAGAAGTCACTTCCTTTCCCTTTCTCCTTAACTTATAAATATTATCTTTTATTTCTCTTTCGATATTTATCTGTTAATATATACTTGTTCTTTCTTTTTTCTGCACTCATTCCCCTATTGTTCCACTTATTTTTTTCTTTAACCCAAGGTTGCCTGGAAGAGATTGCTATGTAGCAATAAGGCCGCCTGTTGTTTGTTCTCTATTTGTAAATTGTCCTGTGTTACTTGTTTCTTAAATTGTGCAATAAAGTATAAATTATTATTATAAAGTGACATAATTATTACTTCATATTATTAAATGACAGCTTCAGGGGAATTTTCCCTAACAATATCAAACTTGCTTTACAACTAACAAATTCAACAGAATCCCCTAGATGACGAGAACGCTTCGTATCACAAGATTTAATATTTGTTGTAGGAGGCAGTTGTGCATAGAACTAACTGAATGTGGTCCATTAAAAGTTTGCTTATATTCCAATTCAAGTCAAGAGTACGTTCGTGCTTTACGTACTCACTGGGGAATGTTAAATTATTAACAAACTTACAAAACTCTTGTTTCAAATTCTTATTAACTATATGGGTTTATGTGTTGTTTGTATTTACCATTTTGATTGCTGGTTATCCAATAGGACTAAACCAGTCCAATTTGATGCAAAGCAGTTGGGTAGGTAAGTAATTATCAAAATAGTCACTGTTAGTGTCGCACGGCCTGTTTCTATGCGATGTTATATCTGCCCGGTCTATGAAAGCATTCTGGCTTTGTAAACGAGCATGAAATAATTTCACGGGCGCTTTGGTAAGTATTCCACAGTGATACTTTTTAAACTGATTGTTGTTTTGGTTCCCATTGAGTATTCACATTCTTTATTAAACAACTATTATTTTTATACATTGAAATATCCTTTTTAGATACCCTTGTTACCCTTGTGTAAGTAACTGAAGAAAAAAATGCAACGAGGTTTCTTTCGGTCCGCACATACCGCGGTCTACAGGGATTGGAGGGAAATTAATAATTTAGATTGTAATTGCGCATCAGAGGCAATACGAAAATATTAATAATAACAAATGCGAAACGTTGCAAAAGGACAACAAAAATAGTAATGCAAGTGATGCAACTCGTTCCGCTTTGCTTTGCTCCCAGTGTGGCCTGCACTTTATCCGTGGTTATTCCTTAAATAAATATTTTTATGACCAAATTGTATTTTCATTGGCACATCAGACAGCCTTCTAGCGGTACCTTAGCTTTCGATAATTTTACATTTGTCACTTGCTTGGGGACAAATGCGTAAGAAACTAATGTTAGATGATTTCATTCAATTCCAAAATTCTATTCCATCTTATATTATGGCAGAAGTCAAAGAGTAAACTGTGAAACAGGTAGGTAATGTGTGCTATTCCAATTTCTGTACTTAGTTCCAGGTCCGATTGTACACATCACTGATTCTGTTTCAAACAGGGATTGCTATTTGCGAAACGCAAAAAGCGCAAGTCCTAAATTGGTAGAATTGCACAAGTGTGTTGTACAGTCAACAGCGGTTTAAAACTTGCTCTACAAACGATACAAGGGTTCACATAGTCAAACTGTAAAGCCCACCATACTGTTGACTGTACATTTAGTATAGTTTAGAGATAAATATCAGATTACAATCAGAACAGAAAAATAAGGAGATCACATTTACCTACAATCAGATGGATTGTTTAATCAATATTATAATATTATTTAGATTTTTAGGTATTTAAGTATACGAGATTATTTATTTATAGTAGGTAACTATAATGATAAAAAAATAAAATATCGAGACTCAAGTATTTTCTGTTTACACAATTTATTTGCTTATCGGTAAGCTATTATGCTCTCCATTTCCCTAAAGGTTGACTAGTAGAGAATTCTTTTACTATTAAGTACGCCTTTTGTATGTAACTTTGTGTTTATTTGTACAATAAAGATTAAAATAATAATAATAATATAAAGGCGATATATATATATAATATCTTCGATAGGTGTGCATTTTTGTTTCTTTATCATGTTGTGGTCAATAAAGATGGTCACCTGCTGGTCTGGGGCCCTTTGGAATTCGCCTACTTGGCTGAGCCTCTCAATGGGAGTATCTCTTTCTACCTCCCTCGCAGTTCGTATAACAGGAGGACTCTGAGGTGGCGGCCGCTGAGTCGGTAAAACATACCTCTGACCCAAATATTTACTTAAAATAGCCCAATAGATTGTTTACCTCTATGCACACGGACACCTCCCTCACCACACTGCCACAACACAATGCATCGGGACAACGAGTAATATACTATTTGGTTTTTGTTTTTCTTATGCATTGCGCCTCTTTACTGCTATATAGAGATTGTCAATTTCAGACCTGTTATTGCCTGTGTAGTGTCGGCTTAGAATAGCACTACCCCCTCTCATCCCGTGGGTGTTGTAAAAGGCGACT
This sequence comes from Chrysoteuchia culmella, assembly GCA_910589605.1. Taxonomy (NCBI): domain Eukaryota; kingdom Metazoa; phylum Arthropoda; class Insecta; order Lepidoptera; family Crambidae; genus Chrysoteuchia; species Chrysoteuchia culmella. The sequence continues at coordinate 9,936,080 of OU342654.1, read as the reverse complement.
AAGGGACTCAGCCTTCAGGAGACGGGCAGCAGCGTCTCCTATAAACTTGGCCATACTGCGATCGCCAACCCGCCTGCCAAGCGTGGCGATTACGGCAAAAGCCCCCTTTTGGGGGAGACCTATACCCAGCAGTGGGTGTTATTGTGGCTGAGACGATTGTTTGTAAACAAATAGTGCCAAATAAAGTGTAATGGTAAACGCTTCCATCTCCACAGGACAGGCCCAGCCTAGTGTGGAGGCTAGGTAATGTAATATGCCTTGTATTTAATGTTTTTTGGGAAATAAATTTATTTGTATTTGTATTTGTATAATGAAAAAAAACTACGCCTTTAGCCTAAAATAAGCCTTTTGTGTAAAATAAGGCAAAAATACAAAAATAGGAACTCAAAGTAGAATGCCCTTTTATTGAATGTACTTTTTAGTTTTTTACTATTTTGTGTCGGTAATAGATTGTTTTATATACAACAGTAGAATTTTTCTTAATTAGATTAGGTTTCATATTATATACAAAATATCGAGAAAATTACATCGTCCAAGTTAACAAACATGCTTATAAACTACTGGGCCAAACTTAACCAAATTTTTATTCCGCATAGAACAAAAAAAGAATCGCACCAGAAATCTCGAAGTAATCGGTGTAAGTAGATACATACATTAAAAAAAAACATACCAACCGAATTGAGTACGTCCTCCTTTTCGGAAGTCGGTTAAAATCTAGTGTGCTTGCTTATATTCCCAATAGCTAGTGGCTGTGTCAATTATACCTTTTTACCATCTATTTCGTACCATAGCTGTATCAAGCATCGTAAAAAGTGGTAAACTTTTCTTACTAAATATTTGGCACACTTGGAAACACGCTTCTGCCGTGTCTGCTGTGGGCTACATTATTTTTTTCGCCTTTTACAGTTCGATTAAAACATGCAGCCGCTCTTTCCGCTCTTTTCATGTATGCGCTGCACTTGAATGGATTTTCAGAAAGGTGTGTAGCAAATAGAAACGAGAGTGTGTGTTCCGTTAAAAATAAGTAAGGTAAGTTGTGTTAAATATAACTTTTCAGATACCCTACGCTATGTCGGAACTAAGCTGAAAAGAAATGAAGCCTTGCTTGATAAATAATAATAAATAATAAGTAAAATTTATTTATTTTCCATCACACAATGGTTACAATAGGTACTTAATTTGATAGGTACTTTAAGTAAGGAGTATTATATTCAAAGGTATTGTGATTGTGATAGTGATTTATGGAGTTGTGTAACTTATAGTCTCAATCCCTTTCAGAACGAATGATGTTTTAAATGACACTTTATTTGACACTTCTCCATACCATTTGAAAGATATTTTCGTCTGTCGCTCTGCTTAGACAGTTCAATTTGATTCATTCAGTACCTTTCAAAACGCGTCCCGATCACAATCCCTTTCAAATGCCAAATAGTGATGGCCTGAAGTATGTAAATATCTTTCAAATGACGAGTTGAAAGGGATTGCGATAGATTTTAAAATTAGACAATTAGCCCCCAGGTTTCACCAGTGCCCCCAACATGAATACTTTACTCTATCGTCGGTTTATTGCAAGAACTCATTAACTACAAATAATCATTAAGTACACTTAAACGCACGAACGAATTTATCTGGATATGTTTAATGTAATGCAAAAACACATTATCTTCTAACTTTTCAAATTTAGACGTTATGACCTATGCATTAAGTCATTAACTACCATATTAATGTTTTTGGGTGATGTGAAACTTACTAACCAACAATAGTGGTTTTTAGTGATGTAAAAAAATGTGCTAATGTTACTTTCTGGTAAATAAAAAGTCATTAAAATAATATAATGAATTTTTATGCTTATGCTTCACTTACAACACTGTTAAGTAACAGTTGGCTAAAATTCACTATTTGCACGTAATTAGTTCTGTCATATACATAACGTGCATATAAAAGTTTTAAAAGAATCTTAGTGGCTTTTATCAAATTACATTACCAGCAAAATATTATCATAGTTACTTGGCTTAAATTAATTAATGTCCCTTAACAATAAATATCTTTTGTAACCGACGTGGTCCGTGCTGAATAGGGGCAAGGAGTGCGCGGGCGGGGCCTCCGCGAGGGGTGCGGAGGCGCGGGCTCGAACTCTGCCTGCCACTGCGGTGATTGTGATCATTCCGCTGTCCGGCGTTGAACGTAGTGTTGCATTGTGTGAATTGGCAGTTAGTGATTTCTAACAAAATGGATCGACATTTGAATTTTTAGCCTGTAGAGCTAGTGCGATGTTAATAATGTTAGATAACACGGAAAATGCAAGGAATAAATCATAAGAAGTTTTAAGTATTTTTTTATTACGGCTGTTGTGTAGGTAGGTCCATACGCTACAGAGTGGGTATTATATGAACGACCTCCACTATGTGAGGTGTATAATCTATGATTAATGAGAATTATGCTATTTGCAAGTTAAGTTAAACAAAAATAAAAAACAGTTTTCAGCTGATGTTATTGATGGCACACCACTCCACTTTATAATTTTTTTCTGATACCTGCGGCGGGCAAAACCGCAACCAATATCTTTTATTCTGCTACTTTATATAATTCAGACAACACATCTCGAAGTTATAGAACACAAATATCTAGAGTATGGCTGGACACACTCACATGGAGGTGGACAGCATGCATAGAGCTATTGAAAATCAAATGCGCTACATGTCAATTTTGTCGATGCCAGATCTCTGTAATGTCATTAGATTAGCCAGGTCAGATAGAAATAAAAAGCAGAGTATCAGCAAGAAACCCTTAGACGATACAGATATTTTGGACTTAAAAAATCTTATAGAGAATTTGTCACAAAATCGATTTGGTTTCTGGACAAAAACTGCAGTGGCTGAAAGTTAAATCTTTCAGGTTTGAAAAAAATCTCTTAATATTGTCAAATATCGATATGACTACTCATCCGTTTCATCATTCATTATCATTTCATCATCAGTTTTAAGAAATTATTAATTTAAGATTACTATAAAATGTTTATGGCAAGAAGTCATTAATTTTGTTTTAAGCTTGAAAAAATTACCTACGTTTTATGTTAAGAATTTAATTCTTGTTGATTTGAATAATAATAATAATAATATAATAATAATAATAGTTTAAATACTATTAAACTGACTTTAGTTTTTCATACAGATTGTATCCTACTAATAATAAAAATGCGACAGCTTGTTTGCGCGATGTGTGTGTTTGTTACCTCTTCACGCCTAAACGGCTGGACAGATTTGGATGAAATTTGGTTTGTGGACAGATTATTACCTGTATTCACATTAGGCTACTTTTATCCTGATCAATTATTGTTCCTTACGGTCCACACGGACGATGTCGCTGGTGGCAGCTAGTTTGACATGATTATGGCATTTTCATGATTGAAAAAGTTCATTAATTGATTTCTTATAATTTGGTTTCGGTAATATTTTTTTTTGCCATAACTTAAAATAATATACTTTCAGAAACTAAATCATTACTTAATTTTTATGTCTAATTTAAGAAATTGTTAATTGCAGATTACTATAAAATGTTTATCGCAAGAAGTCATTAACTTTGTTTTTTTTTAGCTTTAAAAAAAACGTTTTGTGTTGCGAATTTAATTTTTTGTTGATTTGATAAATCGTTGATTTGATTTGATAAATATGTAACACTATTAAACTTTTTTTTTTAATTTTATACCTATTGTATTTAACAAGATATGACATGTTCAAGATTTAAAAGTTCATTAATTGATTTCTCACAATTTGATTTTGGTCACCTAGTGAGTTCTTGCAATAAGCCGACGACGCTATGAAAGTTATGGATGTTTGGTAGTCTACGTTGGTATCTGTGAAAGTGTGAAGTGTGTGAAGAGGTGCCTATGTGCGTGTGTGACTGTTTGTATATTGATCAAAAAGTGTTCAGGGGGCTGTCTAATTTTTTCCTTTCAATTCGTCATTTGAAAGATATTTACATACTTCAGGCCGTCACTATTTGACATTTGAAAGGGATTGTGGTCGGGACGCGTTTTGAAAAGTATTGAATAAACGAAATTGAACTGTCTAAGCAAAGTGACAGACGAAAATATCTTTCAAATGTATGGAGAAGTGTCAAATGAAGTGTCATTTAAATCATCATTCGTTCAGAAAGGGATTGCGACTATAAGTTACACAATTCCATAAATCACTATCACAATCACAATCTCTTTCAAAGGCAAATTTTAAAATTAGACAATTAGGAGGCAGATCTGACTAAGCAAAGTAGAAAGAAGCTATGAGTTTTCGAACACTTTATCGAAGTTTATGAAACTTAGATAATAATGTTTATAGGCTGCGTTTAAATAAGCTCCTCTTAATGTTTATATAAATCGCACTTACCTGGTCCTGCTCTTCCGCACGGAATGTTGGCTGTTTTGAATGCGAGCCCAAATTGACTCCATTAAAAGTTTTGAAAGCGCTCGTAGCTTAGATAATTTACGGAGCGAGTTATGCCCTCTATAAAAGCATGCATGGGCACTGAAAACTAATGAATTTATGTTCATGTTTATCTTTTTCGTTTTATCCTTGTTCGCAGAGAAAACTTTAGTTTTAAAATAGATTAGTACATTTTAACACACAACTCAAAGTAATATGTTGTATAGTTCCTGAACTGGGTAGAGACCATGTTTTTCAGAGATGCTGTACTTCCCGGTTGATCAGTAGAGTTTTATTCGGGAACGTTTTCTCGGAAAGTAGCAAGGTTATAGATATAATTTATTAAGTATTCAAATGAAACACCTATTAAGATTCTATTATTTGTGTCAACCGGGAAGTTCCTCGACTGCACATAAGTAGGCGAGCGATAAAATACCTTTGTTCGTATACCTCCCTTCTTATATCAAGAAGAATGGGTCTTTCAATAGGGGAACTTCCCGGTTGACCAGTAGAGTTTTTTTTGGGAAACGTCTTCTGGGAAAGGACTAAGGTTATAGATTTTTTTTATTCAAATGAAAAAACCTGTTTTTTTGTGATATAAATGTTTTCTATATAAAGCTTTTTTAAATAAAGCTCTCTAAAAATCTATATTGGTCAACCGGGAAGTTCCTCGACTGTACCTTCTCAGGAAATAATTTTTAAAATAATATTTTTTATCGCAATAGATGCAAATGCAATGACGCTATAATAATAGGTAGGTTATAGTCTTGTTCAAAGTTTTCCTTTCGAAATAGACCTGTCCTTGGTCCCACACGGACAAGCTCCTATAATTGATAAGAGAAGACCGGGACACAGGACGTAGTAATTAGGGAACGGGAAGCAATTAAGACTTTAATAGGACTGCGATGCCAGCGGCCGAGTACTTTTGCTTTCCTTAACAATATTACCTACCGTGTTTTGTGATAGAGAAATTTGATCACGAAATAATTACCTTTGATAGTCACCATCAAAGTCTAGATACGAACTCATTTTAATTTTAATATTCATCCCGGCCGGCATAACTCACTGCTTAGGTATATACTTACAGCTAGGTAAATGGAAATCTTTCAATTTGGTCGAAATAGGGTAGTCAAGTCAGCCTACGCTTGAAAAGTTACCAAAAGACAAAGGAATATGAAAGTTCATAAACTCCTTTTATCAGTAGGTCCTTTTTTAATTTTATTTCCTTATAAATACCTAAATGTGATTGGTTTCATTGACAACGAACAAATCGAGGAAACACTAGAATGTCCCGTGCGTTTCGGTCGCTAAATAATTAATGATCTATTTATTTGTCTAGTCATTTAAATCCCTGTGTCGCAATGCTGTGTTTAGCGCCATTTAGCGTTTCACTATTGTAATTGATCCCTATTGACGTATAAAATCCTGTGGTTTTAACATTATTTAAACCATTAACTGCATTATGCAACGGGGCTTACGGATATGTCGGTAACAGGGTCCTACCTACGAAGTCATCTGCACGAAGCGCTATGCATCCTCCTTCTTGGTGCGAATAGCCCAAGACTGGAATACATTGGCTGCTAATGTATTCCCTGAAGGCTACTTGTTGTTGGACAAACATCATTCCATCTGGCCAGTTGGTGGCCAAATGCTTGCATGTTTTAAATGTAAAAAAAGAGTTACATAAAACTAATACTATAGAGTGCTAAGCACCATTTGCTTATAATCTGATTATGAATGTTTAGGGCCGGTTTCACCACTTACTGATAAGTTTTAGATAGGTAGGTACTTAGCTTAACTGAAAAATAATTAGACAGATTTGTTATATTACAAAGCTGTCAAATGATCTGTCATATTTAAGCTATCCATACTCATAACTTATCAGCAGCACCCCGACCGCCTAACGGTATGCTAGTGCTATCGCTATAGCTACCGATTTTTCTACCCCCTATAAAGGCTCTCGCTGACTCTATCACTTTCATACAAAAAATGCAATAGTGAATCCATTAGATAAATAGAAATATGTAGGAATTAGACTAAAACCCTATCGTTGAAGAGTTATGAGAGTTTGAAGTTTGATAGCTATAGCGATAGCACAAGCTATACCGTTAGGCGGTCGGGTTAGGGCCGGTATTTCAATATCGACTTATCTTATGACTTAAGTTAAGTACAACATTTGAGCTAAGTATCACACAGTCTTATGAAAGACAATATTGCAATGCAACAAACCAAACAAAATAGGTTAATTGTCTGTGAATTTTGATATCAGTTGGTGACATTAAGCGCTCATTGGCTGCGTGTATGCGCGCGGCGACCAAAGAGAATCGTTGTGGAGGCTCCACAATAAAAAATAACGCCAAAATGTTCTCATTTTAGAATTTCTTCTCACTTCGAAATTCATACATTACATTACGCATCATCTTCAAAATTTGGCATAATATTCTTGTAACTTGCCATTATTTTTACAATATAATATTTTTTAACGCTACAACTGAGCTTTTATTGAAGAAATTATGCATTTACCTACAAGTACCTACCTACCTACTGCTGTCTGTAAACTTTGGCCAGCCACACCAATGGCGATTATCATTCCATAAAATCTTTTTGTTTCAGTAACTATATAATTCAAGCACAAATTTTAACAGTGATAATGAGGATATTATTGAATAAGTGGGTGCCAAGTGGGTGCCCTGTGGCTGACATGCTGATGAACCAAATATTCTACGACTCCGTGGATATAATAATTTATGTGTAGCTTTGGCTTTTGTACATAATTTTGCAGTAAAAATATACAACCAGTGACCCGCCTGCTAGATTTTCGGCAATTAAACAGGTTATCTGGTCTCATAACAGGACCCATCAATGTGCCAGTAGGTCCATTTTATAGAGGCTGGCTCCATGTCTCTCCACATTATTGGTAGTGCCATATATATTCACTGTTTAAATAATTTGTAGCAAGGTACTGAATTAAATAAATTATGAATTTATATAACCTTATGTGAGTATTCTATTTACTGATCCTGAAAAAATAAATACCTAAATGTAAAAATAAATATCTTCCGAATCAAACATTTATGTTACCACAACAACGAATCCCGGATCGGCAATTGTCAATGAATTCCTCCGCTTAAATATTGGCAAGCTAGGATGGACTTTATGTATCACCTAACTTTAATCCTTTAGTGAATACATGAAAGTTGAAAATATCTTCAATACTGGAGCAATTCAAGATAAGTCGATATTGAAATACCGGCCCTTAATCAGATTATAATATAGGTAGTATAGACATCCGCCTTTTTTTGAAAAAACCAGGCCCTACTACGAATGTGAATCCATCATCGTATAGCGTAGGCTTGGACGAATTAACTATTAATTAATTATTATGTTAATTCGTCCAAGAGCGTAGGTATAAAGAGAATTTGAAGGTAGGTAGGGTAAATAACAATAATCTTGGTTTCGCAACCAAACTACGAGTCGCTGGCGTCAGTTTGCTACGACAAGTTCCTGTGGATTGCTTCGAAAATGGCGCTATGGACATTGTAAAAGAAATGAGTAAATATCAGTCTGGTCGTCAATGCCATCATCACACGCTGGACTCTCTATCCAACCACACATAAGCTTCAAGTAGGTAGCGCCTACCTAGTTGCCGTGTCCTGTGCGGATTTATAAGCGGCACCAGTGTTGTGTTATCTGTTCTTTTGTACTATGGTTTAAAAAATAGAAAGATCTCTCTCTGGTTGTCTGACACTTAAAATGTTATTATTTCATCCAAACTAATTTTATAATATCTTGAAGATCACAACATGGCGCAGTCGTAAATGCGAATATTGGACATTGTAATAATGCGCGAAGAAGAATAAGGTATAAATTTTAAGACACTGCTACCCTTGGAAGTAAATGTAAAAATAATTGTATAAACATACAAATCTGTCAAAATGGCTCCACCTGAAGAAAAATCTGTAGAGCAATACACAGAAGCTCGCATGCCACAAATAGCCCTTCCTTCACCATTTTGCTGGGAAGGTAACTCATCAGATAATTGGATGTTTTTCAAACAAAAATTTGAAATATATTTATTGGCTTCTGGAAACTATAGCAGGAGTTCGGACATAAAAGCGGCATTACTTCTGAGTGCCGTTGGTGATCGTGCACTGAAGTTATACAACACGTTTACTTTTGAGAAAAATGCTGATAAAAACGAATACACGAAAGTTATAAATAAATTCGATGAACATTTCTGTCCTGAAAAAAACATAACATATGAACGGTTCTTGTTTTTCACCCGTAATCAAAAGGAGGGCGAAACTTATGAAAACTACGTTATGGAGTTGCGGGACCTAAGTGCGTCTTGTGAGTTTGGGTCTCTAACTGAAGATTTGATTAAAGACAGGTTAGTTTGCGGAATAACGGATATTGCTGTTAAAGATCGGCTTCTGCGAACAAGAAAACTAACTCTTGGATTGGCTGTTGAAATTTGTTGCACTTCTCAGCGAACAAAGCAGCAACTTGAACATATATCGTCATCAGCTCTTACATTGAAATCAGATTCTCATGAATTTTCATCTCAGATTGATAAAATTAATCAAAGGAGATCAAACACATTCAGCGAATCGAATAAAGAGAATAGTTGTTTACCAACTACGTCAAAAATGTCACGTCCAGATTTTAAACGTCATTTAATGTCAAAGCAGTCAAATGAGTCAATTAATAATAAACGATATATTTGTAAGAGATGCGGATATTCTCATGAGCGATTTAAATGCCCGGCTTTTGGGAAAACCTGTCTCAAATGTGGAAAAGAAAATCATTTTTCTACGAAATGCAGAAGTGTAATGGAAATACATCAGAATTATGAAGAAATGAACGAAATTGATACGCTTTTTCTAGGTGCGGCTTTCATTAATTCGAGCAACAATATACGAGATTGGTCTATAACTTTAGGAGTCAATAATTTTCCTTTACAGGTTAAAGTGGATACTGGTGCACAAGCCAATATTTTATCAGAGGAAACATTGTGTACTTTAGGTTTGAACAAAAATAATTTGCTACCAGTTAAGACAAAATTAACTACATACACTGGTGAATGTATTCCGTGTTTAGGAATTTCAATGATTCCATGTAAGTATAATGGCAGAATATTTAACCTTAACTTTTATGTTGTATCTGGACACTACACTAATATACTTGGCTTAAAATCGGCCGTTGATATGCAGCTTGTGATGCCACTGCGTGAGGTATGTAAAATCACAGACATTTTTCATGCATATCGTGATATTTTTGAAGGGTTAGGTTGCATGAAAGGAGAATATGATATTAAAATAAAGGAAAAGTCAGTACCTGTCATTCATGCTTGCAGAAAAGTGCCCCTAGCAGTACTACCCCGTTTAAAAGAGAAACTTATGGAAATGGTTAAACAAAATGTCATCGTTAGGGTCACTCAGCCAACCGAATGGGTAAATTCTCTAGTTATTGTATATAAGCCAAATGGTGATTTGAGGTTATGTATAGATCCTAAAGATCTTAACCAGGTAATTATGAGGCAGCACTTTAGTTTGCCGACTTTTGAGGAAATAACGGGTAAATTAAATGGTGCAACAGTTTTTAGCACACTAGATGTCAAAAATGGGTTTTGGAATGTAAAATTATCTGAAGCCAGCTCTGATTTATGCTGCTTCAACACTCCGTTTGGCAGATACAAATTTTTAAGAATGCCATTTGGTTTGTGTAGTGCCTCTGAAGTATTCCAGCAAAAGATGCGTGAAGTGTTAGAAAACTTGGAAGGAACAGAAGTTTTTATAGATGATATTTTGATTTGGGGAAAGACTCAATTTGAGCATGATAGTAGACTTAAGTTAGTTTTGGAGCGGTTAAGGCAAGAAAACATTAAATTAAATAAAGACAAGTGTAAATTTAATTTAGAAAATGTAAAGTATCTAGGACATGTTATTAGTAAAGAGGGCTTGAAACTAGATAATGGGGTATTATTCAAAGTTGGAAAACAATGGAGAAAAGGTAAAATTTTGTTCAAATTAGATAAGAGAACATATAAAATTGTTTCCAATAGTGCACTTTTTATTCGTAACAGAATATTTATTAAGCCTTTAACATTTGTTCCTTCTTATATTCCGGATGATGATATAGAAAATCCTCGGAGTGATAACGGTAATAGTATTAATGATCCTGGTAGTGTTAATGATTCTCCACCAGTACAACTACGAAGTGATAGGAATTCTGATGGGTTTTATATAACATCATCAGGTCGTGTGAGTCGACCACCTGATCGTTTTGGTTTTTAATTAAATATTTTATTTTTATTTTTCTATGAAAGGAGAAATGTTTGTTTGTTATTTAATTTTATGAAGGTAAAATGTTTATTTCTTTTGTTCGTTATTAAGAAGGAAGATGTTGTGTTATCTGTTCTTTTGTACTATGGTTTAAAAAATAAAAAGATCTCTCTCTGGTTGTCTGACACTTAAAATGTTATTATTTCATCCAAACTAATTTTATAATATCTTGAAGATCACAACACCTCACCTATTAGTAACGGCCTTAAATACTTCTTATGCAGATCAAAATAAACCTTACTTTTAAACTGCCTTCTTTGTAAATTTGATTTAACATTCTTAAAAATTTTAGGCTGTAAATTATCGAAAGATGATGGCAAAATACCCCTTAACTTTCTGCTGTAAAAAATCTGGGCAGGTGACGGGATATCATGAGAAATCGGAGTATTCCTGAACTCTAACATGGTTAAATACAGATCTTTCCCTTCATGCATAGCTTTCTTAAGCAAATTTTTAATGGTTTGAATTGTTCTTTCCACCATTCCATTTGACTGTGGATACTCTGGACTAGAAAATGTATGTTCAAGATTCCACTGTTTACAGAACAATGCAAACTTTTCACTAGAAAATTGTGGACCTCCATCGCTAATAATTACTTCCGGAATGCCATGACGACTAAAAATATGTTTTAAATTGTTGATCACAGATTCACTCGTTGTACTAGTTAGTAGTGATAGTTCCGGAAACTTAGTAAAATAGTCAACAACCAATAAATACATTTTTCCATTCAATTCAAATAGATCAGCTGCAACTTTTTGCCATGCGTAATTAGGAACTTCATGTGGTATCAATGTCTCTCGTTTGTTGTTATTGCTATAAAGTTTACAAGTTTCACAAGATGAGACAATGTTATAAATATCGTTATGTATGCCAGGCCAATAGAGACAATCGCGTGCTCTTAACAATGTTTTTGTAACACCCATGTGCGGAAAATGCAAACGTTGCAGCATCTCCTGCCTTAACTTCAACGGGACTACAATACTAACTCCTTTGAATATAATATCTGATTTCAACGTCAAATCATTTCTAACTGACCAATATTTTCTCACTAGCTGTGGCAATAAGTTTTTATGAGTTGGCCAGCCTTCAACTATGAATTTTCTAACAAGTAGTAACTCATCGTCCCGAATGGTACATTCCTTAACATTGTTTAATTGCAAAGGCGACGCATTAATATTATTTAAAACAAAATTGATCTGTGCTTCAATTTCTTCACTATCTAATTCAACTTCTAGAGAATCACTATCATCAAATGATCTTGATAAAGTATCAGCCAAATATAGTTCCTGGCCTCGTTTATAAACTAGCTCAAAATTATATTTTAGCAACTTGAGCAACATTCGTTGGATGCGTGGAGTACATGAATTTAATGGCTTTTTAACAATTGAAATCAAGGGAGCATGATCTGTTTCAATAGTTACCTTCCTACCAAAAATGAATTGATTGAATCTTTCACAGCCAAATAAGATAGCAAGTAACTCTTTTTCTATTTGAGCATACCTTTTTTGACAATCATTTAAAGGTGAGGAGGTATTATTCAAAGTTGGAAAACAATGGAGAAAAGGTAAAATTTTGTTCAAATTAGATAAGAGAACATATAAAATTGTTTCCAATAGTGCACTTTTTATTCGTAACAGAATATTTATTAAGCCTTTAACATTTGTTCCTTCTTATATTCCGGATGATGATATAGAAAATCCTCGGAGTGATAACGGTAATAGTATTAATGATCCTGGTAGTGTTAATGATTCTCCACCAGTACAACTACGAAGTGATAGGAATTCTGATGGGTTTTATATAACATCATCAGGTCGTGTGAGTCGACCACCTGATCGTTTTGGTTTTTAATTAAATATTTTATTTTTATTTTTCTATGAAAGGAGAAATGTTTGTTTGTTATTTAATTTTATGAAGGTAAAATGTTTATTTCTTTTGTTCGTTATTAAGAAGGAAGATGTTGTGTTATCTGTTCTTTTGTACTATGGTTTAAAAAATAGAAAGATCTCTCTCTGGTTGTCTGACACTTAAAATGTTATTATTTCATCCAAACTAATTTTATAATATCTTGAAGATCACAACAACCAGTACGTAAGTAGTTCTTCGGTAGGGATGGAGAAACCAAAGTCTTATTTGGAAAATCGTGCATGACCTCCTGCATCAAAATTAAAAAAAAGATTTGATTCATTCATTATACTTCGAGTTACATGTGGATTGGTGGGTTTCAGCGACCGCAAAATACAGCCGGGACCAACGACTTTATGTGCCTTTCGAAGCACGGAGGAGCTGAGATATTAACGGTTTTTTTTATTTTTAAAGTTCTTAGTTTTCAAAGCTTTGGGTCAATATAAACTGATTGTAGGTTTTAGATTTTTTTTAAAAGGAATGGGTTTAGGGACGAACGTCCCAGGTTTTTGGGTTCCCACCCTGCGTTCCGATATGCGATTCCGTACATGAGGGAGGGTGCAGGGGTGGGGGGGGTGGAAGGAATAGAGGACAAATGTTTTAAAAGGGAGGAAAGACAGTAACGCAGGAAAGAAAGAAAGGAAAGAAGGAGATAGAGAATGGCCTCGAGAGGCGATATACGTAGAAATATTTAAATATAGTATAAAAAAAGACTAGGCCTTATAGGCACTATTAAATTGTTACGGTCAGGGTGTACGATAATGTAAAGATTTCAGGGTGTACAATTATTGAAATGTTTCAAGTTGGAGTATATGTGTGTAACCAGTTTGCAGAAGGCCTGTGTGACGTTGGGTTTCGGAAGAATATCTGTTAACGAGAAAGGGGATCCCTTGAGGGTCTGGCACTGTGAGGTGTAGTTGTGCCTGGCCATGGCAAATATTGGGCATTTTTGTATGAGATGTTCGGGTGTTTGCGGAGAAGTAGTGTCGCAGGGGCATACGTCTGTCTCCTTCAGATGAAAGCGGTGAAGGTATGCGTTATTGGCTCCATGTCCCGTGAGGTACTGGGTGAGGAAGAAGGAAGGGGACACGGTGGTAAAGAGTGTGTTGATGGATTCGAGGTAAGGAAGAAGGCCGCGGCCCCGGCAGCGGAATCGGCCAAGCAATTTCCAGCTATCCCAGCGTGTCCTTTCACCCAGCAGAATTTAAATGTCCCGTGTGGTAAGTGCTGATGGATGACCCTGTGAATGGTGGAAACGAGGGGTTCGGTGCTACTGCGTTGGCCAAGTGCCTCAAGCGCAGAACGGGAGTCGGAGAGAATTAGTATTTGGGTGTAGCGCTTGCTGTGCGCGAAGCGACAGGCCCTAAGAATGGCATAAAGCTCCGCCTGGAACACGGTGCACGTATCGTGTAATTTAAATTTCCGAGTGGTAGCTCGCTGACCCTCGCGGCCATAGGGGTCGATACATACAAAGGCTGCCCCTACAGCTCCGCTCTCTAGCTTGCTACCATCGGTAAATATCTGAACAGTGTCCGGTTCACAAGCGGAGTCAACCCGCTCCTGAGTTGGGGTGTCAATGTGGGCAATTGTGATGCGCTCAGCAGGATGAAGGAGCTCGGAAAGGGGAGTGGGAACTTCAAACGGGACATCGGAGGGAAGGAAGGCGCAGGAATGAGTTAGCCTTGTAAGCTCAATCTCTCTAGCTCTGCTGACTTCGAGATCCAGGGGCAGGAATCGGGCGAGTGCCAGTGCCGCATTTGTGGATATAGTCCTATACCCCCGAATCGCTCGTATCGCGAATCCCCTCTGCGCGGAGGCCAAGGCCTCCCGAATCCTCACTTTTTGTACTACATGGCCCCATATACCGGCGGCATAGGTGATGGTGGGAACTATGACGTACCGGTATATGGAGTCCACATTCTCAGGGTGGGCCCCCCAGGAACGGTTTGGTCAGCCATCCCGTGACCGACCATTGCGAAAGATGCTTAACCACAAAAATCGCGACTGAGCGAGGGCAATCGACCGAGGTCAATCAGTAATTCGTAAAAGTACGTCCTTATACGGATGCGAGTTACTGCACTACAGGTAAGTACTCAGCTCGCAAAGTGTAACAAACTAGGCATAAATGGTCGTCGTCGTCTTAGCCACATGACACCCACTGCTGGGTAGGTATAGGCCTCACCCAAGGATCACCGCTGGGCGGCAGTGGGGTTGTGTGGCGCACTCCCTGATGTCTGGACGGCGTTCTGGGTTCCATGTTGGTAATCTACCACACCGCCCTGGCTAGCCTGGCTTCTCCTGAGCCATTTCACGTGTTTTGGGAGATGTTACTCACACTGGTCGTCTCTCCATGCAGATTAGGCTGTTATTAGGTACTTAAGCAGACACGGGTCCCAAACCGTACACCTGCAGCCTACGCCGCCTTTCTCCCGGCCGTCTACGCCTGCGACGAACTACTTAAGCATCAATCTCGCGGAATCGCTCGATGGCCTCTTTCTGCGCCATAACATACTTGCAGAAGGACTTTTCACTATCCAGCATACTCTTAACCACGCTGGGTATGAGAGATCCGCCCCCACGTAAAAAAAATGGATATGGTTAAGGGCTTCGTTTGACAGTTGAAGCTCGTAAAATTACCTTAACATGGTCATTTTACTGTCAAATGAAGCCCATGTCCATATCCAAATTTTTTATCCACTCTACTCCAGGCATCACACACGTCCAGGGTGTGCCGCGGAGAGTCCCGAGCAGCATCACACTCATGACACTCAGGGGTGGCTCCCATTGAATCAGGTGCAGGCTGCGAACATAATTATGGTGCAGGTAATTTACGAAACAGCCGTCTCCGGTTAGTACCTGCACCAGACTCAAAGTAGGTCAAAGAACCTATAATAATTTTTGACGTTTTTGCTTCATCCATGAGGAGAGATTTTTTTGCGTGACCTTACTCATGGTAGAAACAGAAGTGATTACCTTCCTTTGAGTTAAAAGTTGGTTTATTGACGCCCACTTGCGCTATGCCGAGTTAACATATAACCCAGAGTTAGTGCATACAAAAGTAGCGTTAACTCTGGGTTAAAATTGAATGTGTTATCCCGGCTTGGCGCCAGTGGGTCAGTTTGTTTCACGATAATGAGTTCGCCATGGAATTATAAAGTACTAATTGTACGTGGTACTTATTAATCGCCCCAACGACAGTGGCGCCGCAGTCGTCGTCGCCTTCAACATTGGAAAATAAATGGAACTATTCTGTACATATTTTTCCGTCTTTGTTAAATTCCGGCTGTATGAACGATCATCTTTGTCGAATTTGTTGTGTCAGTGTCAACTCAACTGTCAGTCTTGTGTCAACTTGACAGTTAACAGCATTGTCATTGTCAGCCAAATGTCAAGATAAAGTTTATTTGTTTTATTTATTTGGCGCGCGTTGACTCCAGCTCCAATTAAGCCAAGTCGATTCTTTCCTTTTCCGAACATTTAACTAAAATCTAGTTTATAAGAAGCACTAGATCAATCAAATCACTAGAAACACGATGGTTTATGGAAAAGTGCACAGGCACCTTTTGCGTGCTACAATTGGCCGTGGTGTCTTGGCTTTCCAAGATGCTGAAAGCACTCTCAGTGCGTTTGATGGTAAATCTATTAAAACAATATTTATACGGTGATTGTTATTGTGAATCTTAGTTGAATTAGAAACTTGTAAATTTCAGAGGAACAGCAGTTTTCTGTTGAGGATTTGGTAAAGGAAATTAATGACGAGATAAGAAACTTCCAACAAGCCATCAAAGTGACCAGTGATGAGCTTACTGATGAAAAAGTATTAATTTTTCTTTCCTTAGGTTATGATGATGCAACTAAAGCTCAGAATGTATTCAGTCCAACAGAGTTGGAGTATTTTAGGTTATTAATTGAACAGATAATGACAACAGAAGCGAGGCAAATAACTGGAATACATGCCATCAATTTAGTTGGTGGAATGAAAGCATCCTTCACTAAAACCGATGCACAAGTAAGTGTTTATACTATATTACGGACACAAAACAGTCAATGTAGAAAGCGGTTACAGTATAAGCTTGAACTTTCCCCAAAAGTTTGAAAGCTTTGCTATCTTATCCATTCCTGTTACTAAAATTTCACATTCAATTCAAATTGTGTCTCAATCTGGGGCCTGATGGGTTGAACTGTAATGGATACTGCGTGTTGCATACAAAAAATATTTTTTATTCTTGGCATATATTGGCTATATTTGGCATTGTTTGGGCCAAAATATGTTTTTTATTTTATTTAAATTAATGTCATAATTGATGTTGTTAAAATGTAACAGTGATCAAAGCTTTAATTATACAATTTCCAGAAACTCCTAAGCACTTGGTGTCGAATGAGATATTTAGATAAAGATCAGGGTAACTATGCACTTGGGATCAGAGCTATCCATGAGTTTGAAGGTTATCTTCGCCAGAACATGCCAGACACCGTTGAAGAGTGCTGCCTTTGTAAACAAATTGTTTTTAGAGTAAGTTACAAATGATTTCCTTTACCATTAATTTCCCATTTAAAAGTCACAATATTACTTTGAGCAGTCAATGGGTATGGGTAGTACATGGGTAGGCACTATAAAGATATGTTGATCAATAGAACAACAATAATTTTTCAGGGCTACAACTGTCCATCTTGTGCTATGGCTATCCACACAAGATGTCTCAATAAATACTTGGAGAAGGTTGAAAAATGGCCATGCTGTAAGAATGACTTTCATGCATCCCAGCTGGAGAGATTGCACAGTGGAGAAACGTGAGTCAATTATATTCTTATGTTATTAGAACCACTGAAAAACACTTGCTTTTCTGCAGCTCATAATGAAATATTATTTTTATGATATGTATCCTAAAGCCATATTGAGAAAAATATGATTACCAAATCCAGCCAAAAACCATTGATTAGAGTATTGTGTTTTTATTAAGCTTCTCTGTGTAGATATGTGAGTATATAATGCACAACATATATATTTTTTAATAGCAAGTGATTAAATGGAATAAATAAATAATAATTAGGTTACTTTTTTAGCAACAATTTATGCTTGTTTGTGATTTGTGTTGCACATTTCAAAGCTCAAATGTCCTTTTACATCTAAAGAAATTAATTTGAGAGTTTCGAAACACGAAATGCTATTCTTTTATTAAAACTATTTGTGAGAAAAGAAATATTTTTTTTTTATCGATAATAATTTTGAAAGAATCAGGTATTATTGTTTTTCCGAACCTGGTTGCGAACCTTGGTTTCAAATGTGGCCGAAGGGGTTTTACCTACACTGGTAATTTCTTTGAGTACCTATTTTAAATGTCTGTTTTATAAAATAAATTAAGCATGTATTTTTTTATATATATATATATATATATAATTTTTTTTTGTGTTTTTGTCTACAATCAGTCCTAGAACTTTGAGTAGGCTTGTTGAATGTGCCATTGGAATTTGAGGGTGCTCCCCAGCGGAAGATGCCCCCGTCAGTTAGAAACGCTTCTCTAGACCCTGGATGTCATGGCGCTTGAGGCGTTTGCGGTATGTCACATCTGATAAGGCAGTAGCCAGTTCATTCGTGTGGTACTCTAGACGAGTTTTGTAGCTCGAAGCCGTTCGTTTTATCTCCTCCTTAACTGTTGTGATACTCAGTGTCTCATGTAGTTCAGTATTGGTAACGAACCAAGGAGCATTGGATATTGTATGCAATATGCCGTTTTGTAGTCTTTGGATGACTGACAGGCTTGTGTTACAGGCACTCCCCCACAGTTAGATAGATAGATAGATAGATAAATCATTTATTTGCATCAGCATGCACTCATAACCTGTTTGGCGACCTGTTTGGCGCAGGGGTACTATCCCCGCCTTCTGCGCCAGAGGTCCCGGGTTCGATCCCCAGACAAGACAAATATTTGTGTGCATGAACATGTCTATTTGTCTTGGTCTGGGTGTTTAATATGTATACTAAGTATGTATTTACAAAAAAAAAAAGTACATAAGTATATTTATCCGTTATCTAGTATCCATAACACAAGTTCTTCATGAAACTTAACGTGGGCTAGATAATTGGTGTGATTGTATGCAAATATTTATTTATAACAATACACAAACGAAATTTAAATTGACACAAACGAAATTGAAATAGTTAGATAAAAAAAGTTAAAAAAAAATATTACAGACATTTTACACAAACATTACAAATTAACTTAAAATTACACATGACACACAAAATTCGAACGATGTGTGCCGCAGTGATGCAAATGGGTGAAAACTCAGCGATACCTTTACTCAGAAAGTAAACCGCTGATTTTCAGTTCCCACCCTGGAACATAAGAGCGCGCAATAATAATAATGTTTTTGTAGCTCTATATGAAATGAATTATTAAATTGAAAATAAATATAAAGAATAATTATTGGTGATCATTGAGTTACAATAAATATTAATTAACTATAAAATAATTTATATGTTAAGCAAAATATACACGTAGAAATAATATGTAATAAAAAATTAAAAATAATATTAATAAATAAAATTTAAAGATAAATCCGCTATTTTGGTACCTTCAATTTTATGTTATGTTAGGCGACTATTTGCTGGGATTATTAGACTTTTGTAACTCCAGTATAAATGTTTTAAGACGTATTTTGAAACTGAATCTGGACTGTAGAAGTCTTATAGGTGGAGGTAAATCATTCCAGCATTTAGTCGCCTGATGTCGGAAACTTCCCGTGAAGTTTGCAGTCCTATGCATGTGGTTTGCTAAAGGAGCTCGGGTTGATCTAGCAACACCTGTACCATATTTTTCATGAAATGTGCTATGATTCAATTTGTTATATAAATAATTTGGGTTTTTACATTTCATCAAGTCAAACATTAGCATAGCCATATGTAAACGCCTGCGTGACTCCATATTCAGCATAGATGCCCTATTTAAAAAAGGCGAGACGTGCGTACGCGGAGGTATATTAAAGCAGAAACGGGCACAAGCGTTTTGTACACGCTGCAACATCCTTTGCGTTTTATATGTTAGTCGAGGTCCATACAGTAAATCACCATAATTGAGCCTAGAGAGAATCAGAGACTCACAAAGTGTTATTCGAGATTTCTCTGATAGGTAATTTCTTATTTTGTAGAGTACTTTGAGGCGATAAAAGCGTGTTCTAACAATATTTAACACATGACTTTCAAATCTCAAGAAGCTGTCAAATACAATTCCCAAGTTTTTAGCTTCATCTACACGCTCTATCCTTGCACCTAGCACTTCAACAACTGGTGGGTCAGTTAAAACATTAGAAACTTGATGTTTCGTGCCCAAAACCATAAACAGTTGAATGCCGTACATCCATACCGGCTTAAGTATTGCTTTATAGATGAGAAGCTTGTTGTCGACAGAGAGTTTTGAGTTTCGTGCCATTTGCCAGTACATATTCCTTAACCTCGTATTTAATTAGTCTCGATTTGTCTTGATGTGTTTCTTCCAAGTCAATCGTTTATCCAAATGTATTCCGAGATATCGGACTGTTTCATGATGAGGAAGGGTGTTGTTTCCTAAGGTCACTGGTGGGCAATTTTATTTTCTAAGTGTAATGGTAATATGCACAGATTTGGAAGCGCTTGCCTTGATTCGCCATCTCTGAAGCCAGTCATTTATTTAACAAAGGCTAACTTGCAAATGGTTTAAAGCTATTTGGGGATCTTTGTTGCTAACCAATACAGTATCGTCAGCAAATGTAGCTGTTATTACTCCGTGTGTTTCGGGAAGGTCAGCAGTATATATGGTATACAGTACAGGTCCAAGAACTGAGCCCTGTGGTACACCAGCCAGGATGTTGTAGATTGCAGACGTGTCTCCATCCTCTCGAACTTGGAAAATGCAGTCAGACAGATATGACTCCATCAATAAGTAAGAGCTTTGGGGCAGCGACCGTTTTATCTTGTGCCACACTTTATTGAAGGCCTGTTGGAGGTCCAGGAAAACTGCCGAGTACTCCTTTGTTTGGAGAGACTTACGAATTCGGTCACACACGCGATTACTTGCTTAATAGTCTATGTTGTTGCCTAAATCCAAATTGGGGGACAATTTTATTTTCGATAAGTATTGGCGCTATTCTGGTAAGAAGCAACTTTTCGAACACCTTAGAGAGAGTCGGTAGTAGGCTTATCGGTCTATATGAGGCAACTTCTTGTAAGCATGTACTTAGTAGCAAAAAACACTACCTATTCTCCATATTGTTAAACTTAAACCCGCAACCTTTTGAGTTTCAGTCTTGGCCTTGCTCACCACATCTCCCCACACCTAAATGCCTAATATTGTGTACTGTTTAAGAAACCTTTTATTAACAGTTCCAGGTTATCACATACTCAGCACATGGAGACAACTGCAAACGGATCTTATGAAGAAAGTACTGAAGTTGATCAGACCCAGGAATCAGTAGAAGATATCCAAACTACTCAAGACTTCATACCCGAGATATCGCAGAGAGTCAGCAGGAAAAGGAAGAGGAACTGCGAGTGAGAGTGGTATTTTTTTAATGATTATTTTAAAGTTAGTTGATTTGTTTTAGTTGATTGTACATTTGACAGCACATTTGCACCCGATTTCTCAATAGATGGCATTCATATAATTACGTAAAAAAAATATATATATATATAGTACTAAACACTAGTGTGGGTATTTGAACAAACCATGCGACAGTTTGTAATTTTTTATTTCCAAAATATGAATGAGTCATAGTTGATTAATTTTAATAATTGGTTTGCTAATTTCTTTGACATCTGACTTAAAGTCGAATCCGGGTTAGTAAGTAGTTAGTTTATTTTGTAGATTTTGAGCAGTTATCATCTTATCATATAGTCATATCACTAATTATTAGAGTAAAAAGAATCAAAATTTTGATTTTTGTAACTAGAAACCGGCATAAAACTTACTTGATGTGCTGTGAACTGTACAAAATAGTTATTATTCACATTTAATTAAGCTAAGTATTAAATTTGTTAGTAATTAATTTAAATACTCTTTGTTAATCTTATTTGATTGTAGAAAACCATTCCGATTAAAGGACACTTTATTTTAAAATAAATTCTTGTCATTAACAACTTTGAACTAGTTAAAGTTAGGTAAGTAGTAACACAACTTTTCTGAAAATATAAATATTTAAATCTAGCATCATAAATATAATAGCTATTAGACACTATCGCTTCGATATCTATTAGTAGAGAGGTAATAACAATCCAAAAATTTTAAGTAAATCATAGATGTTTATTATATTAAAATTTAAAACAATACTCCTTCTAGAATTAAATTAGAAAATAATGTCTAAATAGCTAAATAAACATTTTCAACTTTTCTTCTAACGATTTTAGCCGATCTCGGGTAGAAATCAAGTAAATACTTCCATTCTTCTAACTGTAGGTACACTATGTCCACGACCGTTCTCGCTCTAAACGAGAAATGATGAGGTACTCCTATAAATAGTCCCTGCGAAATGTATTATAAAATGCATGCATTATAAAAGCTGCAGTACAAAAATCATTCCTATAACACACGAAATAAGGCGCACTCTGGGTATAGCAGATTTGGTATGGCAATAAGCTGTAGCTCTTAGAAGTTAATAGGTATTTGTTCGTCGTTGAATAAGTTTACTCTTGATCCAAATCCAGCCAGAGCACAGGCCAAGACAGGATCTATGATGGAGCAAGCTAACTCAGAAGGTGGCTAATTGACCTATTGACCCTGACTTTGAGAACTGACGGGCTATATAAATTTAGTAATACAAACGCAGCCAGGGAGGTATTATCTTTTCATGTGACAGGTATAGGTCGGTTACCGAAAGCTGGCGCGTTATCAGTACTCGTCGTCTCAGCCACATGACACCCACTGCTGGGTATAGGCCTCCCCCAAGGATCTTCACGACGATCGATCTTGCATGTGCCCGCATCCAGCGGTTTCCCAGCGACCTTCACCAGATCGTCGGTCACCCTTGTCGCCGGTCACCCTACCCACGGAGCGTCGTCCGGTACGCGGTCGCCATTCCAGAACATTACCGCCCCAACGGCCATCGGTTCTTCTCGCTATGTGTCCCGCCCACTGCCACTTCAGCTGAGCAATCTTTTGAGCGATGTCAGTAACTTTAGTTCTCCTGCGGATCTCCTCATTTCTGATTCGATCACACAGGAAAACGCCTAGCATAGCTCTCTCCATTGCACGCTGAGATACCTTAAAAAAATTAAAATGAAAAAATGTTTATTGCAACAAATATCCTAGTATTACAAATATTATGTTAAAGCCCTGACTTCTAAGGTAAGTAAAATTGTGTTTTAGAAGTCAGTACCTTCCCAAGTTGACACAGCAAATTAGATATTGTTGAAATATACAAGTTCTAATATATATTAAAAAAAATTTGTTATAATCACTGAAACAACCTTAAAACCACCTTGAGCCTCCTTATCAGACCTATAGTTAGCGACCACGTTTCACTGCCGTAAGTCATCAATGGCAATACACACTGGTCGTAGACTTTCGTCTTGAGACACTGAGGTAAGTTGGACGCGAAGATTTTACGGAGCCTCCCGAATGCTGCCCATCCGAGTTGGATTCGACGAGAGATCTCTTTCTCGAAGTTGAACCTCCCTAACTGGAGTGTCTGTCCAAGGTAAACGTAGTGGTCAACAACTTCGAGTGTAGTGTTCCCAACGTGAGCTGTAGTGGGTACGACATGGGAATTCGACATGATTTTCGTCTTATCCATGTTCGTCCTAAGACCTACTCTTTGGGAAGCACTACGGAGATCTTCGAGCATTGTGTTCAGGTCCTCCAAAGTCTCCATAAGGACTATATCATCGGAAAAACGAAGGTGTGTCAGATACTGGCCATTAATGTTGATGCCGAGTCCTTTCCAGTCCAAAAGCTTAAACATGTCCTCCAACGCAGCTGTGAACAGTTTGGGAGAGATGACGTCTCCCTGTCTCACCTCGCTGCTGAATGGGATTTGTGCTCTGGTTCTGTAATCGGACCGACATGGTGGCATGTTCGTATAAGTACCTTAACACCTCGATATACCTATAGTCCACTTGGCACCTCTGGAGAGACTTCAGCACGGCCCAGGTCTCAATTGAATCAAATGCTTTCTCATAGTCCACGAACGCCAAGCAAAGTGGCAGATTATACTCCTCGGTCTTCTGTATAACCCGCCGCAGCGTATGGATGTGGTCTATGGTGCTAAAGCCTTTTCGGAACCCGGCTTGTTCGGGAGGTTGGAAGTTGTCGAGCCTGTCGTCGAGTACTCACACTAATGCAATTTCAAAAAACGAATAGAATATAACAAGAAAGTTCACTGTATAGAAGCAAAAGATCTCAGTGGCGTGCACTTGGAGAGGCCTATGTCCAGCAGTGGACTGCGACGGGCTGATGATGATGATGATGATAGAAGCAAAAGCAAAACAATAACTATCTTCTTCATATTATAACTTATTAATTTTGCATTTTACAATGCTATTTTTATGTGATAAATATTAAACAAGAAAATGTACTAGAAAAAAGCAACTTTCTTTTTTTTATATTTTCTTGTTTAATGTTTATCTTCTTCATACTTGTAAGTTTGACCGCGCGCGAGAGAGATAGACAGACCATTCTTGATGACCATGCAGAGCAACGTCACGCCGCACGCTTTTTCTATAATATCATTATTATAATATATAACTAATAACTAATAGCCCAGCAGAAAAAATGAAATTCCTTCGAATAGCAGCATGGAACATAAATGGCCTATCCCCGAATAAGCAAGAATTAGAGCTATTCATGAATAACAATAAACTAGATATAGTGTTAATTTCTGAAACACATACGACTGACCAAAAAGTTATTAAATTCAAGGGATGCAATATATACTATGCCAACCATCCAGATGGCCCTTCACATGCTGGTGCCGCAGTGATAATTAGAGAACACATAAGACACCACGTCGTACCAAACTTCACACATGCACACATACAGGCTGCAATAATATCCATAGATGACTGGCAGGGACCACTGAATGTGGCTGCAGTGTACTGTCCACCACGACATCGAATCGATGAACAAATGTTTACCGATTTCTTCCAAACACTTGGTAACAGATATATTGTAGGAGGAGACTGGAATGCCAAAAACACCTTCTGTGGCTCTCGTTTGACGACGACAAAGGGTCGGGAACTGAAATAGGCAATTGATTATAATAACCTCAATGTAATATCAACAGGAGAACCAACTCATTGGCCATCGGACCCGAACAAAACTCCGGATCTCATCGACTTTTTCATCACTAAAAGGATGTCTGGACTATATACAAAAGTGGAATCATGTCTAGATGGGTCCTCAAACCATACACCCGTAATATGTACACTAAGCACCATAGTTATCTGTAAAGAACCACGTGAGACCTTCTATAACCATAAAACTGATTGGGAGTCCTTTCGGAACTACCTTGATGAAAATGTTAATCTGCGCATCCCTCTTAAAACAGTAGAGGAAATAGAGGACGCTGCGTGGTATACCACTAATCTCATACAAAAAGCGGCCTGGTTATCAACTCCATACATAGCATCTAAACCACAAACCCATGACACTACTTTGGAAATACGAGAGATGATAGCCGCAAAAAGAAGACTACGACATCAATGGCACACTAGCAGAAATCGTGAAGACAAAAAAGCCCTCAACAAAATGCAAAAAGAATTGAAGGAAATGCTCAAAGAAAATGAGAATAATACTCTTAAAGACGAACTCAAAACTATCACCGTTCAATGCAAAGGATTATACACTTTGGAAAATGACCAAATCATTGAAACGGCCAAAAGAACACATGCCTGCACTAAGACAAGCTAACGGTAACTGGTCACGAAAACCTCAAGAAAAAGCTGAGTTATTTGCTAATTTTCTCAAGAACGTATTTAAACCCAATGAACCTGATAATGCACATACCGAAGAGGAAATTGATAAAGTCTTGAACAGCGACCAACAGCTGTCTCCGCCATTAAAACTAGTGACGACAGTAGAAGTCAAAAGGACTATCATGCATTTAAAACAAAAAAGGCACCAGGATTTGATCTAATAACGGCAGAAGTTCTTATACAACTACCAAGAAAGGCCATCGTCCTACTGACCATCCTCTACAATGCTATACTGAGATTACAATATTTCCCAGAGCTATGGAAGGTATCCATTATAAACATGATAGCCAAACCGGGCAAGCCTCCTACAGAGATAACATCATACAGACCCATAAGTCTTCTTCCCTTGCTGTCGAAAGTTTTCGAGAAATTGGTCCTGAAACGTCTACTACCAGCACTAAAAGAACAAAATGTAATACCCGATCACCAATTCGGTTTTCGCGCGGACCATGGGACGACAGAGCAAATTCACCGAGTAGCTCACACGATACGACAAGCGCTGGAAAGAAAAGAATACTGCTCGGCTGTCTTTCTCGATGTCCAACAAGCATTTGACCGCGTGTGGCACAAGGGCTTGCTGTATAAGTTAAAGCTTCAACTGCCAAATACTGCATACATGCTGCTGAGGTCATATTTGCAGAACAGATCATTCCAGGTGAAATGTGAAGGCTCTCTATCATCTATCTGCCAAATAGAAGCAGGAGTACCCCAGGGTTCCGTGCTGGGTCCCGTTCTGTACACAGTCTATACTGCTGATCTACCCACTTCAGATAAAGTTGTTACTGCAACCTATGCAGATGATACTGCCGTCCTCTCCTGTAGTAAGGATCCAAACACAGCAACGGCAAAATTGCAAGAGTGCCTTGACGAAATTGGACTGTGGCTGAAGAAGTGGAGAATTCGATCAAGCCCAGCGAAATCGGTCCACATCACGTTTACACTAAATAGAGGAGACTGTTCGCCCGTAACACTGGACGGTGCTGTCTTGCCAACAGACACAACAGTTAAATACTTAGGCATGCACCTAGATAGAAGACTCACTTGGCGAGCCCATATAAAGGCCAAACAGAATGTAACAGGCAAACAGAAAGTTCCGAGACATGTACTGGTTGTTGGGCAGACAATAAAGTTTAAGCTTGGAAAATAAAATCCTCATCTACAAGTGCATACTTAAACCGATTTGGACATATGGCATACAACTCTGGGGATCAGCGAGCCACTCAAATGTAGAAATCCTTCAGCGCTACCAGAATAAAGTGCTAAAGATCTTGATCAATGCACCATGGTTCACGCGGAATACGGAAGTGCATGAATATTTGGAAATTCCGACTGTCAAAGAAGAAATAAAGAGCTCCTCTGTGTCCTATAACAAACGCCTTGAGCGACACATCAACCACCTGGCTTCGCAGCTTATTAACACAGACAACTGCCTATCTCGGCTGAAAAGAAAGCAATTGGCTTCTATATAAGTCAACATAGTAATAATAAGAGATGACACGTCGCTGGACGTGCATCCGTGATTAAAGCCGCTAGGCTGATAGTAGATATTATAAAAAAAAAAAAAAAAAAAATATGCTTGGAAATATGAGTATTATTTTGACAACCTTCTTGGTGATAATTCGAAATTGCTGTACTGGCCAAATACTTGTGACCAGCCAGCAAAAGTTGTATGAAAATCCATATCTGTCGTGGTTTAGCGGCCAAATAAATTACATAATAAACTCATATCTGTCGTGTAATTTAAAAATGGAGAATATGTTACTTCGAAACAAAACAACTAAGGAGGTAAATTGTTTAAATTTCGAACGGACTTGCAAATAGAAAGC
Organism: Chrysoteuchia culmella; assembly: GCA_910589605.1. Taxonomy (NCBI): domain Eukaryota; kingdom Metazoa; phylum Arthropoda; class Insecta; order Lepidoptera; family Crambidae; genus Chrysoteuchia; species Chrysoteuchia culmella. The sequence goes on along the minus strand of OU342654.1, from coordinate 9,908,647 downwards.
TATTTATTGAAAAAAAAATTAACACAACGTGGGTATAAATATTGTTGTTTGTTGTAAGTCATTGATTTTAAAAAGTAATTGTATTTCCGCGCATTATTTGAGAAAAGTACTATATAAACCTTGGCCACAACTAGGCATTCATGGGCTTACGTATTTAGACGTTCCTTTCTCAATGCTTTTTTTGCTGGCCGTTGCAGTAATGTACGTGAACGTGCCAGCTTTAGTTAACCTAGTTTATATTAATAGCAATAAAGTGGTGGTAGCCCGTCTATATTTCTGATGAAGGAAAGAGCGAATAGCGAATATCGCCATGGCGATATTCGCTAATGCAGCTCCTGAGCATACTCTTAAGCAGTGGTTCCTAACCTTTTCAGAACTGCAGGTCTATCGCGTAAAAAATCTGGGTATGGATATGGGCTTCATTTGACAGTTGAAGCTCATAAAATTACCATATATGGTCATTTAACTGTCAAATGAAGCCCATGTCCATATCCATATTTTTTACGCGATAGCCCCCCTGTTACCCCTAAGGCCTGTTAGAGAAACTGATTTTCCCGTAGCCCGCAATTCAAAATTATTACTTGCAAACAAGCAAATAAAATTATCATTATTCATATAAGCAGCTCATTTGTTAGTGTGAATGCGGAAGAGCGCCATGCCCCGTACCTATTGATATTTTATGCATATTTTTTTTTTGTCTATTCATCACACCTCTGTTACCGGTATAGAATAGTTGTTTTATCCCCTCGGGGGTAATTACCCCATGTTTGGAACCAATGCTCTAACTAAAGTATAGGAATGCAGCACCTGAGCATACTCTTAAGGATAGGAATAGGAATAAAGATGGGGTGGTGGTAGCCCGTCTAGATTTCCGATGAAGGAAAGAGGATGGCGATATTAGCTAATGCAGCTCCTGACAATACTCTAAATTATAGGAATAGTAATAAAGACGGGGTGGTGGTAGCCCGTCTTAGATTTCCGATGAAGGAAAGAGGATGGCTATATTAGCTAATGCAGCTCCTGAGCATACTCTAAAGTATAGGAATAGTAATATAGACGGGGTGGTGGTAGCCCGTCTTAGATTTCCGATGAAGGAAAGAGGATGGCGATATTAGCTAATGCAGCTTCTGAGCATACTCTGTAATATATGAATAGGAATAAAGATGGGGTGGGTGGTGGTAGCCCGTCTTAGATTTCCGATGAAGGAAAGAGGATGGCGATATTAGCTAATGCAGCTCCTGAGCATACTCTGAAGTATATGAATAGGAATAAACATGGGGTGGGTGGTGGTAGCCCGTCTTAGATTTCCGATGAAGGAAAGAGGATGGCGATATTAGCTAATGCAGCTCCTGAGCATACTCTAAAGTATAGGAATAGTAATAAAGACGGGGTGGTGGTAGACCGACTTAGATTTCCGATGAAGGAAAGAGGATGGCGATATTAGCTAATGCAGCTCCTGAGCATATTCTAAAGTATAGGAATAGTAATAAAGACGGGGTGGTGGTAGACCGACTTAGATTTCCGATGAAGGAAAGAGGATGGCGATATTAGCTAATGCAGCTCCTGAGCATATTCTAAAGTATAGGAATAGTAATAAAGACGGGGTGGTGGTAGCCCGTCTTTGATTTCGGATGAAAGAAAGAGGATGGCGATATTAGATAATGCAGCTCATGAACATACTCTGAAGTACAGGAATAGGAATAAAGATGGGCTGGGTGGTGGTAGCCCGTCTAGGTTTCCGATGAAGGAAAGAGGATGGGGATATTAGCTAATGCAGCTCCTGAGCATACTCTAAAGTACAATAAATCGATTTATAAGCAGATATAACGCTGAAAAACAAAGCTATTAGAAATCGTGAAAGAATTTTCTTACCTGAGCTACACCAAAACTATCTTCAGGGCCCAATATGTCATAAATGGATTCGGTTAGATTTTGATGTACGGTGAGTACCTCCACCTGATGGAATACAAAAATGTATGAGTATTTAAATATGAAATCAAAAATATCTAGCTTATATTTGCAAGAACTGCAAGATGCTCCACCCTAATAAATGGAAATGTAAACTTCTCAGGATGCACCGTTTGGGGGCGTAACGTATGTAGAGTAGCCAGTGTAGGCGCATGGTATGTTTTTTATTTACATTTACAATAGGCTATTTGACAGGTTTTGAAAATCCATTTTATATTATGAAGTGGAGTTTAAAGAACCCTGTAAAAGTTGTTTTTTTTTATTCTGGTACATATTTGCTGAAAATATCAAATTAAAAATTCAATATTTAAATAGCGCGCCAAAACTCAATAATTTTCATGCTGTACTCATATGACATATTCTAATCTTAGAAGTGTTTTGGACGAATGTCTGTTAGCTTTTAAGAAATGTATGAATAAATAAATAAATAAATAAAATAAAAAATAAATAAAATAAACGCTACTTTGACAATATGGCGCTGCAATGGGTTCGGTGACGTCACTTGCCTGTATTCTACATATCATCCACATACGTAGTCAAACGAGGTTTACAAGCAGGTGACGTCATTATAAACTCGACGAATCAAGAGCGTTTTGTGTCACGTGACATAACGTTTAAAAATGCATTTTTATTTACGGATTTTTAAATAAATTTATAATTATTTTCAACTTACGTTAATAAAAAACCATTTTTAAACTCATAATTTATACTGATAACAGTAATTGACACTTTATTTTTCATTGTCAAATAGCCTATTGCATCTTACATGTTTTTCTTGCGGAAATAAGCTACATATTTTTGTTTTCATAGGTATGGCATGGGTGTAAGCCTGGTAACACCGGATTCTATCAAATATCATAGAATTTCCTTTTAATTTAAAATAATGTACGTAATAGACTTCCAATTTAGAAAGTTACTCGTAACACTTCCTTGCTACTTATATAAATTAGCGTTGGCAAGCAGAAAAAAAAATACTTTGCAGATTTAAAGCTACTGACCTCGCCCCTATGTATGAAATAAATACACTGATCAGAGTCTCCGCACTGCACAATATAGTTCCCTGGGAAAAACACGCAATGTTTCATCCACATAGCCAGCATCCTCTTGAAGTCGTCATCAGCTTTGCTGAATATAATGGACTCTCGTATATGCGAACCATAAACTGCTTGCATGACTTGGCAGCGGAGTCGGAACGGTAAAGTATAGATCAAGTCTGGCATCTGGAAGCATTTTTGCATTTCATTAAGGCCCGAGTTCATCAACTTATTAAGCGTTAGAGTAATTTGCTTGAAGATTTAAGGTACAGAACGATATTTGAAACTACTGTCACAGTCTATCTATACATACAGTCCGACGGACACGTTTTGACAGAGCATTCGTGCGGGGTTCGCGGGGCGAGAGGGGGTGCTAGCGAGACCGAGCGCTCACTCGTAATAATGACATGTCAGATACACACCCCGGGTTTCCTCCGGTTGACTATAAAAGTAATGTCAAAATTTTACTGTCCGTACCCAACACAATCCGTTAGTAAGTTATAGAAGGGTTTCTATAGAAAATTACAAATTAAACATATTTCCTACTAGTCAAATATCAAAAATAACTCTTCAGCTTTATTCAATAATAGTAATAAATGTATTTAGTTGTTATGGCTTTAGTCATAAAGTGTATTTTATTATGTTAGTCAACTAAATAAGTACTCTTGCCATTTTATGCCGACCGAGGTTAAATTTTAAGTTGTTTATGTATAGTCACGTACTCTATGATTTCTATGGGTCGCCCGTCATTAAACTATGACCAATAGGTTAAGTTCGAGTGTAGTAATCCATTTATTAAATAGCCTATGTCACACCCTGACGGAGGCATATTTTATTATCTAGCCTTCCACCCGCGCCTTGTCTCGAACGAGGTTATCACGCGGTGGCGCGACTATTGGAATAAAATGTATCCTATTTCCGTCTTCATGGTTCAAGTTATCTCTAAGAGAGAGATAGTGTTAAAATAGGGAAACCGTTTGTTCATACGGTCTGTCTTGGAGATTTACGAATAACGGAGAGAAGATAACGGATGTAGTGCGTAAGCTACCATACAAATAGTTTTACGGCTCTGGCTAGTTTCACGGATCCATTTTTTCACGGATTCGGACTCAGTGTGGAAGCTTTCTAAGTATACCTTTCATTAAAATCAATTCAACGGTTTACCCGTGAAAAGGTAACATACAAAATTGCTTTCGCATTTATAATATATTAGCGGCCGTGCGCGGTTTCACCCGCGTGATTCCCGTTCCCGTGGGAATTTTGGGATCATTTATAGCCTATGTTACTACTTGGGGTCTAAGGATTCTCTATACCAAATTTCGTCAAAATCGGTCCAGTAGTTTTTGAGTTTATTCGTTACATACAAAAATACAAATCTTTCCTCTTTATAATATTAGTATAGAAGAATGGATAATGTAGGTACCTACTTGTCGTTGGCATTTTCACTAGGTAAAAATATAATGATATTATATTTTTAGGCTTTCGTGACAACCATTATTCTACTTGTGAAAGTCATTTGTTGTTAGAATCTGAATATATGCATTACTAGCGACCGCTCGCGGTTTCACCCGCGTGGTTCCCGTTCCCGTGGAATATCGAGATGAAAAGTATCCTATGTTTGAATCCAGGCTAAATTTAATCTCAGTGCCAAATTTCATCCAAATCCGTTCAGTAGTTTTAGAGTGAAAGAATAACAAAAAACAATCATACTTTCGCATTAAACATTTCGCACATACATATAATATTAGTAGGATCACACTCGCCTTTTACCTGTTAGCTGTAGTAAGGCTACGCCGATGAACGATGATGTAGGAAATCAGTGACATAATGATTATTTATTTTGATGATTCTTTGTTACAAAATGTGACGATACTAGTCTAGAATTTTAACTCAAAATAATTCGGTTAAGAAGGTCCTATGGCTTTTCAACGTTTCTCGTGCATTGCTTATCATCTAGTGTCCTATCACCATGATCAGGAGTACCCATCTGATCTTAGAAAACAATTATAACCCTTGGGACACAAGGCGGAGGCTAGAAATAGTAAGTTGGCTGTTCCGTTATGCGCAAAACACTGAAGCAGTTTAGACATTTTATTTCATTCGATTTGTATAGTGTGGAAATATGGTACCTAACGCCACTATTGCGTTTGCGTTATTTCTTGCTCTTATTTCTATTCCATAATGATGAAGGCTAAGAGTCTCCCCATCGTTCATAAAAAAAAACAAATAACACTAAAGCGAGACCACAGAATACTAAATATAGTACAAGTACAGAAAGATCACTCTGCAAACCGAATCAAACGAATAGCTTGCTTTTTTTAACCCCCGACGCAGCGCAAAGAGGGGTGTTATAAGTTTGAAGCCTATGTCTGTCTGTCTGTCTGTCTGTTTGTCTGTACATATATTCGTAGAGCCTAAACGAATCGAGCGATTTCAATGCGGTTTTTTTATTTTATTGAAAGCTAAATTAATCGAGATGGTTCTTAGCCACGTTTGATGAAAATCCATCCGGCCATTTATGGAGATGGTCAACTGCTTGCCGAAACGGTAAAAGAAACAAAGGTGGCGCTTTGACTAAAATAATGTACACCCTGGGCAAATTAAGGTACGGCAAAAAAAAAACAAAATGGCGGCATAATTTTTTGTTTCTTTCTGTACATCAATATTCGTAGTGCTTAAACGAATTAAGCGATTGCAGTGCGGTTATTTTAAATTTTGTGTGTAATTTAAAAAGAATGAAAAAAGGAAGGACTAAAAAAAAAATTCTCTCTAGGTCGGGGGACCACAAAAAGAGAAGTACTAAAAGGGTATAGGTATTATACGATGGGGGTCCCCCGACCGAGAGAGAATTTTTTTTTGTGTCGGGGGTTTTAAAAATGTTAAAATTTTATTTCATCCTTTTTAAATTACACACAAAACTTTAAAAAACCGTTATATTGTTTACTTGTTTTTTTTAATGATTCTCCATTTTAAAATCGGGTAGGTGACGAACAAAACTCGTGCGTCGTGCTCGTGGGTCACTGGTCAGGCTGGCCTGGCATACTATTTAGTATTCTGTGCTTAAGGTGGAACGATTTTCATACAAAAAACAGTCGAGATAATCTTGGTAGATTAACAGAATTAATACTTAAATATATGTGCAACTATTTCTTTTCGGGTATTCATTTGCGCTTAATTAATAAACAAACATTGTTTCATTCAGAAATCACCTATAAATGAACACAAAATTTTTGCAAATATTACGTGTGTGCATGTGACAAAATATGTCGTGTACGTATACAAAAATCGCGACGTTGCCATTCCATGCGGCTAAGACGCGCAACGCGCGACGTTGCCGCTCTTACGTTTGTCTCGATTTAATAATTGTATAAATTTCTCTTTACTAGATTTTTCAGCTGTGTTGCCGTTGCGTCCCAAAAGAGATGAGTTTCGTCAGTAATAATTTACTTTGGGATTATGATATAAAGTTGTGATTTGTAGGATTTATCCTGACTCCGATTTTGAAAAAATGCTAAACACGACTTTACATTTTGTTTTTTATGCGTAAAACTTTTTTTCTCCCATCACTGTCAAAAAATGGAAAATAAGATTTTATAAACAAAAAAAAAGAAAAGAAAATTTTATCTGCTTTGTGCAAATAAAATTTACTTGTATTATGTAACGTACTTAATATTAAAATATTTTATTTTTTCAAATAGGTATTAAATTGTCCGGAATCACATCTACGTACTGACAACACCGACCGATCCGTATTTGTCATTTGTTTATACCTAGTGTTTTTTCGTTGTGTTGTTGTGAGTTGTGACTAGGGATGGTCAATACTACTGACTAAAATTTCAGTGAAATGAAAATGAAATATAAACGAAACTTATGAAATCTTTCAAAACGGGTTGAAATATTTCAGTTTTGAGTAAAATTTATTTTCTGACTAGAAATGATTTATTTTACGTACATCTTAATGATTTAACGATCTTAATGATTTATTTTATTATTAATATTACAATTTTAACGTATTAAATGATAATAACAGACTTAATTTTGATTTTACCGTTAAGAAAGTTAAGAAAGCAATCTAAGTATTCAAGTACTAATTTTTATGATATTTTTACTTAGCCTTTTAAAACATCATAAGTATGATGATAGGATAGAGATAAACATAGACTAAACCAAATACAAAACATGAATTTGACGTCACATATCACTTGACTATTGATGTTTCGACTATGAATCAGGACATTTGCGCGAAAAGCTAATAACGTGAAAGACTCTTACACGAAAAGCCGTTTGCTCGAATGAACAAAGGTAATTAAATTTGCCTCAATTATTGGTCAGTTAGCCTTCAAAAACCATTTTCACCGTACAGCGCATGAATGAATGTGAGCGATCTCAGTACTTTTTATCTAGATTGTACTTAACATTACATAGTACATATTTAAGATACACAAGAGGTTAGCATTTTTTATTTTATAACCTCTCAGGCATCGGAAAACGAAACACAATAGATATTTTATCATTTGCAACCCCGGTGTTCGCTGCGCTGCTTTACGAATTAAGTATTTGTTGAATAATACAATTTCATTATGAGGTAAGTACTTAATAGTAATATTTTTTTGGGACATTTTTGCTTACTTACATGTTTTATGTATTAATCTATACTAATATTATAAAGAGGAAAAATTTGTTTGTTTGCATTGAATAGGCTCCGAAACTACTGAACGGATTTGGATGAAGTATGGTACACAGATAGTAGATAGCCTGGTGTCTGTAATAGGCTATTAGGTAATAGGCAGGGTTTTTCTAGATTAGATAAGGTTTCATGTACATAATAAACAAAATTATCGTTTATATTATAACCAAGTCAACAATGAAATGAAATATATAAAAATGCTCATAACATAAAAAGTACTGGGTCAAACGAAACCAAATTTTTATGGGACCAATTGGCATCTATTCTGCATCGAACAAAAAAAGAATCATGAAAATCGGTTTAGAAATCTCGGCGTAATCGGTGTACATACATAAAAAAAATATATATATATACCAACCCAATTGAGAACCTCCTCCTTTTTTGAAGTCGGTTAAAAATACTAGCGGCCGCTCGCGATTTCACTCGCGTGGTTCCCGTTCCCGTGGGAATATCGGGATAAAATATAGCTTATGTTAATCAGGGATAGTGTAGCATTCTAAAAGAATTTTTGAAATCGGTCCAGTAGTTTTTGAGTTTATTAATTACATACATACATACAAATCTTTCCACTTTATAATATTATATAGTATAGAAGTATAGAAAACGGTAACATGATGATCCAATAACCACCACCACTTTTTTTTATTGAGGAAACACTGCAATTTTAATCAAAATCTGTTCAGCAGTAGTTTAAAAAAATATAGATATTTTATTGGGCAAACTCACTAAGAAATCTTAAAATTTAGAGTATCAATTACATTCTTGTCACTTGTGCAATTTAAAAAAGTTGTAATTGCATTTGTTGCAATTTATACATCAAAATTAATATTGTAATGTTATTTAAATAAACAATAATAATAAATAAAAAAAAAACTATCATCAGAAGTTTCGAACCATGACTCTTTGATATCTAAGTCGAGTACGTAGACCGCTGGGCTAAGTGATCTTTTTTAGCTAGGTCGAAATATTCTACTACAAGAAACTCAGAAATAAAGTATGCATGTGTGAGTGATTAGTAAAATTTGGAGACAGACACACTCTCTCGAGATATTTGGATGATTAATGTACTACAAAAAGATAAATGTTGGTTTCGAAAATTCAATATTTATTTATAGAATGCGCTTATAGTATTTTGAGTTAAAAAGATACAAAGAACAATTAACAAATAAATAAAAACTACTAAATAGCGAAAGTAGCGCCATCTAACGACCGTTCAGCTTTTTGTAACTTAATCGTTCCACCTTAAGCGCAATTGTGGGTAACGTTTGCCTTTGCACATTTCCAAACTTACACTCGGTCCTCTGTACAGAGTTCGTGAAACGATTTATCTTACTATTTTTTTGGGTTCTGTGGTACCTGTCGTCCTTGCTGCCTATTCCATAGTTCACGTACGTAGTCCCACATCTTGTTCATCTGGTGCTCACTCAAGTCCATGTCTCGAAGACCGTCTCTCAATTCGTTGATTCCGTAATCGTAGGCAATGCGTGATGACGAATGCGCTGTGATCATTGCTGACATCTCTGATATTAATAGCCCTTGAATAAATTAAATAAATAAGAGCCGATTTTTCAATACTCTGATAAAAAAATAAATCTTTGGACTTAGAACTACGCGATAAAGAAAATAGGACGCGCCAGCTCCAGTGTAAAAAGTTAAACCTCTCAACGGACGGAAACCATTAGATTTTTTTTTTATTGTGTAGGTATAGGTTAGCGCTTGACCGCTATTTCGCCTGATGGTAAGCGATGATGCGATCTAGGATGAAACGCGCTTGCCTATAAGATACTTATTCTCACGTGACTTGAAGACCCCCAAATAGTAAACACAGACTCCGGCAAAGCATTCCACTCTCTGGCAGTACGGATGATAAAATTTGACGCAAAACGTTTAGTGCGAATCTTTGGGATCTCAACCATAAAGCGGTGATCTGGTTGTCCGATGGAAGAAGGGAGAAGGTGGAATTAGGCTGTGCAATTCAGCCGCACACTCACCGAAATGTATCCGATAGAAAACCGATAAACTTGCAACCTTTCGTCTATGTTCAAGGCTTTTGAGCTTATTATTATTATTATTATTATTATTCGGAGACTGCCTGCAGGGATAGGTTCATCATAGGTTGGGCGCTGGCTCATGCTTAGACATATAACTCTCTACAACGGTGCTATCATCTGCGTACCCCAAAATTCCAGGCATAAGCAGGTCGTTAATATGTAGCAGAAAAAGTGTCGCAGAGAGTACCGACCCCTGAGGGACCCCGACATTGATAGCCAATTGGTCGGACGAGGAACCATCAATGACAACTCGAATCGACCGATCCCTCAAGAAATCCGATATCCAGACACACAAACCAGTGGGAAGTCCATATGAAGGAAGCTTATGAATAAGGCTTTCATGCCACACCCTGTCAAAAGCCTTCGAGATATCGAGAGAGACAGCGAGCGCCTCACCATAATTCTCGATGGCTTCGCTCCATATGTAGGTGGCGTATGCTAGAAGGTCTTTAGTGGACCGGTTGCGGTGAAACCCATATTAACGGTCGTTGAGGAGTTCATTTGCTTCTAAATACGTTAGGAGCCTATGGTTCAGTACACGTTCCATTATCTTACATAGAATGGACGTGACTGAGATGGGCCTGTAATTGGCAGGGTCGGCACGACTGCCCTTTTTAGGCACAGGTTGCACATTGGCCAGCTTCCACGACTTTGGTACTTGTCCCTTTGTCATAGATAAGCGGTACAAGCGTGTCAATACCGGGGCTAGTTCAGGCGCAAAATTCCTTAGAACTATTGCTGGTATACCATCCGGACCACTGGCTTTTACTTAATTACTGTAGGTTGTGTAAGCAAACTTCATAAGAAGACACCAATTACTTTTCACACATACTTTTATTGACAGCAATACATCAAGCAAGAGATCTTATCACTAGCTCGTTCCGATTACAAAAGCCTTTAGCAATGGCGCGTATCGCCTTTTATGCTATTCTTCACAGATTAGACATTCTACACAGGGCCCGTAGACAAAGTAACATCGTTATGTAGCGAAACGATAATTGGATTCGTTATTGTCTATATTCGCCAATCAACCTGTGGTAAGACCACGTGATTTAGCGCGGTTTATGTCAATCCGCCAATCCCATACATTTAATTACTTTCGAACTTCGTTATCGTTTTTGAATTGTTACTTTGGCTAAGGGCCCTGGTTTGACATATTATACAGATTAGACACTTTACACAGATTAGATATCCTACACATATTTGACTATTGAACAGATCAGACATAAGACACAGATCAGATATTTTACACAGATTACACCTTATACTTAGAAAAACCCAACAAGTGGCGCTAAGGCTACCTTTAAGGAAAAAGAGTAGGAGACGAAGCCAGAGGAATGGGGAATGGGGGGGGGGGAGTGGGGAATTTTTAAAACAAGAATATATTAATGGCGTGAGGGTTGGTTATGTACGGATGTGCTTAATTACCTGTTTTAATTATTAGTTTTTGAAATCTGAAATGGGTGAAAGTCCACCTACCTGTACAAAACTTGATGACGATGATAACAATGATAGTCTCAATCACTTCGAAGTCGTTCTGCGAAGTCACGTCCCCTGTGCCAGTGATTGTAAGCAAGTTTATCATGTACCATAGACCAGCTATGTAGATGGAGAAGTAATCAGCCTGGCGAAAAGAAAAATAATGAGATTGATTTTAGACCATAAAAAGACAGAGGTAAGAAGTAGTAGATGGTGACCGCGTACCGGACGGGACGCTCCGTGGGTAGGCCCCCCACAAGGTGGACCGACGATCTGGTGAAGGTCGCGGGAAGCCGCTGGATACGGGCAGCGCAGGACCGATCGTCGTGGAGATCCTTGGGGGAGGCCTATACCCAACAGTGGGTGTCATGTGGCTGAGACGACGAAGAAGTAGTAGTTTTTAGGACAAGGGGTAGCCCATGTCTTTCTTCAAGAGCCAAGCATATTTATAGCTAATTTTATAATTTATAAAGAAGATACAGGTACGATAATGTAACAGAGTCCCTTTCACATTTATTTCTTGCTCATCTCGTGAACTTATTTCAAGTTCACGTACAGTGCGAGACATACACTTGTATGTCTCGCACTATACGAGAGACACCGATCGAATTTTTAAGTAGCAATATTCGGCATAAAACAATAGCATTATAGCATATGCTATACCTATATAGATAATGTAGGTATCAAGTTCCGTGAATAGTCGTAAAGTACTAATAATTTTCAAGGACTACTTGCAAACGAACAATTTAAATAAAAAACTATAATAATGGTGTGTAAGTTTGCGTTTAGTAATGTCTGACAATCTGAAGCCAGTTCTCTTCTACTTACGTCCATATACTTTGCCCTTAAATTAAGTTCTTCTTTTGACATCCAATTCGATGAAATGCAATGTTCTGGAGTAAGACATGATAACTTGAAGAAGAGGCAGGCATTGACATGAGAGAGTATGGACGCCCATATGCCAATAGTTCTGTTGAAAAAATATAAAGGTATATACTTAAGACCTATAAAAGACCCATAACGGAAAAGAAAAACACGTATTCTTCCCATCGTTACTTTTATTTTCTTGTATGGTGGCCAAACCTAGGAACCTGTTAGTTAAGGAGTTATTGAGGACCAAAGTCAATATTTATTTTTAAAGATTACTTATCGTTTAAAGTTACAAAACCGCAATGAATATCAGAACCAATCAATGAAACTAGGTCCCGGCTGCGGCCGCCTACTCATACCCTCTAGTATCTGTGCCTCTAGTCTAGACACACGCACACGTTGCACGCGTTCCATTGCGTGTAAAATCACCCATTTTTTTTACTAAAAATAAGAGTTGTTTCCTTGCAAATATTTTTACATATTCTTATTTAGTTTGATGTACACTACGCTTAAATTACCTTATGTATTCATAAAAATCTGATGGTGCATCCACACCGCAGTGACTTTTTGTGGAACATCATTGTGCAACACGGTAACATTCGATAACAATCAGCAACAACACTTCAAGTTATACTACCTTTTTGCTAACGGGTGTTGCTCAGTAACAATTAGAAACCTTGAGCAACAAATAGTAGCCGCGGTGTGGATGTACCATAAAACTCTTTATGGAACTCTATACATATATCAAGGTGTATTTGACGACCTGTTTGGCGCAGGGGTACTAACCCCACCTTCTGCGCCAGAGGTCCCGGGTTCGATCCCCGGACAAGACAAATATTTGTGTGCATGAACATGTCTATTTGTCTTGGTCTGGGTGTTTAATATGTATATTATGTATGTATTTAAAAAAAAAAGTATATAAGTATGTTTATCCGTTATCTAGTATCCATAACACAAGTTCTTCATGATACTTAACATGGGCTAGATAATTGGTGTGATTGTATGGAAATATTTATTTATTTTATTTATTTATCTATGCGATTTCTTACGAGGATCACAAGGAGACAAATCACACCAAGATTTATTCTGATTCGTAGACTCAGAAGTGTTTTATTTGCCTTTTGAAAATTCTAACAATAGATACAAGGTTGAATAACCAAAGTTGGCGCGTTATCAGTACTCACACTAATGCAGTTTCAAAAAACGAATAGACAAATACAAAAAGTATACCTAGTCCAGTCAAAATAAATTAAAATTCACATTAAAAAACCGGCCCCGGACAAGCCCGGATTCAATCCGCCACTACATGGATCCGGGGCCATCCGATTCCGATTTTTTCCTGACGTGCCTGTGAAACGTACGTCCGGGTGCTTCAGAAAAAATCACGCGTCAGTGTGACGACTGACTCATGAGAGGTAGGAGGCCATTTCTCCTCAAATCTTCTCAAACTCCTAGTAGAAATTTTAAATGCCGTATCGGCGATTTTTCTCCGTCCGGAAAAATTCCTGATGCTTATTAGTCCAAGCCTAAATACTAGTGTTATTTTTTTTTCTAAACATTATTTGCGGTTATTGAAAACCCATTTTGCAATTTTCTCCCTCCTCTTATTGAGCGCTTTAAGAAAACGGACACGTAACTTTCGATCCTATGACTCCTGCTGATAAAAATCTACAGTAGGGATTTCAGTAAGATTTCATTTGTTTGAACATCCTATACCTTAGATAGACCCAAAAATCACTTATTTATTTTGGGAGGTTTCTGAAATTAGATTACTTTAGTTTTTTTTTACAGAAAATGCTTTAACTATTATTAAGGCTTTTATATTTGTAAATATAAATATATTTTCTTTTCACCATTATACGTTTTTTTTTGCAAATCCTTTGCCATTACTGGATATTGCCATTATCGCGACTTTTGAGATATCATGTTTATTGGTTATAAAGAGCCCTTACATAAAAATTCACTCGTGTAGATTTAAATGTTTTTAAGATAGAAGTATTATAAATTTTAAACAGCATTTTAAAAATCAGCTTCATTCAAATTTAAAAAACTTACTTATAAAAAAAATATTGCATACTCAAGTATAATCTATAATTAAAATCAATTTGAGTGTAGGAATTTAGGAATTTATATCATTTTCTCGAACAAAATAATTTTCCTTTACTAGACTAATAGTAGTAAAAACAAGCGCCGCGAGCTTATTCACAGACACAACGTGTAAATGTGTCGAACTTGCCAGCTTTAGTTAATCGCCCTTATACAAAAATCCGAAAATATAATAGGCTATTTGACAGGTTTTGAAAATCCATTTTATATTATGTAGTAGAGTTTAAGGAACCCAATAAAAGTTGTTTTTTTTTTAAATTCTGGTACATATTTGCTGAAAAATATCAAATTACAAATTCAATATTTAAATAGCGTGCCAAAACGCTACTTTGACAATATGGCGCTGCAATGGGGTCGATGACGTCAATTGCCTGTATTCTGCATTATCATCCACATACGTAGGCAAACGAGGTTTACAAGCAGGTGACGTCATCATAAAATCGACGAATCAGGAGCGTTTTGTGTCACGTGACAAACGTTTAAATTTTTTATTTTAAAAACTTTTTTATTTACGGATTTTTAAATAAATTTATTATTATTTTCAACTTACGTTACTAAAAAACCATTTTTAAATTCCTAATTTGTACTGATAACAGTAATTGACACTTTATTTTTCGCATTGTCAAATAGCTTATTGTGTACACTTACGTCAATTTAAATATCAAATTCGTCGAGCCAATGTTATTAAATTTCCTGTGTATTCTGTACGTTAACAGATAAGAGATTCGGAACAGCTGTGGGGAACGTAAATAGCAAAAGTACGCTTGTTTTATGTGCGGTCTCAGTGGCAATGCAAACGCTATGTAGCAAACTGGAACGTTCGCTAAGAAGTCGCGCCTACGCAGATATACTTTTGCGAAATACCTGAAATGAACAAAAGGTCATCAATAATGGCACTTATGTAAAAGATCTGCAATCACCCGCGACTTCTTTCGTAGTTTGATTTTAAATAGGCTACAAAAATCCTCAAGAATTGGGGATTTTCGAATTCGAAGAGTACCAGAGATTAGCGCGTTCGCAAGCAAATATTTTCAGCTTTATTATTTTCTTATTAATATTATTAAGTATTTTATTAATATTGACTAGGTATGGGTATGCCTTGTCCCCACTTTTACATGTGAGGGATTTATATCCATAATCAAATAACCTATGTTACTCGGAATAATGTAGCCTTCTACTGGAAGTTTTCAAAATCGGTCCAGTATAGTTCACTGGATCACTTCCTACAAACTCACAAAATTGACCTCTTATAATAATAAGTGTCATAGAAGATAAACAAAAGTTTATTACACACTTAAAGCAAGAAAAACACAAAATAAATATTTTATTTATTTTTTACTTACATTTTTCTTACTTTTTTAGGATTCAAAACAAAATCCCCATATCGATTCATATAGCCGCTGTGGATATCTAGAAACAGCTTGTACCAAAATATTACGTCAGATGTAATACAGATGAAAAAGTAATAGGGTACTGATAAAAATGCCATTTGGTAGATTAGCAGCATGAAGTCGACATAAGAAAGAAACAATATTAGTTGCTCTGAAAGAAATAGGAAGAGTCATAGTAATATGTAGCATTCAATTTTCAATGTAGTCATTATCATCATAATAGGTTGGGGAAAAAGTTTCTTCGCATTTTTTTAGTAGTTTAGTTTATTTATATTTTACTAAAGTATGTCCCTAAGTGCCATTTTATTCGATAACTTTTTGCCGTCTTGTAGGTCTAAATCCCAAAATGTCTATAGCAATGTAGGTAGGTAAGTAGTACCTACCTACATAGCTATAGAAATTTTGGAGCTTCTGATCAAAATACCACGACAAGTGGTCCTCTCGTGATGTTAACCTGACATTGCCTAAAGAATTCTGAAGAGACCGAAATAGGTGGAAATCTGAAGGTGCAAGGTCAGGACTATACGGCGGGTGCATTAACACCTCCCAGCCAAACTCTCTTAATTTTTGCTGAGTGGCTAAAGATGTGTGAGGTCTAGCGTTATCATGATAAAAACCACACCCCTTCTGTTGATTAATTCCGGCCGCTTTCTCCCAACTTCTTGCTTTCATTGTTCGCAGTAGAGTTCAGAATCGATGGTCCTGCCTGGTGGTAGCAGCTCATAATGAATAATGCCCTTCCAATCCCACCACACACACAGCATCACCTTGTTGCGAGTTAACCCGGATTTCGCCACAGTCTGTAAAGCCTGACCGGCCTTTGACCACGACCTTTTTCGCACGTTCTTGTCGTACGTAATCCACTTTTCATCACTAGTTATCAGCTTCTTCAAAAATATCGAGTTTTTTTGTGTACCCAGTTTTATTCAAATGCGCCAAAATTGTTTTGTGGTTAATTCCCAGTTCTCCAGCCACGTCGTAACTACTGATATGCCGATGCTTGCTCCACTTTAAAAAATGGCATCGATTTTATCCGTAATCCGACCAGAGCGACGTGCATCTTTGTCATCAAAATTTCCGGATTGAAAATGCTTAAACCAAATTTGTGCTACTCTCACAGACACTGCACTAGATCCATAAACAGCGCAATTTTTTTTCGCGGCTTGCGTTGCATTTTTACTTTTTTTGTAGTAACTTTTTAAAATATATCGAATTTCTTCATTAGATTCACTCATCTTGACAGTAAGAAAAACAAATGAAAATCACACATTTTCCTAAATATTATCGTCTTTAAAATCTAAACTTTTAATGGTAGATAAAGTAAAGCCAAATAGATTTTATTACAAGTTCATACATAGGTACTATATGCGAAAAGACTTTTTCGCCAACCTAATAATAATAGTTGCTCACCCATAAACATGACAAGAGTGCTATCCGGCAAAACGCTACTGCGAAACCACCTGAAAATTAAGTATTAGGAATATATAAGGATTTTAAAACTTTTGGTCCCACGAACCATCCGCCATATTGCTTTTTTTTTCAAAATGGTAATTATGAAACCTTAAGTCGCTAGTTAGAATACAAACACTAAATGAAGATTGACAAAAAATCACAAGTTGTGAGCTTTCAACATAGGTACCTCCTACCTACCTATACACCTACCTCCGCTGAATATATAGATACCTATGTAGAGGAGAGCTGGGTTGAAAGTGCCGGGGGTAGGTAGTGCCGACGCGAATATCTCGCAATCGGAAAAAGATAGCAATACCTATGTTCGCATTTCGTCTTAAAATGCTTAGGCGCCCGGCACACGCGGCGGCCATTTTAGTTGCGCTCGAGCCGCGGACCGAGTAGTTATGTGTGTGAGTGTCTTCCAGCGCCACGTAAGTAAATATTTTCTGTTTTATACTTTTTGGTCATAAGCTAGCATTATTCGTTTTCTGTATATTGCAGTTTTACTAAAATGTTTGTTATTTATCTAGAAATGTTTAGCAATGCAATTTGGATGCTTTTTGCGAAGGATTTTTTTATTGTGTGACAAAATGGGTAAACCTTACTAACGGGGTAAAATCTGCTTTTTTTGTGGGGCTAATTGTGCTGCGGCACAACCAACCCCCCACGTAATCTTTAATGTCCTATGAATGGGTAGTTTATACTTTATTATTTGACAGGATGAGAACATACAAGCGAAAAACACAAAAGGGAACTACCCCTCAAGATCTTATGCAGAGGGCTGCTGATGCAGTCATTGTGGAGGGGCGCAAATTAAAGACTGTTGCGCGAGAATTAGAAATTTGTCACACAACGCTACAACGCTATGTAAAAAAAAATTAAGGAGCGGACTTGTTCCTGAAGTTGGATATAAACCGAGATTTGTGTTCAATGAAGAACAAGAGTTATTATTGACGTCATACATCCGTAAAAGCGCTTCTATTTACTTTAGTCTCCTCTCAGAAGAACTGCGACAACTTGCATACCAATGTGCGATTAAAATTAATGTCCAAAACATTCCACCATCTTGGATTAAAAATGGCGAGGCTGGTAAGGATTGGTTGACCAGTTTTTGAATTAATAAGACCATTACCTAAAGCACCTCTTAATTGGAGTTAGAAAAGGGCGTAAAAGAAAGTCAGCTATTCTTACAGATACTCCAGAGAAAAATGCTTTGGCAGAAGAACAGGCTAACAAAAAAAAGACGACAGTAAATAAGACCACGAAGAATATTAATGTAAAAGGGAAAGGGAAAAGGAGGTAAACAAATAAACAAGAAGGCTAAGAATCCCGCAAAAAGACAGGTTCTTCAAGAAAGTTCCGATGATGAGGATAAGGGACTAGAATGGTACTGTATCATATGTTGTGATGCCTACTCTAACTCTTCCCCTGGAGAAAAATGGATTGAATGCAGAAAATGCAAAAATTGGGCCCATTTACAATGCATTGAAGACGAAGATACTTTATCATATTATGTGTGTCCTAATTGTTAATCTGATCAGTAATCCGGAGAATAGTTTTATATTTTTAAATTTCATTATAAGTAACAACTAAACCAAGAGACTGATTAAATGAATAAAGATCTCAATTATTTTATAATACAGAAGACATTGTGATATTTTACGTTAGGTTTTTAGAAGAAGGATATTTTTAATATTTGATTAGTTATAAACCTCATTTAATAAAAAAAAAAGTATTAATTAATAATAGAGAATATACTTTATGTTTGAAAAAATTAAAAGAATAAAAGTCGTTTTGTTTTTTTAATTCTTTTTAGTATTATAAAGTACTAAAGTTTGAAGACAGTTGATTTGTTGCAAAAACTATAACTAATAAATATAAATTAATAAAACTGATGTATCTTTATTATTAACTGCTTTTAAGTTATTTATATTACTTATTTTTCCAGTCATATTGTGAACGGCACAACCAACCTCGGCTACGGCACAACTTGCCCCAGAGCGGGGTTGGTAGTGCCTCTCTTCCGCTTGCCAAAAAAAAAACTATTTCTGTCAAAACTATTCAAAATATACAAAAACTGTTGTTAAATTTTGAAAATAGATTAAATTTTACT
The DNA here is from genome assembly GCA_910589605.1 of Chrysoteuchia culmella. Classification (NCBI taxonomy): domain Eukaryota; kingdom Metazoa; phylum Arthropoda; class Insecta; order Lepidoptera; family Crambidae; genus Chrysoteuchia; species Chrysoteuchia culmella. The sequence continues at coordinate 9,889,496 of OU342654.1, read as the reverse complement.
TTATATAGACTACAATTGTTAAACGTAGTATTATTTTTATCCGATTCATAGAAAGATTTCCTAAATTCGGCACTTTCAGCCCCGCTCACCCCTATTCAGCGGAGATCCGCTGAATTTCGATACATAGGTAGGCATCATTTACAAGCTGCTTCTTCCCGGTAGACCAGTAGAGTTTTTTTTGGGAAACGTTATTTCCCCAGATGTTTGATCAGTACCAATTTTTTCAATGCTAGGTATTTACTATCACTTTTGACAGTAGGTAGGTGGTGGGTATGTGACGGTATGGTACGGTATGGGTATGGGTGGCAGCCACATAAAACAATACCTAAGTAATTACTACTGTTCATTTCTACATACTAGTTCCAATCATACCTGTGAGGCTTTAGGAGCAGTAAACACGCAGTCACATATTCGAGGTTACCTGAAGTGATGGACCTAGATCCATGTGATTCGGCAAGGCTCTTATCTGGACTCTAAAAAGTATTAAAGATAGGGAAACTTGTATATAAACTGAATAACTATAACTTGTATGAGAATACTGAGAATAAAAGTCTCTAAATTGTATGAAATATTTTATTTCTAATACGATATACAGAAAAAAACTAGGTATTTTAATAAGTTTAAAATGTCTAGAAAACATAAATGTTGAAAACCTTGAAGCTTTTAAAGAAAAAATAATAAAATAACTGTCACGAGTACCTTGCACACCATTTTCGAACCCCTTTAAGATGCATTTTCACTGAGACGAAAAGGATTTATCTATCCATGTACCTAATGAAAATAAGTAGGTACCTATTCTACGTTTTTGAAAATAAGTATAGGTATTCTAAAGTTTATTAATTAAAAGTATACCTCTAGATGTCTGTTGAAGGTCTCACTTTCATTATCGTCTTCGTCATCATCGCCCGCTTCATATGATAAAGGGTATTCCGGCTTTAAAATATTAAGAAAATAAGTAAATAGGATGATTTTGTACACTGGCTGGACCGCAAAGAAAATGGTCGATAGAAAATCTTCAATAGGTATCTTCAAAAGTACATGACCTAGCTTTAGGAAATAAAAATTATAATGAAATGAAACTAAACCAAACATTAATTAATGATAAGATTTTCTAACCGAGCCTTTTTCTTTGCGGTCCAGTATATAAAAAGGAAATTAACGTTCGCACTAAATCTAAAATTTCACTTACTTCTTGACTATTCCTTTCAGACATTACCGTCGGCAATACGTAATCTTTTACTGCCGAATCAACTGATTGTTTGACTTTCCGTAAGACAGATGGGTAACTCTAATAATGTGAAAACAATAGTTAAATTCAGTTATTCTAGAACGTTTTGGACTTATACTAAAAAACACCAACACTAACTTTAAGAAGAGCATAAAATTCTCGTCCCGGAATACACAGCAAATCAATGTTTCTTGAAGCAACTACGTTTGACATGGTCAAAAACATTGAAGCTCCTTTTATATTTCCGAATATCCCTCCTGGGCCCATGCAAGCTTCCACTTCATTTATATCAGACATTATATCCACCTGGATAGAAAACGCGTCTGTAAAATTTCCTGTACAGTCGGGGAATTTCCCGGTTGACCAGTAGAGTGCTTACGAGCTTTATTTAAAAAAAAGTTATAGATATATAAGAAGCGTTTATATCACAAATTAATAGAAATACCGCAAGGAGGTTTTGTAAATTCAAATCTATAAATTACTTATTGTTATCTTTGGGTGGTATTCCTATTTCCTAATATTATAAATGCGAAAGTTTGGATGATGAATGGCTGAACGAATCTGGATGAAAGTTACAAAGAAAGATGAAGGTCTGGAATAGGCTTTATTGCAGTGAAAGTCTCCCTAGGGTTTTTCCGAATATCCGCACGGAGGAAATAGCAGGCAAAAGCTAATAATAACAAATAATCTAATATAGGCTTAACAGTGGTGCTAATACCTGTTAATATTTATTCGTAAATTTATACTTGCTATCCGGCAACCCGACGCCATTCGATACAGGTTTAAAACTTGCACTACTATGATCAGTATCAATGCAACTACAATATAAATTTGTAAGCTAAAAACTGTTTAGGTAGGTACTGTAGGGAATTCTGATAATAAATAAACGTACTCTAGCCGGCCTAGATAATGAAAAAAAATATAGATCCATTGCCTAAACCTCCACAGCACAGGTATAGTAGGGTGTAAGGTTTTGATTTTACTTGAATAATTAGGGACATTGTAGTACATAGAACTTACCTTTCCTCTATAAATAATATACATCACACTTATCACTTCATTTGACCTCATTACCAGGTACCCCTTTTGGAAATATTGCTCCCTCAGTTTCTTTGCAAACGCTCTAAAAAAGGAATACTCAACATTTTCAAACAGAGGTATTTCCCTCAGAGTTTTCTCGTACATGTAAAGTACCGCATCTTCATTTAAATTTGCATGCAACTTGCCAAGAATGGATTGGTGCTAAACAAGGATAATTAAATAATTAAAATACTGGATACGTATGGCCGTTATTATATGCCATTGGTTTGATAACATTGAGAAGCAAACAAGACGATTAACTATATAGTTGATTACAGATGGTTACTGTTTACCATACCCATTCAACACAAGTAAAATATGTGAAAAACTCGAAAGTTTCTTGATTATGCGAGACATCATTAATAATGTGACAATATGAGAGTACCTACTTATTTCAAAAGAAATAGTATCAGTTAACAATATGCATTGATATCGATATATTCTCGCTATATTGCAAATAGAGATGACGGACTAATTAGCTGACCTCTAGGAATTATCTACCTATACTAGATACAATTCCATTCAGTCTTAAGTGCACGAATTAACATACCGACCAGCCTCCAGTTCTTTTCCATTGATATTTCCAAAATTCCATGACAGTCTTTTTTAGTAAGAATGGTACCTTCTCTCTATTTAGAAACAGTTCCAGATGTTTAAGGTTCTCCTGAAACTTAGTGACCACTTGGTCGGCCATAGCTTTTAGAGAGGCTATCCTTGCGTATACGTATCTAAATTATAATATAGATTATTTTATATGTAGTGTGTAGGTAGTAAGTAGATAGATATTTTTACGATTGCAACCGTTTCAAAAATAAATATTGAATAACACATAGATCTAAGCGTTCTAGGAAGAAAATTCCTTTGGTAACAAAAATAAGTAACTAGGTAGGTTTGTTAAAAGTTTATACAAACGAAATTTTATCCCTAATATTTCATCAAACCGGACACCGGTGTTCAAAGAACTATAGAATATCTATTGTGTCTCATAATATGGAGGATAAAGTAGTTTCTCTTTTTGTTGTTAGAAGAACTGAAGCTGAACGTTAAAAAAAATACAATGTCCTTGATGGTCCTTTCTAAATGTTAAAAGTGCATGCAGATACAAAATTGACAATCTTCAAAATAAAATCTTTAAGGAGATATGTTAATTTAGATAATATATGACTGTACCCGAAGAACAACACTCCATGTATGTTGATACAAATGGATAATATCATGTGGGTGGTATCTTGGGCCGTGATATCACCGAAGCCTGCGCCGCTAAAACTTGTGGCCGACCAATAATAAGCGAGTAGGTACACTTTGGCCGGAGTTAGAAAACCGCTTTGCACCTTTGATGCGTCGATCCAAGAACCTTATATGGGATGGGATAATCAGTTTGAAAAAAGTTGCTAAATTGATAATCTCCTCTTTTGGTGTTTAGGAACAAAACCATTTTAGTGTAGGTAATTAGGTAGGTGTACTGCAAAGACTGAGAGGGCAGAAATCGGGTAACCAAAATGCTCAAGTTATACCACTGATTTTTCGGCCGTTAAGCTTGAAAAATCATTTATTATTCTATATATTATAACTACGATAAAAATAGATAATAAAATATCAACAGACCATAGAAAAAACTTACCTCGTTGGCATATCATATTACCCTCAGGGCGAAATGTTGAATTCATATAGGGTCCCTTGAGTGACAATCGTGACAGTCTGTGTGCAAAATCATCAGGATCTTTTGCGATGACGTATCGGCATGACATTGTTATCAATATTGATCCATAGAGATTTAAAAAGAACAATGTAAGTAGGAGAAACTGGACGACACTCATCAAGTAAGCCTGAAAAGTTGTTAATTTGTTTACTATTTCCCCCAACAAGTTTTGCAATAATATTACTGACTACTACATAGATTACCCTTTTCAAAGCAGCTATAGATTCGGCCCAGAAAACACTGTACAACTTGTATATTTGCAATACGTTAACTAGTCTTATGATGCAATGGTATTCATGGTGGTTCAGTAAATGATCTTCAGCACTATGATTTTCGTCATGTTTCGGAACAAATAATTTCCAAATAGCGTACCATGGGAAACAGGTAAGAAAGTCGATTGTAAAAGATCTCTGAAAAACAAATCAATAGAAATAGCTTGCACTAAATACTAGTTTAATAATAAGGTATGTAGAATTCATTACGTAGACGTGCTCAATAGTTTATCAGGGTTTTTAAAACTGTCTTATACCTTTTAGAACTACTTGTTAATAAACCAAGCCAAATCTTTTGTGCTGGCTGTTGTACATTGTACAATGTCCATCGTAGTTGTTGGGTTCGAAATTGAATTGGCTGAATATATTCTAAAGAACTTAAAAGAAATTAAATTATTATTAATCTTACCTTTAGATAGTTTTTGGCAGTTAAGTACGGATGATAAATTAATTGATTTTTTGGTCCATAGTATGCTACATGAAGCATCAAATACATATCTAAATAACATATTTCTTCAAGTACAACCACAGGAATGTTAAATATACCACTAAGCGGGGCCAATGATACCATAATCTGAAAGATTTTAATGTGTACCTACTTTTAAATCTATTACAAAAAACTTAATAAAATTAAATTCGTAAAATCTTACCGGCAGTATAATGCATAAAAGAAAAGCTACAAGAACTCTATTAAGTGCCCAAATTTTAAGGAATAATCCACTAGGTTTTATTACAATAGGCATAAGCAAATAATGCGCGATATTGTTTAGAGTGTTGAACTGTGAAAATGACTTGGAATAACTTTCTTTTCTATTTTTGTAGTCAGCCAAAACGTTTATGAAAGAATCTGTAAGCGAAAAAATATTAAAGATAAATAGCAAAAATATATTTAACTAAATTTAGTTATTTAACATTATAAATCAGTTTTATTTCCACGTAACACAAGAAAGAGGTTTTTAAAAGTAGTGTTTTGTCTGTAGTTCTACCTTTTTGCGTGAGACTCTGAAGCAGTTTTACATTTCCCCATGTATGATTTTAACTTTCTTCACTTTGATGACAATAGGAAGAAAAATATCGTCAACATTAAACAATCAAAGCAATGGTATTTAGTACTGAAAGTAATGTCTTTGATGTGACATTTCTTTCAGTACTAAATACACCTACTAATCTGTTTCTTGTTGTTCTGCTTTTCTCTCCCTTAACAATCCGTACTAACCGTGAAAAAAATTTCTCATAAGGTTTGTAATAATTTTTCCTCCAACCGGTTTACCAGTCAATTTGTTGTAGTGTCTCAAGTAGGCACCGGCATTTTGCGACTTGGCTTGGGCCTTTATCGATAAAAGTTCATCTGGCATCAGTAATCCTTCGTGTTCCTTCATGTCAGGGAATAAGCTTAGCGCCGAAGTGTACGCCGAATGACTTATACTTATTAGCTGAAAAAATATTAGTCCTGTTCGTAAGCTTTCAGTAAGTGACTACTTGAAGAAAGTTTCTCCAAGTAGTCAGTACTTGGAGAAACGAAATAAAAATTATTCGATCCCTAGTAGATTGCTACATCAAAAATATTGGGCTGTATACAAATGGTACTTATATATTTTTTGGTCAAACGAAAAAACCAAACCAAAACGATTTTTGCAGTAAAAATTCTAAATTGCCAAGCCTGTCCGAATTTTTGTATTTGTAAATTTTTTAATTTTATTATTTTCTTTTTAATTTTGTCAATACATTTTCCTGTTTATTTCAAGATGATTTGTCTGGCTTTGCTCACTTTTTTCCGTCTTTCTCATTTTAAACTTAGAGGGGCTGATCATGATGATAATAATCTCTAGATTTACTTAGATTGGGACGAGATATTAAATCTAGAGGAAAATTAAATGCCTTACTTTTGGTCGCGTAATTTAAGTAATATTGTACGTACTTTATCCCAGACGACTCATTTACGAAATGAATATCACAAACCTTGCAATGAGTGAGAGTTATAACAGTGCTAACTGCTGGTACTCCATACAGCAGCACAAGCAATCCTAGATGGTTTCCAGGTCCGATAACACGCTCTTTTTTCGTTTCTCTCAATTCTTTAGAGGTTACCAAACAGTAACCGCTTTCAATGATGTAAAGCTCCCTAGAAACTGTTCCTCCGTAGTACACTATTTCTCCAGGTGGAAGTATAGTATCTCTTGCAGCTGTCAAAAATTATGCTTTAGTATTATTATGTAATCATTAAACCCATTGTTTCTTTTTAAATACACTTTTTAGGATCCAAAAGGTAATTTCCTTAAGAAACCCTGAGGTGTGGATACTTTGAATTGATCACTGATTCGCAAGTTTAAAAAATATTGAAATTCTCCTTTAACATTTCCATTTAATCTACAGTGAGTGTGATAAATACGACGAAAGAAACCGGGGAAAATTAATGGTTTTTCAAATCAAAATTATGATGCTTACTCTCCGTTAAAGTTTGTATATAAGCGATGTTTTTGACTTGAAAGAATCTAATTGAAGTGAGAGCTTTGAATCTTGCCTGATGCAAAACTTTCTTCCTCAACTCTGATGGTATTACAGTTTTCTCCAGCCAATTTTCTTCTGTTAACTCCACTCCCTTGAAATGAAAGTTTTACTAGACAAAAATTTGTTACAATACTTTGTATGTCGGTAATGTGTTTTGTAACTATATCCAGGCAATTTGAACAACTGATTATAAAACATACCTACTTTCTTTTTGAGTGCTAGAACCTTTGTTTCCGAATTTGAAAGTGGCAGTAAAATACTAGCCTTTTACTTCATAATAGACTATGTTATTATTTACCGAGTTATATTGCCACTGGAGCTCGTAAAATGACATTATCCGAGATTTTATAGCAGGATGCATGTTGTTCTCTTTCATGAATCTGTCTATCGTTATGATGACTTCCAGGAAAGCAGTTTTTGTTCTGTGGTAAATGAATTGACAGAAAGTAATTGAATCTCCGAAGTATTATAATAGGTCTGAGTATGTGTTATTTGAAATGGAATATAAATGGAGTAACAAAATATGCTAAAATTTGGTGCTGGGTGCTTTGTATAGTTACAAATAATAAGTACAAATAACCTAAGCATACAATATCACAATGCCATCTTAAAATCCCACAATTCTTAATTAAGCGTATTATCTTAGCGATTATTCTTATTTTTCATTCCATGATCAAAATCAATGATAAGATAATTCTATAAATACTTACCTAAGTAACAAGAACCGCCCATTATGGACGTAATAACTGATAAGAAAGATTCTAACCTCGACCAATGCGTGACTACGGCTGAGAATTCAGACACGCAGTAACCAATCAGTAATACCCCATAAAGACTGAGGAAAGCGACTAATGCCATGTCGAATCTATCGCAAGGTATGTAATCGCCGTAGCCCACAGACAGCAAGGTGGTCGTTGCGAAGTACACGGATGTCACTATTGGGTATTTCGTCCTGTGAACGATTAACTGTAGTAAGGTGAAAAATATACAGCTTGAAATTTTATCAAATTCCTCAGACACTTCAGGTTGTGAAATAATCCATTAATACAATCAACTTTTGTATGGGGTTAGTCACTGTTGTGTATCAAAAGAATTTTGTTAAAAACATTTTGAGAAAGTACGAGTAGGTGTGGGGTATTGTGCTTTTCTATAAAACAGCAGAGCTTTTTCACGCTAGCCGCGTTTAGTAAATACGTATTGTAGTGATGGGTAATTTCACCCCTGAAGTAAGAGGGGTTATTAAAATTCACAGTCAATATGAAAGTTAGTAAGTTAAAGTTACTGCTACTTTGGGATTATTAACAAATCCATTCATTAGTTATGTAGCGAGTTAACTTGTCGGGCTCAGACATAGTTAGTTAAGTACAAATAATTTTTACTTAATGCCCTGAACTTCTGTAACTACTTAAGTAACTATGAATGGAATTGGTTTCGCTCATCCTACGTGTTATGTTATTTTAGATAGACCTACATTAATTTATAGATAACTAGCGGATCCTCGCGGTTTTACCCGTGTGGTGTCCGTTCCCGTTTGAATATCGGGATGAAATATAACCTCTGTCATTCGGGAGAAATGTAGCTTTCTAATGGTCCAGTAGTTCCTGAGATTAGCGCGTTCAAACAAACAAACTCTTCAGCTTTATAATATTAGTATAGATTACTTGCTAGAAGTGACTCCGCTTATTCTCTCCTCCCATGTACTGGCTTTATAAAACCAAGAATTTTCCGAGCACCGATTCACAAAACACGATTCCATGTATAATATTATTCCACACCAATAGCATAACAGAGTAATGTAGATACAGTATTTAGCAACCTATAAAATACGTATAGTAAATATATAAGTACCTATCAGTAAACTAACAATCTACATCAAACAGGCTCTTCTTTACTCACCTTCACTATAAGAGAATTCATTAGTAACTTGCGTTCAAGTTTTTCAAAAAAGTTGTATAATCTCCACATCAGACATAACTTAGTACCTTTACAAAGGTAAAAGAGATGGTCCCTATAACTGTCTAGATATTTTACCGATGTATGTATTGTAACAATATACTCAAATGGTATTATGGCTATAACATCGAGGTAGAAACCTAGAGTATTCAGACGATAGTCGACAATAGCTTTGAAGTTAGTAAAATAATTCTTTTTGGTTTTCACTGCTGTTACTGTTGACATCATTACATTGAGTATAAGAACTATGGTGATAATCGTTTGTGTATGGAAGAAAATACCGCTAGGAAAAGATCTCTCTATGCCGATAAAGTAGGGATAAACGATACAAATATAGAAAACTACGAAAAGCATAAAGTACTCCCAATATTTGACAAGGTAGCAATCATGTTCCAGTATCCAAGGAAAGTTAGAAGTTAGACAGGTGAATAATGTGGTTCTCTTCTTTACGTGCTCCGATAAAATATAGAGATCTAAGCAATGAGTATCAAGTTCGTCGTCTTTTGTTAAATTTTCTTCTGTTTTTCCTGTAACAAATAGAAATTCAGTTTTTAGACTTTGTTTTATAGGTTGATGAAAAAATTAAAATGATAATAATTATAATACGCTTACCTTGAATATATCTTAGTTTGTCCTTTAAACATTTTATGCTGCTTTTCTTTCGATCTTTAGAAGCAAAGATATTGAGAGTTAATGGTTGATTATCCCCTTGATTTTGCTTTTTATTCTGAGCTCTATCTATACGATCTCCTATTTCTGTTTTTATTTGTTCCATTAATTGTGGATATTTTACCATAAGTTTGATAAAATTAGATTTTTCCAATACTTGACATTCGACGTATGTAGCTGCTTTTACTGTGCATCGTGCTATAAATGTGATATATTATTTTATGCAAATATAGTTAAAAATATAGTTTCATTTATTGACACCTCATTCAATTAAATAAAGTATAAGATACTTTAAATAGTACCTTAAGGTTATAAGTAACTACAAAGTAAAATTAGGTAAAGCAGCAACCTACCAGGTATATTATACACCAGAGATATTTCTCCAAAACAGGTTCCCTTTGCAAATGAGATCATAGGGCTTTCGTCATCTTCGTCCGAAAGCAACTCTAAAACACCACTGGTTACACAAACCTAAAATTAAATTAATAGATAGACAGATAAATTTAAACAGACTTAATTAAAACATCATAAAATGCCAAATCCGATACAGCGAGAACAGACATACGTCTTAAAAGCTAAGAAAAAGTTACTTCCTTGTCTGAAGTTCTTATGTAATTGCAAGTGTGGGTGTTCTGAATAAATCTTAATAATGTCTTACCATAATAGTCTTGTTATGATTGTGATTATATACAATGTCACCAGGTAAATAAAACTGGTGATTCATATCCAAAGAGAGCCGTCTTAGAAACGCTTCCGGTAGCTTTCGGAATAACAAAGAACTGTACAATGGTACAGCGTTCAAGTCGTAACATATCTCCATGCGCAGAGGATATGGTAATAGATTTAACAGTTTCGGTTTGAATACTCCAGATTTTTGATACCAAAGATCTTCGTAATATCTGTAAAAGGGTATTGTCTTTTATAATTTTCACAACTTAGGCACGTCATTATTAGATTAAAGAATATTTAGCTTACCTGATAATCCTTTCCGTAGTCTCTGGATCCATTTTTATTAGTTTTAAATGATCATTGATTTTCATCAATTGTCTTACATAAATAGAACGTCTAGTTGTTATCGTTATGAATTGTGAAGTCAAAGAACCCACAAATACTATTGTAGTTAACAAAAAACCAAGAAGTATTGCCAAAATTGCTGTAATTCTCTCGGTCGTTGTCACTGGATATAGATCGCCAAGTGCGTTGGTTGTGAGAAACATGACTGACCAGTAGGAACAAACGAAGTACCAGTCAGTTTTGCTTTCTGTAGGCAAATAAATAGCAGCAGACGACCATGAAGATCGGATTTTGTGAATATTGAAAGTACTATCAGAAAAAAGATACCAGACGCAGGTCCAAGTATGTACGGACAATAGAAATAGTATCAGGTATTGAAACAAAAAGGTTGTCCATTGATTACTACCAGCTTGAGATGATTTATCATAGAAGTATTCAATGATTCTGTATACACGAACCAAAGCAACAATCGGTGCTATTGCATGGAGATCGAATGATGAAAATTCCCATGAAGTCAAATACAGAAAAGAATATGGTATGGCTAGTATAACATCTAATACTACTCGATTCGTTTCTGGTTCAACGAGATTGAGGGTTTTTCTCCATTTCTTGAAAAACTTTAATCCGCAAAATATAGCTACATCAAGAGTAAATATGAAGTTCAAACATATGAGGAAAAGAATTATTCCAAACGATCTGTCCTTGACTTCGAGAAATGTGTATATCCACGAGTCCAGTACAAAAGCAATAAAAAGTATTGTCAGAATAAAAACTTTCCATGCAGAATTGGAATATATTATTAAAATAGTTCTGAGTTTACTATTGGTGAATTCAGATCGAGTTTCCTGAAGTATAGCATATGTTTTTTGGCGTTTTTCTTCGTCAATCTCATAACAAATATTATGCTCAGGATCAAATCTGCGACTGACACTTTTCAAAGAGAAAATTTCATCTTTGTCCTCACGTCGTATATACTTGTAGATATCCAAAGAGTCACCCCTCTCATCATCCTCGTCTAAAACAAACAATAGTGCTTTAAGATTAGTCCAGGTTCTATGGTAATACACAGATTTTGCAATACAGGCTCTAAAATGATTGAAATAATTAAAACTCTTACCCATTTTATATTTAGCACTAATAAACACGGGAAGAAATAAATCTATCAGGTTCTCTAATAAATTACTTTAACGTGGTGATGTGCAAATGTTCCTAGTATTTTCTGTCACGTGTCATGTTACGATATTATTACATATAATATCCCTTTTCTTTGGTATTCTCTATTATAGCTCTCTAGATATACCTATGTTAACAATAATCGTTACTCTTGAACAAAAAGTTAGTCTCAAGTTTAAAGTTGAGATACTTAACTATCTTTACAAGACGATTTATACGCTTTTCAACTTTTAGAAATAGGCTAAAGACGATGTTATTTGCAACAAATCCCTACCCTTTCTTTTCAACAGTGATATTTGTATGAATTGATACAACACTGATGTAAGGTAATCTAGTTGGTTTAATTAATATATTAATGACATGTAGGTACTTACGGAGATTTCGTTTTATAGTTGGTTATGATAAAAATAAATCGGTCCATGGCGCCATTAAGTTATACAAATGGTAATATGTATATCGTTTCATTTGGAATTCTACATACTTAGATATAATTTGTGTATGTAAAACCTTAACTAACGGCGTAAAATAAAATTTCAAAAATGATGTTCGACCATTTTCACAATGTTTGAATACAAAAAGTTAAACAGAAGCTATTGAAATGTTTTTTGTTATTATTATAAACATAAACTGACGATATTTAGAATAATTCAATTCAATATATTAGATAGTTATGGATGAGATAAGTGACTTGGCAATACGAAAAGAAATAGTAGCGTATATTATCGTTACCTACCTATATTATAAGATTCTTCACTACCGACAAAGTCAAACTTATGTTCGCAGGTCAAACTAGTCATAATAACTTGAGGAAAAATTCGACTCCCTTTTTCGACTCAGTCCTTAAGTAGGTACCTAAAAGACCTCATTGAACTTTTGGTTCAATTATTCCGAATTCGGTCGAAAACGTTCGTGTCTGGGTGACGCAATATTTTCCTCACACTCGTAGGCAGAAAGCCGGACGTCCAAGATGCTGCCAGTGCGCACGGCACTCCAACCTACATACATGAACATAAAAATCTTAGCAGACTTGACGTTTATATATTTTAATATCGTATTGTGATGACCAACATAGGTAACTAACATTTAACAGCATTCATTCTATGAATTAGTTAAGAAACGATGTTCATTATTGTCTCGTACTTCTCTAATGTTGGAAAGTTTTGAAATATTGCAAATCCTTATATACCTAACTGAATCTTAACTGAATGCATAATTAAAATAAATACTTTTTTTCTAAGTAGGCACAACTTCATATTATTTGCACTAAAATAATGCGCTTAAAAAACAAGTTCCTTAAACATAATACTCGCAAATAATTAGATTTTTCCGCACTAAGAGGTCTTTAATTTTGTCACAGATTACTAAAATCATTAATCTCAAAACTTTGTGAATCGTGAAACCTTAACTTTAAATCCAAGGAATTAAGCAACAAATGATCAGCATTGCAAACATGCCTCGATCATCGTATCTCCAAGTTTCTTAGCGTTTAGATAATTAGACTCGAGCGAGCTTCCATAGACGGACCGGCCGCATAATCGCAATTCTTATAAGGCAGCCAGACTCGAGTATCGGTGAAAAATGTCGTCATAAAACGATTTTAAATACCTTTACATTTCGCAGTAGGGGCCTTACCATGAGATTTCAAAGCAAAGTCTACTATCGTGCTAATATAATGAAGTGTTTGTGTAGTTTGTGTAGATGTTTGGATGGATGGATGTTCGTTAATCTTTCACGCAAAAACTACTGAGTGGATTTAGATGAAAATTTACAGTAATATAGCTTATTCATCACAATAACACTTAGGCCACAATTTATATCGATATATCCACTGGAACGCGAACCCCGCGGGTGAAACCGCGAGCTGCCGCTAGTATTTTTGTAAGGGAGTGAGGCTATACGAGTTGTATAGCTTCGTCTTCTGACCTCTCAGGCCCCGGGTTATGAGACACAATAGATATTTCATTGTTCTCTGGACACCGGTCCTGCTAGCAAATGGCAAAATAACCAATTTTACTTGAATATTGCGATAAAAGCTGATGGTAAGGCTCGCTTTGCCGTCTTGTTAGCTTAGCTAATAGTGCTTATTACGTGTTTAACCAAAACATACATTTACCAAATAAGAGGAGACAGGCTCTCATCAAAATTATTCCCAAGTAAAACCAACAGGTTTCCGTAAATGCACCACGGAAGCCTTTTATTGAAAAGATATGGAAAGTCAGTCAACTTTCCTTCTTCATAGCATAAGTTCTTATGTTTACTATTTCGGATAACTTGTGCCCTTCGACACGCCTAAAATCATTAGTCCTGATTTCATTTATTGTTCAGCATAATTGATTATTTTACATTGTTATCATTTGGCCTAACGTTAACATCCCTAATAATCAAAACCACTAATATTCAGTGTCCTAAAATGTATTAGTATACATATTTTTTGACATAATTACCGAAGCCTCGCAGCGCCGAAGCCGTGACAGTAGACTTGCCTGCTGCATGTTTGCTTGTTCGCTTGCATGTATGCTACCTTGATTGTTTGCAGTGCTTGTATGCTTGCTTGCATGCTTGCTTTCATGCTTGCTTACATGCTCGCTTGCATGCTTGCTTGCATGCTTGTTTGCATGGCTGCTTGCATGCCCGATTGCATGGCCGCTTGCATGGCTGCTTGCTTGCCTACTTGCATGCTCGCTTGCATACTTGGTTCCATGGTTGCTTGCATGCCTGATTGCATAGCTGCTTGCATGCCTACTTGCATGCCTTCTTGCATGCCTGCTGGCACGCCTGCTTGCACGCCGGCTTGAATGCCTGCTTGCTTGCATGCTCGTCGCATGAATGAATTATTTCATCGATTTTTTCATACGGAAATGGTTAGGCGTATCGGTGTTGGGCGTATCGTAATTTAGTACTTGGAAACAGTAGAGTTAATGAATGGTTATGCCTAATGATGAGCTTGGGAAGCGAAAATATGGCGAAAAAATATTAGGCGAAATGAAAATAGGCTAAACTAATTTAGGTCATTTGACAATTGTGTGAAAAAATTTTAGGCCTATAACATGTGTGCCAAAAAAATAATAATAATGTGTGCCAAAGGCCATTAAGGCAAAAAATAATTAGGCGTTCCAATTTATCCCCTCGGATTACCTATCTTAAAGAAATGTAATTATGCTTAATTAGTCATTCATCATTTGTGTACGTACGCAATTTAAACCAACTTTAGCATTTAAAATTAACTTGTGTACTAATTATTTTATTATTTTAAACTCTTTCCAATGCTAAAAACTAAAACTGTTCTTTCTACAGACGGATCTGATACTATCTGTATTGCTGTTCAGGGGCTTTAGCAATTGTAATGTCGGTTCTTGTATAAGGCAGTATGTCTGCAGACTTCGGTCATTTTAAAATTTCCTTTCATTAAGATATATATATATATATAGATATCAATATATAGTAGGTGAGGTGGATGGGTAGGTACGATGGGTGAGAGCTAGTAGAAAAAAAAATGTAAAGGAAAAGAGATTCTTAATTCGGTGAAAGACTGTATTTAAATGTTTTGTTGTGGTGGCCGAAACGGCTCTTCGAACCTTGTTAACTTTACAGGTTTTCATTGTTCAGAGGTAGCATCAGCCTTGGCTTTTAATTTTGGCCATAGTACACCTGGAATATTATCTTCACTGATTTACGTTTTTAATTCAGTGCGAACGCACGTAACGCCCCATCTGTCAGATCGACAGTGACAGGTATGACACTGACAGGAGATTGTCAGATGGTCTGCGATTGATATATGACAGAAGGTCCTTGCTTTTTAAGGTTACTTTAATTAAACTCTTATTGATTAATTAAAATTTTATTGATACCAGTATAAACAGTATAAGAATATAAACAATTAGAAGGAATATGTAATGATGATAAACGAATAGCTGAAGCCGCAGGTTAGTGTCAGTGCACTTCACATCAGAATTTCATAATCAGTGTCCCTACTTGATCTTACCATTATACTTGCCTAATCCACCTAAATTATCAAGTTAAGCCTTGTAATTGATACAAAGGGACCCCCTAAGGGTGTTACTTTCTCTTTTTATTAGTAAACTTTCATAAATAAGTCGCTTCAAGAATGCTTTCATGAGTGCACACCATGTGGCATGGAAGCCCTCATGTAAGCATAATTTGGGCTAATCTCTGTAGCCAGAGCTTCCCTGTAATATAAACAGAAAGGCATCATACTGTGAAACATAATTTATTCACAAATTAAACATTTACTTACAAATAAGAAATATTAAAAATAAGTCACAGCATCATAATCGGTATGCAAGTGGCCACTTTAGAGGTTAAGTCTGGGGTATCAACCTTCCCCTTGCTCTGATGCTTTTTAGATGAAATAGGGCCCTTCAGGCTTCGTTGTAAAGACATTACAGTTGGGCCCCTTTGTGAGAATTCACCGGTTACAATAATATCTGAAATCACCTCCGTTCATAATCCACTCTCGCAGGTGACGAGACGCATACGGCGCCCCTCCGAAACACCACTCCGCCCGCGAAGCAGAAAATTCAGTACGCTCGGCGTTAGAGGACAGATCAGGGAAGCCCGGGAGTCGCCTCCGGCTGTTTTACTACCCTGCTAGTATCAAGCAGTGAAAATATAATCAGAGGATCACACATAGAGCGGTGACCCCATTCCTCTATTAAATTAACCCAAAAAACTAACATTTAGTTTTATAATTAAATATATCCATATCGACAACCACCATTCATTCACATCAGCAAGCTTAGGAGTTCACCCATAGTGTAGCATCATCATCAATTTCTCATCACATTCAATTAAGTTCCATTTCTGATATCCTTGGGCAGGCATTCATGAACCTTCAATTTTATTTAAGATATTACTAAAACAGTAACTTTAAATTAATTGTTTTAACAGTGTACCTATTTTTTATGTTTTTTATGTGTGGATTACAGGACACCTTTTTAGTTTTGGTTTGTATAGAGTCAGGATACTAATAAAGATCAATTTACTTGTCACTGGATAATGTTTTGTCTCATTTCCCCGTTGTTGTCCTAGCCGAAAAAGGTAAGTCTATTAAGTAAGTTCCTATTATTATTGAAAATGGGAAAACCACATTACACAATACAAGTTTCGGCTTTAATTCTTTTTAGTTCTCCGTAGAACAGTTTTTTTGAAACATAGCCCATTGCACTATCCCATATTAAATCGCAGAAACAACATTTCGACAAAGTATAGAAATGAAATTCTTCCAATCCACACTGAAGCTAGACAGGACTGGTATGGATTAAGATGATCCACGTCCATGAAAATATACTTATTGATGAATATTAAAATGTTTGTATCGCTTTATCATTATTATTATTTGTGTTACGGTAGGGATACCTACTAGGGACAGGTAAAATTAAGGTCTATGGCGGAAATATAAAATTACGCTTTTGATTTTTCTCTAGAACACATTAAAATTCAAATTATTCCTCATATTGTAGGTTACCAATTCTTGCTTCCAAGAGAAAAGATTGCAATGCTAAATCGACAATACTACATTGCATCTACCACTGGTCTGATATTTCATTTTCTTTTTATAGGCTAGTAGAAAACGACAGTAAAATCGCAAAGCACGATGTAGGAATCGAAAGAAAAGCGTAAACCCAAAAGTTGCTGCGCAGCATGCGCAGAACTGCCGTTATTTTCACTGTTTGATCTAAAAGTTATAAATTAATATGCTTTTTCGCTAAAAGAAATACCTACAGTACTTTATTAAAATAATTAAACTAGCAACAGTTTGAGCTTGATTGCAGCCAGATCAACTTGAGTTTTTTTCGGGAATTATGACGCATAATAGATATTCCATTGTTCTCTGGACACCGCTGTCCGGGTTGGGTTTGATTAATTGAGCTCCATTGTTGCTTTTAAAAATTGTAAAATAAATACTTTTTATAAAAAAAAACCTTTCAAATTAGTTTTGACGAATTTGAGTAGAAAATATAAGAAGCGGTCACATATCTTCGCATTTCGTTATATTTGTATCGCTTTATCATTATTATTATTTGTGTTACGGTAGGGATACCTACTAGGGACAGGTAAAATTAAGGTCTATGGCGGAAATATAAAATTACGCTTTTGATTTTTCTCTAGAACACATTAAAATTCAAATTATTCCTCATATTGTAGGTTACCAATTCTTGCTTCCAAGAGAAAAGATTGCAATGCTAAATCGACAATACTACATTGCATCTACCACTGGTCTGATATTTCATTTTCTTTTTATAGGCTAGTAGAAAACGACAGTAAAATCGCAAAGCACGATGTAGGAATCGAAAGAAAAGCGTAAACCCAAAAGTTGCTGCGCAGCATGCGCAGAACTGCCGTTATTTTCACTGTTTGATCTAAAAGTTATAAATTAATATGCTTTTTCGCTAAAAGAAATACCTACAGTACTTTATTAAAATAATTAAACTAGCAACAGTTTGAGCTTGATTGCAGCCAGATCAACTTGAGTTTTTTTCGGGAATTATGACGCATAATAGATATTCCATTGTTCTCTGGACACCGCTGTCCGGGTTGGGTTTGATTAATTGAGCTCCATTGTTGCTTTTAAAAATTGTAAAATAAATACTTTTTATAAAAAAAAACCTTTCAAATTAGTTTTGACGAATTTGAGTAGAAAATATAAGAAGCGGTCACATATCTTCGCATTTCGTTATATTTGTACTAACAGACTGATACTTTAAGAATCAATATTGTAGCTTATCTTCTGGTATGTGGAACATAGAACCCATTGCTTAATTCGTCTAATTCGATAGATCCACCAAGAACATCGGATAGGGGTCAATTATCCATTTATCCTTTTAACGAAATTGATAAAACGAAACTAACTCGGGTGATTTTAATTGATCAAATGTGCAGGCGCAGTTAAAGCTATTTTATTGAAACTGCCATTTTCGTTTTATCGCGTTAGAATTAAATAAGTTATTGATGAAGATTGTGGATCTTGGGCTGAGTGAAACGTAGTGTCTATATCTACAGTGTAGTCTTTTGTTTCTCAGATGAATCAAGAATCAAGAATTTATTTGCTAGAATGCGGTACATAAAAGATCTTTAATTATGGAAGTCACATCACATTCATCAGGAGCTGGCATGCAAAACATTAAGGAGAACATAATAATTAAATAGTACGAGTATGTCAACATTATTAGATAGGTACCATTACAATATATCAAAATCTAATATAAGTAATTGATATTGACATAAATTGATAGGTAATTATAATTAATAAATTTCATATACAAAAACATTAAATATTTAAGTTATTTTACATTTTAAATTAAAAAACCCACTCGGGATGGGACTCGAACCCACGACCTTCGGACCGGATTTCCAAAAGTCGTGGGTTCGAGTCCCATCTGAGAATTCACTTGTATCCGAGATGATTTTTTCCAATATTTTTCTATTTAAAATTTATCATAAGTATAAAAATTGCACAGAAAAATTCAAAAATCCAAAAAAAAAATTTAATTTTCTTCAAATGCATAGAAAGAATACACACATCAAAAAAAGTCTGCTATCACTCAATGATTTTCATACAGAATACCTGTTTTCGTAGAGGGATTGTAACAGTAAATCTTGACAGATATTATTTTTAAATTTGGTACCTTTCAAAAGCTAGAATTTTCAACATTTTTTTTTGTTTTTTTTTGTGGTGTTTTTATTTTTTGTGATAAGATTGTTTTTACTTTTTGTGCAGTTATGAACAAAAAAGTTGTAAATTTTGGTTATTATTGTTTGAAATTTTGAAGTAAGTAATTAGTTTAAAAACCCGAGTATATAAAACAAAACAATTTACAAAATGAATGAAATACACAGACGAAATGTTGAACATTCTAGCTTTTGAGAGGTACCAAATTGGGTCAAGATTTATTATACCTACCTAATAATCCCTCTTCGAAAATAGGTATTTCGTATGAAAATCATTAAGAGATCACAAACTTTTTTTATCAGTGTAGGTACCTACTCGTAAGCAGCAAACTTGAGTTTTTTCGGATTGCCATTATAATTTTTGTTTTGAATCTGTTGAAAATTATTTCTGGATTTGATTTATCTCAATTGTTTATATGATCAGTGTTTATGTTTACCTATTTATATGAGTCTGGACTGGAATCTGCTTAGAAACTTTGTAGTAAGTACTTAGGCAATTAGATAACGAAAAATGCTATAAGTTAGTAGGTAGTTATGTTCGTTGTACTGGTTGCAATTAGTTATATACCTACTTTTCATAAGATGTTATAGCTTTGTGTTAAAAAAATATGTTATTTATTATTGCTATTATTCCTAACCATATAAGCGTAATTATTGAATTAGAAAACTGCATTAAAAGAAAAAGGAAGAAAAATATTAAGAATTTTTCAATTAAAAATAATCAAATCAAGAAAATATCATGTAATCAGTAATAGTTAACAGTAATTTGTAGAAGGGTTATTATATAACTTTTAAATTACCTAGATGTTAATAGCTTTATGATTAATGATTATACAATAGCAAAATATATGCTAAGTACTTCTTTACATTTGTTTTATAAAGCAATTTATAAACATAAAAAAAAAAATTAGATAGGCCATTTAATTTGCGGTATGTTATTATTACAGTACAATTTTACCATACAATATGAAGTAGTATTTAATTCATTAACAACCAACCCAGATGGCGACTCCAGCGCTATCAGATTCATCGCTAAAGCGAGACGACTGCGCTTGCGTACGAGAGCGAGCGAGAGGATATACGTTATTATTACGCCCACACAGCGGACAGAAGTCGCACGCGCTTACAAAAATCCATTCGGCAAGAGCGCAAGCGCAGCGCTATATTCGCTCACAACTTCACTTCGGTCAACTTCGTCATCTAGTGGTGATCGAAACGTCGATGTGTGTGGAAGTGAATTTTAACTTTTCTAACAAAGGCTCACAAAAAATAACAATAACTAGTAACTAAAGTACAATTTCTAATTTGAACGTGTTGGAATAAACATTTAACGTGTCTTAAGTTGTTTAATCATTATTCAAAATGTGTGATAATACCAATCCTTCGACGCAAAGTATAGCGGACTACTTAGCTCAGTTGCTCAAAGACAGGAAGCAACTGGCTGCGTTCCCGAATGTTTTCATGCACATGGAACGACTTCTGGACGAAGGTAGGTCAAAATCGTGTCGAACTATTTATAATACATCGGCAAGCGAGTGTACTAGCAAATACCGTCGTTTCTTGTCACCACAGAGATCATAAATTGGATGCGTCGACAAATGCTACAACGCACTCGATATTAAGTTTATTTTTGTCTTCGCCCCACCGAGTTATGGTCCAGTGATGTTTGTAACGTGATCCTTCGAAAAGTGAAGTAAAGCAGAACGTCTCTCCGATTACTGATTTGCGGTCACCGGTCGTTAGATTGTCGCCGACGAATGAGATCGGTGAAATGGCTGCACTAAACTGGTTTGGTGTTAATATTTCGCCGTCGCAGCTGTTGTAAATAAATCTCTCTAGAGATAGCGGAGTCAATTTTGAGGTTATAATTGAGTGTAACGGGGCCGTCCGTTTCAAAGGACCTGAGATCCTGATGGTAACCTGTTCTTATGGGCCGTGGTCGTGCATTCCGGTACTACACGGCGGAATGTCGCCACTTGGCACAGGTAGGTACCGTACGTCCGCTGCTCTGAGACTTAGCTGTAGGAGATTTGTACGCAGCGCGACGCAAGCACACCGCTCCTTGCCGTCGTAGCCTCGTTTTAATGCGAATAACCAGTCCGAACACTAGCCCTTATCATCGCTGCCGAATGCTGGCTGATTTGTATGAAAATTCGTCAATTACAAGTGGCGAATGATTTGCAGTAATGTATGTTTATTTTAATGACAATTCTGTCAAATGCTTAAACATTTTCATGTTCTTATAAGATTTGCCAAACATTTGTTAGTAGTATATTTATCTTAGGCTATAATTATTCATAGGGCTATATTCATTTATTGTTTTCGATATATTATAAGAACCACATACGTAACTAGTCGTAATAACAAACTAGCTCATGACAACTTTGTCACCATGTTCAGTCAGTAAAGTTTGCCTGCCTACTACAACATGTAGTTTACAAACCAGTTGTCGTATAATCTGAAACATTAAACCTGAGTTATTAACATTTAGTTGTACATTTATGAATGAAGATAACGAAACCTTGGTAAGTCTAATAATATTTAGTAGGGTCTCTAAATCTATCACTTTTGCCAAAGCCGTCATTAAAACTAAGTACCCAAGTGAAGCAATCAAAGCAAACCAAGACAAAATCACCTATAATACCAAAATGGTGCAAATGACGACAGCACAAATACAGGTTAAAATTCATTAAGAACCCTAGTCACGTAACATAGCAAGGCAAGGTCTACATTATGGTTACTTCTAGCATGTTATAATGTCGTACTTATGGTCGCCCTTTGTATGAATTATTAGACTGAAAAAAGTTGAATTCATAAATCATGAAGTTTGGATTTCTTAGTAAATATGTGCAATTTACTATTACTGTAAAACTAAAATGCAACTTTAGACATCATTGTTGCATTTTCATTTTCATTTTCACCACTGGGAATTTGACTTTATTTTGTATTTATACAAAATAAAGTCAAATTCACGGTATACCTCTGAAAAAAGGAGTGAATCTTCTCTGCAGATTGCAAAATAAAAGCAGACACAAAGTAAAATTACTACTACTATTATTCTTAAATTTATCTATATTAGGTACCAATTGGAAAAACGCTTTCAATAATGTACCATTCAATGCCGAAACGTTTCGTAAAAGCACTCGTTGGTGATATTTTTATGAAATTATGTATTGCAGTCAAATTGCGTGGACGTAATGAAAACATGTGTTACTCGTAATATCTTCTTGCATAATTCTGAGAAACTTGTTGACTTAACATTTGCCTTAAAAAGATGTGACACTTGAGACTGAATGGAAGCATTTACCAGGTTTATTGCAAAAACTTAATATTTGTAAGCAGTTGAAAAAAAAAAAAGGTGTTTAATTCAAGACCCAGTTCTGAGTTCTTGTATTTATCTATCTCACAATGAAAATACAAATGTGGTAAAAACTATTTTATGGTTTGTCTGACACGTCGCCAGTTCAGTGTGCGATGTTAAAGACTTGACGAAAATATCGACGGCAAGCTGACAGCCGACAACCGAGGCATATCATGTTACGCCAAACTAAGAAATTACGCTAGCTATTTTAGACGCTGGAAAAATTTACATGGTCCAATACAAATATTATGGAGCTATATTATAGTTATAAACTTGTACTCATCAGCGTGACGGTGACTAGTCTTTAAAACACGAGGCCAAACAAAACTCCGTTTGTATCCTAGCCATGTTACCAATAACGAAAAACAAAGTACCTACATAAGCACTCACAAAAAGTTCAACCATGTTTTCTTAACATTTTGTACACTGACATTTAATAACACGCATTATATTTATGATCATCACAAGCAATTTCATCTGATCATGTTTGCATATTAATCTGAATATTTGGATGTTTGCATGCCATGAAGAGCCTCGTGTATCAATAGAAAACAATACGCTTACAAAAGTAAACATTGAAATTATCAACCATAACATACATTATCGATAAAACGTATCAGAGGATTCCTAGCAGCAGCTACATTTATCCACGTGATTACAAGTCGGTCACTTATTATAGATAAAAGATATTATTATAAACAATCACAGGGTAATAAAATGCCAGATTTACTGATAAATTTATCATTACATGTTACACATACTTAGCTTGTAGAGTGCAGATTAAACCTGATAAGAGATAAAAATGTGAGTTTATTAGCCTTTGAGCGTACTATCAGTGACATTTAATGGCACTCGACGTTTTCTTGATGAATATTAGAAATATGATTAAAGTAGGTACAACCTTTGGTTATAAATGTATGATACATATAATTAATTCCATTCAACTCAATAGGTATAATAGTGTGTTAGTGATTAGAAAAGATCTAACTGGCGTCCTACAATGTAAGTTAGGATGTATTTCCTCTGTTAATTAGATGTTAGCTCTTCGAATTTTAAAATGCATCTGTAAATACGAAAACTGCAACGAAATGTTTGCCGAATAATGTAATGCCTTGACCTAATTGGTCGTGTCAAATGGATATCAAAGTAGAAGTTGTATGTAATAATTTTAAAATTATACTGCTTTTCGGTGCGTAGGCGAAATCTACATTTGAAGTGAAACTGGCAGTTCCGCAACCCTGTGGCCAAAGTCAGTCTTAAAGGGGTCATTATAAGGTTGCTTAGATTTTGATTAGGCGTTCTCGCCCACTCGATGACCAAATGAGGGTAGCCGTGGGTAGCGTGGAGGTGTAGAAGCCAAGGCTGTCCCAGTAGTTCTCCAACACGTCATAACTTGTTGTGGGCTGCCCAATTAATATGATTCGAAACAACTATCAATGATGAAATGTTTTCGCTGGCGAATAATGTGAACGTCTTGCAGAAGATTTTTTCAGATAGTGTTTGAGATGACTCATGTGGAGCTTACATTATTTTTTGTGTGAAGACTTTTCTTTGTGGTTGCAAAAGACAATGAACATACGAAGCTAATATTGACATATCGCTCATTATCGCTACGACCGTGATAAGAAAGAGCTTGCTGCATCTCTAGAAAACTGGATCATGCGACACGTCTATTATCTGCTGACATGTTCCCACGACGCTCCTCCTACATATCTAAGTTTCATCTTGAACTACGTGATCGCTCTTATAATGGGAAACACTTTTTCAAAGATCGAGAAAACACGTACCATCTACTACGTCTATTTAGTAGCGGTGTCATTAGTGAATCAAAACAATACCTTTAATCGGCAAGTTCACATGGTCGTCATACGATCTTCTTGTAGGTATTCTCTATATTGTGATGACATGTTTGAGGGCAGTCATTATCATTATGGGCATAATTTTATAGTAATGACAGACAAAGATCATTTTATTCCCTGAGTCTTGCCTCTCCCCGTTTTAAATCTATCACACGCTTGGAATGTTAATGAAAGTGGGGTGACCAGTATAAGCAGCGTACTTGAACGTACAAAGAATGCGTTCGGGAAGGGTGCGTAGGTGGCAAGCGAGCACTGTAATTTGAAATGAAAATCAATCGCTTCAGAATGAAGTTGAGTTGAACCTGCCCTGTGGGTGGATGGAACCTACGCGTAGCACCAAATAATCCTACTAATATATTGGGATTTCTTCTTCGAAATATTGTAAGGTAACCGTACCCACTCCTACGCAGGTCATCTAATGATTTATTGGATTTGCTTTCTGGAGATTTGGTTTATTGTTTAAGCAATATTTTGTTACGGAGTAATTAATACAAAGGCGCCCATAAAATCCCACACGCATTGATGGTTAACTACACAAATTTATCAAACGCTGGCGATTTTTCTACCTATAAAGTTTTTGAAGTAATTGTATGTTCCATTTGCGAAAGTTAAAGTCAAGTTCTTTTTTTTTCTAGCAGGTATGAAATTGACTGTATCAACCTTTTGAAGTTACTGTTTTGTTACTTTTATGCTTAATAATGAGTCCAGTTCCAGTTCCATATAAAAAATAACAAACCAGGTATTTAAAACTAACGCATTGTTGTTTAAGGGTATACATACTAGATAAAACTGTTAAGTACAAGGAAGGTTTAACATACTAAAATATTCAGTGCGTGCAATCAGGCTAAGAACAAGACAGATTGTAAAACCGTGCTTGGCTAAACAAAAGGTTGGAGTCGAAGCGTGGGAGCTTACAGCCCACGGGTGACGAAGGTGATTTGCTGGGTGGACTGGTACCAAGCATAATTGTGGCCCTCGCGACGCCTACGAACTAGACACGCATGATACTGTCACATACTTTGTTTAGGTCAACTCGTAGGTAATACACACAGAGGCCTTTCATTGATGCAGACAATGCACTCAATTGTTTCATTGTAGACATAGATCTCGCTGGTATGGTATGCCGAGTTTATTTAGCTTGTTTATATTTACCACCAGACGCTATAATTAGTAAATATGACATTTGCTCAAGAATGTTAAACGTCAGATAAGATGTTGAAGGCAATGTGGATTTAATAAATCACATCCTCAAATCTTTCTGTTCATGGTGTCTATTGCAATAGTGGAAGTGATAAGTTAAGAACTTCCTTCTGCGCTTTGCACAATCGGCGGATGCCTTGTCGTTATCTTTTCCAAAAGTGGAATTCCGTGGGTGCGGTGTGTAAAGAGCCTGTTGTTGCTCGAGGCTGCAACATTTTAAAAGAAGCGGGAGAAACCCTTTGATCTTCTTTTGTCTTTCGAGCTGAACTAAAACCACCTAAAGCTTTTAGCCTATCCTCCAGTTTATTTCTATTAGATTTTGTATTCCGTCAGCATTTCCTCGCTATTCACGCTATTTTTTCAATACGTATGTTTTGGTCCCGTTACATCGAGCACTACCAATACATTTTACCGACCATTTCTAGCATTAGTGGTTAAAGCAACGTTCTGTATTATAGTAAACCATTGACCTACATAACACAATGGATGAATAAATCTTCATGTTTAGACAAAAAAGGTTTTTGTTGCTGATTGAAAGCTTTGTTGGAAACAGCATCGATATGGCATTATATGGCTAGCAGGCGACGTATTTATAGCAAGTTATGTTAGTTGTAAAATTCAATGTTCATATTGGTACGTAGGAAGCTGTTACGTTTAATTCCATCATGGACTTATCAATTAATAACAATGCATTCGATCAGAAAAGTTAACGATGATTGTATTTAAGCCTTTACGTACGTAACTAATAATGCTTTAATAGGCCATGGTAAAAGTTGCAAGTTCTATGTTAACACAAGTTGTAATTAATATAATATAAATATAGGTATATATATATATCGTCAGTGGAAAGGCAAAATTACTTAAACGCCAATTTGGCCAAAATGAGTTATATATATATTCGGAATCAGCGAATTTTTCTGCGTCGATCTATCTAGGTATCATTCTAATCAGAGCACTTTTGTGGCGCTTCAGTAACCGATAAAAAGGCGGTTTTCTTTGTTTGCTAATTACTGAAGCGACACATTTTTCGGTCTTTTTTTAACGAGTGGCGTTTAAGTCATATTTATTTCCTATAAATTCACAATTGTCTTTCTAAGTAAAGTTGACTTTCTCCTTTTTATTATCGATGCAGCCTTAGTATTTTTGCTCTTCTTGTGATTAGAGATAATCTAAGATAAGTAATTTTGATTACGTCAATCGGGAAAGGTATGGCGTTTAAGTAATTTTGCTTTACTACTTTCTGACTGCTACTGAGGAACTTTGTAGGCTTTAAGAAGATATGGCAAATCATTTTTATCGAGGGAATGGGCGTTTAAGTAATTTAGCCTTACTTTTATGGAGCAAGATTGTGAGCTATCAGCAACTTTGTTTGGGAATTGGGAGTAAATTTTCTCTAAATGACTATACAACACCAGCCCCTAAATTTTAAATGGGATTTAATATTTACCCTAAGACCTACTACCCTGATATGTGCCCATGAAACAGAATGACTTCGCTCTTGTGGACCATGACTTCCAACCCAATGAGACGAAACCTATAAATAACGCTCCCCTCTTGAATCCGTATTGGTTATTGGAAAGGTTTGACCCATTAGTCTCTAGATGCTGTATTAACCTGTCTAATTTAATCTTGAAAAAAACCTTAACCAGCTCATTAAGGGGCCTATAGGGTGGTAGGCCGAGGGATCGTCCGGCCATCGACCATATTTTGTCAAAAGACGAAATTTACCCTGTTTCGAGACCCGCGAAAATAGGCCGGCTTCCAGGAACGTGTTCAGGAGCTCAACATAATAATCGAGGTGATTAAATGCTATGGAGAGAATACGTTCTGGCACGCCGTTAGGACCCCGGGTCCTTCTTTTCCCCCTTAGTTGGTGCATGACCAGCTCTAATCTTGCGAGTATTCCTCCAATTTATACATCATTCATCGCTGCGGCAGCAGTGAGGAGAGGAACTTTTGGCAGCTCTGATGGAAACGGTAGAAATTATCTTTTCCAGTAGTTCGGGATTGAAAGTGTCGGTCGGTGATGCTGATTGGCGTGATTTGCTTTGTTTCAATTCTGTAGGGCCGTCCCGTTTTTGGCTGAGTTATGAACCTGATACAGCTCTTCCTCTATGTCAAGATCCCTTCTTCTTCTACTATAGCGGTGACGCATATAGGATCTTTTGGCTCTTACACAGGATATTCGCGAAGTGGCCACCTCCTCATTCCACCAATATACCCGTTTCTTGGTGGGGGGATATCTTACTCTTGCCATTGAGGCGTATTATAGCCGACAGACACTTTTCCATCTTCCTGGCCCTTTTGGAGATAGTTTTCGAACAAATATATTTGACAAACTCGTACTCAGGACACGGCACTGAAAATGTTTCCACATATTCGATGGCTTTTCATCTTTTTTACAAGGTTGGCTAGTGCAGAGGAGGTGAAGTTGATTGTATGTGATCCACCAATTATCACCTCATCTTCGAAAAGAAGTGCGGTAGATCCCCAGTTTGCTACACTACAATTCTGTATGTTGTGTGAAATGAAACAGGGTGAAAAAACAGCCCTTGACGAGTTACAAGGTCTCCTGTCGTAGGGTTTGTAAACCAATGGCGTAGCTTTCAGACGTTCTTAAGTGCTTGTAACAACCTAAACTGAATAAAGTATTTGAGTTTTAGTTTACTACTGCCAATCCCATTGCGCAGACCAACCAAGGACTGCTTCTTCCTTGTCGGTGACCACAAGGCCGCATCCTTGGCGTTAACGTCGCTTAGTACTTTAACTGGTATTGGAGTCAGACAACCTATGACACCATAAAAAATAAAAAAATCCGTCGCCGACTGGATCATGGAGTGGCGCAGTGGTTGAGATTTTCTTAGAGAAAGTTTATGTGACCTCTGTCCATTAGTGTGTATCCATAAGCTCCACAGCTGAGGCGCTGACCGTCCCCTTACGAGAACTGAATTTCCCCTTATTCAGATTTCCTCTATTTGGCGAAGGAATACAATTTCTTCTGCCCGCCACATAATTAAGAGTTAATTTTGCATCGGCATATACTCGTCATTTTGATTCAAAGGAGCATTAGGCGGCGTTATGATCTCAATGATTTGTTGCTGTTCTTTTAAATAATGTTCCATTATCCACTTTTTTTATAATGACGTCTGTATTGGTAACGTAATGTTCCAAGTACCTATATTACCGACTTTAATCTGTGTACTTCAGTTAAATGGAAGATATCTTTCCAAATCAACCAATCAGTCTTTAGTATTTTTATTGTAGTTCCAAAGTACTATTAACATATAACGTCATTTAACCCGCAATAGAAGTACGACAAACTTACTTTTAAGTCATTATAGCAAAGTAACATAAATACTGATCACCTTTTAAGACGTTGTGATAGACGCATGAAAATGGAAGACATGTCCCGGAAGTGACTCTGGTTTACCAGCTTAGCAGTATACTTATATTATAAGTATTTTGCCATACTTCAATTTCTTTATTTCTGTGTTATCAGAAATTTTAAACTACATATAAAATTTTACTAGACGACTTTGAGTAAATCTGCCTTGCTCTGAAATGAGGCTGCTTTTACTGAACCGCCAATTATTTCCTAAACTTTCATTCAAAACTTGAGATATCATACTATTAAAAATAAAAGAAGAAAAAAAATGCCTAAATCAAGTAACTTTATTAAAATCGGATGATATGGTAAAAAGATATGATTTTTTTTGTGAAAAAAAAACTTTAAATGGCTTTTTCTCGAAATGGTGTTTTGGCGTTTCAGTAATTTTGCCTTTCCACTGACGATATATATATATATATATATATATATATATATATATATATATATAAATAATATATATATATACATATAATATACATATTAAACACCCAGACCAAGACAAATAGACATGTTCATGCACACAAATATTTGTCTTGTCCGGGGATCGAACCCGGGACCTCTGGCGTAGAAGGCAGGGTTAGTACCCCTGCGCCAAACAGGTCGTCAAATTAATTGTTTTGAATTAGTTTTATCTGCAATAAAATATTGCTATACGTATGCTATTGCGGCTTTATAGCTTTCAGATTCCTAATTATTTATTATTACCAACCACCCACCATTCCACCAATGACTTTGCCCACTTAATTTTTTTCAAGTTCATCGTAATAATTTTCATCTGTATAGGGTATAAGCCTCCCCCAAAGATCTCCACAATTGAAATGCAAAATGGCAAATAAATGTTTAGAAAAGATGTCATTCTAATGAATGAAAGAAATGTAGGTATTCCGTTTGGTTGGTGGTAGGATTTGTTGTAAGTCCGCCTGGCTAGCTACCACCATTTTATCTAAGTCTGACGCCATAACAACAATGTTTTCAGCATTGTTGTGTTCCGGCAGTTAAAGATAAGATAGCCAGTTCCTCAGTGATTGGGGATTCCGGGAGAGGCTCGGTTCCATCTTCAGCCTTATCAATACTTAACATAAGTTGTGATGAATGCTAAGTCTCCCCATACTTCATAAATAAAAAATAATGTAATGATCCATGTCTTTCCTCTTAGTATAAATTTAAATTAGTTCAATAGTTCAAGCGTGAAAGGTAACATACATAGTTTCTTTCGCAATCATATTGTATGGATTATACGATTCATTAAATAAATGAATGCCAGTCAACCTTAAAGATTATTAGTTAATGTATTATCTTTAAACTTTTTAAGTACTTACTCATCTATTTTATAAATGTACCTATCTATAAATAAGTAAATTTATAGGTATGTTTTTATAGTAACTAGAAAATATAGGTAGAAAAAATTAAGCAGTGGCCAACTATCAATGTTAGTAACAGTGGGACTACCATCATCTTTAAAAACCATCATGTCATAAGAACGTTTGTTTGCGTTTTGTTTTTATTGAACTGGAAGCGATGATTAAGCGAAGACGTCACAAAACTTCCGTCATAAAACAAGCTTAGGTAGGTACTTTAAAAGATTCGTAGTAGAAAATAGCATTGAAAATTGAAACAATACTGCGCTAAGAGATGTCGGTAGGCCCCCAGCACACTGTACCTACCAAATATATCATTTGAATTTACTAGGTACAAAGGATTCTTAATTGCATTATTTTACAATGCAAATATATGATAAATTTTAAAGAGGACAACTAATAAATTAACTAACACTCCGCTTAGTCCAACATTATATCTATCCACATGATCAACCATTATGCTTACACGTTTCTAAATTTTTCGGACAAAATGGACTAAATTTCAACTCATCAAAAAATATAAAATTTAGTTCCATATATTTTACCTCAATAATAGAAATACAACGTTGGTCCGGCTCCGGCCTTCACGCTCCACACTAATCGTGATGCATGTTAGCGCCTGCGCACACCGTCTGACCTGTTATTTAATTTAATGTTTACATTAGTTACATTTCCAATAAAAACTCATTACTTTTATCTTTTTGCGGTTATTAAACATGCTACTTAAATGCTACAAACGCTTAAACTGCGATATGATATCAACTCAAACATACGAGTACTATCCGTTGATACTACGTTGAATAAAATTAAGCAATACTTTGTGAAATTTAAGATTGCTCATTACTAAAAATCACCAAACTATGAATTAAAAAAATATATTATTTAGCATAATTTTTCAAGAAAATTGCGGAAAATCTTGCGCAATAAAGCTAGAATTTTTGCTCTCATAGTTAAATATGGATTTCCGCTAAGTTAACCCTGATTCTATCAAATATTAAATTTACCTAAACAGAAATCAATGTGTGCCATACATTTCATACTTACCTTTTTCGTACTTATTTTTCAATGAAATGGCAGCAAAGAATTTTGTTTTGTCTCGAAAACATGTTGACTCACCCACGTGAAAGACTGTGAACACAAGTTTGCTTCTGCAAAGTGAAAATCAAAACAGTCCGTGTGATAGTTATTTCGTAATACATCCGAAGTGGGCCGGTCTAGTTCTTCAACTTTCTATAAGAGCACGTAGGTGTCGCGTGTTCGGTGACATCTGGGTACCTTCGTATGTTGTCTCCATGGTTAATTGAAGGAGATTTGGTAGCCTTCAAACCGCACGGTCCTCGCGTGGAGTGTTATGGTTTACCCTCCTTATCTCTTCCCTAATACAATTTATTTGCTACTTTTTCTAATGTTGACGTAGTAAAACTTATAGACGTGTTTTCGTTGCATTCAACTACTTACTTATTTTAAATTGCCCTGAACGAGAAATGAATTCATTATTATCAACACAATATTATTTTACATGAGGCTACATATTTTCTTATAAATCTCTAGTCTAGTATATTTTCTTGTTTAATATTTATCACACAAAAATAGCATTGTAAAATGCAAAATAAAAAAAAAAATATAAATGAATCTACATGTCTATGATTAATTTTTATTCGCTGTTGGTTGAGATAAGTACTAAGTTTTTTGTTTTTCATTTAGTTTTCATTACTGTTTCAACAAAGGTGTAAGGCGTTTGGCCAAACATGTTAAAATTCCTACGTTTTTTAGCTTGGTACACCCTTCAATCCGCATTGGTCCTGCGCTATGGCTTATCCGCCATATCTATCTATACTTAAGATTTCAGGCATTTCCCTTGCGAATTATTTTTCTGCTGCTATTCTAATGTTAACGCAGCCTACCCTACCTAAACCTAAACATGACTCGTTTCATTGAATTGTTATTTTCTCAATTTCCATCAACGGTAAGGGTGAATATCAGATTTGGTGTTTTGTCTTGTCCACCCATGTTAACTTCGAATAGGTATATTAAACTTCTGAGGTCATGCTTTTTTGGTAGAAGTTCATTCTAAAAACTAGTATTGCCAATTATAAAAATGTCAGTTTTCTGAATAAGATATTTATAAAAAATATCAAAGATAAAAAATCTAAGCACTTTGGCGCGTCCTTCACTGTGTTCTGTTTTTGAAACGCCATTTTTTTCCATAATTCTTCTATTAAACAGGTTTCCCTATATTTAGGAAGATTGAACTATATTTAGCTTTAATTTAATATGAATTGAAAGAATTGTTAAGTAATTCAATTTTGTCCAGCCCAAAAACACCTAATTTCAATGGTCATCTTGTGCAGTCTCCCATAATACCATCATGTTACGTGGAAAATCCCTACATACCGCCCCCGCTCCGTTTAGTCGAGACCGACAAGTTCATATCTGTGCAAATTTCTACGTATTTTGGAAGATTTTTTTTTTATCGGTGTGCACGAGTTTTTCCAGATAGTACCCATTTTCTTCGGTAATCATTTTTATACTTAAAAATGAGTTGTAATTTTTATATTTATTAAGTGTACGTACGCTGTGATTGCTCGCTTCCATAATTGTAAGATGAAAAAATTCGACAAATATTCACAGATAAAAATAATTATTCAGGTTCTAACTTCTTTGGCGCTAATTTCTTCGGATTTCTTTGGCATTGAGTTCCAAACAAATTTGGTTTTCTCCAAATAAATTAGGATATGGTTGAAAAATTTGCTAAAGCGTTTAAAATTTAGTGAGCTTTAGTGAGCTTTTATTAACTTAATTGTGTATTTTAGGGTGCATTTTGTTTGTTATATTTCTTATAAAATATAATATAATTTATAACTAATTTTTAGCGGTCACCCGCGGTTTCACCCGCTTGGTTCCCGTTCCCGTGGGAATATCGGAATAAAAAGTAGCCTATTTGCTAGTCCACTACTTGAAGTAGCTACGTACCAAATTTCATCCAAATCCGTTTAGTAGTTTTTGCGTGAAACAAACTGGCATTCTTACGCATTTATAATATT
The DNA here is from genome assembly GCA_910589605.1 of Chrysoteuchia culmella. NCBI lineage: Eukaryota > Metazoa > Arthropoda > Insecta > Lepidoptera > Crambidae > Chrysoteuchia > Chrysoteuchia culmella. The sequence continues at coordinate 9,856,001 of OU342654.1, read as the reverse complement.
AGTATGATATGATAAAATAAATTTCGAACATCAAACAAATTAAAAATTAATATATTTTGTAAAGGTAATGCCTTTTTGCTTTTGTTTAATACAAGTTGACACACAATTTAATACAAGTGAGAATCAGTTCTTGGATCTAAAAAAAATGTCTTACCTCATTTTTAATGAACACTTTGGTCAAAATACATACCGTTTCATTTAATAATAACCGATTTATATTAAATAAATAAACAAAATCGATTTAAACTTATACAAACATAATTTTTATGGCACATTATTCTAATATGTTTGGCGTGGGTTTTGTATTTTTCTAATTTCTTTGGCAATGTAATTTTCTTATTAAAACTTAAAAATCACTGAAGTTATTTATGGAGAAATAACATACTTATACTTGAAATTAAGTCGTTTACTAGCTATGTTATCCCATTTTTTAAGAATATTTAAAAAAATGCGCCATAGAAATTAGAAAATTACAGAAGAAATCTGATATTCACCCGTAAATTTATGCAATCTGCAATGGCTTATCCTCCATATTTATCTATATTAAAGACTTGCCGTTTTCCTTCGAAAATATTTTTTGCTGCTATTCTAATGTTAACCCAGGAACACGTTTCATTCAACTGTTCTCTTCCCTATTTCACTGAGCGGCAAATTGAAAAGAGCTAGAGATATAATTTTACACTAGTTTAGAACTTCATAAATTCGCTTTCTATAATCGATAGGCAACCGTTACTAACAAGTAACACAAACATTTAATGTTGAAAGTGCTTCTGTTGCGCCACATGTGTGGGATGCGCAGGCGCCGGCGGTCCGCCTGTCGGCTCTGGTGTACAGTTAAGGGTCCCATTCATTTCGCGTTAAGCAATTTAGTGAACGCACTACGTTTACCAATTCATTCATCTGATTATGCAATTGCGATGTTCGAAATATCCTTTCAAGGATAATTTTAAATTGATAAGTTTGAAAAGCATATTGATCTTCAGATGGAACTTATTAGTATTTATCCATTTCTTGGAAATGTAGCATATACTTAAATAAATTAACAATTAATAAACCAGTATATTCAAATAAATATATTACCGACGAACCTATAAATTATGGACTCCTTGAAACAAATGCTCTTAAACTAAACTATAAATAGACTTCCGTAAAATTAAGAACTGGCCTAAATCAATCAAAATGATTGTCTGGTTCTAGATTGTGACCACTAAAAAGGTCATGATAGTGTGACTCAGAAGCGTGAAGTTCGCCAACAATATTTTCAGATGCTGGTTTTATTATCATCTTACTCTCCCTCATTTCGAACAGATATCTCTGTCACTGTCTATCTCGTCTAGCACTTCATTATTTGCTCAGTCGCCTAAACGACGTCATCTGTTAATTTAATTACTACTACTTTAAGATCACGCTCTATAATGTAAGTCATTTCTCAAACTTATAGTCTGAACGTTTCACTAGTTTTGAAGAGATCCCCCACAGAGGCTAAATTTAATCTAAATTTACCAAACCACGTGTATGTTATTTTCTCCAAACTATCATGTTCTTAAAGTTATACAAAAAATAATGGTATTGGTTGATAGTATTTTGTTGTGTGGTGTGGTATTTTGTTATGACATTTGCTTGGCCTATTTGCAGGTGTTACATGGTACATATTCGAAATTGGATTCAATACTTTGTAGAAATATTATTTACTTACTGTTTTCTGTTGGCACTGAGAATCTGATTGTCATTAGTCCATAATGTTCATATCAACTCATACAGAACCTGTTTCAATGACATGTAGGTCAGCGCATAGCTAATACCTGTCTACATTATTCCAATTTGTTTTAGATAGCGTTAAAGTACTTTAGTAATAATAATTAACACAAGAATTAATTAATATTTTGTTCTTTCGAATCAGCTGCAAAACTCAATACAGTCATTCATCTGCTGTAACTTCAGTAGTTTTCATTATTTTTTTGCATTCTAGTCTATGCACTTTTTTTTTCTAGTAAGTATAAAATTTATCTTCAGAAGATTACTATGTATTTTGGCACATGTGTTAGAAATATCCTAATTAAAGAGGTATTTAAATACTTACACGAATTGCATCTGGTCTCCTGGATCTCATCCAATAAATATAATTGGGTTATTCAGACTACTAATTTACTTAGAAAATTTCAACATTGTAACGTTTGTACCTAAATGTTTTACGTTATAATTTTCTAAACTTCGCTTAAAATATGACCGTGGAGTTGATATAATTTGTGCGCTACCCGCATGTTTCTCCTTTATCGACCATTCCTGCATTTTTAACGGACTATTTTTAATTAATTCACAATAAACAGTAATTTTGTCCCCTCAGTAAACAGTTGGCACTGCGCACCGTCGATTGATGTATGAAACTGCCTTTCGATTGAATAATTTCTTTGACGTACAGTTTATGATTTCACATTAGGCAACTATGTGTTGACGTGACCGGAACATAAAATCTCTTTAAAGCTTCAAATAAAAATATTCGTAAAGCAAAAATATCCAACGACTGCCTGCCGGCACCGGCATCGGCACCCTGTAACGAGTTTCATAGGCATCTTTTGATTCGCCTGCTTTTTATGCGGTGTAAGAAATATGAACCTTATTGCTTTGGGTTAGAGTACTTTTCCTTATGCCCGCAATCTGCAAATAGGACTAAATACAAATTAATTGGGTATTTTTAATGACACGCCGCCGCAGTGTCGGATATTTATAAACCATCTGAAGTCGATAGCCTTGCGGCTGAAAAATTCGGGAAAGTTACTTTGAATTTTCGTAAGCTTTTCATAAATTGTGTATTATTCGCTGCTGTTGACATGCCAATAGATTTGAAACGCGTAGAGTAAGCAACGTTATTCAAAGTCAGTAATATTAAACTTTATTAAATCTTTGAACAAGATGTTTTTAAATAAGAGTCTGTTCAAGTATCCCTATTAAACTTAACGACAATGCGGGGTGGGGTGATCGTCGGCGTTGTAAAAATTACAAGACGGAAGATGGGAGCGCCTAATGGACCCATACTCGCAGGCAACCGATGAACCGAGATAAAGTAACTAAATGCTGCAATAACACACTGAGTACATTCTTAAAATACTTTGTACACTTATAACTTTTTAATTTTGCATTTTATAATGCTATTTTTATGTCATAAATAAGTATTAAACAAGAAAATATACTAGAAAAAAGCAACTTGTCTCATGTCGCCCTGACGGGACGGGACTTTGTACACCTTCTATATCCAACTTAAGAATATAAAGATCTGTTTTCATAGCAAACGAAACGCAGATGGTTTCTATAACATCAAGATAACTAACCTCAGTAAACTTTTCCAATCTTCTGAAGGTCGGAAGCTTCCGAAACTATTTCGATGCTGGTACTATCTTCCAAATACTAAATTAGCCAAAGACATAGAAAAAAGCACTTTGTCGAAGTTACCCAATTCTTGGAACATAACTGTTTCCAAATGGTACCTAGATGCGTGGCTGGCATGAATGGAGCGTAATGGTGGCCAAGTTTTGGGTTGGTTGTCGTGAGCCAATGACGCGCGGTTCCGCAGCGTTTCCGCCACGCCCGTGCGTTGCTAGCGCGTAAACAATCACCCAGATTCGTTTGTTCGATGCCCCCTCGGCGTTCGCGCGTCCTCGAAGGAAGCATGCTGCAGTTCAATTAATTTCATTATGTTTTAAACAATGTACGTAATAATTTACTTTTAATAAATTAGGATTCATTTGTTTAGAATTTTTATTTATAATTATACCTCTATGCACTTTTTTATATGATTGACTTGCAATAAAATAATTACTTTGTCATCTCTATCTATTATGGTTGTCATTCATTTCGTAGTATGTAATTCACACTCATTAAGCGTATAGGTATTGAACGATAATTTTAGTTTTTTTAAGTCTAGACGTAAATTAAACCGGCTCGGCGCTGGATTTGATTCTGAACGCTAGGGGTGATTACAGGCTACTTGTAAATGTGGTTTAATTATTTCGACCTTAAACAGTTTTCTCTTGCACAGATCGCGTTTCAAGTTGCGCAACCAGAATACGTCGGCGCTGATTTCGTCACCGCGGAAAGCGCGCTGGCCCATTAAATTGTTTTATTATGAACCCGACGCCATCTTGTGTATTTTTGGCTGGGGTTTAGGTGTTTATCTTCTGGGACTCTGTCCAACCGGTAATTAGTTAGTGTAACTTTATTTTTGATCCCCACAGAAATGTTTTACAGAAAAAAACAGAACTGCTGTTATTATTCTTATCGCAAAGCTGTCTTACTTCTTTGAATTTTTATTGTTCCTTTCTTGAGAATATTGAAGATAATTTATTAGGAAATCAAAAAACTAAACATTATGATCAAGTGAATCAAAATTTAAGTGATGTTGTCTGAAATCCATCCAAGAGACGCTTTCTTCCTGCTGAAGAGTTGAACGACCGGAGGTTGTTTGTCATTCCACTATGTCTCTGTATACGTTCTGTCGCATCACCTGTTTCATTTTTCACTATAACTTCGACTTTCGCTATTTTTAATTCTGACTCTCTCATTATGAATGTGTCGCCACAAATGTCACCGGACTCTGCATGCCGACTGTCGCTTTAAATAAAGTCGTATTGTTCGCCTTTCAAATGGTTATTTAAAAAAATTAAAGGATTAATTGATAGAAATAGACGTCTTAGTTATCCATTTTATAGGATTTTTGCAATTTGGAAAATATCGTTTTAGAAACTAATTAAGCTTAAATTAAGACTAGCATGTATATGGATGTGTTTTATTTAATTATTTTATCAAGATTTAAAATCATACGTACGGAAATTCAAATCACGTGTCCAAGGAATCTACCAAACTCGTGTACTCAATTGCACTAGGTTTTTAACTAAAGTTTCTTGATGCGGTTTCCATGAGCGGTAAGGTAAGTAATGTCTCTTAGATTATCGTGATTCACTGGGATGCCAGCACCGAACCATTATAATTATGCTTAAGTAAAGATCTATCATTAAAAAGACGCAAAATTTAAAGAATCGTATTAAAGCTGTTGATACAATAATTATTGCGTTTTCAAATTATTCCTGTCTTCGCTTTTTGGCTCCTCTTACGTTTGCATCATTGTCTAAAATATAGTTTTCAGTAACGTATTGTTGATTTTTATCATCATTATGAGTGAAAAGCAGTAATAAATTAGAGACTGGACTCACAGTATCCATAATAGGTAACGCACGAACTGTCGTTTCTTTAACAGTTCCACTTACCCGTTTACGACTATCAAGTTTCACAGTGCTAGAAATACCTATAGCAAATGAAAGTTCTTGTACAACATGACTATAGACATGAATATAGATAGCCTAATCATTTTTACCAGAAGACTAAGGCGCATTGGATAGCTCTGCTTACTTTTTTGAGCTAAATAAATTACATGACTCAAAAGCAACGTTACAGATATACTTAATTTATGATATTTCGTTTTATTGCTTGCGTTATTTTTGTTTTCGCTTCATAGATCCCATCGCATCCCGTGGCAAGCGCAGCGTGGGAGATCGGAAAGGCACGTCGACCCCGCTCTCACTAAAAATATACGTACTGTTCGTTCTTAATTTCGTCTTAAATCAATTCGTTAATAAGGAACTACAAATGAAATTCCATATGTAGGTAAAGTACTAGCAAAGTGCATAAAATTTATATTTTAAACATAATTTCATTAAACGTTACATTGAATAGCAACACTGTTCTTTTGAATTAAAATTTATAAGATGCACCGACTATAAAATCTCATACCTTCAAATAAGACACCGAATCGTATTCTCGCCAAGCCAACTGATACAATTTGCTTAGGCAAAGGTCAATGCCATTTCTGGATGGATGATAGCAATTGAATCAGTTCCACTTGCATCAAATTAATGTTCATTAAGAACGAATGATATGACACTACTAACCATCTTGATGGTAGTAATACCTACCGCAAAGACAATTTTTGAAGGCATTTTTGTCTATTCTTAAATTATTATTATTAAATTTTACTGTGCTCACTTGCGGTAGTGTAAAACGTTTATCTACAACGATTAATACATTACCGAGTTTGGTTTTTCTTGAACGCTCGCTCGTGACATTTTCGTTCGTGATAGTTTTCTCGGCACTAGGTCAGTTCTGCACCTCGTTTAACGGTACAATCAAGTCGCCGTCCGCCGCCGCGTAACAATGTGATTGCAGTTTTGATTTAGGTATTGCGAACGGAACTTGTGAATTTAAACTCTGCAGCGACGGAATAAGAGCGAAGAAACTACCGTTGTATGGTATTAATCTGCCTTGAACTTGTAGTTGAACTGTTGTCGGGATATTTTTTTCGGATTTATTTTGTAAACGTTTTTTTCTTCAACATATACGCATAGCCGTTTGTTGTTAAATGTATGTTTAATAAGCGCATATTCACCTACCAACAGATTATCATGACGTATTCTCATCAAAAAGTCAACCTTCGGTAGACGATTAAGAACATTCTTCCAACAGTGAGCATGACATCATTTTTAAAGATACTAAAAAGATTAGTAATAATGTAAACAAACATTATATCTAACGCCTTGTAAGCCGGGTCACTCATCTCTATTTACATAAAATTAATACTCACGAACATCCAGCTGGTTTAATAAATAACTCAATACCTATAAAATTAAAATGTACAGTACACCGTTGAAGGTTACCTACGTTAAAAGTAGTTAACCCAAACTTTTTACTTAGAATCCAAAAGTAAACAGTTTCAATTTCATTAGGTACCTATTCGGTTCAAATACCTGCAACGTTATGTGTATTATATTCAACACCACCGTTCAACAGGTGCTCCTTTGTCAAACTTGTAGGTTCACTTTTGTTGCAAAAGATCTATTATACGGTGGGCCTTTTTCAAAAGTGACGTCATGTATGGGGCCGACCATAAGAATGAGGTAATCTCCAAAATATGGTACAAAAAAGTGCTAAGTCTTTTTTTGCTATACTGTTCATAGATCAAGTGATCTATTAGTCATTCGGTTTAACATTCGTTTGGCGTCTTGTCACAAAAGTCCACTATACTGTCACGGTATATAATGTCCTGATTAATTCACTTATACAATAGCAGTTTAGTTTGTATATAAAAAGTTGGGTTTGCATAGTAATAAAAAAATTTATTTGGTGACCTATCATCGAATTATTCCAGCAAGATATACGAGTAGTATCCATAACCACTTTGCACATAATTATATCTAAGAATATGATGTATATTAATAATTAAAAAAAAAATGATGCTGACTTAAAATAATGGTTTGAAAGAACTGTAGGTAACTGAGACTCAATCAGACCATTCATTTGAAATAGAAAATGGATATAATGGTCAATTATTGACCGTTAAATTCATTCTTTGTCATCTAGTTCAAAATTACGCAATGGTTTTTTGAATTCATTCAATACAGACGTAATTTACCTTGTTTAATAAGCAAACTTAATTATCATAATTATGTGTCACATTTTCAGGAAAATATCATAATATTCGACTAAATGTATTGAACTCACAACTGAGTTTTAAGAATTGCCGTTGAAATGCGTTATGTCAACAAGATAAACATAATTAAATTAAACTCTCGTCATTATTAAAATTGGTTTCTGAATTGTCAACTTTAAGTTGAAATCCTTCAATCTTTTTACCACTAACTCTTGCATGATGTTGTACAGTCAGCAACGGAACTTGCCGAACAAAATAACGTTACATAAGACACTAGACACATGAATTTGTACATAAGTTACTGAACATAGTTACAAACAAAATTCCATTTACATTTTAAATTTCCAAAAGTAGCTATACAGTATATTTCCAAAAGTGGCCGGACATTATATTTTCAAAAGTGGCTGGACAGTAGACTTCCAAAAGTGGCTGGACAGTAAACTTCCAAAAGTTGCTGGACAGTATATTTCCAAAAGTGGCTGTATAGTAAACTTCCAAAAGTTGCTGGACGTAGTATCGCCTAAAAGTGATTTGTTAGATCATAACCGGACCAATTTTCGAATTTAGACTGATGACAATCATCGAAAAAAGTACAGCACTGTCATATAATACATTTGTCTCTTTAATTTTGGTCGTGACATCATTGACATGTCATTTGTTTATGCCAGCCTCTCGCTTCTTACACTTTTTTACTATTTTAGATTTTAACCGACTTCAAAAAGAGGAGGTTCTCAATTATTTATTTATTTATTTATTTATTTAAAGAGTCACCAACATAAGGTACAGCAAATGAAAAATATAAAAAGAAAATTAACAATGGATTGCTTGTGGCTAACTGCACTTACAATTATAGGTAACCACAGCATGCGTTATTATAATTAGAAAAAAAAACACGTTCCTTACATTGAGATTAACATTATATGAAAAAATTAAACTAAATAATCAAGGATGAAGGTAATTATTACAAAAAAAAAACAAATAACACCTATTCAGAAACAAAAATTAAATTGTGTTTTACGACATTTATGAATAGATTTTACAAATTATTTTCTTTAATGGATAAAAGTTACACTCCAAGGGGTGGTGGTGGCTTTATTCAGAATTGTAGAAGTAAAATTTATAAATTTTCAATTTAAATTTTCAAATAATTTGACTTTTTCGCGGTTCAAGGTTTTTTCGCGGTGTTACTTGTAGATCGTTCCTATCGCTCCAATTTATACCCACTGACAATAACATTTATAATAAATATTTGATAATAACATGACTGAATTCAATTATTAATATCTACTTACGTCTTTAACATAATTTTTTTTTTTTTTTTTTTTATTTCCTAGATATCGCGTTCTCAGAAATGCGTATCGATCGGACTGTAAGATCGAAAATATCGTTCTACCTGTCGACTATTTATGATGATTGTACACATATTTTTGACCTTGACTGTACTAAAATGTTCAGCGAGTTTTGAAGATGACTGTATCAAACATGATATTTAAATGATTTACCTTATTGCCTTAGTTAAAATTACTTACTCAGTCGGGCTTATCAAAATCGAGTCCTACGCTTCCTATTTTCTCTTATAAAGAGTCTTCATATTCTAATCTTCCTAGCTTTCTAGTTTATTACAAGAGATTTTTCCGTTGAATTGTTTGTTTTCTATTAAGTTTTCCGTTGACAAGTAGCTATTCTTCTTTTTTAAATTGCATATTCGACAAACATTCTTTCTATCTTTTGTTTTTAATTATGTCAATATAAGTGGTTTATATAAGTGGCTGCAATCGCTACTGAGAGGAGATTATTGTAAAAAATATGTTCAGCAAGTTTTGAGTAGTATACATATCAGTGAATTTATGTAGTCAGACTTGTTCAGCAATTTTTGATATTTAACAGATCAGGCTAATTATGTAATTAAACATGTTAAGCTACTTTTGTAAAAATAATGTACATCGACCTTTGGTATTCCCTAATGTCTACGGACATTTGTACAACAGCCTGTTCATTTACATATGAACCTTTATAGTGTGCAGAGGTTTTGAAAATTTGGATGTGTTCATGGACTTTTGTTGCTGACTGTACCTCTGACAATTGGTTTGAGTTGAGTTCAAAACTTTCTTAATTTGAAAGTCTCAATTCAGAAATCAATATTTTTTTTCAATGAATTCACTCTTACGGATTGAATTGCACTATAATATTTCACCGTTGGCATATTACTTTTGGATTTTGAGTTTTTTTTTGTTGGGTTTTTTGGTTTCCCGACGTTCGGGCAATTTCTAAAACACGTACTTTTGATAGTTTTCGCAAGACATTTGGCAGATGACATGTAACACATGTTACATTACAATAATAGCCTAGTACCTATTTACTGATAGAGTTAATGCAAATAATTCCATCGTCGCCACATAAAGTATAATTTCGTGTTAGCCTAAGTAAAAAATACCTATAAATAGTAATAAAAAATACCTATAACGTTTAGTATAGAAGCGTATTTTTTTTCTTTCTTGTCTCATTGTATTTCTTTGTAAGCAATTCTCACGTTTCACAATTATTTCTTCTACTTGCAAAGACAAAGGGATGACCGTTAGTTACCTTTTCCGTTTGTGTCTCATGTAAAGTGTTCTATTAGACCTTAACGTTTCTTGTTTCCTGCTAATACATTTTCCCATTAATGCAATGACAATGTAAGTACACGTTATGCTAAAATTTCAGTACTTAGGTACATTAGTTGAATAAAATTTGCAATTAGATGCAACCTCAATTAGATAAAATTATTTACGCGCATTGGTCTTAAAATGTGTAAGTAATAATTAAGTTATAAAATATGTAGTGGTAACGTTAGAATTACCATTTCAGGTTTATTGTGTTTGTAACCACAAATCCTTTACATTAAAAAAACCTTTGACAAAACTTATGTTAAACCTAAACACAGCATTAATAAGATCTACAATGAAACTGGGGCGTTCTACAAAGGGCTTTGTTGTTCCAGTTTCATCGAAATTGGATTCAATTGCTTCAGCAATAAAAGCCATTTTACGAATTGTATTGTTTGCAGCATCTCATAAGTGTGTCGGCTCGGCAGTCGGGGTAGCCGCAGACGTCTAATGTTACCAGTGTATGGTAGGTGTTAGCATCAATGATCAACTGCTCTTTGTGTTAACAATTTACCCACTTTAGTTATTACTATTGCAGAAATCGCTTCACGTCATTGAGAATTCAAAGCCTTTGTCTTAAGATAATTAATTTGAATTCAAAGAGTTATTACGGTTGGTAAATTAATAGCTCCGGTAAACACTGGTACTTATACGAAATGTCCAATGATTGACCATGAAAATTTGAGGGTCACAAAATATGCATACTAAAAAGTTAATCCCAAAATCGTATTATATGGTGATTGTGAACAGTATAATAATAAAGGATAAATCTTTTCATGTCACGATAAAGGTGTGGTACGGTTAAGGTTACATTGTATATCATGGTCTACAGTAGCTGATTTATCAAACACGACTGCTTTCAAATAGACACGGTGCAAAAACCTATTGACAATTAAAAACATCATGAAGTCTGTTAATTGTTATCGTTTGTACACAATGGTTTTCATTATCAGGTACTGATCCTGTCTTATCTGAAAAAAGTGTTTCTTTTAGTCATTGGTTTATTTATTTTGCCATTTCGTTTAAACTTCTTGCGAAATACATTGTAGCTACCGTTTATAGTTGGTAGTTCTATCTACGTTTTGTACTCTTGTTTTGACTAACTATAAGATGTAGGGAAGATCGTTACTTACATCGTCTTTAAAAATAATTTGAATATTATGTTAATTATAACTATTGACATTTTCATGTCTTGTGGGACACATTAACATTTTAGATAGTTTGCATTTCTCGGTGACATTACTTACCTGGGTACTTGCCAAATATTAGTTTTAATTTATCCTTAATTCTCGGCCCAAATGAGCCTAGGCTTGTGGGACGAGTTGTAGAATAACCAGCCTTTTCACATCTACTCATGTAAATAAAACATTGACTACTCACGTCATTCAACCCTGAAATCGCGGAAAAAAATCTCGAACAACTTTTTGTGTGGTTCAATAGGTAAGTATTCCATACAAAAAAATGTTTGAAATTATGAGTTCGGTTTTGATGTTTTAAACATAAAATAACGTTGTAAATGTGTCGCAGCCATATTGTATAACACGCCGTTTTATAAAATGGCACGCCGGATTAAAAACCTTCGCTGTTATGTAATGCGGCTAGCCGGATTACAATTCGCCTGAAATAAAGTACGTCGCTTTGAATGAGCACTTCGCGTTCGTCAAAGCGGCTAGTAAATGAAGCCCTTATACAAAACGATGCATCGTCGATGCGCCCCGCGCCGTTCTGATAATTTTACTTTAATATGGGTAAAGTGGCCAAAGACAGAAAGGCCGGACATCCGAGCAATTACCTATTGGGGTACTTTTACTCCAATAATATTGCTCGGGTGTCCAAGCAAAATTATTTATATATTATATTTATTTAATATTACAACTTTGGGTAAAAGCGAGTTTGCCTTTTTCTGTAGGTCACGTCATAAGGCACAGCGAAGCGATCGCCTTAAATTTCGTGGTATTTTTTTCAGACTGCAGAAGTACTTCTCCTACTTGTTTTCCGAAAAAAAAAACTTCGTCGTTGATTTTAATGTCACTTGTGAAATTACAAAACTCTAGTTTATTATAATAGGGTCATGTGTCGAACAATGAAACACAAACATTAAAAAATAAACCTTGTGTTTTTACAGATACAAGTGTAATTTTTTAGAGGTATATAGACAATTTTATTGGGTATTAGATATCATTTGCAGTTTTATAAAATTAATGTGTAATTAATGAGCAAAAAATTATTAACCTAAAAATGGCAAATTTTTCACTACAAATTCAACAATGAAACATAATTAAAAGTAACTGTCTCATGCTTTGTGTTATTAATGGAGTAGGTAACTAGGTGAATGAAAAAAAAATGTTTGCAAAAAAAACAAAAACGTTTTTTTTTTATTTCACTTTTTTATCAGACTCCATAGATTACCTATAATAGACGTAGGTAATAACGAACTTTGCTTCATAATTTATAGTCTACATTGCTTCTCGCTTACAATAAGGATACACGTTGGACGCCGCTTTGTCGAACGCATCCCGTCCGACTACAATCCGGCTGAACGTGAAGTAGCCGCATTACATAACAGGGACGTTTTTCAATCCGGCGCGTCATTTTGTCATAGGCGTGTTATACGATATAGCTGCGACTTATGAGTTTTTATGGCCGTAAGAAAAAAAACTGCTGGTTTGGGAAAACATCAGCTGTGTTAAAAAAAAAACTGAATGCTTTGCAGTACTATAAGGTTATATTAATAGAACTTGGAGATTTTTAACTAGCCAGGAAACCAGTCTTTGGACTATCACCCTCGAAAGTGAGTGACAGCTCCTAAAATTCCTTCTCAGCTTGGTATCTTGGCTCCTACCTCTAAGCTTACATTCCTCATGGGATGGCGTGCACCGACCTTTCACCTCTTCACTATGTAGCCCCATTATTTAAAGACTGAATAAAATAGTTGTTTAGAGTAACTGTACTGATTTCTTAAAATTCATCGCATTTTCTACATATTTATAAATTTAGTCTAGCGTTTGCCCGCGGCTTAGTCTGCGTGGACATTTTGACAGTTTTCTTAACCGTTTGAACTTTCTTCCAAGATAATGTGGCCTAAAAGACATTGGTGTCTTTTGATGTGATCACATTTATAAACTTACTTAAATAATCAAAGTTGGATGTAAGTAGTAGTTCAGGTGTGAAAAGATAACAGACAAATGATATGGAGCAAAATTTGCAATTTTTTTATAATTTAATAATATATAAAATGCACGTGTGAACACGTGTCACGTCACATATATACAAAATAAATGTGTCTAATAAAAAGGGCGAATTACCTACTGAAGAAAAGAAAATTCTTCATGCAAAAGCCAATGACGTCATTGGCTTTTGCATGAAGAGTCTGACAACATTTAGCATCATGTGGAAAAATATTTAATTACTTAGTTAAAATTTTCTTTTCTTCAGTAGGTAATTCGACCTTTTTATCAGACACATTTATTTTCATCGACGATTAAACTCTAAATCGACATTAACTCAACAAGGATAAATGATGTTCTGAATAAACCTAGCTAATTGAACTTATTCCGAGTCACCTAATAAGGTAAGGGGCCAGGACCTCCTACGCTCAGAAGCATATAATGTCCTTATTCATCATTATGGGCGGACTGGCTGGTTGGCCAGCGAATCGGTTACCAGCCTTTGTTAGATCCGACTTGATGACTGTTTCGCATGTGGGTGATCAAATCACCTTCGATATTAAGATTATGTTCACTGTAGGTGGCATCTACCACTCATTAAAGGTTGGCTTAGGAAGTATTATCACGTTAAGGTTTCGTCATATTTCCGACTTGAGTGGGATGTGTACTATGACAACTTTTAATGTTACATAATTTTTATTTGTATCTCCTAGTAGAAGAAATAGTTAATCAAGCTTTATAACTGACCCTGAGATCGCTCTTATTCGTTGTCACCAAATAGGCTCCTCCAGAATACCAGCGTCTCAGTGGCATGTTACGTATGTCACTGTGATATTGCTGAGGATGGGGCCTAGTTGGCCGCGTACTTTTTTTTAATTGTTATTTTTTATTTTATTTATGTTATTATTATTTTGTGTGTGTGCCAATAAATAGTTTTCTTTCTTTCTTATCGTTTAAATATTTACCAAGTGCATCTGTTTAGTTTAATGAATTGTATACTGCAGATAATATTCTAAAGATTCTTAAACTATGAATCAAATACTTAAGTGATTCGTCTATGACACAAAAAATATATATAATTGACATGTTTATAGATTATGAACTGAAACAAAAAAATATTTTTTTATAATAGAAAACCTCAAAGCCGCTTTAGCTAATTGATGTCTTGTTTGAGTTTGAAATAGCAGTGAATGTTTGAAATTAAGTCATTAAGTTATCAGCGGCGGTACCCTGTCATTACAAAACTAAGCAGCAACTGATAAAATTATATCTTCCTTGCGATCGAGTTTAATAACCACCGTCGTTAATGAACCAATACAGACAGAGTAAAGCTTGCAAGCTTAGATTCTGTTACAAATTGGAAGTCCTACAGAATATGACTAAAACTAAATGGTTACATCATCTTAACCATATAACACCCACTGCTGGGAGGCCTATAGCCTCTCTCTCCCAAGGATCTCCACAACGATCGGTCCTGCGCTGTCCGCATCCAGCGGCTTCCCGCGACCTTCACCAGATCGTCGGTCCGCCTTATCGGGGGCTACGAGTACCTACGGAGCGTCGTCCTTTACGTGGTCGCCATTCCAGAACCTTTCCGCCCCAACGGCCATCGGTTCTTCTCGCTATTTGTCCCGCCCACTGCCACTTCAGCTGAGCAATCCTTCGAGCGATGTCAGTTACTTTAGATCTCCTCATTTCTGATTCGATCACGCCGAGCATTACCCTCTCCATTGCACGCTGGGTGACCTTGAGATTTCTTATCAGACCCATAGCGACCACGTTTCACTACTGTAAATCATTACTGAACACACACTGATCATAGACTTTCGTTTTGAGATACTGTGGTAAATTGGACGCGAAGATTTTACGGAGCTTCCCGAATGCTGCCCATCCGAGTTGGATTCGACGGAAGATCTCTTTCTCGAGGCTGGACTCCCCTAACTGGATTGTCTGTCCAAGGAAAACGTAGTGGTCAACAACTTTTAGTGCAGTGTTCCCAACGTGAACTGAAGTGGGTACAACATGGGAATTCGACATGATTTTCGTCTTATCCATGTTCATCATAAGACCCACTCTTTGGGAAGCACTACGGAGAACTTCAATCATGTGTTCAGGTTATCCAAGGTCTCAGCCATAAGGGTTATATCATCGGCAAAACGAAGGTGTGTCAGATACTGGCCATTAATGTTAATGCCGAGTCCTTTCCAGTCCAAGAGCTTAAAGATGTGCTCCAACGCAGCTGTAAATAGTTTCGGAAAAATGAGGTCTCACACCTCGCTGTAGTTGGATGGCAGTATATACTCCTCGGTCTTGTGTATAATCTGCCGCAGCGTATAGATGTGGTCATTGGTGCAAAAGGCTTTTCATTATCTGGAAATTTCTAAAGTTCAGTGCTCGGTTTAGGGGTATTTTTAAGTGAAAGGGATTCTATAATTGCTTTCATGCCGTGCATGTTTTATATTTTTGCTGTCACATTGTAATTCATATTTGCATAAACCTTATTGCTTCTCAAAATTTAAAATGGCCTATTATCGTCCTCAAGATTATATGATCTTGATAGCTTTAAAATTTAATGCTAATATTGAATGTGGAAACCCAACGTTTCTAATTTTCGTTGGGAAATCTAGAGTTTTGTTATGATTAATTTTACAGCTACGTCTGTAGCGAGCGAGCATAACAGACTGAAGTGGATGGCGCCCGGTACTTTAGCTCCAGATCTGTAGATCTGTTTTAATTATAATATCTCTAAGTACCTACTCAAGGAGTTTATTTTTAATTCAAGTTTCATAATAAGTATTCACGTTCATAGTTATAAATAAGTGGATGACATAACGTGGGCGCAGTACCTACCCAGCGAAATGATAAAGCGATCATTACTGAATTAACAATTTCACGGCTTATAACTCAACCCAAGTTTAAGGTAAATGATAAACGAGTTTGTTGAAAGTACTTACATCTCGACTACTGTTTGTAGATGCTAACCAAACCATCAATGTCAAATAGTTGGCTGTCATCGTTTGAAGTACCGCTACTTCATTCGATTTCCATATGCCCTTGAAAATGGTGTGCCCTCGAGCCAAATCCTTCTCGAGTTTGTCAAAATCTGATGACTTATTAATTACAATTTACGACATCCAAATTAAATTAGTAGTTTTCAATTTGTAGCTGAGGATTTGATAAGATCAAAAGTGATTTCATTAGCCAGCGATGACGAATTTGAGAGAAAAAATTGATTGAAATCCAATCGAGGGACCTTTGAACTTCCCTGTCCGCTGGACAATAGTGTCTTGAGTTCAATTAGCGAACACTAGACCCACCGTGGGTGGTCCAATGTGTTCCTTTGCCCTATAATCAATAAAATGCACCTTTACTGTTCATGTCAGCCAAGGTAACGTTTTGACGGTTGGCGGTTGTAACACAAAGACGGTGATGTTATACGGAACTGGGATTTGTAATAGATACGAAGACGCCTGGCGCCAAGATAAATATTTTTCTCTGTAGTCGCTTGTCTATGATATAATATGCTGAACCAAATCGCTATGGGAGATTAGATGAGAACGTGAGACTGAACAACCATCAATATTGTAAGACTAATGGATAGTTGAATTGAAATATTTTCCGGTGAATTTTAAAACTAGAAAATTTTAAAGAATTTTACAAATCATTCTTTATGTCAAGAACTACAAGAAAAGTAATGCACTGGAACTATTACCTACATCGAGCTTTATTATATTCTATGTAAAAGACGTTAAAATATTACGTTACCTAAATTATAATTTGTACCTTACAGTTAATATCGCATTGAAATAAAATCTATCATTACATACACATAATAACTAAACGTCGAAAATAATATCAAATTGAATTATACCAACTATTGGGAGTTAGGCCAACATCGTTCTAATAAGTGTTTTTTTGATAAGTGCCAAAATAAATAAATAAATCAATACGATTCCTTTCAATAAAACGAAATTGAGTTTAGTATATATAAACAAAATCGTTTAAGCACAGACAGGAAATCTTTAATATATTAAGTGCCACAAGTTCTTCAATTAAAAAGAAGTTGGGTCGTTGAAGTTCTTTCCCAACTCTCACATGATTAATAATGTGATTAAAAATGTCGATCTCCATTTTATATGAATAAAAATAATAATATCTATCCTTATGTACAAATCTGAAATATTGTTTATATTAATATTAAACGGACGGAGTTTTTACTAATGTGACGATTGAGTCGCCATTGCTACACAAGAATTTACGTTACAAACAAAGCTATTAACCGCGGCTGTCTGTTTAGTTTCGCTCATTATTCTGTTCGCAAGCCCTGCCAAAAGACATACAATTCTACTTCGCGCTCTAGGGACAGTTATTTCAGCTTTAGCTTCGATACTTTACATGTAATTTATGTGATCCTGTAACCCACTTTACCATTATCCGAAATTTCACAATTAAAAATGTATTCCTGAACACGTCAGTGGCAAAGGGGTTAAATTGTGTGTAATTCATTCATGTAACTACTACTACTTAAATTTTAGGGTCAGGGATAGTAAGATTCGAATTCATCTATAATTTTCTGCATCTAATGTTTCTGTTATTTGTAAATAATTTAAACAAATCGAGAAACCATCCAACCGGTTTAGTACGTGTAGTTCTCGTTTCCTACCAGTTGCAAATTTGAAGTGGATATTGCCAGACAAACACAAAGTGGTGACTCTTACATCACCGAGTCATATGCCAAGTAAATCAAACACCGCGGCTGGTTAAGAAACTGGCTAAGTATGTGACATCTCATTTTGACATGCCCAGTTTGCTTACTCGTCGATAATGATGTTTGTGTATTTTGTAACACTCACAAATAGAAAAATATGCTACTTCAATTTTGTTAAACACCGTGTTGACCGAGAAGTGATCATAATTTCTTGACATTTAGAATTTAGTTGATACCAACTTAGTTTGCTATGTACCTACCTAGTTATTTAGAACACACAGCAAGCCCTACCGGTTAGGTAAGGTTAGTCTAGTTACCTAGAATTAATCCTAACTAATGTTATAAATGCGAAAGTATGTTTGTTTGTCCTTCTCTGACGCCCTAACTAAGCAACCAATCGACTTGATTTTTGGCATAGAGTATTGAAAGGTCGGAGAATAACACAACTACTTTTTACCCCGATATTCCCACGGGAACGGGAACCACGCAGAGGAAACCGCGGGCGAAAGCTAGTTGTCCGTAAAATCTAATAGCGGTTAAATGTGTGATGAATTGTGGGAAAAGGTTTTATGATTTATTGAAAGTCTTGTAAGAATATCATATTATTTTTGAACTATTGAAATTTTAAAACAACATTATTAGGAACACCAATTCCAAAAATATATACTTGAAAGCAACAACACTTCCAGATTTCTGAGAATTTGTGAAGCAACAAAACAATGGCGCGGTAAAAGTTGCATTATTTGTTGACAAGTCAAAAATAGACCATGTTAATGTTGGCACGGCGCATGCTAGACGTGTCTTCGGGCCAAGTCCTTCGGCCGGCGGCAATTTATCACTATCCTCACCTCTATCGTTGGAATTGCTTTCATTATTTATCTAACACCTTTTCGTTTGAGCACGTCCGTTCAAGTTATACTTGATTGATTGCAAAAGACTTGCACTTTATTTCAACGGTAGCATTTTTTAATATTTTGTCGTCTATTTGGTGATTATTTGATGTACTACACGCTCCGCCATTGTCTGAGCAAGTGTAACCGTACATTGGGTGTTAGTTAGTATACAGGCTACGAGTCTTTGACTGATATGTAAACCGAACGATGTCTTTGTAAAACTTTTAACTATGTTTAAACGTATACTTGCATCGTATTTATTATCAAATAACTTAATCATTTTCCTTAACTACTGACTCAACTGACATACTTCAAGTTCTTTTTGCTATTTTTGGGACAAATGATGCAGACACTCTAAGCTTTGGTTTGATATTGTAGAATAAATTATCATAAATTAGTTTTAGAAATTGATATTTTAATTAGTCATCCAATAATTGCTATACCTTTGACTTTTTATAGAAAGAGTGTCCTTATATAGAAAGACAAATGGTAAAATTTATCACACGATTCTTACGAGTATTTAACCAAACAATGCGTATTTTACGTATATTTATTTATTATGTTAACTTTTGTGAAGATCTTAAAATATAGTTAAAGATTATTTAGTAAAGACTCCAGCAAAAACAAATAACTACTGATTTTAGTCTATTTGTCGTTTTTGAGTACCTACGCGTTAACGGTATTTTAACGTTAGTCAACAGAGCCGTTAGGTGATAATACAAATAAATGTGTTCATATTGCTGGTCATTATAATAACAAAAGCTTTATTTTTTCAGGTAAGAACAACTGGTATCGATGTGGTGAGAAATTCTACGCTGGCACGTGAGTTGGGTTAAAAAGAAAATCCACACCTCGTATTTTATTGTGATATAGAAATTTCGAAATTTAAAATATGTCACGACGTATAATATGGCCGGGGCGGACCATTTGCAACATGTACATTGTACGTACTTAAATCATTTTTAGTTGCACGTATATGCAAATTGTCGGCAATATGTATCTATTTACACACATTAAAAGTCCTGATGATGATAATTATTTTAAATCATCTGTATCGTTAGTGGTTCTTTTTTGTTAATTTACACTATTTGAATACAGAAAGAATTAAAGTAAAAAGCCAGCTTGAAAGGCTACATTTGGTAAATATTAATCGGATATTTTTTATATTTAAAAAGTAGATGATTTCTAGACACTTTTGATGTGTTTATTTTACTCAGATCTGAGTTTTTTTTTAATTTTATAATAACTGGGCAGGCATTTGACCACCATCGTGCTTAATAAACAGGATGTGGTCTAAGGTGTTGCATTTGCATGCTTGCCCAGGAAATGCCTATTCACTCTCGCCTTGAAGAGGCCAAGGTTGTAGGAATCGGGGAACACATGAGCAGGCAGCGCCTTCCATTCTTTAGCGGTTCGCATTAGAAATGTGTCAGCGAAGCGCTTGGTACGGACCGTTGGAATGTCAACGACGTACGGGTGGTTAGCTAACCTGCGTCTGGTACCCCGATGGTGGGAAGCGGCTGGAGGAACAAGGTTGTGCAGTTCACTCGCACACTCCAAAGTGTATCCTATAAAAGACCGATAGACATGCAACTTTGCGACGGTGACTGAGGCTCTGCAGTTTCGCCGTGGCCAATGCTGAGTTTCCAATGAGTCCAGTAGCTCTAGCTGATACTTAGCAGAACCATCCCACAGGTGACAGCAGTACTCCATATACGGCCGAATCTGCGCTTTATATAAAAGGAGCAGCTATTCGGAGAGAAGTATCGCATAGCCTTAGAGAGGACGCCCAGTTTCTTTTCAGCACACTTCGCAATGGAGTCGATGTACTTGCCAAAGTTCAGGTTGGAAGACTGCTTCAGGCCGAGAAGTTTCAGATTTTCGGTTATCGGCAAGGATACTCCCTGAAAAGTCGGAGTCAGTTGCAAGGGACTCCGTTTGCGGTGAATAAACAAGCTTGTGTTTTAGTTCATTGTCTTCCTATTTACCTACGACGGTACGGAGACGGTATATGCGTTTGGGGTGAAAGGTTGTTTGTTTGTTTGTTTGTGCAAATAAATGTAACCAATTGGCTCCAAAAATAAAAATCTGATTTTGATGCGGTTTTCAGTGATGGGTTCGGATTTTATTGTTGCATCTTTTTAGATATGTGCTACGGTGGCAACTGACCAGGGGGCGCTGCAGTAAACTATTGTTTTGCAAATCAATGTTACCATTTATCTCCAAAACTACTCGTCTGATTTTGATGCGGTTTTAGTAATGTGTTTGGGTTTGATTAGTAAATGTTCCTAGATAAATGTTACGGTGACAACTCACCAGGGGGCTCTGCAGTAAACATTTGTTTAAGCATAACCAAAACTACTAGTCCGATTTTTATGCGGTTTTCAGCAATGGGATTTATGTAGTACAATGTACATAATATCTATGCTCTCTAAAACATTTGATTTAAAAAGCAAAATTAAAATTTTTGAAAAATCCCGCTACCTTTAAAACGTAGTTGAAAAAGGATAAAATAATTTAAAAACCCCCGACTTAATTATCCTTTGAGGGCTGCCAACACTAATATAAATTTCAGCATGAATATAAATAAATCCAATTATTCACGTTACTATAAAACTGCAAAACTGTAATTAAGTCGGGGGTTTTTAAAGTATTCTATCCTTCTTCAACAACGTTTTAACCGTCGTGGGTTTAAAAAAAAGTGTTCAAAGGAACAAATCAATATCAACAAATGTCCCGAAAACTGCAAACAGTTAAATAGCGAGTACTTAGGTACTTTTATCATTGAATATTTTGTTTCGCTCTTCTTTTTAATTTTAATAACTTTAATGGTAATGCGATTATTTACTCCATACAAAACTTATTAAAGGTTCTGAATGTTGTTTGTGCAATTTGTAAGTCTACTCAGGATCGGAATGTAAATCTGACACCATTCCACTTCATACTAGGTTAGGGACATTGAATTCATTACTTAAATTAGCTCTATAGAGTAACTAACTTTATGTACAATGTTGGCCTTAAGTTTGTTTCTTCATCATTGTTGTTACAATGAGGCTGATTTGTTTTGTGTAATTATAGTACCTATTTACAATCATAGTTTATGGAAACCTTGAATAATAATGCCATATGAAAATGAACATAAAAAAGGTATTTTGCTACTTATTAAACAATATATGACAGACGAAGTATTGCCTTGAATAATTAGCGTAGGTAGACCCAGTAATCAATTTTATTGATTTATCTAAGTGTTAAATGTATATTATACTTACATAATATACCTAAGACTATAGCCACTTAAGCCCGCAACTTTTTTCAGTTCCTCATAAAAAATCATAGAAGATAGAAAATAGAATTTTGTCACACTTTAAAAATAATCTTTATTCTACCACAATAACCTAAAGTTGTCTTTCCTTCTCCAAAGTTTTTTCTATCTCCACTCCATACCTAATTGATTTAATGGTGGAACTTACAAGCATGAAACGGCAAAATACGAGTACGAGTATGTATATATTTTTGTAATGCCAAAGTACTTATTGCTTTCTTTTCAAGGTATCAAAATGCAAGCGATACCGTAGATCCAAACTGGAATTATTTAAGTGTCAATTTTGAATATTGATTTAAGATAGGTTTACTAGAGCTTTGTCGCCTAGATATTTATGTAATTTTGTCCAAAATAAAAGCGGTTGCTAAGTAATGTACCTAACCATATCTTGGTTAGTTACGTTACTTAGCAATCTCAAGCCGCCTATCTCTTATTATGGATGACCATTAAACATTTTTACACATAACTTATTGATCTCTGATGTCGAAATGCTCTATATTGTACGCCGAATCCTACACCTATTGTAACGTTGTTGAGATACTTACAATGTATTCATCAATATGCTTCTGTCGCGGATCTGGGTGCTTCAGAGAGCGGGTTCTGTGCCTCATAGATAGTTTATTACGAATGGCTAGTATGACTATACTATCATCATTAAAACTCACTGCATAAGTATTTGCTTGACCCAAGTTTTTTGTTAAATATTATGTTTTACCACAGTAATATTTTATTTATTACGTATTATTTGTTCAACTGATAAAGAAAATGTTTTTATGCACGGTTGTTAGAACTTCATAATAAATAATATCAACGCTATAAAACAGAAACATGCTGCAGAAAAGCAAGTTTTCTTTTCATTTTCAAAGCATTATTAAGTTATAGTTTGCCGTAACGTAATTAATACTCTTTTAGTTTTAACTTTCTTATCTGGTACAATCGGGGAAATTCCTGGTTGACTAGTAGATAGAGATGTATTGGGAAACATTTTCTCGGAAAGTACTAAAGCTTAAGAAATAATTTATTATTCAAAAGAAATTCTTGGTGGTATTTTATTTCTGATATAGACGTTTTCTGTATATATATATATTTGACCTTTTTAAATAAAGCTCTCTAAAAAAACTATACTGGTCAACCGGGAAGTTCCCCGATTGTACCAGATAAGAAAGTTAAAACTGTACCTACCTTAAATAAAAGTTGCTCTTAGTACCTATAAACTTAATTAATTCTTATTTCAATTAATATGTGTTGTAAAATAAATTACATAATCGAGCAATCTTCACATTTTATTGATGTAATAATTATAGCTATATGATCCACTCGATCCACAGTTTCCACTGTTCTGTCTACATCTCATTGATAACAAGTCACGCCTACTAACCTCTCATTGAATATTAGGTTCAGCCCACTGTTTGGTAGGTGGTGTCTTCTGACAGCTGGTTTATTGTCCACCAGACTCGTATCAAAATGTTAGGTACTTCTTTATACAAGCAATACATGCTTACTTTTATATCAATATCACCATCAGAATACATTAAGTGTACTAATTTGCGTTCTATTGCTCTGGGGTGATGCAGTACTAATATTTTAATGCTATTTTATTGATGTTTGAACAGGCTTCAAGTTATGACTTGCCATTTATACAATTTTGCCTTTGCGATTAAGTAATATTTCGAGGCTTCAATAGATACTCTTCATAACTCCATCACGCCGGAGGCTATAAAATTTCTATTACCCATTGAACGCACATAATAGTACATAAACATCTGAACTGTTTACACCTATAAACCATAAGCGTAGTTTAATGATTTTTGGCACCTATATAGCAAAAACAGCAAAATTATGGTCCCTTCCTTTGACTTGTCTATTTGCGGAAGGCTCAAACTATGAAAAATAAACATAAGACGATAAATCAGCGCAACCAATAGTTTACAGCATCTCTTTTATAGCTATAATAAAAGAACCGTCAACTGCGGACAGTGTACCGAGAATAAATAGTATGGGACGTGGCCAGCATTCTGGAAATCCAGAAACTCACGTCCATTGGTCTGGTTTTAAATTCGACACAAATTTAGTTGATTTTAACTGGCACGCCTATTTACTAGAGCAAAACACGCGTAAACTCTATTCTAATATATAGCGCCGTAAATCTGAAACCTAGTTCTATGAAAATACACATTATTCCAAGCGTTGCATTGGACAGTTTACATTTTTCCATTCTATTCATACATTTGTAAAGATACAGTATCGCGGTGCAAAAACTCCTGGTATGTTCCCATGCACTCCGCAAAAGTACGCACTTTAGGTTCCGTTAAGTTTTATGGTACTGGCCGCGTAAGTGGCTGCCCCACTGAGACCAGTTATTGGACAATTGATAAATATATTGAACGCATAGGAGAGCTTTGTGGATCTTAAATTTACCTAACCTCATTATATTTATTTTTGGAAACTTTGTGGGTTTTATATTCTTTGTGTGAATGCGATCTCGTTTGTCGAGCAATATGATGTTTGGGTACTGGAAAACTTTTTAAATTCATTGAATTATTATAACTAAATGTGATTTACCATCATATAATTCAGTGTCCACTACAGAACTCGAACACCTCATCAGTATTCAATTACCATATCCAGTGAGTCCTTTGATCATTCATAGATTAAGATATCATGATAAAGCGTTTCAATCACAACTGTATAAGACACCCTACGGTGACATTTCCAACTGGTTTCCATTTTGAGTTCGTTTCGCAATATGTATACAATGTCGGCAGTGCTCCTGGCTGATATATGCACTAAGTATTTTGCAATGTTTATCGACTGAATTGTACTGTATCCTTGTGCACCATGTGTTCATTAAAAATGACTCACGTGCTTATTTCGTCACTTTTCTTAGAACATCAATAGTCATTCAGCCTACGCGTTACTCTGATGTCGTAGTTTTCTTGTTATAATTGCATCTTAACCCATATTTGTGGTTATAATTACCCAGTTTCTACAAATTTTATAGGTGTTCAGAGAAATCAGTGTATTTTCATTTGACTGTGGCGAAGGAGAAAATAAAAATTACCAACAACTCGTAGGTTTTATTTCACTAACGTTATTTTCATTTTGACAGTAGATAAGATTTTTGAATTTAACTGATGTTTATGAATACAGGATGAAAAAAATATATAGGCCCTGGCTAAATAAAAGATTTAAGGTAGGTCCTACCTAAAATCTAAAATCTTTTATTTAGCTCATTTTACTGAAAGGAAACATTCCTTAATTTTTTTTAAGAAATACAACTGCATTGAAACATTTAATAAAAATATGCTTCCCACAACCAAGAATCGATCGAACCACCTAAAATCTGTAAAAACAACATTCTGTACTTTTATACCATCAACCGATAGGGTCAATCAAAAGGATCAACTCTCTCTAACAAACATAGTAAATTAAATTAAAGGAAACACATGAAAACTCAACTAATACACTCAACGGTACGGATAAAGCACTTTTATTCAAGGCTCTTTTGAATTTACAAAAATCTTTGAATGCAGTTTTGTATCGTTTAAAAAATAAATGAATGTTTCCTTTCAGTAAAATGAGCTAACTAATGGATTTAAGGTACTCCCCCTTCAAGATTTTTTTCCACCCTGTATAGTAGGTACCTATTTTATTTTTAACCGACTTTAAAAAAAGAAGGAGGTTATCAGTTCATCGCGTATATATATTTTTATGTATCTTTACCGATTACTCGAGACCGCCTGAACCGATCAAAATAATTCAAACGTTATAACATCGGGATTGTTCCCAAGTTGGTCCCATTTTTTTAATTTTCTTGATAAAAACTGTGGTTTTTTACCGTCAAGCGGTTTGACCCAAACGGTTTGACTCAAACTAGAAGTTGCCTACACTAATACTTTGAGTCAAATCAAAATCAATACTAGTTTAAGTGCGGGGCTTATTCAAACTTTAAAAATTGTAAAATATTTTTTTTTATAAAAAGTAGGTTTTTATTTTTTTTATAAAAAGTTTTGACGAAATAAGAACTCATTGTAAGATTGTCGGTTTAAGCACATTCATTTCGAAAAATTTCATTATTATCCGACACTTAAATCCCTAATTTGAATAATGATTTATTTCAAACAGTCCTATTAATATTATACAGACCAAAGATTAAGCAATTTCGATCTGTTACATCTATGGGCCCGTGCAATATCTTAAACTACCGTGCCGACTACATGACATAATGGTGCCTTTCAATTATCTCGTCCCCATTCATTTCAGTGCAATGCTTTTCAACTGCACAACATCTTTATGGGCGGGCTGTTTTAATAGTTTTGTCTTTTGTCTATTCCATGCATGACCATTTGGTACTTGTAAGTCAATGAGGGCCTTTTTTACTTTGAGATCATTTACTAAATCCATTTAACCTTCGCTGTGCCTATCATTAATGTGTGTAGATAACGACGTCCGGTTTATATTTCTTATTAATTTCATTTGTCTAGTCGTATCTAGGCTATAAATTGCCTCGTTTGCGAACACAATGTAACAATAGTTCCCTAGAGACTTACAAAACGAGAAAATCTATTAATTCGATGTGTTCTAAATTCAATTGATTACGTATTCTTATATTTGTAATTCATATTACCATAATGTAGTGCTAATCACTGAGTGTTTCAGATTACTCTAGCTAGATATTCAAGTTTTGTAATTTTAATTAAATGGAAACACTTTAATTTCTTGTTAGCTAATTCAAACAAGAAATAACACAACTGGTGTCAGAGCCGAATATCATCGGGGAAATAAAATCCGCCCGACTTCGCTGGCTAGGGCACGTGGAGAGAATGGGAGAGGATCGAGCTGCCAAAAGAGCGTATCTTGGACTACCAGCCGGACGACGTCCAGTTGGTCGCCCAAGATACCGCTGGAAAGACGAAGTTGCCAAAGACCTAAAGGAACTGGAAGTACCCGACTGGTCAGGCTTGGTACAAAACAGGAACGCATGGTGCATTTTGATGTCGGAGGCCAAGATCCACTTCGGGTCGCTGAGCCAGCGAAGTAGTAGTAGTAATTTTTCCTTAGTATAAATTAACTGATGATTTATCTCATGAGCATGACTTTGCTATTGTCACTTATTGTAAAGCATCGATGGATTTTCATGCTGTAAATGAAGAGAGAATGTAACCAGAACATCGCATTTTAATCTTATTAGACTATTGTTGTTGAATAAGAAATGCTTGTTGTTAGTTGCGTGATTTAAGTTTCTTTAGTTCGCCAATGCAAGTCAACCAAACGTAAACTAACCGTGGCGCGGCGTTTACGCACCGATGCTCATCGTGAGAAAATTCCCTCTAAAGTTACATTGTTCTAAATTCACCCTCGTGTATAGAGCAGACACATGAAATCCCGTACACATCTAAACGATATGGAAACATGCTGCAATGTATGTATCACACAATCATAATAATCATGATTTATGGATATTATCACTACAAGTATTTTGATATGCAGTTTGCGGCTTATGAAAATAAACCTCCATCATGCATGTTCGAAATATAAACTAAAATATGATCCAAACACCAACTTGTAATTTATATGTGTAGGAACGTCACGCACTTTTGTTATTATGATCGCTTGCACCAACTCATTGAATTACTAAATACTTTGTAGTTGAAACATTGACGATTAAAGAAATTAACTTTCCGCACAGTGAAACTGAGGATGAGAGTGATTTTGACATTGAATGTTACGTTGTTTAAATAGGTCGAGCAATTATAATTATTGCGTTACATGAATTTTACAGCTTATTTGTACCATTTAAAATTTGTTAAATATAATACGGGAGATTGGGATTACTACCCAAAGCGACACGTAGGCTGTACCATTGTTAGTGTTGACAATGGAAGTGAGATCGCATTACATTAACCGGTATCTACCAGCAAGCGTACACAGTTGACTGTTGCAATCCTCTGGGGAACAAATCATTATAATGATAGTACCGATACCTACACATTCAAGGCATTACCTACAAAAAAAAAATCCCAACATTGGAAATACACCTAGTGTTACCCTGCTTTTATTTACTATACATTTCGACGAATCTTCTAGATTTTATGCAGTTGCTTTTATATATTTATCAAAATCTGTTTTTAGAGGTACATATTTTATATACTTGTGTTTCAGCTATTGTTACTCAAGACTTTGAGTGCAAATTTAACAAAATTTACAACATTTGTCAGAAGAAAAAAAAATTATTTGACGTTGACGGACATTTGATTACCGTTCACTGATCCGATTCAGCTGTACAATGAAATTTTCGTTGTTAACTCACGCAATAAAACCATTCCTCTTTCGTGAGACTTCTAGTAAACCTATTTCTGTTTTAATAGTTACGTATTACATTACAATTCGTCGCCAACGCCGCAAAGAGGCGAACCTCATACAAATGGTCAAAAATGAGTTAAGTATACAAAAATGCTCCACTCTTCACGCACTTAGTTGTCACAAAAGGACGCAGCTTTAACACTAATAAAAGAGAAAATAAATTCATGGCGTATCTCAAAACCACTTCTGGCAAAGTTTCACGAAAAGACGAAACTCGAAGTTCGCCTTTTAGCGGCGACTTCTCGCGAGTAGTGCAGAAGCCGTAAGTCAATTTTCGCCCTTTCATGCCGGCCCGCTTATGACATTTATGACAATGCCATGTAAGTATAATGTGTAGTCTTTTCACAAAGAATCATAAAAAACAACAGAAATCTCAACTTGCTTAACTAATCCGAACATTTTTAAGTTAGACAATTTTAAAACTTTGTATTCAGTTATTTATTGATAAAATAAATGGTTTATATAAGTACCAGAATCGAGACTAAATACTAAAGTTATTTTGTTTTGGAATGCTAGAGTCGGAAAGTGAAGATATTGTGTGTAATATATGTATACCTAATTTGAAAAAGTTTGCTACACTAGATACTGAAACTGAACAACACATAGAGAGTGGTTTTGAGCTGAAGAAAATAACTGGCGTTGTATTCGTGGATCTGTCCGCAGCCCACGATACAGTAAACCTCAGGCGAATGTTGCTGAAAGTGGTGACTACAAATTTGTCACAATTCTCCGGGAACTTCTCCACCACCGTCGCTTTCAGGTTCATCTTCCTCAAGACAAAAGACGTTGGAGGTCACAAATAAACAGGGCAGCGTCCTAGCTCCGCTGCTTTTTAATATCTACATCAACGACCAACCACCCAGCCCAAACACTAGCCGCTTTCTATATGCAGATGATCTTGCGCTGTCCACTCAGGTGACTAGTTTTGAAAAGATTGAGGCGATTTTATCAGAGGCACTAAATAACCTGAGTGCCTACTATGAGGAAAATTAGCTCAACCTTAACCCTTCTAAAACAGAAGCTTGCGCTTTCCACCTGCGCAATAGCCAAGCGACTCGCAAGCTGAATATTGAGTGGCAGGGTGTGGCTGTAGCTCAGTCAGCTCACCGAGCGTGGCGTAATTTCAGACAGGTCACTCACATAAAACTGCCAAATAATTAAAAAGAAGGTGCACACTCGCAACAACCTTCTGCAGCGTCTCACTACAACAAGTTGGGGAGCCTCACCGAATGTTCTGCTAACATCTGGATTGGCGCTTTCCTTTTCGGCAGGCGAATAAGCGTGTCCCGTGTGGATTCGCTCTGCCCATGCTAGGCAGGTGGATACAACGCTAAATGAGACCTGCCGAATCATTAGGGGCTGCCTTAAGCCGGCCCCAGTAAGTTTGCTGTACCCACTAGCTGGTTTAGCGCCTTCAGATGTCCGCAGGGCTGTAGCTAGCTCCTCTGAAAGAGCTAAGATGGACAGCGATTCACGACACCCTTTGTACGTAACATTGCGGCGCGCCCGAGGCTGAAAAGCCACTTAACGGTTCGACGCACCTTACGAAGCTGCGTCAGCTGCGTAAGGTGGTAACCGTTGTCCATCGAACCCAAAAATGCGACCTATGCCGTGAAAAAGTGACCCTACCTACTACTTACGTCCTAATTACTGAAAGCTGTCCCCCTGGCCATGATCCACCATGGCCGATCTGGAGGTCTTCATTATAGGCTTCGAACTCAGACCGGCCGGAGCAAAGAAAGCATGATCAGGTGGGGCTTTTCGGTTGGTTTCGCGGAATGCCATTGCAGTGTAGTCCAAAAGATGGTCCATCTAACATCGTGCCCTGCGTGTCCTGCATGCAGGAGGATCTCATGACAGCATCCGACAAGGCTGTCCCAAGTGGCTGAATTCTGGGTCTTAATACTTAAGTGTCTGCCATCGACACACTAAGAAGAAGACTAGAATGTACGGGAGCTCGGTGGAATTGATAAAAATAAGTTTTTACCCAAAACTTATTGTTATTAGCAAAAGTAAAGTTTAAAACAGAATACACACTGTTTCAAACTGTATCTTGCACTGAGTTTCATGTTTGTATCTTTTTCAATAAAGAAGATATTAGTAAAAGTCGTAATTGCCCCGTGGCGGGGCATTTAAACCGCCGTTTATCAGATTCTCGAATGAAATCGCTTTTTTAATACTCTTATTGTCAGTTATTTATATCAGAAACATATGAATACAATTCTTAAATTCAATGCTTTCTTAAATGTAATTAATAAATTTGTTAGAATTGTATTCCGGAACGACGCTGTTACGATTCAACGTAAAGACTTTTTTTCGTCTGTATAGCCACGCTCAACCTTATTAAAAGTAATGTTGTGATTTTTCAAGTCATTATAGATGTTTTTTGCAAAGTGCGAGCACGAGTTAAGTGATCTCATTTAGTTAGGTTTTTTAATAAATACTCATTTACATTTAGTAGTTTGTTTCTTTACAACAAACTTTTCATATAGATATGCATGAGGCGTAACTCTCATATAAGCGGTACAGAAACAGATCGTCTTGACAGAAAAGAGGCGTCACAAAAAGGCGTATATTTTTTCCCGGATTTTCCTTGGCAAAAACAGCACTGTAAAATGTTATAACTATATTAACTTAGTACCCATGTTTCCATAGTGTACCCTTATATGTAATGTTTATCATTATAATAGTTTTTCTTTGATATACGGTTAAAATAAAAGCGCCATTCGGAAAAAAAAACGGTTTTTTGGCTCTCCTGTACAGTTTTAAGAAATGAGGTTCGCCCCTTTGCGGCGTTGGCGACGAATTGCACCAAATTACTCAATACTGTACGAAGTCCTGTAGTCGCACTGCTTTCAAGTATTGCCATCAATATTCGACCATTTAATAGTTTCATCTCTCATTAATGTAACAGTGAAAATACAAAACCTAACAACGAAAAAGAACCAAGTTGGTTAGAATTACATGCAACGGTTAAAGTAAATCGAGTGAATATTAAATTAAGCCTTGTTAACTATGGATAACTAACTATTGCGGCTGTTGCGATATTCTAGTTATCTTGAATGAAATATAAAATTGTATATAATATTTTGATTCTCTGATTTATCTGACCTTACTTAAGTTATATTCAAGGTTTTTTTTAATATCGTTTGAAATAGATTTGAAATGATAAAATTAAGCGCAAGGGAAACTATTACCATAATTTGTGTGAATTGATAGTCTTTTTATTTTTTTATTTCATTATTTATATTAGTTCCAACATTTGTCAAGAAACTATTAACCCACATCGTAAACTTAATAGTAGGTATCCATTCCTTACGCAACTGCAATCCCGTGTGTGACATCAAAAACTGGTCCATGAATACATTAATCAGAACTAACATAACTAGAGTGACAGACGGACGGACAGCCCCTAAAATCACCTGCGTTGTAACAACCTCTATTATGCCGCCTTTGTTTTTGTTTGGAAGTCTCATTTGGCAGCACAATACCGACTGCATTGTTCAAACGTCCATTACAAGTGTTTCGACACCCGTCAACGTCCGTCGCGATAAGTTTTCAAAAGATTTAATTTTTTACTTGATGTGTTGTGTGACCTTGAAGTATTGACCATCAGATTTCTCAGGCCGTCATAGTGATAAATTCTGTCAACGAAGGGTGATTAATGGATTTTGTTCAATTTATTCACACTGCTCTTAGATGCATAAAAACCACCGTGAATGAACCATCACCGCGATAATAATCAAAGAACTGTTACAAATCTTCAAAACCTTTTTTAAATCATTTATTATGTCAACGTCAGATACAAGACTTCTTGTTTACTTCGAAATCGGCCGCGGCGTAACTTTCGTTGAACTCCCAGTTTAATTCCATACCCTTAAACGACCAAACTTTTCCATCCTAAAAAATATCGGACCATCAATATGCGTGAGAAGGCAGCAATTAAATACATAATCCAACGCTGGTCAGTCCTGGCTTCACTCACCGTCCCTTATAAGGCGTGAAAGCTCCTCAGTATTGTCGCCAGTTCCTCGATGGACCTACATCGAAAGCAGATAAGTGAATGCAGTTGTTTGTTACTGAGATTCTCGTATCTACAGTAATCGAATTAGCAGATGCGTTAATGAATACGGAAACTGCAGAGAAAGCATCTGTTTGAACAAAGTATGGATTCTCATAGCAATAATTTCATGATCAAAGTAAAGACTTTGGTGTCGCAAGTAGTCGCAATGTATGCGTAACTTCCCAAAAAGTAATGACAAGGACAATGTTGTACTTGTGTCCTTTTGTTATAAAATTAGCTATAATGAAATTTCAAAAATCTTATAGAAAAAACAAAGTAATATGGAAAATATGTAAATCTCAGAATCAGGATTGCGACTGCGAAAGTCCCGAAGCTAATTTTATTGCTATCACTAAACTTAACCGGATTGCGGCATACAAAACGAAGAGCATTTACATTTGATATAATTAATCATATAGGTGTATTCATGAAAAAGAAATCTTGTTTGCAAATTAAGTTAACATTATAACCTGGCATACTGTGTTTGTGAGACTTGACACATTTTTTTATGCGTGCTACAAAAACAGATGGTCGACTGATTACGCGGTCCGGATATTAGCCAATGAGTCATTGTGTCTTTATCTGGATACGGTTGATAAAACCAGACCCCTAGTTTGCTTAGCAATTCTTCGTTTAGGAGGGGAAGTTTAAAATGGCATTGCTATATATGGTGACTACAAAATAAAGAAATTCATTCTGTTTCCCGTGCTTTTACCATTTTATTATTCTTATTCTCACCAACGTGATTTTTACTGGTTTCTTAAGTTGTTCGTGACTGTAAGCATCTGATCTCGAATTATTGCTATTGAACTTATCGAAGTAAACTTAATACAGATACCAACCTATCATCGTCGATCTAAGTGCATCTATAGTAGTCGTGCAAAAGGGCCTATCCAGAAATCGATCTAGGTATCTGCAATATTTCTCCAGCTTCAAAGATCATCAATCTCTGTCTTATATATTGTTTCCTAACTATCCTGCCTTATTCCTAGATGATTGATAAAACCTAGAATATCTCAGAATATTCATTCACGAAGTTATAGGATGCGTATTGCATCAGCACAAGCTGGGAGGCCAGAGGATGACAGTGTGTCATATCATTAAAGGTGTAACTCATAATCTATCAATAATACGGCTGTCGTATGATGTCATAAGTCTTCTGTAGGTACTGCAGCCATACAGCCTTCAGGCGGCAAAAATAATATGACCCAATGATAGGAGTGTTCTTCAATGTTAATATTAATTTACTTTTCTGTATAAAATAGGAAAATTCGTGGTCTGGTTATAGTCTTCATACATACGGTTTTATACAGACGTTCAAGTTTATGAATACAGAATGTTTATATAAGTTTACTCTGAGAAAGCATCGAGAGAAAGATATTTTTTAAATTTTGTTGTCTGTTTTCTTCGAAGTCACTAACTTTTTCACCGTTCTAAAGCCGGGACTTTATATTTATATTTGATTACAACTGGGGGCCTACTGTTCTGCCACCTCTTAGCGCAGTATTGTTTTTAATCTGACCTATCATACTATTTCGTACTTCGATCAAATAATGCTAAATACTATATTACTAGCGCTACGGCCCTCGTAAGTTTATTGTTCCGCAAGAAGCTTTGTGACGTCGTTTTCATTATATGAAGTGGGTCAAAGTTTGACAACAAAATTTTGCTTTGTGAAGATCATGGTACGAATTTGAACACTTTTAGTATAAGCTTGACCATTCAATAAATCAAAAACAAAACGTTCTTTTAAAATTATTTTCTAAAAATTGATGTCACTAAGGAATGTTTTTTTCTTTGCAGAAATAGCAAAAGTCCGAGCGAGTTTATTCCAAATAAATGGAGTCAAGAAAGAACCACTCGTGTTGCCAGAACCAGAAGGCATGGTCACCACACTCACAGAGAAAGTATACGTGCCAGTCAAAGAACATCCAGATGTAAGTTATTTATTGCTTTTATTATTACAATAAAATTTAAGGTGTGATTATGCCATCATCGTCGATCTAAATTCTCCATGTATATTAAGTTATTTTAAAGCAAATACAGCCTATCTTTTCTTTCTTTAACCGTAGTTCTATTCGATAGAGGCAGCTTCGTCAGCAGATCTCGATTACCTATTCCTTTTTTTTAAGTATATTATGAAAGTGCAATTAAAGACACATTTATTTGATTGATCAACTTGTATCATCATCTGCATCGGCATGCTCTCTTGTAACAACGATGGATTTATTAAGTACTTTTACAAATATGAATCGAGTAAGCGGAAAATGTATGTGTCGTATTTTATAATTTGATGGCTCTATTTCAAAATTTAATTCTATCTCTAATAGGACTAATAGGTGCTTACAACTTATTTGCCATTCATAAACCATTTCTCAAGACGTGAATGAGAACTTTCTGTAAGCACACAAGTAATTGTCTGCTCATTAATAATTCAACTGTCAAGAGTCAACTCGACACATGAAAGGTGTTTGAAATGATTATGTGTAAACACTACAGTTTGTATCACAACAAGATGTCCGGTTACTTTAGAAAAGATTGTTGTGATAAATCAATTTATTTATTGATGAGCGTTATAAGTTATTAATTACCGTAGGAACTCTTGGATTTAACAATTAATGAAAAGAAGAATCTGATTTTAATACTACTATTACCTATATATAGGTACAAATCTAGCCTGATTATATTTACCAGTAAGCATATGTCAACATTAAACAAGAAACTTATTGCGATAATGCTTATACAGAATGTAATTACAAGCAATAAACTTGTCAACATCGGTTATCATATTACCCTCAATCCAAACATAGCTATCTTTAGAGCGGTATCCCCTGAAAAAGTAATTAAATCCTTACGACAATTCATCATAAAGAATTTAATGTTAAAGTACATAAGTATGAAGTCAGGGCTTCGTATAGCGTGTTAGTCATACAGATAGAAAGACAAGGTTGGCAGGCTGCTACATTTGGCGACTTATGTCAGGGCTATTGCCTCTTTGGAGCGACACGTTTCTACTTGAGTTTTATTTGACCCTCAGTGATAGCTCCCATTCATTGGAATCAACGCTCATTTGCAACCGAACCCTTTTTTGGAATGAGTTCAACGATCTCACTGATTCATTTCTTTCAATAACGTATTAAGAGTTAACAGTATCTTTCTTTTCTAGTATTTCGCATTTTAAAACTTGTTTATAATTTGTGCTCCCATATTTATTATTATTGATTGTGCTAGGTTTAATTGAAATGAATTTAATTTTGGTTACTATCAAAGAGACAGTGCAGATAAGTTGATTTACATCAATACTTTGCAAGTATCATTATCATGTTGAACCTTTGTGTTCTTAATCTTAATTTTCGATTTGCGCAACGGAAGTAAGTATTAAGGAAACTATACTTTCTAGTTAAGTAACTATTTCAAATGTGACGAGTGCTTTTGCATATTAAAATCAAGTTTAGTATATCAAGTTTATTATGATAAATAGCGGCGCCGGTGCCGGTTGCAACAAGAGTGGTCGGTGCTTGTCTCGAATGCCGCAGCGCCAGCCTTCTATGGTTTTAATAGAAAGTTTCTTGTTGTTGTGATTTTATGAATCATCTGGATATTTTTCTTGAGAGAGCTTACGGTGGTTTTTCAACAATTTACCGTTACTATTAATATTAGTACCTACACCTGATAAATTTAAGTTCATACTATTTTAATATTTGATTAGTTAATAAATAATTAACATGTTTGATTGCATCAATGGAGCTTTTCTTTTCATTGAGTTTAAATATGTCTAGAGTATTCATTTGAATGAATGTTTCATTGTTTTACTAAACATCATGATTTATCATTCGATCGTTGTGAGCAACCAAACAAGTGAACTTAAATCTTTACATAAATCAATAAGCAAAGTTATATTGATTGTCGATCAAAGAGCCGCCGTTGGAGATCAGTCACGTACCAAGATAGAAACAATTCCAACGACATGATGAGAATGTCACTTTATAGATATTCTCGGAACCATTACAAGGACATAAGCAAGTTATTCAATTAAAATTAACATTAACTTATATATCACGATTGCAGGTTGTATTTGAATGAGCACCTGCAGCACGTTGTAAAATAGAATTCAAAGTTAAAAATAATAAAACAAATGAACAACAAACGTCTTACAAATTATTTCAAGCATCATTAGCAGAACAAATGTTCATCGGCAAAAACTCTCTTTTTAATGTAAACGGTAGTTCCACAAATACATCCACGTTATGTTTCTCATGCCGAACATATTGCCGAAACAATGGTTTTGGAACATCGTTCGTTGGTGTGACTAATACAACTGTTTTAGTTTTGTGACTTTAACGCTCCATTTTATTGCTAAAACAAATGGTAACGTGACTAGATTATTCGATTCTTCGGTAACTGACGCACTTGTGGTCTTGTTTACAGCTACACAAATTTTAGCTTCTCTTTTATCTTATCAAGCTACTATATTTTTGGGTACACAAACTGAAATTACTATCTAAATACAAGGTCTACAGTTGTTTCGAGTTGTACAGAATTATAGAGCTTCTATATTTGTAACACAACACAGTTACTTATCTCGGAATCAGATCAATGTATGCGATATTGACTGATATTTCAATTCAATCTAAAATTGCCTACTACTTTTTACGACCTTTCGAGTCAGAATAATTTAAAATATCTGAATAAAGCCTTGTCAATGTGGGACCTCAAAACTTTGCTAGGAATCACTGACCAAAACAAGAAAAAATGTGAAAAATTCGTGTACATGTCATCATATTGCGACTCCACTTTTTTCTGTTTCAAAGACTACACCTATTATGAGTCTGTTAATCTGTTAGTTCTGTTTGTCTGTTAGTAATGATGGTTAATATTTCGTTAACTTTATCTATTGTATAAAATGAGAAGTCAATCCTCTTGATGAATTAGAGTCAAGTGTCCATTAATTCTTTTCCTAGTGAACATACGGAACAAGACGATTCCGCATTGTAGATACTGATATCGATATACATAGTTGCACGCTTATAAAAACGGAGCTTCCTTTCAGATAGTTAGATAAAAGGGTCACATTAACATAATATTTTATTAAAAATGTTTAGCTACTAAAACAAATGAAGTAAAAATATAGAAAGCTTGTCTGTGATATTTAACCGAAATAGATACGCTCTTCGATCCTATCAACCTCTGAAACCTATTCACAAGCTATTTTAATATTAGTTATATTATACTCGGCTGTATATCAAATATCATGTAGAATAGTAACATGACAAAGGCCACGATCCAAAGCCGATAGAATATCAACATCGGGCTATGTCCTCTCTAGAACTCTCCATATAGAGCCAGAGGCGTTATTAAATCCTGCCATATCTGTTGGGCCCGTTACTTTAGCTTTTTCTAAGACATCTTGAGTACCATGTACCGTCATATTATGTACTAAGGCGATGGCCGCTGTAATTTCTGTAGAAAGTGTAGAATATTTATCATTTATTACGTCAATTTAAGAATTATTAAAATCTTCATATTATATTACGTTTATTATTTAATACGAGTCCTCGCGTATGATAAACAAAACACTTCGAATGTCGTTTTGCTCGTTTCATAGTTCTACTACGTCAATCGCAGAATCTAGGATGTCAACCGCATCGCTACCACATTACCGACTTACACAAATGTGAGTCGCGAGAATATCTAACACCGGTTGCACCCATTT
This sequence comes from Chrysoteuchia culmella, assembly GCA_910589605.1. Lineage (NCBI taxonomy): Eukaryota > Metazoa > Arthropoda > Insecta > Lepidoptera > Crambidae > Chrysoteuchia > Chrysoteuchia culmella. The sequence continues at coordinate 9,817,653 of OU342654.1, read as the reverse complement.
TAAGAAAGATCGTAAAACACTTGTGTTCGTCAACAGACAATCGGATTGTTTTAGGGAAAACATGTCTGGCGCAAGCGCGTGTGCTTTATCATTCGCGAGTGCAAATAGCAGCAAAAGCTGTGAATGATCTTACTAAAATATTAAACAACTCGAAACCGTGCCACTGTGTATTTGCTAGAGAATTGCAAATTTATTTTAAATTTTACGATTAAGCTGCTTTAAGAATGAGAGCAGCTGTTGCAATAGCAAAAAGAGATTCTATTGACGTTTCTTTGATTTCTGCTTGTTTATTTAATTCTTTCATTGTGTCAAGGTGTGGCTTGGATTAAAAAACTAGGTAATACTGATCTCCGTTCAATAACATATTTTTGAACTTGATAATCGTTGTATTAACGTCAAAGTTAATAGCAGCTTTGAGATAATTTAACTAGAATGAATAATTTTTGACTTCACGATTGTGCGTGGGTGCATCTTGTTTATCATTAACATCGTTATTTTGTATTTTAATGTACTTTTCTTATGACACCGCGTGAGCTATAACTTGTGCGGTAAACATGTAGGTGTGCCACAAGTTTCCGCTCCATTTTATTTCTACATAGTCGGGACGTTTTATAGAATGTACAATGAACTCTAATTCAAATACTTTTCCACAAATACAACGTTCGTTGATCCCCGTAAAATATATTATTCTTTTAGTTGAAATGGTAACGAGCATTATGTTTTATTCCACAATCTAAGAAAGCATTTGTCTTCGTTTTGGGCTGTTAAGATGTCAACCATTTAGTTTTAAGCTTAAAATAGACAGCCCATGTTCATTAAACGGAAATTTATGTGAGTTTTTGTTTAACTTAATTGTAAGTCTATTTTGAAGATGCTATAACATAACACCATCAAGTAGTACCATTAGCATATTACTTACACATTAAAATGGTTTCTAATTTGACTTAATGAGAAATGCCAGTTCACTACTTTTTATTTATGTATTTTTGTACAATGTTCTTTAATTTCATATTCCTTAAAATATAAAAAAAAAAATGTAGGCACCCTTTCCGGTAATGATTTCCTATACTCGTATTAAATTAAAACAATCATTGGTATTGGAGAAATTCCCATATTACGTATTGCATACATACAAATATAAAATCTTAATTTTTCCCGTTAAGGATAGGCAGGAATCACTTCTTTCAACGTGCAATTATTTTAAAATATATGTAGCTTTTACTTCCTCTACTGTTATACGTCATTCCTTTTATTAATCATCTAACTTAACTGTTTCCTTTCCTTACCTTTAATTCCTATTCTAACACACAACGTTGCAAAGGAACTCTTCATGGGATGACCCAAGTCGTTGCCATTTTTGGAAGGTGTACCTAACTATATATTATGAACGTTCTCCGTATCCCCATAAGTGGGAAGTTATATAATAAGTTTCCAAATGAGACCTTCCAATTACTATAGTTGTTAGTTCCTTAAATAGTTTGAACGGTTTCATTCACAGTTCATACCGGCTGCATTCCTTGCCAATAGCATCAGCTCGTTAGTTCAGCGGTGCATTTCATGTGATAATGCAATGCCTGGTCTCTGAGCGGTAATGGGTTCAGATTGGTCGTGCTCTATTGACCCTCGACTCGTGTCTCTACGGATAGATGTGTTACTAGGACATGTGACTTACACTTAGTTATCTCTGAAATAACTACAAGTCCCTCTATGATATACGTACCTACATTATAAAATTAGTTCATAGTGTTTTATGAATAAAAATGAATCTACTACCACGGCCTCTGGCGGTGGTTGATTGGTGGTGAATGAAAATGATGCAAAAAAATAAATAAAAGTGATAATTAAAAGTAACCTGATGAAATCTGAAGAAATTATTATAGTTGCATTATTGCCTAAAACCACTTAACAAAACAATAACAGTGACAAAAGAGGTTTTAAAGATAAATATAGAGCCAGAATACATTTGTGCATTTTTAAGGTTAATTTCCATTGAACCAATTTATTCTACCAAATTATATCGACATTTGACCATTATGTAATTGTATGACTCATTGTAGTGTAGTGCAACACTTTATTAAATCATTAACCTATAAATCGATCATTAATAATATTATAGAGTTATGATATCTTACATTGTTGAGTCTATGATTAACGGCGGATACAAATCAATCTCATGAGTGATTGTTCCTCATTATGCGAATATATAAGGGAAGCTGTAAGCGTTGATCTTATGTCACCATTTAAATGTCAGGGAATGCCGTTATCATCATTTTCTTTATCTGAAATGATGCAATTCATATCAGTGTCTAGATTAAATACTCACATAACTTAAATTTCAATTCAATTAATCTTCAATCGTTTTATTATCCTTACGTGGTCCACTCTTTTATCCTGGTGTTGCTAAAAATGTACAATTTTATAAATGATTTATTAAACTTTTCCACTAGTGTGCGCTCACCTCAAACCGCAAGACAGCCCTCTCGGCAGTCGGTATCGCACGTCGTGACCAATCGTGTACGACAATTACGTTCAAATTAAACCATCAATCAATTGCAATACGAGATTCGTAATACCCACCCACCTGCAGCCATCCAGTACGTAATGACGGCAATCATCGACGGTCAATAGTTCAACGCTTACTATCCGTTTGGTATCAATTTTATGCAGCAACATTTATTTAAGTAGCCATTCTGCTTTCAAAGCTTTCTGTTTTGTTTTGAGACAATCCATTTTAGTTTAAGATGATTGTCAAAACAATTAGAAGTCAAAATACGTACCTACATACCATCACGCCATATATCCCTTGTAGGGTATGTACAGACACATCTCTACTACGAAACATTTGTTATTTTTTTGGTAAGATGTTTTCCAGAAGCAAGAGTCACACAGGAAAATTTTATGTTTTACTTTCTCTCCCAGTCCAGCATGATAGATAAAGTTAAACATTTAAAGAATGTGAAGTTACAGTAAAATATCTAAATTAAAAACGAACCGAGCGTTAAATAAAACAACATCAAAAACTTTTCCATCAAACACAGTGAACCGTAAAACGAAGTGAATAAAATCCCGCCTGAAATGATGAGCTACTATAATGGAATAAACGGAAGGCACAGTGAGCACAATGAGGGTCAGGATAGTTTGTAGCAAACAGAACGTTTTTGTGGTTTTAATGTAATTACCTAGACGTTTGAACACGTTTCTATTGTTCTTAAGTGTTTCTTTACTGTTACTGCACTTCACAAGTGCTTATCTATGTAAACGATGAAAGCAAAATATGCTTATTATCGAGTCGCAAAAGTTACTCAAACGTTAAGCTGTCATTTCACCGTGCTATCAGCAAAGCTACTATTGAGCGGGACCTGCCAAGTGCCAATTACCAACAAAATGTGTAATGTGTACAAAACCTTATTGTGTTATAGAGGGTAATGTCATGGTAATGTTACCTGTCTAGGTCCTGGTGCGTTACGGCTAAACTATCCATGACTTTATTATGGAAAATAGAAATGCGAGTACGAACAACGACGATTGAATGCCATAATTTATTACGCCCTCCATCCAACTAATGCATGTATTCTTAAATGTATATATAAGTATTTAGAGCTAATAAAATCATCCAAAAAGGGATTTGAACTCTTAACATGATATTATTATATTAACCCAATAATATATTCTTTAATTATAAGTACCTAATTTGTGTCAGTCAGCAGTGCAGACAAAGTAGTAGATGATGAAGATGAATCCAATCTTTATAAAATATTGATGACTATTAGATTTTATGACTAATGACAATTGTCCGATTTAAAATAATTAATATGTAGTTGGTTATTTAAAATAAATGATAAATTATTATTGTTAACCTACATAGGACCTATGAGGCACCACCAATAACGTGGCTTAGATTATAATTAATGAGCTGAATGTTTTATATGACTGATTAAGAATGAATTGTGATGAATTAATTGAAGCATTAAAAAACATGAATCAATAATACACTTAAGTTTGGTTACATAACCGATTGCAGCAGCAGCGGTTAATCAGTATAATGTAGTCTTAAGTGTTTTATGGTAATAGAAACAGAGCAGAGCTATTCAAGAAATTTATTATTTCAAATAGTGGCATTTTCTGCCACATGCCATGCATAACTCTGCTTCTCACAATTTACATAAACAATATAAGAAAGGAAACAGCTTAATAATAAAAATATATCAAATAGATAATTATTGTAATACTGCATATGAAAACCATGATACACAAACCTAATTTTACCTAAGAGTTGATCTTTTAGTAGTACACATCCTCCGGTTACTAACAGAATAAAACCGAGGAAATAAATAATATTCACCAAAACGGGCAAATAATCACAAGTTCAATCCGAATGGGCTCTAATGTGTGTCCTAAGTTTAACTATAGCCAATAATAAAATTAATTTATTACGCCTTATAGATCAGATAAGTGCGATTTATATTAATTGTGATCTTAAAGCATTGGTATGAGCGGGCAAGCGCCTAGCTCGCGGCCGGTATGCGACTGGCCAGTGTTTATCGATTAGATGCGCCCAAGGCTTGTTTCCCAGATAGATCCTTTTGTTTACTCGGTTAGAATTGTATTGCCGGAACTTAGATGTTAGAATTTCTCGTTTTATTTTCACTATTAGTAAAATTATTAAATTTCAACTTTTTGCAATCGAAACTAATATTAATAAAGAGGTGTAAGGTTGTTTGAAAAAAGTGATCTTTGGAACTACTAAACCAATTTCGAAAATTCTTTAATCAATAATAAGCCATATTTGATTGTGAGTTTATCACAAATAAAATTTTTGACGCCAAGCGAAGTGGGCACGTGTCTCAAAGGACCAAATTAACTAGTAATGGTGGTAGAATATCTTTTCGAAAAATAAGCATTAAATGTAATGTTAAATAAATAAAAAAATATTGCCTCTTACTATACCTGTCTCTAAAATTTATGATTTACCTACACATCTTTGATATTTCAAAATAATTGTTCGAATGTTTGTTGATATATCGCTAAGCTATAAATATAGATACGGTGTAATGAACTTCATCAATATGATCTAAACCCGGCTTTAAGATAAGAAAGCGCGCTATTACTCGCAGTACTGTAGCTTCAAAGGAAAATAAGATATCATGGTTTTCTTAGCGACGGAGATTAGATGGAGTCTTGAAACAAGTTACTTGTAATTTATAGTCTTATGATCTTACTAATAATAGGTGTATGGTGGATTTATAGTAAAGCATCTATGACTTTCAGTTTAACTCATCAGGTAAATGTCAACATTTAAAAGGAAGACATTAAAAACTTGGTCTCTCACTCATTCACTATCACTACTTCCTTGTTTGTAGAATAAATATCCAAAGCGAGCGATATAACAATGACCAAAAAAGCTTACTACCTAAACAACTTAGTGGTCCTAGAACGATGTAGGAAATACATAATAATTGAGTTTCAAAGGAAGTCTTTACAGATGAGCCGTTTTGTGGCCAACCACTAAACAGCGGTGAACCCAGCGCTTAGAAATTACATACATTTCGAAACTGCTGCGACTTTATGTTGCTTTTAACCGCAGGATTATAAATATCTTAAAGAGCGCTGTTATAATAACTACATAAGACGAAGGCAATAAGGATGAAAGAAATTGTAGATAAGTATCAGGTGAAGTATTTCAAAATAGAATTAAACCGTTACCAAACAATCGATAAATCAAATTATAGCTTTCGGCTATTTCCAAATTTACAAACCCAAGGCATCATCTATTACATCTGAGTTAACTAACATAGTGATATGAATTATGACCAGTAACTTTAAACTGTAAGACAACTATGTTAATTATGAAGATATATTTTAATTTAATGAGATATCTAGTCTAGCTTGCCAAACCTTGGTGCAATTGTTCTCTCTGTGATTTACAATTCGTCGTCTATCACCGTCACAGTTGCTGGACCGAAACGGGTAATGAATGCTGTCCCAGACTTGTTAGGGCCGCTTATTTCCGCATCTCATATTTCTCGTTCAGCCTCATTGTTACAGCTCGCTAAAACATCATCCATGTATGGTTTACGACTAACATTAACTTTGAGCAATATTCAATTCGGTATTGATGTCACATTCTTGCCGCTCCGCTAAACCTTTCAGTTTGTAGCAATAATAAATATCTTTAAGCAATTTACACGCTGTCACGCAAAACAATTTAGCATGACATGTGACGAATTACTAGCCTACATTTTTCGCTATTATTTATTAGTGTAAATGTTTTAACAAATGTTTCAGTTCCTTGAGAAATCCCTTCAGTAAGAGAATGAGTTAAACTGCTAGTTGGCCATATGCCAATTGTTCCATTTCTTAGTTCGTCATGAACGGCGGATTGATATTAGTTCACAGTTCATGTGCGTTCAGCTGAACGATGCTCTGAGACTTAGATATCGAGGTTAGCTTTATGTTCTATGTACATGCATGTACAGGAAACACGGTTTATGTGAAGCGAAGCGAATAATTAATCTCGCGGCTAATACCATTACGTGTTGCCTACTGGGTTAAATTAGTTTGAGACGTGATCTTTAGCGTTAGTCTTTAAAGAACTTGAAGGAATTTGACAACTGCATCAAAACGTTCCTATAGAAGACGATGATGGTAAAACTAAGATGTTAAATTTTAAGTGCTATCTTTTAATTTGGGATTTTATTTGATTACAGTTCAACTTCGTAGGAAGGATTTTAGGTCCCAGAGGTATGACTGCAAAACAGTTAGAACAGGAAACAGGGTGCAAAATCATGGTCAGAGGCAAAGGATCCATGAGAGACAAGAAAAAGGTGTGTACTGTGAGCATCATCTTATTCATGATTACTTTCCAACATAATTACTTGCTGTCTGTTTGTACTTATCTAACACGTTCATTGTTTTTCATGCAGCCAAATCTGGAATGAAGGTTAATTTTGATAAAAGCACATTATCCAACAACACACCCTATAGGCAATTTATAGACTTTTGGATTTTCAGGAGGATGCCAACAGAGGGAAACCAAATTGGGAACACTTGGCTGATGACCTCCACGTCCTTCTCACAGTTGAAGATACTGAGAACCGGGCAAAGATAAAGCTCGCCAGAGCTGTCGATGAGGTGAAACGTCTGCTTGTACCTGTAAGTATACTCGATATTTGATAAAATTATATTCTTTAAAATAAGTACTATGTGTATCGGAATAATAACCTAATAATATATGTAAATATATACCTAGCCCCAAAGTAAGCACTGTAAGGCTTGTATTAAGGAATACTACGGTAACGGATATAAATATATATAATTATTCATGATACAAACATTTACTCCAACCGGGATTTGAACCCAGGTCCTCAGAGTAGACGATACCTTGAAACCGATGTACGTACTCTCACGGAGGTCGTCAATGGGATGGAATGGATTAACTGGGAACTCATGACGCCACCACCGATTGTACAGTCGGGAAACTTCCCGGTTGACTAGTAGAGATTTTTCAACTGATTTTGGGTACAGTCGGTGATGGCGCCATTTACCTTAAGTAATTTGTATTGAAATCTATTTATTTATGTCTTGCATTTACTTTCTAGTTCAATTAATGCGTCTCGTTGGGCAATGGTTTCTGTTACCTTTTTTGTGTTAGCGGCTAGTTCTTCGGGCGGTTTGAACGCCGTCATTGTCCTCAAAATATTTATATATTTTTAGAGTTATAAAATTCTGTCCTCGTGTCCAGTTACGAATATAGGTCCCAGACGAGTAGCGCTTAGCAGCATAACCTTTATTATTTTCCCACTTATGCATGTTACTTTATATGTTGAGGACAATGACGGTGTTCAAACCGCCCGAAGAACTAGCCGCGATATTTTTCATATATTTTTAGGTGTTTCTTTATTCTGTCCAATTTCGACGTGTAACGTGAATAATTATGATTTAACACTACCTATAACAAAAATAATACTGACATCATCTGTCGAGTGAGTGCACCGGTTACGTAGTTCGTTAATGTCAATTAACAAATTACCTTGAAGTGAATCCTGCATAAAAGACAATAGATAAACTATGAGTTTTTAATACTATTCCAATATTGAGAAATACAACCATTCTTTATTTTAATCTATCTTCTAAGTTAACCTGAATACTTAAAAACGTTACTTTTTTAGTTTTATTATCATTTTATGTATGTTCTTTTGCTAATATGAATTAAGTAAACATTTATCTGGATCTAAAAGCAATCAGTCTTGTAGGATATTAAAATAGATTACTTACTTCTTTCCAATTATCAGTTTTTTACTTGAATGACGGCATATTGTAGTTTTTTATAGGTAGTTTTGGATTAATCTATTGCAAGATACTCTCACTGTTTATTCAATACCTATTCCTTCTGTCCTTTCGCAGCAAGCAGACGGCGAAGATGAGCTGAAGAAGCGCCAGCTCATGGAACTGGCCATCATAAACGGAACATACCGTGACTCCAGCGCGAAGGCCGTCGTGCCCGTCAACGGTCAGTGCCTCATAAGTATGGACGCATTCATGTTTTGTTACTAACGCTACGAATGGTTACGTGTTGTTTAAAACTTCGATTGTTTGGTTATGTGGATGCGTGAGTTGAGATTAAGCTAAGATTCGTCGTCATCAGCTATTTTTAATGTCCCCACTGCTGGGGCACTGGCCTTCCTTATGGATGGATTAGGAGAACGGGCCATAACCCACAACGCGGGCCCAATGCGGATTGACGGGTTTTAACGACTGCAAATGCAGCCGGGACCAACGGCCTGACGTGCCTTCCGAAGCACGGAGAAGCTCGAGATAGTAAACTTTTGGTCACCCATCCCGTGACCGACCATTGCGAAAGTTGCTTAACCTCAACAATCGCAGGCCGAGCGCGCGAACCACTGCGCCACAAGCTTCTCCTAAGATTGGTATGTCAAAATTCTCTTAATCAACCCCTCCTTCTTTTGAAGGTAGGTTTTTTTAATGCGGGACGTCTACCAAAGCGTAGGTTACTTCTGTTACCGTTAGCGGGCTTACTAATTTTCAATGCATAAAATATTAAGCACCGTTTTCTTATGATTCTTGTCCTATAGGTACATAAGATAGCACATTTGTGTATGCACTCTCAGATAATCGAAATTAGTAGTGGTCTAAATATACAAAGACCTCCTATTGATAATCTACTTCTACTGATCTACTTATAATGATCTTCTTGCTACAACCGCACAAAAAGGCAGTCAGAACAGACAAAAGCATAGGTAAATTCATACTATAAAAATCCAAAAGATTAGTCAGGCAGTGTATTACTGCATACTATGCCATTATTTATAGGTAAGTACTTAGTCTTACGATAATTTTGACTTACGAAAAGAAATTGTTAACACAGCGTGCTACATCCACAGGTCAAAGAATCTTTGTTCAAGGTGTCATGAGCAGATTACATTTTTAATGATTTTTCGAAGAACTTCAGTTGTTGGCAAGATAAATAGTTTCCTTGTTTCTGCCAATGATTATGTAATATTTTGGGCACGATGTTCTTTAATATTTGTTTGACTTTATTGATAATATTTGATACCTATTATGCATAATTATTGCGTCAGTTTTATTTTCATTTCATAGGTTTATAACAGAACCTTGGTCTGCAAAACTAAAGTAATTAATATATAAATATATATAAAAAAAAACAATCGTAATCTTCGAAATCATGTCACTAAGGCGTGTGTAGGCAATCCGTAAACTGTAAACAATCTTGACAACAGTAATATATCCTCAACTGAAATACGTGCCATTAGATCATTTAATTTTTTAAACTTTATCCGGGATTCAAGTTGTGAACTTGATGCTGCTAACAATAAAGTTCAAATTGAGTAAAGATTTCACTAACTGCATAAGCGATTAGAAACGATTCTGTTGATGATTCCTTATCCAAACAACATGTAACAAAATTACTAACACTACTGGTTTCTATTTATAGTGCCTATGTTCAAATCTATGCCCTCTCTCTAAACATTGCACTCTTATTGGGAAATAATTTGTACAGGAAGTTACCGGATTGCGAGCATCTAAGAGAACAATTTACAACGTCACAATTCTTTTTAATTTGTGAGTTAGAAAAATCAATCAAAACTATTTATAATCATGGTGATTTCGGCGTTATTTTTTATTTCAGTGCTTTTTGCTCTTAATTGGAAAGTCTCAAACAAAGTTACAGTTAAAGTTCACTCATCTTTTATCTTCATCATCTTTAATCTTAATCAACAAGCAATGTTCACAAATTGGTGACTTTATCAGAGTGTGCAGCGAGAAGGGTGTCTGGAAAGCCATTTTTAGTATGAAAAACACGAAAATGTTTTAATAGTTCATTCCTTATACCTCGAAGTAAATAAGATGAGTAATAATATAAATTATTATATTAATTTATGGTCTTTCTTGTTTGACTTAGTAAACGAAAACATGTTTATTGTTTACTATGCCTCATACCACTCCGGTTTATTTTGAGTCGAAATATAGGTACAACATATACTCCAGCCAAATTTCGGAAAGAAAGAATGTTTGTAAACAAATAAAACTTTGTGTATTTTTCATAACTTCTAAAAATAAGTTAAGTTTCAGTAAATGCCATATACAGGGTGAAAATTTAAAACGGGGCACGAATGGCAGGTACCTTTTCCGTTGTAGCTACATGAAAACGTTCTTAGGAAACCATCCTAAATTTATTGAGAAATATTGAACTGCATTCACGGATTTTGAAAAGATACAGTCAGCAGATTTTTTAATTTTTTTTTTACTATTTGTTGCTAATCGAGCCTGTTCCTTTCGAGGATCAAAACGGTCTAAAACACCAACTGAGTTATGAATACTAGAAGAGTAAAAAAACGCGAAAATGTATTTCCACACATTCGCTAACAAAATAAATTCCGTTAACGAAGGTACTCGTCGGTGAAGCAGATACGGCGGCGTCTGGCGCGAGCGCGGGAAGTGTGTTTTTTGCCTTTTTCGCTATTTCTGAATTTTCTATTACTTATACCTCAGTTAGTGTCTAAGAGTGTTTAGATCCTCATAAGAAACAGGACCCATTGGCATATTTTTTTTTTTATATTAAATATATTTCCTCTTATATTAAATATGTTTTAAGATTGTAGATTTGTGTTTGGCAACGACATGTTCCTTTATTTATTTATTTATTTTTATTTTTACAATTTTTGGAAAACTAACAGCTATGTATGTAATACATTTTTAAATATAATATGTACTGACGGCTAATTACAAGTTTTCACAGGTAAACAGTTAAAAATAGTCTTTTTCTCACACAGTTTGAAGAAGACGACGAGACAATTTACTTATAAAATTAACATTGTGCAATGATAAGCCTATTTAAGTTTGTGCTAGATTTTAGAATTTAGGTATTTATTTAAGTCATTCGAAAATTATACAGATTATAACAAAAGGGTAGTGGGTTAATTTACATCTAAAAAGAAATTATTGTTAAGAAAACGTTTTAACTTAGAAACTGAAGTGTTGAATAAATCTATGTCAGCATTCGCTTTTGTCAACACATTAAAGAAATCACATGCTCTAACAGTAAATGCGTTTTGTCTATAATTAGTTCTTGCGTATGGTAAATAAAGTAAACTGGGGTTTCTGAGCGCGACCGAGTTAGTGCGTAGTCCTATGAGTTCCAGCAGCTCTGAGCAGTCAACGGTGCCATTTGCTATACTTAAAAGATATGATACATCGGAAATGTTCCTTCTCTCATAAAGAGGCAGGAAGTGAAATTTGCGACATCTTGCGATGTAGTCAGGGAGATAGATTCCAGCACGATACTGTAGATATTTTAAAAACTTCTTTTGAATACTTTCGATCCTTTTAATATAGACGTCATATCTAGGGTTCCAAACTTGCGAGGCGTATTCTAGTTGACTACGGACATATGCACAATATAAGATTTTAAAGGTTTTTACGCTGGAAAATTCAGATGACATTCGCAAGACGAAACCAAGTGCACGAAATGCTTTACTCGTAATATTATCGATATGATTTTCAAAAATTAACTTATTATCGAAAGTTACACCTAAGTCTTTGATAGTATCAACTCTTGTAATAAAAGTACTATGAAGAGTGTAGGGAAATTGAATAATGGTATGTTTACGGGTGAACGAGCAAATACAACACTTAGAGACGTTTAAATCTAGTTTATTAGAGAGGCAGTAATTTTGAAACCTCATAAGGTCTTCTTGAAGTGCTTGTGCATCTTCAATAGACTGTATTTTGCAAAGAATTTTCATATCATCTGCATAAAGTAGGATCTTAGAGTTTAAAAAACAGGACGATATATCGTTGATAAAAATATTGAATAGCAAAGGACCGAGCAAGGATCCCTGGGGTACTCCTGAGGGAATAAACATAGTTGATGAGGAATAGCCGCTTAGAACAATTGTTTGACATCGATTATGGACATACGACGTGAACCACCTAAACAAGTTGCCTCTTATACCGACTTGCTGAAGTTTTTTCAATAAGATCACATGATCGATACGATCAAAGCACTTGCTATAGTCTGTATATATGATATCCACTTGCGAAGGCTCAGACATATTTTTAGTGAGGTACTCGGAACATAAAACGAGATTTGATGTCGTAGACCGCCCCCTAAGAAAACCGTGCTGCTGCGGCATAAGATCGTGCCGCAGTGCTGAGTAAACTTGAGCATATACAATTTTTTCTAGAATTTTGGCAAATAAGCATAATTTTGAAATCGGTCTATAACTAACTACATTATCCTTGGCGCCTCCTTTATAAATGGGGGTGACATAAGCCGATTTCCACATTTTTGGTACGATACCTTCGGACAGAGAGCGGCGATATAATATTGTTAAAGGAAAAGCGAGACTTTTCGCACAATTTGCTATAAATATTGCCGGAATATTATCTGGTCCCGCTGACTTTCTTAGGTCTAGACCTTTTAGAAGTTTCACGACCTCGTCCTCTAGCACCTCGACCACACCTATGTCGGCGCAAGACGATAATTGTGGTGGGAACTCGTCAGCAGTTTGAGCTTGAGCGGGCGAACCAATCAGAAAGGTTGAGTGGAAATATTCGGCAAACATGTTACAGATCTCAGCACCCTGGTCAGTAGAATTAGTACCATACTTCATAATAGAGGGATATGCATTTGATTGGTTTTTGCTCTTTACGTATGACCAAAATGCTCGGTATTCTGTTTAATAAAATCCTCGATATTATTCATGTACTCATTATACATGTTTCTTTCCATTACGCGCGCCCTGTCACGTAAAATATGAAATGTGTCTAGGTCATATGTGTTGCCGTATATTTTATATTTTTTATGGTATTTGTACTTTTCATTAAGTAATTTTATAAGCGGCCGTTTATACCATAATGGATATTTGCGTGATGGTGTTACAGTTTTAGAGGGAATGTATTTGTCTCGCAAAGTATAAATTATCGAATAAAAGTAGTCTACAGCGTGATCCAGATTCCTGATATTAATTTCCGTGGTCCAGTTAATAGAATCGAGTTCAGAACGAATCGAATCGTAATCACCATCATGATAAATAAATTTATTATACGATTGTGGTTTGATTGTATGCAGCTGTACAAAGTCGAGAGGTGTTATTATAGAAGGGTGGTGTGGGTCCTCAGGTACTAGGGGACAGTCAGGAGCAGAGACAGCAACGTCATTATTAGAAAATATTAAGTCTAACATGCGGCCATGGCTGGAATTTACAAACGAGTTATATTGCAATATATTGCATGCATTAGCAGTGTCAATTAGGTGATATTGATGCGAGCCTATTAAGTTACTTGGCGAAAGAGAGATACCATCATTACTTAAGGTCCACGATATATTTGGCATGTTAAAGTCACCGAATATTGTGAATTTGTCAAGCGGATTCTCAAGCACTATATTAGAAAATTTATCAGCAAAATTTGATAACTGCAACTCCATTTTGTTACCTAAATTTTCCCTACATATATATACAACGCCAATATGCATTTTATAAATGGATCGTGAATTACGATATGTAATCGTTACCCAAATGTCTTCCGCAGATGATGACCACTCGCTTCGAAATTCTGCCGCGAGGTCCCTACGTACCGCTATTAAAACCCCACCCCCCATTTCCTGATTCGTACGTTTATAACACCGATCACGCCTAAATATTATGTATCGATCATCAAACAATTCGTTATTATTAATACTATCATTTAACCACGACTCCGTTATACATATAACATCATAAGAAGTTAAGCAAATATTTCTAAGAAAATTTACTGTCTTCGTACGTAAACCCCGTACGTTTTGATAATACACTCTAACCTTTTTAAATGTTTTCCTTTTTAAATTTTCCTTCGTAAATGTTGTTGCTTCTGTTAAAGCTGATAAGTTTCTTGCGGCCGTTCTTCTTATCAGTTAAAAGATGTCCTGAATGGCTGATAGGAAAAAAATATTGGACGATTCGAAAGCACTTATCTATAAGTCTATTTGAATAAAAAATCTTTGACTTTGACTAATTGTCCATTTTCCTGCTGACTGAACATTTTGTTTCAAAATCCGTGATTGTAGTTCAATATTTCTCAAAAAATTAAAAATGGTTTCCTAAGAACGTTTTTATGTAGCAACAATGGTTAAGGTACCTGCCCTTACTGCCCAGTTTTAAATTTCCACCCGTATATCAAATTTTTAACACAGAAGTGAAATTATTAATGACGTGCACAGATTTATAAAACGTGACATAAAAAAGTACTTTTGAGGTGTAAGAGTGAAGTAATTTACACGAAAAATTTCATAACATAATTACATCTGATCGTCAATAGTAATGCTAACGATGGTTTTTTTTTTTTCAGGGAAAGTTCAATACTTCTTAATTTTTAGTACTTACCATTTGTACTACATACACGGTTTCCAAATGGTACATTTTGCTTGGCTCTACATAAACACGTATAAATGTATTTATAACTTTTAAATTTTGCATTTTACAATGCTATTTTTATGTGATAAATATTAAACAAGAACATATACTAGAAAAAAGCAACTTATCACAAGTTGCTTTTTTCTAGTATATGTTCTTGTTTGATACTTATTACATATGAATATTTTGATTACATTTAAGAATTATGTCAGTACCCTTACAACGAGTTTGGAAAACTATATTTTTTTACCGAAAACTATCGCTTCGAATCTTCCATATCATGCATTCGTTAGTTTTGATAATGTTGATAATTAATTTTTACTCGTACTAGGGGTACGTGTCACAGTTCCTATATTTTTTCTTACAATTACTCAGAAGACGGCTGAGTACCTATAAGTTTGTAAATGTGCAACGTTATTATTGTGTTTGTATTGAGTTTTAATTTTTGATCCCAATCCAAATACCCTTATGATCAATCTGTCAAAACTTTGACCTTATTTCTTCTCTTACGATCTATTTGTCAAAACTTAACTCTAACGCGATAGAAACGTTTGTACAATCATCTTATAATGAGACCTATGACCCATTGTACGAAAAATTAAAGAAGTGGGACACCTGACCTAATTCTTCAATTCAATCGAAGCACTCAAAAGTCCGGTCAACAGCACAGGCTTTACCAAACTGTCGAATTTCTTTAAACGACTTTGAACTCTAAGGTGTAAACCATTGATGCATTATTGTACTGACGTAGCTCAATGGTTTAATTTAACCGTTGATTTCGAAATTGTCTGAGGAAATAGTTTTTGTATGAGCCCTAGTTTCCGTCGACTGTAAATTTGCAAACTTTTACAAAGTCCTCAGAAGGCAGGCCCTATTAATATTGTGTTTAATAAGTATATCTTGGATTTTGGAGTTTCACTACGTCTCATATATTTACCTCATGTGGTTTAGCCAAGCCCATTGTTCAAGAATGACTCACCGGGTGACTTGAGATGACTAACTTAATTGATTTGCCGCATGTTACGGTTGTTAATCATTACATGGGATGACTTCACGTCACCCAGTTCCTTATCAATGCTGGCTTTAAAGGGACTGTTTGCTCAACATTTGTAATGTTTGCTAACATCGTTTTTGTACTTGGGATTTAAATTACATAATGATCTAGTATTTTTTGTCACTATTGGAATAAACATTTGGCATCATTATTTTTAGGTAAACTTTTTTTAGCAAAAGTACCTTTTTTAGTTTATAAGCACGCTTATTTAATAGCCTTCGTATATTTTCAGAGCCTCTCCATTACTGGAAGTTGGCCGTCAGCTCCGCAAATCTCTCAAATATTTCCTAACGGAGTGTAAAGTCTATCTTGGAATTACTTAAAAATAATCCTATGTGACTGTCGAAATCGAGTACACGCGACGGTCGACCGGGTAATTCCGCGATATTACTGAAGACCAACTAAAACTTTTGAACATTGTACTACCAATGATTTTATTTAGTTTCGCATTAAGTGTGATTGACATTCACTAAGTGCGTTTCAGCCGACGAGGAATGGCGACGAGTTGCAGCGGCGGCAGCTGAGACGCAGCGGCTTCTAGCGCCCGGTGGAGGCGTGGCTAGCGTGGGCGGGGTGGCTTTACGCACTCAAGCGCCTCTAGGCGCTCCGCTAATCCTCTCGCCACGCATGTCTGCCGCTCAGGGCGCTCAGGCTGGCCTTCTCAACGGCACTGGCAGCGCCACCGGCCTTCTCTCGCCCGGCGAACCAGCCCACCAGCTGATCTACGCGTCCCCGTACGCCGAGTATGCGAACTACGCAGCGCTCACCGCGGGCAATCCGCTGCTGACTGCGGAGTACGCCGCCGCGGACCATACGGGTGGGTTGTTCGCCCGTTGATTTTAACGGAGTTTGATAACACTCAGTAACAATTGACATTCGATTTTAAAGTAGTCTTTTGTGTTGTAAAACCCGTAATGGTTTTCTTTTTACTCATATTCAGCCTAGTCGTCGATAGTAACAAGAACAGTCCTAATATGAAATTTGGTGTTATCAAACATCGTCGTTCAATACGTACTAACTCCATATACGGTATCGGGATTATAGTACCTAAAAGTTATTCGTTTCACTCAATATACTTAATCTTGTAGGCATAATAGTATTAGAACAAAGGACCCTAGAGATTCTATAAAATGTTGAGTAGTTAGTGTTTATCTAATTTTCGAAAGATAACCGCATGATTCGTTCAAATTCGTTTGTACACGTTACCAGTTTGCATGCTTTTGTTTTGCCCTAACTCCGGCTTTATCACTGTCCCCTAAAAATCAATAGACAAAATTCTAGGCGGCGCCTAATGACAAGCTAGGACCGCGTTCGTACAACTAACAGACTAATATTTAGTTTCTCTAACACATGGTGAAGAAAATCAATTATACTGTGTGAATAAATTATTTTGATGGGGTTTGCAGCGTCGAGATATCTACTCGCTGGTTTTTGACAATGGCCGGAATCCAACCAGCCTACCTTAAGATACGGGAGGCTGCATGCATCATACCAACCAACGCTCCAATATTACCGTCCTTGAATCCAATATATTACGCTTCAAATAACCCACAGGACGGCTCTTTATAAAGTCATAATAAAGCCATGATCAATCGTAGTATAAGATATATTGTTATAAGTACGATTAGCTTAGTGACTCAACATTTTGTACCTACGATGTTATTGTCTATAGTTTATACTGTTTTCTCTACGTTCTGTTTTGTACAGTCTCATGCAAATTATATTTTGTTTTAAAACATCAAAGATATATTTATATTTATATTACAGATGAAGTATTTATTGAATGCATAATATAGTAAACTATTTATTAAAGTATATCACCGTTGCCTCATTACATTTGGTGGCAGTTTATGAATATCGTTAGGTATTGTATTAGGTTTGTATCTGAAACTGCCCGTAATAGGTCTTTTAAGTTACCGATGTTTCTTATACAAAGACATAGATAATATTATATATGTTTATTGTTTATTAACTATTTCGATAAAGTCATAGAGTCCATTTTGTAGTTCTTGTGATATAACCCTTGCTTGTAACATAACTAATCTATTAACAAATATGTTGTAGATCCAAATTTTTCAACGGTCCTATGTTTCCAGATAATATTTTGTTAAAGCAATACTGGATTTAAAAAAATCAAAGTATTGAAGATATTTTTTACTGGGTTTAAAAAAACTAACGTCTGTTTGAATAAAAAAAAAACAATGATTATACTGACAGAAATTATCGTACCAGATAAATTATCTGAATCATAAACATGACCAATTTTAATGAAGATTTCACATCATAAAAAATCCGGGCTCATAGGACCAACAACTTTCAATTTACTTAGATTTTCATAAAAATTGTAATTTTACCATTTTGCATGAATTTTCTTCCATTTTCAAGATTTACAGTGAATCTCGTCTTTTGTTTTGTAAATAACAGTAAATATTTTTTATTAACAGAAAAATCTCTGAATAATGATAGGAACAACATTCAATTCAGCGATTACAAGCGAAAGGGACCAAATAATATTTGCGATTTATTCAAAAACGAAACAACAGTAACTTTTCTTAACTTTTTAACCTCACTTACCAAATTAATATGCGATTTCAATGCCCTCAAAATAACGATCAAAACTGGAACATTCTAGGCGGTTATAAAATAAAATGCTAAAGAATTGTACCAATAACATTTGCACACAACTCGAGAACATTTGTTATTGTTACAATTTCAACGTAATTTATTAATTTATTAGCCATATTATTATATTTATAAACATACCATAGGTTAAGTATTATTTTTATCTTTAAAAGATTTCTAGTTAGGATAGAAAAGAGTGAGCTTTATGAAAAATTATATTATACATCCGTATATTATTTGTAGGTTTGTTAAACCGCAGTTAACACTGTAGTCAATTTATTTAAAATAAAATTAAAGCCAGCCATTACCTGTACCTTTACCGGGCTATTCGGGCTCGCGATAAATAAATGTTTTATTTTGTTATATTTCCAAAGCAATAAAATAGTTAATCTCTAGTATTAAGCGTAATAGTTAGAGGAGGTTAGTATTACTGCCAAAATAATCTTCTTTTTATATTAATTTTATATGTATGTTGACATTGACTTGTGTTTGGCAGTGATAGTTAACTAGGTACGGTCGATTTTTAAGTTTAGAATTTTTAAAAGCTTTTTCTGCGGAGGTTTTAATTTCCTTTCAGCATTTAAAATGTGTAATAACTGGCCGTAATGTAATATTTTATTTTTCAAATCGCAGTGTTGATTGAAGGTTTTTATGTTCTGTTGAGACACAGATGTTAAAAATGCGTATGCCGATAGGTGTCGTGAGGCGAGCGGGTCGGCTCGCGCAAGTGAGGGAGCACCCTTACCAGCGCACTGCCTTACCGGCGCCTTAATTCCCGCCAACCGTTCTTACGCCGCCATTTTGTTTACAAGGTGAGAAGCGCGCAACCACGCATGGCTATGATGAATACGTTTGCTTGCATTGTAGACTTGGTGTCCATCCCACCAGAGAAGCTCCCAACTTTTAATAGTATATAGTAATAGGTACGTCAATTTTGAACTTTATTCGTTTTTTTTAAGTGCTAGTGTGTTGTCCGTTTTAATAAAAATATTGTGTCATCTCAAAAAAAAGAGTTGGGCGCTTCACAGTCACGCAGATTTTTTTGTTTTCCAGCAATCATATTCGTCAGCAAGCGTGGGTGCCTATGCTTTACTGTCTCTCTGTGTCTTTATATTTTATTTATTTAATTATGTACTTATTAGTTACGTTTCGTAGTTAGTATGATGATAGGATGTATTATGTCCATCGCTACTTCATACCGGATCTGAAGTGACACTGCATAATTTGAGAACTGTGATTTTTATATTTCTTTTTTGTAGATTTTTAGATCTGTACGTGTTGTGATGTAAAGCATTATACGTAGATGCATTGTTGCTCTGAATTTATTATTCTTTCAAGTGAATTTTTCAGAGTTCTTTTCGAATACTGTTCTATTTATTGATATCACAACATGTACTTTCGAACAGTCATGATATTCTCTTGGGATATCGACGTAAATGTTGGAAAGAAGGATTATTATCGTTTTGTTAGAATAAAAGATATCCAAGATAGTTATAGCTTACTTTGTTTTTGTTCAGTATAACCAAATATGTCCACGGTGGTGCTAAGCCGGGTTGTGTGATCCTTCTTTCCAGTCTCTCGCCCAGTATTAGTCAAAGGAAACAGCATTTTCAGAATTTGTGCCATCATCCCAGTATTAATTAAAATGCACCTCCTTTGACTTGACATTTTCGTAATCATCACAACTTTTTTCTTAGTCAATATAAGATTTTTATATGAAATTTTTTAAACTAGTTGTTTCTATTGCCTTAGGTATTATATGAACTTTCTTATTAGGAAGTGTTATTATTAAGATTATTATTTTGCACTTGTGCCCTTGTGGATTTAAGACGGCCTGTGCCGATCACGTATTCTCACGCTTTATACGAAACGATTATTAGATCAAAATGCTATTCGTAATTTTATGAAATGATTTTATTATGAATGATGATGTTTTATAAAGGTATTGTTTCAATTGTTGATTGTAAATAAATGCATTTTCAGAAGATATACATGCAATAAATTTGTCTGAATTAAATATAAGCGTTTTCTTTATTAGCTGGGTTAGATTCGCGGTCTGATGTAAATTTTGATGATTCTATTTATTTAAGCGATAAGTTAATAAAGTTGATGACGTGCAGTCATTGGCCAATTGTAGCCTCACACGACTAACATTGCAACTCCACAAGGCCAAGTTCCCGTTTGTTTACATAATAATAAATTAAGTGCACTATCATAACTGCTATTGTCACAACTTGCAGATTATTTGTAACTATGTATCTATATTATATGAGTCACTAACATGCAAATATGTAATGACAATGAATTATCACAAAATTATTAACAAATATGAGAATGCTACCATAAAAATAAAAAAAACTCGAATCGCAGCAATGTTTGAATAACTTACATACTTGCATCTGGGTGCTATGGTTATACATAAGTGATAAAATTATTATGCTTGTTTTGTCGGGTAATGTTCGACGCATCAGCAGCATCAGCTATTGTCTCGAGCATTGTCCCTTTGGGAACTATTGGGCATTTAATCCTATATTGTAGACTATCATTATCATACTAAATTATTTTAACATTTTTCAACCATTAACTGCGTAAACTAATGAGATAAGTACCCGTTACAGTAATATCAATCGGGCCACGTTCGATCGAGATACGTTCGCTAAAGTCGCGGCGCTAATGCCTGATAGCCTCCCCTAATATTTGTTTTTATTAGATTCTCTGTGATTATTATAATTTCCGCACCAGTCATATCGATCAGAGTTCACGGTTTAAGCTTTTGTTGAATGGCTGCATGTCGGTCCTCATGCATATGACATTCTTTGACAACCGTTTCCCGTCACGAATACAATCTCCTACGGAGTATCCAACTATAGTGATGTTCATGAACTTAATATCACCGTTAATATTGAATCAAATCATTTTGTTATAATGTTATAGAGAATCGTAAAATTAATGTTCCGCTACTTATAAATGTTCCTAATTCATATTTGTCAATAAAACTATCTTTTGCTTTTGCGAGTCCTCGAATCATAGGTCTTCTTCAAACTGTCTTTTATCATCGCTGTCAATACAAAGTGATTCGATATTAAAATCGCGTTTATGAATATCGCTACCCGGCGGCAGCTCAACAACAGCGTTAAATCGTACCTCGATTGTGGCTCGTGTCGGCCCATGACATTTTGACGATACTAACATTCTGTTTTTCTCTCTTCTCGTTAACCCGGTAGGTGAGTGCTAACGGAGCTGCGGAACTAACAGGAGAAGCGGCCGCCCTCGTCTGACCTAGCCGCGCGTAACATTATCATCGGAACATCGACCACCATGTAGCTATTGCTGTTGGGCCTATCACGTTAACATTATGTATTATAATAGTCTAACTATTAACATTTATATGCCTGTTATGTTTATAACAAGATGAACTTTATTAACATTTTATACTTATATATTCTTTTTTGATGTGGCACACGCCATCGACTATATTTACTATATTGTACTTCTGTTGTCGCTTGATCGTGTTGTTGTTTAAGCACGAGTGTTGTTAGGACCCGAACCTCACGCGGTGTTAAATGTGTGGTTTTATAGTAATGAGAAATTAATTTTAATTTATATTTTCATTTCTTTTTCACTTTTATTGTGAGTTTTCGTTATATTAACACATTTAACACCGTTTATATATAATAGCATTAATTTTGAATCAAGGAGGAGCAAATCTTTATTGACAGTAAGTCATATTATCTACTTATTTATGTCGAAGTGACTTAGTCTCATTTTATATATAAACATTATCAAATAATTATATTTTTCTTACTAAAATGTAAGAAACTCCTGAAGAAAAACTACATCCGCCATCTTGAAAAACAAGAGTTAAGATGGCGCTACATATTCACATGACCGACGTGAAGTAAGTAATTGCAAGACGGTATTTAGATATTTTATTGCTCCGAAAATAATAATTTCCCAGTTTGGACTGAAAATGGAGGTTGTTTTTATCATTTCATAGACTCATTGACCATTATATGTTTGGCAATATTTTTACATAAAAACCAAAGACTAATGTAATGTATTTTTGAGAGCTATGTTTTCAATTCAAAATTCATGTCTTCCTTGAGAAATTCACTCTAAAACTGGTCGGTGGGTATATGGAAATGTATGTGAGATATTTAATTTACAATTTAAGAATCACGAATATAAAACATTGTATTTTACTTTATTTTAGTGCTTAATATTTATAAACAAATTTTAGGACGTGCATCCCAAGTGCCTTAATGTACAATTGCACCGTCTCGGTTCTATATTAAATTGTTAAATGCTTAATGCTAGTTAAGTTAGAAGAGATTAAATTATTGTTAAAACTTTGCTAAATGTTAATTTTATAGGCATCGATTTCGAAATATAAAATATGATGTCCAAATATTTTCATTTATTTAGACTTTCGCATTAAGAATAATTTTTAATAGTTAAGTGCCTTCGTTACAATCTCTCTCAGAATCTCCGGATTGGTACCTACGTCTCGATTTTTTTTTTACAAAATTCAGTCTTTTGTTTTTTAGAAACATAACAATCTCAATCGTTATAATGATCAAATCTCAAATTAATTACGCACCGAAGATCAAATAGAGTAATTAAGGCATATATATTTTCTTTATGTAAGTGTTATGTACATAGCTTACATATTATATTCTAGAAGCAATTTTCAATTACATTTTAAGTTAAGTGCAATAGAAATGTTATATCTAATTAAAGTATATTATAATAAATCTCATTTTAAAGTTTTATAGAGATCTGATGTTGAGATTAATACGGTAAATAATTTACTTTTTTTGCAGAAGTTATTCTTGAGTGAAGATTTTAATGTAACTTTCTTGTTCTTTAAAAATAATTTATGTTATAGATATTAGTTTATAAACTAAACAACGTTCAGGCTATGCATTTAGGTGCTTCAGAAAGTCATAATGATTAAAATAAGGCATAGTTTTGATTTAGATATCATTTTGGTTTTACGGCATTATCGTGCATAGTTGCTCTATCTATTGCATAATCTAATTGCTTCATTTGGTTAAATATTTTAAGAATTACTTAGTTTCATAAAATAGTTACTGGCAATTTTATTGTTCAAATATCTTTTAATTTTCGAAGTTGTTAACACTCCGTCCATGATTATATCGTTTAAGTACTTAAATTTTGGTCTCTTACTAATCACATACCTATATACGAGTCTGGATGATAGCGATTGTGTTAACAATTTATTTAAATATACTTAGAATTCACTAAATCATAATAATAAAGGTTAATTTTTGCAAATTGTTCTGGAAAACTCGATGTTTTGCCAACATACATTTTCTAATAGGTTTGAAACAATAAAAATATCACGAAGTTATCGAGACTAATATATTTTGTCGATTTCATCGCTTTATCTTCATGTGTTCATAATAATATATTATAAATACTTTTTATTATTTTGTACAAATAACACATTTTTATACAAAAAGAAGCATTTATAGATGAAATCATAAAATGCATATGCCATAAGAAAATAACCAGTTTAAAACGCACGAGAAATAAGATTCTATATCCACATTTAAGAGGGAAGTTTAATGTACAAACTAAATGTTACGTCTGCTTATAACTAGTTATATCATATTATGTTTCATAGCAAAATTAAACATAAATACACGGTAGTAGTAGGCAATATAGTGTTTTCATAGTGGATCCTCAAATAATATAACTTACTTTGCTACAATTAAACAGTCTAATGGAAACAAATATTTGGTATTATAAGTGCCTAAAGTACAGTCAACAGCTAAATATATTCATAAAATATAGCCAATGTTACATTTACGAAAGTTCCGTTTCGCGAAGGTGATCTGATAAGGTATTTTCGCGAAAATAATTTCGTCATTTTTAAATACACCTTCGTGTCGAAAATGTATAACTATAATGGAATATATATTTATGATAAATTTTAAATAGAAAAATATTGGAAAATATAACTCGGCCACAAGTGAATTCTCTTAAGGGACACGAACCCACTACCTTTGAAATCCGGTCCACTGCTCTAACCACTGAGCTACCGAGACTTAATAACTACCGACCGGACCAAGAGATAATATGTTAAAAAAATAGGTGGCAACTACACGTATATTTATCGAAAATACCGTTGCGACGACGTTTTTGCTATTTTCAAATATTTATCGTACTTTCATAAATATAAAATTTTGCTCGATTTGAACTAAACAATTGACATTTTAAAAGGGTCGAAATCAACTGGAGAATATGAAGTTGCTTTGTGAAATTTGAGGGAAAAAACCTTAGAAATTAAGTCTTCTGAGAACTTACCTAACTTTTACAGCCTTTTTGTGTTGAATTTTAGATCATGTAGGTATAATGATCAAGCATCAATAAAACGATAATTTCATAAGTAGCAACGATTGTTTGGTCCTTCGAGTTGTCACTATATAGTGTCTACCGCCTAAAAGTCTTGCGTTTATATCCCGGTATTGGCGATTATTTTATGAATTTTAACTATATTAATTAGTTTCTATTTTTTCAAACTATACAATACAATTGTTAGAAAAACTTATTTATACCTACTTACATACATACATACACTCACGCGATAAATCCATTTTTGTATGAAAACACTATATTGTTTTTCATTTGTCTACTGTTGTTTTGTATTTTTGAAACATGTTCAGTGCCATCAGCAGACAGGCTTAATCATGTCTTTGTTTTTTGTTTATTAAATTGTACTTATTATACTTTATGGCAATTCACTAAACAAGTGCCTTTAATGAATTATGTACATACTTATATTATAATTATTTTCAAGTAAAGTATTATTATAGTGAAAAATAACAGATGTCTTACAAAAATATTGTTTTTCAAAAACAAAAAAAAATATTTAGAGAATACTTTTAGTTAGGTGAGATTGTGCATATTATGTCTGTTTTGATGTGTGTTTAAGATTGATTCGGCATTAAGTAGTAAATATTTTGAAAAAGTACTTCTTTGTCTTTTATTGAATTTTACCTACCTACTTAATTAATTTTGTAGGCAGAGAGGTTACTCTCGATGGAATTGAGTTCACATCATGATCCAAGAAATGCCATACTATGGTAACCATAGCAACCGTTTTCAAAGTACCAAAGTAACAGATTTTTGACGTTAATTCGATCCGAATGTGAACTCGATTCCGTCCAGAGTTAGGGGGCAGATGTTATATCGAATACAATTTTCTGAAACATGTTTGGAAATATGAGCATTATTTGACAACCTTCTTTGAGATAAATTGATATTGCTGTACTGGCCACATACATGCGAGCAGCGACTGGCAAAAGTTGTATGAAAATCCATATCTGTCGTGTAATTTAAAAATGGAACGACCTTTTACCCCGAAATATGGCAACCAAGGAGGTAACTTATCAAAGGTTTTATTTAAATTTCGAACTCGTTTGCAATTCGAAAACTGTTTTAAAAAAAAAAAACAACAAATGAACACCTTAACGCGTCAAAATTTTTAAAGTTCTTTGTCTGATTTCGAAAAGTAGTTTTAGACCCGTATTCTAAAACGCAACTCAAGCAGTTGAGTACAGTTAAAAAGGTACGTCGCTACTTTCGATGAATAAGCGCGTACCTTTTTAACTGTTCTTAAATATAGATCACTGCTTGAGTCGCGTTCTGAAAAGTACTATACAAGCCTTGGCCACAACTAGGCATTGATGGACTTACGTATGTGTGTCTCGGCTTCGCCTCGGCCCACATTTACACGTTCGTCCATCAATGCCTCTTGCTAGCTGCTGCAGTAATGTACTATAACTGTTCTACTATGGGGCAGGGCAGTTATTTAAAATCAAAATCGGTATAACATATCTTTGAAAAGGCATAGCCAAGACATACGAGTAATAAAACCAGTGGGTCTAGCTAGCAGGAAAAACTTCAGAGAAAGTATTCGAATTTCGTTACATTAAAAAATTTAAGGAAAATTTAGTTTCGATTAGTTACGTCGTCTCAACCACATGACACCCATTGCTGGGTATAGTTTCGATTACGTCCGGTAGGAACGCTGGTGA
The DNA here is from genome assembly GCA_910589605.1 of Chrysoteuchia culmella. Lineage (NCBI taxonomy): Eukaryota > Metazoa > Arthropoda > Insecta > Lepidoptera > Crambidae > Chrysoteuchia > Chrysoteuchia culmella. The sequence continues at coordinate 9,790,978 of OU342654.1, read as the reverse complement.
ATACCTTATTTTCTTGACAATACTTTTTCAAAAGTTTTTTCATGCTACCCCGACAGCTCCAGCGTTTACCCGTGGCTCATGGATAGAGGTTCGTATAGTACAGTCACAATAATAATATGTCAGAACTATACACGCATTCAAACACACGGAAACAAAGCTCTGCGTGTCCACAAATGACATTAAAATCACAGTTTTATTACCTTCTCTTGCCCGTGACTGTAAAAACGTAAACCCAATTACCACTAGGTACCCAATTACCAATAAACACTATTGTGTAAATTCAAATTCAAATTCCAAAACCAAATTGATTTATTGCCTAAAGCCGATTTTATTTATGCTAAGAAAAAAACAAAAGATGTTTTGATGGGTCGTACGTACACGTACGCCATCTACTCAAATACTGCACTAGTGCTCCTGCGATCCAAACGCCATCTATACAAGAGTATGTAAGTTCTGCGAATGCTACGCTTTCTTCACCGTAGCAAAATGTAGTTCTGTATCGAGAGAAAGCTTTAATTTTAGTCCCTCGTGTATTTTGGAGAGAGCGCTTGGAGATCTTTAATTAAGGGCTGTTTCACAAGCCTACTTGGTAGACAATTTCTTAGGAATTCGGTTTTAAACTTGAAGAATGTATGAATAGATCTCTCTCAAAAGGGCATTAAATGAAGGGTAGTTAGATTAAACATAGATGCGAAAAACAAATGGCGAAATTCTAAATTTAATTAATTTTATTTCTATTAAATAAGTGATGAAAATATTCCATAATTGAATTGTGGAGAAGTATACTGGCTACTTTTTAGACGCAAATCTTAATAATATATAAATATTAGTATAAAATTTTGAAACTTCAAATTGGAAACTGGAAAAAAGTCGAAGTTCCGCTATTGCAAACGTAGAATTAATACTGAAATACTGAAATAAATAATCAGACTTGTATATCGTTTAATGAAATCACTTAAGTAGATACCTATTTTAAATAGATAGCGTAAAAATATAACTTGTGAAAATTATGCGATTTTAATCATTTCATTTTAAAATATGAAGACTGACAATAACAAAAACTACTAACATATGTAGGTAATCATGAAAGCTACCAGTAGTGTAGTGAAAACATACAAAAAGAAACGCAAATGAAAACTTTACCTAAGTAGTTCAATGGTAAAGTAAAATATCTTAAAACAGTTTAATGCATTAACTCCATAAAAAACATTAAATAAAAAACCATCGCTTTATGCAATGCAGCGATGAAATTAATAGACAAGTAGGTGAGTATGTTACTAGGTGCTGCTATTAATTCAACTAAATCCATTTAAACTTAGACTCCTATTCGCAATTCTAGAAAATGGAATTTTAAATTCGCTTTCGCCATTCCGCGTTCAAAGTGCAAGAGTTCCGCATACTTTTATTGCATTCAAAATTCACTTTTATTGCATTGAAACAAGTTTAAATATAAATTTTTAAATTGCATTTAGTTTCGTGGGAGCCAGCAGCTGTGTAGAGTTGTGTGTCCATATATTTGTCGGTCCCATAGTTTCGCTTCGTGGGGAGTTCGTACCGGCATTTGTCGCTTCTATTTCGTCCCTTTGTGCTTTTATCCGGATTGCCGAATGCAAATTTTATTGTTTTTCTGCTTCGGTTAGGTATTTAGACGAAAAATTCATTTTAATGGTGTGTTAACATGCATTTACCTATTCTTTAAGAGTATACTTTACCTACCCACCCACCTAAGTTTTCAAAACTTCTATTTAGGTAGGTACCTATACTAGGATACATTTAAAAAAACATTTATGTTATGATAATTAAATAAATAATAAAAATGGGTAGATTTGAATGATTTAAAATTACAACAAAATCGTGACAACTGGAAAAGTTTGCTTAAAACCTTAGTTTACCAACAAGAAAGAAAGAAAAATAATGTTTTATATTCTATCTCCTTTCGCCCTTGCAAGTTCGTATGTACATATGTTTGAATGCAGCAGCAGAATTATTTGTTCTGTACCACTTCATGTATTAGCATAAACATCTTATGCATTTCATAATAAACTGTGTAGGTAGGTATGCGCCTCGAATGGAATTTGATGTCGCCTAGCGACACGATTTGATGTCGGCATCAAGCCCTGTCATTAATATAGATGCACTACAATTAGGTACTTTGATTTATATGCATGAGCTCTCTCTAAACGATGCATAATCGGGGCGCACTCTTTATTTCCATCGATTATAAGTATGCAATAAATCACCGTCACTATACTACGATATAAAACTGTTGCTGATAAGTGGAAAGGTGATGGAAAGAGATTGGATATCAGCTGCTTCGAAATTATGCTATAAAAGTAAAATTTATTAGCGCATTAGAAAAGTTTGGCTGTAAAATACCAATTTAATACGTCATAAATGGCTGTATTAGAATTTCCAATTATCCAAGAAGGCAGGTACTGATTGGTAATCAAAAATGTATCGGAGTGAGTCAGGAACGATTAAAAACAGATTTTTTTATCTTATTAGGTAAAATTATAGCTTGTAAGCAGGTACGTCTATTGTAGGTACAAAAACTTACACTATCCTTGGTAGTCCGACCCAATGCACTAACCAATTATGCTACAGAGACCTATGAAGACACGTCGAATTTTTCTAGTATATTCACCGTTCTACGGTGTTGGCCACCGTCGCTTCATCAATGAGAGAAATATCCTCGCATTCGAAAGAAACATCTTTACAGATGTTTGACTATCGATAAAGATGAAACAGCCATCTAATTATAACTTTTTAATTTTGCATTTTACAATGCTATATATATGTGAATTTAAATAGCATTGTAAAATGCAAAATTAAAAAGTTATAACTTACACTATATTTGACAATAGCTACAAAAAATATTAAGGATGTAGGTATTTGTTAACTTTTAATGAAACCCAAAATTGCGGCGAAAGATTTTCATAATATGCGCGAAGGCACTTTTTTGAGCACCTGGATTGAACTACTGTTCTAAACAAATGAAATAAAAAAATGTATACCTAATTACATCTCTTATATAGTCGTATAGTGCGTAGCGGCCTTGGAATTTTGAAATATCATTGATTTATTATAGAAAAAAAACTTATTCTAAACCAAAATACTTCGGAAATCGTTTTAAGTTAGCTGTGAACTTCTCCTGTCTACGATGATTATTATTAATCAAAATTTGTACCAGAATAATTTGTTACTTCATGAGGAATAAATATTTAATAATAAAAACGATAAATATAACGACTACAAAATGCTCAATAAAGCAAAATTATTATTAAATGCTACCCACCGGCCGTCTGAAGTCAGTACAGGGGCCCGATTCTCCGGCCTTCGACATCTCGAATTCGACATTTTTTGGAGTAAAAAATATGTAATAAAAGCTCATTGAAAGCAATCTTCGACATTAAAGGATTATCAAAGTTAATTGAAACTAAAGGATTTTGACAGTAGTAGAGATTTTACTTACATTTTAAATAAATTAAGGATATAAAAATGTCGAATTCGACATATTTCAGGCGAGAATCGCCCTGATACGCAGAGTGCAGGGGGGCAATTCTCGCGCTGAGATATGTCGAATTCGACATTTTTCAAACCATAATTTCTTTATTAAAAATGTAAGTAAAATCTTTACTACGGTCATAATACTTTAGTTTCAATGATCTTTGACAATCCTATAATGTTGAAGCTTGTTTTCTGTGAGTTTTAAATATAGATTTATGGCTCCAAAAATGTCGAATTCGAGATGTCGAAGGCGCCAGAATTGCCCTCCTGGGGGGCGCCTTCGACATCTTGAATTCGACATTTTTGGAACCATAAATCTATTATATAAAACTCACAGAAAACAATCTTCAACATTATAGGATTGTCAAAGATCATTGAAACTAAAGTAATATGACCCTAGTAAAGATTTTACTTACATTTTTAATAACGAAATTATGGTTTGAAAAATGTCGAATTCGACATATCTCAGCGCGAGAATTGCCCCCCTGATTTGTAATAGGGCTCTTAACTGTTTCTCTTTAGAATGCGTTTTATGTGTCTTTTAAACAAAGAAGAAAGAAACTCTTTTAGCTAACCTTGCAGAGTTGGCACTTTGAGCGCGTAGTTCTTGTCTCAGTTATCATTCTGGGATAATCTAATTACATATTTGTGGCCTACTAATTATGCCGAAATTAACCATATTATGGGTCATTCGTGACCGTTCCCTATATTTGTCAATAAAAAAACTTACAATTTAATATTTTATTTTCTGTTATTTTATCATACAAGTATTTACCTGCATGAAAGTAAGCTACACTTAACATTAGATAATTTGAACATTATAGACATTTTACGTTTAGATCATATAAATTTGGACTTGAATTATGGTTTTTTGACCATTAGACATTTTTGTTTTATAGATTATGAACTTTCGACATTTTAACCATTAGACATTTCTCTTTTTGACATTATAACTTTTTTAATTTTAGGCGTTTTAATTTTTGATATTATGATACATACCCGTTAAAGTACTAAGTACTAAGTAAACCAGAAATGGATGGTGGAAACTTGGAAAAGCAACAACCAAACGTCACTGAAAAGCGGCATGTTTTAATTTTTTTAAATCCAATTTAATCCAATTTCGGACCCTGAACATCATAATATCATTCTATCCAAATTCCAAATAAATTCAAGATTTTCAGGCAACACTTTCAAATTGCACCTTGGCAAGACCATTGGACCGATTTCTTTGGAATTTTCAATAATAAATGGGTTGGTTCGTTTTCTCGGATTGTTTCGAAATATCGGTGCGTGTGCAGGGGTAGGTACTGGCGAGGGGCAGTCGCTCGTAAAATTGCACCCAACCTGGGGAGACGTCTCAAGACGGTTGTGCATTCTTATTGGCACAGTATATGGAGAAATGCCAGATCATTTTGTAACGCAGCCTATGAAATAGAGACATTTAAAAATCACAAGTTATTATAATTATTTTGATTTTGTAAAATAAATTGATAATGTTTATTTTTCATAGTTTGGTGATTTCGCTTTGCCTGAGGTGGTTCATTTATTAATAGTACCTAATTTAACAATTAAGAAAAGTACCTATACACATGAACTACTTGTCAATAACACCAAATACTAAATACTTTAGTATTTAGTGCTAGTTACAAGTTTTGTGACATATTTAAGTGGATATAGTAAGGCAAAACTTTCAAACCCTCCGCTTGGGCACTGGCGCTATAAAGGTTGTATGTAGGCCCATAAAAAATCAGCATATTTTTTAAGCGAAAAAAAAACAAAGTCCTACGAATGGAAAATAAATATTTAATAAAAGAGACTTGTTTATTTTCTTCGTTGTGATATTTTTTTATGTAAACACCTTCTGTATACTGTACTATCCAGAAACCAACCCAGCCTTACACCAGCCAGGGGTGACGGGGTCATAAAAACTACTTCCCCTAAGTCCGTGAGGTTTATGCGACACTGTTTACCAGCAACACTCTTTTCCTACTTTCTAAGACATTTCTTGTTTTTCTTACACTTCAAGATGCAAATGGACTGTAAAAGTTTTAGTACATAATTATGCAGAAATATTTGATGCAGTTCGACTGTCCCAAAGATAAACACAAAAAGGGACATGGTACTCAAAATCAAAATATCGACACCATGCTACTAACACACTAATTTCCTACAATATTTAAAGATCGTTTTTCAAAAAGAGTCCTAGTTTTGAAATTACAGAAAGACAAAACACAGTAAGAGCATGGACTGACACACGGTTCCCAAATCAAAATCATATTAAGAGACAGTAGGTAGGTACCAATTTAAAACACAGTTAGTCACATGGACTTAGTGTGTGTCATAGTTCGTAGCTAGTTACAAAACTTAGTTACGTACGCGGACGAAGGGGTTGGTATTTGATAGTTGCTGGGTTTTTCATTTGGGGATTATAGTTGACACAAGAACATTTAAACCACGTTTTCCACAGCACTGTACACAGCACAATGTTTAGAATGAAGAATGTTCACTAGTTTCGATTTTTAACTTTTCTTATAGTCCATATGAAATATAAAAAGTGTGTGTAAAAATTATTTTGATATGTCACTTAGTTCCCGAGATATTGAATTTTAAACATCGCGAGTGTCGGCCGGCCGGCGCTCATTGCGGTGACGTCACAGGTCATACACTCACGCAGTACGTTGCGCGCTCTGGTACGGTTCACTACGAAATAACGCAAATATTGTTCGAAATGTCGAATACAAATACAAGAAAATCATGTGTTGTGCCAAAATGTAAAAGTACTACCACCAATGCACCCGAAAAGTATTTTTTTTTGGTTCCAATGGATATTAAAATACGTAAGAAATGGCTAAAAGCTATGAAGAGGTTGGATCCATTTGGAGATAAAAGCAAAGTATATTGTTGTGAAGATCATTTTGACGTAAGTACATTGACAATTGAAAAATTTTACCATAAAATAAAATTTAGATTAAGCTACTTACCTATTCCAAGCCTTTAAAGTGAGATGGCAACCCTGTCTGAAGTCACGAACACGTCCGAAGCGCCCCTTTCCGGCTGAATTTCTCGAACATTCGCCCAAACATTCGCCTACCGCCGCTCCCCCACCAAGCAAAATAATCTAATCTGTGGCAAAATTCTGCAGCCGTGCGCGGAGGCGCAGCTAGCCTCATTGAATCTCACATTTTTTATTGCCTCTTACTGTTTTGGAAAACCGAGTAAGGATAGCCTGATGCCTGACCACAGTATGGTATGTACTGGTGGTGGCATTAGCGTAGTATATAACTGCTAAGCAAGGAATTGACCAGTTATAATACCAATCAGCCTGGTGGGAGTAGCAGCAAGAAGAACCTAAGAAAACCTGCTACACATGAAAATCTAAGAAAAATCAAAATATTACACAACAAAAACAATAAACAAAAACATATAAGTATATATTTATATATATTTCACATTAATTATAATTTTAATTAAAGCAGACAGCAATAAAAATAAGGCTTGGAATAGGTAAGTAGCTTAATCTAAATTTTATTTTATGGTAAAATTTTTCAATTAAGCTCCTGTTCCTATTCCAAGCCTTTAAAGTGAGAAGTGTTTGTTATCGGCTGCTGAAGAATTAGTGGAAAGAAGAAACGCCAATGTGATAGAAAAACAATGTCCTTATAATCAAACGAAAGAAATACAAATTATCAGGATTATAACTTTATTATACTTGACAGAATTCAATTATGACTTGCCTTAATATTAGTTCTACAATCAATAGTTTTAACTATCATCATTATATTTCAATATACTTTTAAATTAAATAATGCCATTGAATCAGTCATCCTATGACTATAATAAAGGTTGGAAGCAATCAGATAATGGGTTACAATTATTTATCCTATTTCTAGACACTATCTCTTTCTTATAAAATATGTGGAACGTAGTTGCACTTTTCCAATTACCTCTAGACAATATTTCATTAATGTTATGATTATCAAGCCAACTAGCCGACGCAACTGCAGATCTAACACTACCGGGGGAACTATCTATTCCAGCATCTTTGAGAACAGACTTAATCCAGCCACCTATAATAGTGCGTGTAGCTGGTTTCACCTCACCTGTTGTTGAAATAAACAGATTATCTATATTTCCCCGTCGCGAACTAGACACTAAAATTACTTTATTTATCCAGTACACAGGATCAATATTTTGGTTTGACGGACATTTGAGTAACCGCCAACCGGATTGACGAAAATTCGCTGTATCGGTTTTAGACCCATAAGCAGGCCATAAAACGATATCGTTCTCATTAAGTATACAACTTTGAGAATCAATTTTTAAAAGAGTTAAATCGTGAACCCTGCGTCCAGAGCACAATAATAATAAAATTGAACACCTCTTTGAAACTTCATATAAACTATCACTGATAGGTGCATTATTTGCAAGATAATCGCACAGTACTTTAACATCCCAAATTGGAGTTTTAGGTGATTTGGGCTTGCGCAAGGCAATAGCTTTTAAAGTTTGCTTTACAATAGTATGAGAACTTAACGAGGGCTGTTGAGGACAAAACATCGATACTACTGTTCTGTGAAGGGCTATAGTCCTATAAGACAAGTTCTCTTTTAAACACAGATCCGACAAAAATCTAGCTAGCTGCTGGGGATTGGGATTATTTTTTAGGATTCTATTATTCTGAGCCCATTTACACCATCTTAACCAAGCTGGCCTATACGATCGCAGTGTAGATTTCCTCCAACTGCTCGTCAATAAACGTTTTTGGTCGTCGTTCCACGAGTCTAACATAGAGCTCCACCCTGTATTTTCCAAACTTCTAAAGTCATCTGCTTGACATTCGGAGGAGGACACCGAGTGTTGACATCTATTAACCCCTCGTGGAGATTGTCTATCACTAACGGCGATACTGATGTTCGACTCATCAAGTCGCTTCGCCAAAATACCTTGGTCCAACTGGGCACCACCAGCAGAAATACGCCTACTGCTTTGTTTAGATGTGCTAACACACGAGGAACGAGATTTGGAGGGGGAAACAGCCACGCCATTTGAAACTTCCAATTTCGACTGAAAGCATTCACGAATACTGCGCGTGGATCTGTATGGTCCAGAGTTACATATCTCGGAACTACATGGGCTCTTTGAGAAGCGAACAAATCTATCTCTGGTATTCCCCAAACACTGAATATCTGTTGGGTGACATTCTCCAACAAGTGCCATTCCGCTTGTGCACGGGACCTCGATAGATTGTCCGCTACTGTATTGAAACGACCGGGAAGGTAATGAGCAGTCATTTGAATTTGAAGTTTGTCGAAAAGTTTCAATATGCGAAACGTTATTCGGAGCATCGGTAATGACCTTGTCCCCCCCTCGTTTCGAAGGTAAGAGACTACTGTCCGATTGTCTGATAAAATTTGGACTGATTTTCCGGCAATACAAGATTTCTGAGAGGTAATCACCTTTTCTATCGCCATCATTTCCAGAAGATTGCAGTGCAGACCAATCTCCTGCTCTCGCCATTGTCCCGACAGTTGGCGGTCGTTCAGTTGTGCACCCAACCCCGAGCACACGCATTCGTGGTAAGAAAAATCTGAGGAGCAGGAAAATGCAAAACAGTATTTAAATGAGCATGCTCTATCCACCATTTTAGAACAGAAAATAGGCAATGCGGTAAGGATTTTTTAATTGAAGGGTTGTCGCACAACAGTCGGTGGCTATAAAGTAGCAATGGTCTGCTGTTGAGGCGACCTCTCGGAACAACAAAGCTTGCAAAGTTGCACAGGCCTAAGTAAGATTGTATTTCTCTCAATGATGCCTTTTTTCTCAATAAAAGTTTCCGACTCAACTGTCGAAGCTTTTCCACCTTTACGGAAGGCAAACATTTTTTATTGACCCATGGTTTCCAAACAATTCCTAGGAATTCTAAAGAACGATGTGGAATGAGAACAGACTTTTGAAGATTTATTGTTAAGCCTAACTCACGAAATAGGTTGATTGCAAAACTCACCTGATGTTCCAAGATTTCTTTGTTCTGATGTGCCAGGCAAAAGTCGTCGAGATAAACCAGGACCCTTATCCCCTGATTTCTCAAGACCTCTGCGATCCAGTTGGTCAGAGTCGCAAATACCTTCGGCGCTGTTGATAACCCGAATGGTAGGCAGGTCATTTGCCATAGCTGATGGTAATGAGATGGTAAAAGCACTCTCAAAAAGCGACGGTGATTTTCGCTTATCGGGACGTGAAAATAAGCGTTGTGAAGATCTAACTTTACTAGCCAATCGTTTGGTTGGAGAAAGTCGGGTACTCGGAACATATTGGCCAGTCGAAATTTGTTGGTGTAAACATATTGGTTTAAACGTTTTAAGTTGAATACTGGCCGCAGTCTGCCGTTTGATTTCGGCACAAGAAAAATGTTGGAAACAAAACTGGGCTCTACAGGCGACCTTTCCAATACCCCTTGACGTTGCATTTCTTTTACTTGTTCCGACATTGCTAAAGTTTCCCGAGTATGAAATAACTTTGATATTCGAGAGGGATGCACCAAAGGAGGCTTTTTTGCAAAAGGTATCTTGTAACCCGTTATGATCTTTAACACATGGTTCGGAGCCCCCCACTTTCTCCAACGTTCTACATAATGTTTTAATTGACCTGCATGAAATGTTGAACAGTTACTCAAAACGTCTCTGGGAACGCTTACCTTGCCGGTTTCTATAAAACTTATCCCCTTGGTTGATGCGAAAGGACTCCGACTTGCGCTTTCGCCCTTGCGCAGGGGGAGCGTAATTTGCGGCGCTTGAAGGTCCGGCTACCGCATTTGTCGTCGCATTCGAACGGCTGGCCGACGCGTTGTATATTCTTCTGGAGCCCGCATGAGAACCTCTTTGCGCAAGAGGTCTCCTTGGAACACCAGCGCTGGTGGTAGGAACATTTACCTGCACAAAGACTATATCAATACCACCGTTTTTGGTAATACATTCGGAAAAACGCTTATCGTCAAAAAGATATTCCAAGGTTGGTGGAATTTTCCTCAGGCATTCTTTTATGCATTTATCTTTAACGTAATGCAAAAGAGCGTCACGACGCTGCTGTATTATATCAGCGCGACGTCCACATACCATTTGCAGCAAGTCTAGGTTAGCTTTTGTATAATCACCAGAAAAAAATTCGTTAATTTTTGTAGCGACACTTTCGGTAGTTATTTCCTGAAGAGAACTCATCCATGAAATTAAAGAATGAAAGCCTTCCTGTAATTTTTCGTTCTGTATGATTAAGGCATGAGAAATCGCTGCTAAAGTTTTTTCCGTAGCCGCTAAAGATTTATTACGATCGAATCTTTTTAACATGTCATTGCTTTCTAACTCAACAAAACCTGGATTTGCCAAATAAGATTTTTGGGCATCCGCATAACGAACTTGACACCAATCCGCGGTATCAAAATGTTGCAATTTGAGCAAAATTTCTGCGTGAGCATCTGAAGTTCTTGCTCCCGATGATTTGAGGGTAGTTTCTTGTTTAAAAATAATATTTGCAGAATCCGATTTTGGGGGCTCGAGAGTGTCTAATAAATCATCTGGTGCAAAAATCGAGATAGCATCCGCATCACTGTCTAAATTAGCCGGTTTATTGGAATGCAAAGCACTTACCGATGCGGCAAGATTTTTTACCACTTTTTCCAGTTTCCTGATGCGCCTTTCCGCGCCATCATGGCGCCGGCGGTGGCGGCGGCTTCGTCGTCGTCGACGTCGTCCGCGATTGGAGCCGGAGGATGATGATGTCGATGACCATGAATCTAAATCGTTACCCGACTCGGGGGCCCTAGTAGCCTCTACATTAATTGATGCACCACTTTCCGTTAAATTCAACTCTTCCATAATTAAATTTTAATTTTAAATTATTTAAATTAAAATAAAACTAGAGCACGGTGCAACAATTAATTTCTGACGTGTTGTTTCTTCCAGACAAGAAACGCCAATGAGGCTAGCTGCGCCTCCGCGCACGGCTGCAGAATTTTGCCACAGATTAGATTATTTTGCTTGGTGGGGGAGCGGCGGTAGGCGAATGTTTGGGCGAATGTTCGAGAAATTCAGCCGGAAAGGGGCGCTTCGGACGTGTTCGTGACTTCAGACAGGGTTGCCATCTCACTTTAAAGGCTTGGAATAGGAACAGGAGCTTAATCTATTATGTTATTTGCATTATAGGTAGTTTGTTATTGTATTTTTATAGTTTGCAGTAGGTTAGTAGGATCTAGTTTGTATTTGGTTTGTACAAGTAGGTATAAGTGGTAACTGAACCATCATTTCTTGGAATCACGAGCCGATTCCAAGAAATGATGGTTCAGTTACGTAGCACAAACAAACGAATAAACTATAGTCGTCCAAGAGATCGCATCACAGGTGCGAAACAATAAACGCACGCAGGGCCGGCCCGGGCGCACCGAACATCACTCGGAGTCGGAAACATAGGCCTTCCGTGCGCCGCTCCTATTTATTTCCCATTCATTTAGTACCTACAGAACATCTTCCGTTTCACGCGCGAGAAAATTTCTATCTTCTAACAATAGTTTGTATGGAGAGACGTACTTTAAAAGCACTCCGCAAATTTGAGCCAAACAAAAATGGATAAAGTTGTAAAACTTAAAGATGTAGTCGTTCAGTGCGTGCACGAGTACAGTCAAGGAGCGGCCGCTGCCAGCAAGAGTACCTACCTAATATGTAGGCACTTATATGTAAAATTAGACCAGAGGTGCAAAACCTTTGGTATCAGTTTAAACGTATCTACCTAAAATTTAAATAAAAAAACAACAAATTACGTCATACCTTGTTTATTTAATCTACTAGCTATCGCCCGCGGTTCCGCCAGCGTTACTGTCGATCCCTCGTGAACTGTATTATTTCCGGGATAAAAGCTAGCCTATATCCTTCTCCGTGTTCTTGACAATACCAATGCTAAATTTCATGAAGATCAGTTCAATATTTTTTGCGTGAAAACGTAATAAACAAACAAATAAACGAACAAACTCACTTTCGCATTTATAATATTAGTTAGGATAAGAACCTACAAGTATTAGTGTATCAATACGAGCCAAAACCTTTTGCTCCAAACGCTTCAAATCATAACCTAAAGCATTTATTCTTGTTTCAGATTGAGAATGATATGGAGAACTACATTAAATATAAACTGGTTGGGGGCAAACTGCAACTTAAAAAAGACATAGTACCTCACAAAATGTCAACAAGAAAACAGTGATAAACCTGAAAAATCTGCAGTAAAAAAACGTCCTAATAAAATATTTAGATTTTTCTTTTTACTTTTTCATTTTTACTCCTCGCATTTCAGCAGCAACAAAATCACAATTTTTTGCAAAATAGTGGACAACCATTAGTCCATCTATTTTGGGTAAATTATCCGATTGCCCTTTTTCATATCCTTCATCCATGTACAACATGTTCAACTTGTACAAATTCACAAGAATTTCACTATGAAGATAACAGTACTTACTGTACTTACAGTATACTTATATCAAAAACGAAATGAAACAACAATTTACTGACAAGCGTTAAGTATGGTTAAGTACGTTATCACTTATGTCTCCGGGCCGTGTACTGCGCGCGCGCGCGGGCGGAAGGAGTGTATGACCTGTGACGTCACACCAACGCAGCGCCAACGCGCGGCGATTGCAAATTAACGGATTTTTAAATGTCTATAAAATCTAAACTATTTGATATTTTGGCATGAAACAAAAAATAGTGTGTTTATATTCACATAGGCTTTACTGTGACAAAGTTACAAGCGATTCCGCATACCCAGTAACATTCTCCATTGGCTGAGATCGTCCTAAAATCCATTTAAAAACCTAGTAAGGTATCATGCTGTATTTTAATATGGGAGCTTGGTTTTATTAGTTAGAAATAACCATTTGAAATTTAGAAAGTCTCTTATAACATGCCCAAATACATAATAATATTGAATTCTATACATATACATAAACATAGGCATTAATCTTCGCTCTGTTCATCATTAGTTGTGTGGAGTATGGTCATATCGTGTTTGTGGTCGGCAAAATTTGCTAAATTTTGCCGACCACAAAAGACATGGTTTATTATCATAAAAGTATCTCGGTTATAACTTTGAATACTTTTACATTGGTACAATCGGTGAACTTCCCGGTTGAAAAGTAGAGATTTTTGAAAAAGGTTTTCTCGGAAAGTACTAAGGTTTAAAGCTCCCTAAAAACTCTACTGGTCAACCGGGAAGTTCCCTGACTGTACCCAGTCAATAGCTCAGAGAGTAAGGAGTAAGCTGAAATTCTCAAAGCAGGCGGCAAACTTGTACTATGGCAGCTCTACGATATGGGAGACACCAGAGGCGTGGAATAGGAGTGTCGTCCTGCTTTTCTTACAAGGCCAGCAAGCCGATGCTGCGGGGGTGGGCTAAAACCATCTGCGACGATATCCACGCGTGGGACCGCCCGGAGCCTCGCAGCGCCGGAGCCGTGACAGAACACTTGTCTGTTGCATGCTTGCTCACATGCTTGCTTGGATGCTTGCTTATATGCTTGCTTGCTTTCTTGCTTGTTTTCTTGCTTGCTTGCTTGCATGCTTGCTTGCATGCTTGAAAACTATATTGAAATCACCTTAATACTGTAAAATATTTTTATAAATGCTAGGCTTGAGTTTTTATGGCATTTAAAGTATGGGTAAAATAAACTTATGTGAAATGTTGATTAGACTATATGAATGTTATATAAAATGAGCATTATCATTTAATGATTAGGTTAAATGATTATTAGGCCAATTTTTATATCAAATTAAATTATGTTAAATGAAATTATGTGATTTGTATGTTATGTTATGTGATCGGAATGTCAAATGAAATTATATGAAATGTTCTTATACTCGTATCAACTGATCGTTAGTTCATGTAAATTTATGTCATACATTACACACCCGAATTATCCGAATAGTAAATGAGCAGATTATTCCATGCCCTACTCTTAAGTCAAAATGTGACAACTTTAATAAAAACAAAACGTTCTCATGACATGATGGTTTCTAAAAGATGATGGTAGGCCCGCTGGTCTGTACCAAAGGAAATACACATTATATTTAATACTGTCTGTACTTACCTACAACTCACGTCTCTTTCAGAGGGCTTAATTTGTGCCAAATATAGAAGTCACAGCGTACGTAATATTGTCATGACACATTACGTACGCTTTAGCGTCAATTTCATTATAATTAAGTCGAAATTTAATAAGTATATTTTCAATTTAAAAGTATTTCATATTTAAGTTAAAACTTGAATAAAATGTTAAAAAATTCAGTGATTTCACCATAGAGTCGCAGGTTTTTTACTATAAAACTAGTCAGCGCCTCTAATATCGTCCACTCCACAACCTTTATTATCATTTGCCTCCCTTTGCGGTTTTCACTCTCTACTTTTTGTCATGCTTGCAACTGTCTAATTTTTCCCTCTCTTTTCTGCCTTGATTAATGTCTCTCGAGTTTTTTGTCTGGTTCTATTTCAATGAAAAATTTCCCCCGAGGCGCGTTGGCAATTTTCAGCGAACTGAAATTACAGTTAATTGGCCATTGTTTTTTTTTTAAGTACTCCTTTGGGCATCATTTGAGTAAGTAGTATCTTCATATCTTAAGAACGATATTTTTTCATTTTGTCTGCTTCTAAGCATTCTAAAACAGTCTTCATCATCCAAACGAAAAAAATACAATGAAAATAATTACCAGCTTCGGAGATGAAACAAATAAATGAAAACAGAAAGTCATTTAAGCACTACATAGTCTTCTAATAGAAGTAAACTGTGAACTTCACGATATTATGAAACAGTAATATCCTATTAACACAAGCTGACTCTAAGCTCGTTGAAAGTTTCTGCAAAACAACTACAAAAGTCCAACTGATTATTGAAAAACATTTCGATCTCATCAGCAAGTCTAGTTTAAACACACATTAGTAAGCGTAGATACGGTCAAAGAAATATGAGTGTGAATATTTAAAAGCACTTTCGACCTTTTAACGCTTTTACGTAAGTACTTCCATTAGCTTTTCCTTGAACTGTTTTTTTACGATTATAAAAATTTATAATAATTATAATAAATAAAATAAATAAATAATTGCACACAATCACACCAATTATCTTTCCCACGTTAAGTTTCATGAAGAACTTGTGTTATGGATACTAGATGTACATAGATACTTTTTTTTGTAAATACATACTTAATATACATATTAAACACCCAGACAAAGACAAATAGACATGTTCATGCACACAAATATTTGTCTTGTACGGGGATCGAACCGAAACCTCTGGCGCAGAAGGCGGTTTTAGTACCCCTGCGCCAAACAGGTCGTCTAATATCTCTATATTACTTCCGTACTAAAAAATTATATCAACTTTTACAAGCTTTTATGTACTTTCAATAAAATTATGCAAGTAAAATTTGACCCACTTCCCGGTTTCCGATTAAGCTGAAATTTTGCATGCACACGTATATCCCGTGACAATGTATGATGGCCGTATTATGATGGCACGTAGCCGATCTGATGCTGGAGCTGGAAGGTGGCTATAGGAACTCTGCAATAAAATGGCACAACCCCATCAAGTTTGGGCTCGTTTAAATAATATACACGGTACGTCCTCAAGAGCTGGAGCCGCGGCGGAGCAAGCTCAGTTTCTCAAGCGCCTCAAATATTCGTCGCTCTAAGTAAGCCACGAATTTGCGGCGCTTGCCGTAGAGACAATGGGCCCTTGGTCTTCTGACACCAACAAGTTTATTAAAGATCTTTTCACAAGACTGGTACACGCCTCAGGAGACCTGAGAGCTGGTGCCTGGTAACAACGCCAGTGTTCTCGGAACTTTACCACGCGGCTGTGAGTTGGACGGCGTTTTTTGTTATAGTATAATTAATTATATATAACAGTTTACAGTTTTTTCTACTAATTTGTAAATATTTATTTATAATTTTAATAATTATTATTTTGCTAACATTATTTAATATTTTTCTTATTGTTAATAGGTACTAAAATAAAATTACTCAAAAGAAAAACCTTTTTATAAACAAGCACTTTTAAGATATAAATAAACGCTCGTTACATTTTAGGAGGAATAAAGAACAATATTTAAATAAAAGTATGTATATGAAAAAGGTTTTTTCTTTTTATTTTAGTTTGTTTAGTTTGCTTAGGTTTATTATTCAATTATTTATTTTGTTTACACAACAAACATAAGTAATTTCAATTCTCCCCTACACAAAAACTTATCTTCGGGACAGCTGTTGTTTCTAGACTCTATCTAAATTGAATAAGTAATTACGAATATGTCACTTTGATTTGAAACGGTTTAGGTTTTGAACTCTCCTGTCAATCAAGTCCCGCCAAGAAAGTATATTATAAACGTATCAAAGTATTTAACTTTGGTTTTGAGAAGTAGTTTCGTGTGAAGTGTTTTTTGGTTAGGTTAAATCTGACAGGATATAATTTGTTTAACGAAAGTTTTTAAGCTTAGGTATTTTACAAATACCAAAAAAACAAAGTAAAATCTTTTGCATATTATAAAACATATCCATAAGTAAGTAGATTAATAAAAACCTACCTGCTCGGTAATGATGCAAGGCAAAACGACTCAAAGAAACGTTTTCAAAATGGACCAGTGTTATACAAAATCTCATCAAAAACATAAAACGTACAAATACGTACATCTTAAGTTTAGGCGCGCACTGTTCATTAAAATAAAATAAAAAATCCGGTTATTTAACGTGCAAAACTTTATTCCAATAAAATGTTCAAACATGGCAAGTCGCGCAACGCAATTCTTCGGCCATAAAAGCTTTCAGATCTCATGTCTAGCCAAATCAGTTAGTACGGAAGAATTTAGTTAGAACCTTCACGTTAATTTGTTTCTTAACTTTAGTTTCTTTAGTAACATTTAGATGTATTTATATTCCTCTAACAAACAAAATGGCTTGGCAATCGTACGGCAACATAAGTTCGTTTAATTTAGGACGATTGCCATGTTATTATATTAAAATGTTATGCAAAATTAGAAGTTTTCCCACAAAATACTGTAAAAAAAAAATGAATAAATTTACGCTAAAAACATAACCGAAAGTACTTAGATTCATGAAAACCTACCTGCTCGGTAATGATCTAAGGCAAAACGACTCACGGAAACGTCTTGAAAATGGGCAAGTGTTAAACAAAATTCGAGGAGGAAAGGCATCAGCGTTTTTGGGCGGAAAAACGTGTGAAAAAGGAGAGGAAAGGCTGGTCGTTACTATGATTTATGACCGTCGAGGAACAAGATGCTTCGCAAATGTTTGGTCCTCAGTTTTGGTGGTCAACGAAATATGATCGTGTTATTTTTTCAATATTGCGATAGAAGAGAAATGAGGCGGCTCAGAATTTATTGGAGACTATTATTTGGTACGTCGATACGTAATCGAATTCGCATTCTACTGTTAGGATTGATTCATTGTATGAGGAAAGACCAAAATATAGATGGGAACTTTTATAGTGTCTCTTCTTTTAGTATTTACGACCTCTTTTCTGCGTTTATTAAATCTCTCTGAGGTAATCTTACAATAGAGCATGAGTATTTAATACCTTCTACAAACTTATACTTCTATCTCCAGGGTACTCTGGTAAAATAAGAGTTCAATACCTACTCATCACATGATTTCTTAAGTGCACTTCACTTTCAAAATTCAGATCGGGTGGCTACTATCAATGTTTAACCCTCTATTCTAATAAATCCGCTCCATAAATAAGACTTTGGCGATTCCGCCACTAAGTCAAGTCTTTAATAATTCTCCAGAACATTTCCTGGACCATTTGCACTCGTTTGTATGTACGAGAGGTCCTCGACAAAACTTTACTACGCCAAAAGCCTTCGTCAAGTTTCTCTCAGTGAATCGTGATTCGAATATAAATGAATATTTTGAATTGTTATTAATACGGGCAATTTTCAGGAAGTTACTTTGATGCAGATTGTATTGTCGTAATTGAATTATTATTATAATTGTTTTAACAATTTCCGTTATCTTTTTATTTCTGTGAGGTGAGGTTCCTAATAATATTTTAATTGCTAAAATAGTTTATGTAATTAGTAAGGCATTTTATTAAAATTATGTTTATTTAGAAATGTCGTAAAAATTATAATTGATAAGTCTTAATAACGATTGAGATATTTTTTATTTTTTTTGGAATGGTTTATTTTATTATTTATTTATAAACACATCAGTGGCCACTACTACCAGTGGTTACATTAATAAAAAGAATAAAGGAAACAAAACGACCACAATACGTCATATTGAACTTTTACAACGTGATATAGAATTGGAGGCTCGAGTGATCCTTGAAGGGCAAACAGCCTGCCAGTAATAGACTTCCGAAGGCGCTCCTTACTGGGATATAAACTACTTTATGACCAGGGGTCCAACCGCCATCTCTTAGCGCAGCATTGTTCAATCTTACCATGCTATTTCTTACTACGAATCTCTTAAAGTAAGCTTGCTTATTGACGGAAGTTTTGTGACGTATTCGCTCTATCATCATCGCCTCCAAAGAGTGTCAAAATGTGACAACTTCAATAAAAACGAAACGCAAATAAAACGTTCTTATGACATGATGTTTTCTTATAGAAGGTAGTAGGACCGCAGAATATTCGCTGATGCTTCAAGTTTGGGTCTCCCCGTTGCATTGTTGTATGTTACAGTTTATGGCCGCTCTTCGGCGGTTAATCAGAGGCACTAAATCACGAAGGTATACAGTGCGAATGGGGACGGTTTTACGGTCAAGTAATGACCCGATTTTATTAGCTTCAATTACGATAATTACATTTTCGGCGGCTTTTAATCTAGTATGCGGAAGTGACTGAATGAATCATATTTCGAAAGCTATGTTATGATGTGCCTTTGATAAGTTAAGTAATTAGTTCAGCACGTTTAATTTACGAACACCTATAGTACAATCAGGGATCTTTAGGAGAAACGTTTTCTCGGAAAGTACTAGCGTTAAATAAATAAATAATTATTCAAATGAAATACCTCATAAGGTGGTACGACTTCCATACAAACAAACATTGCACATTAATTGGTTCATCATACATTAATAATTCATAAATACATGTGCAACTAACTCGTTTCAGTTATTTGTTTGCGCGAAATTTTAAAAAAAATGTACTTTCATACATGAGCTATATAAATGCGATTGGTCACACACACATACGTGGAATTATTGAAATTATAAGATATTAGTATATTCATGTTTTATTATGAAAGTGCATTTTTTTTATTATTTCGCGAAAACAACTAACTGAAACGAGTTAATTGCGCATGTATTTATGAATTATTAAGGTATGATGAACCAATTATTGTGTAATGTTTGTTTGTATAGAAGTCATACCACCTTAATGGTATTTTCTAGTCAACCGGGAGGTTCTTCGAATGTACCTATATGCATCGCTATTTTCATCTTAGTATAAAATATCATGTCAGTTATTATTTCAGATAGCTTATATAAATTACACTTTTTTTTATTAAAAAAGATGTAAATTTTCGCATAACCTAGCATTTAATACTTTTTTATAGAGTTCCCCTCTCATCTGTATAAAAATATGTGTAAGTTGGTTAATAGGACTTAACGCATTATAAAACGCGATGTTTCCATAATAGTTGCGTCATTTTATTGACATTTTATTAACAAAATTATGGAAAAAAATCATTGAATATTCAAAAAAGTTGTTTCAAACGAGGAACCGAATTAGCTAGTTCGTTCAAAACTGTATAATAATTATGTAATACCGCTATCTTCGATACCTTATCATAATATTATGTCATTCTGGTTTGACATTTTGCCAAATGAATGATTTTGTTTACTATGTTTTGTGACTATTTTAAGCTAAAACTAGATTCGGTTAGGTAAGTTCTACTCAAATTCGGGCTTAGAATTGATTTCTTTCTTCTCTGATGAAGGGACCAGTAAAAGGTCTGAAGTCAGTATGTTTCATTAAGGCTTACAGCTTAAAGGGTCTAAAAAGGCCACTTAAGCAATATTAATATGGAATCATACCGTGATTCATTAATTTGATTATTTTCTGTAGAGTTTTATAATATAATTCCATGGAATAGCAGAATTTTCTCTTATTATACTGAAGGCAAAAAAATTATCAAAACAATTTATGATTCCTTAGCAAATCTAGCTTAAGTGGCCTTTTGGACCCTTTGAATTAAGATTTTCTCTGAACAGATCGCTAGTTTTAGGAAGAAGGCTTAATCGTAAAATTTACAAGCTAGGGTCACCAATACCTTACCTCGAAGTTGTGGACGACCGATACCATAGATAAGTTAATTGCGTAAGAGCCATCCATCAATCAGGCTTTGGGCGGCGACTAATTTGCTCATTCGTTTCGCTCTAAGCTTCGGCTTTGTGGCTCGCTGATAGATGTTTAATCAGATCTGAAGTTTGAATGATTAGAATTTAAATGGGAGTCGGCTTTGTTTGTAAAAAGTTAAGGACTACATTGGCATAAACGGTGAAATTAACAGTTACATTAACCATTAAATCACAGAATAAATAAGTTATAATAAAATATTGATTGTAACTTTTTAATTTTGCATTTTACAATGCTATTTTCATGTGATACATATTAAACAATAAAATATACTAGAAAAAAGTATCATGTCTCACGTCGCCCTGACATGAGATATTAATTAATATTTAATATTTATCAAATTTGCCATTTTGGGCAATCAAAATATTGATTGCCCAAAATGGCAAAATTGATTCTTCTTAATTAATTGAGCATGGTATGCTTCGAAATATAATTTGTCGTTTTATAATTATCTTTTTCATACTTTTCTGTTGAGCACACGATCATAAAAGGATTATTTAGTTGTTTAACTATTGAGAAAAAACGATTTATACTTGGATCATAATGTTTTGTTCTCAAATACCTATTATTTATCTTGAACATTTGAATTGATTATAAAAAGTTTTGTCCATAAAAAAAATCTTATAACTCCCCTAGCCGTTAGTATTGTTATTTTAGGCACTTTCATTATTTTCCCTTCTTTTCTTAAGAAAATGTCCATTACTAAAGCAATTTCCTCTAAGCTATCGAATTTTCTTCCTGAATTTTACGGGAACTGGCAACTCTTTCGAATTCACCTTTAAAAAGTATCGAGAAAGTATTTCAACAATGTTTACATTTTCCACTCCATTTGTTTTTATTTGCAATTTTATACCTTATTGCGTGGCGATAAGGAATTACTGGAGTGGTTTTAATGGTGTTGGTAGCAAAATAAGTGAAAGAAGCATTATTGGAAATTCCTGGGCGTTCGGAACGTAGGTATTAAAGGATATATATCGCAGGCAATAGTCGACTGTGATTGTCCACTGGTGGAACGTGAGGACCTTTAGTTCTCACCCAATCTATAAAAAATATGCAGTAAAAGTAAAATATAATACGAAATCGACCCCAAAATTAGGTAAATAAGATGAAGATATTTATAAAAAGGAGGAAGTGGTTCTTCTCCGTCTTTTCAAGTTGACAAATCTTTGATTGCATAGGTATATTAAAGGAGTGTTGTGCAATTTTACGATCCTTATATTATTAATTAGTAGTAATTAGGCTTATTACGAGTTTGGCAAACTTGACTTTACAGTAAACGTTAACGTAAAATGTAGCTCTGTCTCTTTCACACTTAGCGACTGTTTTACCGACATGAGCAGTGTATCCGATAGTCTACGCTCACAAGTCCTGTAAATGTCATGTTAAACAAACTCGTAATAGGGGTACAAATCATTATAATATTATGATGACTTTTTTATCAAAATTTATTAAACACGCATTTTCCAAACTTGAAGCTAACGCTTTTAAGTTACAAATATGAAAGCGTACAAAACTACATTATCTAATTACAACTTAATTCTTTATCTACCGATTTATGACACAAGGATGCAAAAATAATTCATAAGAACTCTTTTTAATTAGTTCTTTTAAATTCACAGCGCGGGGTCTTCAAGCGGCTTACCAACAAGAACAAACTAGTAAGTAGCAACTCGCATAAAACAAAGTGTCAGTTATTACATTAATAACGAAGGGAAGGACCCTACCCTTTTTGTTCATCCCTGGGGTGCCAACTTCCGGTTTTGTGATGGAAACACTGACAAACATGCTGCGTTACTGGCCTGGTTTTTCAGATTCGGTTTTTCGAGAGATGTTGAGTAATAGTTGTTTACCAAGGCAATAAGCAATAAGTTGGCTAAGGCAATAAGGTTCATTTTTTGTTCATTTGTAAAGGGGAAGCGCTTAGCCTTTATCTTATCTGATATGATGTTACGATAAGGCTGAAAATTTCTCTTCACCCGTTTTTTTTTATTTAAGAATTACACTAATTATGTTAAAGAATCTTTTACGCCATGAGCCATTGTAAAAGGTATTGTTTAAATATATGTAGTCCCAAAACTATGTGTATTTAAAACAGTAGTTTCTACCTGTAACATGATTTGTTATTATAACGAAATACGATTTTTCCTTTTTTTGAGACACAATTGGAAAACCTTCCTTTTAAAAAACTGAGATCAGTAATATTCTTGTGCTTTTTCAGTTGAAAAGTCTATAGTTCCATTTCAAAACATTCGGCCTTTAAAATTATTGTCCTAATACCTAATTATCATTATGTCACAGTCACATCCAATCATTACCAGATTCGTGTATCTAACCACCACTGGTTAGTCAGATTTATCGCATTCCTACCCACAAAAACCGAACGCACGCACGCAGTTTCTGCCACTTGTGTTCTGTGGTTTGTGCGGACGCTGTTACTTCTGTTTAATCTTACAAAACTTTTTCATGCATTGATTTATGACTGTACGTGATGCGAATTCATTTTCCGTACATATTAGATAGGATGTCCCTAATGTTATATAAACTAGTTAACTAAATAGTTTTCGGAAGATCTAGTATTAGAGCCAGTGTAGTGCAAAATGTAATCTAACTACGATTACAATTTGTAGTTGGTTAGCCATTTCTTTCACCATTTAAATTTTTGGCTTTTTTACATATTTAGTTAAAAATTTGGATTTTCTTAGAATGGAAGTAATCAGTAGTTATAACTACTCGATTTCAGCAATCAGATTAACAACTACTATTTTACTAGATTACATGTAATCATAACTACTTGTAGTTAACTACTTTTATTAGTTAGTAGTTAGATTACAAAATAGTAGTTAACTATGCCCAACACTGATTAGGGCCTACTAAAAAAAGTATCTAGTTTAGATTTCCACCACTAAAGACACCTATTTAATTTTGTATTGTCAATAAAATAGTTCACTATCTTATTGACAATACAAAATTCATTATTGCTAACAATAAAATTATTTTTCACCTCACATGCTCGGAAAAGGAGCTTTTGTCATTCAGTTTCTGCGTAGAAAATCGCTTTTTGCTGCCTAGCGCGGTAAAGTACTTTTTTATTCAATACCTAAAAATATGTCATAATGTGTTCCTAATCGCATTTTGACTTTTTTGTTATATTATATTCTTATTTTAAATAGCTTTGAATTAATTATAATACTCCGTTTTGGTTTTATTATATTATTTTAGTATCTTGAATAATAAAAACAATCACTATAAGATTAAACTATTTGTTATAAGAATTAGGCTTAGAATAAGAAATATGTTTAGGCTGGTTGAGATTTCACAACCTATAATTGGTATTGAAATGTGTCATAAACCATTATTTTTAAATTGTCTTTGTCTTGTACCTACATTTACCGAATCGATTTTATTGTTATTAAAGTAATAATTTATTCCTATTTTAAATAACTTTTAACTAACTATAATACTCC
This sequence comes from Chrysoteuchia culmella, assembly GCA_910589605.1. NCBI lineage: Eukaryota > Metazoa > Arthropoda > Insecta > Lepidoptera > Crambidae > Chrysoteuchia > Chrysoteuchia culmella. Next base: position 9,766,602 of record OU342654.1, on the reverse strand, counting down.
CTTTTTTATTATTTTAGTTTTTTCATATCATTAAAAATACAAGAATAATGTACCTACATTTACATTAAATAAAAATAAATAAAAAATACTTAAAATATTTTTTTAGCGGAAACAACCTAAAATTTTTTGTCGCCGTTGTATGGTGAAATATTGTGTGTTGCGATCGGCAGAAAAGTTTTTAGCATCTCGTACCTTTGAATCCTTCGCTTGCTCAGGTTTCAGTAGAAGTAACTCGCCGCCAAATCCAACTTTTCAGCCTTGCATAACAAATAAGTAATAAAACCTAAACATAATTATTAGGTAGGTATTTGTCCTATATTAAAGCCTCAATGCATTAACTATCATCAGGCATTTTAAATGTCGTTACTGCTGGGGCACTAGCCTTTATTATGGATGAACAAGGAGAACGGACCATGACCCACTACGCGGGCCCAATGCGGAATGGTGGGTTTTATCGACTGCAAATGCAGCCAGGACCAACGGCTTAACGTGCCTTCCGAAGCACAGAGGAGCTCGAGATAGTATATTTTTGGTCACCCATCCCGTGACCGACCATCGTGAAAGTTGCTTAATCTCAACAATCGCAGGCCGAGCAAGCAAACCACGGGCTCCTCAATGCATTAATCAGTATCCATTAAAACTGTATGCACATAACTTTTGAAACTGAAAAGTGAATACAATATTATGCGTCCTTTCATCATGACTCCTTTGTTACTACCTATTGGTCAAACAAGGTGCCAATTTAATCTTTGTTTTGTAAATGATTACTGTAAATTGTGGATCCAACAGCAATGAAAACTACTTAGTAAAAATATACAAGTGCATCAGTGTAACAAAATATTATGAACTTATGAAATCTCTGAGGTTTTCACACATTAAACAGAAAATAACACATGGTATTGTTTCCAAGAACTGACAACCGTGAAATTAACCTTCAAGGAAAGAGATTTGTAGGAAAAGTGTGCAGAAGGCCTTATAATGGATACTCTGATTTGGTTTCACTGAAAATCTGATGAGAAAAGTAAATGTGATTGTCGAATTGATGAATAGATGTCAGTTTTGATAGAAAAAAGCGCTTATTATATTTTTTAGCTATCCAAGTAATCTTTTTTCTACTCAGGATATTTAATAATAAAACACATATAGGTGCTTAAAACATAATCACTTTCATTTAAAAATCTTAAAACAAATCGTGCTACCAATACTCAAAAATGACAGGCTTGGAATTTAAATATTTTTTTGTCAAAATTAACCAAGAGTCTTAAAGCATTTGATACAAAACACAAACATTAACAAAATCCACATAACTTTACACAAATTCGGAGAGATTCATTTATAGACTAGCGCGAATGAATTTCCAACGTATGTTGGTACACGTTTGGTTATTTTTGGTTGGGCCAGCCTTTCCAGGTTGCAGGTCATACGTAGATTTCAACTTCAAAGTTAAGAGGGTGATGCCTCTGACTCTTCATTCTTACTGTGACGTATGAGAAGCCAACACCTCCGTCCGTTATGTTGGCACTGGCGTGTGAGAAATCGTTGTCTATAGCTGCTACACCCTGAAACAAAGGAACATTCATTTGTATATGAAAAGGATAATTTTGGTTTGCAAAATACTACATAATGGGTGCCTTAGACTTTTATTCACAAACATTCGGAAACGTTCCCGAGCGCGGAATATATGCATTGTCACTGTCACTTACTTCAAAAAAGACAAAGACAAAGCACAGAATTCGAATCCGATTCCGTTGTCGAACAGTTGAGAATCAGGGAGCAGCAGGGTTAGCACGAATAACTATCGAAATAGTATCGAGTGAGTATCGAGCACGTAATGTCAAAAAATTTATAGGAAAATGTAGTTCCGTTTACGTCCTGTAGGAACGCTGTCAATATCACATACATTTTTTTACTTTACTTTCTCGATACTTACTCGAAAGTTATTCGTGCTAGGCCTACTGATCTCTGTAGCCCCATTTTAAGTTTATTTCGCTAATAACAGGCTAACCCTTTATTATATGCCCAACGATCTCAAAGTTCATTTCTTTACATCTTTTCAATAAACAATTTTTTATTGAATAAATGTATTGAATACACAATTAATTTTATTTCTAGCTAGATTAGATTCTTCAAGCCTTATTTACAATATAAATAAAAATGCGTTTCCGTTTATTCAAGGTTTTCTTGTAGCAAAACCACGTCCGTAAGAAGTTCCTGCTTACCAAGGTTTTTAACCTTCCGACGAAATGTTTTATAATTTTATCTACATATACTGAACAATTTTTGTTGTGTTATTCCTCAAACATATGTTTTATTGTTATGTTACAGGTTACCTGCATTTTTTCAAACAAAATTTTCAATGGCTTAACTCAAAATGATTTGAAATCAATATCATTTTTATGTTTCTTATCCCTTCTTCTTGTCAGTGAGAAAATGCCTTGAGACCCATTCAGGGCCCTTATTCTCTATGACCACTTTGCGATTCCTTGCTTCAAAACCACGCCAATATCGTACATGGTTACGACATTTTCAAAATTCGTATTCTCTATGACACTTAAATGAAACCGTGTGATATGAACGTGACTTGCGCGTGGTTTGAACTGTCAAAAATTCCACGTTTTAGAAACGCGTGGAATCAAAGTGGAATCTGCAAGGAATCGTTGTGACTGTGAAGAAATTTATTGTTTTTGTGCTAAAATCTATTTAAATAAATCTATAACGTACCTAAGGCCAAATACCTTCTTAACACCATCTCTTTCTTTAAGTATTTCAGTGAAATTTAGTGTCAGCTATTTATATTATAATCTACTATTACTAAGATTTTGTAAATTTTGTATCGAATTAAACCACATGTAACTATAAAACTATTTTATTATGAACTTTTATGTAGGTAAGTATTTTGCACGCAACTACCGAAGACCACTCTTGTTCTACACTTATGAATGAACTTGTGAATCACATTTTTAAACAAATTGATTTCAATGAAGTAGATGTTTTAGTTTTACATCGCTTTTAAATCTGGAACAAATGCAAAAGACATATGTTAGGGGTTATGTAAGTAAATTAGATATTATAAGGCAAGTAACTTGTAACATTTTTGGGAGTAACAAACGATTAGGTACTTACAATAACAAATCGCTTCAAATAAAATACCGCCAAGTACATCTAAATTCTTCAAACAAAATATACTCGTAGGTACAATATTAATGTTTTGAAGTGTATGTATATATTTCCATTGAAATACTAAGTATTATTATTTCTTTCTTGTAATAAACATATAATAAACAGACAAAATTGAATCAATTAATTTTCATTGTAAAAATCGATAACAAGAAATAAAAAAGTAAAAAGGAACGTTCAAAAACGTTCGAACGTTTTGGTTTTGCTGCGTGTTTGTTTAATTTATTGAGTAATATGTTTTCTTTGTTATTGCTAAAATTGCATTGTTATGATATAAACGATTAAATATTAATATAAACATAATAAATCACGGTTAATTGTTAGTGAAATTAAATTTTGCAAGTAATAAATTTAAAATCTTAAAAGTTTTAAGTTTAGTTTTCGAACGCACTCGTGACTTCATAACGTACCAAAGACAATTTGTCTTGGAGGTGTCTTGGAGCGCGGTGGGACTTACAGAATAGAGTTGACCAGATTCCTTACCGTGACAAGATACGATATTGACGGGGTTTATGCGTGGTAAGGTTTAAGTGTGGAATCTAAGTGGTCATAGTGAATAAGGGCCCAGGTGAGAAAAAATATTGGACGATTCAAAAGTACTTATTTACAAGCATATTTGAATAAGAAGAGTTCTTTGAATTTCGTTTAAATGTTAACTATAAAAAAAAGCAAAAAAAAAAACTTGTAGATATCATTCAATGATTACGGTGTTATACCTAGGATATCGACTGTATTCCAGTTATTTTACATGATTTAACAATGAATTTACTAATAATAAACATTGGTCACAATTTTATCACTGTTTACTTTTTGAGGTACAGAACCCTAAAAACGGACTGAAGAAGTGGGTTGAACACGGAAAACATCAAATTTCTCTAATATTAGTCTAATAGTTTAGTGCATTACCCTTTCATTTTGGGCACAAGTTTGAAACTTGGCACAGTTGTCCGCTGGTGCCAGGGGGGAGGCCAAAGTACCTTTCCAGCCAGATTGTTTGCTATCATTTTCGTATAAATCGATGACGTGGAATTCAGTATATATAAAAATAAAATTTCTATAGTAGTTTCTTGAAAATTACACTTAGTCAGAACTTTCGAAAAAATGTTTTTGACTTTAAGACACTATAATTAATAAACTAGTGTTTTATTTGCAAACAAAACAAATTCTAGTAAAGCCTATATAATGGAGATTTTGATGAGTATAGGTAACTTTTAAGTACCTTCACTAACAATAAGTTTCGTGAACGTTGCGCGCCTGCAATTTTTTTTCTGCTAATAACGAAGAGCGCATTTTGGGGGTCTATCCAAAATGTTTATTGTGAAACTTGGCACAGTCGTTCGCTGGGTCAACATAAGCCGGATGGGATCCTCCGGGGCCCCGGGGTCAAAACACCGAACCACCCAGCTACATTCCGAAAATTACAACTGTCCATGTTTAGCTAATAGCTCAAGTTTGGTGTCATTTTCGTGTTAAAAAATCATTTCTGGTATTAAAAATGCTATTTCGTAAGTAGTTTCTTAAAACATAGACAATATTAAATTTTTTTAGTTTTTTTTTTTTACTTTAAGTCACTGTTACTGTCACAATAATAAACTTGTGTTTTATTTGCAAACAAGAAATAGAGAAGAAAAACCTTATTTAATGTACATTTGAAAAAATATAACATTCAAGTACCTTCGCCAAAAATAAGTAGCAAAAAAAAATGTTACCTTGTGAAATTGACATGTTAAATCCGTGAAACAAATCGTTTCGGACTGACTCCTAGAATGCGTTTATCGGTTGTTATCGTTAAAAATAAATTGGTGGTGCGCGACGTTCACAATTTTTTTTTCGAAACTTATTGTTGGCAAAGGTACTTGAAAGTTATATTTTTTTAGATGTACATAATTAGCTTTACTTCTCAATTTCTTGTTTATAAATAAAAATGCTAGTTTATTAATTACAGTGGCTTAGAGTAAAAAAAAACGAAAAAAATAATATTGTCTAAGTTTTAAGGAACGCCTTAAGAAATAGCATAATACCAGAAATGAGTTTTTCGACATCGATTTATACGAAAATGATACCATACTTGACCTATTAGTTAAACATGGACAGTTATAATTTTTGAAATGAAGCCGGGCGGAGCGATACTGGAGGGGCGATATAGCGATATATCCCCCCTCCAGCGCCGGCAGGGGAGCAACCGTAAATCGGCTTATTTTGTCCCAGGAAATAACTGTGCCAAGTTTCATACTTGTTTCAAAAAATGTAAGGGTCGGGCGTTTTTTGTAGCTAACAGACTTCCAAGTTGAAATTTACATTATGTTGAAGGAAATCAATTGGAAAAGAAATTATAGGTATATAGTCAGTCGATCAGTTTAAGTCTGATGTACTGTTTACCAGAGATGTGACATTTTGAAAATACTACTATTTAAAATGCAAAATATTAAATTCCCATTTTGTATCTAAATGCTTTTTTAAAAATGCATTTAGTATTTTATTTGAAATACTTGTTAGGATATATTTTGTATTTGCAAAATGCAAAATACTTTTCGACAAGTTTTGTCAAAATCAAAAAAAAAATTGTGCAACTAAATCGTTATTGTGTCATTGCTGTGTGTGTTATAACTAAATTAACGAATTTAGTTAAGAGCTAAGTTCAGTACCTACGGGTACTGAACTGAACTGTTTGCAAGTACAACAAGTGACTGAGCTGCCTTTGCATAGATTTAAAATATATGTTAAAAATACACTCTTAATCAAAGGAGATATTATTAATTAAACCATTTAAAAGAGTAGATGATTATTTAAAAGACCAAAATGCATGAATGTGATACTAACATAAAACATAACTATTGTAATTTGTGTAAAGAGGAAAATATTCTAATAACTGAGTATGAGAAAATTTTCTTCTTTTATTAAATATATTTCTAGATTTGTGTTTGACAACAACATACTCCATTGTAAATGTTATTATTTCTGTTAAGGCCGATAAGTTTCTTGCGGCCGTTCTTCTTATCAGTTAAAAGATGTCCTGAAAAGCTGGTAGGGAAAAAAAAATTGTTGGACTACTCGAAAGTACTTATCTGTAAGTCTATTTGAATAAAAATCTTTGACTTTGACTTTGAAGGTGGAAGCGCGCCTCTACCGGAATCCTGAACCACTGAGGAATTGGCTAATTTCTTTTTACAATAACAATAATTTATTTGTATCTAAAGCCTGGTACAAAAACAATATTATCGTTAATAACCACAAATTAATACTTATGCTACTTATACTACTTAACCACAAATACTAATGCTATTATCATGCTATTATTGTGTCAGACTTAGATAAGATGGTGGTAGCTAGCCAGGCGGACTTACAACAAGTCCTACCACCAACTAAACCGAATACAATATGACCTCTGGGTATGATACCAGTCGTGTTACTACTTGCTCACAGAGGCTGTTAAAAATCTCGGTACCTATTTTATGTAAAATTTCGGTATTGAGATTATAAGGAGTCCGTGGCGCACTTGTTCGCGTGCACGGCCTGCGATTGTTGAGGTTTAGCCACTTTTGTAATGGTCGGTTATGGGATGGGTGACCAGAACTAGTAAAAATAAACAGTTAATAATAAAAACACTAAACAGTTAGGTACAAGTAAAAAGAAATCTATCTCGAGGTCCTCTGTGCTTCGGAAGGCACGTTAAGCCGTTGGTCCCGGCTGCATTTGCAGTCGTTAAAAACCCACCAATCAGCATTGAGCCAGCGTGGTGGGTCATGGCTTATTCTCCTTATCCATCCATAAGGAAGGCCTGTGCCCCAGTGGGCCAGTGGGGACATTAATGATGCTTAATGACGATCGAGTTCATAAAGCATTTCATTATAAACTCGTTTAATTAATTCGAACTTTACGATATGAGTGTGGGTAATAAAAGCATTTTATTTTAAAAAGTATTTTAAAAATACTTATTTTGCATTTAGTATTTTGAAATACAAAATGAAAAACTATATTTTATTTTGCATTTGAAATAGAAATATCAAAAAGTATTTGCATTTTTTATTCAAATACATTTTAGAAGTATTTTGCACATCTCTGCTGTTTACTGTACCTTCAATATAATCTGTACCACAGAACAGAGTGATCTGTGATCTGTACTATACTGGCTGTTAAAAGATCCATACCGAAGCCGTAATATATGCGTAGTGAACATTAATCTGAATAAGAATAAGTTAAAAATAATAACCCGGAAATATCTTTTAGTTTTAGTTAAAAAAGAAACCGGTGTTAGGAGCTTTAAAGGCAATGAAATGCATGAAATAACGTGTGCGTGTATCCTTAGGGTACGTCGGTACGAGTAGGCCGAGGCCCCGTTACACCGAATTTGTAAAATCAAAATAACCCAAAAAAAATATTGATTTTGATCCTCAGTAACTCTTTTGACTATCAGGTTCCTAGATTTGGCCCTATACAAGAGAATGATATCTATTAGTAACAATGTGGGAAGAATACGTGATCATCGTTTTCGTTTAGGGTCTGTTATCACCCAGTATATAATAGGTATGTCTACAATACAATACAGTCGAAAGCTTAATGTTTATAATCATTAACATACAAACATCAAAATAAACACCTGGCGGACGGATGTCATTGTCATGTTAATAAGTAAATTAAATTGAGGACGGCTACATTGCGTCATTAGCTTGCCAAAATCGATTTCATCAAGTTCATTATTGCTCAATGGAATGTGAACTAAAAGGTGACTTCATGGTAAATATATTCGCCACTGATTTCGAAACATAATTATCTTATTTTACAATCGGGCTATTATCATATAGGTAAGTAATTACTTTTTTTTATGAACTACGGAGAGACTCTTAGCCTTCATCATACCTGATGTTAAGTATTGATAAGGATGAAAGATGGAAGCGATCCTCTCCCGGAATCCTCAGCCACTGAGGAACTGGCTATCTTATCTCGAATTGCCGGAACACAACAATGCTAAAAACATTGTTGTTATGGCGCCAGGCTTAGATAAGATGGTGGTAGCTAGCCAGGCAGACTTACAACAAGTCCTACCACCAACCAAACCGAATACAATATTTACCCCCGCTGGGAATCGAACCCGGGACCCCTGCTGATACCGGTGGTTGTATCACTAGACCACAAAGGCGGTTACTTTCATTTCAATTGTAATAACGCACATTTTAGTTTTTACTCAAAACTGACATTGACTGATTGACTAGAATGTTAATTCTACTACCTATTCTGTATAGTGAGAGATGTAATGAGATATGTCATATTGAATTATTGAATGAGATGTCATAATTAAATAAATAGTAATCTGTTAATAATACACAAATTGGTACGTGATTATGGTCACACATTTCAGAGTCAATACCATTAACAAATATGAACATTAGTGTTATCACTTTGTTTGTTTACATTATAATAATTTGTTTGCAAACAGATGCGAATATTCGAATGATTCCAGTCGCTTAAACATGTCGAGAGATTACTATCGCACTTACAATGTTATGATTGGTAATAATAAAAGATGATTTCATTCTACCGCACTGTTATTTTAACACTGAATGGTTAAAAAGAATATAATAGAATAGAATGTTACTTTTATAGCACATGCACAAAAGGCAAAAACAAAGAAAAGACAGGAACCCTATTAACAAAAAAAATAACTAACTATTACTGTTATTCAAGGATTTTATCCAAAACTAGGTAGTTTTTAGTGTGTGTTGTACCTCCTATTTCAAAAATCATTGTGTATTAACACAATGATTTTTGAAATAGGAGGTATTTTGTGAAACTTCAATTTTGATACAATAAATCAAGTAAAACAAGTATTTTTAGGTATTCCAATCGTAAAAAGAAACGGAAAAAGTACGTTTATGATGAATGGCCGTCCACATCGATTTTTGTCGTCGAACAAGTATTTTTATGTATTAAGATCAATTTAGGAGTATACGGTTTTTAAAACCGCATACTACACTGCGACAGCTGATGTATAATTACCAAAAGTTGGAATCTATCTTGCATGCTTCTCAGTTGTTTCGATTAAGAAATTACATAACATGAGATTAATTAATCAATAAAATATATTACAATAAGTACCTTTATTATCCTTTTCTCGGGGTCTGTATACGTCAAAGTTTTAATCCTCTTCTTGAACGGTATAGCAAAATCCTTAATACGCTGATGGAAGACCATTTTTTTGTGTACAGTGTCACCCAGAAACATGTCGTAGCTTGTACAAGTACAAACAAAACACAAAACAACAATTAACACGAACTTCATCACGTTTTCATCACAAATAAAGTTTACAACATTTTTTCGAACTGACACGAACGATACGCGTCCGATCGGTGCGCAGGCGTCGAATGCGGTGAACCCCGCTTGATAACCTCCGATAAGCAGAGAAACGTCATATTTACGAAATCGCTCGAAACGTGTAAAATATCTTCGTTATTTTAATGACAGTTTCGTCGCTATTGGTTGTAATGAAGATACTAAATCTATATTACTGTTCGGATACCGTCATAACTGTCTATCTTGCAATGTTTGTGTTTGGAGAATGGAGAGGGACTATTGTTTTCACTAGTTGCGTGTATTTGCTTGCGATGCTGGAAATATTTCTTAGATGATTGACGGTCCATTCTGACTTGGTCATCCGGTATTAGTTACATACTGTATAAGTAATACCGGATATTATTATTTACGAACTCTTGAATTTAACAAATACAATGTTTTGCGTACTGGTTGCAGGTTTTTCCATTGTAGTATTTAACTAAATTACTTTGGTTAAGCTATTCTGCCATTGGTATCACCTGCGTAGACTTATGATTTTATTTTCCCATAGAAAAAAAGTAATATTACTTACCGCAATAAAATGGGCTAATGTTCTCGTTAGGAATTTAGTTTTGTTACCTACGTGAAATGCAGTGAGTAAATAAAACCACAGCTAGTGTAGATTCAGCCCGCAAAAGCTAGACATCAAGCACTCATTGCTGTTGCAATAAATATGTATAAAATTTAAACAATAACATGTAGGTCGAAATAGGCATCATGTGGGTCGAAATTGGAATAAATGATAAAATTAGTAAAGTATCTATGCGGCGCATATTTCGCGACTAAATAAGTATAAAATTCCTCGACATTGTTTGATTCTGTAACGTCACTTCATATTACACCTTAAGTGACAGCGTAAAAGCCTACCTTTCGCTTTATGGCAAAATTGTGTTCAAACAGGGAAATTAATCCACGCCTCGTTTTGAGTAATACCACAGTTTATGTAACTTCTCCTCCATACAGTAGTCCAAGTCCAACGAACACATTTTGACTGAGCAATCGTGCGGCGTTCGCGGGGCGAGAGAAGGTGATGGTGAGTCTGAGCTGCCTTAAAAATATGGACCCCGCCTAACAATGTCCAGTCAATAGGAATGTCTTGTCAAAAGCGGTATTGCGCGAGGTTTCAAGGGCGTTATCCCACTGTTAGTTCCTTACGCTGTGGTAATACCCAGGAAAGGGTTAAATGAATGAATTAATTTGGATTAATCGTTCATCTGGCGCACCCTTCATCCGGAATATTATCCAAATAACATTTTGTTTGTAATACATTGGGGCCGTAAATAAAAATGTTAATGTTTGATCTTTGTGGAGGTTAAACGATGTTTTCGTTTGGTTTGTGATGGTTATTAGCTTTATCATATTCAAAAGTCGATGTAAGTATTCGAATTATTGTTGTTTCCTATTTTTTTTATTTCCATTTGATGGACTATGAAGCAGTTTTGCAGAATTTTTAAAAAATTACTTGATTCTTTCATAAATGACGTCGTAGTAGTAGTGTAAGGAGTTTTCATTCCCTGTGTTTACCTTTGTTGTTTTTCCACGTTCATTAATAGGTATACATACTATGTAACTTAAGATTTAACTAATTAGTTACCTAATTCGAATAAATAGACGACCTTTTATTTTAGCTCCGTGTATTTACAAAGATGACAGAAACTCAAATTTTAAAATAAGTATAGAACGTAGACAGAAACATAGTCATTTTATTTTTTGCAGCACACGCACTTATTAAATTATTTTACTTCGCATTGACTTCTCCGCCTATACAAAGACGCGCTTCATTTGTTTCGCAATGTTTTCTTTTTGCTAAAATCAGCAAGCGATTTTCTTTATTGTCGACGTGGGTAATAAATAAGCTGCTAGATCCAGGGCTGTCTATCGCTCAGCGGGAGAGCATCGTCGCAAGCCCGGCTTATCCCGATTCCCGACCGTTCTGATTGTTCCCGGAAAGAACCTCGATATTTTCACTTGTACCTCTCGATCGTTGCTTTTTTTTTTGTTTCCCGTGATGAAAAAAATAGTCTTTAATTTATATGTTTTTACGCTAATTGAATATTTATTATAAATAAATTTTTCAACTTTTCATTAACTCGTAAATAGTTCGTCAGACGATATAAAACTTTTAGAAATTTTAGAATAGATACCCAAGTAAGAAAAGGTTCTTTAATCAAGGTGTTTTATCACCAAACAGTGATATAGTAGGCCTATAATGGTAGCCACAGTGACTGCTTGTAGAGTACAGCTCTTTAAAAGTTTTTATCAGAGCCTTCAATTTCTATAAGTTTAAAGATCATTTTTATACTATAATTTAGCTCCTAGAACGCTTACAGAACCACACAAAAGAATTATTAAAGTATACCTTTTTAATTTTGCATTTTACAATGTTTTATGTGATAAATACTAAATAAGAAAATATACTAGAAAAAAGCAACTTGTTTCATGTCGCTCTGACGGGATTCGAACCCGCATCCTTGGGAATTCAGCTCAATGCACTAACCAATTATGCTACAGAGACCTATGAGGACTCGTCGAAATTTTTCCAGTATATTCACCTTTCTACGGTGTTGCCACTTTCGTTTCATCAATGAGAGAAATAAGAAGCACAAGGCTCTCCTGATATTCACCGACTGTTTTAAGACGTCACAAGGAGTAGGTTCGGGGGTGTTTTCAGAGAACCTTAACATACAAATTGCCTCTCCAATTAGTCCATACAACACCGTTTTTCAAGCGGAATGTGTTGGTATTACACAGGCAGCACAGGCAATTATATCCGGAGAGGTAACAAACTGCGACATTTATATACACTCTGACACCAAATCGGTACTACAGGCCCTGAATAGTAGTCGCAGCACATCGAACTTAATACAAGAATGCTACAAAACCCAAACAAGGTAGGTGCTTCTAATAATCTAACTGTGCAGTGGATTATAGGCCACAACGACACACGAATGTAAATAAGTTAGCGAGGCGGGTATCAGATTCTATCCCTCTCGGACCAGACCCTTTGCTCTCATCCCAGCTGGTAATACCATGATGGTAAGATCCGTGAGCACACCGCTAACTTGCATCAAAATTACTGGGACTCGCTGGAGAAGTGGAGACAAGCGAAATACGCTACGCGGACGCTTGTCTCTCCAAAGCTCTCCTTAAACCCAGTAGACAAGTTAAGTTAAGTTTTAACAAGCATCTTTTCAATTTAGGTGCTACTGACAGCCCACTATGCAGAGGCTGCATGGAGGCAGAAGAGCCAGCTGCTCACGTCCTGTTGGATTGTGATGAAGCAGCCCCTTACCGTGCGAAGTACCTCGGATCACCAGGCAATCTCCGGGAAGCCGTCTCTGACGTGAAGGCGCTGGGAGCATTCCTGGTGGAGCTGGGATGGCTGGAGTGATCCGGTCTGACACCCTCCGGACGTACAATAGGCGCAAAAAGTCATCGAGTTGCGGAAACCGCCCGTATTGGAAGACGAAGAATATTTAAACTACAGTTTTAATAATAATAATTAACAAAACCCTAACCGTAAACACAAAATAGACATTAATGTCTAAACCCATTTCTAAAGTTTCTACCCGGTATTTCTATAGTAAGGTTACAAAAAGTAGACAGTAGACACCAAGCCGAACTAAAGCTTCCGTTCGAATCCAAGCTAAAATCAGACTCCAGACCCCACTGCAACACAGGGGTGAACAAACGTAGTTACGAGAGTTGAACATTTTCTTTCCTGATTGTTCCCAAGTCAAACGGTAACTACATAAAATGTGTCAACACGTTATTGACACATTTTGTCCTTTGCGTTCTTTACTTACTATTTAGTAGGCCAAAGTATTTCATATTTCTTTATTGCTTTTCCACAAAGTATATGAAGAATTTACAAAAATAATATTTCTTAGTGGACCCTGTAGGGCACAGGAGGACATCCCTCATTAACAAGAAAGAGTTATAATGCCCTAACTCTGCCTGATCCCCGTCTTTTAGATACACTCCCAGTCTCTTGAAATCAATTCCAAACTTTCTGGATCGCTTATCGTAACAAAAACAAGCTGCAGAGCTACTGAACTCTACGAAAAATCATCTTGGACAAAATGGCTCTAGTTGCAGTTTGCAAGTCCATGCATCTTCGAAGCCTCGGCATGTAACGAGGGGGACACTCAGGGTATTAAAAAAAGTGCAAAACAGAATAATTGCACTATTGGTTTACCATTTTCTTTGATTTTGCAAAAATTTCCCTTTGGATTATCCAAAGGGTAATTTTTGCAAAAAAAATAGTTTTTTCTAAAAAGCTCATGACTTATTAAATAAATTTTTACAAACTTTTTTTTTGTGTTTTCTAAGGAAAATAATCCATTTATCTAATTTTATCATTGGTAAACCTCCAAACCCTTTAGTTAGCCTTTTGGGCTAAAGGGTTTGGAGGTACAAATACATGGTGGCCCTTATTTTGTTTTGAGTAGTATATAATAGCATAAATACCATTTAAATAACTAAGGACCAACATATACTCTTTTTAAGTAAAATTATGAATAATTAAATCTGCTCACTCTGTTCCCTATTTCTAAGCCAGACCAGCCCCATCCTACCTATTCCTAACGCGATCGCATTTGAATTCATGTCAAACATCAGTAGTTATGACATTAAATTAGTATTTTGTCTATAAATTTATAATTTAAATTAGAAATTAATGTAATTTTGTACTCTAGTAATCGATTTTAGCGACAATTAAAATCGAGTCGTTGTCGAAAATCAGTACTAATTATTGACATTCAATCTCGATCTCAACGCGATCCCATTAGAGTAACCCCGCAGGAAATAGTCTGATAAATTAGGAACTTACTCAAGTGGTTAAAATATACGTTAAACATAACATAGCACATTGTTTATTACCAACATACAGCAAACAGTTTCAAAACATAAACAAGGGTAAAGTTGTTCAATAAATAAAATTAGTTTTAGAGGTAATTCTGTGTTTGAAAGTTCCATAATTACTGGAGGATATATTGCGCAATAGAAACGCAGGTCTGCGAAATGTAACAATGTCACAACTAATTATCATTACTTTGCTAATATCTTCTTGGCAACTTTGTTAGAACAATTAACGTTTAAATTATTAATATGGGAGTTTCGCAAAATCGTCACCAAAAGTCACTTATACCGTCACGTTTCTTGTGATATATTACTTTAAAGTTTGTTGCCTACAAATTAAGGCAAAAGAAAAGAACTTGTAACATTTGATTAAAAAAAAAATATTTACACTATGTCTAACTTCGACCTAATTTTTAACCTTACCTAAAGTGCTACAATCTGTGTAAACAAAGAAATTAAACTTTTGTGCACGAGCAATAGGGTGGATAGACTGGTTAATACCTATTGTCCAGTCTATCCACCTTATAGCACCCATTAAAAAGACGAAAATACTACCTGGGTAGGAAATTTGATGTGTACACATTTTGTATGTAAAGTCAAGAGCAAGTCAGTCTTACACTTGCACTCCGAAAACCGCTTTTAGGAGCAACATACATACTTCCCTCGTGGGATGGGCAAAGAATCAAGGCTGCAGCTTGTGAGTAAACATAACTCTCATAACAACAGCCGAGTCACGCCACATTTGGAATTGATGGGGCTAAGATGAAATCCGGAAACAATAAACCCCATCGCCTACAAAAGAGAAAAAATACTAAGATGAAATAAAAGAAATCTTTCAAGAACAAAGCCAATTTACTCTCTGAAAGGTCAACTCAACCTTCTTCAGGTATAACCTCCTTTAACAAAGGTCATCCTTTGTTAGTCTAATGTTATCCCTTGAAACATGAGGCTTTGCGAGAAGCGGGTCTCTGATTATTCAATGAGGACCCAACTCATTGAATCAAACGACCCGACCAAAATGTAATTGAAAGAATAAATCTATTGATTTGAAAGCCAACGGAGTTTATTCGCCTACCTTTTTCCTAATTTTATATTTATTTAAGCGGCCGCCCGCAATTATTGCGTCCGTGTGAACTACTTTGATGTTCAAATTGCTCAAATCAGACTATTGAATGGATGGATTTTTTATTCAAATAAAAAAGAACTGACAAAAAATTCATGAGCATTAGGTACAGTCAAACAAAAGCAGCTACTGCTTTATACTTTGACCTTAAGAGCGCTCGTAATAGCGGCGGTTTTCGTAGTGCAAATGTTAAGCCATTGCTGCTGTTGACTGTACCTATCATCTAATTGAAATAGTTATGAATTACATTTTAATCGAAATATCCAAGTATTTAGGTAGGTACTTTTTTATTTTTCCTTAGGTTTCAGTTTCAGTTAAAATTTATAATTTTTAGAACATTTTCTTAAAATACCTGGACATCTATAGCGACTATTCATTCGTAAAAGTATTACAATTTTGTAAGCGATCCGCTTTACTTCGTTCCTACAAATGTATATTTAGAATCGTTTCCAAAAGGACAATAGACGACTCAAATCCCTATCCCAGATGGATTCACAACCTAATGGAACCAGTTGAGCATTGAACCGGTATCCGATCAGCTAATGATATTCACCTCCTTGGAAAATCGCTTGCTTCATCCATACACAACGCGCGTTTACCGAAAATTCAGCGAGGGAGTTGCCATGGCAACTAGACAGAGGCTCATGTGGACTTCCAAAACTTTAAATTGTATTACCAGTGTGCCGAACGCAAATATCTCAAGCCCTCTGTGGGCCTATCAATCTTTCATGAATCTGTGAAATCCAATTTGTATTTTAAACTCATTTAATCAAATTTCATAACTACCTGAAATTACTAGGTAAAGTAAATACCTTTTTCACCTCACACGCTCTGAAAATGAGTTTTTGTCAATCAGTTTAGGCGCTTTTTGCGGCCTAGCGCGGCAAAGTAGTTTTTTAATTTAATACCTAAAAATATGTGATAATGCCATCCGAATCGCACTATTGTCTTTTTTGTTATATTTGATTCTTATTTTAATAGCTTTAAATTAATTATAATACTCCGTTTTGGTTTAATTATATTATTTTAGTTCATTGAATCATAAAAACAATAACAATAAGATTGAACTATTTGTTATAAGAATTTTACATTAGGCTGGGTGAAATTTCACAACCTTTAATTGGATTTCGGACTGTTACATAAATCTTTATTTTTAAATTGTCTTTGTCTTGTACCACATGTCAGTGTCAATATTTACGGAATCGTTTTTATTCTTATTAATAAGTAACAATATAAGGCGAAATGGATTTTAATAATAAAATTTTAAGGGGTGGTCAGGCCAAGTGTTTGCAATCTAAGAAAAATAATAAAAAAATCGAAAAAAATATTTTTCTCCTAATTATAAATTAAATTACGAGTTCGTAATTTACCTACTAGTTAATATTTTAAGTGTATTTTATTCATTATTAAACTTAATTAAACCTTGAATAATGAAAAAAAAAACATTAAATAGACTATTTAAAAACAGCTGATATTAAGCTACACTGCGCTGCGCGGCGCGGCGCGGCCCGCTGCGGCGCCGGCCGTCAACCCGGCCAGTCAGCTGAGAGCCATAAGTACCTACCTACTATGCAGAAAAGCTACCGCCTGGGCTGAGACCCAATTATTTTCTTTTCACAATTAATTTGAACGATTCGTTTCTAAGGTACAGTTAAGGCAAACAATCAATTGCAAGATCCAGACAAGGCCACATTGTAGTGACAAACAACACATGTTATGAGCGTTGAGGTGAGTATTATGCTGTGATGAGTCTTATTTAAGCTGTGACGTGACTTTATTATTCAAACTTCCCTATTAAAACAAAATCAAGTTTCAAATAAGTTTTGGTTAATAAATGGGTGTAGGTAGTACTTACATGGCGTCGAACAGCAATCCAGTTTACTTAATAGTTACATTCACTTACTTAATAGTTAGTTCCATTCAGATGATATCATCTGCATATTCTGCATACAAAAAAGGGATACATTATCCTGTGTCGCTGTCGACCACATTCACTCATACATCACAACACTCCTTAATTAACCTTATTGCACTGATTGATAGGTTACACACTAATTTGTTGTTACACTCACTGAGACACTGTCTGGTTAGTACTTTTCTCACGTTTGCTTGTTTATTAGTACACATTTTGCCGATCGATATCGTAAACGAAAATGCAGCTTGCACGCGGCGCGCAACTGCACGTCTGCACACCACAATCATCTTCGAGTCACTAACTTTTTTGATTGACCGCCGAGCGACGCGGACGGTGCCGAAAAGCGATAGGCAGCGTTTGGCGGCCGTGGCGGCATCGTTTATCGGCGATGTCAGTGGCGGTAGATCAATGAAACCGCATGCAATATGAATCATCAATAGAAAAGCCGCTATTTTAGAGCTGCCTCTTTGCCTATTGATTTTATTTTTTATGTAGCAAGTAAACTTCTTATCTATCTATTGTAAATTATTACGGTAGTCAATTTGGGTGTGTAAATTCTGTAATCCTAGTTTCATTATTCTGTAGAAAGATTCATAAAAAAAAAAAAATTATTTTTCCTAAAGCAGGCCATACTTGCGTGTATGGCCTGCTTATGTCTTAATTTAGAAGTAGACGATGGCTAAGATAATTAAAGGCTTGCATAAAATCACTTTGTAATTGTGAAAGAATTTGTAATAAACTTAATTACTTATACAAGTTTTAACGTATCACGCACGACGAAAGCCTCTATGTGTGATATCATATCAATATTATCAATAAGTTAGCTATATCCCCAGTAAGAGATAAGGCCTACTAGAGCAAGATGTTGCCCAGACATTTATGTGATCAGACTAAACAAAAAGTTGCGAAGCAATGCAAACCAAGATAATATGTGCCTGAAAAAATAATTAATATTTTTTTCTTTTTTTCTCGTGTCCCACCCCTAATAATTACGTGAAATTTCGCGCTTTACTTTGATTTGATATTTTCTTTAGTTAGTCTCCTTGTGCATTCTGTGCTATCAGGTCGCGACGCGCGTTAGTAAAAATGCCTAGGAGGTATACTAGTCGAGAGAGAGTACCTTGAAATGGTATTTTGTTACCGTGAAAGTAGCGAAGTGTTAAGCAGTGCTGCGCGGCTTTACGAGGAGAGGTTCGTAGTGCGCCTCAGTCACCGCACCATACTGAATGCCGTGTACCGTTTCCGAGAACATGGCCGTTTGGATCCACCACCGCCAGTTGATGCTGGTAGACCAAGAGTGGTGTCAGCTGAAGTGGAAGAACGGATCGTGGAATTCTTCGAAGAGCACGAAACGGCCAGTACTCGAGATGCTGCCAGAATTACCGCCTTTTGCTGTACGCATATTATTATTAAGTAAACTGGATTGCTATTCGACGCCATGTAAGTACTACTTACCTACTTATACTTACCTACACCTATTTATTAACCAAAACTTATTTGAAACTTGATTTTGTTTTAATAGGGAAGTTTGAATAATAAAGTCACGTCACAGCTTAAATAAGACTCATCACAGCATAATACTCACCTCAACGCTCATAACATGTGTTGTTTGTCACTACAATGTGGCCTTGTCTGGATCTTGCAATTGATTGTTTGCCTTAACTGTACCTTAGAAACGAATCGTTCAAATTAGTTGTGAAAAGAAAATAATTGGGTCTCAGCCCAGGCGGTAGCTTTGCTGCATAGTAGGTAGGTACTTATGGCTCTCAGCTGACTGGCCGGGTTGACGGCCGGCGCCGCGGCGGGCGGGCCGCGCAGCGCAGCGCAGTGTAGCTTAATATCAGCTGTTTTTAAATAGTTTATTTAATGGTTTTTTTTCATTATTCAAGGTTTAATTAAGTTTGATAATGAATAAAATACACTTAAAATATTAACTAGTAGGTAAATTACGAACTCGTAATTTAATTTTTTATTAGGAGAAAAAGATTTTTTTAGATTTTTTTATTATTTTTCTTAGATTGCAAACACTTGGCCTGACCACCCCTTAAAATTTTATTATTAAAATCCATTTCGCCTTATATATTCCTACTTTAAATAACTTTGAATTAACTATAATACTCCCTTTTTTATTATTTTAGAACAAAGCATTAAAAATAATTACAACGTATTAAATATATCATTAAAACAACGAGAATAAGGTATATTTAGATTAATCTTTATGTTTAAAGAATTTTTTACCGGAAGTTGAAGCGGAAACAACCATAAAATGTTCCTCGCTGTTGTGAGGTGAAAAATTGTGTGTTGCGCTTGGCAGAAAAGTTTTTAGCGTCTTGTACCTTTGAAATCCTCGCTTCGCTCAGGATTCGCTCGCCGCTAATAAATAAAGTTGGTTATTTAGCGGCGGCTAAATTACCAACTTTCCAGCCTTGCATAACAAATAACTATTTATCTGCTGTTGAACTGTGAAAACACAATAAAAAACATTAAGAGAAAATTGTTACTAAACTATTTTTTTTTTATTTTAAACTTATTTTTGAAATCATAATCTGAAGGTCAATTTTAAAACACGTTTAATGGAGACGAGAAGTTTAAAAAAAATATGCATAAAGGAAGTTAATATATAATATAAACTTTTATTCCAATATAATGGGTCCCATTGCGTATGCAATAGCAACTTGTTGCCTGATATACAATATCGTTACTGTAAATACAAAAGAGCAGGTAACTTATTAAATCACGATTGCGATATTTATAATACAAAAGCATGAAGAAATACAAAAGAAGAAAGGTCTTCTATAATCCGAGATTATTTTAATCCCCGGAACAAAATTGAATGCGATCAAATCGGATAAAGGGAAGCACCGAAACAAAATAATCTCAAAATGATATAGATTAGTAAATGATGAGAAGCAATTAAAAGGAAGAATGAATAAAATGGAATAGAATTTACGATATTATGGCTCCATTATAACGTTACCTAATACGAATGTATATTGTATCAATGGAATTATCTTATTTACTGCATACAAAGCATCAAGAAAAACAAAAGAACCAAAGTCCTCGCCGGAACAAAATTTGTTGCGATCGAAATCGGATAAAGAGAAGCACTGAAACAAAATACTCGCGAAGTGATCTCGAGTCGAGAGTCGAGAGGCGCTCGTATAAACAAGCCCATTACTATCAGAACTATGGCGCATAGATTGTGTTAATGGGCTCTGTGTAACGAGCTACACGGAAAAATGTATGAAAATACCACCAGTGTATAAAAGCAAAGCGATGATTTTGTTGGTTATTTATGGACACGGAGAAATGAGGAAAAGAAAGCTTTGAACTGGAGCATTTTTTGGAAATAGATGCACTAATGGGTTATTCGCATGATAGTTTTTGTTTTCTTTAAAATATCTATTTTTAACCGAATATTTTTTAAGAAAATAAACATTGTAATTATACGAGGAGAGCGCTATTTCCATTTGACGTCATGTGTGATACACGCCATACACTCGCCATCGAAAACTTTTCACTTTAAAAAAAGACATTTTAGATCACAAGTCAAAGTCAATGTCAAATAATTTTTTAATGCTGGTCACAATAAATTTCTAATCTGATCATCATATTTTAGTCAGTTACTTTTGTCCGTATTATATCTTGCGGCACAATGTGTTGAACTGAAATCGTTGCCAATATTGGGCTGAGCCAGGGTTTAATAGACCCTCACTTTTCGTATTCTGTGTATGAAGCTGGCGAATGGTGGTTGTGATATTAGGGCTGCTAATAAAGAGTTTTCTAATTTTATGATCGATCAATTCTAATAATATAATTAATAACGATAAAGAGTTTATTCGTTGCTTATTATATCTCTGCCATAGAGAATTATTGGGTCTAAGGGCCGGCTATAACTTGCTGCGATATTAAATGAAGTAAAAAACGAAATCAAAGTTTGAATTGATATCAGGATTCCTAATGACTTTGTACCTATAAGAAAACAGCAGCATTATTGGACTTTTAAGGACATAGGATTATGTGATGGTTTTTGAGATTGGTGCTTTTATGGAATTTAGCCTAAAGCCGGTCATATTAATAACAGCCTAAAACGGGTTCGTATAAACTGAAACTGAAATGACAAAGAAATTATTTAAAATTTCTTTTTTAGTCTTTACGAATACACTTCTTACTACCTAGTACTAGTACGAACAGGCTATAAGAGCTACCACATATTTATATTTAAAGTCGGAACGCAGGACTGTTTATAACGAACGAATAATTGGCGCGTGCGAATCGATATACGGATATCCGAATATCCGTGCGAGTGGCGAGTGTGCACTAATTCCCGGATTAGTCTAGAGTATTGATTTGAATTGAAGTGAATCGACTATTAGTTAGGGTAAGTCACGGATAGATGCCGCAGTCGGATACATGCTGCGATTTCAAAAACTCCTATTAGGGTAATGACCTCAAGTCTGAATTGCCCTATATTAAGTAGCCCGCTCCGCGTACCCCAAACATCGGTCGTGAAAAGCGCTGTGAAGTAGCTTGTGTGCTTCACAATCAGCAATTACAAATTTTGGCGCGCGAAAAAAGGGACTAAAATTATTTAGTGCTACTTTAAAGGCCCCAAACTTTTGTAATGGTGATTGATGGTGATTTGAATTGTTGTTTAAAACATATCTTTATTTATAAATTTTTAATTTGGCATTTTACAATGCAGTTTTTATGTGATAAATATTAAACAAGAAAATATACTAGAAAAAGCCACTTGTCTTATGTCCCGTCAGGGCGACATGAGACAAGTTGCTTTTTTCTAGTGTTTAATACATATTTTTATTATTTAATTATGTTTTATATTTATAAAACAATGCATAACTGTCCTCTACGAAACGAATAGTTTGCGTCGTTTATGATCCGGATAGATGCGTCGTCTATCCCTTACCAACGCATACTACTAATACAAATATCTTTCTTTTGTTTCAGTACCAAAATGAGTTGAAAATATAAAAGAAAGTTGGACCCCATCCAATCAAGAAATATAAGTTGGTGGAATAACGAGTTTGAAGTAGCGTTTGTGTAGAAAGTTTTTAATACTGTGAACACAAATTCAATACGACATTCAATACGATATTGGTTAATACGACTAAAACTTTAAGGATAGGCGCTTTATAAAAATATTTTTTGTCCTGGGATGTTTTGATTTTCTTTATAATGTTTATGGCGCAGCCAAAGTTAAAGTATAAGTTGGTTTTAAAAGAATTAGATTTTCTTTAAATTTGTACAAAATGAAACGAGTTACTAAAAACACAGCTTTTCGTAACGCGACGTCTATCATCTATGTAGAGAATATGAGTTAACACTTTCGCGGACAGTGAACGAGACACAATAGAATTTTTGTTATCACTGCTATAAGCGTTGAATGTCCGCGAAAGGGTTAAGGACTTATTTCTTAATGGAATACCGTCTTTTAATGTATTATTATTTCCGTTTAAAATTATAAGTAGTGGTAAACTCAAATTTTAATATATTTCTGTGAGCGGCAACTATCCCTCCGCCCAATGAATGATGAGGCGACAATCCGAAATGCGGCAAATATCCCCCAAATTTTAGAGGTCTACGAAAATCATTGTTCATAGTTCATAGCTCATACGCTAACCACAATAATCAAATAAGTGTTACATGAACTTAAAGATGAAGGATCACTTTTGTATGCAAAAATAATACACTTAAAAAATAAAAACATTGCTGATTTGTTGCACTGTGAGGATCCTGTGGAAGTGATCGACCGTTTAATATATATGCTAAAAGACTCAATAAAAGAAAATACAATAATAACTAAAATACCTAAAAAATACCGCATTATTAAACCGTGGATTACACCTGGCATCTTGCGATGCATACGAAACCGTAACAAGTTGCAAAAAAAAGCATGCAGTGAGCCACTTAATGATGTAGTGGTAGTAACGTATCGGCGATACAGGAACTACTGTAACAAATTAATAAAAAAAATAAAAAGGAACTATGAAAGAGCACTATTAACTAATTCTGTCAATAATAACAAACAATTGTGGAAAAATATAAAGGAAATAACGTATACAAATAAAGAAACCAGCACACATTTAGAACTTTTAAATATAAATACAAACCCAACTGCTTCTGCGAACTTTGTAAATAACTATTTTGCAAATATTGGTAAACAGCTTGCTGAAAAAGTGAAACCGGATAAAAACAGAACAAATACTTACCTCCAAAACTTGGCTTCTCAACTTGACTCCTTTGTTTTGTTACATACAGATTATGACGAAGTAAATAACATCTTGAATAATTTAAAATCAAATAGCGCTCCTGGGTGGGATAACATTCCAACTGCTTTTCTTAAACATGCAAAAACTGAAGTCGTTCCCATCATTACCCATCTTGCAAACCTCTGCTTTGACACAGGAATATTTCCAGGTTCCTTGAAACAAGCTATTATTACACCGGTTTATAAGGCTGGGGCAAGAGACGATGTGAACAACTACAGACCTATATCTGTACTACCAGCGATCTCAAAGATACTTGAAAAGCTATTAAACTCAAGGCTAATTAAGTATCTCTCCAAATTTGATATCCTGTCCTCGTCTCAGTATGGATTTAGGCAAGGGAAATCAACCGAGGATGCAATAGCTGCACTTAGTTCGCTGGTGATCAAGGAAATGGATAAGCACAATAAAAGTATGGCAGTATTTCTAGACCTAACAAAGGCATTTGACACGGTCTCTCTCCCCATCCTTATACACAAGTTGGAAGTCATCGGTATCAGAGGAGTCCCTTTAAAACTTTTTATAGACTATCTGACAGATAGGAAACAGGTGGTCAAGTTGGGAACCTATACCAGTGAGAGCATGAAAGTGTCCTTTGGGGTCCCGCAGGGGAGTGTTCTTGGCCCTACGCTCTTCTTAATATATTTGAACGATCTGTGCAGCATGTCTATTAAAAATGCCAAGATTTTCTCCTATGCGGATGACACTGCTATTGTCTTTACTGGAACAAGCTGGGAGGAGGTTAGAAAAGACGCAGAGAGTGGACTTGAACAAATAGGTATTTGGCTCCGCAATAACCTCCTTACACTGAACGCTGCAAAAAGTAATTATATATGTTTTGGCATTTACGACAACGCTCAGCCTGACACAAACTTTGAGGTAAAGATACATCAGTGTAGCTCTTCTAGGGAAAAACCAACCTGCCCATGCCCCACCATTGAAAAAGTAGCACAAACTAAATACCTCGGAATTCTGGTGGACCAAAGACTCTCTTGGTATCCGTACCTTGAACATGTCGCTCAAAGAATTCGCAAGTTAACATGGATTTTTAAGACATTAAGACACGTAGTACCAAAAGCAAATAATGATCCTGGGGGTAATGAGAGATATTTACTTAAAAACATATACATATCTCTTGTTCAATCGATCCTCAGATACTGTATATCCATCTGGGGAGGTGCTGCCAAGACACGTTTTCTTGAGGTAGAACGGGCACAACGTAGGCTCATAAAAATTATGTATTTTAAGAAGCAACGGTTTGGAACTGATTTATTGTATGAAATTTGTGGACTGCTTTCTGTAAGAAAATTATACATATTTCATACAGTTCTTAGAAAGCATAAGACTCTTAATTATGATCCCACAATTGCAAAAAAAAGAAGACCGAAATTAGAGGTCCCAACACATAATACCACTTTTGCTTCCAGGCAATACAGTGTTCTTTCGGTATTTATTTACAATAAGGTCAACAGCAAACTTGACATATATAGCAAAAATTACCGTGAATGTAAGAAATTGTTACAGAAATGGCTAGATAATATAAACTATGAGGAAATTGAGGCACTTCTTTTAAAAATGATATAGCTGAGATTACAAAAGCTGAATAATAATAATATAAAAAAAATATATATATATATATATTAAAAAGTATATATTTATCTTTGAACATATATCATATGTACACACATATACAACACACACACACACACAACACACACACACACACACGCACACACACAAAAACACACACACACACACACGCGCGCGCACACACACACGCTTTGGATTGTTTATATTTAAAGATTTTACCTACTTACATTAATTTAGTATCTTAGTGTAAACTGTTTATCCTAGAGAATTCATTGTTAAGGAAGAGCGGTGCCCCCTGACACAGGCAATTGAGCTTAAAAGGGGAATCCGGTAACTAATGTTATGTACATTTATACAGTTAATAAAAGTTTATTATTATTAAAGTTTATTATTAAATAGTCTGTTGATATTGCACATGATTAGTAAGCTGTGAGGCAATTTCAAAAAGTGCGGCACCTATCCTTTTGTTACCCTAGTGGATTTTGTCTATAGAGTTAATAAGTACCTAACTGTATGACGTTACATATTAATATTATTATTAGAAGTCCGTTCGCAGCCCTGTTTATAACGAACGCGTAATTGGCGCGTGCGAATCGATAGACGGATATCCGGATATCGGTGCGAGTGGCGGGCATGCACTAATTGCCCGGGTTTGCCTGTTCGTACCCGGCTCACAGTACGCTCGGATTAGTCCGGACTCCGGAGTATTGATTTGTATTGAAGTCAATCGTCTATAGTGGCTTTTGTCTATAGGGTTTATGGCTGTCATGTATGGCAATAGGTGATTTAGCTTAATTTTCAATTTTCTTTGCGCTAATTTTTCGAGAGATACTTTAAAAGTATCTTCTTCATATCACAACAGTTTATTAAATAAACTACAGATACAGATTGTAGAAATAGGTACCTACATTATTTTAAAGTATTTTTCTTATGTAAAAACCTATCTATATAAAAATCTCATAATGTTTGCATAGCAAGTATATAATAGACTGTTCAACAAGAATTTGACATTTTACCTACCTTGCCATGCAGCCTTTGCTGGTTCACTATTCTGCAAAAGGTCACTAAAACTACATAAAGTCACCAGGTGAAAATGTTTTATTGACGAACTATATCAGTATCACCAGTATTACCTCACTTAATAAGACACAAAGAAATATTAACGCTGCTAAGTACCACATCGTACCAACACCTACATTTTGCAAAATGGCCGCACCTTTTGAAAAACGGTTACAGTTGGCATGACAAAGTACGAAATGGGTAAGCTATTTCTGAAGCCGACACCGTATACACAATTTCCTTGTCTGTCTGATAAGTTGATCGCAGGAAACCCAAACAAGGCTAGCGCTAATTGCTCCCCGTGTTTGTATCAGAACGTCGATGAAAAATAGTCGTTGTTTTGTCCGTCAGTCTACCAACTAAATTGATGTTGACACTTGATCGTTAGCTTTTTGAATGGTAATGAAAGTAAGCAATGATACTACGAATCAACTTATAAAGTTTTTGCTTATTTGTTTTCTTTTTTATACAGTTACTAGTGACCGCCCGCGGTTTCAACCGCGTGGTTCCCGTTTCCGTAAGAATATCGGGCTAAAAGGTAATATTTATTTTAATCGAGGGTTTATTTTTGCGTGAAAGAGTAACAAACATCAAAACATCCTCAAATACTTTCGCATTAATAATATTAGTAGGAAGGATTTCAGATGAAAAAAATAGTATACTTACTAATTTTATAAAATTGCATAAAAGCTGCAACTTATTAAATAAAATCTTTATAAACTGACGAAATCAATAAATCAAAGCAACAATTTTTACCGCGTTAAAAGCAAAATACCAACACCATTGCTCAAAAGAAAGCCAGTATTAACGAAATTTTCACACTTTTCAATGTTTGCTTCACTGAAACGAACATACTCTCGACTGAACTTTGAAAAGGTTCTTTAAAACACTAGACGAAATGCTGCAAAAGGAAGCTAAAGCTCCTTTGTCAAATCTGTTTGTGGACTCTAAGCGCCAAGATGCTTGAGAAAAGTAAGGATAGGGCTGTATTTCTTTACGAAAGTAAACTGTTTTAAAAGGTATATGCCGTTGATAGCCGTAGTTAAATATCTAGTCGTTTTGTTTAATGTACATTTACTTATGTATTTTATGGTCTATGATGTGACTGTATTTAAACCAGAAGCACAGAATATAAAATCATATTACTAACGTAATTTATACTAAGGCTAACGTTATTACTAACGCCTTTTCAATGTGCTGGACCTCTATTTTTGAATCACCCGTCGCGCGAGTGGCGAGGCGAACGGGGAGGAGATCAGGGGATTAGCGACCTCGTATGTGTAGACATAGGTTGCTTTTCGCATTGCCCCTCGCGCGCTAGCGTTAGGAGGTGGTATTACAGGCGAAAAGCAAAGCTATTTATATACGTGCAAGGTCGCTATTACGGAAGTACGGAATATACGGAAACTCAAACGTCTCACGAAAATCAGCAGAAACCTCGAGTCGAGTGAACTAAAAACAGAGCTCCTGATGTCTTTGAGTAAGATCAGGGAGAGACAAAATAATCCGTTCCTGATTCGCAATCCTGGATAAGAATTGCCGCGAGCTACATTAGATACGTCCTATATCATCGTAAGAGAAAAAAACCTAAAACCATTTAACCCACAGTTATTGTTACTTTTGTATGCACTAGCTCTGGGTAAAATTTTTCTTTAGGTTGGCGCAAGTGGGCCTTAGTCTTCAAATGGATCAGATCGGGACAAACAGTCTCGTCTAAGCAATTTGGAAACAATGCGTTTTTATTGTATAAAAATAATTTATGAATGAAACAAAAGCTATCTACATACAGTTTAGCTCTTTCCTGTATCTGAAGTTGTGACCTAATCTTTTTATTTCCCAGTAGTTTTTTTTTACTTTGAATGGATTTGCTCTTAATCCCAATTAAGCCCAGGGGCTAAAACAAGTTCCACGAAGGAGCGAGTTAAAACAAAAGGTGCGTATTGTTAATTTTTTTGTATAATTTATATCAAATAAATAAAATGTATCGTTTCGAATTTACAAGTACACAAACTAGCACAACTATCTAAAGCGATTCTTGTCTTTGTCTTCAGAGCAAATCTGTGAAATTGACAGTATCTCTGGTTGGCAAACCTTCTTGCTCCGACTCTGATATCTATTCTAAGCATACGGCTCTCACAAGACGAAAGGTTTTGTCGCTGAAATCTAGCAACGAGTTCGTTTTGAATACTGTTTCAATGGACCTTGTATCGTTGACTGCCGTGTTCCTTTACGAAAGGAAAAGAGTATGTGCCTATGTTGGCAGCCGTTGTCTTGAATGTATTACTTATGTATTTTATGGTCTGTGATGTGGCTGTATTTAAACCAAAGGCCTTTTGAATTAACTGATTACTTTGAGTGAGATTAGGTGAGTGAAAAAATAATCCATTCCTGATTTGCCACTGCTGGTCAAGAATCACCGCGAGCGTCTAAAGAAATTTGGATACTATTTTTTAAATAAAAAACCATTGCCCAATGAAAAAAAAAAAACATCTTTTGAATATGTTTTAAGTTTTGCATTGTAAATGCTATCTTATATTATGATACATTTTAATAGAAAAATACTAGCAAAAGCAACTCGGGTCACAAGTAATGCTTAGGCGAGACTCAAACCCGCAACCTTTGGGTATCTGGCCCACTGCTACCATTGAGCCACATAGCTTAAATAACTTGTTTATTTTTGTACTTTTCTATGAAAAGTCAAAATTTTAAAATAAGTATTATCTAATATACTTTAATACCAGTTTTCTTTCTTGTTGGTACCTAAATCTTATGTTAGAATTAGGACTTTGGTTATGACCTTTCTTTCAATTTCTCAGTTGTTAAAAATAGTGTATGGTTTGTATAAATAAAAAAATCGATTCGAATTTACACAAACTAGCGTAAATAAAGCAATTCTTGTTATTTTTTTTATTTAAATTGGCAGTATCTCTGGTATTCAAGAGCGTTTGGCAAAACTTGCTGCTCCGACTCTGATATCTTATTCTAAGCAGATGGCTCTCAGAAGAAGGTTCGAAATGCTTTGTCGCTCAAATCTAGCGACGACCTCGTTTTGAATACAGTTTCAATAGACTGCTTATATCATAACAGTATGTAGCGAACGGTCCATATATACTGATTCCTATCGGCTTCCATTTTAGAAATAAACCCCGTCGTTGCAGCACCATGCAGATTATAATAATAATAATAAATAATAAAATAAACTTTATTGCACATAGTTACAGAGAAATACAATACAAAGGAGAAACAAAACAAGACAGTAAACACAATAGGCGGCCTTATTGCTACATAGCAATCTCTTCCAGGCAACCTTGGGTGACAGAGAGTATAGATAAAGGATAGTAGTTGCAAATAGAAAATGAAATAAGATAAAAAGTAAGTATATATTCATACATAAATAGTGATGGGGAGAATAATTATTATGTCATGAATGATAAATTTCAAATAGAAAAATATTGGAAAAATTAACTCGGCCACAAGTGAATTCTCAGATGGGACTCGAACCCTTTTGACAACCGGTCGAATGCTCTTTTCCAAAGGTTTTCCAAATTTCCAAAGGTCGTGGGTTCGAGTCCCATCTGAGAATTCACTTGTGGCCGAGCTCATTTTTTCCAATATTTTTCTATTTAAAATTTATCATAGATATAAAAATTACATTGAAAAATGCAAAAAATAAAAAATCATAAATCATTAATATATTCTCACCAATTATTTCAATAAACGTGGATGCCAGGCAATTGAAGTGAAAAAGTCCTAAGTGAACAAAGTGTCAACAAATTGTTCATGGTTATTATTGTCTGATTTGTGGATTTTTCTTGGTCCTTCTTACCTTCGCCATATTTCGTCCCCTCGACACTGATGACATCATCTTTATGTGGCTTGTCTATTTCTACTATGCCAATGTGCTAGGTACTGAGAAGTTTAGTAGTAGTCTTTGTGGAATATGTGATATTAAACTAGTCTTAGTTAAAAGTCATTGTTAGCGTTATCTTGCTAATAAGTACCTTAAATTACTTTATTAAATGTAAAAAGGTTTCAAGTAATAAACAATAAACAAACCTTTAAATTCTAGATACACATTAATTAACTGATGAATCTTGATAGCAGGAAAAATACTAGAAAAAATCGACTTGGCTCACAGATGCGGTCAGGCGTGACTTGTAAGCCTAGCCAATTTATTCTAGTATTTTTAACCCCCGACGCAAAAATAGAGGGATGTTATGAGTTTAACGTGTCTGTCTGATATGTGTCTGTGGTATAGTAGCTCCCAAACGGATGAACCGATTTTCGTTTAATTTTTGTGTCATAGATAATTTTATCCCGATTGTTCTTAGCCATGTTTCATGAAAATCTGTCCAGCCGTTTGAAGATCATCAGCTCTTTTCTAGTTGATGAGGGGATCTGACTAACTTCCTTTTGCCCGATCGATTCGAAATTTGGCACCGTGTTACTTCAATGATATTGAAAGTATATGGTAAGGTAACCATGACTTGATCTACCCAACTCCTCGATGACTTACAGTACACATATACAGTACACGGTCTTGGTAAAGGGATAGCCATACAGTTTGTGACTTTGAACTGAGTTTGGGCATCGGGCAATTTGTTCTTAATATTTAAAGTTTGAAAAGCTTTAAATAAAACCTAAATTTTAAATTTACAAAACCCCTAACATAAAAAATACACTTAAAAGGTTAAACATAATATTTATTTACCTTAATTATTACGTTTTATAAATTTGCACAGTCGGGGACTTATATATAAGTACCTACTGCTAGGCACTGCACGATACTATTCAGCTCACAATGAAGCGGTCCCTTGACGTCTGTGAAAATTTATAACCGTATTAATTAAGTTCATAAAAGGTAAATAAATATTATATTTAACTTTTTAGGAGTATTTTTTGTGTTGGGGGTTTTTTAAATTTTAAATTTAAGTTTTTTATTTTGAATAATTTATGGTAGCATTGAAAATGCAAACTTAACTCTTTGGATGACAGTAGCGGCTTTAGCCGTGTTGTAACAATAACATAGTTATTTGTTATGCAGGGCTAGAAAGTTGGATTTAGCGACGAGTTATCTCTATTGAAACCCGAGCAACCGAAGGACTCTAGGCTGTCTCACTTCCATACAAGCGGCGTAAAATCCCCGAGATATTTACCTACTATTCTCGAAAACAACCTATTTTCAACTTTTTGCATTGCGTATAGCGTTCATAGTACAATAATGTCTGCCGTCTCGCTGCCGTGCGACTAGTCGAGCGAGTGCCAGTCTATTGAGACTAGTCCGGTGACCGGACGCTTGCGTTTATCATACCTAAACTAGGAGTGAAATTTCTGTACCGTAAGGTACATATATATTCTGTGCTCTAGGATAGGATTGAATCATAATTGGTTCCAATATTGAATCCTTAGCGTTGCGAGGGTTTCGCAGGTACGAGACGCTAAAAACTTTTCTGCCTAGCACAACACACAATTTTTCACCTCACAACAGCGAGGAAAGTTTTTAGGTTGTTTCCGCGGTCAACTTCCGGTAAAAAATCTTTTAACAAAAAGTTTAATCTAAATATACTTTATACTTGTTGATTTAATGATTTAAAATACTAAAATTATAAAAAGGGAGTATAGTTATTTCATTGTTGTTTATAATAGGAATAAATTTATACCTATAACGATTCGGTAAATGTTGACATTGACATGAGATTTTCCGAAATCCAATCATAGGTTGTGAAATCTCACCCAGCCTAATATAAAATTCTTATAACAAAAAGTTTAATCTTATTGTCATTATTTTTATGATTCAAGGAAGTAAAATAATATAATAAAACCAAAACGGAGTATTCAAAGATATTTAAAATAAAAAAAACGTAACATAAAAAGTCAATAGTGCGATTCGGAACGCATTAAGACATATTTTTAAATTTTAAATTGAAAAAAGTACTGTAACACGCTAGGCCGCAAAATGCGATTTTCCACACAGAATTTGAATGACAAAACCTACTTTTCTGATCGTGTGAGGTGAAAAAATCATTTAAGTAATGTTTTTGGAATGTCAACACATTTAATATTTTGATACTCTTTAGATTATGTATAATATCATAAGATTTATGTATTCATAAAATACGAGTAGGTATAATACTTATTTTTTCAGCATCTTCGAAAAAACTAAAGATCTTTTTATCCCGAAACATATAAATCAAGTTTGATTGCTCCAAAAAGCTGCCAAGACAGATTACTGTTTAATTTGCCCTACTTCTTTCTTTTTGAGGATTTCGCCCAAAAGCTACTAATGAAGGTACCTAACGACTTTAGTTTTCGTGTTAACGATCGCCAACTCTCTCAAAAGACGATCAAAGAGAGGTTGAAAAAGTTTTTATATTTCGAGTTCTTTCTTGTTTCACAATGAAGTGGGTACCTACTGTTCGTACTATTGTCTTTTTGGAAAACTTTATTAACTAAGTTGAGAGATAACCCAATTCACTGCTCGACCTATTCAATCAAGACAAATTTAAAAAGCTATCACGCGATAAGAAAAAGCTCATCATGCTGTCTCGCTCACTCCGCTACGATGTGAGCGGGACTGTGATACGCCATCGAGTCTATAAAAGCCGCTCATGTTAGACCTACAGGGCAACTTTCGTTGCATTATGGTATACTATCTGCCCAAGACAATTAGGCGCATGACAGCTAAGAAAAACTAAAACTCTAACTAAAAACCAACATTTCAAAAAATGGTAATCAATCAGTTCATAACAGTAGCGCTAATAAATCAGATAATAAGAGAAGTACGGTGATAGAAGTGCCAAAAGTGCAAAACCGCGTTCCTGTCATGCGCTTAATTGTCTTGGTCGTGTATTACCTAGATTATTACTAGCTTCCGCCCGCGGTGTCACTCGCGTGGTTCCCGTTCCCGTAGGATTATCGGGATAAAAAGTAGCCTATGTTACTCTCCGTCCTTTGAACTAACTCTATGCCTAGAATCAAGTCGATTGGTTAGGGCGTGAAGAAAGGACAAACAAACACACTTTCGCGTTTATAATATTAGTTAGAATTAGGATTAGGATTATGATATTTTTCATGACCATCCTTAAGAAAGGCCTGGGCCTCAGCAGTGCGGAAATTGCTGATGATAACGATAGTAAAGAAGTGAATTAGGCCATAGGGAAGGCCATAAGCTAGCAAGACCCTTAATTAGCGTAGAAACAAATCATAAACAAGAAATTTAAAGAAAATGTTGATGAACATACCTTAGATCTTCAACCCGCACCCTGCGGACCTACCATACCACTGGTGGTATGGTGCCACTGGTGGTATGGTGCCACTGGTGGTGGTGGGTCTAAAACTATACCACTGAGAAAATATTGTTGTGAAAACTAGTAGATATATTACTAATAAAAGTCTGTCACATATACCTACAACCACTTTACTAATAAACATGGTTACATTTTTTGTTCTATGTCAAGCAGCCCGGCGTTAAGTCACTAGATCTCGAATTATAACATTTTTGGTCATCCGTCCTGTGATCGACCATTGCGAAAGTTGCATAGCCGCTACAACCGCATGCCGTACGCGTGAACCACTGCGCCACCAAGATATAAAATAACTCCAATTGATTTTTTTTTGGTCATTTATAATAAAATATTTTGGTTGGATTGAGTTGAGGCCCGCCGAACCAAAATTAGGATATATTTAGCCCTTGACTTCTAAAAGGTTGAAGACTTCTGCCTTAGATCCTTACTATATTGAAGCTTCTTTTAAAGTAATATGCCAGTGATGGAATTTAGTTTTCGTTTCTTTTAATTTGGCACATCACTAAAGCACTCAACATTTTCATAGGCCGACCGACTGTATAATAGGTTTAATCCATTTGCTACAATGGCATTGAAGTCCAATCTTTTGTTGGCACTGTAGTAAACTTGGCAGAACATATTCCAACAACCATCGCCAGTAAACAAACTGGAACGATAAAGCTTCAGTTAACACCCTATTTGCATGTAGATTTAGAGTCCTATACTTCACGCCTGCTTTATGAACTTACCACGCCACTTTAATCCATAATTCTTAGTATAATGTTAACAATAAATTTTCCATTTTTAGGAGTTTAAAACTAAAAGCTTTTATTATAGACAATCTATAAAAACTGTATATTTTTAAGACTTAAGTACCTAATAATAGAAGTTTAGTTATTGTATAAAGCGAAAAAGAGGTTGAGATTGTTTTACAATAAATGACATTACAATAAATTTTATAGTTAGCATTTAAAGAAACTTTGTTGCACAGACCTAGATTCTGATAACGTAAAGATAGAGCTCCAAAATTTTATTACATATTTTAAACAAATGAACAAACATGTATAACTTATTTATTTGTTATTGTAAGTATTATGAATTTCTTATTTCGTGTTAATGTTACAAGAACAGTGACAACAAGCAATGACATTCAAGCCTCAGGCTCTTCACAGGAGTTCGAGTTCAGCAGCGCTTTATTACATTCAGTTACGAACACACACATACTTAGTATTAAAGTTATGTTTATTAGGCAGAAATCGTTATTTCGAACGCTGTTTAGTCCAATGCAAAGATAACTGCGTAATTGTATCAGCGTAAGTTTGAAAACTCCTCGGGAACATCTCATAACAGTCAAGGATAAGCGAAGCCAGATAATGTGGTCCAAGTTATAAGCAGTATAAGAATAAGAATGTATTTATTCATGCCAATAAACAATGGATCTATTAATGTAAGCTGTTACAATCAACTGGTGACACTTAAACTAAATAGATAATGTTGACATGAGCCAGTAGTTATATTATTTTAGTCACAAATTACCCTATAAAAGGTATCTATATACTTAACCTGTGTTTAGGGATTAAGCCGACGACAGGTAGGTGTAATGCTTTCTAATATTCTATACAGGTTGCCAACCAAATATCAGTTAAATAGTTATTTGTTAAGCAAGGCTGGAAAGTTGGTTATTTAGCGGCGAGTTACCTCTATTGAAAACTGAGCAAGCGAAGGATTCTAGGGTTGAACAAGACGCTAAAAACTTTTCTGCCGAGCGCAACACACAAATTTTCACCTCACAACAGCGAGGAACATTTTATGGTTGTTTCCGCGGTCAACTTCCGGTAAAAAATTATTTAAACAAAAAGTTTAATCTAAATATACCTTATTCTTGTTGTTTAAATGATAAAAAAAACTAAAATAATAAAAAAGGGAGTATTATAGTTAATTTAAAGTAGTAGCCTAATAAAGGAGGTTTTTTTATTCAGATTCAGCGTTGAAAATCGCTTTAGCGACCTAGCGCGGTAAAGTACTTTTTTAATTTAATACCTAAAAATATGTCAAAATGCGTTTCCGAATCGCACTATTGACTTTTTTTTACATTTTACACTTATTTTAAGTAGCTTTGTATTAATTATAATACTCCGTTTTGGTTTTATTATATTATTTTAGTTCATTGAATCATAAAAACAATAACAATAAGATTAAACTATTTGTTATAAGAATTTTATATTAGGATGGGTGAGATTTTACAACCTATGATTGGCGAAATCGAACGTGACATAAACCTTTATTTTTAAACTGTCTTTGTCTTGCCTTACGTCAATGTCAACATTTACCGAACCGTTTTTATTGGTATTTATAAGTAGCAATATATTCCTATTTTAAATAACTTAGAATTAATATCATACTCCCTTTTTTATTATTTTAGTTTTTTATATTATCCTCGTCTTATTCTCGTTGTTTAATATCATTAAAACAACGAGAATAAGGTATATTTAAATTAAACTTTTTGACAAAACAGCCATAAAATGTTCCTCGCTGTTGTGAGGTGAAAAATTGTGTGTTGCGCTCGGCAGAAAAGTTTTTAGCGTCTTGTACCTTTGAAATCCTCGCTTCGTTCAGGATTCAATCTTTTTTTCAATTTCAATCCTAGAATCCTTTACTTGCTCAGCTTTCAATAGAGGTAACTCACCGCTAATAACCAACTTTCCAGCCTTGTTTAACAAATAACTATTGTTTGTTACCTTTGTGTTTCTTTTACAGATTTGTGCGTAGTTGGCCTGGGTTGGTTGTAGCGCAACGGAAAATATTACACAGGATCAGTGATTAAATGCTCTCTTTAATTATATGCAAAAAAAATTAAAAGTAGGTATAGCACACACACTACATAACTTGGTTGAAAGACATGACGACAATTTTTTATTTTAGGTACTTACTGCCTTTGAGTCGATAGCAAATAATTTTTTTTTCTTATGTAGATAATTGGTTAAAAACCTCAGTTATCATGGCGGCCGAAGTTCTAGATGCCGAGTTCATTCGTTTCTAGTTCGTTTTTAGTTCTATACTTTTTTGTGTAGGTATAAAGTTAATATATTGGTTGTATAGGTACTGATAATATCGAATTATTTTGGGGCAGGACTTCCTGTTTTATATACAGGAAGTCCTGTTTTATATACAGGTTCAAATAATACATAGGGTATTATTTGAATCTGTGATTATAAATGACTTAGGAGCTCTTGATATGTTAGAAGTTATGTTCGATTTGTATTGATATTATGTTTTGCATAATGTTCGGTCCGCTCATGGCCGCGCTTGCAGACTGATCGTATTTGATCACGATTGTTAAGCAACATCCAGTCCAGTCAGGTGTCGGATGGGTGATCGTATAGTGTCATTATAACTGAACGCTTTCGTGCTTCGGTGGGCACGTCAAACCGTCGGTCCCTGCTGTTGTCATCTGATAACAGTCGTTAAGCCAAGTTAGAGGCCTTATAGGCGGCTTGATATAAACTGCCACCAGAGGTGGCCACTATCCTCATACGATCAGAAAGAAGAAAGGAGGAGCTGTTATAGTAATTTGTGTGTGATGTATTTGAAGCAGTAATCATAATTGATCGAGTGTCCGCAGTGGTAGCGGCGTAGCATAAGCACAAGTTTATTTTACCTTATTTTGTTAGAAAACTTATAGCTAATATAATACTTCGTTTGAATTATTCATCACAATCATACCTTCTAGTCTATCGAAACAACTTCTTATATAATCACAAATAGCCGATTGATCCCGGGTTTCTTCAACTTACGAACTTAAGTACGCTACGGACAGGTTTTTGACATTTATTCTGTGGAAAATATGGCAAAACCTAACTGTCCGTATCCAAAACGAATCGTTTCTGAATATAAGAACCGGGGGTTAATCTTTCGTAACTTAGACCAAACCCTTATGAGTGATCCTATTGTACCACTATCCGCAGAGGGCTGAACAGACGCGCTAAAAGCATGTTGTCTCCACCAATTTGGCTCAGCGTCGCATCCGCTAGATGGCTGCCTGCCCGCTGATATAATTTGCCCTTTCCTCACTATGAAATATTAGAAAGGCTCGCTGTAACGTGACGTGAAAGGAGAATGGAATATTTTATGTGGTTTACGTGGGATGCCTCGGCTTAGTATGAGATGCTGTCCTGAAAGGATTGGATGTATACCTTCATCATTTTTGATTTAGTTGAGTGCTGTGTATGGCTTTATGCCTCAGATTTTTACACATTGAAAAAACAATGCTAAGTAGATCCCATTATTCTGACCTTTTAGTCGAAATAAGTTAAAATTATACATTTTTAACCCGGAGTTTGTAGAAATTGGGTCACTTTCTCAGTCATATTAACTAATGTACTATATCCGACCTTGGACGAATTAACCTCTTCGTCCAAGTATCCGACACTATAATGGTGATACCACACGCAGCGTCGTAGTTGCGCCGTATAAAAGTGTTTTCATTGAGCTCCAATTTCGATTGGCACTTCGAGACTGTCGTTGAAACCTTTCAGCTCCAGTTTCGGATTCTCGAAAGGGGCAGTATAGGAATTCTACTTACCTTTGTTTATTCTATTTACTTTATTTGGTAGAAATTAAGCTGTAAGTACCGATAAGGTACTACCAAAGAACTACCTATAATGGATTGACGACAGAAAAAAAGAGTATTTTTAACCGAAAGGAGGAGGTTCTCAAGTCGAAAGTATTTATTTACTGTATGTTTTACTATAACTTCGTCAGTTGTCAACCGATTTTAATAATTATATTTTTATCAAAAAGAACATAGTTCGTGTGGTCCTATAGATTTTTATAAAGATCTGACTAGTAGTTTCTTTCATTATCCTGAAAAATATCAATTACATTTGCAAGTAGTGGTAACATAGATGACATCATTGTGTATGAACCGAATTTTAGTGTTACTACGAGAAATAATGTAACTTATGAATATAATAGAATAGAAAACCATTTATTAACAACACACACAAAAAAAAAGTAATACAATGAGATAAGTAGGTACTTAATAAGACAAAAAAAAAGAATTATATTGTTACTAGACAGAAAAATAAAATGACGAAAAAGAACAATAAGTGTGCTCCGAATAGGCCCTGTCTCTTGATGAAAACTTATAAACTTAAAAAAGTAAAAAATAAGACTTTTGGAGTCGGTGCCAACCAAGGCAAGAAAAATAAAAGTATAAAAGTGCAATGTAGAATACCTTGGCAGGCACTCCAAAAGTCATATTTTTAACTTTTAGAAGTCGGTTTTTATTTATTGAAACTTTTTGTTTGAAAATTTGACTGTTTTGATATCGTTTTGATGGTTTCTCAAAGCGACGTTTTCTCAGTGAATTGTACCATAGATTAACTACATATATTAGATTGTACTCGTGTGTTTCTTGAGCTTCTTCGTGCGGAGCTAGGACTTGAATTAATATGTGAAGGTTATCGTTCAAAATAGATAAATAAGTCAATCTTACGATAGAATTATGTTGGAGATACATAATCTAAGAACAATATTGTAACCATAATCTTGCAAATAAATATATTATTATTATTATTACATTCATCAACTACAACTTTGAAGTAATTTTAATTGATAGATACATTTCTGGCAGCATTTTGTCCTTTAGTCTATTACTTTAAAAACCATGTATTATAATAATATAGAGCAGGCCCACACCTCGTTCGCTCTCCATTTTTATGTTGACGTATGTGAATCCTATACCGCCAGCGGTCACCGTAGCAGATGCATGTGATTTTAAATAGTCATAAGCTTCGATTCGCTGCAACAAAAAAAAAATTTTTTTTAGGGTTCCGTACCTTAAAATAAAGAAAAACGGAATCCTTATAGGATCACTTTGTTGTCCATCTGTCCGTCCGTCCGTCCATCTGTCTTCGATTATCTCGAGAACGCGTGGAGATATCGAGCTGAAATTAAAACTATAATATATTCAGGTCAACATTCTGTTCAATGTGTAAAAAAGTCAAACTTGTAATTTAACGTAAAATAAAGATTTTTTCGTACTTTATTGGTAGCGGGGGGCTTTGCCCACTACGCCCCCCTTCCCCGTTCCGACGTTTTGCTAGGTTAAGAGGCTGTCAGAGTCAGAACTGACTATTAACCCTACCTAACCTAACCGAAAAAATCAGAAAACTATACATTTTGTAATTAAACATAATAAATACATCAACTGAATTTCGGGAATAATTCGGAAAAAAACTGCGAGACTCCGATCAAGAACCAGGTCTGAACTATATATAAAACTATATAAATTTGTGCGGAACCCTGTGGGCGAGTCCAACTCGCACATGTCCGGTTTTTTTATTGAGTATAAGTAAAGTAGCGTTAGATACCTACGTAAGTAAAGTCGTAGGCAAGTAAAGTAGCGATGATACATACACTGGCCTGAAAAACATAATACCTACCACATTTTTAAGATGTCAATATTTTATAAAGTACCCTCCTTACCTACCTACAAATATAACTATTTTCAAATTTCAGCTACTTACATGTATAACTTTTTGCTCAGGACTATGGTAAAATACACTTTTGTCCCGTTTTATGAATGGGATTGCATAGTATTTAACTAGATTTATGTATAACAATGTTTGATTTTTATACGAATCGTACAATAAGAGAGTACTGCTACTAGTTAAATAGACTATGGAGAAAAAAATCAATAAGCTAACTTGAATTTTCATTGTTCTTTTGGATTCACGACTGAACACGATATGACTGAAGGCGCGTTTGTAAAACACTGCCTGGTGTTGACGCGGGCGCCGCGCCGATGATATTACTTGACATGTACCTCGTAATCAGATATCACAAACAAAATTGTAAAATATTAATCTATCCGTATCCGGCATCAACGTTGTCATCCTACTTCTTTTTCATGTTATATGACCTGTTACCTACAGCTCTTTAGAGATTTATATTAGTGAAAATGTGTATCTAGCTTCGTCGTCTCAGCCACATGACACCCACTGCTGGGTATAGGCCTCCCCCAAGGATCTCCACGACGATCGGTCCTGTGCTGCCCGCATCCAGCGGCTTCCCGCGACCTTCACCAGATCGTCGGTCCACCTTGTGGGGGGCCTACCCACGGAGCGTCGTCCGGTACGCGGTCGCCATTCCAGAACCTTTCCGCCCGAACGGCCACCGGTTCTTCTCGCTATGTGTCCCGCCCACTGCCACTTCAGCTGAGCAATCCTTTGAGCGATGTCAGTAACTTTAGTTCTCCTGCGGATCTCCTCATTTCTGATTCGATCACGCAGGGAAACGCCGAGCATAGCTTTCTCCATTGAGCTCTATCTAGCCTATCATACATAATTAGCTCTATACCAAAACACAGTTTTTTAAAATAAATAAATAAATAAATATTCGCATACAATCACACCAATTATCTAGTCCCACGTTAAGTTTCATGAAGAACTTGTGTTATGGATACTAGATAACGGATAAACATACTTATATACTTTTTTTTTGTAAATACATACGTAATATACATACTAAACACCCAGACCAAGACAAATAGACATGTTCATGCACACAAATGTTTGTCTTGTCCGGGGATCGAACCCGGGACCTCTGGCGCAGAAGGCGGGGTTAGTACCCCTGCGCCAAACAGGTCATCAAACCCGTAATTTCGGAAACGGCACGAAACATACTTTTTTCCAATAGGTATAATGTTTAGTTGCCATTTATTTGTTGATGCGTTTTATATACTCCCTATGAAAAGGCACATCTTCCTAAACCATATCTATATCTATACTATATTTGTTCAGTTTTTCCATAACCATAGACTTTTTTTAGCAAGCAGGATATTTTTGTTGGGTCTACCATCATCTATTAGAAACCATCATGTCATAGGAACGTTTTGTTTGCGTTTTTTACTTTCTGACACTGGAGGCGATGATTGAGCGAAGACGTCACAAAACTTCCGTCAATAAACAAGCTTACTTTAAGAGAAAAATCTGAAAATTCACTTGTGGCCGAGTTGATTTTTATCCAATATTTATCTATTTAAAATTTATCATAAATCTTACTTCCTACTAATATATTAATGTGAAAGTATGTCATTATGTGTTTGTTACTCTTTCACGCGTAACAAGTTTACAGAGATACGGTGAAACCTTATATATTTGCCCATGGTAGATTACTTTTCCAAAATGCTGAAAAGTTATGACATTTATTATTGTCGTCTTATTTTTTGATAATATTGGTATAATATAGCCTGGATTAAAAAAATAGGATAGTTTTATCCCGATATTCCCACGGGAACGGTAACCGCGGGTAATAAACAAAGTCTTATAACGTGACAAAACCACATAAAAACAAAACTGCTTCATAATAAGAAACAATAAATTTTAATTCACAAAATCACACCTTAAACAAATGAGTTATTCGCTTTGTAAAATAGGGTTGAGGGTACCGAAGCAGACAATAGGAGTCCGGAAATCGCGGCCCGAAGGCATTTTCTATTTTATGCGAGGGACTGCAATGGAAGGGTTCGTGTTTTAGTCCGAATCCATTCTATTTCTTCCTGTAGAATGTTGGAAACAATCTACTCCCCGTTTTATGAAGGGCGTTATCTGTTAGGTAAATAGTATATTGCATGGGAAGGTCACGGTGTATCTATAAAAACGAGTACCTGGCTAGTTCTTCGGGCGGTTTGAACGCCGTCATTGTCCTCAACATATTTATATATTTTTAGAGTAATAAAATTCTGTCCTCGTGTCCAGTTACGAATATAGGTCCCAGACGAGTAGCGTTTAGCAGCATAACCTTAATATTTTCCCACTTAAGCATGTTACTTTATATGTTGAGGACAATGACGGCGTTCAAACCGCCCGAAGAACTAGCCACCTACGTCAGTTAGTTGGATTTGGACTAAGTATCTAAATAGTTTGTGTCCGCATTTATTTTCGACCGCTAGATTTACCCATTTCTTTGCCAATAATGTTGTGATTATTTTGACTAATGTGTCACACAGACGAAATTTTCTGTATCTTCCTCTCTAACTAATCTGTTGCTTGATGTTGAAAACTTACCAAAAGTTTTATATTTTAAAACGCAAAAGAACAAATGAGGTAGACTCTGTTAAAAAATGCTAAAATTTTAATACGAAACATACAAAGAAATATATCTAAAGTATAGAAGTTTTGAAGCCTA
The DNA here is from genome assembly GCA_910589605.1 of Chrysoteuchia culmella. NCBI lineage: Eukaryota > Metazoa > Arthropoda > Insecta > Lepidoptera > Crambidae > Chrysoteuchia > Chrysoteuchia culmella. The sequence goes on along the minus strand of OU342654.1, from coordinate 9,723,789 downwards.
ATCGTCTTTAATAAAATACCCCTTGTTCGCATAACGACGAGCAAAGGGTAGAAACATATTCGGTAATATGCGGCTTTGATGCGCTCATTTATTTGGAGTAATCTCGTAAAAGTTTGCGGTATCTCCGCCGAGAATATATTGAAGATATTTTTTTTTTAGATACCTTTAGTTACAGACGAGCAGCACTTTGCTGTAGAAACAGGAACATAACTGCAGCTATCGATATTGGTCGGCAGTAATATGCGACCCGTCGACAGCACAGCGCACACGCTGTTGGTCGACGCTGGTAGTTTGCAACCCTTAGGTTTACTTGCGCCAAGCTCGGTTAATATTTAACCCGGATTTAGTGAATACAAAATAAGTACCACAAAAAAAACGACATCAAAACCTGAACAGCAAAAAATAAGCTTTTTCAGTTAGTGCCAGCCAAGGTAGGAAAATAAAAGACTAAGAACGCAACGTAGAATGCCTTGGCTGGCACGGACTCTAAAAAGCTTTTTTTTTGGAGTCCGTTTTTGTCGGTTTTTTTGACGTTGATTTTTTTATGATAAATTTTAAATATATTTTTTTTTTATTAAAATTTTTGTTTTTTAAAAAATTATTAAACAAGTAGACTATAGTAAGTTTCATTGTTGTTTACAAGTATTGTCATTATCGTCAAAGTAAATGAAAATGCTCAAAAAAATTAAACTGCTTGGTCAAGCTTAATGATATATTTATGGGGTCAAATGGACTTGCCATTTGATCTCCAATCGAACAAAATAGACTCGCGCAATTGGATCAGCAATCCTCAAGTAATTGGCGTACAACATACAATCAAGAGTCGTGAAAATTACATCGTCCAAGTTATCAATAATGCTCATAAAATAAACACATTAAGCCAAACTGAATTAATGTAATATGGGACCAAATAACAAGTAAGTATTACGCATCTAACAAAAAAGAATCACGTAAATAGGATTAGAAATCTCGGCATAATCGGTGTACATAGGTACATAAAAAAACATATCTACTGAATTTTCTTACCTCCTCTTTTTTTGGAAGTTGGTTTAAAATTAGCACGAACTCTGGGTTTAATGTGTTAACCCACCTTAGTGCAAGCGGGCCTTAATTTGTTTCTTTTTGTACACTGACTTCTTTTAATTTTTATTTACGTGAAAGCAGCTGATATATAAAGAAGAACTTTTTTTTTCACATTGGGTAAAAGTGTATACCTAAAAGATTTTCAATAGTTTGGAAACCACTGAATTGTCTTGAAAACATTGTTACAAAGAATAGAAAATATTGTATCTCAGACAACATCAATCACATTGATCTGTTTCGAAATAAGTAGCTTATACGAGTAGACTTGTGTTGCTGAAAACTTGATAGTGTATTTTCGCACATAACAGTACCAATGGCTAGAAACTGTTTGTCGCTGATAACAATAGGGACAAATACCCGACCGTAAAGGATGAGAGGGGACCGGTATCATTTGGGGAATCTGTGTGGCTATTTGGTACACTTGCCGTGTTCGCTAAATTTGAAAATACAATTCTTTTTTTATCAATGAGACGTCTAACCTCTTATTCATCAAGTTTTTTAAAATCAAAGTTGACCAATGCCATTTCCATCAAACATTTATCATCTAAACAAGGATCATTATGAGTGCAAGAGACTGCAATAAAGTGAACATAACATTTACAGATAATGTTGCAATAAATATTGGATAATTTCAATCCGTAACTATAGAATTCATACCATTTCGCTAATAAGTATTTTTATACTGAAAGTTTATAACGTTATTATTATTTTCTTTTGCTTTATTACGTATAGATTAAGATTCATGGTTTCATAGTCAATTGTTTTAAGAACTTCCTTCGTCAAAACATTTAGCGAAGTTCACTTCATTTATTTTACAGCATCCGTCTAAAAAAGTCTACAAAACGAATTGACGACCCTTCAAATCGAATTTAAAATATGCCGAACTCCCAGAGACTCGTTCGATAAGCAATACCCCTAAGGAAGGGGAGTTCGGAGGTGACACTCGCAGAGATAAGGCACCCTGTGGTAGAGCGTGTAATTTGTTACTCATTGCGGGTTGCGATAACTGCTAATGTAACGTAGCACTCTGATACGAAGCAATGAGAAGAATATGCCGAAGGCTAGATCTGACTGGAACAAATATAATACATTATGGTAATTTAATTGAACAATCTGTAACAGGATTTGTTATCAAAGTAAATTGCTTGGAGTTTGTTTAGATATAAATATGTTGTGATCTTTATGAAACTTTATTTTTCACCCGTTACAATAACGTATACAATAAAAATAAAACCGTAACTAAATTGCTTATTTAAATAAAACATAAATGTTAGTCGAAAATTTTAAATAATGGCACGTACTGGATTATGCTTCAGCACTTATAATACTAAAGAGCATCCTAGAAATCCAGCAAATCCTGGTTCAAATTATAACACCTGCTGCTACGGACTAAATGTTAAAGGAAGATGCTCTATAAATTATTTTAAAATATTGTTCCTCATCCCTTTGGCTTTAGCCAAATAGTGTCATCTGTTAATAGAAGTCGCACGTGGCGCGATTTAACGCTTCCTTTATCCCCGGCGTCCTCTTGAAGAGATTTTTCACGATTAATATCTATCGGAGCCACTGTCACTTCCATTTGTTGGCAGACACCCTCTACAAAAACAAGGATTAGTGCTTAAGCCCCCTAGGCGTTGGTGTCTAATTTCCCGTTTGTTTGTGAAGGGCACGCTGTTTCTGTTTTTCTGTTGACGTTTTCGTTAACCTTATACCTAGTTACAATACAAAGATACGTTTAACTATACGTACAACGCTTTGTTTTGTTGTTCTTACAATATCGACATTTTTGAAATCGTGCAAGGTACTGTAAAAAACAGTTCTATTCCAGAGAGAGCGGAATATACAAGATTCTTAGCTTCAATATCATGTTCTTAATTAAAAGTCCAATAAAATCTTTATCCCAGTGCAGCGACACGACGTAAGTTAGCATCGCTCTTTATCTCAGGATTTGCATTAGTGTATCCTACAACCGTATCGGGCGCCTCATTTATTTCGACTCTTGCATCATTATTAATGCATCCTTTTTATCTTCTGCTTGCTTAATTGATTTGTCGCTTAAAGCTGTCTGTATCCCTGCTTCTCAATTACGTGTGGAGCCGTGTCCGGTATCGCAAACTGTCCGCCATTTTATTTATGGTCGGCCAATTGATTGAATTAGTGGCCCCTGAGGCGTTTGCCTGATACCGACTTGTTTCATACAGATGAGAATTTATACCTTCAAGTTCGGTCGTTAATTCTGATCCCTTGTCAATGCTACTAGGGACATGTTTATTATTTTTATATTCGTATCTTAGATTCAGCTTTATTACCTTTCAAAAAATTTTAAATTATTTTTGTACTTTAGAACATTTTTCCAAGTCTAGTCACAGTATGTTTAACAAGTGCTATAATTTTCCTATTTCTCGTTCAGTTGAAACTTATTTGATATACTATATAAACCGTATTTATAGTTCTGTAGTTCCAACATTTTGCGGCGGCACGTGTGTGATTCATATCTCCGTTTGCCTCAACTGACTCCGGAGCGATTTAAGTATACGTGGTGTGCATCCGTTTTGACCTTGCTGAATTTAATGGTTATCCATGCATGAGGCAATAAATTTTCTGAGTTTCTTGAAAGAAACACGATTTTTTGTGGATTGCTATAGTGAGCAATAAAATAATCTGTTGCAATAAATCTTTGTACTGAAAAATATCACTATAAGAAAAATACATAGCCTTCGTGAAAAAATCACGTAACGTAATCGTATTATGGAATCATTAACAAATAATATACTTTTGATTTAATTCTGTCTCAAACAATAAGAATCAAACCATAATGTCAAAAGTACAAATTTTATTGATCATAATCAATCAATCAATTAGCCAAGTCGACTTTTTCTAATATTTTTCTATAAAAAATTATCATTTATGTTAGTACTGAAAATGCAAAACTTAAAAATCTTAAAACAATCAATCAATTAAATACTATTTTCGTCATTGCCGTATTAAAATTAAACGTTTCAATAACCAGCGAGTAAGAAGATCCCATTTGATAGACACGTCCTATCGAGTTTGGCTTAACCCGGTTAAGTTTATTGAACCGTAGATAAATTGAATAGCCCAATATCCTTAGTGTCATCCCACCAACAACGACGTGCATGGAAACTACAGTTAATGAATATTTTAGCAGAATGGAGTTAATGAAGGAAACCTCCTTTGTCCCAACCCGATAGTTTGATTACAAAGAGCTTGACGTGGTAAGGGGCTCTCTCGAGATATAGTTGCGATCTAGATAAGCGCTTAAATAATTATATTTTCACCTCAGACGCTCGGAAACGGAGAATTTGTCATTCAGTTTCCGCGTAGAAAATCGCATTTTGCGGCCTAGCGCGGTATAGTACTTTTTTATTTTAATACCTAAAAATATGTCTTAATGCGTTCCGAATCGCACTATTTACTCTTTTGTTACATTTTATATCTACTTATTTTAAATAGCTTTAAATGAATTATAATACTCCGTTTTCGTTTTCGTTTTATTATATTATTTTAGTTTATTGAATCATAAAAACAATAACAATAAGATTAAACTATTTGTTATAAGAGTTTTATATTAGGCTGGGTGAGATTTCACAACCTATGATTGGATTACGGAACGTGGTTTAAACCTTTATTTTTAAATTGTCTTTGTCTTGTACCTCATGTCAATGTAAAAATTTACCGAATCGTTTTTATTGTTATTTATAAGTAACAATATATTCCTACTTCAAATAACTTTGAATTAACTATAATTATTATTACTCCCATTTTTATTATTTTAGTTTTTTATATTATTAAAACAACAAGAATAAGGTGTATTTAGATTTAATTTAATGTTTAAAGATTTTTTTACCGGAAGTTGAGCGCAGAAACAACCATACAATGATCTCGCTATTGTGAGGTTAAAAATTGTGTTTTGCGCTCGGCAGAAAAGTTATTAGCGTCTTGTACCTTTGAAATCCTCGCTTCGCTCAGGATTCAATCTTTGAACAACTCGCGACGCTCGTGGTTCAATCCTAGAATCCTTCACTTGCTCAGATTTCAATAGAGGTAACTCGCCGCTAATAACCAACTTTCCAGCCTTGCCTAACAAGTAACTATTATATCCCCTTTTCTGTCTGTTCGAATTCTTGGTATCCTTGTTATTTTGTAATTCTGATGAATGAAACCGTTCTTAAAAAACTGAAGTCTTATTTTAGTCTTATTGGTAAGCTAAAATTTATAAATCTTATCATTTTTTGTTTCATGTTAGAAGTTTGTTTTTTGGATTTCATTATTAGTTTTAGAAACAAAGGAACTTAGCTTTATTGCTTAATATTTTATGTTTTTGTTCCGTTTCTATTTTTCCTTTGTCCATACTTTGGAGATAGTGTAATTTAAAATGCTTTTTTGTAATGTAATTTCATACTTCAGAAGATAGTGTTTCAAGTTGTAAGTCATAAAAGATGGGTGATCGTATCTATGTAATATAAATGAAATAAAGTAAGATACTGAAGTATTATATTTCTTTTACTTTATCGTAATAATATTAAATGAGTGTTTTATGCAGTATAAATTGAAAGCGTAATTGCTTTAATTTAAAGTCATTTCTCATGCTCTCTAACAATTAATGTATGCGAGATATCTCTCGATCGTCGTTAAGGATGAAGTGTCTGTATCTGTTTCTTATCTATAGTATTAACGTGGTGTAAAATTTCAATATATCGATTAACAACATTTGCTTACTCCCTAATAAACTTTGCACAAACCAGCATTTTAATTAAAGATATTTTACTTTCAAGTCTTTGGCTTGATATTTCTTTATTTGCGACAAAGAACTGGCGAAGAGCAAGTTTCACACCCTATCTCACCGCCGCAAAGTTGCCTGTCTGTCGGTCTTTTACAGACTGTATTTTGGGGAGTGTGCTCAGGAACTGCATGAGCTCATACCGCTATCCCCCTTCTTCCATCGGACATACAGACACACTGCGAGCTACCCCCCTTTCTTGGTTGATATCGCTAAATGTCGCACCAAGCGCTACTCAACATCTTTTATATTGCATACAGCAAAGTGAATAGGCATTTCCTGGGCAAGCATGTTGCACCTTCGACAACATGTCTCTATTTCCGAGTACTTATAACCCGAGTCCCTTCAAAGCAAGAGTGAATAGGCACCTTCTGGGTTAGCTCGCTCCATCGTGGATCCTGTCTTAGCCCCTGGGTTGGGATCAATAGCAAACCCATTCAAAGAAAAAAAAAACAAAAAAAGCAAGATTTTAAGACATTACATTTGATATGAAAATTGTTTTATCATATTATATTATAATAAAAGTTATCAATACTTAATATCAGGTATGATGAAGACTAAGAGTCTCCCCGTCGTTCTCAAAATAAAAAAAAATTGGTATTCACTTGACTACGGATTACCTACACAGGACCTACACCTACCCAAAATGCCACTATAATTTTTCGTCTGCAAAATAACTTTGTTTTTCATAGTGTTTGTATAAATGACAAAGTTATATATGCTATAATAGCTGTGAAACTGCTAAATATATTTCGTTCAAACCAATTTTTGTTGTAAGTTTTTATAAAGATCTACAGTATATTTATGTTTTTTAGATTTTTCACTTATTTATTTTAATAGTTAGAAGGGGACACACACATTTTACCACTTTGGAAGTGTATATCTTTCAAACGGTTGACTTTGAGAAAAACCTGTTTTAGGAACCTAAATGTAATTTTAAAAGAGCTATCTATAGATACCCCACACGTATAGGTTTTATGAAAACAAAAATAGTTTCAGTTCCCTTTGGGAAATGTGCGATATTTCTAAAACTGCCAACTATATTTCGTTCAAAAGACCTATCTATAAATAACCCACACGTATAGGTTTAATGAAAAATAAATTCTTCCGTGTATGGGGAGCTCCCCCTTAATATATATATTTTTATTTTTGTGTAAAAACCGTAAAGCGGTTTACAGAATATATGTACCTACCAAGTTTCAACTGTGTAATCCTCATAGTTTTGAGATAAAGTGGCTATGACATACGGACGGACAGACAGACAGACATGACGAATCTATAAGGGTTCCGTTTATTGCCATTAGACTACGGAACCCTAAAAAGTGCAAATAAAGACCACTCAAGTTTAGTAAATCACTCAATTATAAAACCAAAACTACTTACTAACTAATAAAAAGGTATGTAACCATTTTTGTGCTTATCGAGGCAGCTTTGGCGTTATTATGAAATGTGTCTGGTATAAGTGATCGTCTTATTGGTTGTCCAATAAATAAATAGGTGGCTGAGAAGGTTTCTCAATCTCATCTAGTATTCGGTATCCATTTTCTGCGTTGTCACCACGAAACTGTTAGGTAACTAGACACGTGACTCGCATGCCTACAGTGTCCCAATTGACACGTCCAACCAACGCGTCTGCTGAATCGTCCCAGTTGAGGCTGAAGCCTTTGGAATTTAGTACCGGTTGATAGGGATGACTGTGTCTGTTGGTGTTTTTGCTGACCCTAAAGGTACTTGGGAGGTTAAATCATATCGTCACATGGATTGATTCTTCGACTGATTTGCCCGGTTTTGATAAGAATGGCTCTTTTTTAAGTTTCGTGCCTGACGCAAAACTTCAATTTAATGAGTTTTGATTGATATTGTTAGTTTGGTAAATCTGCGTCATTTTTTGTTGAATAAAAATAGATGAAAGAAATACACGGGGTTTTTTTTAATATAATTTTCAGTGAAAGCATAATTTCTGCTTCAGTGTGCGCGGTACTGCTTGTTATCGCATGCATTTTTCAGTTATCGTAAACTACTTATCTGTAAAACATAATTTGCTCTCGATATGCGAGCGCTTCCTTTTTATCTTTTTCTTGTTATCAATCCCTATCTACGAGCTTTCTATATTTATCATCAAGTTTAGCTACAATCCGCAAAAGCTCGAATGCTACTGAGTCGGCGCGACATGACATTTGGAGTGGGGGGGCCAGTGCCCTCACAGACGTCCAAAGGGGAGGTTGTGTCGCTCTGCGGTCCCTACACATCGCGATGTTTCGAAACATTTCGTGTTTGGACCCGTGAATAAAAGTTCAAGTAAATTGCACATCTATGTAAATTGTAAATACAAAATTTTAGAGGTGGATTTTCTGTCAATATAGCATTTTACAAATATGTGGTGTGGAAAGAAAGTGCGAATGTTAAATCATTAGCGTCAAGTATGGTCCCCGGTCCAATTAAAACTGACAAACGTACATGCTGCAAGTTCAAAGGTGTTGTGATTTTGTATGTGCTATTTACTCTTCTATGCAACACTAGAGGTAAGTGAAATGTAGAAACTTAAAACGTGCTTATGTGAAATATATATAAAAAATACTAGAAATAAATATTTTCTTGAGTACGAGCTTTTGTGTATATTTTAGGATCGATAATAGCAATTAAATTACATAAAGGTAAGTATTGTCAAAGTAGAAAAACCAAAAAAAATATAAAAAAATGGAAGTCTCTGTCGCGTCATTTTATATAAGCGATTTTATAAATTCAATGTAAAGAAAATATTCATAACATGCGATAATTATTAATGTTTTGATACTTGATTTGAAAGGTGTAGTTATATTTTTTTTCTAACAAACGATCTGCATATAATCCAATTGTTTGTACTTAGGTTTGATTCTCATTTATTTGTAAAAGAAGCAGCAAATTTTTTTGGTGTGAAAGTAAATTCTCAAAAGTAGAGCCTTTTTGATCATGATGTACGATTGAAAAAACTCTACTTTTAGAATTTTTGATGCCATTTATAACTTTTTTTTTAATTTATTTATACATTAATGTTATTTAAAATTGAAATATCATTTCCTATGTCTATAGCATTATATTTTAAGCGATACTTTTTCAATAACCTTTTTTTATCAAGCCCAAAGTCGTGCGCCACGAATCAAAGAGCACCCCGTGGATACAATTGTCGGGAGAAGCGAACCTGCGACCCTACGTTGCGTGTCTGAGGGCAAGCCGAAACCAGTTATACACTGGTACAAGGATGGCTCACCACTTGCTCCCACTGATAACCCACACAGAGTTCTTCTTGAAGATGGGCTGTTATTCCTTAGGTAAGTAAAGTTTTTAAGCAATTTTCATATCCCTTTTTTATGAACTACGGGTAGACGCTTACCCTTCATTATACCTTAATGAAGGTGGAAGTGCGCCTCTCTCGGAATCCTCAGACACTGCCGAAAACTATAATACTGAGATCATTATTATTATGGCGTCATACTAAGGTAAGATTGTGACAGCTAGCCAGGCGAACTTACAACAAGTCCTACCACCATACCGTATCCCCCTGGGAACCGAAACCGGGACCTTTAGGTCAGATACCGCTGGTGTTACCACTAGATCACAGAGGCAGTTAAAGAAATCACCCCTATTTCACCCCTTTCGTTATAATGGATGGATATCGTATGGCTTAACGGGTCAGCGGCCATAAACGGGGCTTCTTCCCTTTTTAACCGACTTCAAAAAAGAAGGAGGTTATCTTTTCGTCGCGTATGTATTTTTTATGTAAGTACATCGATTACTCGAACACGGCTGGACTGATTCTAATAGTTCAAACGTTATTAGATCAGGAGTGTTCCCAAGTGGGTCCCGTTTCCTAAAATTTCGAAATCAGTTCAGTATTTTTCAAGAAATCTCAAAAATACTGTTGTAAAATCCGCAAGATGGCAATAAAGATCACTAGATGGCGCTGCTTATTGGTCAAGCGGTTTGACTCAAACTAGCAGTTGTCTACACTACTAGTTTGAGTCAAACCAAAGTTGTGCGGGACTTATCATAACTTAAAAAATTGTGACTTCAAACATTATTGTCGGTCCAGCCAATAAGAACAATAAAAGTTATAGAAGTTCAATGTATAATTCCTTGGCTGGCACCGACTCCAAAAAAAGGTTAATTTTTTACTTTTTGATTTTTGAAGTCCGTTTTTTTGTAATAAAAAGTTTTTTCATATAATATAATTTTGGATTTCACTATAAGTATTAGCAAATTCATTATGCATCAGTGACAGTGACAGCTTGGTGGGTCACTCTACTCTATTTCCTACTTATGTAATACATAATATGCTATTCACGGAAGGCCTTTACCTACCAGGAAATGTATATTTTTTTTAATCTGTGAATGGGGTTGTTTAAACGTGCTAATGTACTACATCATAGTAGTTGAAAAAAAGATTTTGCTTTACTATAATATGCTATTTTATTATGATAAGGGCCTGTTTCACAATCTAAAAGTAAGTTCTGAGTAGTTTACTTGCAAGATTTTTTGGCAGATTTGATATGAAAAATATGCCAAATCATCTACCAACTAAGCTACTCAGAACTTACTTTTAGATTGTGATACAGGCCCTAAATGTTAAGACCAACGCAGAAGATGCCGAGCCCAGCAATTTTCGAATGAAACTACAATGAAAATAAAAAGCGATTCTTTGAAAGAATAGTTCTTACATGGAAAGATAATTTAAAATGAGTATCCCAAATCAGAAATGAGATTGCCGATGAGTTTCCACTGTGTATTCTGAAAATGTATGGTTGGTAGTACGACTTCTTGTAAGTCCGCCTGGCTAACTACCACCATCTTATCTAAGCCTGACGCCATAACAACAATGTTTTAACCATTGTTGTGTTCCGGCAGTTAGAGATAAGATAGCCAGTTCCTTAGTGATGAGGATTCCGGGAGAGGCTCGCTACCATCTTCAACCTTATCAATACTTAACATCAGGTATGATGAAGGCTAACCCCCATATTCTAAGTCGTTTCTCCAAAACTTTTTACACTCCACTCAACCTCATCGTGGGTAAAAATGGTAGTGTGCGCTAAGCTTAACACGGAGTGGCTACGTACTATTTGGCTCCTCCAGGTCCTTACGGAGTTATGACTTAGATTACCGATTTTGAGGAGTATTTCGAAGAGGTTTTCAATCAGGTTTCGTTAAGTCGAGGACGAGTAAGTTTTGGAGGAACGACTTAGAATATGGGTGTAAGAGTCTGTTGTTCATAAAAAAGGTAATCTTGATTGATATCTTTTCTATTATCAAGGCGTCAGTAGTTTACTAGTTCATGACTAATCGTTCGCTTCGTCATAGGGTCATGCGTGGTAAGAAGGAGAGCGACGAGGGCGTATACTGGTGCGTCGCACGGAACACTGTGGGGGAAGCGGTTAGCAAGAACGCAACGCTCACTATAGCCGGTACGACTACTTTAAACGTTATGGATTGCTACGCATTTTTGGTAAATACTTTTCGGAAATAAGGTCATCGTCCTGAATAATCAGCGGTAACTTTCGTGCGATGACTCACTCCAACCCTTGGTCGAATGAAGTCCCCGGTGAATGTAGCGGGTATTTTCGTCCGCAAATAGGTAAAATACAAAACAATTTCGTTGATAGAATCTATTTTTGGTAAAGTGAAGTCGAGATCTAAGAGTGTTGATAGAAGTGTCATTGTTTATTCGATTGTTTTACATTAGACATTAATTACAGTTCTACGCGATGAATTTAGAGCAGAACCGAAAGATGTTAAAGTGGCGAGTGGTGAACCGGCTTTACTAGAATGTTTGGGGCCGAAAGGTGTACCTGAACCATCCGTACATTGGATTAAAGATGGCCATGGCTTAGATGTCGAGCTTAATGGAAGGTAAGCAACTCCATTCCCAAATATTTATTTTTAAACGAATCGATTATTTCAAAAACAACATTATGTCACCAATGCAAATTTTACAGGAGAAACAAAAAACATCTTCATGCCAGTATTCTTAGGCAACTTTGTTATTTTTTAACGTACGTGACTTTATATTATGTTATTACATTTTTTTAAGGATAGTATTAATATTTTCAATCTTCAGAAGCAATAATGTATGAGGGACATGTGAGGTGTCTGAAATAAACGGGACTTATGTTGTTTTTGCAATCAATTTCAAACATTATGTTGGAAGTTTATTTAAAAAAACAACATAAGTCCTCATACAGTTTTAAAGAAAATCGTTATATATTGATTATGGCAAAATTGTATTTCAAAATATTATAAGTAGAAAAGTTATTCTGGAGTACTTCTGCATCCTCCGTGGTTGTGGTAGGCCAAGAAAAAAATTCTATGTAAAAAATGTATCGGTCAGGGATAATAATTTAAGGTTCTAGTTTTTTAATGTCATTTATTTATTTTTTTGTTATCGGTATGACGTCGTTATAAGCTCTGCAATCATCCCCATCAGGTACACTCAGATTAATGATATGCTTCAAATTAACTGCTCAATTAACTTTGGTCTGAGACCATCGTTTTCACTCCTTGTTTACTGCGTTGACACCACGACTGTGAATTTTCTCCAATTTAACCCGGCTTGGAGAAAACCGGCTTATCTCGAGTCGGCTGACCCCTTTTATGACATGAAATTGTATGTGTTGCCAGGCGTATTATTTCAAAAAACCCATACGTACAGGGACAAAATATGTTGTTTCTGCAAGAACTCGAAATTTTAACCTCTCCTATCTTTATGAAATGAAGCTGGACAAATGTCATTTTAGCACAGAATGGTAAATTAACAGTCAGAGATAACATAAAAAAATAATAAAGGAAAAAATGTAACTTATGTTGTTTTTTAAATAATCGATTCCTTTAGTCGGTGAAATTTTACTTATATTACAAGCGGCTACGGCTTTACATTTTGACCTGGACTTACGTCGCTCGTAATAGCGGCGATTTTTGTAATGCAAATGTAAAGCCGTAGCTGCTGTTGACTGTACATTTTTTTTTGTGATCACGAGAGTTTAGCAAACCTTCTTTGTTATAGGATATCAATTGTCGATGGCGGTAATCTTAAAATATTTGAAAGTCTACCATCAGATAGTGGTGTGTACAGATGTGTGGCGTCCAATGTAGCCGGGGAAAGGCAATCACGTCCTGCCACACTCCTCGTGTTACGCAGACCACATTTTCTAGTGAAACCTAATAACATAACGGCGTTAATAGGCCAGAACATCGAGTTTCACTGTCAAGTAAGTCAGGAAATTGTTTTACTCGTGCCTCTAATGACTTTTTTGTTCTTCGTGAGTTACTAGAAGCGAAATTATTGTAAGTGATTCAATTACGCTCTTGCTGTAAGGTAATTAGGTTGCTTATAGTGTAACGTGCTTTCTACGAACTTTATAGTTCTGTATATTTTTAGGCATCACCGGAGTCCGATGTATCAGTAATGTGGGCTCGTGATAACGGCTCATTATCACCTTACGCTATTGTTCGTCGAGGATCGCTACGAATAGATCGAGTTAGTGCATCCGATGCCGGAGTTTACACTTGTCGAGCTGAAAGTCAAGCCGGGAATAGCATTGCCTCCGCAACACTTACGGTGCACTGTATGTGACATTAACTTTGATACAGTAGTACTAGAAATTAAGAATAGCTTTGTAGTAATAAAGTGTTAAATTTTCAGCCTTACCCCATTTTAAAAGAGTGCCTTCTGATCAAACTGCTTGGGAAGGAGAAGCCGTGTCGTTTCCATGTGAAGCAGATGGATCTCCAAAGCCAATTATTTTTTGGACAATGGAAGGATCTCAGGTAATCAAAGTTTCAATCAAATTGTTTTACAATGTATATAATAAACCGGTCAACAAAAAAATATTGAATCCAATTATTTTGCTTACTAAAAAAATTATAATTTTCCCCAAGGAATTGATATTTCCGAAAGCATCCCATGGAACTGGATCATTATATTTGGATCGAGTTAGTATACAACACGCAGGGAGACTCACATGTGTCGCTGTAAGCACAGCAGGCAGCGCTTTACATACCGCGTCGCTTCAGGTACATCTGATCAACATAAACAAAGTACCTATTTATTATCATCTTTTCAAAGCAGTCTATATATTGTCTTATTTTCGTAGGTTCTAAGGAGAGAAGCCAACTCATTCAAGGGTGATCCTGATAGTTCGTCCCCTTATCCGGAGCTAGGAAAACCACAAAATCACCCCCCAATGACCCAGTACGAATTGGTTCAAGCTAGGCGATATCTGCAACAAGATGTTTTAGCGCTAAGGAGGGTTGAGGGAATATCTTCAACTACTCTGAAAGTCGTTTGGGATGTACGTCTTCGGAAATCTTTTGATAACTCTTACCTCGGAATTTCATTTAGATGTGCAATAAATTGAATAAATATGGGAAGCATAAATTTATTTTGAAATAAAATTGTAATTTTAATTACAGGTGCTTACTGATTACAATGAATATTTGGAAGGCGTAAAAATATGGTTCAATGGAACTTCTCTAAATCGACAATACGCAATAGAAGCTCAAATATCTCAAGTTTCGAATACAACAATAGTTGATAGCCTAGCTGAATTTAGTAAATACGAAAATTTTTCCATGACAACAGTGCATAACAGTGGATCTTCTAGTCACGTTTTAACCGGTTTAATGCCTTATGCTCAATATGATGTGTTTTTGATGCCATTCTACAAACTGTTATTGGGCAAGCCTTCTAATTTGAAGTCCGGATTTACGGAGGAGGATGGTAAGATAACTGTTTTCTTGTTTTATTATGTAATTCTGGTTATGCTGTATCATATTTCGTCATAAATAGAATTCAATTTCAATATTGTAAAGCTAGAAACATTTTCCTTTGTCAAAATGTTATTCTATTCTCAAAATATTCAGGTGTTAATGTTGTTGAGTACGTTTTAGTTCCGACGGCGGCACCACAGAGCCTTTCAGCCGGAGTGATAAATGCGACGTCAGCATGGATCCGGTGGGATCCCCCGCCCGCACATACTTGGAACGGTGAACTTTCTGGTTACTTGGTTAGTACTTTTTCACCCGCGATCCGAAATCCATTTAACTTTCCCGACTTAAATTTACTTTTCCAGTTTTGTGGCAACGCTATTTCCTTTAACTTTTTTCGTGTGTGATTGATCGGTTAATCCTTCTTTACTCAAGTGGATTCAAGGGACTTTTTTAAGTTGTGCTTTTATTTGCGAAGATTGAAGTTAGAGTTGGCGGAGGCAATGGCGGTCGAGTAGTCGGGCAGATGTCTTTAGGCGCTAAAACCCGCGCTGCTGCTGCTAGTTCGCTACGTGCTGGTGGCCGGTACAGCGCTCGTGCTGCTGCCGTCACTAAAAAAGGACATGGACCTTTTAGTGTTGCAGCCCATATACATATGGTCCCTACGCAAATCCAAAGGCATTATGTGCAGTAAGTACAATCAAATTCCCGATCACCAGACAAAACTCGCTAATGGATGACCTTTCTTTTCACTTTTAACAACTTTATAGCCTTAAACTGTCTGGAGTATAAAATTACAAGTCTTAATTCAAATTGTTTCAGAACTGAACCAGCTAGAGACAAAGCGATATTGTCAATGTTCCAAGAAACTTGGCTTTTGGCGTTGTGCGTGACTCTATTAGTGCTGGTATTGGTTGGTGCTGGTGTAATATTTTATATCAGGCAACGCAACTCAAAGCAAAGGAAAAGTCATAATTCAACCAGTAAGTTATTTGTTTGACATGATACTATGTTTTAAAACATGAGGAACAGTTTCATCAACCGCATTTCGCAATAACTTTCTAAAAAACTGAATATTGTTTCAGACACAGCAATAGTCAATGCCCAACAGTGTTTGCTTGGAAAAGAAGCTGTGTGGCTTCGTGAAAGACCTTCATTTGAAGGGTCTAATGAACCTAGGATAGAAATATTAAATTGCCATCAAAGCCTTTTACACAGTAAGTTCATTTGTGATTTAAACTTTCAAACTAATTTTCATTAGCATTTTTTTTAACGACGTGGGAACCTTCATCATACCTGATGTTAAGTATTGATAAGGCTGAAGATGAAAGCGAGCCTCTCCCGGAATCCGTAATCACTGAGGTACTGGCTATCTTATCTGTTACTGCCGGAACACAACAATGCTGAAAACATTGTTGTTATGGTCTCAGACTTAGATAGATGGTTTAGATAAGATGGTGGTAGATAGCCAGGCGGACTTATAACAAGTCCTACCATCAACCAAAACGAGTACAATATGTTGTCTGGGTTGCTGGGCATTGAATTCGAGACCCCTGGGTGTGATACTGGTGGCTGTACCACTAGACCACAAAGGCGCTTGAAAGCTAGCTACAAACAGTGATTTAATTACAAACATTATTTTAGATGGGCAGTCAGTAGGAACAATGGCCATGGAGGCGGAGTACACCCTACCACAACACACTAGTAACATGAATGCAATGCCTCAAGAAGAGCATAGAAGATTAGCTCCAGAGCCATATGCTTCTAGTGCTATTTACACTGAGTTAAACTATCAGGTAAGAATTTTTGCTTTTGTGTTTTACTATCTTACAATCTTCTAATAGAATTAAAATAAACTAGAAACAATTTAGTTGCAGAATCATACGGACGTAGATGATTCCTGCATGAAATGTGCCATAAGCCCAGGATCTTACGACAATAGCATGGTCAGATCCTATGGTGAGAGTAACCAATATTCCAATGAAGAATGTTCAACGTGCTGTAGGAGTAGTAGCTCAACATTGACTAAAGAGTATAGTGAGATGACTAAATGTGGTAATGATGTTGATGAAATCCCAGATATGTCTTTAGACGATTGTCCTTCATGTAAAACTCTTCATTCGAGATCGTCTAGTCAACATGATGCCAACAAAGAATGGGCTATGGCAGAAGTTGAGTATGATTATCCACAATGGCATTGGATGGGTAGGGATAACAGTTTCCGGCAAGGTTCTCAAGAAACTAGAAACTCAAGTGGAAGAAGCGATCAGAACTGCAGAATGAACTTGTGCGATATTCTTCCACCACCACCTTACGAAAGGTAAGATTTATTTGACTCCTTTGAAACGCAATCATGTTATGATTCCTTATATTTTAGATCTGATATTGTCCACAGAGAATCACCTTATCGGGAAATGCACGCATTTGCAAGTCACTCAGGGGCATCAGGTTGTTCAGGACACACGTATAGAAGTTAATTTATTATAAAACTAACGAGTGTTGTAAAATGAATATCATTAGTACGTAATGCAAGCAATATTAATAATAAAAACTAGGAAATTGTAAATATTGTAATAAAGGTTTGTGAATATTTTGAAAGTTATATAAATGGTTGGCTCTCGCCAAGGCATTGATAATAAATAATTTGGGTGACTTTCTCTAGATTTTATAATCAAATGATATTATGTTGTTATTCTTATCAAAGATTTTAAGTCAAGATTTATTTTGTTTTTCCTTTTTTATGTCAACAATGAAATTATTGGTTTTGCCATGACGTTGAACCTTTTATGATGGTTTATTTTGCAGTTACATTATTTCAGACCTTTTTTTAATCCTAAGGCGGTATAAGAAATTCGTTTGTGGGAATCTTAGCTATTGTGAGCGTGTTTTTAAATAGACTGCGATTAAGGCCAAGTAGGTAGGCCAATAGGTTTCATCTTTTCTAGTGACTGTGATATAGTATAATTTCTTATTATTTTTTAATGATTGTTTTGTACATATTTTGACAGTTTGATATCCTTATACAATTTTATCATCTGATTCATATATTTATCTTGAGTAGTGTTATGATATTCTAGAAAAAACCAATGGATTTTTATTGGACTTTGTATGACAACATTCTAAAGCTTTTGTACTGAGGTATTTCTATACAGTTTCGATTGAAAACATTTAAGGTAGGCACCTACTATTAAGTCAGTCAGCATTAATAAAGTAATTAACATTTTTAACGAGTTTATTTCTTATTTTTACTAACAAACCTGCCGACATACTTAATATCACTATTTTCTCCCTAGGGTTAGACCGCGATCTCGTCTGCCTGGCTAGCTACCACCATCTTATCTAAGCCTGACGCCATAACAACAATGTTTTCAGCATTGTTGTGTTCCGGCAGTTCGAGATAAGATAGCCAGTTCCTCAGTGGCTGAGCTATCAATACTTAACATTAGGTATGATGAAGGCTAAGAGTCTCCACGTCGTTTATAAAAAAAAACCGAAGCTAACATTCCGAACACCTACTTCAAGCAAAATTTTATGTAACGTTATCTTACTCTCTAGAGAATTCTCTCTCTTTGTAATTAATTTTGTTTTCCTTTTTTTTTACTATTTGTGAAAGGATAAGTTAGCATCTTAGTCCCCACTTACTTCCACCACCAGGTAGAATAAATTTCTTAAATTAAGTTGTGAAATCAACAAAAATTTCGCATAAAATATTCTATAAAATGCTCTACGTGGTGGTGGAAGTTAGTGGAGACTAATATGCTAACTTATCATTTCACCAATAGTGTTAAAAACTAAATTAATTAGAAAGATAGAGATTTCTCTAGAGAGTCATCTTACTCTCTAGAGAATTCTCACTCTTACTCACGTTTTTTCTCACGCTACATAAAATTTTGCTTCAAGTAGGTGTTCGGAATGTTAGCTCTAGTTATACCTATAACTTTATGGTAGGTACTTACTAGGTAACAATTGTAGTTATTCGAATCAGTCAGTTACGAAAAACAAAAAAAACAGTCAATTTTATTCACGAAAAAAAAACAGCTTTAGGCTCTTCACTTAACTGCAATTTGATGTAATGACAATATCCATTGTTTGTCATTTATCCAAATGCCAAAATATGCATAAAATCAAAACGTTTCGTCTCGCACGATTTATCGTTCGTGTGCTCCAGTACACATATTCAATTTTTCTCTGTCCCTATGGCACTTGACTTCGCGAGAGCTCTTTATTACAAAACGGCAAAGGGAGGGCTGATTAATAAAGAAAATACAAAATTCGCAGCCTCCCCGCGGTATGATTGAAAGAAGTCACGTTTCTTTTGCGGGCACGGCTGGGGAATTTTGATTTCGTCGAAAACAACGAAATTTCGTGCATGTGCGAAGGGATATTTGCCTTGTTGTGTTTATTTTATGGATTGGTTTGTTAAAATCAAAGGCGTTAAGTTGTAATATTGTATTGTTAAATCGTACGTACTTTTGTTACGGTTAAAGGTTATCAAAACATTTTATGTGCACTTTGATTTCCATCTTAAGACAAGCTGTTTTTTGGTCGCTTTCTGTATTAGCTTTGTTGGAACGTCCTAAGCCTCACTCACGCATGATTCACTATGAACATTTTACTATGAGACGCTCTGTCTCAATTCAAAAACCATTTATTTTGTAGTGTAAAACTCAAGTTGTGAAATGGAAATCTAATAAAGTAGGTACCGAGATAGAGCCCCCATATTAATTCCGATCCTTAATTATCTCAATATCTCAATCTTCTTTCGCTTTATTAAATCCTTAACAATGCGTATCAATTGTTGACGAGTAGTCATCCAACACCTGGTGAGAAATGCAATCAAGTTTAATTATTACGAGTATTAATAACAAGGGTGCACCGGGGTGCGTACGGTTGCCATGGCAACACCCCACGGGTTAGGCGCAGCCTGCACTGTACAAGTACGTGTTTAGTAATTTATTAGGAAAGCTGATTACATCTGTAATTGTAGCCTCTTTCAGTGCAGCGTTCCTTGTTTATGTATAAAACTCTCTTTTTGCATTTTGTTTACGTATATTTTGGGTTTCTTTTATAATGAGGGATTTTCTTTATTTTAATTATTTATTATAGCTTCATATAGATGGTGTTGTACGATGGAAGCAAATACAAGGAACGAAATGTATTTGAACTTCGAATTGGGAACTATTGAGATCTTAAAATGAAATATACGTATACACATAACTTTTTGAGATATATTACACTCTTATCAATTTATTTAAGGAAAAATACTTAAATAATAAAAAAGAAATTCTAACCTAGAAACTGGTATTTCGTGTAATGGAACGTAAGTAAGTCGTAATGACAGATGCGTGTAAGTGAGACAGTTTTGTTAGAAAAAAAAATCAATTTCAAAATGGCCGAATCGTTTCATGAGGTACTTTCAAAATTTCAAAAGTTCAATAATCTTATTTGTACAATTTATAATAGATCTGCTCTTTAAAATAAATGTAAATTAAGATTATTGGCTCACTAGGAAATGTCTTAGGTGGAGGAATTAAGATACTTTTAATAAAAAGTATTCTTTGCTTCCAATTTTTTTAAGAATATCTCTCTTTATAATGATGTTTTTGATACTAATAACTGGTGAAATACTAATAGGTATGTCTGTTTGCTGTTATAAACAAATAAAGTGCGTAGAAATTACTTGCTTTAAGGTTTACCGAGATGGAACAAAGGAGGTGTGGGTGCTTACTTCAAAAGCATAAACGACGGTGCCTCCTGCGAGTGAACCCTGAAAAATCTAAATTTTCTCACCCAAGATTTTCAACGTTCATTATGTCGTTTCTTTTCGAGCTCACTTATCCTAATTCCAAGCTTTCGAATGTAAGTTTTCTCTAAAAAAATTACAAATTAATAATAGATGCATTAAAAAAAACTATAATATGGTTTTCAACTCAAAACATAGAAATAAAAAATTCCTGTCAGGTCTTAAAGGCCTATTGGGTACAACTAATAATGAGTTTTCCCTTTTTTGTTATCCCAATCAACGACAAGTCCAATCGAAAACCTAAAACAGTTTAGATTGGTAGACGATTTACAACAAATGTAATTCACAGACTATTCACAGTTTACGGCGAAGTAAAACATTTTAATTGCCAGGAAATGACACGTTTTATAGAGCAATTAACTTTGTGCTAACTGAAAAGACAGGTATGGTTTAGAGCTAGCGCAGACGACGGATAATGGAGGACTTTTTGTCCGCGACACGTCTTTATTGTTAACCAAATAAGATTCAACTTAGACCGCGTATATCCGCGAAAAGTACGCGATAGTCCTCGTTATTTATTCAACTTTATGTTCTTAGTAATAAGGTCGTGTCGCGGACAAAAAGTCCTTCAATGTCCGTCGTCTGCGCAAGCCATTAGCGGCCTGAAATTTTAAACTGGTGTTTTAATGTTAAGGTAGAATCAGATGCAGTGCCATCTTTAATGGGATTTCATGGTGCAGGTATCCTATCCATATGGATGGCAACCAGTCGTTTTAGGCCTTAGGTTTTTATATGATTTACTCGTATCTATCCTAATTTATTATTATAAATGCGGAAGTATGTCAGTTTGTTTGTTTATTACTCTTTCACGCTAAAACTACTGAATGGATGAAATTTGGCACTGAGAAGCTAGTAGGTAGCCTAGATTAAAACATATGATACTTTTATCCCGATATTCTCACGGGAACAGGAACCACGCGGGTGGAACCGTGGGCGGTCGCTAGTTGGAAATAGTCCTGAATCTGCCCGCGTTTTTTTTGTAGGACCAACATTGTATAAATTCCCATACAGTACAATGTTGGTCCTACAAAAATATACGCCTGGGGCCTTACCATCAACTTTAATGCAATTCATTGTAGGTTGTGAGAGCGGGATGCTGTCATATGGCGCGTCTAGCGGCGTCCCACACTTACTACCGAAAAGTAACCTAAAATGAATCGCGTTACAGTTGATGGTAGGCCCCCTGATGTCTTTTGTTTCTGAAACATCATTGTAATTATAAAAGGAACAAAATAAACCGGTCGACTAAAAATTACTAAATCGAGCGACTAAAAACCTAGGTTGGGTTGCGGAAAAATAGGTTTAGGTTAGGTTAGATTGGCGACTAAGTCGCTCACCTAGTATTTTTGTCGCTCAAAAAGTTTTTTGATCGATCGGTTAAATACTAACCATTATAAAAAAGGAACTTAAATTTGATTTCTACGGCATTATATCTACGCAGATATCTAAATGTTCCCAACATAATTCCTAAATAACTACTTACTAGTTACGAAAACCGTCAAAAGTAATTTATGCACATACAATAAATGTCATTTTCAATGCACAACATAACCTAGTGGCAGGTGCCTATTGTCTAACACGTGTATCCCGCCTGGAGCGACAAGGTAAGCAAAACAAATGAATGCCGCCACCTAAGGCCGCCAAAGACGAGCGACCAGAAGATAACAGTAATGGGACGCGACGCCTCGACTGGCATTACACGCGTGATTAGTCGAACGTGTGACTAGATATAAGGAGCTGAGTGATGGAATATATTAATCTTCTGAACAGTAGTGGCAATATAAAAATGTATTGGTTTTTTTAGACTAGCGCCATTCTTGAGAGCGTATCAGATAAATGAATTAGAGGAATCGTGACTATCGTGTTACTTTTATTTAGTCACTGCTGTTAATGTCCTAAACTTTTATGTTTTTTTATTCGCTTGCCAATTTAATAACACATTTTGGACATCTTTTATATAATTACCCATGAAAAATACTTAGAAAGATAATGTGATAACTACTAACTGCGCGAAAATAGCTTTAGACTTCCTGTTTTCAATGGTTCTGATTGATTAATATAAACGTTGAAAAGACTGATTGATGTTCTTTTTTGACGAAAATCAAAAAGTAAGAAAATGAGCTTGGCTTTGATTTGGTAGGTACTAATTAGATTTTTCATCAATGAAAGTGTTGTAAGAAAATGAAATTAATTTAATCAATTCAGGCCGTTAAAATTAATTTCGATAGATCAGGTATAAACCTCAGTGGTTTTTTGCATGCTACAAATAGATACAATTATATTGTAAAGCTTTTTATATGATAAATTAAAAAAAGTACTTATGAACGTCAAAGAAACTACGCCATCTCTTCGCTAATTACTACTACAGGAGACTTTGTAGAATAGACCTTGAAGAATCCTGTCAAGGAGTGTTTTTTATCCCTCTTTTATTATAAACAAATACATCTACATCTTTCTGTGTGATATCTTACAAATAAAGCCAACGAGTATTCTTTCATGGTATAAATGCATTACTTTAAGATATGATAATATTCCTGTCTCCAAAACCGTTTCAATTGTCACCGAGAAAGAGTTTGATTTGGAGTCTTTCCATCATAAACATAGATATTATTTTGGCATGTCAAATAGAAAGGCTGAACTGCCAGGCTTGGAACAGTAACGGTTTGCTCCTTCACCAAACATTTGCGCAAAGCATTTCTAACATTATTTGCGGCTCAGCTGCGTCGTGTAAGTACTTAAGTAAGAAACTTGGGGACCTTGAGCTTAATGGTATGGCATTCAGCAGTTGCGAATAATGGGAATTGAATAGACAATAGGACAAGCTTTGTCTTTGGAGTAAATAAGATAAACTATCTACATCACATTTTGATGTGCAACTTTTTTTGAAAAAAGTGTTAAAGATCTGGTGCAAATCGAATTCAGGGACAATAACGCAACATCATTTTGTTGTTGACATTTCTTTTTATTTTTTGACTAAATCTGTGATGTGTTCTCAAATATAATTTTTCCTATAAATCAACATCATCATCAGCCATATTGATGTCCCAAAAGCCTTCTTTAAGGATAGATAAGGAGAATGTGTCATGAGCCTGACCTACCATGCATGCCTCATGCGGATCGATGGGTTTTCATTTAACGACCGCCGCCCCGTGCCTTTCGAAACACAGAAAAACTCCAAATAATACATTTTTGGTTACCCATCCCGTGACCGCCCATTGTGAAAATAGGCCGAGCGCGCGAGCTCCTCATATTAAATAATCCATACTATTTTATACAATTACTATTACTATTTTATATGCGTAATTTAGTTTATGGCAATCAGTCACATTGTAAAAATATTGTTTTAATTTAAAGAGATGCACAAACAATTATTTTTAACACAATCATTATAGACTTGGATCTTGGACTTGGACTAATAATCAAATACTACCTCATGATTTCCCCTTAGTATTTGATCAATAAACCCTAGACATATGGTAGTTTAAATTAATACCTGAAATCCTAACGAGCTGCCTATTCAGTACTTCATCTACCTCATCACAGTCGAAAAGCAATTACTTAAACACAGCTCAGTTGTATGTCTTGGAATTAATAATCAAATACAACCCCATGATTTCTTTACATATTTTTTCTCATTTGGTCAATAAACCTAAGATGTATGATAATATAAATACCTGTAATCCTACCGAACTGCCTATTCAGTACTACCTCTACCTCTACCAAAGTCACGAACGTCTCGAACTAATTATAAAAAATGCCTGTAAAATTACGGAACAGTAGGGTGCATGAATTATCCATAACGCGACGACTGAACGTACCTTCAGAGCCATAATTCGTCGTTCGTTCCGGGTCCCGTATATTTATAGCTGCAGATAACGCCTACAGATGGCGCCAGAGTTTTCCTTACCCTATACACAGTTGATAAACGTTGACAGTATGATAAGGTATGACTGACTGTTATTGGGCCAAATTAGTATGCAATTGTTAAGGCACTTGTTTGTGATTTCTGATCACAATAAGATGTTGAAATGAAGTTCAAATGTTATTAATTCTTTTGTAGTGTCGGATGAAAAGAATGTGCGGCGTAATTTTGTAAACGTTTAGTCATAATAGCTTTTTTGTAAAAAAGTGAGTATTAAAATTAATGTATTCTTCAACAGGAAATGTTTTACTTTCATTAATTGATTTATTTGAAGATCACGATCG
Source organism: Chrysoteuchia culmella (assembly GCA_910589605.1). Taxonomy (NCBI): domain Eukaryota; kingdom Metazoa; phylum Arthropoda; class Insecta; order Lepidoptera; family Crambidae; genus Chrysoteuchia; species Chrysoteuchia culmella. Next base: position 9,699,163 of record OU342654.1, on the reverse strand, counting down.
GCCATTAGTATCACAATATTCTCCTTATAAAATAAAGAAAAATATATAGTAATATGCATAATCATGCAGAGGGATTGTGAACCTAAATTAATTCAGAACAACCGTCTTTTGTTATCAGTAGTGGCCAGTCCATTTCGATTCGATTCGAGTTTAGATTGTAACAGAATAGGCATGTTACAGTTACTCTACTGCATATCCTTTTGTCGGTCCCCTAATACTTGTTGAGTTACGGTTTCCAATTTCCAGTTGTGCACTTCAGGTGTGGGGCGTCTCCGAGGCGCGGGAGTTATCGGATAAATTCACCAAGATTCCTGTACGGCTATATTGGTTTCAGCCGGTTTGCTATGCAACTCGTTTCGTATTTGTTTAACGTTATCAGGCAAGATAAGAGGAGACGTATTGGGTTGCTTTGTTTTGTGTTATCTTTCAAAATGTTGTTCAAACTTTCTTCTAAAAGTAAAGAAGGTGTGCTGAAAGACGTTATTTTTATCTTAGAGGAAAGGTAAGACTGGTTAAAATGGTAGCACAGGTAATGGGGAAACGACGTGTCGGCTGAAGAATGAAATCGTGGCTCCATAATATTAAAGGGTGGATCGGAGTTGCCAGATTAGTAGTCTCTTAGTACTCTCTTAAAGTAGATGATAAATTAATTGAATCTGACGTTGAGGTTGCCGTGCTTTTGAAGATTTCTTCTTGCCCTTAGATACCCATATAAACTGCCAGTAAATTAAATTCCTGTCCAAACGTTGCTGCTGCCCTCTTAGAGTCATGTGTTGATAACTGTTATAAAGTTTCCAATTTTAAGCATATTAATAGTGAAGACATTTCTAAAGCTTTCAAGTCTATAAATATTGAAAATTCTGAAGATTTATGGGGCATATCAACCAGCTAATAAATTAATAATTGATTTTTTGGGGAAAGGCAAAGCCTTTTTAATAAAGTTCCACAACAAGTGATTCAGCTGCCTTTGCATAAATCTAAAATGTATGTTACAAAGACGTAAGTGAAAATTATTACAAGATAGATAATTATTTAAAAGATCAAAATGCATGGATGTGATACTAACATAAAACATAACTAAATGTATAAAAGGAAAATATTCTAATAACTGAGTGTGAGTAAATTTTCCTCTTGTATTTATATTTCGAGACTGTAGATTTGTGTATGGCTACGACATTATGTTCACATGTAAATGTTGTTGTTTCTGTTAAAGCTGATAAGTTTTTTTAAGTTTCTTCTTATTAGTTAAATGATGTCCTGAATGGCTTGTAGGGAAAAAATACTATTCGAAAGCCATCCATAAGTCTACTTGAATAAAAATCTTTGACTTTAACTTTAGTAGAGCATTTGTTTTACTATGGGAGAAATCGTTTACGGAGCTGACGGCCAACCTTCAGGGAAGACAACTAAAGAAGAAAGGTAAGGCTCAAATCAAAGACTCCTCGAACTCCTAATGTTAAACGTAAACGGAGACGCAAAATAAGAAGAAAACAGGTGAAGAAGAAAGGAAAGGAACAAATCAAATATCTGTTCTTACTACATATAAAACGTAAGTTTGAACACAAAATACTTTTTAACCTCCCCTTTATGGTTAAACAATAGCTTACGTTTAATTTGGAAGCGATTAAGCTGGGCATTAGTCACGGCTGAACGAAATCAACACAGAATTATGACATCGGGTGTACGTAACGTGACGCAGCTCACGCGATGCTAGGCAAATGCCTGTTTTTCGGTGATTTATTATTATGTGAACCATGACTAATGCTAGCATTGCTTATGAACTTTAAGTAGGTAGGTATAAATAATGGTAAACAATGTAGGTACGGCGTTGAAAACGTCCAAATTACCTACCTACAATGCCGCGACGGTATTTGTGACAGTTCTTAACTGTAAGATTCCAACGTCTTTTAGCCGCTGTTTCCAAAATTTCGGCGACTGCAATAGCATGGATTGCAGTCACTACGATGAGCTTAGAATAACTTAAACATAATGACATCTTAAGTTTCTTCGCTAGAAACCGCGTTGGTAAATCCAAAAAATCCTAAAATAAGACCAAAATCGAAAATATATAGTGCACTTCGATCGCACTGCGTGCACATATTATTTTTATATTCCTTCGTTATAACTCCTTGTTCTTCAGCATATTAAAATCGCGTTAGACACTTTTAAACTTTCGCGTTGCATTATAAATATTGAAAATTGAAACGGGTATTAAATTAGGTAGGTGAAATATCTATCACGTTTCTACGCGTTTAATACCCGTTTCAATTTTCAATATTTAAAATCGCGTTACTCCGGAGTCTTGTAGGGTTTCTTCACGCAGAAATTATGAAACATCTAGATCAAATTACAAAAAATGATTATGGTCTAGAAACAAGTTTCAGATACGAGGCAATTAATTTGTCTTACAGAAAATATCTAAATGCAAATATTCTGTCATAACTCTGACTTAACCAGTTAAAGGGATAGTTAAAATTAATTGGTTTAATCCAGGAAATGAGGGTTTTTGACCCAAAAGTTATTTATAAGCATTAAAAGTTTGGGGACCCGTTTAATATTTGAACCACAGATAGTAGCAATATTTATTTAAATTTCTGTTATGGAAGTTTTTTACCCTATTGTTAACGATAAAGTAAAACATAAGCAGGTACGCAAAAAACTAAAACTGTTTGAATCTTTACTACATTTTATTTTATTTATTTATTTATTGACAAAAATAATAACAAATGAGATTGAAATAAAACAACTATTACGGATATCAAACGCGCTATATTTCCACGATTTTTTTGAGGGACTTACCCACTACATGGGTGGGTCCCTCAAAAAAACCCACTACATCAGGCTTTATAAGCCACAGATCCTCGCCAGGGAACAAAAATTTGTTCCCAGAATGCTGCGTGAGGCTATTGAAATCACCAAATACCCAAACTTCAATAATCATCTCTATTGAAGTTGTGTGAAGTGGAAGATTCCACCAGCTTGGGACCCTATTATCCATAAATTAAAGTCTCAACCCAAATCAAGCACTGCAAGACCCAAAGATACGGTTGGCTCTTTTTGTAGATAAATAAATATAAAAAAGTAAAGGTGGAGACAACATATCTTAATTTGATAAATCGCCTCAGGGCGACATGAGACTAGTTGCTTTTTTCTAGTATATTTTCTTGTTTAATATTTATCACATAAAAATAGCATTGTAAAATGCAAAATTAATAAGTTATAATATCTTAATTTCTTTATAAAGATGGAGGTCGGCCTGCTTTCGAAGATTTCTTGGCAGCTTCTTTCTTCGAAGGTCCTCCCAATTTGTGAACTGCCAGTAAAACCTTTAGTTTTCTCTTTTCTTAATAATAAAGAATTAAAATAACAATTAAATCAAAATATCAAATCATAATAATTTGGACCATAGTAAATGTCTACCCGTATCCAAACGAAAATAAATTAACTATTCGAGGGTAGACTTATAAGTAGCCAGTCATCCCGTGATCACGGCAGCTGTAAAGGTGCCGAAACGTCGGGAAAAACAAAAAACCCCTAAAAAACCTAAAATTACGGACAATTACAACTTAGTTCGTGGAAATATAGCGCGTTTGATATCCGTACGCGCCAAAACATAAGATGTACGTAAACAAATGAGATGTTGTAGTTATACAGTACATCTTAAGTTTTAGTTTTAGGGAATTAAAGCGAAGAATCACTAACAAAATGTTTAGAAGCGAGTTTCTTATATACAAATACTTAGTAGTTTCATACCAAATAAATATTAAACTACTGAATATAATACCAGTGTCATAATAATACATAAACAGTACATAACATAGACACATTATCAATTTAATTCATCCTTTGTTAGCAATGAAAATAATGATAAATGGCAAAACCTTCAGCCTAGATAGACAGACACAATTTTTTTTTTTTCCTAGAGTCCCCTAAATTATAAAATAAAAAACAGTAGAAAAAAGGACAACAAAGTACTTAAACCATTACACAAAATTTAAATTAACAAGCCTAACAGATAAAGATTTGTACACACAATTCACACGCGGATACTTTTAATTATGTTGTTATCACATTAAAAACAAAATTATATATATAATATATAAATATATAAAAAAAGAAACACAAATACAAAAACAATGCGCTGCTTAAGTTATTAACAAACACAGTCTATAGTCTATAAGTCGAACTTCTCTTAAAAATAAATAGACATTTGTTATTATATTATCACAATATTAGAATATTACTCTGAAAATTATAAAGAAACATGGTAAAAAAAACATAGAAAAAAAAGAAATGTACGGTTCCAAAGCAAAACATCGCCAACTAAAGCTGCCCATATTCCCAGTGTACATAATTTATGAACTACTTAGGGTATGATGAGTCAAAGTGCCCGCACTATTTTTATCAAAGAAAGTGTTGTGAATTTTTTATTCTTACCACTCAGTAAGCAGGAAAAACCACACTTTTTATACAGATAAAGATTTATTGAAAAAAAATCTTATATTGAAAATTATGTACGCGACTTTATGTTGATAATTGCACGACTTTTTTAATAGTTTTAGTATCTTATTGATCCATTTGGAATATGAAAGTACACATTGGTAATAGCATACTGGGACACCAAAGCAGAAGTAATTTTTTTCGGTTTATTTGTTAAAAATATATTTACTTTGGATAATAATCGTCTAAAATTAACCTGAATATGACCTTCAAATTATTTCAACTAAATTGAATTTTAACCTTCATAGGTCCAACTTCAAATGCAGCTTATCCTACTGTTCCAGCAAATAATACTTTTACTAAGTTCCAGGTTCATATGTTGGACTTTCCTGGACAAACTATTTAGTTGAAATAATAGTTAATTACTTATTACTATTTGTAGTTGCTATCATGGCTGGTATAGTTTAGAAATCAATTTATACCAATTGACAGTTTGAACATCTTTTTGAATTTAAGAAAGTTGCACATAACGATTAATTCATTTGTTTATCTAAATTGTTTTCCATAATAAGCATATCTGATACCACGTAATTGTTTCATCATCGATTCAATGTGCTACCGAATTCCCGACACCAACCATCGTAACAAAACGGAATTAGCCAAGGGGCTGAATCCGCAACCATATTTTTAAGTAAATTACAAATAGGCACGGGGCTGCGGTGCCATCGTGCCGTGCATGTTATCGGCTGGGGGATCGCGAATACGGTGTGCGTACATACTTATTGCACCTTTTGAGTCGCACATAGACTAGAAAACACATCATTTAAATTTTTACTATTATAAAAAAATCGAAAATTTAGTTCTCAATCACGCAAAATTGATAACGGATTTGAATAAAATTTGGCACACGTATAAGTCTAGATTAACACCGGATACATTTATCCTGTTATTTCCACGGGACCGGCAACCACACGGGTGAAACCGCGGGCGGCTTCTAATATAAGATATTTCAATTCCCTCATGAAAAAAATATATGTATTAAATAAGAATACTTCTACGCCTCTAAAACCAAATGATTTTACCTTTCTCTTCCAGTTAGTTAAATTATAAAAGGAATAACAATAATAAACTCGAAGAAACAACTTTTCCGGTTATAAACGCGTATTTATTTAACACTAACTTCGTTTTGTTATGGGTGTTGCGTGTGGTTTTGTTATGGGTTTTTGGATTTCCTGACGAAGACGTTTCGACACCTTTTCAGTGACCATGGTCACAAAATAATACACAATTTCAAAACTAACTATTAAATAAAAGCACGGAATTAGAAAGTAAATTCGGAAATGTTGTTTTATTCCACTTATAGGTAGTACGGCGCCAATATTCAAGATGTGCTTAGGACGAATAAAGGTCAGCCTGTTTCACCGCTAACAGAAGATTTTTTCCGTATTTATTAAGTCGTCATCAACCTTTAATAATGGTTAAGGATACAGACCTATTTCGAGATAGACGGTAAAACACCTTGCGTGCCAAAAGTTTGATCCACGGTCAAAGTTTTACGACCCAAGTCAGCTCGCTTGAGACCATTGCCATGAAAATACGCGTCACTTAGAAACGAAAATGGTTGTCAATAACATTTACACATTACAAAATCTTACTCCTGACGTCATCGTAGGTACGAATAATTCGACACGCTAGGTTCTCAGACAGTTTGAAGCTCTTTTTTCGTCTACCTCGATATAGGTCTGTGGTTAAGGAGAATGGACCATAAACCGCCATGCGGGTCCAACGCGGATTGTTGGGTTTTAACGTCTGCAAAGAGCCGAAATCAACAGCTTTTAACGTGCCGTCCAAAGCACGAAAGGAGCTCGAGACAATATATTTTTGGTCACCCATCCTGTGATCGACCGTTGAGAAAGTTGCTTAACGGCTACAGTCATAAAAAAACTTAAAAATAGAAATATTATATTGTAACGATACGATGTTCTTTTTAACGTAACACATAGGTACTTAAACATTATTTTAACAAAAAAAAAGTGTAGAAAGTCGCTTAATAAAGTTTCTATACTGTGGCCTAAACAGCAAGTAATTTTCACCATACTCTGTACGCGGACCGTCGCGCGTCGGACGGCGTCGGTCGGAAACGAATTTTTTCGTCTAGTCTGTTGGCGTTTTCAGGTTTTCCAACCGGACGTTTTTGCCCCTCGACGATGATAACGTCGTTAGTACCGTTCTTTGAGTTCCTGAAGGCGTGATAGTTTCCACTTGATAGCGATAATGGTTTTACACTCCCTCAATCTCTTTGTTTACAACGCAAAACTTTTTCGTTGCAGTTTTGAAGTGTTTTTACATTCCTGTTTATGGAAAATTTATAGGTAGGTGTTCATCCTACTTTTGAAACTTAATTTCTCTTTTGTTTCGTGTGATGATTAATATGCGTGTATGAACTTACAAAGCAATGATGAACATCAATTTCATAACAGTTCTTTAAATATATTAACAACGAATACCAACTTTTGAAAATATTTTACTGAAACATAAACAAAACTGAAAGTATTAGCCATTGTTTAAGCTTGATTTTATAGCTGTTGCCAGCTACTGTCTTATGTGAACTGAGGACTACATTCAGTCATGGGCAAAAGCGATTTTCGTGAAATTCCCAGTGACTTATTTGAATCAATTCAGCAGTTTTACAATTACATACAATACATACAATCAATCTCAAAAGTAATTTAAATTGATAAAAAATATTGTAAAGGAATGAAACCTTTAGATAGATATGGATTGAGCTACCTGAGATAGTTGCCAAGGATATGTTTCTTGATATGACCAAAATAACGACGGTTGCTAGGCAACGAAATCCATATCTACAGATAGGTTATTAATTTCGGGCGTAAGTTTGGTAACTACCATCTCTTCATTGCTAAGATATTGTTATATTTTTCTTAATTGTAGTTTTCTGAATATAACAAAAACAACTACCTTTGTCGTTTAGCAACGAGACGTTGACATACCTGTGAGCTGGGCAATACTCACCAATATTACAGAACATTCTCACCAAGACAAGATGCAGACTTAAAAATGTTCAAAATACTAGTCGTGTTACACCCAAAGTCTTGCCAAAAGTACTTTACCTCTCCAATACATACGCAATCTCAGTCCGAGATTTCAGTTCGACGCGTCGAGGGTTCTTAGCTACGTTTGTTTGCGATGCCTGTTTGTTGAGCCGAACCAACTGTTAGTATAAACACAGTATAAAGTTACATACAGTATTTTGTTTTAGACTCTTCCTAGTTTTTTTTTATATGAACAACCCGAAGACTCTTATCCTTAATCATACCTAATGTTAAGTATTGACAAGGCTGAAGATAGAAGCGAGCCTCTCCCAGAATCCTTAATCACTAAGGAACTGGCTATCTTATCTCTAACTGCCAGAACACAATAATGCTGAAAACATTGTTGTTATGGCGTCAGGTTAAGATAAGATGGTGGTAGCTAGCCAGGCGGACATACAATAAATGCTACCATCAAACATATTATTATTATTGCAGCCGTGCGATACGCGATAGGGCTGCCCGCCACATAGATATCTATTACTATACGCTTACTGCCTACAAAACTTTCACACCGTGGTGCGTTCGTCACCGCGGGGGCGCATTCGACACTAAAACGCTTATCGAGCTCTCGCTGAGACAAGGCGCGTCGGGTATTACTCCCGAACGGACCTTTGTAGGAAGATAAAATACTGTATGTTTTATTATACTGCGGTATAAAACAGATCCACCGAATGTATGCTCAAACGGGTGGTCTTTATCATTTTTAATGTAAACACTGTGAGTTAACACGAATAGCATTTAATAAAATACTGAATTTTGTACAAACAGTTAACAGAAGGAAGAAGTTAATGTGTGTTTTGAGTTCTTGATGTCATTGTGCTCCAATCCGTTTTTATTATTATCTGTTTGGCAGTTCATAAAGAAGGTATTTATAACGGTGGTTTGCTGAAATATAAAAGTATTCTGATTTGTAAGGGAGCGGAATATACTAATTACTTTCATGTAGTGTATTATTAGGATTAGAAAACACCGTTCCTTTTAACATTACAAACAGAACTTCAGTATTAATATTCGAAGAATTTTCGCGAAAATTCATTTATGAAAATCATCCTTAGCCATTATCTTTGTGTACTTAGATATAAAATAAAGAGCCTTATCAAAATAAAAATGTTCAATACATAAATCTATTGTTAAAACGACCAGTATTTTTACCTGTATATTTTTGTATTGTAACTTCCTCAACTTGTATAAACGAATGGGATATATATATATATATATAACGTTATAAAATAAATAAATAAATATACTAACTTTTAAGTATTGTGTAATAGAACATTATGAAAACAAAAACCCATTTCCAGAAATCACAATACACAAACATTATAGTTAAGTATGTCGTAAGTGAGGATTGATCGAGTATGGTCTTTGAAGTGGCTATCAAATGATTGCGCATACGCAAAATCAAACAAACCACAAACTTAACGAGTTTTTGATAAACATCCGCGTTCAAGCTAACATTTGGCTATTTTACAAATACTTCAAGTAGTAATGGTCCATCCATACTAACACCGTTCACTGTCTTACTGTACTTTCAACAACACATCGAACTACACAGTTGTCATAGGAAAAGTGTCGTTATTTCTTACACTATAAAGATGCTTTCAAGGTCAAAATGTTTAACCCAACGTGCTGTTGACTGTACGTTTGAATAGAAATACTCGATCGAGTATCTATTTGTCTAGCGGTATTTGCTTCCACGGCAGCGCGGTAATAGTTTTCTAAGATATGCATATAAATATTTTTTGTTCATTTTAGAAGTAGGTACTCACTGTAAAAAGCTGGAGTCATTGTTGGTTTTTGCTCGCTATACGAGAACTGACATGCAAATGGTGTTATAAAAAAGTGTTTTTGACGCGTTAAGCTGCTCTCGAACAGTCGACCTGCATATAATAATAACATCTACTTTTTATAGTACAAATACGAAATATTTCTTTTATGTGGGATAACCGTAATAATAGGGCTTTAAACTGTACGGAAAACTAAAAAATAACTGCGAGTGACCAAATTGGTCAATTTTCGTACTGTGTAGTATTACATAAAGATTGGAAAATTTTCTTAAGTTCAATTTTTTATCAAACTAAGAATCTAATTATATTATGTCATAATGACTCAGTGACCTAAGTTTTTTTTAACTCAAACAGACTCTTAAAAAACTCAAATCACTTATGTGTCTTTGATATATTTCAAGTTCTTTGGCTCGTCTGCGGCCTCACTTACATAAATGAGAAATGATTACCGATAATACATTTGCTTCAATTGTAACCCTTCTAACAAATAAGTAAAGGCTTTTTCACAAGCTACTCTCGGCACTTTAAAGGCAGCACCCTGCTGAGTCGAAGAGCGAAACCTACGAGTCAATAACTCTTTAGTCGAGTTAAGAAACGTTATATATAAACCGATGATGCATTGATGTATTAACTCATTATAATTCAAACCAGTTTAAAAAGTTAAAGGTTAAAGTCTTTATAAAAAAAACGCACTTAGGCATCCCGCTGTGACGCCGAGTTGAAATTTAAATGAGCCACGAACAGTGGAATAACATGAGATGTGTATAGAGGACTTTAGTTGTTTACTTTGTAAATATGCGTTGAGTGTAACGTCAGTGAACACCGCTTGGGGATATGAATTATAAATTATTCGGTATTTCGAGACACGACCACACAACGAATTTACACGCAATTAAGTACATTGTAATCCCTACAAATACTGTTGGCGCTTTTTTGTTATGTTGATAGAAACAATTTGGTTTCACACTCAAAGTAGATAATAGGATTATGGCCATTTTATATTATGTTTGACTAGAAATCATAATTTGATAAAGTGTGATTTGAATTTATTTTAAACTTTCATACCTTCATTAAAATGTACGAAGTCTGGAAGGAAATCATACATTTTGTTTTAAGACTTGTGGCCGCCTTTTTTTTGTTTCAAAGGGGAAAATGCGCCTTATGCATACCCTTTTTATTTTTTTTCCAGGGGGAAATGCCATCGCATACCCCCCCGTCCGGGGAGACAGGGAGGTTATATGGGACTCGAACCCACTAAAAGCCTTATGCATACCCTATCGCTGGTGGGCGATAGGGTAGGGTGGGTAGGGTAGGTTTTCATCCGCGTGGTTCTGGTTCCCGTAAAAATATAGAGATATAATTATCCTACGTTTTACACTACGTGTGTACCAAATTCTATGCAAATCCGTTTAGCCGTTTATGCATGACTGTGTAACAAATATCCAAACTTTTACATTAGTAGTAAGAGATACGTAAGTAGGGAAATAGTAAGACTCCTTTTTTGTGCAGTTATGTAAAAATATTTTTGTTTATGATTTTTTAATTTTTGCATTTTTCAATGCTTTTATACTTATGATAAATTCTAAATAGAAAAATATTGGAAAAAATTTACTCGGCCACAAGTGAATTCTCAGGTGGGATTCGAACCCACGACCTTTGGAAATCCGGTCCAATGCTCTAACCGCTGAGCTACCGAGACTTGCGAACCACCGTCGAAATTCTCCAATACTTTTATATTTTTAATACGCTGTAGGCCAGCGTTGTCACATCAATGCTAGGAATATCCTAGCATTCGAAAGAAACATCTTTTCAGGTGTTTAACGATTGATTAAGATGCAACAGCCAAAAATTTATGATTTTTGAATTTTTGCATTTTTCAATACTATTTTTATACTTATGATAAATTTTAAATAGAAAAATATTGGAAAAAATTTACTCGGCCACAAGTGAACTCTCAGATGGGAATCGAACCCACGACCTTTGGAAATCCGGTCCAATGCTCTAACCGCTGAGCTTTAACCGCCGCTGACCGCTGATTTTTGTTTAATAGATGCATAATTATTATTTTTATAGCTACGGATTTAATACCTAATCTTATATTTTAAAAATTCCGGGACAGCTAATGAAACTTTTTTTCAGTAAAATTTTCCAATTCCGAACAGCAATGTAAAAAAATCGCCTAATGTCCTTTTCTATGTTTTCCTTGACCTTATGCGTTCTTACGTCATAAAAAACCCCGCTCATGGTTATTGTGTCTTCCCTCATCTTCTCATAAAAAAGGATGTGCTATTTCATTTAAGCGTAAGTGACACAAACAAGACATTTAGCATCTCGCTGTCGGCTGGGTGTTAAGACTTTTTTTATAGCCTTGTATCTTTGAAGAAAGGATACAAGGATACAAAAAAAATAGGGCGAACATATCCAAAGGACAATATGAATAAAAATATGTAAGTATAGGAAGCTATCGTCATCAGCCACTTTTAGCAGCACTAGCCTTCCTTGTGGATGGATAAAAAAAATGGGCCTACCACACGGGCCCAATGCGGATTGGGGAGACTTAACGACGGGATCAACGCTTAAGCACGGATGAGCTCGAGATAATAAGTTTTTGGTCACCAATTCTGCGACTGACCGTTGCGAAAGTTGCTTAACGTCTATAATCGCAGGCTGAGCGCGCGACCCACTGAGGCACGGAATGCTCAAGAAGATATACATTGATCTAATTCCGAAATAAGTAACCAACAAAGGTTACACTTGACATAAGATCCAGATAGAAAAAAAATCAAAAATGTTCATCACACTAATGTTTGTCCCGGGTAGGGATCGAACCCACGACACCTAGCATAATAGGCATGATCATAACCACTGCGCCATCGAGACCGTTAGAAAATTCAGTACGTATGTATGTACATTTTCAATAAGTTATTTGTTTCAATAAAAAATATAAATAAAACAGCCTTCGACGAGTTTCTTGCCGGTTCTTCTCGTTACAAGGTCTCCTGCTGCCGTAGTGATGTTAGCCGATGGCGTAGCTTCTTTGACGTTCTTGAGTGCTTGTCACAGCCTAGACTAAATAAAGGATATTAAGTTTTAATTTCAATATCTTACAAGGCCATAAGACCACAAGTTCCAATTAAGTTTCATTTCATTTGATTTACTCGACGGACAAACGCACATATTATTTTTCGTTAAAGAACACATTACTTTAATGCTAAGGAAATCGTACTAAAATTAAATACATCATTTTTTATTCGTGCTTAGTTAACCGGAAAAGGATATTAAAATTAAACACCTCCATAACATAAATTTATAATCAACCGTATTAACAAAATGCTTACCTAACCAATAATAATAATGGCACTAGCATTGTGTAATTCCACCTTTATTATCAAATAAAGGGAATATATTTCACTACGGAACTCTTATGGTGCTTTAATAGGACTAGTAGCCAATGAAATAGTGGAATTACACTTTTATTGCAGACGTGTTGCAATCCAGAAGAGCTTTAAAAGTGTCTCGCGTTATTTATACTTTATACCTTTTTTTATTTATATTTTTTTTATTGCAAATGTTGTAAGAATGCCGATTTTACAGTTTTACTGCCGCATTGTGCTTGTAAGAAACCCACATATAAGGAGGTTATTCGTCAATCAACAAGAGAAGGTTTTATTTGGCATATGCAAAGGATTTATACTAAATCACGATTTTTATTGCTATATTTTATTGTGAGAAGTCATAAAAGCACTGAAGGTGAGACATGAGTAATATAATAAGAAACTATTAAATATGTTTTGACCTCACATGCTCTGAAAAGGAGGTTTTGTCATTCAGTTTCTGCGTAGAAAATCGCTTTTTGCGGTCTAGCGCGGTAAAGTACTTTTTTAATTTCATACCTAAAAATTTTGTCATAATGCGTTCCGAATCGCACTATTGATTTTTTGTTACATTTTATTCTTATTTTAAACAGCTTTGAATTAATTATAATAATCCGTTTTGGTTTGACTATATTATTTTAGTTCATTGAATCATAAAAAACATAACAATAACAATAAACTATTTGATATAAGAATTTTATATTGAGATATTATGTGAGATTTCACAACCTATGATTGGATTTCGAAACGTGACATAAACCTTTATTTTTTAATTATCGTTGTCTTTTAATTATAAATGAAACTCCAAAATTGTGGAAAATATTTTGTAAGTAATTTAATAAAAATCAGAATTGAAAATACAATAGTTTTTGGCAGCGCGTAGAATTGTTTAATAGGTCGAAAAGTAGTCATTTGTTTGAAATTGGAACACTTTTTTCTTCTTTTCTTTCTTTTTAATTTGTTATTGGTATAAAACGTTCATGGACCGCAGAGGCGCAAACACCCCTTATCAAAATTTGCTGGGGGTTCCTTAAGAAGAGGAAAAAAAAACAAAACGCTCGCATTGAATTTAAATAATATTTTAAAATAACCGTGTATTTACTCTTTTAAATTTTCAATTGCTTACACTCGTTTGGCTTTTGGGGGCCCCCACTAGGCGATATCGTCGTCACAGCCACATGACACCCACTGCTGGGTATAAATAAAAATAAATAAATAAAATCACTTTATTTCAGACAGTGTCCATACATAGGAGTACATACATAGGAGAACATAGTATAGGCCTCCCCCAAATACAAAGACATATTGCTTAAAATTGTCATCCTATCCTATCCTACTAATATTATAAATGCGAAAAGTTTATGAGAATGTTTGGATGTTTGTTACTTTTTAAAGCAAAATCTACTTAACCGATTTGTATTAAATTTAACACACAGATAGAAACATAGGTTACTTTTATCCCGATATTCTCACGGGAACGAGAACCATGCGGGTGAGACCGCAGGCGGCAGCTAGTCTGTCATAATCTTTTGAAAGTAACATATTAATACTATGATTAATAACTAGCATCATAGTCCCATTCATCGTTCGATTGCTAGACAATCCCAATTAACGTACCTGCAGTCCTGCACAATTAGTGACAGGCAAACCAGCCGAAGGCTTAATATACAAAATGCATGTTTAAAAAACTAAAAATAACTGCAGGTTTTAATTACAAACTCCATAGAATGTTTTCGAGCGAGACTAAAGTAGTCGAAATGTTTTTAGATTAAGCATTACTTACTGTCATCTTGGTGGTTTTATCTTAACAAAATGTGTTTTGTCATACAACAAATAAATAAAACTTGATAAACAAGATCCTTTGCTTTGTAATGGCGATTTGATAATATTATTCACAACTTTTATAACCTTTTTACAAATTATGTCTTCAATTGGAAGCTCACAGGAGGTTTTAGGCGAACAATTAATCTATAAAACCACGCACATAATATACTCATTGACACTTCATGGCATGTTTAAAATTAAAATAATTTAAATTTTCACCTCACACGTTCGGAAACGGAGGTTTTGTCATTCAATTTCTACGCCGAAATTCGCATTTTACCGGCCTAGCGCGGTAAAGTACTTTCTTTAATTTAAAACCTAAAAAATATGTCCTAATGCGTTCCGAATTGACTATTGACTTTTTATGTTAAATTTAGTCTTATTTTTATTAACTTTTAATTAACTAAAATAATTTATTTTGGTTTAATTATAAAATTTTAGTTCCTTGAACTATAAGAACAATAACAATAAGATTAAACTATGATTTTTGAATTTTTGCATTTTTCAATGCTATTTTTTTCTATTTAAAATTTATCATAAGATTAAACTATTTGTTATACAAGAATTTTATATTATGCTGAGTGAGATTTCACAACCAACTGATTGGATTTCGGAACATGACAGAAACCTATATTTTTAAATTGTCTTTGTCTTGTACCTCATGTCAATGTCAACATTTACCGAATCGTTTTTATTGTTATTAGTAAGGTATATCGTTTTATAGTAACGTGTTATTCCCATTTTAAATAGCATTGAATTAACTATAATACTCTCTTTTTTATTATTTTTGTTTTTTCAATAAATTATAAAAAAAAATATTTAAGATATTCATAACCTTTAAATTTTGCATTTTACAATGCTATTTTTTGTGATAAATATTAAACAAGAAAATATACTAGAAAAAAGCACTAGACTAAGGTATACTCAGATTAAACTTTTTGTTAAAAAAAAATTTACCGGATGTTGGCAGAAACAACCTAAAAATTTTCGTCGCTGTTGTGAGGTCAAAAATTGTGTGTTGCACTCTGCAGTAAAGTTTGTAAAATACCCTCGCTACGCTCAGGATTCAATCTTTGAAAATAGAGGTAACTCGCCGCTAAATCCAACTTTCCAGCGTTGCATAACAAATGACTATTATATATCCCAAGTGAAATGAAACAAAAGGCGAGCGAATCCATCACTCCTAACATCTACTTTCTACCGAGTTCTATTAAAAATCCTCTACGGAAGTTAATTAAAATGTCTCGAAGAGTGCCATTACTGCAGATGAAAAAGTGATTTCCCCCGAAGCGGATTTTAAAGGAATCGACGCGAATGGAGTTTCGTCTTTTGTGAATAGGGGTGGCTTAGACCGCTGAAAGGTTACTTATATTGATTGCCATGATTTCATTGATGAGACAGGGGTAAGCTGATCGATGGTAGATGTTAAAGCTGGATTTGGAAGTTTTAAAAATATCAATGTACAACCAACAACACGTTATGCTTTACACTTGTATCTAGAAAGCGCATGTGTTGCCCTTGATAGCGAAGCGCACCTAATGAAGCGCTTCTAAACTTTTCCTCGAAGTGCACCCACGGTGAAAAATAGGGCAGAGATTTCGTAGGGCAAATGTAAAGAGTGACGTGCTATTGACTGTACGTTATTGAACAACCCCTACTCAAAGTTTAAGTGAAATCGATGGAGCAAATGTTTTTTGTTATCTTTAAGCTAAGCGTGTGTTAATGATATTAAAATTTTAACAAGACTTGACAATAAAAAAATGCAGAATTTTGATGTTTGTTTTTTTGGACATGATTAAAACAGGTACTGTATATATACTTATAATTCACGTTAAAACTTTTGTAGGGAGTTAAAAATCAGGACTATAATAACGACTAAGGTCAGTCAGAAAATAAGCAAAGCGAAGACTTTGCTTAATTTTTTTTGTAATAATTAAAGCCATAACATAATTTCCTTCATCAACCCGGAATAAGAGCGAAACTTTCGAACATTAATGCAAAATAACGGTCAGATCGGCTTCCGGGACCCGATCCGGTCCCTAGGTAAAGTAGGGGGCGGGGAGGGATTATTCCCAAATGTATCCCTGTACTAATGGGAGTTGTACCAACTTTACGAGAGGTCCAACGATTACTATACTGAATTAGTGTCGGACTTGGAATTGGCATATTCGATCGTTCGACCTTTGGAGTCGTAAAAAGCCTTGTGTGTGCAGTTTCGAACACGTTAGAAAGTTTTCATAGGTCGTTATTCCTTTAGTCGAACGACTTCATTGTTACGCATAGATTGAAAGGTTAAATGACGTTTGTTGTGTAAGTAAGTTTTGCAGTACCTTATGTACAAAATAGAAATTAATTAAATTCAAACAGATATAGAGGTGGTCAACACCGAAGCGATTAATAAAAGATTTTAAGGAAATGTTAAAGAAAATTTTCCTATACATATTAGAAAATCCACGTTCTAGATGTTCTTAGGACCAAATCTCCCCTTATTTTTATCCGACTTAAAAAAGGAGGAGTTTCTCAATTCGGTTGGTATATTTTTTTAATTTTTTTTTATATACCTATGTACACCGATTACGCCGAGATTTTTGAACCGATTTCCGTGATTCTTTTTTTGTTCGATGCAGAATAGTTGCCAATTGGTCCCATAAAAATTTGGATTAGTTTGACCCAGTACTTTTTATGTTTTGAGCATTTTTATATATATTTCATTTCATATTTGTTACTTGGATGACATGATATTATCTACCTTTAAAAACTATGAAATAAAAACTTTTTATAAAATAAATGAAAACCGACTTCAAAACACTAAACAGCAAAAAATAAACCTTTTGGAGTCGGTGCAAGCCAAGGCAAGAAAAATAAAATAGTAGGACCGCAAAGTAGAATGCTTTGGCTGGCACCGAGTCCAAAAGGTTTATTTTTTGCTTTTTAGTGTTTTGAAATCGTTTTTATTTTTTTTTATAAAAAGTTTTTTGATTAGGTTTTTGTTACGTAAGTTGCCAGTGTTATTTTATTATTTAAGACAAGTATTATATCCACTAAACGAGACAGACAAATGAATGAGAAATTTTGAAAGTTCACACCACGCTGGCGCTTTCAATACTGTTGTGACTATGGCCGAAAACTTTAAGAAAGAAGATTCACTGATAAGATCAAGTTATTTTTCAGCTAATAAGTAAAGTTTAATTTTTTTTTTTTATTCTAAACTTACGATAAAATTTTAAATTTACGATTGTGAAAACATAGTTTTCAACTTTTGAATTTTGATACAAGATCAACACGAAGTCTCAGTATAACGTACTCTTATTCATTTAAAGACAAAACATCTGTGTGACTCGAGTTCAGTGCTCACGTTATCTAAGAAAGCCCCTATTGTTCCCATCCGGTCACCACATGTCACATATATCAGCCATCAACGTAGAATTTAAATCAATTATGTCATATTTGTTGGTCTTCATGATATCAACTCTGTACTAATTGTGAAATAATATTTTACTGATAGTTTTCAATAAATTCTAATTGATTAGTATGCTTGTGTGGTCAGTTTGAGATATAAATAAGCGTCTGATAGCAATTTTCTAGGCCAATTTTATAAATATACGATATCTAACAGATGCTTAAAGAGTATTGTAAAGTTATTAAGTTTGTTATGGAAATAGAAAAAGCGAATTGTGAAAACAAAAAGGATTTATTTTAAGTTATGGCAAATATATTTCAATAGCTTGCTCAGTTAGAGCTCTTACAATACAGTACGTAAGTCTCGCAGTCAAACTTTAAATAGGTTTTGCGAGACCTATATAATATGTAAAGAGCTGTTAAATAATAATAATAATAGTAAAAATCTTTGTTGCACACGATAAATACAAAACAAGTACAAAGAAAAAATAAATATAGAGATGAACATACAATAGGCGGCTTTATTGCTACATAGCAATATCTTCCAGGCAGCCTTGGGTGAAAGAAAACAGATAAATAAGGTAATAGGGGAATAAGGTAATAAGTCTGTTGTAGAAGTTATGGCTAAGTTCCAATTAACCAACTTGACAGATAATTTCATAGGCATTGTATATTATATACCATTCTTTCTTAAGAGCCATATTACATTTCGACTGTGATTTTCGCGTAAAATGGGCAATTTTGGCGTTCTTGATCTCAGAAACTAAAATACATTAACCATTTTGACTTATTGAATAGTGCAGAATAGCTATTGGCATAGTTCGTAGCGGCCTCATTTTTTGTAAATGTTGGTTAACTTTTTAATTAAACCCAAAATTGCAGAGCAAGATTTTCATAATATGCGCGAAGGCTTATTTTTGGGCACTTGAAATGTACTAGTGTTCTAAAAAAAAGAAATATTTTTTTTAATGAAATCTTTTAATTATAGTCGTATAGTTTGTAGCACTTCGGAATTTTCAAATATCATTGATTTAATATAGAAAACGAATCTTATTCTATATCAAAAAACTTCGAAAATAACTTTAAGTTAACTGTGAATTTCTCCTGTCTACGATATATTATTGAGCAAAATTTGTACCAGAATAATTGTTACATCATGAGGAATAAAGATTTAATATTTTTTTAGCATGGATTCATTATCCTATTTCTTTAAAAACGATAAATATAACTGCAAAATTACTACAAAATGCGACGCACCGGCCGTCTGATCTCAGTAGAACGCAGAGGGCAGATTCGTAATAGGGCTGTTAATCATAAGTGTAATCGTACTGTGAAATAGCACTTTCAAAATAAAACGGGTCATCCTGTTGAAGACAAGCAAGCCCAATTTACAAAAGAAATTTTGCTGTTGTTTTATTTTTTTTTAGATTTTACAAATGTTATAAGAATTTTGAGACAAATTTCGTTAAGAAGAATAGAGAAACGATCTAATCCAAGCCAGATTTATTAGAAAGAGCTGTTGTGTTTCAGAGTTCCCTCGCTCATGAAAAATCATGCCATTATTTAGAAAGAGGGCGGCATCCCCGAAGTCGTATTTCAAAACAACACATTATTGTTTTCTTCGTTTCGTTGTGGTTAGAACACTTGTAAATCAACGGAGAAGCTTAACGTCGAGTAAAGGATTATTTGTTTTCGAACATAAAACTGAAAGGTAACATTAGATTTTTTTAAAGGTCGATTGATGATCGATCGAGGTCGATGATGTCTACTTGACATTCATACGAGTACAGCTCCCAGCCCCATAGGAGGAACAGGCAAAGACATGGACTGCCATTTTATCCTATCCTGACGTAACTCCGCAGCATCTTATCAGAATAAAATTCTCTATATACATCAAATCAAAGTAGTACTAATATACCCTGTGCATAAGTTAAAACTTTATGGCTCGTGCCATCAATGACTCAGCAGAATTTTACAAGAGCGGGATGGGTGACCATAATGTATTATTTAGAGTTCTTCTGTGCTTCGAAAGATAAGGTAAGCCAGCTAAATTTAGGACGCGAAGAGAGTAACGGTCTTTCCTCTTTATTCATTAAACTGCTTGTTTTTTCGATCTTGCTCAGGATATTGTACCTACATATGACGAAAATTGACATGAATTTAGTAAGTGTCGGCAAAGCCTATGAAGATAGGTTCCCAAACTGTTAAACAATGAATTCAATGATCCCAGACAATCACATGCCCCAAAAATGACACTTACGCCGTCAATCACAATCATGGCATGAGGATCCTCCGAGAGATAAAAGGCGGTTTGTCATTCAAAGATAAAAGAAAAAAACTCAAAATAATCTGTACTCTTTGAACAATAAACAAAAGAATGGTACAGACAAAAGAATCCATGTCTATCCTCTGCGTTCGGCTGATAATGATTATGATATCAAGAAATCACTTCCTTCCAAGAAAATTCCTACTGAGAGCCAAACGAGGTTAAAAGCTATCTCTTTCTTACATTATAAAAATAATATCACACAAAGTACAATAACGCTTTCGGCATTCTGGGCAAAAAAATTATACTTCAAATAACTTTGTCACGACATTGAATATAACTTTATGGTTGCAATAAGCACTTATGTAGTAAAAGTTTATAAATTTCTATTTGTGATACGGTGTCGTTCATGTCCCTAAAGTTTTTAAAATATTAATTGCAAAAAATGGGTCATGTGAAATGTAGGTATGGAAATGTTCGATGTCCTTTACCCCGAAAAAAAACATATTTTCCTACTCCCTTCAAATGTAAACCATACAAAAGGCAACTAATAATCAACAAAACGTCTTTGATCAAACAAATAATGAAAGCATTAAACAAAGTAACTAGAACACGAGGCTTATCCATATTTTAGATGTCACTATTTTTGTTCCAACTTTCCTTTTTATTTTCATTAAAAAAAACTGGGTTCCATTAATATTTCCCTTTTACCGTAGCGACCCTTCCACAGAGCGAAAAATCAATAATGCCTCATGACTGTCAGATAAGGAAAATCTAATTCATTATTTCTATCATGACGCGCCCATGGCCTCGCTTGACAGACTGATCGTATTCAATCACGTTTATTAAGCAATTTTCGGTCCGGTCAGGTGTCGGATGGGTGACCCTAAAGTGGCATTACAACTGAGCGCTTCATTGCTTCGGAGAGCACGTTAAACCGTCGTCGGTCCCGGCTGTTGCCATCTGATATCAATCGTTAAGCCAAGTCAGAGGCCTTATGGGCGGCTTCATAAACTCTGACACCAGAGGTACTACTCCGCATAGATCCGATAAGAGAGAAGATTTCTATCATTAAGGTGAATAACGAAATCATTTAAGATTATTTCGTTAATATTAATATCTAATAAAAGATATGGAATATGGATTGTGCTAATTTTGAAACGATTTAACCAAAAGTAAATCTTCTAAATTGTGATTAGGTATGTTAATGACAAATTGTTAGATTTTTTACAGAATTGTGATGCGGTTGTCATAATGTATCCTGAGCTTTAATACCAAGTAAAACGAAGTATTATTCTGTAAACATTTAAGATTTATCATTTAGACCAAGTTCTTGTTAATGTTTAATTTATTATTGACAACTATAATGATTTTAGGTAATTTATAAAAATGCAATGCTGAGTAGTTTTCATAACAACAGAATTGCTATTGTTATACAATTGTTATTCTATGTTTGTATCTTAGCTAATTTGTCTACGACCAACGTAAAAATTTGTTTGTTCTATTTTCGCTCACGTGTGGAATTTTACTACATTATTTCTCTCCAAAATTCGTCTTTCCTGGTGGTTGGTGTTGAAAAAAATAAATTACCTACCAAAACAAGGTTACATTGTAGTTAAATACTTAAAAAAAAAGACTAGCTTTGGCGATTGATATTGTGTAGGTAATAGTTTTTGATTTAACGATAAATAATCCTAACTGACACCTACAGATTCATATCTAAAAAAATATAAAGGATGAACTGAATTAAGCATGCCAAGATAAGAGAGAAACATAATAAGTGGTAAAATATCTATCACCAATGTGTGTCAGAGGCTTAGTTAAAGCTCAGCATCTATTACTACAGTTTACATATCTATTATTAGGTCAGGAAACCTGTAGTCAAAGCCTGTAGCCGCAGCAAGGGGTGTATAATATAGTCGGAGTCTAAAAATGTTTATCAGTTTTCATATAAAATTCTTCATGTTAAGGTGGCGACTGACATGTGAATATTCGCATCGAGTATTCGTTCATGCTTGGCTGTGCTCGAGCTGCTTGCTCGGCTGTACTTTACACTGAATATTCGACGTGTAACATGCTCACTTCAAGCGAATATTCATGTCATTCGCTACCTATACTTAAAGCAATTAAACTCTTAAATACCTATAATATCAGTACTTATGTTCAATTGAAAGTCATTACTACAGATATTTAGTCATACAACAACGAGTTTGTAAAAGTACCTTCAGACCTAATCACCCATTGTAAAAGAAGAGAAAAGATTTCCTCGTAAACCATTTTTCAAATCGAATTATAAGCCACTAAGACTATGAAAAAACGTTATTTCTCCTTTATGCATTCTTTCATTCTAAGGCTTTAATTTTCAACGGAAATGTTTACCCCAGGCTTATCTCCTCTCTGGCAAGTTTAACGAAGTTTCGTTGGACGTCAGACCGGGATAACACGGAAAATGAAGCTCCCTGGGGAAATTAACCATTAGCGGTCACATTAAATTTCATCTCATCCTTTATTTACAAAGAAATGGACTTACCATGCGACTAGGAAACCATGTCAACCACAGTGTTATGGTTGAAAACGAACTTAAATGAAACAGTTTTAGCCATTCAAAACTAAAAGGATTGAAAGTTAAGAACTAATAGGTAGGAGGAACTGCATCATAAAATTAAAAAGGAAAGGAAATGTGAATCTGTGGATAAAAACCATTGATGTAGTATCACAACTGTTAAGTACTTAGCAGTTGCCAATACGAATAATAACCCAAATCATAATAAATTCTATTACTGTATATTTAATCTCTGTGATCCTATCAAGTATACGACGAATATATACGTACATACGTGACGATAAAAGTGTAAATTACAATTTATACTTCATTTCCCGAATTGTACACACTTTTAAATTTTAATTAACCACCTTAGTAGTTCTGAGACATAAGTTAAAGTACTTTAGAAATCGTTTATGGCTTGCATCACGCATCTCTTATTAAAACCGCTTTGCATCAAAAACCAAAAGTTACATATACATATTTCACACCTAATAGAATTCAACTTTACATTCGATGCAGCAGTAAACGGAATACACGACATCCAATCAAATTTACAAGGCATAAAAGAAATAAAATTAAAACCACGCTTCGTACAAATGAGGCGGGTAAAATTATTTTTACGATTCTGTCTCTCAATTAGAGAGGGAAACGACAGTAAAGTGTCAGTGTTATTAAAATTTACTGCACCAATTAGAGACGCTATCATAAGATAGTGATGAAACCGTACCGTCGCGCGCGCAGCTTCCCTTATTAGGTGTTCTATAATTAAAATTTACAATGTACTTCATACAATTTAAAGTGAATAGTCTAACAAGACGTTTTACGTCATCCCCGAATGCTAGGGATATCGGTAACGTAGGTACTTAATTATGTAACTTTCGATTGTCGGGTCATTACGTTCTGAATTCCATTAGAATATCTTAATCATTATGTTTTAATTGCTTTCGGTCCTTTATGTACAGTTAACACTGTATTAGGTATAGTCGGGGAACTTCCCGGTTGAACAGTAGATTTTTTTAGGGAGCTTTATTTAAAAAAGTAATAGATATATAGAAAACGTTTATCACAAATAATAAAACATTAACAGGTATTTCATTTGAATAATACACAATTTCTTTAAACGGAACGAACGAAACGTTACCCAAAAAAACTCTACTGGTCAATCGGAAAGTTCCCCGATTGTACGTATCTTACCTTACCTTGTGGAAGACCCTGGGGCCCAATTCTGCTAATGCTTAGTCACAATGATCTCTCAATGGTGTTTCAATAGTAGTGTTTATTTACACTGTTGTAACAAGAACTGTGTTAATCAGCACTACTATTGAAACACAATTGAGAGACGATTGTGACTCAGCATTAGCAGAATTGACCCCCAGCTCTTATAGTTTAATTGGCTGAATCGGCCGACTGATTTGATGACGAAAAATTATAAATACGCGTATTTCTTATACGAATTTGTTTTATAAATAAACAACAGTTTAGTTATGTCTGTGGATATTTGAAGAGTTGTAAGTAATTATTAAAAAAAGTCGTTTAGGTTGCAGCGATATTATGTTATCTGGATTGCTGTTATGATAGTATTACAACACAACAATAAGTACATTAAAAAACTAGATTCAAAATGAAACAAATGATACAAAAAACCGTTACAAAATATGCAAGTTTTAAATGATGATCAACTTGTAATTTCTAAATTTATGAATAACGTCCTTTTAGTAATTAATGTCTGCGTCATTCCTCCTAAATGAATAACATGGACGATCATAAGATAATTTCAAGTTTAATAAGTTCAATACCACATTTGGTACGCTCAATTACTTTAGACTACTGACTAATGATGCCTCATAAGCTTATTACCGAAAAGAATATTAGATAATTACTATATTCAATAATAATAAATAATATTAGTTCCCATCGAAGGGTAATAAGTTTTAAAACTGCTGTCATTAATCTTCATATCCTTAAAATTATTTTTCTGAACTAGACAAGCAAGACATTCTTACTATAACTTTTGAGCTCTGCTATTACCGACTTTAAGCTTCCATATTGAAAATGTATTAAAAACTTCTTAGTCAACGATATTTTGTCACAAAAACCTTAGTTCAGTAGGTACCAACTGTTTTCCTAAGACCAAAAGAAGAAAATTGAGTTATGTTATCTTAGGTTAGCTGAATTGTTCTCAATACAATTGTCTCTTATTAATGTTTCATCTGATGAAACATTAGAAGAAGACATACCAAACACAAAAGAGGAATTTCCTCTAAAAGCCAAACTTGAAAACCTCAAGACATCGTAATTAAAGTAACAAACTGCACTCCCGCACACCGTTAAGGAAAATAAACAATGGCTCTGTCTGATACTGTGGTGACATAAAAGCTTTGTCTAAACCAAACACATATCTCATAAAGTTAGTTGGCGAGCAAAACATCCCGTTGGCATCTACAATGTAGCACATTTTGGCATCCGAGGCGAGAACAATCTGGATAATAGAATAAACTTGTTTCTTTCGTGTTGCCGACGGCGACAGCAAGGCGGCATCAGCTTTGACGAACTGGCTTCCTTGTATCTTGTAATGGCGAAAAAGCGATCTTTATGGCTGTTTTGTTACCTACTTTTTAGGGTTCCGTACCCAAAGGGTAAAAAGGGGACCCTATTAATAAGACTCCGCTGTCCGTCCGTCTGTCACCAGGCTGTATCTCATGAACCGTGATAGCTAAACAGTTGAAATTTTCACAGATGATGACTAAATTAATAAGACTCCGCTGTCCATCCGTCCGTCTGTCCGTCTGTCACCAGGCTGTATCTCATGAACCGTGATAGCTAAACAGTTGAAATTTTCACAGATGATGACTAAAAACAGAATAAAATAAATATTTAAGTGGGGCTCCCATACAACAAACGTGATTTTTTTGCCGTTTTTATAGATAATGGTACGAAACCCTTCGTGCGCGAGTCCGACTCGCACTTGGCCGGTTTTTTATGTGATGTGTAAAATAGTTACTTTGTTAGATATTGTTCTCGGTAGATGATAGACCACAGGCTTAGGTTAGGTTAGGTTAGGTTATGATTATGACATGATAAATAATTGTCAAGGATTTCTTACAGTTTTAGTACCTACGTTAATTTTTTTTTATGAACCTCGGGGTAACTCTAAGCCTTCATCATATCTAATGTTAAGTATTAATAAGGCTAAAGATGGAAGCGAGCCTCTCCCGGAATCCTCATCACTGAGGAACTGGCTATCTTATCTCTAACTGCCGGAACACAATAATGATGAAAACATTGTGTTTATGGCTTCAAGCTTAGATAAGATGGTGGTATCTAGCCAGGCAGACTGACAACAAGCCCTACCACCAATCAAACCGAATACAAATTGTACCCCCGCTGGGAATCGAACCCGGGACCCCTGGGTCTGATACCGGTGGTTGTTACCTCTAGGCCACAGAGGCGGTAAAAATTTGGCTTCTTGATAGAATATTTTATGTTTCATTTTCCCAAATCAGCACGTAAAGTAAATATAAATATATTATAAAATAAACAGTATTTTATATTATTTTACCAGAAAAGATTTTAAGTTAAAGAGGAGTACGCGTAGGTATGAAATTATAATGATCGAGAAGTCTATTTCTAGTCAGTTAAGCTAATTTTCCAGCCACAAACAGAAGAATATTATAGAAAAATATTATATTATATCATATTATTTCATTCTTGTTTTGTATAAAATAAAAAATTAAATAATAAAGGATTTATTTGGTACATACAGATTGACAATTTTATGCGACGATAATGTCTGCGGTTAGTTACTAGAAAAACTGTGTCTATTTTATTATTTTATTTTTACAATTTTTGGAAAACTAACAGCTATGTTATAATATATTTTTAATATAATATGTACTGACGGCTAATTACAAGTTTTCACAGGTAAACAGTTAGTTAGCAAATGTGTCGCAGCATTAACGCCCCAATCCGGAGGGAATACAGCATTCCAATCAACCAAATGACGGTTGGTGGTAGGACTTGTTGTAAGTCCGCCTGGCTAGCTACCACCATCTAAGTCTGACGCCATAACAACAATGTATTCTGCATTGTTGTGTTCCTGCAGTAATTAACAGCAGGTATGATGAAGGCTAAGATTCTCCCCGTCGTTCATAAAAAAATTATTAAAATAAGTAAAAAAAGAAAAGAAAAAATATATCCTATAATATATATTTCACCTTACACGCTCTGAAAATGAGGTTTAGTTTAGGCGTAGAAAATCGCTTTTTGCGGCCTAGCGCGACAAAGTACTTTTTTAATTTAATACCTAAAAATATGTCATAATTCGTTCCGAATCCGCAATATTGACTTTTTGTTATATTTGATTCTTATTTTAAATAGCTTTTAATTAATTATAATTCTCTGTTTTGGTTTTATTATTTTATTTTAGTTCATTGAATCATAAAAACAATAACAATAAGATTAAACTATTTGTTATAAGAATTTTGTATAATTGGATTTCGGACTGTGACATAAATCTTTATTTTTAAATTGTCTTTGTCTTGTACCTCATGTCAGTGTCAACATTTACGGAATCGTTTTTATTCTTATTAATAAGTAACAATATATTCCTACATTAAATAACTTTGAATTAACTATGATACTCCCTTTTTATTACTTTAGTTTTTATATCATTAAAACAACGAGAATAAGGTTTATTTAGATTATTATTACACACACACATACACACACATACACACTTACATTATTAATATACATAGACTATTTTATATAATTACATAATTATGTCATCGTTATAATATAATTGTTTTGCTTTTTCTTTGCCTTTCTTTTTTGTGATGTTATATATATATATATATATATATATTTTTTTAGTTTTTTTTTAGTTTATTGATCATGTACACACCTTAGTCCTGTTTTATATAAGGAGGAGCGGAGTCCCTTACTACAGACATTTTTATGTTTAAAAGGGGACTCCAGATAAATATTGTTATAGTTTAGTTCTAAGGTAAATAAAGATTTTTGATTTTGATTTTTTTTTTTTGATAATAATATGTTCCTCGCTGTTGTGAGGTGAAAAATTGTGTGTTGCGCTCGGCAGAAAAGTTTCTAGCGTCTTGTACCTTTAAAATCCTCGCTTCGCTCAGGATTTCAATAGAGGTGCCTCGCCGCTAAATAACCAACTTTCCAGCCTTGCATAACAAATAACTATATTTATAAGTCCCTATTTTGTCACGGCTAATCATGTACTTAGTTCTACGTCTCAATATTGTTACGGCACTAGGCTGAGAGAGCGTGGCAACCCAACTCAAGTAAGTATATAAATGACTTTCTGGGTTTGCCTCACTTTATAACATTGACGTAAATTGGGAAAAAAAAACTTTATTTTTTTTAATTTATATGCTTAGAGTTATAAACTTCTGCCAATATTTAGATAAAAATATGTTCGTTGCATTAACGGCGTCGATACGAATGGACTTAAAAGATAAAATAGTCATAATAACTTCGGTGTATCTTTACATAGGTACCTATATCCTAGGACTAAAGGATGGCTCTCATAATTCACCACCGAATATTTGATATGAGGAAAGTTCTGAATGTATGTTGATATTGTCATATTTGGCGACATGCCAAAGTGAACACGCACTTTGGACAACACTCTTTTATGAATTACTGAAGAATAGGCTCTGATAAAAAATATAAGGATGTTTGTGTCAAGTTAGGGTTCACAATGTGATTTTATATTGATCAATCTGTAGGGACTGTAGGTATATATAATATATAATATTAAATATATTCAATAAAATGATACCTACTTTCATTGGACTTTGGTGGTGTCACGAAAACAATGGAAAATCTATTGAGTTTCATTACCCGAGGCCTGAGATATTAATTTAAGCATTCGAAGTTCAAAACCTTTAACTAAATGTTAAAGATTTTGGGTTGAAGAAATACTCTTTTTGCTCATAATAAAAAAATAGTTTAAGAACAATAATAATTGGAGGACTGTTTATAGATCTAAAAAACCGGCAAATGAAACGTCATTTGGCGGATTCTTCGCTGCTATGACTGTCATACTTAAGTACCATGTGAAAATATATTATGACGTAATGACTGCGACGAAATTCAGCAGCATAATCAGCCTGCTGTGTCTTCGAATTGACAAAAAAAAAGATATCTGTTGAAATATTTATAACGAGTATTTGTTATTTAATGACAAAATGACACTGGCTTTTTAACAGAACCTTTGATTATGTCTTTATTTAACTGGCAAGTTCCATTGATAACCTCTAACCTCATCAAATGAAATCAGAGTCAAGATAAACTTTCAAAAAACATAACGTCATCATATCAGCTGCGCGAAGTTCAGTACTGGGCAAAATCATCCCAAATGAGTCAAAGTCAAAGATTTTTATTCAAATAGACTTATAGATAAGTACTTTCGAATAGTCCAACATTTTTATAGAAGAACGGCCGCAAGAAACGCAGAAAAAAACAACATTTACAATAGAACATGTTGTTGCCAAACACAAATCTACAATCTTGAAAGATATTTAATAAAAGAAGAAAATTTTCTCATACTCATATTAGAATATTTTCCTCTTATATTATTTACAATAGTTATGTTTAATGTTGTTATCACATCCATGCATTTTGGTCTTTTAAATAGTCATCTATTATTAAAAAAATAAAGATGTACACAACAGTCGTTCCATTGACTTTTAAGTTGTTATAAAATGTATTGTTCTTATTAACGATTCGCTTTTTACGGTAAAGCTGCTGAATAAATTTCCTATCTTTTGCACCCTTTCACACCTGATTTGTCCCATACTACATATGTCGAAGGACTATATGTCCCGTCGTTTTTGAATGAAGACTGAACCATTGTTTTTACAATGAAATTGGGACAGTTGTTCCCAAACCATATTTTTCGACTGTAAAATTAAGAACACCATCATCCGAACATGTTATTGAAAGTTTTTATAAAGAAAATTCTACATATGGATCGAATTTTGTATCAGTCCTGGCAACCTACCCCTTTGCCGGTATGAAAGGGTTAAGCCTGACTTAGTACCCTGATCTATACTAAAGATACTTTTTAGATATAAAAATAAATACTGCAAAGTATCCTGAATACACAGAAAACGAAATTAATCGAAAGCAATCGAAATAGGTTGATCACCTTTCCTAAGACCATTTTTCACTCAACCCCGCGTTCGTCAATGTTTTTTTTTTCGAGTAATATCTGGGCAGGCATTTGACTACCATCGTGCTTATAGCGCGTTTGATATCCGTAAAAGTTGTTTTATTTCAAACAGGATGTGGTCTAAGGTGTTGCCTGCGTGCCCTGGAAATGCCTATTCACTCTCGCCTTTAAGAGGCCAAGGTTGTAGGAATCGGAGAACACATGAGCAGGCAGCGCATTGAATTATTTAGCGGTTCGCATAAGAAATGTGACAGCAAAGCGCTTGGTACTGATCGCTGGAATGTCTACGACGTACGGGTGTTAAGCTTACCTGCGTCGGGTACCCCAGCGATGATAAAAAGGGGCTGGAGGACCAAGGTCGTGCAGTTCTCTCGCACACTCTCCAAAGTGTATCCTACGAAAGACCGATAGACATGCAACTTCACGGCGGCAACTGAGGTTCTGAAGTTCCGCCATGGCCAATGCTGAGTTTCCAATGAGTTTCCTGGCACCGTTTTCAATCGATTTCAGAAGTTCTAGCTGATAATTAGCAGAACCATCCCACAGGTGACAGAAATACTCCATAGACGGCCGAATCTAAGGTAAGGGAATGTAAGGTAATAGAAGCAAAGATCGTTAATCGCAGACCAGTCCAAGCGTAATTAACTTGCAGCCAGAGAGCAGAGATTTACGTGAACACTGGCTACAATTAAATTTGCATAGGAAATTGCACTGAATAAGCTAAGAATAAGTTGTTTTTAAAACTGATTCTTAGAGCTTTTGAAACATAGTTTTTAAAAATGTGGCAATTAATTACCGTGTTATCTTTTACAGTTCGTTTGAGAACGTTAATAAATGAGACTATTAAATACTTAAACGCTCTTAAATTTCCTCGTTTATTGCAAGAATTGCAATTTCCTCTTAAGGAAATCAGACCGTTATTCATTTTTTATGCTTCACTTACTCGATTTGCAGCAGGTTTATTTTTTTATTTGGTTTTGTCAATGTTTTTAGCAGTTCTTTATTTTGAAATCAGAACCATTATACCTGGTGTGCTTAGGTCAATCTAATTTAGGTTCATAAATAGTAATAAGAAATAAAATTAGTTAATTGCAAAGCAGTTTTGTAACTGCCAAATAAAAAAGCATTTAATGAGGCTCGCAGTATGATTTTTAAGAACCATACTACGAGTGTAATAATAAGAGTTTTACACAACTGTCTTAAAACTATTCAGTCGATTAGTTGATCATTGACAAACATCAAATACTAATGGAATTTTTAACGAGATTAAAATATAAAGTTTTCTATTCCCTTTTAACAAAAAGACTATGGGCAACTAATAGAAACGTATTATTGTTTAATATAATACAAAAGTTTTTGTAGTAATTACAAAGTGATCACGGATAATTACGAACTAAATAGAAAGCATTGCTTAGACTCACATAGTATTATTTATTTACAGAGCCTTCACAACATGACGTGCGCAAGATGATAAATGGCCTCTTATCTAGAAATAACGCCCTTCAACTATGTTGCTTAATGATCTTTGTTTTATGCGCGATTACACGATGCCAGTGACTGTACCCAGTGACTCGGAATTTTGGAGCCAGTAACTGGGTACATTTAGACAGGATAGGGCACTTTGTCAGTAAGTCAGGCTACCCGCACAAATAATAAAGCCTGCCCGAATATAAAGCGGGTGGCTAGTTAGCTGAAAGCCCTGGACTGAACTGGGTTGTAGTGTCTAGACGAGCCCCGGCGCTCTATTTTTTATTCACTCGTCTCGCGAGTGACGAGGCGATCAGCCGAATAGCAACCTTGAGGTGTATTCATAGCTCGCTTTTCACTTTGCCCCTCGCGCGCTCGCGTTGAGGCGGTATTTCAGGCAAAAGCGAAGCTATATATATGCGTGCAAGGTCGCTATTACGGAAATACGGAAACTCAAATGTTGCACGAAGATAGTAGAAACCTCGAGACGAGTGAATCAAAAATAGAGCTCCAGTAGCGAGACAGCCGCGATGGACTGGATCACTGTGCTGCCATGTTACTGAACCCGTGTAAACCAGCAATAATTAACAGATAGAAGTTAATAAATTCATTTGACGCGTTACAAATAGGCCGTTAATTTATTACGACAGTGATTACTGGTGCAAAGTATTGTTTATAGCTTCAAGTTTATTACGCCCATTTGTAATTTATTGTTGAAATCCATTTTCATTTTGTTCAAATAATATGGAATTTGTTTTTATTTCGATATTGAATTGTTCTATTTATCTGTAAAGTAGCTCGGCAAAATAAAAATCAATGATCTTAGATTCTTATAAGTCGTGTTCCGAATGTACAATTAATATTCTTTAATATTAAAAAAGTCTTATTTTATTTTTGGTTACGGAATTGAAACAAAGAATCGTAATCGTAAGCAAAACATTTTCGTTCATGAGGTTCACAAAAATATAATTATATATATTTTTTTATGAATGACTGGGAGACTCTTAGCCTTCATTATACCTGATGTTAAGTATTGATAAGGCTGAAGATGGAAGCGAGTCTCTCCCAGTATCCTCAGCCACTGAGGAACTGGCTATCTTATCTCGAACTGCCGGAACACAACAATGTTGAAGACATTGTTGTTATGGCGTCAGGCTTAGATAAGATGGTGGTAGCTAGCCAGGCGGGCTTACAATAAGTCCTACCACCAACCAAACCGAATACAATATGTACCCCCGCTGGGAATCGAACCCGAGACCCCTGGCTCTGATACCGGTGGTTGTACCACTAGACCACAGAGGCGGTTAAACAAGTAAAGAAATAATACTTTAACCCGCCGTAGGTCGCGCTTAACCTTTGTAACCTGGTAGGTTTTTGACACCTGGGGTCAACTAGTATCCCCAAAATTAAATTTGTTTTTTAAAGAAATCCAGTAATTTATTAATGTGATACATAGTGTATTTATTAGTATGTAATGTTAAAGATAAAATAACACAAATAATAGCACAGAAAATATTTATTTTTCACTTTGAGAGCTTATAAGCTACATAGGATCTTTTGAGCTACTTTTATCGCAGCCTTCAATAATTATTATTAAAAGTGTAAAAAAAGCTCTTTCTTTAACCCAATTTAATCTTTATAAACTTATCAACAGTTTGAGATCATAAAAGTTGAAACTAAGTATTCATAAATATAAAATAAAAAAAAACTAACTAACAAGATACAAATATAATATATTAGCGGCGGCCAGCGGTTTCACTCGCGTGGTTCCCATTCACCTGGGGATATCGAGATAAAAGTAACCTATCTGTTAGTCTACTACATGAAGTCCCTACTTACCTAATTTCATCCAAATCTGTTCAGTAGTTTTCGCGTAACAGTTTCACAGTCAGAATCTCACTCTTTCTCCGTGTCCATATCTTGCGCACTTATTTGAGGCGCTCTGTCTCGTTACCCTCATCCTCATCTGCATCCTCATCCATCACATCTTCATCTGATTTTTCTTGCAACCATCTCGCGATAAGTAGCTCTTGTGCCGAACTCATTTTTATGTATCTTCAGTAATATATTTATAACGTCATTGGTCGCATGGGGTCAATGGGCGCCTGCACGAGAAGAACACTTCCGTAGCTTGTGAAGGCTCGTAAAAGTTTCGTATTTAACTGTTTTAGGAAGGTAGCTAGAGAATCAAAAGCGTAAAAATATTAGTATTAAAAATATTAAGGGTTTTAATTTTTGATAGGCGTTTATTCGACCCACGAGATCAACAACGACGGTTTAAGCTGACATGCTATAGTGTCTTCAAATCTTGATAACTGTCTGTGTCCTTCTGCAATCGCAAACTCGTCCATCGATGATTATAAATATAACTCCCGGCTGTTATTAATTCAGCGGTGGGTGCTTGTTTCTCGCTGAAAACAATAGAACAATTGCAATAAATGAAAAACGGGGAGATGAAAGAATGAATTAATACGTGTGTTTTATTATAGAATTAAATAAACGACAGAAATCTCGTCACATGGCATGCTCGCAAATCTGTAGCCGCGGTTGGTGCATCCATAGCAGACACTTACTGCAAAACAAACAGTAGTAGCCATTGTGTCAAACGCAAAAACCATTTCTTGTCATCATAGGTAATAAAATATTCCGTTTGTGAGTTTTGTTGTTCATTGTAAGAAGCATTTTGTCGTTCTCCGCAAACATGCTGGCTTTACAACACGTCGGACGTTCGTCTGATGTATTTTTCATATTTTACGAGTCCTCAGAATTTACACCGTTCTTGAGCTATGTAGCGAGTTGGCGGTTCCGAGTATTCTTGTCGCATCGTCAGTTTTCATGTCTAGTTGTCTACTCCGAGTGAAATAATATTTCTGTTCGTTCCCCTTTTTACCTCAAGCTTGCCTCAAGAGTCAAGACTGCTTTGCATTTTCGCAATATTGCAAAGTAAAACTTTTTGTACAACATTGTGTTAATAAAAAGTTAACTAGTGTTTCTATTTTCTTGTAAGTATAAAATTTCTCTGAGAAAAATGGCATTGTGAAATTAAAATCAAAATCAAGGTGAAACCTTTCATAGCATTTTAGCTTTTAATGCGTTGCAAAGATCACGACGCATAAATTTGTTAGTTAACTAGGTACTTCTCTAAGTGTTACATTGAGTATGGTATGTTATCGATGGTGTAAAATGTTATAGAAAAAAAAAATACCATTGAAATAAATAAAAAACGAGTAAGTGTATTTGAAGGCATTACCACATTCAACACAGCATCAGCAGTGTGCAGAACATTTATCAAGCATAATATGAGCATGCAATTTCCTCAGAGCCACAACGTTATTTTGGAGCGTATTATATTGTCATAGCATTCTCAAAACATTAATTCATTTCGCAAAACTATGATTTTACTTTTACCTAATACAATTTGTCAACGTAGGCCATTTTTGTTGACTTTAGCATGGTAGGCATAATTTCGATATGAGCTACTTTGATTCTTAAAATGGATTTTTAAAAGTTAAAATATACACTTGCGTGCTAGAATGTAGAATCGCATTTGGATTTTTAATCTATTTTGAATATCTAAGTATGTATGTGTATTTGAGGTATAATTGGGTGTCATGATAAAAGTCAATAAAGGGACTTCTAAGAGAGTACTTTGGATTACCTTGGTATCTCTTAGAAGTCCCTTTATTGACTTTTATCATACTACTAAAAATCATAATCATAATACTACATATTTTAAATACATTAGTATTTAACTAAATTGACTCGAAGCTGAAAAAAGTATGCAAAATGGATCCAACCTTTTATTTTTATTTCACACAAGAATTTGACGTTTACAGACTTTTTTTTCCTTTTGTAAAATTAAAAACAAACAATAAATGTTTGAGCTACGCGTGAATGCCACTATAAGGAATCTGTTTCAAATACATGGTCTCATTTTAGCGAAGTAAAGTCTATACACGAACTCGTAATTAGCCTAACCACAAGCTAGAAAATCTAGCACACTGGAAACAAAAAACTTACAAAGCAATAACAAAAGTTCATTCCACGAAGGAAGTGAACCTTTTTAAGGTCGCTTATCGAAGTAGTTACAGCAAACACGGCTTTTGTTATACAATTAACTTTTAATTTACTGCGAAAGCCTTATCGAGACTTCGAGTCGACTCCATTATTTTCAGGAAACCGAGCGTTAAAGGAAAACGTTCTCGATTTTCTGAAATAGGCCGTGGAGTTGGTACTGTGGAGTTGTATTAATTTAAACTATAATGAGTGATTGCGCGTTACTAATGCTAAGTAATTGTTTGATAAGATTGTAGGTTTATTATTAGAGTAAAATATGCGTTCCATGTGTTATTTGTTCGAGTTAGTAACACGATTTTAATAACTGTAATTGTTATAATACATTCATCTACTGGCGTAAGATTTCTCTAGCGCGCGCATTAAAAACACTCGGTAAGATTAGTAAAACAAACAGTGGAGTTACAATAGATATTATATGTCGCAGTTACTACAGTTCTCACTGAAGTTGCATACAAATAAGATCAGTACTAAAATGAATACTTATAATTATCGATATCAAACATAAAAATCTAACAAGACACAAACGCAGTGAGGAATTTCTCTATAAGTACTTAAATTGATATAAAGTACTTTTTTATGATTTATGATTTTTTGCATTTCTCAATGCTATTTTTTTACTTATGATAAATTTACTTTATATCATGATAAATTTTAAATGGAAAAATATTGGAAAAAATTAACTCGGCCACAACTGAATTCTCAGATGGGAATCGAACCCACTAGAGCATTGGACCGGATTTCCAAAGGTCGTGGGTTCAATTCCAATATTTTTCTATTTAAAATTTATCATTATATAAAGTAATATATTCTAAAACGCAAACCGAGCCCACTTGATTTCATTGTCTGCAATAAAATTAATATCGTTACCAAAGTACGGTAAGTAAAGTCCTTGCTTCATTTCACAGTATTTAAAAGGGTCTTTGAATAGAAAAGCTTTTATATTTAACAGAGCCGCAAAAGGCTTCAATGGCTGTATAAGCGTTTGAAACAAAGATGTCATTTCACCCGTTGGGTTCAAATTGGGGGTCATTCAATTTGCATATAAAACGGACGAAGCGTCAATAGGACGCGGGGGTCCAATGACCGCCATTCGGTCGCTATGTTTAAGTACCACGGGGCTACATCCGATTTTATATTGTTTACTAATAAAAGTACATATAAATAGGTAGTTGATTGTGTGTGTGGTCGTTAGGTACCGTGCAACCTTAGATTTTTAATCTAAAAGGTAGAAACGCTTGGCAGTCATCATACCCGATGCTTTAGAGGCTGAAGAGGCTGAAATTGCACTCGCACTCCCGGAATCCTCAACCAACTAATAAGGAGTAGGTGATGAAATAGGACAGTGTAGTTCTGCCAGTTCGCCGGCCACTGCCAGTTTTCGGCCATCAAGGATATTTTATAAAGGAATAAGAAAAATACACGCGAACAATTTGAAAAGTCTATGTTATACTATTAAGACAGTAGTTACGCGTGAGCGTGACCATGCCAAATTGCAGGGTAATAATATTTTGTTTGTAACGTCAGTGTACCCTTGACGTTGAAGGAGTGTAAACGTATGTCGAAATCAACGAAAAAAATAGTGTGCGGCATTCTGTTCTAAGGTAAGTTAAACGGTTGGTTACATGAATTTCTAAGTCTGTTTGAATTTTTTGTGTTATTAGATTGTTAAAGTTTTTGTTATGAATCTGTGTAAAAAGGAACGTTAGAGAACGTTATGAATCTGTGTAAAGAACTCTAGGTGGTCTGTGGTACCTATCGACGTTTGACACATCTAAAAAAAGGAGAAAAATAAAATGGACGCTCAAAACTGACGTAGGTTGTATTTATTTATCGAACCTTAATGAAAACGGCGGATAGCGATCCGTCACATAGTGGCGACCGTGATAATAGCGACCGGCGACCTACGAAGTATATTACAACTGCGATGGAGCGAAGTGAAGATGAATTATATTGGAGAAGACTTCGAACTCAGAAACGACGTTTACTTACCTTGGCCATAAAAGATCTTGACGAACAAGGTGAGACAGAATTCGAAGCGACACAGGAGAAAGCAATAAGCTTAGAGACAATCGATAGAAAAATACAAGAAATTATGTTAAAGAGCGAAAATTTCGACGAAGAATTATTTGAAAAAGAGGTAAACGAAAGTGAGGAATACCAAAAAAGATGGCGGCGTACCAAAGATGTGTGGCTGAAAAAAGAAAAGGAAAACCCAAAAGGAAGTACAAATTCTGCTACAACCTTAGAAGAAAATAACAAAAAAATGCACATCAGATTACCGAGGTTAGAAATCAAGAAATTCAATGACAATCCCAAAGATTGGGTTGCGTTTTGGACCCAATTCAAACGCATACACGAAGACCCACAGCTGGAAGCAGAAGATAAATTCCAATATTTACTTCTAGGAATGGCAGAAGGATCAAGAGCCAGGAATTTAGTTGAGAGCTACCCACCAACAAAGGACAATTATGGTCACATTATCAAGCTACTGAAGGATCAATTTGGGAAGGATGAAGTGCTAATACCAATATATGTAAGAGAACTATTACAATTAGTGTTGTGTAAACAAAATATTAGTATTGATAATTTATATCACCAAATTGTCATTAATTTACAAATCTTAAACTCATTAGGAATTGTTCATATGGACTGTATTTTGTTACCTCTAATTGAATCAGCACTGCCAGATAGTACTCTTCTTGCGTGGTCTAAAACGAAACTTGTTGAAGGTGTAAGTAAGTTAACTCAGTTGTTGTCATTTCTGAAAAGTGAGGTAGAAGCTGATGGTAGGTGTAGGTTGGCAAGGACAGCATTCCTACAGGGACAGCAGCAAGAGCAGGTGGCAGTCAGCCCGGTGCCTACAGCATCATGTTTGGTAGCAAAAGAAACAAAAGAATATCCAAATGATAAGCAACCTGGTAAGCAATTTTGTTATTTTTGTGACAAAGCTCATAGTAGTTTAGAGTGCGGTAAAGCTGGTAATATGAGTCTAGAAGAGAAAAAACTATTGATAAGAAAAAAAGGTGGTTGTTATATATGTCTAAGGAGAGGACATTTAGCTAAAGTGTGTAAGGCCTATGTAAAATGTATGTCTTGCAGCCGAAGACAATATATTGTATTATGTCCCGATCTCCACACTCAGTCGATGACCTGTGAACAGAATGAAAATAAAAAATTTGAGAAAACAGAAGCAATTAATAACTTTTCAAGTATTAATAATACAACTTTATTACAGACTCTGGTTGTTAAAATTTCATCAGGCAGCCAGGTGAAGAAAGTAAGAGTGCTTCTCGATTCTGGATCACAGCGATCATATATAAAAACGGAGCTGGCAGACGACCTTGGACTCACAGTAACGGGCAATGAAAATCTTGGACACTCACTATTCGGAGGTGTGAAGAAACCGACACAGACACACCGATTATTCCAGTTTACTGTAAGTAGTTTAGACAATAGTTACCTTACCACCATGACGGCTTTGGAACAAGATTTACTTTGCGGGGAATTACCTAAGGTTCGAGACCCAAACTTATTACAGAATTTGAAAAGACACAATATCAGTTTGACTGATATAGAAGAGAATATTACAGAAATTAGTATGTTGATTGGTTCAGACCAATTAGGTTCCATTCTAGAAGGCAACTTTGTTCGTTTAGATAACAGTCTGGTAGCGATTCCTACAAAACTTGGCTGGACGTTACAAGATCCTATTCAAGGAATTTACAACATAATAGTCAATTCTAATTTTGCAACAACATTTCAAGATGACAATTTAGAATTCATGTGGAATATAGAAAGTTTAGGTATAAAAGATCCATATACAAAAGATGAACTGTCAGAGAAGGAAATATTAAATAATTTTAACGATAACATTATAATAAATAAGGAAGGCAGATATGAAGTAAGTTTGTTATGGAAAGAAGAGTCTAAAGAACTACAATCTAACTATAGGCAGGCACACAAAAGATTACTGTCTACTACTAAGAAGTTAGAATCAACAGGAACACTACAAGGATATCACAATGTGTTTGAAGAATGGAAAACTGAAGGTATAATAGAAATGGTACAAGATGATAACAAAGAAACGGGCCATTACTTACCTCACCATGCGGTGATCAAAATGGAAAGCAATACAACAAAAATAAGACCAGTATTCGATGCCTCATGTAAAGATAATAATAAAAATTCATTAAATTTGTGCATGGAAAAAGGACCAAATCTAATAGAAGTAATACCTAAATTGTTGCTAAATTTTAGAGTAGGTATTTACGGAGTCACATCTGACATAAGAAAAGCTTTTTTACAAATATCTGTTTCAGCAAATGATCGTGACTACCTGAAGATGCTTTGGTGGAAAGATACTGAACACCGAGAAGAGATTGTCACTTATAGACAGAAGAGGGTACC
Organism: Chrysoteuchia culmella; assembly: GCA_910589605.1. Lineage (NCBI taxonomy): Eukaryota > Metazoa > Arthropoda > Insecta > Lepidoptera > Crambidae > Chrysoteuchia > Chrysoteuchia culmella. Next base: position 9,659,260 of record OU342654.1, on the reverse strand, counting down.
ATTTGGCATTGCCTGCAGCCCATTTCTTCTAGCAGCTACTATTAACCACATTATATTTATATGGATAAACATAAAAAAAGTTACCCTGAAACAGCAAGCAGACTAAAAGAAAGCTTTTATGTGGACAACTGTGTGACTAGCTTTGACTCTATAGAAAAGGTAAAAGAATTCAGAAAAGAAGCAACAGAAGTAATGAAGGAAGGTAAATTTGAACTAAGAGATTGGATGACAAATGCAGATAGTCTATCTAAGAAGGAAGAAAAACCTATTTCAGTATTAGGTATACTGTGGGACGGACAAGAGGATAGTCTATACTGTAATTTGAATTTGAAAACTATTCCTAAAGATATCACAAAGAGAGAGCTACTTTCCATAACACAACAGATTTTTGATCCTATTGGTTTCTTAAGCCCAGTTACAATGATTCCAAAATTGATTACACAGAAAGCTTGGATTTTAAAAACAGGATGGGATGAGAAAATACCTACGCATTTAGAGAAGGATTACAGACATTGGTTAAGTACAATAAGTGATATAAACAAATGTAAAATAAAAAGAAGATTAACAGAAGCACCATTACAAGATTGTGAGGTGTCTATTCATGTATTTTGTGACGCTAGTAAAGATTCTTATGCAGGATGTATTTACCTGAGAACAGAGCATAAAGGAAAGGTAAATGTACAACTTGTCTTAGCGAAAAGTGGGGTTGCTCCAATAAAAAGAAAACTAAGTTTACCAAAATTAGAATTGATGGGAGCTCTCATAGCATCCAGACTGTTTCATGAAGTTACTAAATCAAACTTACTGTCATTGTGCAAAGATTATAAACTGTATTGCTGGACAGACTCCGCTGTAACACTGGCATGGATAAGAAGACAAGCCACATGGAAACCTTTTGTAAGTAATAGGGTAAAAGAAATATGTAAGAATACAGAAAGAGAAGCATGGAATCACTTACCAGGTAATCAAAATCCTGCAGACTTACCATCACGTGGATGCGACGCGAAGACACTTCTTCAATCACAATGGTGGACGGGACCGCAATGGTTGTACCTGAAAGAAGAAAACTGGCCAAAATCAGTTATTTCTAATCCTGAAAAAATAGAAGAATTTATTAGTAGTGAGGTGAAAAAACACACAGAAGTTCATGTTACAACAGAAATAAGTGAAAATAATTTCAGTAATACACTATTACATTTCAGCAAATACAAGAAGATAGTAAGATTAATAGCTAGATTACTAAGAATGAGAACAAACAATAAATATAAAAATAAACATATAGAATATGAAGAGTACAAAAATGCTGAACAATGTTTGATAAAATTGATACAAAAAGATACACTTACACAAGATAAAAATAATAAACTAATAACTATAGAAGAAGAAGGAATATTGAGAGTTAAAACTAGATTACAATATAGTGGAGAAGATAGAGATTTTATTTACCCTATATTGTTACCAGGAAATCATGAGATAATTAAAAGAATGATTCGAGATAAACATGTAGAAATGAATCATGCTGGAACACAAACTATGATGGCTACATTGAGGGATACTTACTGGATAACTGGAGTCAGAAGATTTTTAAAGAAAACAGTATCAGAATGTATTGTATGTAAGAGATATAGAGCAAAACACTATGAAGTCCCTCAACCACCACTTCCAACTGACCGAATCACTAAGACAGCAACATTTGAAGTCACAGGCATTGACCTAGCTGGACCCTTGTTCCTGAAAGATAGTTCAAAGTGTTGGATCGTTTTATTCACATGTGCGGTATACAGAGCAATACACCTGGAATTGACTGACTCATTGTCTTCAGCTAGCTTCATCATGACGTTAAGAAGATTCATAAGTAGAAGAGGAAGACCTAAAATAATATACAGTGACAATGGCACTAATTTTGTTGGAACCGCAAACCTTCTTAAAGAAATAAATTGGCAAGAAGTGGAAGAAGAAACCAGCAAGATACAGTGGAAATTTTCGCCTCCAGCAGCTCCCTGGTGGGGAGGATGGTGGGAAAGACTGATAAGAATAGTAAAAGAGATGCTGCGAAAAATATTAGGTAGAGCAACAGTAAATTTCATAGAATTATCAACCATATTATGTGATTGTGAATCTGTTATAAACAATAGACCATTAACTTATGTGGAAATGGGAGATGTAAAACCTCTCACACCGATGATGTTCTTACAAGGATTACCATCTACAGATACTACAGACCTTGATGAAATTGATCACAAAACCTTGAATATTAGATATAAATACCTACAACAACTTAGAGAAGATTTTAGGAAGAGATTTAAGAATGAATATTTAGCTCTTTTAATAAGCAAAGGTAAAGAGAAGAAAATAGAACCTAAAGTAGGGGATATAGTGTTGATAGAGACAGAGGGGAAAAGAATGCAGTGGCCCATAGGCATAATCAAAGAAACATTTATAGGAAATGACGGATGCTCACGTGTCGCCAAGGTACAGACTGCGACAGGAGAAAAGGTAAGGGCTAATCAGAGATTGTTTCCTCTTGAGTTGTCAGCAGCTTCACAGGCATGGTTGCCCAATCCCAGCGACGCGAGTCAAGAAAACGAGGAGTTGTCAGGTAAGAGTGCTGATTTACTTGTCCCTGCCATACCATCAGCTGCTCCCACTATTCGTACCTCTGCTTCAGGTCGTATAATAAGGAAACCTGTTAGATTTTTCGAATAACTTAAGAATTAAAATTATGGTGTTTTAGAACATAAGCATATATATGATTAAAACAATTTGTACTTCGTATTCGTAAATTTTGTGATTGTGTCACTGAATAAGAAAATTGTGTAATTTGAATTTAGTTATAGAATGACTTAAGAAACTTGATCTCTGAACTATTTTGTATTGTAAGATTTCAACTAACTTTGTGTTCAGTCAGATAAGTACTTATTGCACTTTTGTTGGCCCCGGGGAGTGTGTTATGAATCTGTGTAAAAAGGAACGTTAGAGAACGTTATGAATCTGTGTAAAGAACTCTAGGTGGTCTGTGGTACCTATCGACGTTTGACACATCTAAAAAAAGGAGAAAAATAAAATGGACGCTCAAAACTGACGTAGGTTGTATTTATTTATCGAACCTTAATGAAAACGGCGGATAGCGATCCGTCACAGTTTTATTACAATAATTTTATTTTGGGAATAAATAAGGTTTACTTATAAAATTTTATGTGGCTGGCTAACTCAATGCATATTTAACAAGATTTTGAATTCTCGGCCAGGTGGCCGACAATCGGCAGTTCCATAAAGGTTTTCATTAATTTATATCTTCCACAATTGTATTTTTTTCTAGTATCTCAGTTCTAATAAAGAAATTATAACAAAAATCCAGATCCAGTTCCAGTTTCCGGCCACAAGGACTCATACAAAAAAACTGAGAAAAAGGTATTTCAATTTGATAACTTTTGGCGGCCGAAAAGAGGCATTTACGTATCCTTTTCTCGGCCTAATAGGAATGTACACATAACAAATATTTATTAATCTCTTGAACATGTTTTAAAAATAATTCCCATTCAATAGTTTTATCTGTTATTTAAGCATTTAGCTTCCTTTTCGTTTGATTTTTAGCACAAACTCATCTAAAACTTGTGACTAAAATGAGTGGCCGAAAAACGACAGCACTTATGTGAGCTCTCGGCCATAAAACGAAAAACGGCCGACAAACGGTTGCGAAGTTTTCAGTTGTCGGCCTACCATTTCTAGTATGGCCGAGAACGCGCTGCCGCTATTCTGATTGTCGGCCATAACATCGTGCATAGGCCGGCAACTGAGTACAGTGATGTAAATTTTCGGCCACCACCTTCCTTATGCCCGAGAACTTGGACTATCCAACTCAGTTATCGGCCACACAAAACAGCAATGGCCGACAACTGGGTGCAATCACATCAGTTATCGGCCAATCATTTTTTTAATGGCCGAGAATTCGCTTTAGCTAACACATCTGTCGGCCAATATCTGTGAAAAGGTCAAAATGGTATCACAATGATTAAATTTTATTACAGATGGGTCGTGGGACAAGAAAAAAAGAAGAGAAAAATGTAACAAAAGAGAAGAAAAGAGGAGGTAAAATACATAAAAAGAGGAGTCTATTTAACCAAGAAGAAGATTTACAAAGTGCAATTGGTGCCATAAATATTGATAAAATCGGTGTAAGACAGGCTTGTCGTGATTATGGTGTTCCTCGGGCTACTGTTCAAGACAGATTATCAGGGCGAGTTGTGGTTGATCAAAGAAAACGGAAAAAAGTAGGTCCGGATCCAGTTTTAGGTTTTGAAGGTGAGAACAAAATTGTAGACTGGACTAAATGTGGCATACCAATAACGAAGGCACAATTGATGGAGACAGTGAAAAAAATTGCAAGGATACAATTTCTTTTATGGGTCAAAAACCTGCGCATACATGGTTCAGAGTTTTTTGAATCTTTATAGAAGAAGAATTAAACAATGATTCCTGAAGAAAAAAATAATACAAGTGAAGATGAAGACTGTTCTATTTTTGATATTTATGTCAATCAATGGAAGGTGAGTGATACTGTTACATACAATATAATATTATTACATACGTACCAGTACTATATTAGAGACAACTACTCAAGTATTAATTTTAAATTATGTTTTTTTTTCAGGTGATAAATAATTCAAAGCAGTATTTAATAGACTTGATTAGTGATTACTTACACATAAGAAAAGAGAGAGAATGAAGAAAAGAAGAAGAAAGAAATAGAAGACACACATAAAAAGATAAGAGTAAAAGTTAAGAAACTAATTAGGAGAATTATAAAATAATGCAGACTGCATTAAATAAAAATTATTGGTATTTGTTGATTATATTTTATACCAAGAGAGTCCAGAGAGAGAGTACCAAGAGTTTGTACATGAAGACTGAACACAGTGTATTACAATATAGATAGTGGATAATGTTATGTTATGATAGATGTTACAAAGTTATTTTTAAGACACCGAACTGAGTCTGATAGCCATAGAAGAAAAGTTTCTAGATAGTGATGAATATAATAGATGTTGATAATATATTTAACAGAGTTTTTATTTCGTTTATAATGTTAATTGTTATTCCAGTTCTTAATCTAATAGAAGTTTATCTAAAATTATGAAGACTGAGCAGAGACTGGTGTTATTTTGGACATTTAGAAAGTTGATGTAAATTAGTTAATTAGTTATTTTTATAATTTAACTGCCAAGTTCCTAAATAAAAACCTTGAAATACTTGAGAACAAAAATATTCTTTATTTTTTGTAAAGACCTATACCTATGCAAAATATAAATATATTTGAAGGAAAACAAAGCGGCCGACGACAACTAGCACATTAGTGCGGCCGATAACTGATATAGATGGCCGAAAACTGGCATATTTACTACTTTTCTATATTTTTATAAATAAAAAATAAATGGAAATATTTGGTTATTTAATTTCTAAACAATAGAAAACTATATTAAATTCCCGTTCAAACGGTATTCATTTTTTGTATTTCTAGTCAATGTTTGGAAAGTTATACGAATCAGAAGTCGAAATTTCGCTTAATTGGCCGAGAACTGGCAGAATTACTATTGACAAAGAAAGAAATATTTCGGAACAAAAATAATTACAATAATATATTTATAGAAATATTATTATTATAACTTTTTAATTTTGCATTTTACTATGCTATTTTTATGTGATAAATATTAAACAAGAAAATATACTAGAAAAAAGCAACTTGTCTCATCTCGTCAGGGCCACGTGGGACAAATTGCTTTTTTCTAGTATATTTTAATATTTATCACAATATTATAATTATTTTATTTACTAAAAGCGTTTCTTTTTATTTATTTTTTCAATTCGCCTCTATTTATACAATATGACACTTGGTAGCATTTTTAAAACTGTGCTTCTTATTCTTGCGTTTTAGCTTTTATTGGATTTGAAAATAAAAAAAAATATTGAAATTTTGTGTGTAACTCAATTAATTTGACGTGGTACCGTTAGCGTATCAGATTAAACAACATTTACAAAAACGATATGGCCAGACCACTTTTATTTCTTTACTTCTATGCGGTGGCGCGACGCATGTTAAATATGCATTTCTCGTAAAAATGTCAAACTGTAGAACCAATATATCATCATAGAGAAAAGCAGACGATGCAAGTATGTATTTAAAGTATGAGTCGTAAATCCATCAGCAATAAAATCGAATATGTCATAAATACGGGACCGAGCAAGCAAAACTCTAAAATCTATACAGACAACGGAATTTTTATCCGTGAAATCATCTTTATTGCATTACGAATAAGGTCGATCACTTTTTTATATACAAACAATTTCAGCTTTACTCAAGTTAGAAAGAACGAAGACTGGAGAGGTTAAAGAGTTCGCTCGTCGCAGGCCGTACGTAGGCCCTAAAAAGGTTACTGCTACATTTTACATCGACGATAAAATTCCATTTATGATATGCTTTAAGCTTATGTTTGTTTATTATTTATTACGAGCTTGGCTGGTCAGTTTGCGATTGCCGTTAAAATACAGTCGTTTTGATGAGTTTTATAAGTTATGGCTTGTCGTTGTGGCAGGGAAAATTGTTACCTTTAACCTCATTTTAAAAAGTTTGAATGGGATTGTGCAAATTGTGCCAATTTAATTAATCATAAAACCTATATTAAAAATCTAAGTATTGTTTCGGGATGGAATAAAACTGCTGTAAAACGAGATATGTAGCTATTCGATTGATCGTTCTCATTTCAGTTTCATTTACGACCAAATACTGAATTTCCCAGAAACTTTAAAGCATTTTATACAAAAAACGTAAACATCAATAATTTTAAAATATTACTTTCCTCAACTCTTGATAATATCCTGAAACTTCTTTCCTCGAAACGTAAATTATCATTTGCGTACCAGACTGCGATAAATTTTCAGGCAGCTTCACTACAACCTTAAATTAATGAGGTTCTGACCTTAAATAATTACCCAATTGCCTTTGTTTATTGAGCATGATCACTTATTATTGGAATTTATGCTCACCAAATGTAAATTAATTAATTTGATACAAATTAGCCAGCTATCCTGTTTTCCTCGGAACTTTCAGGATAGATTTCGATATATACATCGTTTACGTCAAAAATATTGTACTTTACGGGCACGTCTAAAATAAAATACAATAAGTATATCTAAATTAAAATTCCTGAAAATTCATTCAACGGTTAAAAAGATTTAATAACACAAAAATATCTCCGGGGTTTTTAAAAGACAATAACTTTCAAATTCGTAAAAATACTTTCGATACTTTATAAAAGAAAATTGAAAAGCATAATTACTACAAACATTAAATTAAAGCACTTCATTACTAAACTTATCGAAACTTATCTAAGAGCTCGTGGCCGCGCTTGATAGACTGATTGTAATCGATCGCGTTTGTTAAACCACGTTCGATCCAGTCAGGTGTCGGATGGGTGACCGTAAAGTGGCATTACAACTGAGCGCTTCCGTGCTTCGGAGGGTACGTTAAACCGTCGGTCCCGGCTGTTGACATCTGATAACAGATGTTAAGCCAAGTCAGAAGCCTTTTAGGCGGTTTGATATACTCTGACACCAGAGTTGGCCACTAATCCTCATACGATAAGAAGAAGAAGAAGAACCAAACTTATCACAAAATTAGTAAAAATTTGAACCCTAATAAATTGATATTATGCCGCCTACGTGGGCCTACCCTTTCTCTGAAGTAAGAAAATATAAAATCGAAACACGGCAATGAAATGACTTAAATAGGATATCCCTGAAAATCCTCTTTATACTAGAGAAAATAGAAAAATATTTTCCAGACAAATGAAAATCTAACAGTGAAATCATGAAAACAAAAGCGATCTACGAACGTTCCTGTAAACAAAACGCGAAGTTATAAAAGAAAATACAACAAAAAGTATAAAGAAATACGGAAAATGGTTGCAATTCTACTTGCAAGTTGAAAATTTATTCGGCGGAACGAAATCGTGTGGAAAATTTGCAATTTAGAAGTAAAGGGGGAATGCCAATAAGCCATCGATTATGTAGATGCAAGCCTTTTGTGCAGAAATGCAGAGTTATCTTTGCAGTCAGTTTACCTTTTAAAAACGATTTGTCAGGATATTTTCAATGGAATTTCTCTATTATTCAGTGCTGAAAGTTAGGGACGGTTTTATTTGCAATCGCACACGTTCGAATCGAACATTAAGTTTCAGCAGAATGGCTACATTAATTCCATATTCCTATCGATGTTGATTTGTTTTTTGTAAATGAACTACCGTTTCTAAAGAAAAGAGGTGTTCGAGAAAAGTAGCTTGATACAAGTATTGAATAAAAGAGTGTGCCTGCGTTTTTACATAATACTAGCGGTCGCCCGCGGTTTCACCGGCATAGTTCCCGTAACCGTGGGAATATCGGGATAAAAGGTACTCTTTATTTTAATCCAGGCTATCTGTGTTCCAAATTTCAACCAAATCTATTCAGTCGTTTTTGAGTGAAATAGTAACAAACATCCACCCATCAATCCAAACATCTCCAAAAACTTTTTCATTTATAATATTAGTAGGATTCAGTTTTTCATTGGTCTTACAAGTATTTTTCAGTACTAATAATTGGTACGTTGCTGTTCAGTTTAAAAAGAAGGCAAGTTATTTATGGAAACAAACAACGACTATGTTACAACATAATAGATACTAAGCCTTATTTTTTCGTGAAAAGGCAAAGACATTTACCGAAGGCTTTATGGAACAGCCACGTTAGTATATCCGGCGAGAAGTTTCCGTTAGCTGTGATAGTCACGCGAACAAAGTTTTTGTGGATTGTGAGAAATTGCTTCCTGATTGGAAAAGCGATGAGAAGCCTGAAGGAATAATCAGATACCACTATTTTTTGCTTAAAAAGTATGATAGTAAGCATAGCTTTTTATTGGAGCTTTTTTATATTTTGTGTATTTGAAAAACAGCTTTTATTAGAGGATTGGCGCGTTATAACATTTCTTCATTTTCAGCCATAAAGCACTCCATGCTTAGTAAGCCACCTGCTTAAAATAGAGGATTTTACTGCCCCCAAGATTACAGAAGCTATTCATCCACTTATGGCTAAGCTACTTTATTGTTAAATTCACTTTTAATTCTTAAACTCAAATTGATAATTATGTCACTGCGTAAGTACGTATCGCAATAGATAGTTGTGCGTCTTTTTTGGTAACTTAGGATATTCCTTTTCCTTTATAATAACTGAAGTACCGACAATTAAAAATGTCATCATGTTTTAAAAGCTCGTTGTCCTATATTTTTCCAGCCTAATTAAATCCAGTATTACTCCAGAATACTTTTAAACCATACCCCATTCATCATAAAGTAGTGACAGTTATATCGTTCTCGTACTACTAGCTGTCCAAACACATCTATTCATGACCTTAACACATGTCTGTGTAACTTGACGCTAGGCGGCTCTGGCGGCATTGGCGTCACTCGTGTTTACCCAGGAACTTAATATGGCACATTAGACTTGTTTTGCCTCCATTATCTCAGCTTTGATGCTGCCAACCGAACTGCACGTGTGCCTGATGTTACGACAGTGAAAGTATACAGCTATTTTCGTGGAGCAATTATTGATGTGTTTCAAGTACTTGCATGTGCTGTTGAGGCTCTCGAACGTTAATAATACAATCAATTTTCTTAACTTTGATAACCCTCATACAAATGCTTAAGCTAGTACTATCTTAAAATCAGCAGATAGTAACGTACCTACTATGTAGTAGGGTAAGAACCTAAATGCATTCCCATCACTCAAAACAAAAAAAGGCATGTAAGAACTTAAAAATTAGTAAAACAAAGTATATTACACAATCGTTCTAACGCGTCTTCATTGACGAGTGTTTTGATATTGAATGCCCAGAATTAGTTCCAAAGCCTTCTAGTGTTAAAAATCGCTCGAGCTTTGAACCGACAGCGTAGCTTCTTTAGCTTTCACATGAGCTTGTTACAACCAAATCTAAATAAATGTATTTCATATCTCCCACTTAAGTATTTCATTAAAATATTTCAGCATTCCGAAAATATTGTACTATTTATAAAAGCCAATACGTTATGTAGTCATGACAACGAGTCGAATATAAAAAAGGGAGTTTTAGAGAAAATTGCTTGGTACACCATTAATCAAGACCACAATGCATGTCAACCATGACGCGTGGCTTAAGGGGCCTCCCAAATTTCCTGTGTAATGGGGAAATGAATAAAAACCTTTTCCGACAACCGCCTTACCCACTCATTGCCGCGGTTTTTGCCGAGTGTCCTCGAAAAGGGGAGCTTTTCTTTTTTTTTGTATTTTTTAACAATGATATTTTTTTCTTTTTTGTAAACGGCGCGGGCTGATTCACAACCATCGGACACGGAATCGAATTCGAAAACTATGCTTTATCTTTCTCTATTTTGAAGTGTGTGACAAAAACATACAATCCGCTGTCGAAAAGTTTCCAAAAGTTTGTGAATAAGGCGGCAGGAGTAAAGGAAATTAAATAAAAAACTTCAGCGATATACAGAGGTCATAATTATCAAAAGGAATTTTTAATTAATTTATTTAAAAAAGTATGTACAAGGGATTTATGTATTTTGAGTACTTTCAAAATAAAACAATATTATATCGAGATTATTAAAAAAAAATACAAACACAAAAACAAAAAGAGAAAACCTGGATTTATTTAAGTACCTGTTTATAGCCACTTTCAGGAATATACATTTATAAAAAGTTTGTCATGAGTACCTGCGAACACCATTAATTGGGAAACTTTTGACCACCAATCCAACCCCTAAAAGTTGTTTTCGAAGAGTTTCACTTATTTTTGCTATTTGCCCTTTCTCCCTTCCTATATAAATAACGTCGTAATGGCGAGCTCCGCTAATATATCAAACAAAACACCGGTAACAAAATTTTACGACTTCTAAAATGGGCTATTCCGATGGCACTCTCTGAAACAGTCACATAATAAAGTAAATTAACGAATATTCGCCAAAACGACCATACAGGGGTGGCCGCGTCCAGTGAATGTTATTCGTGCACCATTCGAATTATCGAAATGGAAAGAGAAGGGGAAATGTAAAAGAAATGTTGTTATTAAACGAAATCATATGGATTTTGAATTCAAGTCAGTCACAGTAATACTTTTGTGTGCAAAAGTGATAAAAACAACTTAATTCATACGTTGTCCTAATACATAATAGTACTACGTATCCTAAGTAAAGCGGTCCGATTACTAGTCAAGATCCAAAAATTTAGGTTTGGTTTGCAGTCTGGCTTAACAGGTTCCAATTATGTATTTTTTCTAGCTAAAACTTAAAAAAAAAAAATATTCTGTCAGCTCTTTACTTAACTAAATTGTTTTAACCATTCATGGCGACTGAATATAGTTACAATCGTAACGTTTGCAAATTAAATGATACTGTGTTTTTTTATTACATTAGTAGTTTCAAACGTTGCGAGCGTATGATAATGTTTTTTTCGCACAGTTTCATAATAACATATCAAAAGCCCATTCGCTATTACCAAATAGTTACCAAATTTGCCAATATAAGCTGGGTAATTGGTATTTACGCAGCATTAAGCGTATACTATCAGAAAGGATAATTTATTTTTATCAGCCAATTTACCAGGCTTATCAGTGAGGTTATTATATTCACTTTATTGGGAACCTCTTAAATCTTAATAAGTTAAATAGTTAGTAAATTATTACAGTAATTATCTGATATAACAGTATTTGACGACCACCGTGGTAGAGTGGTACCTATACCGGTTTCAACTTATCGCCAACTCTGAGCTCCTGGGTTTGAATCCCGGTGGGGGCAAATAGAAATAGAATGATGAATACCAGCATTTGTACCTGAGTTGTGCACGTTTATATATATATTTCAACACATAAATACTATATATGTGTAATTGTATGTATTTATATTCGTTACCGTAGTATCCCATAACACAAGCCTTACAGTGCTTACTTTGGGGCTAGGTTGATTGGTGTGAGTGTAAGAAATAATATTATTTTTTAGAATATAAATGAATAATATTTCAAATACATCATTGATTGATCGTCATCTAGGTTAATGTTATTGATTTTATGGTACCAGAACAAATATACATTATCAGAACAAATGTTAGCTAAGTAACGTTGGAGATGGGAAATACAACAGCCAGTGTTGGTAAATAACTTAGGAAATAGATTAGTAGGAATAGAATAGGTATGTATATGTCACCGTCTTATTGCAAAAACCGATTGGTTGTAAATAATCGAGGGAATTTTTAAACTGTCGTATTATTGTAAACGGACAATTGGATTTGCAATAAGATGTATGATTTTTTTGATCATTTATAAATAATCAGTATTTCTTCGTTATATTGTACGTCTGCGTGTGACGAAAAGCATGCTTCGTGCTGATTGGTTGAAATATGTAACAATTTAAACAAAGTGTGCTTGGGGGTGTTTTTAGTGCTAAATAGCAGTTTATATCGGTTTGTTTGGTTTGCACAAAGTGCGGGCAAAGAAATAAATGACCAAACAGTGCCATATAACTCAAAATTTGTTGATGAACCAAAAACACACGTACTACGAATGCATGGGCCAATGAGATGGACGCGTACAATAACACGTTTAAGGTAACCTACGGGTAATTGAACAACGTCCCGCGATTGGTGCATTTGATGCGGATTCGATCACAATTAAACGTTGCTGAAATCGTTTATTTATTAAAAATTATCTGTTTTTTGCACACGGCCTGTTTATAATAATTCGGCAGTTTATAAATACACTCGATTATTCTTAAACAATCGGTTCTTGCAAAAAACGGTGACATATTATAGCAATATACGCGGGTATAATTTATGAGTATATTTAGTTCACAAAAGGTTTTTTTTTTTTTAAACTTTAACTTAACCTTTACGATAAAAAAAAACAACATCATAAAAATAACTGTGTGCTTAGTCACAGAATACTTAATAGTACAAGGCTTAGTGCGAGTTTTTCTACTCACGGTCGATAGTGAGCGCGCTAGGTTTTTGTATGGCGTTGGTGTAAGTAGTCCGCGGCGTAATCGCCTAGATGGCGGGCTACTGATTTCGTACAAAAATCGATGTTTCACGATCGAGCGTAAGTAGAAAAAACTCACACCAAGCATGTTTATTTTACTCTGGATGTTTATTTTGAGACTGTATCACAGCAACTAAAAATTTAATTATCTCATTTAACTGAAAGAAATACCTACCTGAAACTAACTTTTGCTAAAAGAATTGGTTGTAGGCCAACGTGTTGATATTTCAGAGACATCATGATTGGAATTGGAACATTGGAAAAAGGCTGGTTCTTATCTCAATTTCCAGTTAAAACATTAAAAATTTTGTTAGAAAGCTAATATTTTGTTACTATTTCAAACTAACTCAAAAGTAAATAATAATTTTAAGCTTTCATGATCATAATCTCTATATCTATTAACCTGAGTTAACTGCGTCGAAATATAGGGGACTCGACAACAAATACAAACATGGTAAAAATCCCGTTTTTCGTAATAGTGATAACTCAAAGCTCTCACTTACCTAACAAATAGTTCCTTGTTAACCAATATCAGTACAACAAAGACAGCTCAAGACAGCAAGACATAACAGATATAGGCAATAATGGATATTGTTTCGAGAGCGCATTTGTCAGGCGCTAACTATCTGGAGTCCCGACCACTGACAAATCTGCGGGTTGAACGTTTTGTTTGCAATAGTTTAAGACAAGTTAGGCACAGAGGCATTACTCAGGAATACCCGGACCATTTAGCAGTGTCAACCGCGAATTTGTATTGTAACCTTAGTGGCAGGGATGTATCTATGAGTTTGGAACTTCTAAAATGTAAGGTATAGTCGTAAAAATGTAAGGTAAAGCAACTGAAGTATACACTAGTATACAAGATCAACTGTATTAGAAACACAGGCAAACTAGAAGAAAAACAAAAAGAAACGAGTAACGCTTAGTTGAAAATATTGAATATTTTAATATGAAAAATCTGCGGGTTAAACATTTTGTTTACAATAGATTTGGACAAGTTAGGTACAGAGGCATTACTCAGGAATACCCAGACCATTTAGCAGTGTCAACCATGAGTTTATATTGTAACCTTAGTGGCAGGGATGTATCTGCAAGGAAATAAATTCTTAAATGTTCTATGGGTAAGGTAAGAAAGAAAATTAAGTGCCTATTAAATGAGTTGTTATAAAAACACAGACAATACAAGTTAGGCATTACTCAGCCATACCCGGACCATTTAGCAGTCATCATCATCTTCAGCAGGCTGTGGACATCACTGTTGGACATAGGCCTCTCCTAGCTCACGCCTATTATGGCGTTATTAGCCTACTGCTACCACGCCTGGCCAGACGGGTTGGTAGAGGGTTTGTTTCAAGTTTTGCTTCGCTCGCACAGGTGTTCAATGCGTCGAGCCTCTTAGCGACTCTTACGACATCCCATGCATGTAGGGAGTGGTGACACTTGTATTCTTAGACCGTCATCACACGGCACATTTACCAGTGTCAACCGCGAATTTGTACACAACAGTGGATGTGCAGTATTAGGGCTATTCTTAGACATGAGCAAAGCTTTTAATTATGTATGTCACAAACGCTTCCTCGAAAAAATACAAAAATCTGGTCTTAGGGGCACAGTTAATAATTGGCTTGAGTCCTATCTTCGAGATAGAGAGCAATATGTTGAAATTCCGGCGATAGTAGGTAACAGAAAGATAGCTGTTAGATCCGCGCCGAAAGTAAATAATAGTGGCGTACCACAAGGGAGTGTACTAGGACCTCTACTTTTTTTACTTTATATAAATGACCCCAGAAGCGCTAGACAATGACTGTATCTTGTTCGCTGATGATACTACACTAATAATAAAATGTACAAATAAAAACACATTAGAAGATGTTTGCAATAAGGAACTGAAGTCAGTGGTTGAGTGGTTAGGAGACAATCAGTTACAAGTAAACATAGACAAAAGTAGTGTCGTACATTTTCATACCTATAACAGCGCCACAAAGACACTCAATATAAGCTATGAAAATTCACGGGTGCTTCAAAAAGATCTTACCAATTTCTTAGGGATTACGATAGACAAGAATCTCAACTTTAAAGAGCATATTAATAAAGTCTGTAGTAAGCTGGACAATTTCGTGTTTGTACTTAGGCGGCTAAGGGCAGTTGCAAACAGAGAAACTTCTTTGACAGCATATCACGGATATGTCTCGTCTGTTTTGCGTTACGGTCTCATTCTCTGGGGAAACTCAGTAGACGCTCATAGAGCATTCAAAACACAAAAAAAATGTATTAGGGCAATCTGCAGACCTGACTTCCTTGATCATTGCAAGCCACTATTTAAGGAACTAAGGATTCTACCGCTACCCTGTCTTTATATATTTGAAATTTGTATGTTTGTCAAAAATAATTCACGTCTCTTTCCCTTACATGACACGGTATATAAAAAAAATAACACTAGACATAAGTATAAACATAAATTACAGATTCCACCACAGAAATTAAAAATTTACTCAAATAGTACGTTTTGTAATGCGATCAGGATTTATAATATGTTGCCAGTTCAAATAAAAGAATTGCCTACCAACAAATTCAAATGTCAATTGTTTAACATTCTTTTAGATCAATGTTATTATTCAATTGAGGAATTCCTAGGTCATAAACTGTAATTTATTGTATATTTAAATTTATTAAATTAAATTGACATTTTATTGGCAGGCAATTATTGACATTTAAAATTTGACTTTATATACATTTGACATTATTAAGTTTTGACATTGTATTATTAAATTTTATTTAGACATAAATATTTATAAAATGGTCAATGTATGAATGAATGGTTATAATTAATGTTTAATTTTGTGGTTGGCTTATAATATTTAATTTTATAATGTTTAATTTTATTTTAATGTTAAATATTTACTGATTTCCACGCCGAACTATGGCAGAATATGCCGAACTTATATTATTTATCAGCTTAAATTGTATACCATATTCTGGGAAATAAAGATTATGATTATGATTATGATTATGATTATGATTATGATTATGATTATGATTATGATTATGATTATGATTATGATTATGATCATGATTATGATTATGATTATGATTATGATTATGTATTGTAACCTTAGTAACAGGGGTGTATCTGGGAGTTCGGAAATTCTTAGACATAGGAGAAAGGCGGGAAAGCAACTGAAGTAACTACACGATACAAATGGGTATCACAGGTATACTAAAAAAAAAACCGGTCAAATGCGAGTCGGACTCGCGCACCGAGGGTTCCGTACAGATTTGATATGAATTTCAATTTAATACCTCTACGCGTTCATGAGAAAAGAAGTAGTAAATTTAAAATTTTCAAAAATATTTTTTATTATATGATGTAACTAAAAATTTACGGTTTTCGCAATTTTTCCTTTATCTGTACTATAAGACGTTACTTCGTACCAAATTTCAAGATTCTAAGTTCACGGGAAGCACCCTGCAGGTTTTGATTCCCGTGAGAGTTTCGAAAATTTGCGGCATAAACGGCTGTATCTTTTGATTGCTTTGGCTTAGAAGTTTGATTATTTCACAGCTCCAAGGGACAGTAGACCTGATTAGAACTTTTTAATTTTTGCATTTTGCAATGCTATTTTTATGTGAAAAATATTAAACAAGAAAATATACCAGAAAAAAGCAACTAGTCTCATGTCATGTCAGGGCGACATGAGACTAGTTGCTTTTTTCTGGTATATTTTCTTGTTTAATATTTTTCACAGTAGACCTGAGTATTAGATATAAATTTCAGTTTGATACCTCCACTCGTTCCTGAGAAAAACGGTCTTGACAGATGGACGGATGGACGGACGGACGGACAACGAAGTGATCCTATAAGGGTTCCGTTTTTTTCCTTTTGAGGTACGGAACCCTAAAAAATATAATAGCGAAATAAATGATGCTTCTACTAAAAGTCATTAATGATAAATCTGCATAATAGTTTTAGACAAATTAGGCACAGAGGTATTACTCAGGATCACCCGGACCATTTAGCAGTGTCAACCGCGAATTTGTATTTGTAACCTTAGTAGCAGGGATGGGTCTGGGTTTGGGGTTTTTTGTAGGTATAGATACATTAATATCCTTTCACATAAGCTAGGTTCGACATCGAAACTCGACAAGTTCATGAGATGATTACCTAATAAAATCATAAGGAAGTAAAGAATCATGATGTTAAGTATGCATTTTTTTCACGCTTGTCAAAGTATATAGTCAACGGGAATGTAGCTTACGCTTTGCGCTATAAATAAAATCAAAACATCTCGTTTAATAATATACTTGATTCGGTTTTATTTTAATGAATTCGTAATTATTGACGGCAAAAGATTTCATTACCTAGCAATGAAATATTCAGAAACAGATCTAAGTTAAACAGCCATCCTGTTGTACAACACTGTTTTAGAATATTTCTCCGAAAGGATCAAACTGAAAACAAATTGTTCCTTAAATTGTAACAAAACACTGCGACTTCGGATATTAAGGCAATCAATTTAGTATTTTGGAGCTAATGGCGGAAGTCTTAATGCAAATAGGATTGTGGTATAAGATAAATTAGGCCATTAGATCTA
Organism: Chrysoteuchia culmella; assembly: GCA_910589605.1. NCBI lineage: Eukaryota > Metazoa > Arthropoda > Insecta > Lepidoptera > Crambidae > Chrysoteuchia > Chrysoteuchia culmella. The sequence goes on along the minus strand of OU342654.1, from coordinate 9,641,572 downwards.
AATGGCTTTAACAAATCTCTTTACAACGTGAAAACCGATACTTTAAAACATTTGTATATAATTTAAAATTGTAATTTTACCGGATTTAAGTTGTTTGCTTCTGTTTTCAGTTTTGTTTTAAAGGTTTTCTTAACAAATCATCATTAAATTCGGCTAATTTATTTGACGCAATGATAAGATAACAATAATGATTAAATAAGTACTACGACCCTACAAGTTGTAAAACTACGATTAGATCAAAGCATTACGAAATAAATGATTTGATCAAATCCCTGAGCTTTGCTGTTGTCCAAAGGTGGAAAAGTCCAATAAAGAAAACTATTGTTATAGATATTAGCTAGAGAAATAAAAAACCAGTTAAAAATATTTAACAATGTTTATCCTTAGCAGTGAATTTTTACTAGGTAATTTTCCTTTAAGTCTCAATTTATTTCGCAAGGATAGAGAAATGCGCCTTCAGATCAACAAAGCGAACCTCATTACAATGCGAATTAATCACAACCCTAAAACCAAATCTACCTGTAGAATTTAGAAGACAATAAAAAAAGGTCCACCATTCAAATCTTCGGTGCAACAATGGACTCTCGTGGCCACAAATCGAACACATCGCTCACGACTTCCCACACAGGTGTCCGAAAGCACGTGTAATGATAATTCAAGGATATACCTTCCGTCTCTTTGCAAGGCTAATGTAAGAAGACCCATGGCGCACGCTTGCTTTACGCTGATCCCTTAATTAAAAAGTGATCTTCGCAAACCTAAAATATTTTTAGAAGACCTCTCCAACACTATTAGATTAATGAGAAAAAATAATTCAGATTTCTAGAATTAAGAACCTCTGAGCTAAGCCTCAAACGGACAGACAGACAGACGGAAATGGAGAAGCTATAAGGGTTCCTTGTTGACTTTACTTTGGAACCCTAAAAAGGTCCATTCAAATATCCTCGACGCAACAATGGGATTTCGTGGCCACAAATCGAACGCATCGCTCACGACTTCCCACGCAGGTGTCCCGGACGGCACGTGTACATACGAGGATATTCCTTCCGTTCCTTTGCATGGCTAATGCAAGAAGAGCCATGGGGTACACCAGCTTTTGGTAAATCTTACAATTTACTTTACTTAAATTGGTTTCTGGAACTTTTTCTGATACAAAAATAGAATGCGTTGTATCGCTACATACTTATTGCAACAGAAATCTGAAAAGGATCTTATGTATTTCTAGTAGTTTTCTAGGCGGCCGGCAAATGATTTGACCAAATATAGGAATATAGGAATTTTGAAGCATGTCATCTCTCCTGTAAAATAAACACAAAATCATACTTTTTATGAATAGGTAACTAATAAAATTAATTTATCATGGTGCGTATATAAAATTACCCGTTCTAGGTAAAACTCTCACTGATTTGACTAACTTATATCGATTTTACCAAGCTCCACCGTACCAACTAATGGAAGGTATGTTAAGGAAATTTCATTCAAATTCAAATTGATGGAAATCCAAATTGGTAGGTCGAAGATGGGAAGTGTCTACCTAAACTGGCCAATTTATAAAAGACCGTTCTATACTTGAATTTAAACGAAGTCAGTGCAATGAGTTTTAGTATTGGTGATTAATCGACCCGTTTGAATTAACGACAGATAGCGCACGTGCTTCGTACTCTATTAATCTTGCGCAAAGCAAATACGTTTGAAGAATACTGAAGCTCTCCAGCAATGTCGTAAAGAAACTAATGAACTTCAGGTGTTTTATATGAGAAGGGCGTATCAGAAGTAATAGCTTTGCCGTGTGTTCCAATTTCTGCTGGATATTGGATTTCGAACATTTCTCATAAGTACTGATGACGTAATTTGCAGGTCGAATACTTTTTACAAACTTACGCAGACGAGCTCAGAGAACCTTTACCAGCTAAAGGTTTAACGTAATTTTCAAGTTGAAATGCGGCTAATTCCTCGTCCGGTATCGGTCGAATATTGTATGGGTAATATCACTTGACTGTACAGAAAAGATTTGTTTTGTGAAAAATGAGTTTCATCATCATGCGTCCAGAAACCATGAAATACATTATATCATAACAGCTTATCATTAACAACATCCGAACTATGTACACATCAAACTTCATTATGTACATGGGGCCAAAACTTCTCTGGGAGAAAATATACTAGCTTAATATTAGCGGAACAAAGCGTAATTACGAGCATCCATTCCCCATTAACGGACCCTCCTTGGGCGGTTAAGCCTTTATGATGGCGATGAACAAAATACATTGCGTCTACCTAGAACATTTACGGTGAAAGTAAGTCTATAGGACAAGTTGTTAAGTCTGAGCTCTTGGAGTGGTAATGATGGTTAGCTTAAGAATGGTTATAGCTATCCTGGTTGTTAGGAAGAATAACCTTTACATTTGAGCGGAGATGCTTTTGAAGCATGCATTGCAATCTTCTTCTTATATTTGATGCAGAGGTGAATTGAAAAAGAAAACAAATCAATTTACCTTGGTCTTTGTCCTTATTACAGTCAGCAAAGCGAACGTCTGCTGTGCTCTAATCGTTTCGATTGGCAACACAATTGCTACAAGATTTATAACTTTTTAATTTTGCATTTTACAATGCTATTTTTATGTGATAAATATTAAACAAGAAAATATACTAGAAAAAAGCAACTAGTCTCATGTCGCCCTGACGGGATGGGCGACATGAGACTAGTTGCTTTTTTCTAGTATATTTTCTTGTTTAATATTTATCTGCTACAAGATTTTTATGAAATAGCTTTAATAGCGATACCCGTTAATGTGGTTTTTCTAAATGTATAAAATATGTCTAGAAAAAATGACAAAAATTACTAATGAGTTGAAGTGAACTCCGTTCTGTTATTGCTAATTAAGTTAATTTAATATTAAAGCAGAAACGAAAACCTTAACTTCAAAGTTGAAAGGTCTATTTGAGGTTACTTATGCATAAGAATCACCAGAGCGGAACTCGCCTAAGACTCGTCTTGAGACGCTGGCAAATTGAAAAAGAAAATCCCGTCTTGTGCGATAATATCATCTTGCCCTTTGACGGGCGCTTCTCATTTCGTTGTAAGTATTTCGGACACTCCATTAAGTAAAGAGGATGTTGGCAAAGCTTAATTATGTATTCTCTTCGAAATCTCTGGCAGTGCGCCACCCTCGGACAGAATCGCACCGATTGATTTTAAATGAGGCCCCACAAAGTCAGACTAAGTGGACACACGACTTTGAGCTCAGCTATAAAAAAGTTTGCGGTGAATTCTGAATCGGGCTGTGCTCTGAACAACAACAAAAACAGTCATTTGTTATCTTCTATAGAGCTTTTTTCCTTCAGCGTGCATAATGAATTTAATGAAAGTTTGGAAGACTTCTATCGAATTGATCGACGAACCATTGGGTAGCGACCTGGGTTACTAAATAAAGGAACGTGGGTTCGATCCCCACCCGGGACAAACATTTGTATGATGCATTGATGAGATAAGGTGTTTATTATATCATCATCATCATTACATACTTTGTAATACCTTCGTCGTATAGTGTTTTTGTTTGGTTGGCAATAAAGCTGCTTTAGCTTATCTCATAATCCGATAAAGGTACGTGTGTGGCTCTAACAGAAACTAGTGTATTATAATTTTCAAGTTGATGTGCAATATTTGAGTTTTAGAGAATTGAGATTTTATTATCGCCGTCTACAAAAACTGTTGTGAATAGTGAACAAATGAAGTCATAAAAAACGAAAACAATTCTGTTTTAAATTCTCCGATGCATTTTGCAGAGCATCGCGGTGGGCGCCACCCACAGTTTTACTTTTTTAAAGTGTTTTTGCCCTCTACATAAAACGCGATGAATTCTAAATAAAGCCTACAAAAAACCATGTTTGATTTAAATTATAATGAAACATTGAAGTTATGAAAACAGCTTCTTGCTCAGTCTGCCTGTCCGATATTTGCACCCCTGATCCGTTGAGACGATATTGATAAATGTTTGACATTCTCATTTTAGAAAGGTACCATTGGGTTACCTTTTGTCGGTTAAGTAAATCTTGAACGGGGTAAAATCAAATAAGAACGGTTCTACTCAGTAGATACGTGCGCAAGAAAGTCCACGCGAAGATTTTGCTAGTGTTTGCTTGTCTATAATTTACACTTTTTCATATAAAATCAGAAATAGTAAATTAAATAATTTGTTCCTGCTCGAATATGTCCCTTTAGCTAGTAATTCATATTTTACTCTAATAAAGTAAAATTGTTTGTGTTCACGGATATGATATCCTAGAATACCACGTCGGGCGCCATTTCGAGTCTCACGTTTTAAAGTGTCATTTCGTTCGCTGCATAAGACGCTAAGAAAACTTAAACGTAAATAAGAAGACGAAGAATTTCGTCGTAAGTGAGAAAATATTACAGGAGCTTAATGTTACGAGGGTACATAGAGGAAGCTCGGCTCGTTATTCTGATTTATGATGCACCCTCGAAAACGTACAAAGAAAGGCCCTATGAATTCGTACGGTGGAATTTACGTGGCGTTTCATTATGACTGTGTACATATTAAAATCTACTGATATATGGAAGGGCCTCTGACCGGTGGTAATATTGAACACAATGCTTTGTATGATACCCGTCCTGTTTGGTCTTATTGTTCCTTCATTATTATTAATTTTCTGGGAACGCTTGATTGTAAGAAGAGTTACTGTTTACGTTCAACATTGCTTTCATGGAAGCCAACATCATTTTGAACAATTATAATTAAGTACAAGACCTTTTATAATAATGTCGCTCCAACATGCTAAAAAAATGCCATTATCATAAACGTTTAATTATCATGAATATCTAACAAAAAATTGGTTAATAAATACCAGTCAATTGGTGATGTGAAATAAAAAACTACAGACTGAAATACATTTGTTTACAAAAAAGATTTTGACAAGGCTGTCTTGCATCAAATAACCTCAACCGATACGTTGTCTAATCTCATACCAGCATGTTTGCAAAATTTCAGTTTATCTCTGGATGGTTCTAACAACTCTTGAAATCAATAATTTAGAAACTTTTTGCGCATCAAGCAAGTGGAGACATCGCTTCTGATGCAACATAAAAACTAACTTATTAATAATTTTAACAAATAATATCTCAGACGGACATCGAGAATCCCAATAAATTTGTTGAATCTAAAATTGTTATTTTCACCACCGCAGTACAAAGTCACGTATAAAAGTAATAATGTAAATTCACCAGGTAACTACTAACTTCGGGTGCTCCGTCCCCTAGACCTCCTGCGGCTGCGACACGGATCCACGTTGTGTGCACGTGGCAAATAATTTAAAGTAATACCGAGTGTGTTATTCATATCGGATCAGATAAGGTTGTGCGTGACTGTATAGTCTATTTTTATGTTTCATACACAACATATGCGAAGTGTGAATGTTCGTGTTGATGGTTTGTGTTTTGGTGAAGATCTCATGAGTTTTACTTTAAGTTTCATACTTATATTTGCGTTTAAACATTGACTTAAACAGCATGCCTTCGAACTATATTTGTATGAACAAATATACATTATAGGTAGTTCAAATTGTAGGTTGTCTGTCGATTGACCTTTTCATGAGTAAACCACTGCGTTTACGAGACCATTTTGGTCTGATTTATTGAAGGATTATTTCTGCTAATTTATAGATTTATACCGTGATGAGTTAAAATACTACTTTTGTTGTGAAAGTTTAATGTGATCCCGGAACCCGGAACTGAATACCACGAGGACATGGTAGAGGGCAATCGTTAGTTTATAATAAAAAAATTGTTAGCATTCAGTTAAGTAGCAAAACATATTGTTATGAATGTTAAGAAATATTTTCATTTAAATTACGTGGTATTGTACATATTTTTACAAACAATTTTAATGTCTACTAAATATTAATTATACAAGTCCTTCCACTGCGGAAAGCGGTCCGCGCACGAATGCTAGTTGCATGTGCATTAGACAAACACGAGGTATAGTGCTTGCCAAAGGTTCAAGATAAGGCCAAGTTCGAAGCTGCAAATCCTAACTAAAATTAGAAATGCGAAAGTCTGTTTGTTTGTCCTTTTTGGACGCCCTAACTAAGCAACAATTCGACGTGATTTTGGCATTGTTTTGTTTCCTTCCATTCCGAAAATCTTTCACCGACATCAAGAACGGGCACCAGAATCTCAGCAATTAATTTATTGAAAAACCAATTTTATTAAAAGTCGACTATTTGAATGTTGATAGAATTAAATGAACGAGGAATTAAATAAAGGATTAAAATAAAGGGTAAGCGGAGATTATGTAAGGATTGTATCAGGTGGAAATAAATTATCTCCGCCAACACACGGGAGAGAGACATTATTAGTAACAGAGGCTGGCTTTGCGCATTGTATATAATTATCATCGCTAACATTTGTTACTACAAATTACCAACCAATACCCAAAGCGATATTAAATAGGTCTTACTAATAAATGCCATGTCCAAATATGTCAGTATTCCCTGGTTATTCGTATAGACATCAATGAACCAAATTAATGTGTGCCACGTTTTATGTTAATTTATTTTCCCTCGAGTACGAACGAAAATAATGAACTCGTCATCAACTATATCTTCATTTAACTTAATTTAGGCCAGTTGATAGTGTATACTTTAAGTATGACTTTTGATATTAAGTAAAAAATCATAATTTTTACATCATTGTTTCTACTTTTTTCAATCACCAGTGAACATCATCATCATACATATTCTGTTAATGGGAATTTAAAAAGTAATGTGTGTGCCTGAAGATTTTACTGACGGCAAAAGCATTAAAGATTTTTTTTTTTTTAATATCTAAAGAAATATCTTGACAATTTTACACAGACGTCGTTCCAGCCAAGCGTAAAAAAATTTCGCACACAAAAAGAATCTACATAATTATGTATGCCTTTACGATTTCGACATTTCATATATGAAATTACGAGCCGCTAAATATCTTCTTCCAAAATAAAAACGGGTCTGTGGAAATATTAATGTCATTTTAATACTTCACCGAGGCCGAAAGGGCTTGCTTTAATAAGCCGCCTGCATAAGTCAAATATTTTATGAACGCTGATGCCAAATAAATATCTCATGCTACATTCACGATGAGTTTCAAACGGGAGAAAGTAAGCTACGGTAACTTTGTTGCGTTTTATTTATTACACGGATCAAAATTCTAGGTTGAATTTGTAAAGGCAGGCCGCTTTTAAAAACGTTTTAATTAGATTAGTGCAGAGTTTTGAGATTTTTTTATGTATCTATGACGTTATTACATCCATCGTGGGTTTAAAAAAAAATTATGTTTTAAGTGAAAACTTCTTTAGCGGCGTTGTGCACATCAGAGTTTTAAATTTTTGGGATGGGTAAAAAATGTTAAAGTCGCGTGCCCCTGTTCGAAAATGCGTAAGACCATTTACCGTTGACCTATTTCAAATTACATAAAGACTCACACTTGAAAGATCTACGTATTAACTAATGTTAATAACAACCATTATACAAAGATCTCTCATTACTACCATCTTTCATATTGATGCCAGGTCAGTTTTAATGGATTTACCTGCCAAATCAAGATGGTCTCCCTTTTCATCAACTTTTTATGAAGTTGTGGTCAAGATAAATTGGATTTTGATCGTTATTTCCGTTTGAGCGGTTTTCACTTCTGCCGGCATCGGCACTCCCAGTGCAACCCGTTGTTTTTTTTATAAGAGTTGACAAAGAAAAAGTGCTTTACGTAAAGAAAATATTGATAATGTTTGTGATACATTATTTAACTACTATTTTCCTTCTAAGAAATATTTCACTAACGATAGAAACCCCAAAAACCTTACGCCAAATTACATAAAATCTTAGCCACTTCTAATTTGCATTGTTAAACGAACTTAGTTCCATGAATTAGTTCTCAATTACAAAGTTTTTAAACAAGCCTCGGCAAACTTAGTCTGTTCGCAATTACAACTTGGTTCATCAAGGTACCGGTCAGAACCCACCATTTCAAACAAAACAGTTATAAGACCTGTAAACTCATTATTTTAGCATACCTTTAAGTCGTGGTAATCATGCGAAGAGATTTTTAACATCCATTCATTAAAGCACGGGCAAAAGATGGTTAAGTGTAGCTTAAATAACAAATAACAGCATATTAACTTGAAAAAGTAATAAATTCAAGGATTTGTTATTTTCTGTCAGTAAGTTCTTAATTTCACTAAAAGGTACGTATATAAGGTACGTACGTACGTAAGGTAGGTATATTCATAATACTTTTATATAAATTAATCATCTTAGAAAAAGAAAAGTTATTCAATGCGTATTATTGATAAACCGTTCGCTTTATACTTATGTACTCTAATATTGCAATTTATTAGAGTTTAGATCAGTGTTTATTTTTATTACTTTTATATCAAAATTTTATCAATTATTCAACATTTATAACATTCATAATTTCTTTAATAAAGCTTTTCCGGAACTACGCCTTAACGGTGTGGTGACCGGTTTTAGATTCGCAGAAGTAGAATTAGTTGTAGACATATTTTTTAACACAACATCTTGTTCAATATTTCTATTATTTACTCTGAACGTTATACAATTCGTTATTCGACTACAACAACCTCTAGTATCTTCAAGGGCTAACACTTTATTTCTATTAATACATTATAAAAAAATGAAAACCGACTTAAAAAAACTAAAAAGCAAATAATAAACCTTTTGGAGTCGGTGCCAGCTACGGCAAAAAAAAAATAGTAGGACCGCAAACTAAAATGCCTTTTGAAGTCGGTTTTCATTTTTTTATAATGTATTAATAGAAATAGAGTGTTAGCCCTTGAAGATACTAAAGGTTGTTGTAGTCGAATAACGAATTGTATAACGTTCAGAGTAAATAATAGAAATATTGAACAAGATGTTGTGTTAAAAGATATGTCTACAACGAATTATTTTTGTATAAAAAGTTTTTTATTTTACAATTTTTAAAGATATAAGAGATCCTGTGCCTACGCTAATAACCGTCAACTCCTGATCACCTTTTACAAAATGCTGCTTTTCGCGGCGTTGGGACGTTACGAGTTCTCCCGATACTTCATCACCAGCTCCACTTCATCACATGCATAGAGTATAAATTGCTTATGAACCACATTAAAATAATCGTATCGTTTCCGTGAATTGCAAAGTATTTAATAGTTCCGATGACCATTTGTGGTCTTCATCATCAGTTCCACTTCACCAAATGATGCTTTCCGGAAGCATATGCATAAGTTACTATAGAAAACACCGAAATCGCTATAGGAGTGCCTATAATATTTGAAGAGTTCCCTGGATTTCTCAAGGATCCCATCATCACATCCTGACATGATGACAATGGGACCACATGGGAAGTATACCTTTTCGAACAAAAAATGAACACTGGTCCAGCCGTCTGCGAGTAATCGAGTAACATACATAAAAAAATCCGTTTCCGTCGTATTGAGAACCTCCTCCTTTTTTGAAGTCGGTTAAAAAGAAATTTCGTTTAACTATATGTTTTCCTATTCTATACCAAACATAAACTGCAATAACTTTTAATATGGATACACTATGTACATAAAATAAGTATTATTTATTACTTATTGAATGTTATTGACTTTCAATTTTATCTATATATCGTCAATCTCATCTAACTTATGGCTAGCTAAATTCACACTTTCAAAATCGTGATCATGAACTTTTAAAGGTACAAATTCATTTTTTTACACATTTCTTTCCTTAACTTTTATACAACAATCATCCAATGTTAAATCCAAGTAAGAATTAATTATATACACTTTCTTAGTTTTTAAATTCAGTTTGTAATACAATATTAGCTGTATATAACTTACAATTATCAGAAATTGATATTAGACCAGTATTATATAAATCTATGTCCAAGGGTTCTCGATTTTTACAATTCAATGTAGCAACTATTTTTCTAGGAGTTACAAAGATCTAATTATTTGTGTGGTAAGGTTTATTCCATTGTTAATTATTTATTAAACCTATTCTCGTATTGCATTCTATAGAAAGTTTTACATTATTAAACATTAGTTCTGTTTCACAAACTTTATTAGTTTATTATTAGTAGTCAATCTTCAAACTATATCCTTGCAACTCTATTCTATCGCATTGATAAACTATAATACCATCCATTTCTCGTAGAAAATCGCTGCCTATTACGATTCCATGTTCGATAGGAAAGCTATCAGGGACTACCAAAATAGTATGACAAACTAGTTTTTCTCCTAACTCGAAATTGAAGTGCGTATAGCCTATTGTTTCCGTAGAAATCGCGTATCCATCTATACCACGTAACTATAACTTTCTATCTTCGTAAACTGCCGTGCTCCCTTAAACGCTTTATTTTTTATTACAGTATCTTCTGCACCGTATCAAATATTTTTTTCCTTAACCCATTACTATTTCTCTGCTATTTAAAGTTACATAGAAGAAGAAGAGATCTCCGTATCTATCAACTTTACTCGGCCTTGGTATCGCGAGATATCCTTGGAGTGCCCGTTGTCCTTGGCCTGGTGGTTTAAATCTATCTGATTCCGCGAAAGTTTTGATTGATTCTGATTATTATTTGAATGATTAAATCGAAGGGAAATTAGAACTATTACCGTATGTTTTTTTCTATTATTTTGGTTATTGATTATTATTATTATTATGCCAACAATCTCTAGTAATATGACCGTTTTTGTTACAGATGTAACACGTTGATATTTTATTTGTTAGAACGATCCTTATTACTGGATTTCTTTTACATTGAAATTCTAAATGTTCTAACATTTAACAGTTGGGGCATCTTTTTGGTTTCACACAATGTCTCGAACTCATTTCTTGTTCTTCCGAAATTGCTATTGAAACAGTTGTTTCAAAACTGGGTTTTTGCAAATTTAATAAAATGTGTAATTGAGGATTTAGCCTACTAATAAAAAAAATCATACGATTCATATTTGGTTTACGCAAATATGACCATATCTCTCAATACCGCCAACAACTTAAGTGGCTTCCTATACGACGTCGCAGAGACATGCACATCCTCTCTCTTCTCTATACTGTGCTGTTCAATCCCAAGACTCCTTTATACCTAAAAGAACGCTTCACATTTCTTTCTTCCACTCACAATCTCCCTCTTCGCTCCTAGATAGATAGTGATCCGTCTTTATATTCCCCCTACCTCAACCAAATTTTACGGTCATTCCTTTACCTTTAAATCTATTCTGTTATGGAACTCCTTGCCTGAAACAATCAGACGTGCACAAACCTTAAACTCCTTCAAGTCCCAGGTTAAGGAGTTCTTTCTTTATAACCCATGAGTCCTACCCTTAGAAGGTCATGATTGTATTCTTCATTTTTTTTTCTTTTTATTTAGTTTTATCGCATTACATCAACTTCGCGTAAGCTGTATAAATTATATTTATTTTATGTATTTTTATTACGTTTTTTCTGTTGTGTTTATTACCCATATTGTGTATGTTTATCTTTTTTTATTATTATTTTTATTGTAGTTCAATAATCTACTTCCTTTATTATTTTAATTTCTTTTTATTTATTTATTTTTTGCGCACAATCTGCCCTATTTGACTCATCGACCAGTCTCAACAAAAAAAGGGTAGTCTGGAAGAGATCGCTGCTAAGCGATAAGGCCGCCCCTTTGTACAACTTATCGTATTATTGTTTCCATGTATGTTTCTGTTCTGTGTGTGCAAATAAAGTGTTATCTAGTCTAATCTAATCTAATAAAAATATTCAATGCTTGATTTTTTACTATAGATTTTTATTTTTTCATGCTCTTCTTTACTTAATTCCGGGTCTAAATATTTAACGATTTCATTCTAACTGCACCTGAGCAAAAGTACGCTTTTCCGAATAATTTTCAATAAATGATTTTCAAATATTCCCATGAATCAAAACTTCTATTTAAAAGAGTCGTTCTTATATATCCATATACTTTAGACAGGGCTATCGAAACTAATGCCATACTATATACTGAAAGCAGTAATGTGTAATCATTGTTACAATTATTAAAAAAAACATGTAATCCCCATTATAACGCGGAATCATTCGTTCTGCTAAACTAATATCTATTAATCCACCTGTGCTATTGACTGCTTCTTTAAATTTAAATACAAATCTTCAAATGACAATACCTAATTCTCAAAAACCTAATAATACTTTACCTAAATTATACTTTATCTAATTTTAAAAATTTTCGTGATCCGAAATACACTGTAGGAATCACTTAATAACTTTCACTTCACTTGATCTGAAGGATGAAATACACAGTAGAACTCATGTGTTTTACCTACTGCAGAGTCTTCTCACTTCTCTTCAATGAGTACGAGTTCTCTGAAGTAGCTGTTGCGATGCCGAAGCACTCAGCACTCCAGAGATGATGATCTTGAACCAGCGCCTCTCTTTGAAGACACAGCCGACGAATACAGCCGTGTGGTACGTAGTCAATCGGAGACCGGCTACACGTGTATTACAATAGCTGGACGTCGCGTCGTTAGTACTTGCGTCTGGTGCGAGTAGTGGTCGCGAGCGACGAACCGAATGACGGTTCTACACTTCCGAACAACTAACTTCACGAAGAATGTTCCGTTTTAACCGGATACGCATCTCTTCAACCAAATTGGTGGCTTTGGTGCATTCTGACACCAAAAAATATGTATGGCGCGCACGCTTACTGTGGGACGATGGTGTCTGAGGGGTGCTAGATATGAATATAACAAATGTTCGTTTCGCACACAAGTAGTTTATTAGTGACTTACAACACTTAAAGCTCTCACTGTAGACTGCATACTCAAGACAATCACTTTTGAATACGAATATGGTTGAATATGGCAGAACATTTGATACTAGAAATACGTTAGTAATAGTTAGTATTCTTTGCTAGAAGCGAGGACCCAATTCTGTGATAAGCATGTACTTTAACAGTAAATGTAAAAAAAAAAGGCCGGCATAGAAACAACAGAACTATATCCGACCTATGACGTCTTTATTCGTCATATCGAACCACCAATTGTATTATCTTAAACTATTTATATGTCGCGTCTGTATTCGATAAAATTATTCTTTCAATTATTCTGTTAGCTTCTCCTCCACTCTGCAAGGGATTACTACTTTTCCCCTAAAGCATTAATAGCTATTCTTACCATTTCTGTGCATTGCAAAATTGACACGTTATGTTCATCCTTTCCATTTTAAAAAGTCTGCTGCTGTAGTCGAGACTCGCACTCTCTAATGCAGCATGTCAAAAACATACCAAATGCTATCAGCAACTGCCCATTTCCGAGCTTCTGCTTCCTTCAGTCTCGGCAGCTCGCTGGGACTCCAAATGATAAGTGTGCTGTTGTCGTCGGCGATCCTCCTGCTTTGTCGTTTCGGCAGCTCTCAAGCTGCGAGGGGGAATTGCGTCTTATGCATACATTTCCGCTGGTGGACGATAGGGTTATGTGGGCCTCTCTTATAGTAGGCATACCCATTAAAAAAAAACTCTTACGATATGCAGCCGGAAACCGGGGGGGTTTCCACCACACTACCACACCACAGCTCTCAAGCTGGCCTGACGCTGAGCTTGCTCCGCATTCCGCGCCTGTGATTTTTCATACTAACATTTTGTTTGTAAAACGTACAAACTTTAAAAATTTTACAAAAAGATATAAGCAAATTAGCTATAGTCAAATGGAATTACATTCCATCTCTAATCAAATAGATGGAAGGAGATAACATCGTATTCCCCTATTCTTAATAACTCGCATTTCTGTCTAATAGAAACTGCACATTTATATCGCGAAATAGATTGGTGTACGGTTAATACATTATAACAATTCCGAATATTGGATCCCCTCGACGATGATTCGGTTTGATGTCATACTTCTTGCGCATGAGCGATCTCAAATAGGTTGCCTATAGATTGTAATATATTTTATCAACATAGCTGTAACGCCACAGTGATGCAACTTTACTTGAGATTTCAAAACTTTATGCTTAACTCTTAATTTATGTTTTTGTTATTTTAAAACTACCAACTTTCATAGAAAAAAATGACAGAATGAGTTTTGTTGTCTTTTTTTGTTTTTTTTTTTATTTGAGCTCAAATCAATAAGATTAGCTTAGTGCAACACTTAAAACTTAACAAAGTTAAGACAATACCTACATTATTTCCACCTCTACCATTCAAAGCAGTTCGCCATGAACCAGTGTCTGGCGCCCACGACGTGATTGATATTCAATATTTTTATTAAACTGATTTATTCGGTTTTGAATAAGCAATTATGATGATTGCAAAACATAATCAAAATGTATTTTATACGTATCTTTATCGCATAAGCTGCTGCTATCAAACCGTTGTATTTCATTCCATACTAAAATAGAGCTTGGAATGAAACAATGCAGCGTTTTTACTCGATTTAATCCTCTTTGTTGGGAGAGGAGCGTGGATTTATTTGGTCTGACAATTTTATCTAAAAACATGGTTAGCTCCACTCTGTCTTTTATGGGTAACAAACATTTTTAAAATTGAAAAGAATATATTGCCTACAAACCACACTACTAGTTATAATTCCAAAAAAAAAAAAAAATTTTGCGGAGAAATAATTTGATAAAATTTTAGCCTGTTCAAATAATTGTATCACCAACCAACCAAACAAAGGATAGAAAATCTATGCCTCATAATCCCGTCGCATACAAAACGTAATTAATACCCAACAGAATTTATGCACTTGTAACGTACCTACAAACATTGAAATTTTGTACTATGTAAAAAAATATCGTAAGATCTGTTACATATTTATGAAATAGCACAACGTAATATTAATATATAAGTGAACAGAGTTTCATTTTAAAATGATATCACGTACGAAAATGATTAACTACATTTTACTCTTTCTTTTACGCAGGTTATTTCTCATAATTGCCATAATTGCATTGCATTCAAATCATAGAGGACAGGGCGTTTCGATGTCAATCAATATGATCCATGGAGGCCAGAGTAGCTATTATATTACGGACAGAACCATTAATTAAAGCCATCCAGTCGTTTGTAAGGGCGCCTTTAATAGCTGCCTGTGATGTCAAGTCATTGATCGATGAAAAAGCGAACTTTGTTAAAATAGGTGCAACAGGAAGTTTGAATGCACACAAAAGAGTATTTGGTCAATGCTTTTCAATAGGATATAAATCTATGAGAAATGAGATCCATGCTGTTTAACCGCTTTTCTATACTAATATTATAAAGAGGAAAGATTTGATTGTTTGTTTGTTTGTTTGCTTGCATTGAATAGGCTCCGAAACTACTGAACGGATTTGGATGAAATTTGGTACAAAGATAATACTATCTACTATGGTAGATGACTATGTACTATCTTTGTACCAAATTTCATCCAAATCCGTTCAGTAGTTTCGGGATAAAAAGTATCTTACAGGACAGGATACTTTTTATCCCGATATTCCCACGGGAACGGGAACCATGAGGGTGAAACCGCGAGCGGCCGCTAGTAAAAAATATTTGTATCACTGGTTTTCATCTTATCGAGATCTGTGTATGCAATGTAATTAAGTTGATAATGTAGATTAATCGCTGGCGCTGTATCATATCATATTGATATGATGCCAAAAGGTTGAAGGCTCGGTTTGAATCCTAAAATCTTTTTTTATTCTTGTGTCTAAATGTGTGTATGTTATGGCCCTTGTTTCCAATGTCCAAAACGTAGTGCCACTTTAAGTTCCGAGCAACATTTGGACTATATGACATTGTCTTTATAAATATAATAGAAGCGAATATATCACACATTATATATATTATCTTGAAGTTAATAAAAACACACAGTTTATAATGCATTATATTCTTAGGATTTAAATGAAGGTTCTATTGAGGCATAAGTAGTGTTAAAAGTAGCAGACGTCGTACAACTTCCAGACTTCAGATTAAAGTCTAAAATGACTAGTCTACATTTATAAACATGGTTTACAACACTAATTCCCTTCCTACATGAACAACTCTATGACATGCCATAACCTTTTCAAGCGAACGAAATTCATGATCAAGAAATGTGATAATAAATAATGCTTAAAGTTCTTGCAACACTAAGCCGAGAAGCGTGAAGCTATCGGTAATTTTGTATGGCCCATACAAAAACTAGAGTACGATCTAAATAACTCTGAAGAGGCAACCTATACTAAAAATAGAGCTGCATGCAGCTACTTCTATTACTTGGTATTTAATCTTTTTATATCTTCAGTACTAGCGATCCGCCCGCGAAGTTTGCCCTCGTGGAATTTTCATAAAAGATCATTTCTTAACGACAATAAATGACCAATGGCCTTCTCCAAGGTGTTATATATGTCTCTAACAAGTAAAGTAATAGTGATGTTTGTATAACCAGTAATGTATAACTGAATCATGAGAGTCTAGCCTTTGAAATTAAATTAAAGTTTAATAATGTTATTGAAATCACCAAATATCCAAAAGATATTGTTATAATAATGTTATAAAAACATTTGAAATGTACGTTAATTTGTATTAGATTTAATACAGTATTTGAGTATAATAATTGACGACGGACACTGCTTAATATTTAATTCACTTTTAAAAGTAGGTACTTTAATTATAACTTTTTAATTTTGCATTTTATAATGCTATTTTTATGTGATAAATATTAAACAAGAAATTATATTAGAAAAAAGCAACTAGTCTCATCCCGTCAGGGCGACATGAGACTAGTTACTTTAATTTCTTAATTCATGAAACCGCCATCATAAAAGACAAATTATTGTCGTTTGTGCATCGATAGTCAGTTCAGTTACTTATTAATATTAAACTTGAATATATCGATATTGGTGTCAATTTCAATACGATGTAATAAATTATTTCACGGAAAACATTGATGTTGCGCAAAATGTCATAGGAACCGGAACTAGCTCTCAGCGAATAATTTCAAAATTTGATCCTTTTTTAATTAAAAATGTTCTCAGCAGTGTCCGTGAAAAAACTATGTTTTTATCTATTACTAGAAAATTAATTTTCCTCTGCTGTTTGTTCTTAAGCTTACAATGTATGGGCGCGGAACACTGTCCTTTAAATAGAGATGATGGTTGGAAGATACCACCAGCTTGGGACCCTATTATGTATAAATTAAAGTCTCAACCCAAATCATACACTGCTAGACCTTAAGATACTGATTTCCGTTTAAATATTAAGACATTTGACAAAAAAGTCAAAATTAAATATTAAAATTGAATCAGAATTAACGAACTTAGGGGTATCCGGACTGAAGTGGAATCTTTTGTTGTGACTGCGGGGTTGGGGGGATTCTTAATTAAGTGTCGGTACCTCCTCTACTTAATGCAATGAGTTCACGGCCCGTTTAGCATTCATAAAATTCTCTTGAGCTCAGCGATTTTTCCTTAACTAGCGGAATAAAATTTGCATATGGCAACGCTTAAATGGAAATGCACCGGGTACTGCACAGTGGATACACGATTTTAATTGTTTAACCATTAGTGGTTAACCAAACGAATACTCATTATACTGATTTTGAAATGGTTTATATTGCTGGGCATAACCTTTTAACCTTTCGGAGAAACGGATTTGTGGCAGTGGGTGACGTTTACATTAATGATTTTATAATAATCGCGACAGATTCTCCATTTTCCATAAAGAACTTTTATTTGTAAAGTAAATCTCCGTTTTTGGACAATTACGGCCGCTTTCACCACTTACTGATAAGTTCTTTAGTGAAGCCCGAGGTTTCGGGCTTCACTAAAGTCTACTTAATATCACCTAAAATAAATAAATGCTTACCACTTACCTACACATATTTTTAAGTATACCAAATATTCTACTAGTTACGTTAGTAACTCTAAGTTTTTTGATACATTATTTCCGGGAAGTTTATCATCATTATGATTGTGAGACGCCATTATGATACGTCGATAATAGTTTTAATATGCACTATAACTCTTCCCGTCCACATTTTCATTACTTATATTGCAGTTATTATATCACAAAATTCGTTGCATGAAAAATCAGTTAAAAAAACTGGGCGCAAGCTATCAATCAACATTATGTACAATGGGTGAAAAATATAAATCTTTCGGCAAATACGATTTTCAACCTTAACACGAAGGACTTAAGGTTAGATTCCATATTCAAAGATACAAGTTCCGGATTGCATTTTTGTGGAACGTTGTACCTATTACTGACTATGGTTGGAAATTAACAGGCAACGTGATGAAGTAAAATTATGACTGCAATTAAAATCCCTGAAATAATTGCTATTAATAGGAATATTATACGATACTAACGTCTAAACTGAATTGAATCCATTTGAATGCCGCTATTCAGAAGGTTTGATGGTGAATCGTTTCAATAGAGTCACGACACCAACACAATTATTAGTTTTAGTGACAGACTATCGGAAAAATCCTTTGTCAGAAATTGAAGACTTGAAAAATTAGTGATTCGGAGACTGTCGAATGCAGATTTTATTTTTTTATTTTTCGAGGAGTTATAATATAAAGGTTCGGAGAATACTCGTTAAATCGTTGAATTAAGTATTTGCAATTGTATCATGTTGATTATGTGCAAATTGATTTAAATGGAGCTAAATTATAAAGTTCTGTGGCAATTAGGGTTCTCTGTACAAATAGTGTAATCGCTTTGATGACACATCTATCTGCCGATATTCTCTATTTTGAATAACACAAATTTCAAAATTCAGAATACGCAGTAAACTACGACTTTTCTTATAATTATTGAAGTATTCATAACATTACTTTTATAACATTTATAACTGACATATAATAAAATTACTAGGGCGGTTACAACCCGATACTCGGGTTCGTCGATCGACGAAAAATTCCAAATTATGCGAAAATCTTTAATTGCAGTTTGTGATCATCACGTTTAACATTTTGTATATTTTATAGTTTTCGGAACAAATAGACTCGAGTACCTTTAATTTGATACCTTACTCGGCCGCGTACTACGCGCCAAAGTCCCTATCGAGTCGTCACAAAATTTGCAAACCTGAATTAAGTATATAGATAGAAGATAGATAGATAAGACTGCGGTAACATTTTTCATTGACAAAACTGTTAATATTGTAACGTTGACATTTATATAAATCTTGTGTTTCATATCAATTTATTAGGTACTTAATTTTAGTTTTTGACATTATAAATTCTTATTTGACTGAGTATTATACTCTTAGTTACTTAATTTATTTTAATTTGACGTAACTATTCTTATTCTATATTCTTTGGACATTATTTTGAATTTTATTTTACATTGCATGATTATTATTTGACATTTGTTTTTTTTTTTATATTGTGTATATAAATTGTAAATAAGGTAATTCTAATTCATTCATTTATATTATTGTTAGATTAAACTTACTGGCGTTTAGGTGTATTCTGTCAGCCTGTAAGTATATTGAATTGAATAAATAAATAAATAAAACAAAAAAAATCAAAGCACGAGTAAAATAAAAATCTCTTGTAGACGAAAAAAATATAGCGTTGTCCGTATGTATAATATGTTAATTTGCTATCTCCCTACACTTATTAATGCGCCAACCCACCTAATGTGTATGTTTACTGCTTTTATAAAAGGGGCAGACGCTGAGCCCTAACCCCTAACGTAGATCGATGAGGCATTATGATCTCCCTCCATATTTCGCATAATCCCATAATTGATATAAAATCCGGGCTAGCTTTCTGCTAACCCGCCCTAAGAATTATAATAACCAATTGGTGGATTTAAATGATTAATGTGGTAAGAACAAATTTACTTGTCAAAACTGTGATGACATAATCTTTATTAATAACGGTATTTGCCCTAATTGAAGACAAATGCGATGGTGTTATGAAAATTTTAATACAAACAAAATTAAATACTGTGAAAAATTAGGTTGTACAAGGACAACAGAGAAGTATCGTTCCTTTTTTATTTAAAATGACAATATTTTTTTATATGGTGTTATTCCTTACATTTATCTCAAATTTTCAATTGTTTTTCGAATTGTAATTATTAGAACATTATATCATTTTGTTGTTAGCTTATGAAAGTGCCTACGTTGTTTGTTTTAGTAACTAAATATTTGGCTTTCTTTCTTACTGTTATTCAAATACCAGCTTCGGCCCGCGACTTCGTCCGCGTGGTCTTAAGAACTTGATCCAGCGAGATTTAGTAAAAGAAAGAAAGAACTTTCTTTCTTTTTCCTACCCTAATTCCGCAATTCTTTAAAAAAATACGCCACCTATTACGCTGTAGTGTAATATCCCGTACAAAATAGGGTTTTTTACGCAACAAAAAGTAGGCTATGTTCCTCTGAAAGCTTTAAAGTATCTGTGTCCCGAATTTCATTCAAATCCGTTCCGCTGTTCTTGCGTGATAAGTTAACATACATCAAAACTTTCATATTTATTAAAATTAATAGGATAGGATAGGAGGATATCCAAAATTTTGTGGCGTTATCTATTAAGCCCGTGTTGATTTTTGAATTTTACCGTAGGAATTTGGGATTTTTACGGGACCAAAAGTATCCGATGTTCCTCTCCAAGCTATTCAGCCATTTTTCGTGATTGAGAACCTATTAAACATCCAAACATCTATACATCTACACATTTACAATTATAATATTAATAGGTGGCAGGATGGTTGCCTGGAAGAAATTGCTTTTTAATGATAAGGCCGCCATTTGTACAACTCTTGTGATGTCTATATATATGTATTGTATTATGTTCTTGGTGTACAATAAAGACTATTTCATTCATTCATTTATTCAAGATTTCTAATATGTGGCGCCGTCTATTTTACCCCACTTAGTTTTTTTTTATATTTTCTCGTAGGAATGAGAGATTTTAATGCGACAAAAAGTATTATTATGTTCCTCTTCAGGCTAAAAAGTGTCTGTGTCCTGAAATTCATTTTTGCGAGATTAAGTAACAAACTTCCAAACATTCACCTCAGTAAGTTCAGTAGTTTTTTTGCGTGAAAGAGTAACAAAGTTCTATATCCATCCGAACATCCTCACAACCTTTCGCATTTATAATATTAGTAGATTTAATAATTATTTATTGATTAAATTGTGGACTTAAATGCCGTTACATCCGCAAGGAATCTGGGGGTCAATTCTGCAAAATTTTTGTCATAATCGTCGCTCAGTGGTGTTTCAATAGTAGTGTTTATTTACACTGTTGTAACAAGAACTGTGTAAAACAGCACTACCATTGAAACATCACTGGAATACCATTGTGACTAAGCATTAGCAGAATTGGGCCCCAGGTTATCGTGCGGACTTAGGATGTCGCGTGGTGGTGCCATTTATCGGAATAAAAAGTATTCTATGTCCATCTCCACGGGTCAAGTTATGTTCATACCAAATTTCACAAAAATCTATTCAGCGGTTTACTGGAGAAAAGGACTAGCCAGATAGACAACAGTCACTTCCGCATTTATAATATAAGCATGAATTAGTGTAAATGGAAAAGTATTTCATGTCACCAAGTATTGTAAAAAACATGCAAAGTCGCTGTCCATTTTTTTTAGGGTTCCGTACCTCAAAAGGAAAAAACGGAACCCTTATAGGATCACTTCGTTGTCCGTCCGTCCGTCCGTCTGTCAAGACCGTTTTTCTCAGGAACGCGTGGAGGTATCAAACTGATATTTATATCTAATACTCAGGTCTACTGTCCCTTGGAGCTGTGAAAAAATCAAACTTCTAAGCCAAAGCAATCAAAAGATACAGCCGTTTATGCCGCAAATTTCCGAAAATTTTCTAAACTCGCATGGGAATCAAAACCTACAGGGTACTTCCCGTGAACTTAGAATCTTGAAATTTGGTACGAAGTAACTTCTTATAGTACAGATAAAGTAAAAATTGCGAAAACCGTAAATTTTTAGTCACATCATATAATAAAAAATATTTTTGAAAATTTTAAATTTCATTTTGCAATAGAAATACCATAACTATGACGCGATTGTCGTGATGGGTGAATTTTAACTTATATACCTACAGGTGTGTACGGAACCCTCGGTGCGCGAGTCCGACTCGCACTTAGCCGTTTTTTTTTCTATACATTATTTATAGTCCTTTAAACCTTTTAGGGTTGATTCATATCCACCGCGTCGGACTTCGAATCGATGCCATTTTCGTAATCAACATCCCATAATAAGTGACTTTTACTTTGAAAATAGAGGACTTTTCATACTCAACTTCATCCCCCTTTCACCCCTTTGGTGTTGGAATTTTCAAAAACGCCGAGACATTGAAATGTTTATTTTCAATATTCAACCTAAATACAAAATTTGAAGATCATCACTTCAAAACTGTCGGACTTTCCTACAAACTTTCATCCCCTATTTACTGTCTGTCACTGTCTATCTCCCTTAACACTTAAATGAGCTAAAATGCCACGACAATACAGCTCCACTATTTTCTCGACCACACACAAGTGTCTTGTAAATTGATACAAAGCAAACATACGTCGCATATTTGCGACAGAATTCACCGCGTCTTTTCTGTTGCTGTCGAGTGGGATGGTTGCATTGTGTTTTTGTTGTGACGACGTTGTTTAATCCCGGGTTTTGTAGGGACGGGAATTGTTTATTTTTATTTATTCTTTATGAAAAATTCATAATGAATAAATAACAAAAAAATAATGGGAAATACAATTATACGTTTTTTTATCTACAACGGGGAAGTGCCTTCATCATACCTAAGTAATGATATGATAAAGAATGATATACGTAAAGGTAGAATCGCACTTCTCCCAGGATCTTCTGCCACTGAGGAATGGACTATAATATCACTTAACTACCGGAATTAAAAAAAAAGTTGTTATGGTGACAGAATTGGGTAAAATTATTGAGCCTAGAAAATATAGAAAATATATTTAGCCAGGACGACTTGCAAAAACTAAACCAAATACAAAATATACCACCACTGGGAATAGAACCCGAGATCTTTTTATCTACTAACAGTGAAGTTACCACTAGACCGTGTTTATGTGAACGAGAACTGTAAGGGATAGAGAATTATAGAAGCTATATTCTAAAATCCCGGATAATGAAATACCCGGGCTTGCCAATCCCTATGCGTCCCGTCCTTTGCTGATGAACGAAAAATGTGCATCGAGGGTCGACTTGCAACTTTGCGAGGGTGGACCGGCTCTAATCGACCCGCCCGATAAGCAGGGACGCGTGCACGCGTTAGTTACGCGAGTAATGAATCTGTGCCCGCATTTTAGGGTTAACATTGTTTCGGTACGTTTGTCGCTATTAGTTAATAGTTTTTGAATACTTTTGAGGTTTTGCACTGGGGGAAAGGAAATTTAAGCTGACTTAAATCCAAGTGCTATAAGAATTTATTGCATTTTTGTCAAGTAAAAATTAAGTACTTACACAACACACAAAACCCATTAGCGTTAGCTATATTAATAAATAGCCTTTTGCGAAAACGCATCACCTCCTATTTTGTTTTTCAGAATTCATCAAAAAGAGTTCAATAGACGTACCTATGGGTAAAGTTGGCGTAATTTTCAACTTTATACTTAAATTTTCAAATTAGAAAACGACGGCCATTTACGGAAATAGTCAATTTTAAAGGAACATATTAAAAGATTCAAATCTCATTATTGAACATATTTATAGCTAAAATCTATCAGAACCGAAATTTCATCTGTTTATCGAATTAACTTAGTATTCATTATTGTAGTGTTTGGTAAAAAACAAATATAAAATATCTTATCTTGGCTCTGATATAACTTAAAACAAATTTAATCATTCAGATGTCTTGATTGTAATGCTTTAAGTATTAAAAAATTCGGTGGCCGATGAAAAAAATATATATCACTATCCATACAAAGTTACCCAAACCCCTTTAAATATCTAATAAGTTTGAATTAACACATAAATAAAGTGACACCAAACTAAATTTTCAAATCAACCTCACCTTAAAAGTACACACGGGAACACAATTGACCCATCCGCTGTCCGGCTTTAATTACCGCCAGACGAAACTTTCCAAAATTAACTTCATATGTGTGTGACGTTGAAAATTCGCACATTTATCACCCACGTCGGGCTAAATAAAGAGATAGTGGTCACGTGACCCGGCAGGCGTGGCACAAGACCATAACCTTAAATCAGGGATGAGTCTCTAATTGCTCAGAAAACATTAACGCAGATGTACAGACGGTGCAAGTCATAAGCTCTAGCACAACTTTTTGCACCCGAAAGCGGTGAGAGCCACATGAGTACTATAGATTTAGGATAGATCTCGACGTTCGAATGCAGAAACCAATAATAAATGTAAGTATACTTAATGATTTCTTTATTCGCTTGCCTGCCTTTCCTAACCATTTTCTTAGAAGCATGCGAAATAATGCACTCCTATTTCAATTCAAGCCCCCAACATAAAATTTTCTTTATGCCATTACCAAATCAGATTTCATAGCCCGTTCCAGAACGAAAGTTTTTAATCGTTAAAACGTTTAAAAACAAGTCATTTTTATAGTCACTCCTCGCTTTCTTTTATAACTTTATCCACGCAAGTTTGTGCATCAGAAACTGCATCTGGGAAAGAACTGATAATTTTATTCCCCTCACTAACCTTAGCTAAGGGTCGAACGAAGGGATGTTTAGTGTCTGTATGTTGCGTAAACGATGCCACCCTGGACAATTTGATTCTCAATACATTTTTATTTCAATGCCATTGCGGGGGTGTTAGTGATGTAAATATTCAGTGGATAATTTTATAGTCTTTAGAGCAAACTTTTTGTTTGCATCTTTATCAGTATTGGATTTAAAAATAACACGGTAATTAAAATCTTTATTAAACCTTGGTACAATCGGGAAACTTTCCGGTTAACCAGTACAGTTATTTTGGGAAGTTTTCTCGGAAAATACTAAGGTTAAAGAAATAATTTATTATTCAAATACAATACCTATTAATGTTCTATAATTTGTGATATAAAAGTTTTCTATATATCTGTTACTTTTTAAAATAAAGCTCCCCAAAAAAAAACTTTACTGGTCAACTGGGAAGTTTCCCGACTGTTCCTACAACTCATCATACTAAGTACAAAATCTTAACCGACTACGTAGAAATCATTTTTAGCCGACTAAAAACTGGATGAGGTTATCGTTATCATATCATTGCTCATGTTTAAGTTGTACTACTTTCAGTGCAAATGGATTAAAATAAAATAAACCATCCAGTAAATAAGACCTTGTAACGAAAATCCAAGGCTAATGTAACCCATTATTATGTTGTAAGCTGTGAGCATAGTTCCATTTTTTATTTGTGACCGTGTTAACGAGCTTAAGCTCCAAAAACAAGGTGTAGTTAAAACAATATTTATCTTAATAATTAGTAAAAACTAGCCAAGCTCCGGTTCATTTGATAAAGGTGCGTGTAAACGGGCAGGGTTGCGTGATAGGCCCAGGGCGTATATAAATTAAAACATAATTGTGTTATCGTGACCTCGTGCTTTAATGCATTTTGCTCGACGGTGAAGGAATGAAACGCTCTAAAATTAATTACTTACAGTTTTCAAATTCATTGAAATTTTTCTTTGTGTACATAACCCGTTTTTTGGTGGCACTGAATTACGTTTTTGCATGTTGTGAAATAATTTATGTTTGTTTAGCATAAAACTAAAAATGTTTACAGTTTAAGTCAAGAAAACTTTATCACCTAGGCCATAAAAATACGTCACTGACGAAATATTTACAATAAATACTATCGGTCATCGCATTGCAGCTGATCTTACGTTCTTGGCCAGAGGTCGTGGGTTACATGATGAAGCAAATGTTTGTAAATTTCGTATTTATACCTATGTCTGGGTGTTATTGTCTAGATATTTATATTTAGTATAGATACCTAACTATTATAAATTGTTAGTTTCAATATCTGTAA
The DNA here is from genome assembly GCA_910589605.1 of Chrysoteuchia culmella. Taxonomy (NCBI): domain Eukaryota; kingdom Metazoa; phylum Arthropoda; class Insecta; order Lepidoptera; family Crambidae; genus Chrysoteuchia; species Chrysoteuchia culmella. The sequence goes on along the minus strand of OU342654.1, from coordinate 9,615,605 downwards.
CACAAGCCTGTAGGTACTCTGCGGGTGACATGTGGCTGAGTTTATTATGATGATGATGAACTGCTTAAAAAATGGTGTTAGGTTGATGTATGAAATTTGCAGTGATATCGGTATTACCTTCATTTAAAGAGTGGAGTATCGTATATTTTACTGTTTTTTTGTTTTTCAAAACAACTAAGCTAACCAAAGCGAAAGACTTAGCAGCAACAAACAAGTAGTAAAATTCCTTCAGCCTTATTATCGAGCGATATAAGCGAAACTCCTCAGTGTTCCAGGCTCCCAGGGCAAACTAACTATGCACGAACGTTACCGCATAGCGACAAAGTTTGAACTGTAAATTTCAATAGCATGCAAAAGCCACAAATTTGAGGGTAACCAGTTTAAACCGGTTAAAGTTGGCCCAAGTTGGTGTTCCCTTACAATAAAGCTGATGGCTTGGTCTTAAGCTTTGCATGTTAGTATAAATATGAGACTGTAAATAGTGCAATAAATCAGGCTCAAGACAATGAGTATTAAAATTCTCATATTTAATAATAGAACTTTAAAAATTGTAACAACTTTCCAGAGTGAGAACTTTACGGTTGTTCGAGCCAAATAAAAATATCTTTGGCAGCAATATTTTATGCCATCGCTTCACCAACCTATAAATAGATAGAATCTATATCAGTAACAGGGTGTTTTTTAAAACGTATCAACCCCATGTTTTTATTTTTGGTAGATACTTCCAGAAAATATTAAAAACTACTTATACACCGGATGTCTCCATTAACACCGATCTCCCCTAATACATCCTCATTGATTGCTCCAGATTGGATACATGTTTTGTTTAACGTTGTTCACAGTCGATAACGATCTTCTGATAATCTGAAACACCTGATAATGTTGGAGTGTAAACTGATTATATTTCTGGATCAAAGTTTGTAAGATAACTTGGATGATGTAATTTCCTCCTTTAGTTTTTCGAGTAGGTGATTGCAAGTAGGTAGTATGAATACTACTTTTCTACTCTATTCGCGGATACTTTAGCTTAGGTTATTGTTAAAACATTCCACCACTGCTGGAACGTTTCATCGGGATCAAAAGTCTAAGTCTTATTTTGGGATCAAAGGTCTCACAAAATTTATTAAAAATACGTTCAGCCGTTTACGCAGTATTAGGTAACAAACAATTAAAACATTTAAAAAAACCTTTTGTATAGTATTTGTGTTCCTCCAAATAAAAATCAAAACTTCATTCATAGCTTCAACAAATACTTTCCAATCTATAATACAGAAAGCCCGCACACTCTTTTGGATGGCTATTATTTCCTATGGTAAAGTTGGCCGCATATTCTGCACGTCGCAGATGATACATATTCAAATCTTAATAATAACCTCCGGGCATCTCGCAATTTTTCACGTCCAACTTGCCGTAACTTACGTTCACAAGTTGTCACATAATTCTTATTTGGCGACCGTGTCGACGTACCAAAAATAGACGGCCTGAACTTTTTAATAGGTGTTCGGGCGCTTTGAGAGAGCCGAGCAGTCGGCGCCTCGGTCTTCGAGACGACTTTTATGACTTTCAGCACAAATTGCTTCTCTACATTTGAATATACTTCCGAGCGATCGAGCTTTTATTATCTGACCTTATTATAGTTTAGATGATACCGTATGAATGAAAGTGCACGTGTGACATGAATTAAATGAAAGTATTATTATTGTTTTGCAGCGTGACAATTATGATTTTAGTGTTTTAGTTTATATTCGCAATGCTATATTTCATCATAATCATTATCTGTGCTTATTGCTGGGTACTGGCATTTCTTTTTTTATGAACGACGGAAGACTCTTAGCCTTCATTATACCAGAAGTTAAGTATAGACGAAAGCGAGCCTCTTCGGGAGTCTTCAATTACTGAGGAACTGGCTATCTTATCTCTAACTGCCGGTATATAACAATGCTGAAAACATTGTTGTTACGGCGTCAGACTTAGATAAGATGGCTAGACAGGCGGACTTACAACAAGTCCTACCATCAACCAAACCGAATACAATATGTACCCCCCGCTGGGAATCGAACCCGGGACCCATGGGACTCAAACCGGTGGTTTTACAACTAGACCACAGAGGCGGTCTTTTGGATGGGTGTGGAAAAAATGCTATGACCCACTATGCCGGCCCAAAACTGAATGCTATCTTTATAAGATCTAGTTCATACCATAACAAAAAGTCCAACAGACGTTGCACATTTCCTAAAACAAAGTAAGTAGGTATTCTTTAGGTAAACGCTTTGATATACTGGTAATTCTTTATAAATTATTCAATATCTTCAATTTATCTGCTAAACCAGCTAACTTTAACGTAGAATAAACTTTACGTACAAGTTAGATCAAGTTGGGTAACTTAGTACTATCGGGTGCTAAGTCAGACGGGTTCCTGAATTGAACGTTTTGCAACTTTTGCTACAAGTTAATCTAATAGTTAGCTTGCTACGTCTGTAGTTTTGTGCTCTAGTTGGTAAAAATTAAATTTCAGTTTTCTTTGTAATAACACAAAAAAGACTTCTTAGATTTCAATCTAAGAAGTAATAAGTTAAGTGTCGTTTTTCATCTCAAATAAGATCGTGAAAGCGTTTGATTTTTGTTTGGTGTTGGTCAAATACATTACACCATTTGCTAACTGATTAGATGGCAATTCACTCCACTTAAAGAAAACTTAAGTTGACATAAGTAAAAACACTAGTTACGCTTGTTTTAAAGTCTTACTCTTTTACTGCTATTCCAAAAACAATAGCAATTTGAAAGACCATAAAAAACTACGTAATGTATCTATATAAATTCAGAATATCGATGCAAGTATTAAAAAAATTGTAATAATAACATACATCAGCATAATTCAGCTATCAGGATCTCTAGATATGTCTTGTCATACTGAGATGCCGTCGGCATTCAAACTAGGAGTCTGCGAAGTTAGTCGTATCGGGTGCTAAGTCAAGCCAGCTCTGCAGAACATTTTGTGGTGAACTTCCGGAAGTTAATCCAGCATTTAGTTCACGTACAACTGGTGTTCGGGTTAAGTTTGCTCTTCTAGTGACTATCTAAGCTTCAATATCTTAATTTTAGCTGTACATACAAATATCCATATTTTAAATACTATTGTATTGTTCGTCTGGTACAGTTTCAAACCTGAATCATTGAAATTATTTTGAAAAAAGACAGAGACCTTTTTTATTAGAAAAAATACACGCTCGGCAGACGCTCGGGCAATCGCTATGTTATTATAGACGACAAAGATTTATTGATGCATTTGATTTATTCCCCGTCTAGTTATTATCTATTACTTTAGAATCATGATTTTGTAACTGGATAAAACATTTAACCATGTATTTAAATTTATTACCAGAAAGCTAACTGTCTTTGTAAATCTCAATATCCCTCAGACTACAATAAAAAGGAGCAATACCCTTAGTTACTGCTTAAAGAAAACCATAAACAAAAATCTCATTCAAATTCATTTATTCAAAGTTTACACCTTCCATATAAATATTAATTATTGAAACATAAACAGATTAAGCTCATATACATACGGGAAGTTCGATCAAATCCTGCATTAGTCCACGACTAATGTCCACACATAATTGTAATCCCTTTGTTAATGGTGCTGGACATTCCAGCTAATGCATATTGATGGAACATTAATGCTTTTCATCGTGGACTTAAACCCTTTCATCGTGGAATCATCTTTCATTAATTTAAAAGGGACATCACGTTGAGGGTCGCGACTAAGTGAATTAGAATTTCGATTTATCGATTCTGAAAGATTAATGGATGACAGTATAATTTTAACTCTTATAGGTCAGAGGTTTGTGTTGTGAGAGTAATAAAAATAGCATTAACGTTTACTTTCTTCCGGATAGTCAAAGCTAAAATTCACTTGAAACAGTGTCAGGTATTATAAATCAGGTAATTTGAGACACTATGTTCTTAACATATCCTGTGCTGTGATATAGGTAACCTGGAAAATGAAGAAGTATCTTAAAATGTGTAAGAAAGTATTACAAAATGTATGTACAATGTAAGATCATCTTTCTCAAATATTCACTTCGCTGATTATAGACCTGATATAATAAGTTATGATCATAAAGTAAAAATTATTTAGGCAATGAAATAGTGCGACGCTAAATCCGATAGCTGTTTAGTAATGCAATGCTCAAAAGCCAAATGTCAAAGTCTGACGGAAAAAATACGCAAAAGTTCTTCCCACCAAAACCCGTTTATTTTCAGCTTTGTATTTGTAAAAAGTTTTTACAAAGCAAAATACAACTGATTTAAATAATAGATAAGAAAACTTCTATCCTTATTGTCGAAACAATTCTCTTACAGATTGAGTTGCACTTCTGAATACTCGACCAACTGGTTGCACCGCTTGGAACTTCTATTATTGAAGAAAATAACCCACGATCGCCGAATTGAATAGAAATTTCGCAGACATTTAAAAGAAGGTATGTTTGGCGGTATTGATTGAAATAGAATTTATAATCTTACTCATTCTATGCACAGAAGAATACTGCACCTGCCTTGGTCAAATACTAATAATAATTTATAGCTAATAATATTAATACGCGCCCGATTACATACCGAAAATATCAGGACAGTCTGGCTGTCCTATAAAAGTGTGCATCTTGATAGTTCAATTTAATTTCATCGAGTGCTCAAATTAAAACAAATATCATAACATCCCATCTGAGAATTCACTTGTGGCCGAGTTGATTTTTTTTCAATATTTGTATAATTGAAATTTATCATATCATACATTGCTTGTTTATAAATACGTTTCTATGCCTTGTAGAACCGTAAATAAAGGGAAATGCCTAGTTTTGGCCCCTTTTCGAAAATGGCTGCACACTATTCAGACATTATTAAATGGATAGACAATATAGTTACTACTGAGACAGCACATGTCTAAACCGAATCCATTTCGCAAAAAATGCACCTATTCATCACTATTGTTTTTTAGATTTAGGTTAAAAATATCTCAAGTTTTGCAATTTTATCTGACTTAGAAGAATAACCGATTATTTTTACAATATGATAATAATATGATAATAAAACAAAAGAATAAGGATAATTATCATAATACGTTTAGAGGGGACGCGCGGATGGCGACATTTCGCTACCATCCTAGAACCTACTAAGGTGATTATTAAATATAATGTTAATATTATTTAATGAATTGTTTATATAATGATCACTGATTGGTATAATCTCAATAATCTAATTATTTTCAGCTTTAATGAATATTGATCAGCGAGCCAGGGCCCAAAATTGGTCGGTCATTTCCTCTCGGGTGATAGCTTGTAAGATGGTTAAGAGAATTGTAACATAAAGCACTGTGATCGTCAGCTGCGGTTCCGTTGGTGAGTTTAGCAGTGGTAGCCTCCCAAAAACAAGGTTAGAATGGTGTGCAGAGATTTTCGAAAAGGCGCCAACCCCCATTCATTTCTAGCATTTACATTTGAAAATACATTAAAAACTATAACTTTTTATTTTTGCATTTTACAGTGCTATTTTTATGTAAAAAGTATGTATGTAAAAAGCAACTAGTCTCATGTCGCCCTAACGGGACGGGCGACATGAGACTAGTTGCTTTTTTTCTGGTATATTTTCTTGTTTAATATTTATTACATTAAAAACTGTCGGCAAACCTATAATTTAAAGTCTCAAGAAAAACACGAACGGATACTTAATTAATTTTGCTTCTCTAGTGTATTTAAGCATTAGCATTCGTCTATACATAGACTCAGTATTCTAACCACGCAACAAATATAATTTAGTCCTCGTTAACATCTCTCTGTCCTTGTTTAACCTGTATATGTCTCTCTCAGATAAAGGATTATGCATGGAACATACGAATGCTTAGTTCTAATTGCTTCTCTGCTTCCAAATTACTAGACGATTTTGTTAAGGCTTTCGCCGAACAATGCTGTATTATTTGATTAAACCCAGTCGTATTCGTATGTTGGTTAACTAGATGTGTGATAATAAACTTAGTTCGGTATTGAATTCATTTCAATAAAATTTCCAACGATATAACTTTTATAAATCTATTTCATCTTAATCCTAATCTCCTTCCTAACTAATATAATACTGTCAAAGATTTTTATTCAAATAGACTTATAGATAAGTGCTTTCGAATCGTCCAATTTTTTTCCTACCAGCCATTCAGGACATCTTTTAACTGATAAGAAGAACGGCCGCAAGAAACTTATCAGCTTTAACAGAAGCAACAACATTTACAAAAAAGAACATGTCGTTGCCAAACACAAATCTACAATCTTGAAACATATTTAATATAAGAGGAAAATAATAATTATTATAAATGCGAAAGTATGTTTGTTTGTCCTTTCTTGACGCCTTAACTAAGCAACCAATCGCTTGATTTTTGACATAGAGTTAGTTGAAAGAACCGAGAGTAACGTAGGCTACTTTTTAACCCGAAATTCCCGCGGAAACGGGAGCCACACAGGTGAAACCGCGGGTGGAAACTACTATCTATATTAATATTATAAAGCTGAAGAGTTTGTTTGTTTGAAGGCGCTAATCTCAGGAACTACTGGACCGATTTAAAAAAATCTTAGACTATTAGAAAGCTACATTTCTTCCGAGTGACATAGGCTTTATTTTATCCCGATTTTCCCACGGGAACGGGCATCACGCGGGTAAAACCGACCGAGGATCCGCTAGTTATCTATAAAAAGTATGGAGTAAGATACGCGTTACAATTTTCTATAACTGTTTAGAAGTAATCATATTGTTATAAAAGTTGTAGCTCTGTTTTTTTTAATGAAAAAATATTTAAAATGTTGAAGATATAAGATGCAAAGCACAGATAACAAAATTGAGGTTAGAAGAAAAAACTGTAGCTTCAAAAACTGGCATATTACCTTGACAACGCGAAGAAATTAAAAATTAAAGAAAAGTGAAAAATAAACCTTTTTGAGTTGGTGCCAGCCAAAGCATTCTACGTTGCACTTATAAACTTTTATTATTCTTACCTTGGCTGGCACCGACTTAAAAAGGTTAATTTTTCACTTTTTGAAGTCGGTTTTTTAATGTAAGTGTTTTATTTATTTATTTTTAAGAAAGATTAAGTTTCGCCTCACCTACACTAAAAATCGGAACTATGAACTTGCCATTTATGATTGTCATCTAGGTAAATAGTGACGTAGACAACACTATTTTCATGATTTCTTGAAAACAAGTGAACCGATTTCAAAATTCCAATCGGTCATGCCGTCTTCGAATAATCAGTGAACATACCCTTAAAAAAATAAACGCGAAAAATGTGGTAACGCGTTGTAACCAACTTACTACATCTCACCTCTTTCTAGTGTTCTGTGATACAAACAAAAACACTTATGTTTCTTTAATAGTACCATCCGAGCCCAAACGTTAAAGGTGGTTCTATTCTAAAATCTACAAGTGTAAAATTTATTCAAATTCAAAATCCATTATTATATTGTCAAACTGAATGCCATGTTTAAACATTAATTTGCCAGGTCCATGCTCTCTTGTTATAAATGTCCATAATATTAAGGCTGCATTCAAGAATTTGGATCAAGACAAATGTATTCATATCCTCATTAGATAAGCAATGCAGACAGAAAATCATAAGTTCAGTGACGTCACTGCAGTTAAGTTAGTTGATGCCGACGCGTTGGATATTCTGCAAAAAGTTTTCAATAATTTTAGTTACTCTGGAATAAAATCAACCAGAAATATCATATATGTTTTATCATTAAAAGAATAAATATCAAAATTCCTATGATTGTCGTCTGGTCTCGAATAAGTTTTTTTTTTCTTTTATTTTAATTTCTTAACCATGAAATGCAATAGAGAAACTTTGCTGTCGAATACAACGAGACAAAGAGATGCTTAGTTTCCCCGTGGTATTTTTAGCTGACCTTTTGGTGATCTGCATTGTTAAGTTAATGACAATAAGCTTTCTATGTTAATGTAAGCTTCGAGCGCCATATTAGTTAGATGTTTGACTTCGCATTCCCTTTGGTTACAGATGTTTTACATTATGTGATTGTAACCTGAATGAACACTTAACAATATTTCTTCTTCTTTTCGTGTGGACAGCAAACCAAACATCAGATCCTCCCGTGTGCAGCTGTTCGGACACGCAGGGCACGATATTAAGTGCATCATAATTTGGGGAGTACCATTTTTCTTAAAAAGCTTGTTGGGTGCATATGAAAACATTGTGTATTACGTATCAGAATTTTTTTTTCACTATTTCAAGCTTGCTTTTAAACAAAAAGTTATTTGTTACGATGAGTTCTATAAATGGTATTGCGGTTCTTAATATAGATGAAATAACGTCGTATATTCATATATCTGGATCGAATTCACGCAGAATAACTCACATTAGTTAGGTAGTGACACTAGTGGCACCACCTACTTACTCAGAGTAGACGTTGCAAATCAGGTGCGTGGGTTCGATCCCGGCTCAGACACTTGTGTCAGGAGATTGTGTCGACTTGCAAAATATATTATTATTAATGGTAGGCCGTGTATTTGACAAATTGACTCGGAAGGCTACAGTTCCACGGTATTAAATCTGAGGTGGGTAGGCTGTGTGTCATTGTGGCAATATTTGTAAAGTGTTAGTCGTAATCGATTTATCAAATCAAGCGTTTTATTACACACATAATGGGTTTGAAAATAGGGACTCATAATGTTTATCTTATTACCCTCCCTCATTTTAATTATAATAAAGCATTGTTAGTTAGGATCAATAAACTTTTTCTAATTGATCTTGCTTTATATCACAATAACCCAACAAAGCTTTGTTAAAAGGAATAAGTCAAATAAAATGAACTCTAAAAATAAATAAGGTTCTTTTGCAGTGACCGGCCACTGCAAAAGAAACGTAGAGTGACCGGATGATATATTTCAAAGTAAATGGATGATTTATAACTATATAAAAATGACCCAAACAATATTTACAATCAGAGTACATTACAAAAGAAACACATAAAAAAACTCTTCATTATTATCAAGATACTTTACGGATACTACGACATCAGCAATATCGATTCAGGCCAGTAACATTGAATTTACTTGAATAATGAAAGTTGCTTCATTAAGGATGCGTCCTTTCGAACGACCAATATTGTCCAAAGTTAAATACGTGGCCAATGAACCAAGTCCCGAGAGCCAAACTTAGTTACCTAAACAAACAGGGTGGGTCGCCAGTCAACATTGTGCCGCACTTCCATTAATGTCACGTTATTTCTAACCTGGTAAAAAGTTCTATTTTTATTTTATGTTTTTTTACAGGTGACACAACATTTACCATAAAACAGAAATAAAGTAATTAAAATACAGCACAAAAATGATCCGCTAGTTGGAAAAAAAATATCACATTAAAATCACAATACATCATAGGTAACTACGATCATAATAAGTATTTATTTTTCAATTCAAGCATGCAACATAAGTTATACCTACTCGTAAATCACTACCCGATAAAGTTTTAAAATTATAATCGTAGCAAATAACAAAGTATTAGTTGCGAAACCGTCTGCCTCAAAATACCATTATTCAAAGTACACACACAAAAAGATGAAAACGATACAGAATTATAACAAGCAATACAAAAACACATTACTAATAACACGAAGATAAAGTATGGCCTTTAGGTCAATAGGGTGACACTAGATGTGTCACGGCATCGCTGGTATACTGGCAGGGCCCGTTTAGAATAAAACACAGAAAACAGAAAATACTATACAGATAATAATATTAAACATAAAATTATAGCTATAAAAAGTTAAGAAAAGCAAAACATTATAAAAAAATAATTATAACACAATGAAAACAAATAACAAGAACACTAAACCTTGGTTAGACAGGGCATTATTGTCGCTAACCTTGGCCCGTTTTGTTAACCATGCAAGACAGAATGAATTAAAAAAAAAGAATTGAAAGATTACTGTCGCTGTCACATTGGCTATTATTTTGGTTTGTTTGTTTGATGTTATTTTGCGAAGAAAAATAGTGAAAGAGATGCGACGAGCTAACTTAAAACAAGAAAAACATTAATTAACAATACTAAAACAAATATCCGACTTAAAGAAATATGGGCCGCCCTTTTAGTGTGAAACCCCAGTGCTATTCCCAATCTACAAATTTTAAGCGAAGAAAAAGAAATGGGAGTTTGGCTTAAGTCTTCTAAAAGAAAATGTATAAATATATGATATTGTGCGACGTGATGAAAAAGAAGAGTTGCAGCGAGTGCTGGTGTAGGACGTAATCGATGTCTGTCGAGACTAAAAAACGGTGGGTTTAATATGTCAATACTGAAGTAAAATATCCCAAACTCGAAACATCAAAGCCTTTCTTTTTAATCTTAAGACAAGCTTTCAATATTAACAGTTTAAAGTCTACAATATCTGAGCTTGAAGGTAAATAAATTAATGTCCCATCTAAAGATATGACAGTAACGAGAGTGCGCCGCGCCGCGAGCGGGTGCCATCAAATTTTATCATCCCTATCGACAGCGTTTTGGCGAGCGTTGTCAGTTCACGTCGACGAGTTTCAATAAACATCGAAAGCCTCCACGTTTAGCCTCGACGACGGTAGCTAATGCAGCGACATCAACGGGACAACATACCGTCATAAAATAAACATGGGGAATCTTTTTTATAACTAAATTGATACTATTGTTGACTACACCTGTTCAAACATAGCAAATAAAATTTTGTGCAATCACAATGACAAAGCAGATCTTGTTATTTCTTTAACGAAGCAAGATGTGTGGTTCCACATAAGTAGGTGGACCTGCTTTTAGACTCTTTTCTTTTTCTGAAATGGCTGATGATGGCAGTGGACAGTCCACGATATCATAATAACTTCTTCATCTCTTTAATTCAACAGTTCTTTTATAGAAAAACAACCACCTGCTGAGTTAGTATGTAAAAGGCTTCGCAAATTAACGTTGTTTGTTTACGTAATTGGCTCGAATCGGAAGAAAGGAAGATTATTTCCTTACGACTGTCGGCTCTTTCAACATCCGGGACACTACGGCCAAAACAGGTAGTGCCTTTATAGTCTAATACTTTTACACGGAACCACGTGGGTAAAACGTCGAGCGGCCACTAGTTTATGATAAACTTGGGTCTAACTAAAATTATTAAACAATGAAACTTCTCCAGTGCTTCTTGCCTTGTGACACACTAAACCTCCTTTACTTTTTTGACCGGGTCATGTCTTCACAACCTTCCATATCGGCTTCTTCACACAGGAAAAACTAGACACCGTATTTAACATCACACTGGGCTCCAATAATACCCTGCAGTATTAGCCATCTAATAAAGTAAGTTTACACCAAGCCCGTACCATAATCCTATGTGAGTAACGGTGGCGTGTGCTTGCTCCGAGCTCATTAATTTGCCCCTCGGCTCTTGCCACGGGATTTGTTGGTATTACTATTGTTTATGCTGGTGCCGACTTAAATAATTATTGCTCGACATTTGTAAGGCCTGTTATTTCAGCCGTGTAGGCAAATCGATTGGTAACAGATCTCGTGAGTGTAATCCATTCATAAGTCGTTGCTAATGGAGACTGAACTAGTTGGAGATTTAAGTCTCTATTAAGTTGTATTGACTATGTTCACGTTCCAATAAGAACGGAACAGGCTCCATACAGATCCGTTCGATTCATGAAACTAGGTTTCAGAAGGTGCTTTCACCGTAAAGTTGTGTGACCATAGTGCGTTAAGTGCAGTGTGTTTTGTAGTTTTCTGTTAGACTTTCTCAGTGAGGAGCAAGTTTTTACTTCGTTCAGTCCGCTCATTTTCCCGCTTATCCTACTTTTCCTAGTATTTTATTACAACTGTTTTTAATCACACAATTCAACTAATAGAAATACTAGATTTATTATTATTACTCATAATAGGAAAAAACCCACAATTCCCACGTACGAACTTTTAAGATTTCTTAGAGGATTTTGCACCTAGAGGCATAAAAAATATTGTAAAATAAACTTAATATATACATATCTGAAGCATTTAAGCAAGTCACCAACATAAAAAAATTATATTGTTAATTTTGACGATTTAAAAAAAAACGCAATAGGTTCCGAAGTATGTAAAAAAATCTGGAATAATTAGTAGTTTAGCCATATGCAAGGATATAACGGCCAACTATGCAATTCCAGAGATATCTTGATTTACAAATTTTTCCTAAAAAAAATATAACTCTATCGTTTGCGCAACCAATTGTCTCGCACGACTTTTTAGCATAGTTTATGATCAGTAAAATCGTTTTTAAACCAAAAAATTACCCTTAAAAATTCAAGCCTCTATGTCTATGAAACGCGATTTTCAGTCCACAGGTCGTGGGTAAAAATAAAAAATATAAGTATACCATTAAAGTACAACACAAAATTGTCCGGTCCGATCGCACAAAAACCTAGCAATATTTAAAATCACAGGTCGCTCCGTGAAGGTATACTCGTAATAGTGATAATAGTCCAATTACGTCTTAAACGGTGCCATAGTAATTTGGATAGCTTGCAGGCTGTGTTATGTCAGTATTCTTTTTCATGGCTATTAGCTAAATGGTGATAATACCCTTACCTTTACTCGTCTACGTTGCCCGCCATAAATAATATAATAGTAATAATCAACCGAGACTTTTTTAATTTATTGGTTTCAATATCTTTTCATTTTTGCATTTATAAAAATCTTTAACCCGTGTTCATGTTCCCTGGGTGGGACCCACAATCATCTTTATAATTCAACTAGCGGATCCTCACGGTTTTACCCGCGTGGTGCCCGTTCCCGTGGGAATATCGGGATAAAATATAGCCTATGTTACTCGGAAGAAATGTAGCTTTCTAATGGTCTAAGAATTTTCTAAATCGGTCCAGTAGTTCCTGAGATTAGCGCGTTCAAACAAACATACTCTTTAGCTTTATAATATTAAGTATAGATAAAATCTTAGAAAAACCAATACTTGGACTCATAAAATGCGATAGTATTATTTTTATTTTTATTACAACACAAGTTGTGTCACACAATCCATTAATTTTGTCAAGAATCGTTCCGAGTAGCTCCGAATAAGTACGATGCAGAAGATCGAGTTGAGCGGAACTGTTGTTTGCATTATATGTTGAAAAAAGAAAAAAGTAAAGATTTGATTATAATTAGTTGGGACCATAATATTTCAGTTAGGTACTCGTGACCTATAGAGCCTCCGTTTTCCCCGGTTCCCCGGTTCTAAGCCACTCACTTTATAGTATTTTATGGATTCCATTATTCATCCTGACACCAATATTTTGTGTTTACAGCAACATCATCATCATCAGAGGGCATATAAATAATAAATAAATAAATATTTCCATACAATCACACCAATTATCTAGCCCATGTTAAGTATCATGAAGAACTTGTGTTATGGATACTAGATAACGGATAAACATACTTATATACTTTTTTTTTTTTTGTAAATACATACATATTAAACACCCAGACCAAGACAAATAGACATGTTCATGCACACAAATATTTGTCTTGTCCGGGGATCGAACCCGGGACCACTGGCACAGAAGGTGGTGTTAATACCCCTGCGCCAAACAGGTCGTCATATAGTTCCCTAACTGCTGTGGCACTTGTCTTTCTTATGATTGGATAAGGCCCAGAGTAGGGATTAATGAGTTTTATGGTCTGGTAATATATTATATCTGATAAAACGGCCAAGACTAACGATTTAACGTCCGTTTCGAAGCATAGAGGAGCTCGAGGTGAAAATATTTGGTCACCCAATGGCAAGAAGAGCGCGCGAACCACTGCGCCACTGAGCTACTTTTCGTCATCAAAAGCCAAAGTCAATGTCAAATATTTATTCAATGAAGCTTATTATACACATTTTTCAGTTCTTCAGTTTTGCCCATCGAACAACTCATTGCAACAATATTATCATCTAAAGAATTAATCATCAATATTAATAATATAAATGCGGAAGTTTGTGAAGATGGATGAATCTTTGTTACTCTTTCATGCAAAACTTACTGACCGGATATGGATGTTTGAAACATGTATATAATAGATAGCCTAGATTAAAACACAAAAATCCCGATATTCCCACGGGAACGGGAACCGCGCGATTGAAATCGCCGGCGGCCGCTAGTGATATAATTAGTTCAGAAAGAGTTTATTAAAAACAAGACCAGAAAGCCGTAAGCGGTTACAGCATGAAATGTGACAACAATCGAGGCTAGACCGTGTCGATGCGTCGCTCTCCAGGGAAATCACATTTGCTGCCACGGAGGGCTCATCACAGAGAAAAAACACGAACAGATACTTAAAAATCACCTGTGATATAATAAACAGTGTCATGTTAACACAGTGTTTATGAAAGCATTAACAGAATTAAACAAATATATTTCCCACAACATAGATGTAATGTATTAGCCGAAGCTTAAACCCTGTCTAAGATTTTAAACTTTCGCGTTCCGTTATACTTATAAATAAATAAAAAAACGGGACTAAAACGAAACTAAACACTAAGTGTTGTGTGCCGCCAGTCAGGACTTTACTAAAAATAATAAAAATAGTGACAATTTGAGTGTGGCAGAAGATCTCCAAGCCCGCCCGAACAGACGACGCCACGCACCATCAGTATGCTTGTGACCACGGCCATAGTAACATAGCTGAAACGTCAAGCTGTAAGTACATAGTTGTATGATTAATATTAAACAAGAAAATATACTAGAAAAAAGCAACTTGTCTCATGTCCCGTCAGGGCGACATGAGACAAGTTGTTTTTTTCTAGTATATTTTCTTGTTTAATATTAATCACATAAAAATAGCAATGTAAAATGCAAAATTAAAAAGTTATACATAGTTGTACTTTGTACTACATAACAAGTGTCGCGTTTTAGACCCGTTGTTTTAATTTATACCCTGTGATTGACTACTTACTTTAGTCCTACTTTACAAATATCAAGAGAGCAGTGTGAGAGAATTGTAGGTCCATTACACAAACATTTGCACCCGGGACTTTTGGCACTGTAGGCGGAAGTGAAAGAAAAAAAGAAAGAAAATAATTTATTGACGCATAGATACAAAAAAACAATTAAACGACTATAACATAAACACGTGTATGTCGCCAACTAGGCCCCTGCCTCAGCATAATGTTACAGCGTCAGGAAAATGGCACTGCAACGCTAGTATTCTGAAGGGACCTTATTTGAGGACATCGAATGGACATAACAAATTAAAAACATCATTATACCTAGGTAATAAAAAACACACACACAACAGAGTAACATATTTACAGCTAAAGGAAAACAAAAACAAAAGAAGTTAGGCTATAGATTGCAAAAACATTTGCCTAAAGAAAAGAAAAACATTTGTACATGATAAAAATATACAACAAACAAACAATAGGTAAGGAATTATCATCATTTTCCGATACTAAACCTAAAAAGTACTCTTGTGGATTAACAGAAAAAACAAATTTGGAAAAATAATTAAAATGACAAAAATATGATTATTTCATTAAATCCAAGGACATTTTCCTTTTTAACTCTGTTCGACCTTTAACCCCTATGACTTTAGTGGAGTACGCTCGGTGGCTGTTACCGTATCATACTGTGGATATTGGAAAAATATTGGTCTGGGGCTGAGATTCAGAGAGTACGAGTAAGTATATATATATATTACTTCAGCTGTTTCGTCTTGTTTGCTTTTTACAAGCTTTTGGACTTTTTCTCTACGTACCCTAACATTATACAAAAGGTAGCAGGGCAGGGGCTTGATTGTTGTAATATTAATCGATTGGTATGTAAAATGATAACACGTAGACAATCGCGAAATTTTTAAGTAATGTAATAAACAATTTTAGTCTCTCTAATATTTCATAGGTGTTATGGCACTCATGAAATGTTAAAGATACATTACATTCATACAATGAATATATCTTACTTTTATCATAAGTAACATCACGGTTTCCACAGAGTACCTATGTACTTAACTTTTAGATTTTAGACAGCAGACAGAATACTATTTAATATCATTTAGTTTCTTAGGTAACGAACTATATGTTATTAATTCTTAATCGCAAATTATTAAGTATAAAGATTCAATTCCTCTTTCAAAGAGGTTGATCCACAGCATCCAATGTTTTGTCACCTTCCTGCTCCGGCGAGACTCAAAAGTCGTCGGAGGTTCCTAAGAAGCGTCCAGCCCACCAGAGAGCCCATCCCAGGCCAGACTTAGACTCTGGAGAAACATGGTACCAAACTTACCTACCACCCCAAAAGAAAGTCTCGGCCCCGGTCACAAGCTACCTTGTCCGACCTGGAAACCTTAAACAGGTTAAGAACACAGATCGACCGGTGTAAGGAGAACTTGGTGAGGCTACAGTAACGACGACCAATGTGAGTGTGGTGCCTCACCACAGATCATCGCCCACCTTCGATGTTGCCCCGCGTGTCCTTACAGCTGTGAACCTGAGGAGCTGTGGACCGCTACTGTGTCAGCGACCTGTGCAGCCGAGCTCTGGGCGGAATAAATATAAACTAGGATTCACGATTTACCATCGACTCGAAAGCAGAAGAAGAAGATGATTCCTCTTTATTGTATACGTTGCATAAAGTTCTATTACGTGATTCAACGACAGCGATCGCGGTTAGGCCGCGTCGATACGTTCTCCAGGGAAATTATCTTTACCGCGACAGAATGCAATGCAACGCGTACAGACAGTTACCGCATTACACGGTGGTTATTAGAACCATATTGTTCTGGGACTGCGATTCAGTGTACGTTCTACTGTTTTACGCATCCGCGCATGAAATACATCCTGAGAGGTTATGTTTTTCATTCTCATCTATTGGTTTTTTATTTCTTAATCTGAACATTTTAAAATTATAATCGCCTCCAGGAAAATCATCTTTACCGCGACAGAATGCAACGTAGTTCTATATTATACTGTATGTGCATACAGTTACCGCATTACACGATGGTTATTAGAACTATATTGTTCAGGTACTGCGAATGAATAGAAACCTTCATGGTAACTACACACATCAACACTGTCTAGGGACCTTATATTAATTTTTTCATAACTATAATAATTCTTCACACTATCTACAGTACAGAAAAAGTGTGTATGGGGGAAAAGCCCTCTTGGGTTCCGTCTTTAGAAATAAAAATAAAAGTGTAATACAAAAATGAATGATAATTTGAATATAACTTTCGCAATAGTTAGTTTTCTTACATTTTATTTTATTTTAACTGAAAGTTTGTTTTGTTTTTTATCATGTCACGTCGACATTTAACCAGTTATGAACAAATTAGAGCTGCAGACATGTTGAAAGCTAGCGCTATCCAACGCATGGTTGTTGACTGACATAAGTTGATCCTTTGAACCGCGAGAGATATCGTGTCGTGAGAGATATTGCGGAACGGCATTCTGGCAGAAAACGCGTTACCACTCTTGGACTCATGTCCAAGAATGGTAACACGTTTTCTGGCGATATTGGAAATGGAAATGGTTCAAATACTCTTTTGACCACCAATTATTGTTAGTGAGTGACCAAACTGGGAGAAGTCAACATGAAGTAGGTCTTCACTCTCGCACACCACTTCGAGTTCCCGCTTTAAGAAAGTCTTGAGATCTTTTGACAGCGTGACAAGCAGTTTGTCAACGGTACTTCAATCAATTATCGGCCTAGGCATTCAATTGAATGCCGGTGTTTAATAAATGGGCTAGCCTTCCAATGAAATGGCTGATTTAACCAGATGGCTGTGACATATGGACTGCTTCTAAACCACTTTCTTTTGTTCTATGGTGTGCATGGATAGGGTATTTCATGATATATCCAAACGAATACGAAGACCTAGTTTCAACGGGGTTTCAACAGATCAATATTATTCAAGTTAACTTATCAGATATTCCATAGAGTTCTGGTGTTTTTATTGAAATAAACCAGAAGTCGAAAACTGTGAAACAGGCACTAACAGGGATCTATGTTTATAAAAGTCACAAAGTGAGGATTACTTCCACCATTCGTAGGATTTTGGAAGTGACGTAAAAATGCAGTCAGTCTATTCCGGTTTATCCGAATGCAAATAAATCTGTCAATTTCACTCAATTCGAAGTTCCCTAAACACTAGTTTTCAGTTTGACATTCCTCTATTCGTTTAAGAGTTTAAAATACGGCTAGACTGTTTTTTATTTTATTTTATTTTTTTTATTTTTATTTTTATTTATTTGGGAAACAAACAATGTTTTAATACTAATACATTAAATAATATAAACAAACAAAAATCAATTAAGTTTCCACCAAGAGTTAATACATGCTGAGCAGTGTAGAACAAAATATGAAAAGAAATGGTAACAATTAAATAAATTAAATACTTACACATTAAAGTTATACAAGAAAAGTTAGCTATTTAGGATATTCCTTATTTTCTGTTTATAAACATTAAGACTATTATTAAACAAATCAATCGAGTCGAATTTCATATTATAGTTATAGCAAGCCCTGTACAAAAATGTGTTAGCAGCATAATTTGTCTTAATATTATTAGGAAAACTGAACAACTTTTTATTTCTGGAACTAGCCCTTGGGCATCTTATAAAAATATTACTCAAACGGAAAGACGAGTCTAACATGTTATTATTGATCTTAAATAAGAAGACCTGATCTCTCTCATGGCGACGATTGCATAAGGATTTACTGCGGATCTCATCACTTTTGAAACTACAATGTGAACACCTATATGAATATGTTTGATTGAATGGAACCAATATACCTAGTATATTTTTTGTATTCTTTATTCAACAAAGATTTTGAATGGCTCACTACTTCTACTAACATCTAAAATAAATTACTATCGACCTGTATGATGTACGTCACAACTTGCAGTACAGTAACCTTGTAATGCGAGAAATGTTAAATGTAAGTCCTTCCTTACGAGTTGAAAATTGTTTACGGTTAGGATAACCATAAAATGTAATATTATAATTAGTATTTTCTTTTGTGATGGAAATTGACCTTACTGATATGTTAAGCTCACTTTTCAATTTGACGACTCTGTATGAAATAAAACAGGGAGAAAAAAATAGCCCTTGACGAGTTTCTTGCCGGTTCTTCTCGTTACAAGGTCTCCCGCCGTAGGGTTTGTGAACCGATGGCGTAGCTTCTTTGACGTTCATAAGTGCTTGTAACAGCCTAGACTGAATAAATGATATTGAATTGAATTGAATTGAATTAATCTTTAGTTAATTAAGTTGCACTTTAAACTTTCATGGTACCTAACTATCACTAAAATTAGTAGGAAACACGCGATGTTTACCATTTTTGTATTGGTTTCCGTTTCCTCGATATTGCAACAGCGCCTTATCGGGAACTCGGAAACAAATAACAGATTTACCTAATATTGTAAATTAACTTTATTTTATTGTAACTCATTATTCATTAATTTATAATTTTTGAGCGATAAGTACAATCAAATTTAAATGCAGCCGTTCAACAATCTCAATTACAACATTGTTGAAAACACTACAAATTAATTAAAAATGGTAAACTTTTGGTCCTTCGAGCCGGATCACAACATATTGCTTAATTCCGTATGTAGAATGTTTGTTCGGTATTTTCAATAATACTATTTCTCATCCGTAATCAACACATAATGTGAATAGCATCGATTCCTATTCACCAACAAGATGGAGTTCAGCCGTTCAGCTTCAGCCTACGCTCGAATGAACAGATCAAATGAAGTCTTGTTCGTTTACGCCACTGAACACACATATGATATTTGTTAGTAGATGCTCAATAAAAAAAGGATATAGGAAAGGCTTTTAAATATCCTCATGCAAGATAATTGTACTTGTACCTACATTGCATTTTTTATGCTAAATAAATATTTACTAAATTGAAATGCCTGTATTTTTTATACTTACGGGTCATGATTATTCACAAACATGACGGTGAAAAACTAAACTATAACAATTTGGAAAAAATACAACGTTGTGAGGACTTCGTAGATACGTGAAATAAGTTGACGAATATTGAATAAAAAAAAAACCGTTTATTCAAGATGTTGTCTCTATTTGTTTCCATAGTTTCCCTAAACATTTGCGTAATGTTACACGAGAAATAAAACAAGTGAAATTATTTACATAGAAATGTTAAACCTATTTACGATTCTTATGCCGTTTTCCGATTGTCTGTTCGCCGATTGCTTCCTCGTTTCCATATATCGATATGCCATCGATATGTTTTATTGCATGAAATATTTTCGGAGTAGAAACATCGTCGGATTAGATATTGAGATCGCGTAGAGATTGTCGAGCCACATGTATCGATATTTGATTGGTTTTGGAGGCACAGAATGTTTGCTATCTGAATTCGAACGGATAACTTTGTAAAATAAATCTTTTCGGAAGCTTCGGTGAATAAGAAACTGTGGTACTACTATACTATATGAGGGGAAACATATTCGGAATGTTGTTGTTATTAAGTAATCTAGAGGCATTTTTATATATTTTTTAACCGACTTCATTATTAAATGTCTTCAATAAAAGTTATTGATGTAAGTACTAAATTTAAGAAACCCTAATAGACCAACAGCTCATCAATAGACCCAGCACGAAAGAGCCAAATGTTCCAAATACACTCTGCCCCCCTAGCATGACCATTAAAACGCAATATGATGTACGTAGCGATTTATTATTTATTTATTTAAATCTTTATTGTACAATAAACACAAAGCTAGGTACAAAAGGCGGACTTAATATTACCAGTCAACCTTTAGGGAAAATTACTATGTTAACATTGATATATAAACGTACATCACTTTAATACGTACATAAATATACAAATTTATACTAATCTATATACATATATAATATAGATACAATACATAAACAGAATACCGTACCAACGATAAAATGAGAAAAAAATCGGCAAGTGCGAGTCGAACTCGCACATGAAGGGTTCCGTCTCTCACCCAAGGTTGCCTGGAAGAGATCACTATGTAGCAATAAGGCCGCCTATTGTTTGTTCCGCTTTTTTGTCATTTTCTCTGATGTGTTTGTTTTTGTATCGTGTGCAATAAAATTTCTATTATTATTATTATTATATTAAATACACCTACCCAAAATGCCACTATAATTTTTCGTCTGCAAAAATAACTTTGTTTTTCATAGTATCTGTATGAATGACAAAGTTATATTTGCGGTTTTGGAAAATGTGAAATTGCTAAATATATTTCGTTCAAACAAATTTTCGTTGACAGTTTTTATAAAGATCTACAGCATATATATTTTTTTTAATTTTTCACTCTCTTATTTCAAAAGTTAGAGGGAGGGGGAGGGGGGGGCACATTTTGCCACTTTGGAATAGTACATCTTTCAAACGGTTGACTTTGAAAAAAAATCGTTTTAGAAACCTCAATGTAATTTTTATTATATATATTTTGGTGTGAAAACCGTAAAACGGTTTACAGAATACATCTACCTACCAAGTTTCAACTGTGTAACCCTCATAGTTTTGGAATAAAGTGGCTGTGACATAACATCGGACATGACGAATCTGGGTTCCGTTTTTTGCCATTAGTCTTCAGAACCCTAAAAACATAGGGACTTAGTTGGGAAGGGAATATTTGCTGGGAGGTTTTCAGATAGTTTCAGGGATACGGTTCCGGAATCGTAAAGCTTGCAGAGTGAAGGAGTCAGACATTGCCAAAATGAAAGAGAGAGGAAGTGAGCGCAAGAGTATTAGCAGAATTTATCGCGTTTACCTGTCAATGGACAATAATATTTTCACAATTGTGAGTCGATAAAACGCTATATCACGCGATATATATCGTGTTTTGGTGTTTATTCTATGGAGCCCGAGTTGCTACCATTTTGACTGAATTAAACTTTATTTAATTGATTTTTTTGTTTGATTTGAAAACATTTATATTGTTCTAGTATTCGTTCGGATGTTGTAATAAATTTTGCCCAACTATTGCATTTATTCTATTCTATCTTATATAAAGCTGTGTAGTATCGGCTTAGAATAGCACTACCCCCTCTCATCCCTTGGGTGTCGTAAAAGGCGACTTAGGGACTTAGCCTTCAGGAGATGGGCAGCAGCGTCTCCTACAAACCATACTGCGATCGCCAACCCGCCTGCCAATGGTGGCGATTATGGCAAACCCTCCCTTTTGGGGGAGGCCTATACCCAGGAGTGGGTGTTATGTGGCTGAGACGATGACGATGATCCTATATAAAACAACAACAAAATTCCAACCAAGTTGTGACTAATTTAGCACATTATAAATAGTAATATTCAAACCCAAAGTTACTTACTTAAAACGCTAGTGTGCAATTTACTGAATAAGTTACCATTTTTCGCGAACAGTTTATGGGTCGTAAAGCAATGACTGCTCACAAGGCTACTATAAAAAGATGTTGGGACGGTCAACAGAGGCACTTTATAGGCCAACTACAGTAGTTTGCTACAATGTACAGATTACAGAAGCAAAATTAATTATCAACTACCATTTAATCGTTAAGAAATACTGCTGTATAAGATTACTGAAAATTTAATTAACCCAGAGTGGCGAGGGGTCCATGTATCCCACTCCAGCGACAGCGACTCACCATGCAAATCATAATAATTATGTTATTAATTATGGTCACCAGTTTAATAAACATACGTGAATGCTGGGCAGTTGCAAAGTAGTTTTATTCTTCTTGTTATTATTCGGTTGTTGGTAGGACTTGTTGTAAGTCCGCCTGGCTAGCTACCACCATTTTATCTAAGTCTGACGCCATAACAATAATGTTTTCAGCATTGTTGTGTTCCGGTAGTTAAAGATAAGATAGCCACTTCCTCAATTAGGATTCCGGGAGAGGCTCGCTTCCATCTTCAGCCTTATCAATACTTAACATCAGGTATAATGAAGGCTAACACCCATATTCTAAGCCGTTCCTTCAAAACTTACTCCTTACCATTACTTAACAGCAGGTATGATGAAGGCCAAGAGTATCCCCGTCGTTATAAAAAAAAATAGACTGATAATTAGATTTTTCTTGTTCAGGTTTACCTTCGCCGTATTTTGAACACTCGCCACCGTTTTTTTTTTATTTTTTATTTATTTTAGTAAAGAAACCAGCAGCGGTTACAATAAACATCTGATGTTAACATGCTTATTGATGGTAAGGCTAATGACAGGTCTCTCTGAGTGTGTATAAACAGTAAAGCCTATTAATTATAATAACGGTAATACGAGTAGTATCCACTAAGTTAATTTAACAACAAATACTTAGGTTGTCATATTATAACAAGATAATCAATACCTATATATTAATATAAGTCTTAAAATTATGGTAGGTTATCAAAGAATTAGGACCAAAATGATGAATGTAGAAATGAAACTACAAATAAATTAACCACTTACCGTAAAATGATTATTACCTAGATACACTGTGTTAAAACAGACACTTTAGTACGAAAACCTTATTAGAAATGAATGCAAAATAATGAAATACTACAGCTGAAATAAAAAAGTATACGGTTATTTAGTATACGGTTAGTATACATTTAAACTAATAGAATTGTAGATCAAATATTTTTTCGAATCAAAATGAACATTTTATTCATATGAACAGCGTAGTAGAAATATTGTTAAGTATAGAAAGTGTTATGTCTACTTAGCCAAATGAAGTGATTAGTTAGAAAAACACATCCTAAACAAAATTGGTTTCAAGGCGTCAAATAATAAATAGGAAGCAATGAAATTATTAAGTACTTACCAATTTAAAAAAAGACTAGATATATAGCCGATAATCCCACAGGAACGGGAACCACGCGGGTGAAACCGCGTGGTTGTGTGGTGGATAAAGCCTATATTACTCTACATTCTTTCAACTAACTCTATGCCAAAAATCGAGTCAATTGGTTGCTTAATTAGGGCGTGAAGAAAGGCCAAACAAACACACTTTCGCATTTATAATTAACTAGCGGCCGCTTGCGGTTTCATCCGCGTGGTTCCCGTTCCCGTGGAAATATAGGGATAAAAGTATTCTATGTTCATAACTATTTTACCTACTATTTGTTAACCAAATTTTATCCAAATCCGTTCAGTAGTTTTTGAGTTTATTTGTTGCAAACAAACGATCAAATCTTTCCTCTTTACTAGCTAGCTTACCACCAGGCGAGATAGAGGTCAAGCTCTGACCCTATCTATTAAAAAAATCGTCAAAATTATTTAGGTAAGCAAGCTATGTTAAATAAAAACCAATCCAATCACATAACGAGTAAATCCCAACTTTGTAAATCCCAACTTTTTGGAACGAAGTTCCTTATCGCGCGTTGCGAAAGGGGGCTAGACGGAAAAAATTAAGACCAAAAGTTGTAACGACACTTTTTGTGTCATTGACCTACTTTTGAACAAAGCACGCACATACGGTACATTTATTTTGTCAAATGAATCAGCGAGCGGCTAGCGCCTGCGGGCTGTATATAAACTTCAAAGGCAGTGATTCGAGTCGGAGGTTCAAACCTCGAACTTGAAAGTTTTGTTTTTCTTTCTTCTCTTCTGCGGATTGTCTAAACTTCAATTAGCGTCAAGTCGGGAAGTTCAAAACCTAGCAGTATAAATTTTTTTTTTGGAGCGAAGTTCCTTATCGCGCGTTGCGAAAGGGGGCTAGACGGAAAAAATTAAGACCAAAAGTTGTAACGACACTTTTCGTGCGCGTGTTTCTGTCTGTCTCTCTCTCTCTCATAGAAAGCGAGAACTTCGTTCCATCCGGGTGTCCCTTGACACCTTTCAAGTTTTAATCTATACCTATATATATCTATACTAATATTATAAAGAGGAAAGATTTGATTGATTGTTTGTTTATTTGTAACGAATAAACTCAAACACTTCTAAACGGATTTGGATGAACAGGTACACAAATAGTAGGTAGACTGATTATGAACATAGGATTTTACTTTTTATCCCGATCTTCACACGGAATAGTGAACCACGCGGGTGAAAACGCGAGCAGCCACTAGTCTTAGAGTAAACCTGCATTACCAGAAATTAGTTTAAAACACCAGTTAATTTCATAATTATTTGTACACACCTTTTAGCAGGCAGGGAGTAAATAGAAAAGGAAGATCTTAATACCAGTACATTAACGGTAGATCCGCCACCAGTTGCCTTCCACACTTGGCCGGTTTCCAAATGATTCCAAAACAAACCCAGTACTCAGAGTACTAAGAGGATCTTTTAAAAAGGTGGCCTTATTTTTTTAGGAAAAGACTTGTAGTGTTGTAGGGGCAAGCTTAATAAATTAATTTTAAAAAAGCATGATATCATTCTGTATCTATCATAGATGTCGACGTGAAAATAGTAAGATTCATCCTAGATAACATTTCAATTCAAAAAGCGCGAATTCAATTATTAGATGCTGAGAATTCATACAAAAAAATAGATTACAAATTATTTTAGTCAAATTCTATTAAAATTAAATAACAGAAATCAACTTAGGCACAAAAACAAAAATTGACACAAAACGGTCACGACTCAGCATTATGCATGGCCCGCGACTAGCGCTAATCTTCCGTTAAATCTAAACGGTTTGTTGACGTTCCGATACAAAACAAACAATGAAACTAACACTATTTAAACACCTTATTATAATAACGTATCGCCAGTTTCGATAAATGCTAAGAGTTTCCCCGCTGTAGGGAAAAACAGAGTTTTCTAATCAGCCGCAGAGCAGAATCAGTTTGAACATATTGCAAGTACAATTGAAGAACTTCCCGGTTGATCAGTAGAGTTTTTTTTGGAAAACGTTTTCTCGGTAGGTTTCTCGGTAAAAAGTAGGTTAGAGAAAATAATGTATTATTCAAATGAAATACGTGTTAATCACAGCCCTATATCGAGATAGACGAAAAGAGTGCTTCATACTGAATGCGAACCCAGCGTGTCGAATTTTTCGTATGTACTATGACGTCACGAGCGAGATTTAGTAACGTGGAAATGTTATTGACGAGCTCTTGCAAGAAAGCACTGCACAATTAACGATTTTTGTTTCTGAGTAACACGTGTTTTCATGGCAATGGTCTCAAGCGGACTGACTTAGGTCGGAAAACTGACCGTGGATCAAACTTTTACACGCAAGGTAGGTACACTTTTACCTTCTGTCTCGAATATAGGTCTATGGTGTTAATGTTCTATTATTTGTGATATAGGTAAGCGTATTCTATTTATCGAATCCTTTTTTAAATTAAGCTCCATACCATATCCATATCCAAAACTCTACTTTTCAACCGGGAAGTTCCCCGCCTGTACCTGATGATTTCACTCCTCCTCGGTACATATGTGCGACTGTCTGCAGCATATTCCGAAAATATGAAATTTTCGTAAATGAGCTACGTTAAGATAATGATAAAAAAAATGACAAAGTTCTTCAAAGGCTGCAGTCTACCGTCTCACAAGATACCGTTTCGTATAATACTGCCATAGAAATGGGCAAAATTGCGCATTACAACGACTCGAAATTGTGTGATATGTGTCGCCTCTAAGCACCGTACATTTTGACGAGAAATGCTTCTGGCTTACATTATCTCGCTTATTATGGTAAACACACGCCGAGCAATATAATTACTCAGTAATTTATTGTTACAGTATCACAAAACACGTTACCGTTGCGTTTAAGATATTCTTTATTATTACTATTCACGCAAGGGCTTTGTTCGTGAGTTGCCTTCCTACTATAATGAAGGCGACAGGAAAAAAATAGAAAGATGTTTTTGTTAAAAGTAAAAAAATGTGTTAAATATTAAATTGCTTGGCAGCTATAAAATAAGCAAAGGCTGTATGAAAAACCGCCTTGTTTTTGCGAAGAAAGGATGCTATCCCTTTAATACCCTCTTTTACTAAGAAGCTAGAAAACAAGCGGAATCAATGCTTAAAATTGTCCTTAAATATTGTTTTTACTTAACAAATATATTGTTTCTTTTCTTAAGGTTTGGCTTGAATTTATTATCAATGCTAAAATTAAAAATGCTTCAATTTAGTCGCGATGTTGAAACAAGACAGACGAATTTATCAATTTTTGGAATACAAAGTTTTTAATCGGGCGTAAAGTACTAAACCACAACAATGTATTTAAATATTGGGTATATTTAAATACATTGTTGTGGTTTAGTACTTACTAGTAGTAATACATTGTTGTGGAAGTATTGCTGCCGTACTCAAAGAAGTCAATTAACAAGATACGCGTGAAAAACATAACCCTACCTTTGCAGTTACGTAAAATCCGATCTCTCGTTACCACTTTCATACGCACAGTACATGCTAGAGAAGGTAATATATTTAACTGTCATTAAAGCTGTAAATACTCTGAGTATGGTTGTATAATTTTTTGTGGGATATATGGGCTATGCTATGCAGTTCAGTGGGAATGGGTCCTCGAAAGATATATTGTAACTGGCCTCCTAGTTAGAATATTTCTTTTAGCCAGGAGGCCTCCGGAGGCCTACCGCCTTCTCTTAGCGCAGTATTGATGTATGTCTTTAGCGGTGTTTGAAATTTTTGGGGTGGGTAAAAAATGTTAAAGTCGCGTCAGGACACGTGACCTGATCGAAAATTTGTAAGACGGAGGGAGAGTAGACCGCCGGCGGCGGTCTCTTTCTACCGCGCGGCGAAAATGTATGCCTGCTCTTGCTGTTTCGTTTAAGCGGTTTTCACTTCTGCCGGCGCTCCCGGAGTGCAACCCGTTGTTTTTTGCAATCTTAACATGCTATTTCGTACTACAAATCTTTTTTTTTTAGTTATGGCTTTTTTCGTTTTTCACAGAAATTCCGCAAACGTCGGAAGTGAAAGAGACACGGTTTAAGTGGGTATTGTTCCTCCTTTATACAAAATTTGCCCGGTAAAAATAGTACGTTTTCATGTTTCTACTTTGATTTTTATAAAGTAAGCTTGTTTATTGACGGAAGTTTTGTGACGTCTTCGCTCAAATATCGCCTCCAAAGTGTGAAGTTTGTCAAAATGTGCCAAATTCGATAAAAACAAAACGCAAACAAAGCGTTCTTATGACATGATGGTTATGATGGTAGGCCCGCAATTGTAAAGACACCAATCATCTCGCTGGTTTAATGGCCCAACGCTCGTAGGCGTGAGCTGGGTAAACGCTCGCTTGCAAAACGTCGCTGAATGATTGACGGAGGTTATGAATATATGATTAATGGGCACGGTTACGAGGCCTCAGCTTTTTCGGTAATATAATGTGTCTCTCACAGCTTGTGCGTAACTGAGAAATGAATTAAACGGTCTAATATAACTGACCCGGATTCGCTGTGAATGTTATCCATTGTATGTTAAAATATTAATAGATGTTTAACTTTCGCGAGCGTTTTAGATTTAAAACAATGTTTAATTAGTAAACTTTGTTTAATTAAAATGACAATTAGCTACATACATAGCTTAACGTAGAATATCTATATAAATTTAACTAACTGATCTTATATGAACAACGATGAAACGCTCAGCCTCCATCATACCTAGTGTTAAGTAAGGATAAGGCTAAAGGCAGTAGTCTCAACCACCTCTGTGGTCTAGTGGTAAAACCACCGGTATCAGACCCAGGGGTCCCGGGTTCGATTCCCTGCGGGGGTACATATTGTATTCGGTTTGGTTGGTGGTAGGACTTGTTGTAAGTCCGCCTGGCTAGCTACCACCATCTTATCTAAGTTCTTCATCTTCAGCATTGTTGTGTTCCGGCAGTTTGAGATAAGATAGCCAGCTCCTCAGTGGCTGAGGATTCCGGGAGAGGCTCGCTCGCTTCCATCTTCAGCCTTATCAACTCTTAACATCAGGTATGATGAAGGCTAAAAAGTCTCCCCGTCGTTTAAAAAAAAACAAGCCTCTCCCGGATCCCTTAACCACTCAGGAACTGGCTGTCTTATCTATAACTGCCTGAACTTGAACATTGTTATGAGGCGACAGAGTTAGATAAGGTGGTGGTAGCTAGGTAGACTTACCGGTTCGATTCTCAGTGGGGGTACATATTA
Source organism: Chrysoteuchia culmella (assembly GCA_910589605.1). Lineage (NCBI taxonomy): Eukaryota > Metazoa > Arthropoda > Insecta > Lepidoptera > Crambidae > Chrysoteuchia > Chrysoteuchia culmella. The sequence goes on along the minus strand of OU342654.1, from coordinate 9,586,538 downwards.
TATTCGGTTTAGTTGATGGCAGGACTTGTAGGAAACTAGCTCTGCCATCAACTAAACCGAATACAATATGTACCATCACTGAGAATCGAAACTTGGACCTCTGGGTCTCATCTTGGTGGTGATATCTTATGTTGGGTCCATCCTACGCTATGGGTTGTTGATATTGGGCAATAGTTCCTATATTAACAGAGTTTTAATTGCTCAAAAAAAAATGTCTAAGAGCTTTGTATGGGGTTCCACCATGGTTTTCTTGCCGTTCTCTATTCGGTCAAATGCAATTATTCACTCTGACATCTCTTTATATTTTCGATGTATGCGTAATTGTAATGCAGAATAAGCATTTATTTAAAAGGGCATGTGATATCTACCCAAGAAATACTAGAGATCCGAATTGATTAGTACTTCAGATAACGCCAAAAACAATGCAGTATAACAAAATCTGTATGGTCATGTGTATATCAATCTTTAATAAAATACCCAAGGAATTTAGGACTCTAAATATTATTCAATTTAAAAGACAATTGGGGACATGACTAGGCTTGCATACTTTTTATAATCTAAAATAATTTTTTGACATTAAACATTAAATTATTAAGTTAATACTATTTAAACTAATTCAATTATTAGTATTATTTTTTGTTAAAATATTTTAAGTGAACTATTTAATAAATTGTATATTTTGCATGCCAATTAATTTTGGCTAAACATGTTTTTGTACTTATTATTATCTGTGACATCTGTTATATACCATGTTTAATTGCAAATAAAGATTATGATTATGATTATGACACTACTAGGCCACAGAGGCGACTCTGTTATAATCAACATGGATTGCGGTTCTAAGTATATCTTATGTTTTTTTTGCCATCACCTCCTCTCGACATAATTATAAAAACATGATCTGCTTTTAGCCTATAAATTACTCCATGCTTGCGAACCACATTTCATTAAAAAGTTTTTTTCATTAAGACCATCCAAATCGCTGTTCAGAACGGTTATCTTCTAACTCACAGGTGGAAGAGATGAAGAGGTCAATGATCATTATTATTCATATTTTATGGCGGCGTTGCCTTTACGTAGTCTGTTCACGACTTGAACTTTTTCAATAAAACACCCCTCTTGTACACCTGGAGACCGGCACCTCAGTCTCTACTACAATACCACAGTAACTCTGTTTGATATACTTTATTTACTTTATTAAGGTCTACTGCAAATCTTAAGACGAAACACCAATGAATTGACAAATTCTTATGAAAAGTAAAATCACGTAAGTACTCCCCTGTTTTCTTCTCTAAAACTGGAACAATTTTTAACTTTCTTTTCAAGAAAAATTCAAGAGATTCTATGGCTATGTTTATTTTTATATAACATCGTCAATTGATTGCTACTAGATTTTTCAATGCGTACAGGGGTTCCTCTGTACTCATTGAAAATCTGGTCAATTTAATAGGCTTTTGAAGGTTCATATATCTTTTTTTAATATTTTTTGTAAAAATGCTAACAAAAGGACACGGTCAAAGCTCTGCTTAAAAGTAATTAAATTGTTCCGGTTTTGGAGAAGGAACGAGGCCGAAGGAAAAAAATTAAATCGTCTACTTATTATAGAAATTTGAGTAACCACAGAAATATTTCTGAAGGTATTTCGAAAGTAGGGTAGTTTCAAGATCATTTTCCCCCTCAAATTACACCTGTATGAGCCTATAACGTGGCATTTGTGCAGACTAGCTCTTAAACTAAGGACACCATCCGCACTCGGCAGTGTGGTCACGCAGTGAGGAAAGCGATTTTATAACTTTATCACAGTAGGGGAAAGCCGATACCTGCCGTAGATTGGGAACTGAACAAAGTTTTGCAGTTAAAGCATTTGTTTGACTGTATAACCAAGGGGATCCCAACTGTGCTTTGATTAAAACCTCGATATTGTGCTTTGGGAACACAAAAGGTTTGATTAATTGTTATATATTATTTGAAATTAAAGTTCCCATTAACGTATATTGTTATATATATATATATATATATATATATATATATATATATATATATATATATATATATATATATATATATATATATATATATATATATTGTTAAGTATATAAATACGATAGGTAGTTTAAATGCATGTTGTCACTGCCTTTAATTGATAAGACACTTAGATATGTATCTTGTTTTACTATTATTAATTTTTGTGTGTATTAGTGTACTTATTGTTGGCTGTCCTAATAAATAAATAAAATAAATAAATAAATTTGTTACTCTGTCGATAGTCGAAGCTGCGACAACCTCATGGTTTGGTATCATGAAGTTTATTGCGTAAATTTTTCTGGTAGGCTTTTTTAGGAAAATATACTAGTAGGAAAAATTGGAAGTACTTACTTATGTTTATTCAAATAAAGTTACTTTTTACCTTCTTACTTATTGTGTAAAATTAATTATCCATTCGTCATAGTTCTTTTGCCGTTTTGAAGATTTTCGATATTAAAATACCGAGTTCATGACGTTTTGGGACAGAAAGTTTCAGCCATTTCCGAATTGGCAATACCATATTGTTTAGTTCACTCTGAAGGTAGGTCAAAAACTTTTCCAGATATAAGCGCGCTCTTTATTTTACACGTTAGCTTAAAAAGTACGTGCTATTATTCGATTTTGTGGATTTTTCTTGAACGTTTCAAATGTTCATGAAAAAGCAGCCATCCACATTTCAAAGGTCGAGGTCACATGATGACGAGCTAAGCTACTAAATAAACATTGTAGCTAAAAAAATAAAAATATGATGTTACTTAATCCCTAAACTTATTGTAATAACTATAACCATTACCGCTAATAACTCTCAACATAACATAAACCTCATAAATAAAACAACTCCAGCATAACCAATAAACTCCACAAATTATGTGAAATAGGTCCACATTTTGCAATCCAATCAGTGAAACGTCACGTTTATTACGGTCGGCCGAATGCGCGATGTCAGCGAAATCAGCGAACAGGTCCCCAATAATGGGTAATAGTCTGGCCATTAGTCTTGCAGAAAATCAATGCTGACAATTGACATACTTCTGTCACAAAGTACGTAAGGCGAGGCTCAAGTAGTGAGACCACTCGGTGGGGTACTGAAAACTTTTGACAATAATGTAACTTTTGATATAATAATGTAAATGAAGTACTTACAGAGAAATTTAGTTCCGACTATGTCAATGCTGAATACCTCATACATCTATATGGACAACTTCGATACTTTTTTGAAAATGTTTCGTGCTAACGTCACAGACAGAATAGTGCCATTTCGCGCATACACATTGGAGTTAAGTTTTTCTTTTTCTTGTTATTCACGACGGATAGACTCTTATACTTCATCATACCTTATGGTAAGTATTTATAAGGCTGAAGATGGAAGCGAGCCTCTCCCGGAATCCTCAACCACTGAGAAATTGGCTATCTTATCTTTAACTGCCGGAACACAAGAATGCTGAAAATATTGTTGTTATGGCGTCAGACTTAGATAAGATGGTGGTAGCTAGCCAGGCGGACTCACAACAAGTCCTACCACCAACCAAACCGAATACAATATGTACCCCCGCTAGGAATCGGACCCGGGACCCCTGGGTCTGATACCGGTGGTTGTTACCACTGGCCCACAGATGCGGTTAAAATTTACAGGCATTAATGGTCGGTTCAGAGATTGAGAGATACCTATTAGAGCTTTATTGGGTAGATATTTTTGGTAATGAGGCCAAAATAACAATGGTTGCCCAGAAATGTAACCAAGAAAACTTTATCTTTTACCTGCTAGAGATAGATACCTGTAATTGAAACTGACTGTAAAACAGATATATATATATATATATATATATATATATATATATATATATAAGGCACGAGTGTTCGAAGGTCAAAGTTTCAAACAATGTCAAAAAAAATCCGTAAACTTACTGTCACAAACAAGGTATTTCGAGTAGGTATGCGGGAACGAGCCTTCTGATAACTTTCTATTTTGTTATTCCGTTGTCAACATCAAACGTCGGTTGCATTTTATTGAAATAGTTTATGTGGTACAAACAAGGAATTTGTTACCTTATTTGTTTTTGTCCGTAGCTACAGATGTGGTTGGCGGTTTCTAGTTTTATTAATATTAATAGGTATATATAATCTAATCCCGATATTGTGGATAAAATTCATGTGTAAGTAACATGAATTGGTTCTCTCGGTTTAAACTTAAAAACCTAAGGCTTTGTCCTAATTGAGCATGGTAACACGATGGACGGCCTCATGTCAATGTCCGAATGGTTTTTAATTTTAGTATAAGTAACAATTTATTTATATTTTAAATAACTTTAAATTAACTATAATACTCCCTTTATTATTATTTTAGTTTTTTGTATCATTAGATCAACAAGAATACGGTAATTTAGATTAAACTTTTTGTTAAAAGAATTTGTTTACCGGAAGTTGACCGAGGAAACGACCTAATCAAACTCTCAAAAACTGGACATTGGCGAAATTCAAAAGGGCACCGCCACTACACAAAAAGAAGAAGTAAACAAACTCCTCGCTGTTGTAAGGTGAAAAATTCAGTGTTGCGCTCGGCAGAAAAGTTTTTAGCGTCTCGATATATAGATTAAAAGCCACACAACACAAATAAGGATAATAATTATTGATTTCATTACGTTTGAAAATATATTTCCTTTTTATATCAACAAAATGTTTGCTTTTACAAGTTATGTAGTACAAATTCTTACAAAAGTTATGCACTAAACCAACTCAACTCATTATCCATCTCAATAATTACTGCGATTGTACCACACAATACAAAACTCTCATTAAAGCAGCATTACTGGTACAATTCATCATTCCTTTTCCAAGAACTAGCATTCCAACTGTCAGCACTTGACAGAAGATCGTCAGTTAACCCCGCCCAGCCGATCTCAGGATAAACCGTAAATATTTATAAGAGTAATAACGCCTTTATACCTATTCATAAGTGAATATTACTATGCAAATAACGAGAGGCAGTAAATCTGCGCTGAGAATATTCCTCTCTAGACTACTAGTGATGGTATAAAGACAGGTTCAGACGAAGACTTTTACAGCCGCGCAAATTGGCGCATATAAACGCACCGTTTAAATATTTTCCGTTTAACGCATGCCAGCGTTTTGGCACGAAATAGAACACGTGCTGTGCCAATTTTTGGCAGGTAGTCACTGGATCTTCACGTCCAATTTACATCAGTGTCTCAAGACGAAAGTCTATGAACACTGAACAGTGTGTATTGCCAGTGATGACTTATGGCAGTGAAAGGTGGTCTCTAACTATGGGTCTGATAAGAAGGCTCAAGGGCACCCAGCATGCAATGAAGAGATAGCTATACTTGGCGTTTCCTTGCGTGATCGAATCAGAAGGGAGGAGACGCGTAGGAAAACTAAACTTACCGACATGGCTCGATGGATTACTCTGCTGAAGTAGCAATGGGCGGGACATAAAGCGAGAAGAACCGATGGCTGTTGGGCCGGAACGGAAAGCTTCTGGGATGGCGACCGCGCACTAGACGATGATCCGAGGCTTCTGACAAGGTGGACCGACGAACTGCAGTTGGATGTGGGCAGCGCAGGACCGATCGTCGTGAAAATCCTCGGGGGAGGCCTAAAGCCTATGTCCAGCAGTGGATATCACGTAGCTGAGACGATGATGATGATAAGTCACTGGATGTAATATGTGAGTCAATGGTATCCGTCTAAACCTACCTTTAGGTTCTTTGTGCTGAAATTAGGGTGCTGTTTGCATAACCAGACACCTTGTTTGTCAAGTTCGTGTTACCGACAGGTTATTGCAAATTCAGAACTCAATGTTTACTCGATTGATAGGGTTATGTCAGTTTACCAAGTGCTCGATTAAATTCACGTAATTATCATTAACCCGGCGTCATTGAGGCAGGGTCAATATGACCCTGCAAGTTTTGCATACGAAAATTTGCTTAGAAATAATTGCCGCACACAACCGTCTGTCTCAGTAGCTGCAGCTAAGGATCACCCCTCCCCTTCACGTACCTCACTTCAGTCGTCCGTCGCCCGTGCAAGGAGCAACACGTGTGTAAACGTGCGACCGGGTAATTATGACCCAGCTCAACGGCGACGTTGCTGTTTTGTGCCATATTATATTTATGTTTTATTTAGTTTTACAGTCTCGTACAGCCTATTTCAAAAAGTTGCCGTAACGTAACATTCGATAACTGGTTTACCAGGTATGAACTAATGACTCACCTTCTCAAAGAACATAAATTAACCAGTGTAGGTACTTTGAGAAAAAACAAACGTCAGATACCACCAGAGTTTACGAAAACCCGCGCGCAGGAGATTTATTCAACTCAGTTTAGATTTCAAAAAGACTTGACAATTATGTCACACATACCAAAGAAAAATAAAATCGTTCTGCTTCTCTCAAGCTTGCATCACGACAGTAAAATTGACGAAACCACTGGAGAAAAGAAAAAGCCAGAGATAAATATTTTTTATAATGCCACAAAAGGTGGAGTGGATGTTGCAGATGAGCTCTGTTCAACTTATAAGGTTTGCCGGAACTCAAATAAATGGCCGTTGACATTATTTTATGCCATGCTCAATATGGCGGGAGTAAATGCTGTAATTATAAAAAACAGCAACAACAGGGCAAACATGAAACGACGCCAGTTTTTGAAACACTTGGGCTTAGCCCTCGTGAACCAACATATTTCTTTACGCAAAGATTCAGTAAATCTTCCACGGGAAATGCGCAAAAGAATGAAATAATTTACTGGAGAGACATCTGGAGAACCTCCTGCAAAACTCACTGGTGCTCGAAGAAGGTGCCAAGATTGTCCCTACAAAAAAGATAGGAAGACTAGTCACTTATGTAACACTTGCCATAAGTTTATATGCGGTGAACATGTAATTTATTACTGTAAAAGCTGCAGTGAAAGTCTGGTTCAACAATAGTAATTGTACCAAAGTTCCTGATATTACTGTGATTAATATTCCAATGATAGAGAGCATGGGTAGTATAGATTTGATTTAAGTATTATTTTTGTTAGAAACGATATTACTTTTTGTTGATTAAAAAAAATTAAGAAAAGTGTTTTGTTGTATAATTAATAGTCTATAAGAAAAATGAAAAATATAAATTATTGCATTTATTACCAATGTGTTTTATTGCTGCTATTGATTATAAATACAGTATTTATAATAAATATTACATTTTAAATATTAAAAATTATTTTATACTAGGCAAAATTGTGAAAATTATAACCAGGGTCATAATGACCCACCTCAACGTTAGTGTAACTTTTTTCCGCCACAATGACGCCGGGTTAACTTGTGGCTGAAATACAACACAAAATAAATAATTTAAATGCCTATATTTTAAATCTTGTGTTTAAATTTATATTACACACGACCTAGATTTGGTTTGGGATTTTCATATATATATTATGTATGTATTAGATGGGCTAGATAATTGTTATCTAAAAAAACAAACCACCACGACCTCTGAAAAGAAGTTGACACATCAGCGCAGTATGGGACACTCTTTTTTGTGCGAAAACCCGCGTTAATCGTCATGTTGTCATACTTACGGCAAATCAAAAACAATGATAACATCTCATTATAAAAAATATAACTTGTTAAATTAAGAAACAATAGAGAATCAATCAATGATAAATTTTCCCCATCATAAAAATACACTAAACCAAAAATAAATCAAAATCAAACAAGTAATTAAAAACATAAGAAAATAAAACACACAAACAGTCGTCATAAATAACATCTCGTCATTACGACTTGGGTATTAAATATTTCATTTTAATAAACAACGGAAAGCTATTAATTCTAATAAACAACGGAAAGCCGAATGTTAAAAGCCGTGTGAAATATTTTAAATAAATTCTCTATTAAATCAACCTAATTTCGATTTTGTGTCGTAAGTCGGTGATTAACGAAATTCAACGGTTATTACCTTCTAACAGAAATAAAAACTAAAAGTGAACAAGTAAATTCAAAACAAAAGAAAATATAACACACAATCAGTCTTCATAAATACCATCTCGTCATTACGACATGGGTATTAAATATTGATTTTAATAAACAACGGAAAGCTATTTTATTGTAATATATTAACAACGGAAAGCCGAATGTTAAAAGCCGTGTGAAATATTTTTAATAAATTCTATCAGAAAATCAAATCAGCCTAATTTCAATTTTGTGTCGTAAGTCGGCGAAGTTCGATATTTAACGGCTATTACCTTATAACAAAAATAAAAACCAAAAGTTATCAAGTTAAAAACAAAAGAAAGTAAATCACACAGTCTTGTCATAAATACCATCTCGTCATTACGACATGGGTATTAAATATTCATTTTAATAAACAACGGAAAGCCAAATGTTAAAAGTCGTGTGAAATATTACCGGCGACGGACATTACGATGATTTGTTGCAGTTACTTACAATCTATTAGGTAGGTACCTCATATTCGCTTTTCAAACCAAATGGAATATAAACTTTGTACAGCTAATATTAGGAGTGGAATTAATCAGGCACTCCTGTTTTTATGATAAGGGTTAGGTCAACAATTTGTTTGTAATAGAACAAACATACTACTTGAAAAAAAAAGGTTATAAAACTTAAATTATATTTTACTAAGTGTTTCGTTTGGACGAAACTAACGTTTTAATTGTAACATTAAATTGGCAAAATTTGGATCTCGCCCTTGTTAATAACCAGTAATCGGATAATCGGATGCATATTTACCTAAACGTAATATTGGGCTAGAAAATTATGGAAGCGGCTTCTTAATATAATAAAAAAAAATCGGGAATGCTTTATTGCTAACATCTCTCAGAATTGACTTTTTTATATATTTTTTGATATGTCTCGGAAACAGTGCATCGTAGCATAAAAATAAGGTATTTTCGATCCCTTAAGTTGCCCATAAATCCCCTTCCAGAATCAATTGACATTATTTGAGGGTTGATAACCTGAGATACAGGAGTTTTCCAAGTTCAGGTATCAGCCCGCCACAGTCTACTTTGTAAATATGTGAAATCATTGTACTGTACTTTATTTAGGATTGATTTTGGTGTAAAAAAATAATAATTTATTATTATTTATTATATAAAGTAAAAAAACATGGTCAAAATTTATTCAAGTCTAGTCCAGGTTCCATAGTAATTTCACTTGAAAATTCGGCTAAATCGCTTGCCCATACAAAATCGATTGACTTTTTCGATACTAAAGCGCATTTCATAATAGCCAACACCTCAACTTTAGGTAAATATGCATCCGATTATCCAATCACTGTTAATAACACTGTTTTGAGTTATCGTTTTACAAATGATGATCCTTAATTTAAAAAGAAAGATACCGAAAACTGCAAAATAAATATAATATCACATATATTTTTGACCGTCTTCAAAAAAAAGGAGGTTCTCAGTTTGACCTGTATGTACTTATGTTAGTTCGCGATTATCTCGCGTTTGGCTAAATCGGTTTTGATGCGGTTTTGAGAAAAGTATGTTGTAATGGGTGATGGGCAGTTGTCATGAGGTAATAAGTGTAGACACGGGATTTCATCTACCATTAAAAATAGTGAAATAAAATTTCTACTTTGCGGTCCTACTTTTTTATGGCTTATTTTTATGCTTTTTAGTTTTTTGAAGTCGGTTTTAATTTTTTACGATTATTTCTTATGAACTGTTTAACAAAAATAAAGGCACCGGAGTCACTAATTACAATATTTTTTCTACAACGATTAATCAAACACGCAATTTCATCAACACACGTTAATTACCAAAGGTGGCGTACAACTCCATTAAGCCACCATCACTCTCACAGATCACGTAGGTACCTAATAAATAGAGCGTTTAACAACCATAGTCATGTAAAACACAGAGCAGGGGGTAATTATTGAAATTTGCATCTCAGGTAATCTGTGGGCAGGATAATGTCGGCGGTGGAGTGGCGCCAGCGACGCCCACACAGCAGGTTCGAACCACCTACGGTCTATTTACTAATAGGAATGTACTGACTTACAATAAATCTGAGCCTAGGACAAGATAACCAATGGACTTTGATAGTGGAGAAATCGAGGTTTCACTTGTATTGGCAAGCAATGGCAAATAGCAATCTTTCAAATTTCTAGATAAACATACTTTTATATTATTTTTTTTGTAAATACATACAATAATATACATACTAAACACCCAGACCAAGAAGAATAGACATGTATATCAATAGACATGACATGATTTTTATTCTGTGTGAAATTAATCCTGTTTTATTTTTCTAATAAAAAGAGCATTTAATAATCATAGTCGTGTAAAACACAGAACAGGGTGCAATTATTGGCATCTCAGGTAATTAATTGCAAATAGATCATAAGTCAGACGCCCCAGTGTGTAGGGTAGGTGCACCAATGAACGAACTCTTAAGGCAAACTTGAACTTTAAAAATTATTAGCACCTATATCAGCTTTACCATAATATTGTCACTATTTTGTGTTCAACGTTTATTCAAGATTAAAATAAAATGAGCAGTTTGTCATTTACTGACATATTTAATAAAATAATCGACATTTTAAACAAAATACCCCAAAACCACCAGCGAATAAACACCAAAATCCAGTGAATGAATCCATTTCTAAAATCCAGTGAATGAACATGTCGAACTCCAGTGAATGAACGTTTAATGGTAACTAATCTAGGAGCTATAAATCACAATTATTGCAGTCTGAAGCTTTATTTGTATTATTGCAGTAATTAGTAAAGGTTAGTATTGGTGATGCAATAAAATATCACAAAACATAATTATACAATATGCATGTTCATTTATTGGTTTCAAATAACCAGTAAGTGTACATAGCAAATAGTATTAAATATACCATAGTTCATTTATTGAGTTCGTAAAAAAAACTGATCGAACCTGTGAATGATCACCCTTTAATTAACTAGAATGTGTTAACTTTCATGGTCCAGTAATCAAACACCCCTTTATTTTTATAAAACATATGCAATTATATGCAAATTGAGTTCTAATGATTATAATAATCATTGTTCTATCTTATTATGCACAATAAAACCGAACGCATACACTTCAAACAGTCGTTATATAATAACTACAAGATTATAATAAAATGTTACCATATAGAAAAAAAATATCGCGTTCGGTAGAAATCTTTACTTTATTTTATTGAAAAAACTCACCTCTGTTCATTCACTAGAGGGTGTTCATTCATGAAAATAAAAAATTAACAGTTTTGAGACAATTTAGGATTAGAATGAACATTCGCTCGCAATTACAAAGGGGTAATTGATCCGCTACTATATGAGGGCCAATGGTTCATCAGATCATCATCATTACGTATCATTAAGGGCTCTCTTAGTTTACGAAGTGCATAGTAAAGCCCGGTTATATCATAATTCAAATTGTAACACATTGGTATTTTAGTCATGAGCTTTCACAAGAGTTTTCACATAACTCAGGTATATATTTTTTGCTAACTTAACCTAACTCTGTACGGCAAAAAGGTGTATTTCTTTCAGAGTCAAAAGATTTATTTCTTTACAAGCAAATGAATTACAGAACAAATATAAATGAAATTGATCCGAGACTATTTATTGTAGCATAAGATTTTAAGATTGTGACCACGGCTGTAGCAACACAGCCGGAACGTCAATCTGTAAATACATATGTACACTTCATAATAAATGTCGCGTTTGAGTCCCGTTGCTCTAAACTTTTAGTATTTATTGTAGCATCGTGAACCATAAACAAAGGTGTAAACCGTACTGCAGTAACCTATTACCGAGCACAGCCTCCAGCCAACAACTAGCTCCTGTACTTCGTAACTCAGTACTTACCGTTTTATTTGTAGTTGCTTACTTTAATATAAACTAACAAGAATTAGGTTTTTTAAGAACAGTCAAGTGTTGGATTGACCATGACGTCGAGAGCTCGATTCCCACGGGACGAAATTTTTTTTATATTAATTGTCCAAAGTACGCACTCTGACTGATTGTAATAGGGTGAGATGGTAGTGTGTGAATTTCTAATTTTTCACACTTTTCACATATTTCTCACCCTATTACTAAGACTCCGCTGTCCGTACGTCAGTCCAATTGTCTGTCCGTCAAAAAAAAGAATCTCATATATATATAGTCAAGTCAAGTAATGTCTTTACTAAATGTCGTTACTTAAAATTGTCGTTTTTATACAATAAACAATAATTTAAATGAAAAAAGAAGTATCAAAAGTAAGAATACTTGGCCAAGTATTCCTTTGTATACGCACATCTTAAGTTATTTCTTTGGATTGTATAAAAACGACAATTTTAAGTAACGACATTTAGTAAAGACATTACTTGACTTAACTATATATATGAGTGTTAGAGATTCACTTCCATACTAGCAAATCAGAGTAGTTAAAGGTGTAATCTCTAGGGTTGATCACACCTACACAAACCAGATCAGCCATTTACAACTCCAAGCAAACTGTGATCCAACGCGTAGGATGCCATTTGATACCCTTTTAATTTCCTATTACCGCTCCAAAGGGAATTGTAAAGTAATGCTTCGTTATACGATCCTAAGAGGGCTTAGCGCTTCTGAAATAATATTTAAAGCGCGAACACATGTCCAATATACGATATTTTCCCACAAAATTTGCATGAAACGGGGACAGGTGGGTGTCGAGTGCCATTCGCCAAATTATTTTACATGTGCTTGACAGCTCGTATTTACAACTGTTTAGTGTGCAGCGACAACGTGTGGGTTCGACGTCCTTTGTAATTTTAGATTGGTGTTAAAGACTCACATTATTTAAGATTCTAATTTGATTTGCTTGTGTGTTAGATGTTAGTTTGTAAGCTAGCAAAATAATTGTACACAAACCCCTATGTATTGCCGAAATTATGAGGCATACATCTCTTTATTCCTAATTAGGCTGATATATTTTACCTTTTCATCATTATTAGGGTTATTCGATTCTTTAAATTAATGAAACTAAAGGGTTAAAACATTTTGAAGTATTTTTTATAAAAATACTCGTATTTGTAACTTTTGGTTACAATCGCGTGATGTCAGACCATTGTGTTAATTTCTTTTTTGTTACCCGCATTTCAACGTAAAGAACTACGTCAATTAAGCTATTTTCAGGTCTGAATATAAGGATCGTTTTCAATCTAAATAGCCGACATTAAATATCGGTTGCTCTGCTAAATCACGTTGACGTGAGTGATTAATCTTCGAGGAGAACGCTTGTCGTTAGACGGACAATAAAGAGATAACAAAATAAATCAAATAGCTATAAATACAGCCCAGATGAGCGATCAGTCCCAGAACTGTCTGCTCAGATAGAAATTTACGGAACTTTTATGTGAGTAACATTGGAACTAAACGAAGGATAAATAAATATAAAAACAGCGTTCGGTTGTAAATAATGTTTACTGCGTCTATGAAAGTCAGTTAGAGATGTAACTTTGTTGCCGACTGGACTTATCTTGTTTGTTAATACAGATATCGAAGATAGCCCTGCGGGCCTAACATCATCTATTAGAAACCATAATGTCATAAGGACGTTTTGTTAGCGTTATGTTTTTATTGTAGTTTTTACATTTTGACACACTTCACACTTATATCACATAATTTCCGTAAAAAATCAAGCCTTTTATGCTATATAAGATTCGTAGTACGAAATAGCATGGTAAGATTAAAACAATACTGCGGTAAGAGATGACGGTAGGCCTCCTGAAATGGTCATAAAATTTATGCTTTTTAGAATCGTATAAATAATGCATTAAGATTTCGAATTATTCAATAATCGAGAACTCCATTACTCAATCGCTCCTTCAATTGTTTAACCGCGAATGACATGACATTTTACAAATGAGTTGTTGTAACCGTTTTTCTTAGAAAAAAATACATTAGCACCCTAGAACACAAGAGGTGGTTACATGAAGCATGTACTCGTAAGTATTGCCTTTATTACCCAAGTCATGTAAGTTCTGAAATAAGTGTCGCCTCTAAAGCAGGCAAATTGCCATATTATAATGAATAAAGAAATTCAAAATCGTAGAAAAGGAAATGTATAGATAATGTATGTTTCGTGTATTGTGAAGAAGGGTGACGACGCGTGATAATCAATTTACTTCTCCTACCCTCTTTTTTGTTTTCGTGATAAGCACTATTTTTTTAATACTTATCTGTTTATTGATTACTTAGTGCACCCCTAAACATCATAAATATGTGTCTGTTGGAGTATCTAGACCCAGTGGTTTGGGCTGTGCGTCGATATGTCAGTCAGACAGTCAGTTATACTTCTTTTATACGAGTATATTTAGATTCCATGTTAGTGACTTTGTAATCCTCCTATTATTTAACGCGCATTTGAATTCGGTAGCCGTCTTCAGATATTATAAACAATAATTCAATGGGAATGCGTTGCAAAAGTGCAATATCCAAGACCGGAGCTATAACTGTCAACGGTAGAATGAATCAGTGGCACATAAATTGTGAGCAGGACAGCGATCGTGCCGCGGCGCGATCGCAGGCCGATTTTATTTTATTACTAGAAATAATCATAGTTCTGGTACTCGGTAGTGTGGGAACTGAGATTTTGGATAAATAACTTTAAATTTTCAGGGTCTCTGTGACTATCATTATAACGAAAAACGAAGACAAATGTTAGTTAAATTCACTGCATTGCAGTCAACTCAAGCAAATGAGTTGCGAATATCAATATCAATAGCAAAGATTTTACAAAAAAGAACATCCATAACCATCATAGATAAAATAAGCCGGCATAGACGATGTCAGCTTAATGATTTCTTTTTAACTTTCATTCCTGCGGGGAAGATAATGTAAACCCGTTAGTTATTTATCCGTTATTTTTAAGTACTTTAATAGTACAAAAATGTACATTTACAAGTGTAGATAAAAAAAAAAAAAAAATGTTTTTTTCAAAAAATTACATATTTTGTATTTTTATTCTAGAAAATATATGAGAAAAATATATTTAAAATATTTATTTTTTCCTAAATCTTATAATTAATTTAGTTTTTGTAAGAAATTAAATTAATTCCATTTTCACTTCAAATGAAATACTCTCACTGCAAATTTAAATTATACGACTTGCAGCTGTAATTAAATGTGACATTGCAGTCATAATGCAAATTTTACATTAGTGTTAAAAGTACGAGTATCCTGCAATGTCTACAGGCAGCACTGGCAGGGTCGCCATGCAATGTTGGGAAACCGGGAGGCGACTAAATGACACAACTGATTTGTTAAACGTATGATTTATTACTGAAGTTATCCTAATAGTTACATTGTTATATATGGGAAGGTGACGCATACACCACAATCCTACCACTTTTCTCTCACTAAAATGGAAAAGTAAGACATTTATAATGCAGGATACAGTGAATATTATTTTAACTTTTGCAAGTTATTTATTATCATTTTAAATTAATTCAACTTACTAATTTGTAACTTAATTAAGTTATCAAGATTGCGCATATATCTGTTAATTTATGGACCCATTTAGGAAATATTCTGAGGGTAAATTGCGCAATTTTCCGGTATAACCGAAATTATAATGAAAGACAAAATGCAACAACTCGGTACTGGGTCTCGTGGTGGGGACTTAATTAATATTAATAATACCAATATTTTAGGTAAAATTATTTTAAGGGAGATGACAATTTTGCTTAGCGTAAACATTTTGACAATAGATGAAACCAGGGCCTCGGTCTATTGGAAAAAGATCATGGAAGTTTTATGTGAAATAGTGCTCAAATTTTTTTTACATTAAAATCATAAATAGGTAACTATCAGCGCCAAGGTTTACTTTACGTCCATACACCATCAATATAGTTCATACTTATGATTTATTTTTCTTTTATGGAACTAAATTAGCTCTAGCCTTGATGATTTATGACACGCAATAAAAAACGTGTTGGTCTATCATCAACGGGACACGTGGTGAACATCAATTTGCACCACAGAATGTTTAACTTTTGTTATAATAAGTAAAGCAAACATTTCGAAGCAAACAGGCTGACAACAGGATATCCATCTCAAACGTATTTGTTGTCATCAAATTCGTGTGGTATTTTAGGGAAGCCGTTGAAATAATAGTACATTATAAATTTACACGTTTTTGTCGAATCGAAAACCAATTTAGTGTCCCAGCTGTCATTTGTTTAGTTAATAATTCAATAGTAGCTTGTTTTTTGCCACCAGAATTTTATACGCTGATAAAATTTGTAAATACCCAACAAGATGTTTATGTGATTTCATTTTTAGATGTGTGTTAGCTATTACTTAAATGTGTTTTTATATAAAATGAAGAGTAATTACTTTTATAAAGTAAAAATTTTCTCTGTAATATATCCCTATAACAATACAATAGGACATCTCTAAGTACAAAATCCACTTTCTTATTTGTTCCCGTGTAACGGGAAAGTTATGAAGTTTGACAATGACAAATCTGTCGTCGTAGTCGCAAAGCCAATACCTATAAAATATAGGGAGCTTTCCAACAGATTGATATATCGCTGATATCCTCTAGACTCTATTGACTCATTCCATGTGGTCGCCGAAAGAATCAGTAAGTGAAGTGATCAATCAGAAGAAAACTCCCGACAGTTACTTTCTTCGGAGGATGTTAGCTTATTATTATTATTACCGAGTACTCTTCGAGTAGTACTCTTCGCGCGGATTTGCGACCGCCTTTTTTGAAAAGAGTTTAAGGTTTATTTTCGTTTGTGACGGTTCCTTTTCGAATATTTCTATTCCGAGTATCAGACCACCCAGTATGAGCATGTTATTTTAGGTGCGCACATAATTGAGCCGTGCGGCAAACTGTCGCCGACACGCATAAATGCGCTGTTTTACATCTCTTTATGGTTCACCTTGAACATTTACATAAAATACAATTATTGTTCTATATACAAGTATTATATTTTGGTACTTATAAGTTTTTGTTTTTGTCTGATAGTCCTGCCTTTAATTAGTTATTAAAGAGTTTTCTTTTCAAAACAAAGTAATGGGTAATTTAATATGCCCCTTTAGATGCAGTCACAGTTACAAAAATAGGTAAGTACGATTTCAATCCAGGTTTAAACTTCGTAGGTACCTAGTTTATTAAATTGTTAACCAGTATGGCGGCTAAAGAAACTTTTGTATGACTTGCTATTGTATAATGTTATACCTTGTACCCAAAACTTTATCAATGTTGAGCAATCATACAGCCCCTTACAAAGTTTACCACAGCTTACGAACACTTGCGACTCTGTTATAACTAAGGCACAACCTTGACCGAGTTTATTTCCATTGGAACCCCTTCCTAAGATTTGGCAACTCTGCGACAACTCTATGTAAAGGCTAAAATAATATTTTCGTCATTTGCATTGATCTGACTAGAGCAGATAAAATGTACTTAAAGGTATAACCATCAATTTGCAAATAAACAATTAATGAGTTTTGTATTTCCATTCCCAAACTCTCACTTTTCTTGTAGGTACTTACGACAGTAAAACGTTTACGGTTCATCATACCTGATGTCGAGCTATGATAATGCTAAAGGTAGGAACGCATTTCCCTCAGAATCCTCCAATCAATCCTGAGGGACGATTTCAATCAACACAGATATGATCAATGTTATAGCAGTATGTTAACATTCAACGAGTAGGACTACGTGTCCTTCTTAATATTCTTTTATTGACCTAATCAATACCATCAATAGTTTTAAAACAAGAAGTTTTATTATTGAATGAGTCACATGAATTTGTTCTTATCAAGCTGTTGTTAAAATGAACAACAGGGGCCTTACTATAAAATCTTTGCGATTATTTTTAGGTTGTGAGAGTGGCATGCTGCCATACGGCGCGTATCGCGGCGTCTTGCTCTTACTACCAAAAAATAACCTAAAATGAATCGCTTTACAGTTGATGGTAGGCCCAGTTACGAATATGCACAAAGTTTAAATTCGCAATAAATTTCGTCGGCACCATTCGTCGCCGAAAACGGCGCCAAATATTTCCGAAGGATAATGGGTAAAGCCTTCCTTTATGTTCCCCCATGAACCAACGTATTGTGGTAACATGATTAATAGTACACTAGTCATATTAATGACATACGGTTTTTTGTAAGTCATGTGACATTCCGAAATCAGGTCACCACGATAAAAAAATGTCAACGAAGTGTATCCTTTGTGTTGATATGACTTTTGCTTTATAAAATGTTGACGTAAGTTCTTTGTTGGAGACAGATAAGACAGGGATGCTTATTCACATAAAAATACGCTTATAAGGTAGTGTACACAGCTTTACTTATTTTTCATGATGACCTTCATTGTGATTGTTCGCATTCGACGGGTATGGACGATGAATCTTTACATACCTATACTTACCTAGTACTTATAAGAAAAGTAAAAAAGAAGATAAATAACTAAACATTTTAAGTGTAAAATAAAAACATTTTATAAAAAAAAATCAAACCGACTTCAAAAAGTAAAAAATAAAACTTTTGGAGTCGGTGCCAGCCAGGGCATTCTACATTGCACTTCTATTAACTATATATTTTTTTGGCCTAACACCGACTCCAAAAGTTTTATTTTTTACTTTTTGAAGTCGGTTTGAGTTTTTTTTTATAAAATGTTTTTATTTCAGATTTTTTAGTTACATCATGTGCCGTTACTTACACTAAAAATCAGCCCATACACAACAATGTCATCTAGGTAAACGACTACTTGCCAAAAGGTGATTGATATTTTTCAAGATTATGAAAAAACTACTAGCCAGATCTTCGTAAAAATTATATGGGACCACACATAAACCATTTTCTTTCAGATAAAAAAAGAATTATAATTATTGCGTGAAACTTCAGTTAGAACAAGAATCTAACAATTACCGGGATGATATAATCGTTTCCTTCCATGACATTAGGCCCCATATCTCCGAAGATTATCATCGGGTCTCAATGAGACTTATATGGGACCAAATTGACAGTGTACCCGATCGAACAAAAAACAACTATTAAAATCGGATCACCAACACCGGAGTAATCGGTATACATACATCAGACAAAAAAAAATAAAAAAAAAAATTAAAAAAAAACGCGTTGAATTGAGTACCTCCCTCCTTTTTTGTTGAAGTCGGTAATTAAATACATTTTATATACTTATCTTTGTTGAGTAAGAAGCATTTTCTAGAGGACAAGATAAGCAGCAAGTTCCAATAAAATCCATTCCAAAATTCAAATTCCAAAATGTGATTTTTGCCAATGTGTTATTGCTGAAACACGTCTAAAAGATAAACATAAGTATAATAACTTGTTTTTGATATTGTTAGCTATAAACAAGTCTGGGATTGTAAACGTTTAAGGCTTTTACACATTTGCCTGCAAATTAATATGCTAGAGTTAAAATAACGTTTTTAATAAAAGGACGTGTTGCGGTCGTATCTTTATCGTTGTAGTTAATTAGTGTTCAACCGGCTTTCGTAATTTGCTGCATTATTTTCATAGCGGCTTAATAATGGAAATGCGTGGGTAGTGCAAGAAAGATAGCTGGAAAGCTTATGATAATTGTATTAATAGCACTTTGGATATGAAAATATGATTGCTTCGCCCATTTCTACAACTTGTTTCGTTATAGTGTCATTTATTACTGGAATGATAAAGTGTAATGAAGTGTTATAAAATACTGAAGGCTTTTAGTAACAAAAGATAAGAGGGAATTTTATAAACAGCTATGAGCCATCCGCGAACTCGTATGTCTTGATTTTGTTTCAAACATCCATACAAAATACAGCCGCGACAAAAAACTTTATCTAATCTGTCATAATGATATTGGTCTAAAGCCAAAACATAACTATTCGTTTCATTTGTAGCATACATTATTAGCATTGATCCATTCTTTATATATGAAAGTATGTTCTGAAAGTAAATAAAAGCTAAAAATTCCTTACCTTCCTTTCCTATTTTCATTATGTTCTATATTCATTTTAAATAATCATTTTTTAACAGCTCTTATACTAAACCAACGTAGCACAAAAAGCCTGATGAAAATGTAAAAGATTATTTTGTTCAAAGAGGGTAAGTACCGGTACCATAAATGGACTTTCCGCAGCCATTTTTATCCTGTGACACAATGGCCACTTATAAAAATTAACATGCAGAACGTTAAGAGCTAAGTTCTGCTCTATCGCTAGTAGTTGTTAAGGAGCTGGTACAATTTTCATTGGCTCGTTGCCTGAAATGGTGGCTAGTTCGTTCGATTGGAATAATACGGTGTCTCCGCAGTCTGTCTACACAGACGAAATGTTTTTTTGCTTTAATTACATTTTCATAGTATTTTTCCATTAAGATTTTATTATCGTCGTCTTTATCTTTTTGTGGTAACAAGGTGGATTTGACCATAATTGCCACGATTAGCTGGCAGAGTGGCGATTATTGCCAAACAGATTTTAAGAGATGCAGCAAGATTCCCTCTCCCTGTCTGAATGATAGTCAGCTCTTTCAACGTTGTTATCTGTTTGCTGCAGTATCTGTCTCTACGGATGTAATACACCATTAAAGATCTTCTTTAAATATTATCATCGTATTTTCCATTTGTATTTAAATCCCTACAAGTTTCCAGTAGGTGTTTGACGTGATTTACTCTTAGTTAGCCTATCACGCTCTCCAAGATCGCCAAAATTCGTCCCGAATTCTGGGGGTTATATCCCGACAGCCAACGAGACGAGAAAATAGCTGACTAAAGGAATTTAGTCGGCTCTTATGACACCCACGGGACGAGAAGGCTTGTTCCGACCCGACACTGACTCGCCAAATTGAAATGTTTATATGTTAAATATGATTGAATGTTCGAGTTAAATTAGTAATAGTCGTTCAGTTTCGCGAACTTCAAATGACTTCATTCCACAACGTTAAAAAAATACATGCTTACATATTATTATTTGATTTCATATCAGCTTCTCGTTAAACTGAATTGAAATAAGATAAGTGTGTAATGGCATACCACTATATAAAAAAATCTTTTTTTTTTTATGCGACGACTATCTGAATGTAGAATAAGGATTCTCGAGAGAGACGGTATAGAATACATACAAAAACTTTCAAATATCGAACTCAAAAAATAACTACTATATTTTGTCTTGCAAGCTAAAGGTTTCAATCGCCGCAACTTTAACCGAGTGTAGTGGCGAGTGTGAACTGACCATTAGTTCGCAAAGGATCGTGCCCTCTCGGCATGCGTTTTATTGGCTCAATTATAGAGAAACCACGGGATTGCGCGCCGATAGCTCGAGCTTTGTACCGGCAGAACGGAAGAGCTTATAGCATTGCAGGAGTCTAAAGAGACGGTTTAGAATACAGTCAAAAACTTTTAAATAATGAACTCCAATAAAAAAATAACTAGTCTATATTGTCTTGCAAGCAAAAATTTTCTATCGCCGCAACTTTAACCGAGTGTAGTAGTGAGTGTGAACTGACCATTAGTTCGCAAAGGATCGTGCCCCCTTTGGCATGCGTTTTATTGGCTCAATTATTGTGAAACCACGGGATTGCGCGCCGATAGCTCGGGCTTTGTAACGACAGAGCTTATAGCATTGTCGGAGGTTCCTTGGTGACTATCGGAGCCAAAATATGTGAACTGTGACAATATCAACATTGTTTCTTTTATAAAAATAAAGTGTGGCGAAGAAACGAAGTGTGAACTTAACTTATACTAAACTGGACAAAATCACAAAGTACAAGTACAGTAAAATTAAAGTACCTACTAGCTAGCATAACCAGCCAGGAGTGAGTTATTTGAGTCAAATCTCCGCATTTCTGACTTTTAATAAAGGTGCATGTAAAAAACGAAACGACAGTAGCTCGGGACACTTTATTCCTACGTAAAATTAATTAAATTTTCAACAGAATACACTAATATTAGAAAATTTCGCACACACTGTATCCTGTTTATACAATTCGCACAAGGCACCGTTGTTTACAAAGCTGAAACAAAACATTTCCATCGGGCTAATTGCACGTCGGTATTGATATTGAAATATATTTATGAATACGGCAATGAGTGATTAAAATGACACATCACTCGCGGCACTCGTTTGTTTACACTTCTGAGAAGGGGCCAATTAATTATGACCGATGTTCGTTCGAATCTGAGTGCAGTCATTTGTTTTTGCACTTCTTTCCCAGAACAATGCACCCTTTATCTAAAGCTGTGCACTCGTTACGGTTTCTTTTCATGACTGTGGGTTTTATTTCTATCCATAATAGTGGCCCGGAGCATTGCGAAAACCTTTAATAAATAACATCTAAACGTGGAATTATGTGAGTTTTGGTACAGTTGAGCGGATAAAGTTTCGATAAATTTTGATAATTAAAATTTATCGAAATCTATAACACGCGATATGATATAGCGTGCTGTCTAAGATGTGAGCGGGAGAGTGATACGTTATACGGGATAGTAAAGATAGAGAAGCAAGAATGGCTTTGTTTTATGGGCTCGTATCAGCCATCGATTTCATAACTCTTCAGTGTAGCTAGGTAGACTGTCCATAACATGAGTATCGTATGAAATGAGTTTCAACGACTATATCTCAACCGTTTACTGTTACTGCTAAAATCTCAACCGTTTACCGTTACTGCTAAAATCTCAACCGTTTACTTATATTATTATTATCTTATTTAACTAAGTAACACAAGCGTTCAGTGAGCACCCAGCTTTACCAACAAAATATTTCTTCTTTTGTTGTTCTCCGGACTCCATTTCGATACTGTTCACACTATTCGAAGACGTTTCGATCTTCGTTTTTATAAAACATCGGTAACGAACACTTATTTCACAACAGTATGCGAATGATCGGGCGGAGAAACGAAAATGGTTATATTTAATCCAGTTTTATGGTCCTGTCGACAATGGATTGGGTTTCATAACTCTCTAGTCTAGACTAATAATAATACGAGGTTAGTTAAAATAAGTAGATAATATAAGATAAGATTTTTCGACTTGATGATGCAATTAATACGCGTGAAACTCCCAATTTTATTACAGTTAAGTGCCGTTTAATTATATTAAAGTCCTCGTTCACTAAATACCGAAAGTACTTATAAGAAAAATTATTAATAGGTAATATTATTTAAGAGGTATTGCTTCTCAAATACGAACACTTTATTTGTTAACGCTTTAAACATACTTAACAAGGTTTAGATATGGTGAAGATATGTACAGTACAGGTACAGTCACGAGCAATAACATGTAAACACTTAACAACCTATCGCATAACGCACATGGAAACAAAGCTCTCTCTGTCCACAAATGTCATTATATATTATAATGTGACAAAGTTGCTTAGTGTTTCTATGTCATTGCACAAGACTGTAATAGTTATTTGTTATGCAAGGAGCTGGAAAGTTAGATTTCGCGGCGAGTTACCTCTATTGAAACCTTAGCAAGCGAAGAATTCTAGGATTCAACTTAAACTTAAAATCGGACGAAACGTCACAAAAAATGGATTTGAACTTTTTTGTATGGAGGCTTGCCTCGTCCAAATCCGTAGTAATTGACGCCATTTTGTTTCGAAACGACGGTTCACGATAATAACTATATAAATGAACAGGGAACAAAAAATTATAAAAAATAAAAAAAAAAAATTGCCCTAAAGTGTCACGTTAGCCAGATAATTACAATTAAAAATGAAAAATGCCACCCAAAGTGTCACCTTTGTATCTTTAACTCCAATTATGTCATTAACCTGACACTTTAGGGCATTATGTTGTTTAATATTTATTGGTTGTCTTTGCGTTCCCTATCCATTTATATAGGTATTATCGTGCGGTGCGATTTTGTTTTTTTTCAAAATGGCGGACCGATGACGAGGTCAAAAGGATCAAACCCCTGTCAGTTCATTCAAATCAGACGAAACGTCAATTTAATTTTTCACCTCACAAAAGCGAGGAAATTTTTTAGGTGGTTTTCGCGGTCAACATTCGGTAAGAAATTCTTGTACTTAACAAAAAGTTTAATCTAAATATACTTTTTCCTTGTTGTTTTAATGATATAAAAAACTAAAATAATAAAAAAGGGGGTTTACGACCTGTTTGGCGCAGGGTACTAAACCCGCCAGAGGTGCCATGTTCGAACCCCGGACAAGACAAATATTTGTGTGCATGAACATGTCTATTTGTCTTGGTCTGGGTGTTTAATGTATATAATAAGTATGTATTTATAAAAAAAAGTATCTATGTATGTTTATCCGTTATCTAGTATCCATAACACAAGTTCTTCATGATACTTAAATTGGTCTGATTGTATGCAATGATTTTTTTTTATTTATTATAGTTAATTCAAAGTTATTTAAAGTAGGAATAACTTGTTACCAAGAATAACAATAAAAACGATTTGGTAAATGTTTACATTGACATGAGGTACAAGACAAAAACAATTTAAAATAAAAATCAAAAAGTAAAAAATAAACCTTCTGAATTCTGGGCCAGCCAAGGTAAGAAAAATAAAAGTCACAGAAGTTCAAAGTAGAATTCCTTGGCGGGCACCGACTCCAAATTACTTTTTGATTTTTGAAGTCGGTTTTTACTTTTTTATAAAAAGTTTTTTATTTCACAGTTTTTAAAGTTAGATTAAGTCCCGCCCTTCGGTTTGACTCAAACTAGTAGTGTAGGCAACTACTATGAGTCACATATTTAAGAAACAAATGCGATTTACCACGCAGTAATTGAATGACAAAACCTCCTTTTCCGAGCGAATGAGGTATAACATAATTGATGGGTCTACCCTTCCGCTACCCCACTGAAGATCTGTTTAAGATCTGTGACGTTTACTAGTCTCTGCGAAGATATCACCGTTACACTGTTCCCTTTTTGACTCTGCCTAATAGACGTGTATGCAAAGTACCACTACCTAAATGTAGAACCGTATTCGCAATGAAAAGCCATGATTACTATGCACCTATGCTTTATAATAAGCTTAACCGTAATGTTAAGGAAATTTCTAAGTTAAGTAATAACATGTTTAAAAATATAATTTTAAGTAATCTTAAGGAACTGGATTATGAAACGACAGAAAATCTCTTTGTAAGGTTACAGTAGCAAGTATTTGTTTGTTAGCATTTTAATTCAATATTACTGTACTATTATAACTTTAATTAAGACCACACTTTCAAAAACACTTAAATTAATTTGTTAATCTACCTGGGTGTACCGTGGCCTGTAGCTGTAGCACAGTTTTTACTACCACGGGTCACGGTGTCAAATTTTATTTGATGTATGTGCTTAGTACTCAATAAATAATTATCTTATCTTATCTACCTACGTTAACCGTTATAAGAAAAACTATTTCTACAACTCGAAAAAAAGGTATTTAAAATGAAGGTATTCCTTTGCTTGTTCTATTTACGCCAAATCCCTTTTCCAACACTAATACAAATAAATGTCAAACAACACCCATAAAAGTAACAAACAAAAAGTTCGAAGTGTCAATAAAACTTAAAAACTATTGCTCGCCGATTGATAACTATTCACACGTCAACAACCTAGGCTCATTGTTTAAAATACGTCCACAGGATTGACTCATTACCCAGCTTTATTTGTTGTATTTATAGTTGTGCTCTAATGGAAAGATCAAAGTGTTCTGCAGTTAATTTTAATGTCTCAGTGTAAACGGCAGTTGGGCCGTTAGATATAATTAGAGGGATCAGTATAGACGCTCTTTGCATTCACCGCTCGTCGTATCTCGATAATACTGACATTCATTATGACGGTGACAGTTGTGAAATACTAGAGGTGAGAATACCACAAAAAATAGATGAATCAAAGGCAGAATGTATTGGGTTGTCAGTAAGGGAGGTTGAAATCTTTGAATTAATTTTCAGTTAGTATGATCAAAGGATAACTTCAGGTAATAGATTTAGACTTGGCGACATTGGCAGAGCATGAATAGCTCTAGCAGAAACTATTATTTGTTTATAACAACTCATTGAGTTTTTTTAAAGGCTTTGTGTTATCGAGTCTGTTTCCGTGAAATTTGACTATCATTGCAAGGGTCGTGGTGACGAGTACTTATAAGATTCTTATTAAAAATATATACAATTTGATTACATTCCTATTCACAAATGGGAATACATTAATTTGAGTCCCTGTACTGAGTGGTGCGAGACACAGTTTATTGCTACGATGACCACAGACCTCATGCGGGCTCGTCTAAACATAATAAGTAATTATCATCAAAATTATTAATATTATTTATCATCTGCCAAAATACTACCACTGAGTAGGCCTGCAATCTAGCTGCCAATCTTCTTTTCTCCATTCTTGCTAAGTCTTCTCTTGAAACACCTTTGGGATAAATTAGTACTATACTAGGTCACCATGAGTATTCCTTAATACTAAAAATATTATAATGTTAAATTAACATTTTAACAAAGTAAAATCCTGCTGCTGATGTTTATAAGCTACATCGGAATAACAACCACTATTTCGTGCAGTTCCGAAAAAATACATTCTGTCGCCGCCTTGCAAGGCGACGAGGCACCGAGGCGGAGCGAGGGCGCGAGCTCTCATCAACTTTAACGAGCCATTACAGCTACGGTGGGATTCGACTCATTTTCGGAACTCGCGCTACGTATAATTATTTCAGAGAGCGCGTCAATAACACAACCGCGGTGCATTTATGTCACCGGACCTAAAATTCTGTCGTAAAGCGTCCATGTTAAAACACAAAGGGGAAATATTTATGATAGGACCTGCTTCATGGCAGTAGTACCTACCAAAATTAAGGGCATCTGTCATTTCGTTGCATGCGAAAAACTGTTTTATTTTTAATTTTCGAGGAGCTCGTAATATGTATTCCGTGACATATTGAAGTTGAAAAAAAAAACGCAGACCCAATAAATTTTTGTTCGCTTACAATAATGTGAGCATTCGTAATGAACAATTTTATAGAGACATCTGTGCGGACCAGTGAATTATTATCGAAGCAAAAGCGCAGACAGGGGTAAATGCTTACTGAAATGGAACGTAACAAGTCTCTCTGAAATAATTCACAGTCGATTCGACACGGACATTCGCCGTGGGCGAGTGCGGGTTGTCTTCGCGTCGACAAGCCGGCAACTACCGCGGTTATTTCTAACCCGTATCACGTCGCGGACCGGATCGTCCGTACTCTTTGATGTCGCATTCTCTTTTTGCAAACCGCATTTCAGTCGACGGCTGCATAGCGAGCTGAATATTTTCGGGAACATCTAACGACGCTCGCATCGAACACTCTTTATTTGGTTTTATTCATCTCATGTTGTGTATTTCAATTATGTTTTGTTTAAACAGCTTTCCTTTTATGATTTCCAGGCTGGGATTCGTTGTTTTTACTTTCACCGCATTTCTTGCGATCTCGTTAGTGTAGCCTTTGGATGTCGTTGTATACTTTCGAAGTATCGGCTTTGTGAACTGGAGGGTTGTCGAGCGGTTTATTTTCATCGCCAATGTCGCAACTGATAATAAAGGAGCGTAAAACTCGGCCCTGTGTGGGCGTCGCCTTGATAACAGGGCGTCTTTCACGGTATCTCTTAAAGTGGTAATTTGTTGCCATTCTTGCTCCATGCACGTGCGATAATAGAAATAAATGTTTCCATATTTGTGTAGATACATCGATTTCTACTGTGTAAATGTTTCTTTGAACGTCCAAGCAAGGACTAAAGTATCTTTTATAAAACTTTTACATAGAAAAGATTATGTATATTTATTATCATCATATTTCAGCTTTCATAAATAACAGTCTAATCAATACATATCGCTGAATTATGCAAAGGATTTTTTTTTCTTCTAAAAGCGATTCTAAACCTAAGGATTTATTTAGGTAAGTAACTATTTTTATAGAAACACTATAAAGTGGTTTTTGCGAGTCAATTTAGTTTGAAACTTTACTTTTACAATGTTCGTGCTATGACATCGCCGTTTTTATGACGTCGCTGGGTAATAAATGGAAATAAAAAGGGAAAAATTCTGTCACGACTCTAGGAAAGCGACAAGCGTCTACGAAATTAAAGTGCAATGATTTATGGTAGTCGTCAGTTTTTCATTATACGTTTTATTCCTCTACTTAATCGTTAATTTGGGCAGAAAGCAGTAATATTTAAGTGTTGCAATCCTTTGAAGGTTGGAGTCGTAAATCGAAAATAAGAAAATAAGCGGCCCGGCTGAGCATGTTGAAGACAAGTGTTTTTTTTAGGTCTAGTACTAGAATAAATAGTATAAAATAAATAACTTAAACAGTAGTTACCTATATTATATTTATTTTGCCTTGTTGGAATAATATTAAAAGTTGCAAATTTTGCAATGAACTTTCATCAAACCAATCATCAAAACTCACTTCGAATTCGAACTTGAATCAAAGTGTCAATAATATACGAAAAGCTTTACGAATAGCAGTTATGTAAGCTTGCTCAGAAGCTAAGCATAAGATGTACGTACTTAATTTTTTTTATTTTTATAATGACCGTAACATATTAAGTTCATCGACGTAATAACAACCTAGATACGAAGCGCTTCCCTACGGATTATTAAAAGGCAATGCCGTTTTTAATCTATCATTAATATTGTTCAAATTACAGTCCTTTAAAGAAGAATACGGGCGAATTAAATTACTCTATCAATCAGTATTACGTACGGTGTTTATGTAAATATAAATTAGTAGCTGTAATTTAATGGTTGAAAGAAGAAAGGCAGGTGTTCATATTTTGTCGAAACAAGATTTTCGTTGTAAATGGCCGTAATTAAATATGGCCAATGATTTTATGAGTGCCATGACTAATATGCCTAATGGCTGTAAAAGGCTCATGTTTTTTTTAGATGATGAACCTGTTTTTTGATTTATGATTGTTTTTTTTTTTATTTATCAAACAAATGATATGTTTGATAAATAAAAAAAAAAAGTTTAGCTTGTGTAATTGTTAATAAGTATGATTGTTTTAATTTCTTGTTTTCCCGCATGTGGTTTAATGTTAGATAATTTAGTATTGTTCAAATAACTTGAAGTCAAGCCCCTACTTTACTTTATTATATTTTTTTTCATTAATTACACTAGTAATATATATATAATAATATATACTGCTAATACTTATATAGCAGTATATATTATTATATATTATTATTATTATATATTGTATACATATATACATTATAAGTATTATATTCAATATTACTTCGACTGGAATACCTCGACACTTACAGATTATCCTGCTATAGGACATTCTTACAAAGAAAACGCAATAAAGTCTAAAGATTAATTACTTACTTAATACTTCTATTTTTAATATTATTCCGAAATATTAGGTATGCCTCGAAATTCTAAGCAAAATATAGAAATTAAAAAAAAGCCTTAGAAATGATAAATATTATTGCGCACAGTTCTAAAGCTAGTCTGTCTGGCAGAAGGACGTCGCCAAATCGTCCTCTGGCACTAGCACAAAAAAGAAAGTACCTATGCGAAAAGTATTTGAACCATTCACCTAAAAAAAAATAGATATTAATAATTTGTTTGCGTTTACATTCTCAATATTCCATTAATTTATTGACATGACGACACGATACTTATTGCAAGCTTTTCGTGCTAGCCCCACCTGATCCTGGATGGTATTTTGAATCACTCGAATTCATTTTTGCATGCGAATCTTGCAAGATTCGAATGCTAAAGCGGTGTTAAACAAAGGAATTCGCATGCGAATCTTTCGATTCCGTATGCGAAAGTAATTAGAAAATACGACTCCTGGCCAAATTATACTTCTATCTTAATCTTATTTAATACACCTGTTCACCTGCGTGTTTCCCATTCCCATGGGAATTTCGAGATAAAGGCTATCCTATTTTACTCTCCGTCTTATCAATTAACTCTAAGCCAAAAAGGATTTAGCATTTTCTACTAGTTAAACCAATCCTTCATTAACTTTAGAAGGGTTCTTATTCCACACTTATCAAGAGTGTAACGTTACATTGTAACATAACCTTACCCCACTTGATAGACTTAACCTTTGTTACGCCTACACTGGCGGTTCTCCACCTAACAATTTAGTTTGATGATAATACTAATATTAAGTTACAGACTACCCTAGAGGTGTGGAGGGGATTACAATATAAGATACGGTGAATCATTGATTTAGATGTTTGAGGAGATAGATAAATAATTACGTAAGTAAGGTTTATTGTTCTGTGCTAATAATAATGAGGACTGATTTTTTTTTGCTGCATCTAAAGCCTTAAGAGGATTGTGTAGTGCCGATACGCGTCGCGAGTCCTATAGGCGATTGCCTACTTTTTCCTTCTGAAATATTGTTTCGGGCGATAACGTTTCCACCCCCAAACCTTTACGAAATGGGGCAATTTTGGTGTCATTCGATTCAGTACACCTTAACCTAGGGTTGTACGGTTTTTTCTTTTAGTAAATGGGTTTAGTTTAACTTATCAATTAAAACGCTCGAAGAAGTTTTTTTGTAAAAAAAATATGGATATTATATAAATAAATAGCTTTTGTTATAAGCCATATTTCTTTAAAATAAACGTACGGCCCTAATTATCCAATACCTATATCAAAAATATGAAAAAAAAAAAACAACATTGGATTATGTTTAAGGGGGAGAAACGTTACAACTTTTAGTATGAAAATTTACAGCTACACAATCCTCTTAAAGGTAATGATAACTACACAATAAAAGCTAACTGAGAGTAAGATGGCCAGTGACGTTTTCTGAAAATTTGGTACAAGCTGAGCTGCAGCCTATTCCTAGAAGATAGAGGTTGTGTTATACGCTTCGCTACTACGCTTTAATTATATAATAACTATTAAACTATAATCGTCCTCATGAAAATAAAGATACTGTAACTCTGCAGGGTGATATTTTCAGTAATACGGGATTTTCTAAAGTTCCTTTTTCTAAAGTTCACCGTCGTAATGTAACACTGTCCGCTCCACTAATTACACTTAGCCCTATCGTTTGCAGGAATCCCATGAAAGCCGAGGGGTGGAGAAGCCATGGTTACCGTGAATTTCGTAATTAAACGCCTCGTCTAATTGCGACCTTCGACCGACGTTTACACTCCAGTACACTCGAGCCCTTTGTCTTCTGTGTTACGCAACATTGAGCTGTTTCGGTGTCTATTCGAGATTTTGGCTTTTTACTCATTCAATGGACAAATGGACCGAACTCGCAGTCGTTGACCCGTGAAGAAGATTTAAGTTTTTTTTTTGTTTTTCCGTTGTTGTTTTGTTTCGCTTAACTTTCTCGGGGAAATGGAACTTGGATCGTTTTGCACCATTAAATACAGACAGAGACTCAGGAAAACCTTACAATTACTTGCAGTCATTATAATAGTTCCATGTCTGTTCACAGAAGAAAAAAGGATAGATTTTGATGGTTAACTGTCCCGTAAAGTTATCGAACTCATTTTGCTACATTTCTTTTTAACTAAAATGCATAAAGGATGGTTAGATTTAGCACCTTCTCATTTAAAGTATATTTTGGCGTCTTCATTAAAATTCCATCCGTAATAAAAAAAAAGTTTATTAAGCGTTTGATAGTTATTGAATAATCTAGAGCATTAGGCTCTGTAATTAGAGTAGATGTTTAGAGATCTCGGAGCCCCAAATGAAACGTTTAACTAAATCTCAACATATTCCAGCTTAGAGGAAACCCATCTAGATCATGCATTGATACGGATAAGCCTAGTAAGCGGGGCTTCATTACTGTTGATGATGCCTCCGAGATAACAATATTACTAATAGTGATTTCCTGTTACGCAAGAGTTAATAAGTATCATCCGAATATAACCGACATTTGCGTGTTTATATCTACCTACATAATAGGTTCGCCAAACGTCGAATAAGTTTAAAAGGCTGTCGTACTTATATAATTTCAATTTTAAAAAAAGTTACCATATCTAACCGACTGTTTAGAAGCCAATTGAAAGAAGCCAATTTTAATGAATTTAAGTTTTAATCTTGAACGATTTGAAACCTTTTATCTTATGTTAATTTTGATTCAGTGAAAGTAATGTTTTTGGTATTTCACTATGAGTTCTTTATAAGTTATGAACTTATGAACCAATCTCTAATAATAAGTACCTACTGGAACTTGCACTTGCTAAGTTAATTCAACTAATGTTACCCAAACACTTGTCCCAAAACTTTAGTAACGCTTATTTATTACCAATTTACACCCAGTCCCAGTTTAATACCATGGTTATTATTGAATCACTTTTGGTGCATCCAGAAAATTACATAAAACTGCTGTTTCAACTAAATATATTTTATGTATTATTGTTTAATTTAACGATAAAACCTTTAAGGAATGTTTCGTTCTTGTTATATTATAAATCAAACTTCAAAATATACGTTTTAGGTGTAATTATGATATTAAATTATATCGCTTACCTTCGACACCTTGTGCAATTTATAGATAATAGCTTGTTCACGAACTCTCTTGTAACGCAACACGTTATATAGGGTAAACACAAAATTCACTCGCACAGACCACACCATAGATATACCTACAGGAAGGTATAAAGCCGGGAATGACGGCGTTTATGTAAATTGCTTCCGCCTGGATTTTCCCAAGATTTATGTCTCGGCGTCAGGAACAATTAAATTTAGACTACGATTCCTCGCTCCGAATACATTAACCGAGTTAAATCACGATAAAGTCGGTAACTGACGTTCCGAACAGAATTCCCAAGTTTCCAGTCTTTGGTGAAGTTTCAATAGGATTTGCGAGTTATGCCTCTATATTTTCCAATGAACATCTGTTCCAACCCCTACGTAGAGCTCCACGACTTCCAAAAACCTTTGAAAATAAATATAACTTAGGTATTTCTGAAATATTGAATATCTTACTTTCCTGAACTTTTCCTCGCCTTCATATTAACCTCTTTTAACAATAACAGACTTTATCGACGTTTCGTAACATTGGATAGTAAAGTTTATCACAATTTCTTAAGAGGAACTTAGCAAAAGCTTAAGCAAAATCCATCAAATTTATGATGCCATCAAATATCTCCCGTTAGATTCCAAAGAGCAGGGTATTGAGCAAAAGGGTGCAGACTGCCCCGAACGTACCTACCTTTTTTATTGATACGGTCATTATATTAAATTTTCATGTACCTACGGCTAATGGATTGGTGCAGTTGCAAGGGGAAGAAAATGTTCCATTATCGGAACATAATCATTCCTTACATTTTACCAGTCTTCGATCGTAGGTATTCCACAGAAGTTGTTTCATTAAAATTTGACTTCGTAATTTTATCTCATTGAATAATATAATAACCATTATAGTCGATTCCATAACCATCACTTAAACTATTTTTCTCCGAGTAGCAAACACGCGGAAGCGCCAGTTAAATTAGTACAAAGAAACGTACCTTGATTTCTTTCTTAGAATTTTTCTAATGTTGTTAATATATTCTCTAACGTTAACATTTAGGTCAGTTGTAGTCCATAAACAGACTGTCTTGTTATGTCTATGTTATTTTAATTAAATCTTTTGAATAAATACATTACAAAAACGTAAATCAGTATACGATGATAACATTTATGAGGTCAAGATTTAACGATATTTAAATGAAATGTAGGATGGTAACAAGAAATATCTGAAATTTGCATTTGGGCTTATTTATGATCAGCATCCCTTGATAAATGCGTTCCCTATGGAGGTAGACCGGTAGTCGTATTATTATCATAAATTATAATAACAGATTAATTTCTGCCTTCAACTCCTAAGAATTATTTAAATCCGGATAAAACAAAAAAACCATATATTTATTATTAGAATACCTGATAATTGTTGTTTCTATTACAGTGTCCTCGATTAAGCTAAGTTTTAGTTGAGTTAAATAATTTAATAAATTAACTATCAGGACTGTATGTAAATGCCCTAGTAGCAGACAGTTCTTCTTCAAAGAATAATACAAACTGTTATGATAGCTAACATCCTTTTTTGTATTCGCAATGCGTAATAATAAACAGATTTATAGCAAGATTACCATCACACACATTTAAATACAAGTGTTAGTACTTGCTTACCTGGAAGTGAGAACACTTTATGCTTTTCGATGAAACATAAAAATTATGACCGTTTTATTATGGTGAGACGTGTAGGCACTGTCGTAAAACCACAGTCACTCTTTACCCAAAAATACATCAGTAATAGATGCTGATATTGTTACAATTTTGAGAGGTGATGTGCGTACTGCGTTCTTGCATAGTAAATAAGAATGTGAACTGTCTTGAACCATATGTGGTATTAATTTGCATACACTGTCATTCATTTGCTCGCTATGGAATAATTGATTGCTATTCTAGACTTGACTTTAGATTTGCATTTCCATCTATACAACTAAAAACTAGCTGATTTCTTTCGTGCAAGTTTCATCCGCATACGTCTACGGATACTTCATAAAAGGTAGGCCATTTATTAAATTAAAGTGTTGAAGCGTAAGGAATATCTCATAATGAATTGGCCCGGTGCCAACACTGGAAATTGTTATTTCATTGCCCTGTTTACTTGGCACGAAATATTTTAATTAATGCTCCTCCGTTTCATATTCATGTTGGAGAATTATGCCTTATACGAACTTCTGACATTGTAATTTTTCAACATTTTGCTTTCATGTTTTGTGATTAACACGGCAACACCAATTAGTTATGAACGTCAGTTTTTCTCTTTCGTCATTAACAAGAATAGGTAAAAAAACTTTAATGAAGTCGGCAGTCTATAAGCACGCTAGTTATTTTCCTTGGTTCCTTATTGGTAGTACAACACTACTTAAAGTGAAAATAATTAGAAGAGCCTAAAGCTTACATAGAATTTTCCACATATGGCAACAGAGGTAATTTGAATCGAATGGCCCTTTGTTCCAAAACTTGCTGATAAAGGAAATCTCATTTCGTACGGAAAAGGTGGCTATAAATGTGACCGATACGTAAGCAGGACAGGAATAAATTGGGCTTCACGATTTATAGCCAAATGCTCTTAACCCGTAGACTGCTAAAGAAAAATAGGATTTTTCATTTTGTTCTCCCAAATCCGGCAGTAGATTATGTTGATGAATAGTTCAGTTTATTTCCAACAAAGAATTTATATTGCCTCGCTGCGTTAATTGAATTAAACGTAGTCTCTATATAATTTATAACTGACAGTTTTAAAATAATATTATGAAATGACATAAGTTCTGATCTAACATAATAATATATCATACCATACTTACCTCTTTACCTGATCGGTATATAGTGTTTGATGAATTTAGACACCATTCAATTTGTGGAAATTCCAAATTTCTACAACAATATTAAAATTTACTACGATGAATTGTTATCAATGATGCCACACAAAAACGCTTACGCTTGCACTGTATTATGAATCTCAGTCAAATTATTCAAAACGTATTGTCGCTTCCAATGTATGATGAATGTGAATCAAATCTTTCAGGC
The DNA here is from genome assembly GCA_910589605.1 of Chrysoteuchia culmella. Classification (NCBI taxonomy): domain Eukaryota; kingdom Metazoa; phylum Arthropoda; class Insecta; order Lepidoptera; family Crambidae; genus Chrysoteuchia; species Chrysoteuchia culmella. The sequence continues at coordinate 9,551,030 of OU342654.1, read as the reverse complement.
CTTATAGGCGGCTTGATAAGACGTACAATTTTAGAAAGTAAGTGAAACATTAATCTTCCAAATCATCGGTTAGATTGTAAACTGTTCGTAGCTAGAACAAGTTACTGAATTAACCTACTGTCGAATGTATATGGGGCTTTATTAACTCAATAAAGCCTTTCGTAGCAAGCGGTATCGGTTAACTGCAGCATATTGAGTTAACGACAGCACAAAGCGTTGTAAGTCGATAGTAATGACGTGCTTCGTTACCTGGTACACCATTATTTATACCACCTTTTATAATTTTAATTACGCTATAAGTTTGTGGACAGTCATCTAACAACATGTTAGACAAGATTGTATATAATGTGATTAGATCTGTGTTACTTTGAAAGCAATTTTCTTAGTAACCTCTTGGTATTTAAGTACCTACATTGTTTAAGGCGACAGAATTTTTAATTTTAATTATTATTTGGCATTAAATCTATGATACCCTGACATAGTAATATCGGTAGTTATTTTCTCACTGACAGGGGTACCTATTTAATAGTTTCTGTAATTGTAATTTAGTGTATGTCACTTAAATTAATCATACAAATATGTAGGAGTATGGATAATATTAAATAAAACTATTTCTTTTATAAATTTGCTATATTTCATTTTACGGTTATATATAATATAACACAAGAGGGGCCTCAAAATATGAAACAAGTTAAAGTGTACAAATTATTTGCGAAACCAACGTGTTAAAATTGTGGAAATATTGCAGATCCTTAAACTATTTTAGTCCCATTATGTCAAAGATAGTTCCCGATAGTTGTAAATTAGTTTCATAAATATATTCCTTAACAAAATAAGAATTTATCGTTAAATTAGACTTTGTTATTTAAGATACGTTTCGAATTGAGTATGAAAATGTTTACTCAAAATAACTTTAATTTTTAGACTTGAGGAATCTTTCCTTGAAATAATGGTCAATAAAACTAAGTATACATTAATTTCTAGTACACAAATTTAATATAAATATCACAGTCGAAGATTACATAACTAATCATGTAAGTATTTCTAAACATATCATTATATGGCAGTGAAATGCAGGGCTTTTAATCTAAGTTAAAACCAAGAAGAGACAACCTTACTGTGGTATACGCAGTTGTAAATCCAAAGGAATCTCTAACAATGTGTATATCAAATGGTAAAACTAGTCTTATACAGCGTGACTAGAATATCAATAGGAATAAGTTACAAATATCAAAAGGTCAGTACCAACTACTTATTTGTTACAAGACTACATCTGCATTCTACAACGATTACCTGAGATTTATCTATACGTACTACATTAAAAATTCGAATATTTTTTAAAGGTTTCCAACTACTCTGAAATCATTACTTCGAAAAGAACAATCTAACATACACATTTCTTTATTGATTAATATTGCTTCACATGTTCTATTTTTACAAAAGTCAACTAATCGCTAAGACTTCTCAATTTTTCTTGTTTTCCGGACTCTGCAAAAAGCAATTTCGGATTACAAAATTTCATTCACGGATACACATTGAGCGTGATTTTTAAAGCCACTTCAATTTACCTCATACGGGGGCGGCGGCAGTATATCACATAGATTTATTTGACAGCCCTGTTCGGACCTCGCTACATTCGAATGTCTGCCCGTCTGTATGGGAATTTTGAAACTGTTCTCTCTACCTAGCCAATGCCACTGCGGATAGTCGTACTCTAAATCATTGGCGGGGCACACTTTACTTTTGTCCTGTCTACTCCGCGACCCGGATCTGTTGGTATGACAAGACGCACAGTCGTCTTCCACAGCGTTGATTTCATTGTGTACCTCATGTCGCGGCTCTCTGTAATCCTTGGTGGATCTACTGGACGTGCTATGACAACACGTGGAGCATTCCCCATTAGAGTACTGAATGCTTCCGTTGCACGAGCGAACAATGCTATTGTTATGCGATCGCCGCTCCGGACAGCTCCTCATATCACCAATTTCGTTGTTGTCCTAAGTGGGAATTGGAACATATTGTTAGCTACATTGGAATGTATTGGGATAGTGTGTTACGCAAATCGAACGGGTAATCTTATCTAGAGTCAATAATGAAGTTCTCATAGCGCTTATCGTTGAAAAATGTGAAAAAATTATGAGTGAGAATTTTTATGAAGTGTTTTCAAAGTTGAAACGTACAAATTGATTCCAGATAAAATTATTAAAAACCATTTAAAAACTAAGAAGTTAAATACAAAAGTGGTGGTGCTGTTATGCTGGTTCAGAGGATGTACTATAAATAACAAATAACGTCGTTACAAAATTTAAGATACCTTGAAGTTGAGTTCTGTGTAAATTGCACTAGACGCGTAGGGCTCAGGCGGGATACGTCTCATCCTGTCAACACTTGATCCATCGAAACCTTGTATGGAATTCTGAGGTAAGCAATATTCTGGCTCCACACTTAGAATGCTGGTAGATTGCCCACCTAGAAGTAAGATAAAATTGTTGCTGCCTGGGTCTTACACCTTTAAAACTAAGTAGGTATTATTTTTGTATAATGATTCAATTAATTTTGAAATTTAAAAACAAAATATTTTATGTTGTATATGTTAAGCACATCTTAAGTTACTTCACGCACTCCTAATTGAAATAAAACAACTTTTGCGGATTTTTTGTGCACTAGATTGTCAACCATTGACCACGGCGATTGCAAAAATGTCGAATCGTCGTGAAACCAAAAAAACCATTAAAAAAACCCCAAAAATATAGTACGAAATAAATGTTTCGGGTCAATATAGTGCACTAAATATCCGCAAAAGTTGTTTTATTTCAGTTAAAATTTAACGAAACAAAAATTTTGAAATTAAACTGGAAAGACTATTCTCTGCGATACTTATTGAATAACTCTAAATTTATTCTTAAAGTTAAAGAATAATAAAGGAACGATAATTTTTAAGTTTTTATGTAAATAACTTGTAGGACAAATAATCCGTTTAGTATTCACTCTTCCACACCACTTGTTTGCATGTAAGGATATTGTTATGGCTTATTGTTCCAACTAGAACTACACAGGATTCTAAAATATAATAAAAAATTGTCATCGATAATAAGTCGAAGCTAAATTCGATGTGTTGATGGAATAAATTATGGACAGGAGAAATAAAATGCTAACAAACCATGTAATAAGCTCTGATGACAGCTACTGGCATCCATAGTGGTATCAGTTGCAGCAAAAACAGGCCGATCCCGTAACCATATAGTATCTTTGTTGAGCAAACATTGCTGAGCCGTCACTATTGACTGACCTGCAAACCGATAGAATGATACATTATGACAGTTTTAGTACATTCGATAGCACATTCATCTAACCGTTGCTCCATGATATCACTCTAATGTAGTACGTAATAAGGTCCGTTCCAGGTCAACATAATAAACTCAATGTGATGTGCAATGTACAATAAAACTAATACTTCCGGGGTTTTGTCATAAATGGCGAGTGGGGAGATCAATTAATAATCTTTGCCTACTCGCAATAGATACTGAGCAAAAAATCGAATGGAGCAGATGTGGATAGAAACCTCGGATTACAAAGCATGGGGTACGTTTGGGATACACCTTGAGCTAAAATTCAATTCAAAGTATAAACATGAGCTAAAAACGAAAACTCTTTTAGCAAAGCTAAATATTATTCTACTCACCAGTAGATTTCTTTCTCTGAGTATTGCTACGACGCTTAATATAATATACACTGAATAGTCCAATAATAATTACAGTGAATAATGTAAGGCCTAGTGCTAGAAGCCATGTCTCTTGGAATATGTGTGATATGTTGGAATCGGTAGGCGGTTCAGTTCTGAAACAAGTAATTTCTAATTTAATGCTTGATATGTAAAGGTAATCATAAAACTGGTAAATTCAAAGCTCAATATCATTTATTTAATTTAGGCTGTTACAAGCACTTGTGAATGTCAAAGAAGCTACACCGCGCCATCGGTTCACAAAGATCTGCGCAGAACCGACAGGACACACGTCAGGAGCTGTCTTTTTTAGTAAAAAACAGGAGTTTAGACACTCAAACTTAACCGGTTAACCATAAAACCAACCCATATAATTTGTCTAATAGATTTTTGAATCCGATAAGAAAAAAAAACTGCTTTTAAAAGATCCTACATTTTAAAATAAATAAAGATTTACCAAACACCTCAATACTTACTGTACATAATGTCGCTGAGATTGCGTTGGAAGCATGTGTATTTGTACAGGCGTACTAAAAGGTCCATGACCACGTTTAGTGACGGCAGCTGCTCGGGCACTGTATCTACCACCAGCTCGAAGGGAACTGGCTGCAGCAGCTCGAGTCCTTGGACCGAGGGACATCTGGCCGACGACGCGACCACCGCCACTGCCGCTCACGCGAATTTCAATCTAAATTAAAAGTAGCTTAAGAACTAATGATCGGATTCCGAACAATTCGGATTCGGTTTCAAGTTGAGAACGTCTCACTAGGGAAATCTGACTCGCGTTATATTGTGCCAATATAAACTTGTTGGTTTAAGAGGCCCGCGACACATCAGTCTCCCTCACAAACGTAATACCAAAATAATTTAAAGTTTGAGCACTTATAATTGACTGTACTTATAATTGGATTAAGACAGTATTTATTTATTAATTTATTGACACTTTATTGCCTATACCTACAGCAAAAGGTTTACTTGATGCCCTTACCAGTCTACCGGAAAGGATGTGGAGGAGATATCAAGACGGCAATAGAAGTATAGAAGTGTATATTTTAATAAAGTACAAAACACAATTAATGAGTCAGATATATCAACGCTACTGTAAAGAACTTATGTAATGCTCTCGAACCATTCGCTTAAATATGCACTTACTGGGAGCACTGTGGATGTGATGTTATAAATAAATTAATATTTGCATACAAATACACCAATTATCTAAGGGGCTACAAAAAATAAATTAAATAAATGGGTAAGTATTTGGGATTATTTTTTTAATGGAAACCTATATCAATACTATCTTAATCTGAATAACATCACAACGGGCTCGAAAATAAGAGTGCTTTAATTTCAAATCATTCTGGTATGGGGAGCTGAACGGTCGCCGGCCTCTTAAGTTGAATTAGACACGATGCCAACTTGATATTCTCAAAAATTAATCATGAGTATTTTTAAGCAGAATTTAGACGTCTTACTTCCAAAAGTATGGTGTCTAATGGACTATGTTGGAAGTATTTTTTGCCCCATTGGAAACTAAGTTAAGCAATGAGAACCTCCGCCTTTTTTTTAAGTCAGTTAAAAAGCGGTTGGTTTCAACGTAAAATCGGCGCAACGAGTGTTCTTAGCACGGAAATTTCGGTTTCATCGAGTATAAGATTCCGTGAATAACAGAACTAGATAATATATTTTTGTTATTTTAAAAGAACAGACAAAACATTTGCTATCGGGAGTCATGACTATACAATGTTTGGCCAATTGCCACCGGCTGTGGCATATACAGCACTGTAACATTTAAGTTATTTTCAGTATCTAGTACAGAGACGAGTTTGCCAGGATCAATCCTTGTCACTTTCTTTTATTTAAATAAATTTATCACTTTTAAAATGGCGCTGATGAAATTCATCGAATCCAAATTCATTCATTCAACCCATCACGTCTCGTTCCTCGAGAAAGCAGACAGTGGTTCACGGAGAACTACTTTGCTACGTTGAATGTTAGAGGTAAAATAAAGGAATGCGATGAAAATAAATAAAGTAAGAGAGATATTAAGGTTCGTAGTTAATAGAGAGAAGTGATCTCTGCCTACCCTAAATTTTGATGTCTATGATAACTAATAATAAGTATGTCTACTACTTGTATTAATTTTAAATTACAATCGATTATACGTACTAATAGAAAATAATTTATACAAAATGTTGATGAATGTTTGACATTTAGCATCAAGAGTTCAAAACATTGTCTCAAACTTTAATTGAATCTCATATGTTCCGGAACAATTTTAAACCCCTTTTCACAGTTAATATGGCCATTACCCAATTAAAATTGTATAATAAATAACGGCTCTTAAACACACGCTTCACTCTTAAATTGATAATAGCATAATTATGGAAACAGAAACACTTACCAAATAGCCCGTGATTTCCCCATTCCAAGTGTTCGCAGGTGGTGGTTCCCACCGTATCCACGCCGAAGTAGCATTAATTACACCAGCAGTCACGCTCTGAGGCGGCGCTGATGGCACTAAAATAATAAACTAACATAAATATTTTATAATTAACTAGGGTCAGTTAAAAAAGTAAAGCATTAAAAAAATTACATCTTACCATCCTCGTCTGTATACCCTGTCATCAAATTAGAAGGTTTTCCAAGCAGCATTTTATAAAAAGGCATCAAGAAAATATCGTATTGTGTGTAAGCCATTAGTCCAGACAAAATAAAACTCGACGAGCCAGTGTTGTCTACATTAGTTAATGAACCATTTGAACATAAAGCAGCACCGGTGAGAGATGAATTCAAAACAGCAATCTCCTCGTTGACAGCATATCTCCAATTCAAAGTTGTTCCATTGTACCATATTTTAACACCTTCTAAATACTCGTTATAATCTGTCAAAACCTAAAAGAATAATTTTTAAATCAATATATTTTGCTTGTCAATGTAACAATATTAATTTAATACGTAAGTAATCGATACGTACATCCCAAACAACTTTCAGCGAAGTAGACGACAACGCTTCCACCCTTCGCATAACTAAAACATTCTGCTGCAAATACTTTCTCGCTTGAACAAGTTCGTATTGCGTCATATGTTCCTGCCGCTCGTACAAGACTGTCAAGTCTTGGTCCAAAGAGGGTTCCTTCAATTCATTCCCCTTCTTAAGAATAGTTAGATAAGCCACTTGCATAATACTACCGGCCGCATTGACTGCTGTACAGATTACACGCCCACTATGTTCATTTTTCGCTCCGTCGAGATATAACAAGCTCGAATTGCTTTTCATACATTCAGGGAAAAGCAACGAATCTTGGTTCCCTTCTAGTATCCAAAATGTAGTGGGTGTTGGCAGTCCTTTTGCCTCACATGGTATCGATACCACATCGCCCTCCCATGCGGTTAAATTTGATGGTATCTGTGTGAAGTGCGGCAAAGCTAAAACAGATGGCCGTATTAAAAACAAGCGTGAATATTATGATTGTAATAAAAAAGGTTCTAAACAGAACTGAACTTACAGTAAACGGTGAGAGTGGCACTCGCTATACTTGAGCCAGTTTGACTATCAGCCCGACAGGAATAAACGCCAGCATCGGCTGCAGACACGTGTTCCAACCGCAATAGTCCTCGAATGATAGTGGCGTGAGAAGGCAGCGAACTATCCTCTTTGACCCAAGTTATTTTTACATTGGTATCGTAACTCTGAAATAAAACCAACACAGATAAGATCGACGCTCGTTAAAGTATTTATACTTCGCTCTTTGATTTAAGAACGAATAATAAATACCTGGCAATTAAATTCAGCGGTTTGGCCAACCAACGCTGTAATGTTACTCGGTTTAACGACGAAATGTGGTCGTCTTAAAATAATAAGGCCTGCAGCTCTCGACTGTCTTTCGCCGGCAATATTTGACGCGACACATCGAAATAAACCACTGTCCGTTGGTAATGTTTCGAGAATTTTCAAGTTTCCTGTATCTGTTATTGTTATCCTAAAATAAATATTCACGATTAATCTTTTTATTTTTTTTGTCAACTATTATTATTAAATGTGTTATTGATATAAGTAACGTACCTGCCATTTACTTCTACATCATAGGGCTGCCCATCTTTAAGCCAATGTACAGAAGGCTCTGGTACACCTCGAGGTGGTGAGCATTCTAACATAGCAGGTTCTCCTGCTGCTACAACTACATCAGTAGGTTCAGCCCTGAATTCATCACGTAGCACTGAAAAGTGATATTAAGTAAGGATCTTGTTCTTTACAAAATAAATATTTTTAATTGTCCAATTATTTTATTCTGTAAGAACTCTCTAGTGGTTCCTTGTGTGCTCGATAGGATTAATGTGATCACTACCAAATTCGTTACTTGAATAAAAAGGTGTTAACAAAAAGATATCATTCAAATGTTAAATAACATCTTCTTTTAGTGACATGTAAATACAGTATTAATCAAAATACATGAGGTAAACTTACTAGCAACATTTAAAGAAGCATTGTTACTGACGGCTTCACCGGCCACATTTCGTGCCACACACCAATAAACTCCTTCATCGCTCTCCTTTTTACCACGATTTACTCTGTGAGAAAACAAAAATAAATGTCTCGTGCGAAATGACATATCTACCCGATTTTAGACCGTATTATGATATATTAAGCGTTATTATTGTCTAGACGATGATCTTTACTTCTTTGACTAATATACAAAACAGCTTGCTCACTATAATCAAATAGGCCAATTACCACTCGAACATTAAGCGTACTGCAGACTCATGAGTCACTTTATAACACAGTATCTATGAATACATTCTTCAAATAACGTAATGAAATGGAAAACCTACTGTTTAACATTATTATTAAAAGTTTTAAGCTTGTTCAATATAAATTGACAACGTAATATTTTAAACCTTTAAGGTCATAATCACTGTCACTATTACGAAAAATGGTATAGTAAAAATCCCGTTTTTCTGTAATAGTGATAGTGAATTGTCAACAATCGATGATGTAAGCAGTAATTGAGGTACCTATGCAATACTTTGCCTTAGTACAATAATACCTCAGTGAATTACACATTTACAATTACATTTAGTGACACATTTTAAAATTGCTTGTTATTTTGTGGTGTTTTGGGTTTCCCGACATTTCGAAACCTAATTAGAGGCAGTAGTCATGGGATGACTCGCTATTTATAGCTACTTATCCTGTGACTCGTGTTGTGTTATGTTACAATATCATAAAGTTTGTCTTACCTAAGAAACAACAATCCATCCTCTAACAGCACCCTGTGGCCGTCCTCAGCGGGTGGCAACGGCGACCCATCTTTGAACCACTGCACCGTCGGCTTAGGCCGGCCCTCCACCACGCACCGGAGGGTAGCAGGTTCGCTTCTCCCGGACACGGTGTTTGACGGGTGTTCTTTGATACGTGGCGCTCGGTTTTGGGCTATAGGATAAATTTTTGCGAATTAGCATTTGAAAAGCATTGACTAACCATAAAACAGAAAAAAAAAATTGTTACAAATAGCTGACATTGACACTCAATGTTTTTACATAATCTCGATTTATCAAACTGTAAAAAAAAACTAGATACATATAAAATTTGGATTTTTTTGTGGTTTAATAAAATCTTGCTAAGATTTTGATTTGCTGCAAAAATATTATAATCATTATGGTTCTAGAAGCTAATGATAGTCATATTTTTTTATACTTATTTATGGAAGTACAGTCAACGGATGACTGAGACATGAGAATGTCGTTTCATATAGTAGGTATTTATTTAGTAGGTACAGATTTTCATAGTGCAAGCGTATAAAGCCTGACGTGATCTTGACTTTTACATACGAATATATCCTTTCTCATTTACTTAATAAAATAATGTCATTTTGTTGGGGAAACGATTTCGGTTCAACAACAAGTGATAGTTTATTGCTTTTTATAACATTAAAGAAGACAACAAACAAATTAAAGAAGTAAACATTTTTCTTTACCTAAAAAATAATGAACAAAAAGTATAAACTACTACTTATTTAATAACATAATATGTAAATTAATAGTTCATACTTTTCATGCATAAATCATCAGAAGCTTCTGATGATTTATGCATTATGCAACATAATAGAACATCAAAGTTTGTTCATATGAGATTAAAGTAGCAACCAAAATATAATCGAGGTTTAAATATAGGAAGTAGTTAAAAATAACACTTCCTCTTATAAACAAATTACTTTAAACGAAATATCTTAGTGAATATTCTCCAGTATTAGAAACAGCGCACACGTATAAATTAATAGTTCTCGTTTTAAAGTCAAGGTTGTTTTGATGTTGATGTTTATAAATGCAATCTTGAGCAATTTATTGCTTATTTATTAATTTAAATTGATTTCACCTCTAAACTACTTGTGCAACTTCATAGCTTCTTCTACATCAGTTGGGTAGCTGGGACACAGACTTTTCTTATGGATAAGTAAGGAGGATGGGTCTCAACCTCCACTCTGGTCCAATGCAGTTTAGTGGGCGTTAAGGACTGCAAATGCAGCTAGATCCCAAAGGCATAACGTGATTCCAAGTTGAAAAATCTTTTGGTGTCACAGCTCGTGGCCAGTCATATCGTTAAAAAATAAACGCTGACATTGCTATAATTGCGGTAAACTTGCTTTTTTTGTATGTTGTTTGGACCCAAGCCTAGATAGTATTTATCCAGATTTCTAAAATGTAAGCGTTATAGCTGAATAACCGCTATTTTTTCATTTTTTTTTGCTTTTTGGCATTGAGCAACGCGGCTTCCGTCGTTGCTCTATGGTTTTGGGCAAAATGTAACATATTATGACTGCTCTACTAGCGAAAGTTGCTTAAGCGACATACTCGCGACGAGGATGCTTAACGCATCATTATGGATATTCAGTTTCTACTTTGTATTTAGTGTTGCAGCACTCTACTATTAGTGAGAACTGTTATTACAATGTCAAGCAATTTTGTATAAAACAACCCACATTTTCATGTCGGCATATGTTTGGCTTCAGTGTACAAATTGCTTTTACCCCAGATACGTCCATCATACAACTGTAATGGAGACTGACACGTTTCATTCATGTTAAGACAAGTATTGTTAATGACCAGGCCAATTTTCTACACCTGTCATTCTGCATTCAGTTCTTCGACATGTGTTTTAATCTTTTGAATGGAAATACTCAGATAATTATTAAGCACACTGGCTCTTTAGAGATTTGGTGAATGCAATCACTAATTTGACGAAGTATCTAAAACGTATTTAGTGGCGTTGACGTACCTAACCTACTATTAGCGTTTCAAAATATTAAAATTAATCCATCTTAAAGAAGCGACCATTTACAATTTGCAAGGTCAAGCAATCCGTCGTATTGAGAATGATTCAGGCAAACATTAATCTATTCAAATATATAAAAGCGAAAAGATTTGATTGTTTGTTTGTACGTTGGTTCTCCGAAACTACTGAACGGATTTGGATGAAATTTAGTACACAGATAGCCTGGTTATGAACCTGGTTATAAGTAGATAGCCTGGTTATGAACATAGGATACTTTTTATCCCGATATTCCCACGGGAACGGGAACCACGTGGGCGAAACCGCGAGCGGCTGTGTCTAATATAATGATATGGCTCTAGTATGATATGGCTCTGGTCTGATATTATGGCTCTGTAGGCCTAGCATAAGCGGTTTTTATCGACTCAATAACGTTTCACTGTCCCGCTCACATCATCGTAGAGGAGTAAGCAAGACAAAATGATGCACTATATCATATCGTGTGATATACTTAGCGACGTCCATGCTAGTATTATCATACTAGCATGGACGAATGGGACGAATGGAAATACTAGATGGGCTAATACATTCATATCTTTGTTTTAACGCGCCACGAAAAAATCACGAGATAAATGTGGCTGTACCAATATGACTTTGTTTGGTCTACCTTATTAATTTGTGTATATTTAAAATCCATTAGGGATTTACGAAACATTAAGTTGGTACCACAAAAACTAATTGGAAAGTTTCGGCCTATGCTAATTACTTAAACAGTAGGTACCAAGCCAACTTTCCAGACGGAAAAGCTAATAGATTAAACATTATTTAACTTTCGGTCATTTTGCTGGAAATTTCGTTGTCCAACTCATCACTTCGTTACTATTCTCAACATACAATATTACCACATCTATAAATGTGTTAAGTTTTACTGTGTTCCGGTGTCTGGAGGTCTACTCTCTAAGCACGAAACCCGTAGTTTCGGCCTACGGACGAATCCTACTCCGTATCACCTACGGACAGCTTAATAGTTCGGAGACCCGAACTAAGAATGAATGAGAATACTTGACATTGTCCCTACTCCCCATGTGTTTGTGCCGTTTGTCCAAAACTACTTAGTACATCTGAAATCAATAGAGAGTAGGCTCCATCCATAGTTTCGGAAAACTTATGGACAGAGGCCCGTATTTTAGTTGACGGGCTTAGAGAGTAGGCCTCCTGTTGTTGTGTCATAATCATAATGGTCAATATTTCTCATTTAACCATTAGAACAAAACTACTGTTGACGCCTACTGAAAGATTCACCGGTTTAAAAAAGTCTTTGAAAAGTCGAAATAGAAACACATCTGTTCAAAGCTATGTATTTGTCCATCTCACCGCGTTTAGATCAACATACAGTCAAAATTGCAATTCTTTTGTATATAACCAAAACTAATTGAAACGTTTCGACTTATACTAATTAATTCAACAGTACCCAACCAACTTTCCAGATCGAGTCTTTTGGTTGAAATTCCGATGCCCAATACCTATTACTACAAAACTATTCCAAACATACAATACGAGTATTACCACATCTATAAAACTAAGTTTCTACTGTGTTTCGTTGTCTGTTGTGGTGCCACAATGGTCAATATTTCTCATTTAACCATTACAACAAAACTACTATTGACGCCTACTCAAAGATACACCGGAGACGTTTAATAAAGTCTTTGAAAAATCGAAAAAGAAACGCATCTGTTCAAAGCTATGCATTTGTCCGTCTCGCCGCGTTTAGATCAACATGTAACAAACCAAACTATAATATTGCCTTATTTCTATAGTTTATAAGGAAAACAGCATATATTTTTATATTATCCATTACAACAATTCCAAAGTTCATGAAAAACGACATTAAGTTACTTAGATAGGTTGCTAGGTATGCTATTCGACCATAGATGGGAAATGTGACGCTATGATATAAATGTTGTAAAAATATTCAAGTTCAATGTAAATCACTACTTGCACTGACCAATGTTTTAAGGGTTTCGTAAATTATAAAAAAAAACGTTGACACGTGTTATCGATATGTTAGGTCTTCAACAAAAGGAGCAGCAGTTAAAATAACAAAATGTGGCCATAGTAAAGCAATAATAAATAACAGAATTCGTGACACTAACGGCTTTCCAAGGGCTTTTCTCAAATTACGAGTGAATAGGATAGTTTCAAGGACCCAAACTTGACATGTGCAAACTACTTATAAACTTACAAAAAATTCTTGGAATTCGGTAAAGTACGGTGGAGAAACAAAGATTCATAAGAAACAAATAAGGAACGAAGGCGGAGAGGCGAGCGGGCTCGGGATTCGGAGTGTTGACACCGTCCTGAACGGTCATAATATTCTTGAGAATAATTATATTTGAATTAACCGCGGAAGTCAGTGGTTTAGTACTTAAGTATACTGTGAAAGTGAGTAGGTAGTGACGAAGTTCTGGGTTGAGTAAGCTGCTCCCAATAGTTCGGTGAGTTTTATTTACAAATTTTACTATATTATGCAAATGACTGACAGACATAACATGAATTGGATTGAATATGTTTTAATGGTTTGCCTGTTGTTAATACTGGCTTCACTAGGACGGACTCTGCTAACAGATGTTGACCAAGATTAGGCAGTTAGGGTTAGCTAGGTACTACACAATATCATAGACACTGATTCAAAATACATGGCGCTATAAAAGAATAAAAAGAAAATACAGGGAACAGTGAAAATTCAATTTATTTTCTCCTCGTTGGATAATAGGCTTAAAGCTTAACTAATAACACTAGTGGTCTAACGTACAAGCAAAAGCATAGAAGTTTAACTTGAAATATTAATAAAAAAGGGGTCTCATAACCAGATATCATTCAGACACGTCACACTTCTTCAAAAATCCTATTAAATCCTTAGTTAATCCGGTTTTCCTTCTCTTCTATGATTTTAGTAATAAGGTAGACAATTTTGATCATTATTTGTTTAGCATCCACAGTGTAGGATTGGAACTCTTCTGAAATAGATTATATCATCTGTTAATGTATTGAAATATTACAATCTGTATCCTTGTTAAAATTACAACCTGGAATTGTGTGCCTGTGATAGAATCTCATCATAATTAATGACTCTTATATAGCTACATTAGAATTAACTAGATCCACAACTGAATCTTTTATGAGTACTGTAGGAAAATTTTCTACATACTTAATAATTTTATAAATAAGGCCTTGTAAGTTGTTCTTGCTATAATTATGGCAATATTTACAGTGCTCCCACTATAGTTATAGATAATTGATTCAATTTAACTGAATACATTGATAGTAGAGTTAATAATTGGAAAATGATCAATGTGGGAAAATTTGCTTTGAGTTTAATGTTACTAGATTATCATGAAAAAGGCAAAAACATTATCAAACTCTTACCTAGGAGCAGTGTGGACAATTTTAGAAGTAGGTATTGTAACCAGGAAACAAGTTATAATTATATTTTGAGTATTAGTGTTATCATAGGTTCAATGGATACCTATAGGTAATTAGGTTAACTTCAGCCACTTAGGGTACCTGAAACATAATAAGATGTTTTACCTATTAACGGTGTCTAGGTTATACACAAGAAGGACACGGTTCTTGAAAAGTTAACTTTTAATCCGAGGAATATAAAATTTAAAATATAGGTACAATTATTAGTGGAATGCATTGATTATAATTACCTTGACATAAGTATTGTTGATTGAATTATATTAATAATAGGTTGTATTTGTGCTTGTTATTCTCAAGTTGCTCCAAAATACAACTTTGTATCTCACGTGCGATTGTTTTGGATAACAGTTTTATAGAACATAATGTCAAGTGACTTTTGTTTTCTTTACTTATCTAACGAGAACAGAGTGGGTGAATCTATGGTTTATAGGTACCATTTTCACCGTTCCTTGCTAAATCGTTAAATCAAATAAACTAATATTTGATGAGATAAGATTTCGTTGTGGCTACCAATTTTTAAGCTGTATTATTTATACGGCTCGTATCGTAATGTGCGTATAATAATAAGTGTGTCGTTATTTTTCTTTTCAGAGATATATTTTTTTCTTTTGTTAGTTAGGCTGTATAAACAAATTCCAAGACAAATTTCTACACAAATAGAAAACTAAAATTTAAATTTCCTTTCATTAAGATAGGTTATTCTAATTTAATCAAACAGTTAGTCGTCAAGAGGCGACTTAGACAGATCATGACGACGACTATAAAAAAATACGAATGCGATAGGACAGCCACTCGTAATTCTGTTAATAGTGTGGATTACTGTGGATAAAATTGTAGGAACGAGAGGACGTAGCTGGTCGAAGTATATACCTAGTCGTAGTATAGGTTAGGAGGACATTGTCTAGGAGATGTCTAGGTTTTACACTAGGTACTTACCTACCTACCTATTATTCTAGAGAAAATTGTGCACTGCATACAAAAATTCGTTTAAATATTATTTTATGTGTTATGTGAATGGCGTAGTGTTTTGCTCCATTGAATAAGACTCTACAACAGTAGTACTTGTTGTGCACTATTTGTTAAAGTAACTATTAAGCTGGGAGAGAGGAGTTCAATGTGTCCAATTGAGCATGACATTGTCCATTCAATCAATATTTAGCAGTCACATGTAACTTACCATACTCATTATATTTATTATTATAAATTATTTGTATTTAAGCATTATTGTTCTTCGCACTTCATATACACTCACTACAAACATTTACAATACCCAATATACCTACAGATTATTGTGTAGTTCTGAATGGACTCAGAGTAAGCTTTCCAGCGAGTTGAGGAAGTTCAGAGCGAGGTAATTTTGTGAGGAATGGTAGTTTCTGTAAGGTAATGTCTGGCCTTAGTTCTGGTTGGCATTAGTTTGCAGGAATGAGGTAATGCTGAGCTTCCAAAATTTTATAATAATTGTAATAATTACTTACCTATCTATAACTTTCAATGTTCAATGATTGTACTTATCTGGGTCTATGGTCCAGTATATGATTGCAAACAAATTGTGTTTTATTATAGGATTTACCCCTCTCGTGGTAGTACCGAGTCAGCCAGTGGAAGTATTTCCGGCTAATATTATGATAGGCAAAATGTTTATCTTAATGTTTTCTGGATACGTGCCATACTTACTCTATTGCTTTTGAACGATAATCAAACCTGATTATTTGTCAACAGTGATTTATGTTTGTGGCGACTTGTTAAGTAGTGGCTGATGGATGGTGTGAACCATGGCTTTTTACACTTGAGCAGTCTTGTGTAAACCGACATGCTCATATCCGTTTAGGTCAATGCTATCCAGGGACTTTGACTAGATGGATCCTTGTGAGCATCTAGTGTTCGTACTCACCCGGCCTAAAATTCGTATTTTGTAATGCCAATAATTCAGAATTCGTGGTAGAACAAGATATGATAAGTGTCCTCTTGTGTTTCAAAATATTGCAACCATATATTCGACAGATATACCTATGATTTTTGATACATTGTATGATTTGGGAAACTCTAGCAGCGGTAATGATTAATGGTTTTGACTAGCCTTTTCATAAACCTTACCCTGTCCTTGTGAGTATACCTGATTGATTACATTAATATTTAACATATTGATAAAGTTCAATGTTATTGCAACTTGATCTATTCATCCGGTTTCACCGATGCTTACTCAAAATATTGTGTTCTATGTGTCTACGCATAGATTTCATATAATACATCACTCTACATCATTTTTCTCATCTTGGATGACTAAACTATGTGAGACTGGTTCTTCCTAGTTTGTAGCGGTTCGCATTTCGAAGTACTTATGTTTAGTTTGTGAGGCTCACTATATGAGAAGAGACTACATAATGGAAAAGATTGTGGATTTGTTACCCAGTCATTCAAGTGGGAGCTTATACATTATACCTGCCTTGTCTGCTTGCAGCTAGGCAATTTCACTATAATATTAATTTGCTAGTATGTCCTCTATATGGCTTACTAGTGAATACTTCACTTTTGATCTGTGCGTGTTACATGGAGACGTAGTGTTTGGGCGAGCATCGTTGGGATAGGAAGAATTTCTTCCAAACTTACTTACATATGGAATCAGGTTTTACTCTCTCCATCATTATCCTGTCCTTGCTTGGTGTGGTTTTAGGACGGGTCTGAAGGGGTGGTTGGAGCGGACCCCCGGGGCCCGTTAGGGCCCCGGTTACTTCCTTCCTTTATCCTGTCCCTATCCTATTCCTATAAGTATTCCCAGTAGCACACTTTACAACATACACATACACGTATAAACTATAGTTTTATGGTTAGGAATAAACTATATATCTCAATTGCAGATAATTCTTAGGTTAAACACAGTATTCACCTTGTTAGACTTATAGCTGCGCCTCAGACATACCACATCTTAAAGAAGTTTGGATTACTAAAACAAAAAAAAAATTACACAACGTAGGAATCCTAACCATTCTAGACGATCACTACTTAAATTTGGCCAAATAAAATAATACTTCCAACTTATAATATTATAAGGAAGGTATTTAATTTAAATATTTCAGTATTTAGATTATAAAAGTATTTCCTAAAGCATTGTTTTAAAGATCTTAACAGACTTGCAAAGGAAATATAAAAGGTCTCCAGAAGGAACTTTTACCTTGGTGTGTAAAGGATCACCACCAATAATTATTATTTAAATAATAATTTTATAAAAATAGAGAGTAAAGTAAGAGTATCAAAAGGGGGGGGATGTTACAAACATACAGATAAAACGACAAGAGGCATATTGTAATAATTCCGATTTATTAGTTCCATATCTAAAAGATGAAACGTCATGTTCAGTTTTATTTGTAGGGCCGGCTGTCTGTATTGTTTCGTAGACTAATGTTACTTACTCATTCACATACGTAGTACCTACTTAGGTACTTATCTTTATTTCTACTTTTACGAGCAGATGTTTCGAATAAATTCTTGTAAAGATGTTTTGTCACAGCATAATTATTTAAAATTTATGACTGGGTTGGCGGGAATTTAAGTCGACTGTATAGCGACTAGCGGGGCGGTTTGTGATTTGTGGTTCAGAAAAAAAATGATGTGGACTCTGCGCACGATGGTGTGAGTAGGAAAGGGATAGGAAGTAAGGAACCACATCATGAAGCTTGCGAATTTCAAATAGTGAAGCCGGAAATGGCGTAAACAATTACTTTTATGTGTTTAGCTCAAGTATGGACAGTTTCAGGTAATTATAACTTTTTAATTTTGCATTTTACAATGATATTTTTATGTGATAAATATTAAACAAGACAGTAATCTAGAAAAAAGCAACCAGTCCCGTCAGGGCGACATGAGACTAGTTGCTTTTTTCTAGTATATTTATCAGTTTCAGGTAAACTAAAAATTTTGGTTATTTTCTCTCTGATGATTCCTAGGGTCATAGATATTTTCGTTTGTTCTGTATTTAGGTGATACTAGCTTCCGTTCGCGGTTTTACCCGCGTGGTTTCCGTTCCCGTGGGAATATCGGGATAAAAAGTAGCCTATGTTACTCTCCGCCCTTTCAACTAAGTCTATGCCAAAAATTAAGTCATTTGGTTGCTTAGTTAGGGCATAAAGAAAGGACAAACAAATTAAGTTAGAATTATGTTATGTTTGTAATACCTTCGTTGGTTGAGATAAACATAATAAACGGATAATCCTTAAGGTGGTACGACTTCCATACAAACAAACATTGCACATTAATTGGTTCATCATACATTAATAATTCATAAATACATGTGCAACTAACTCGTATCATTTATTTGTTTGCGCATTTATTTTTAATTTGATATTTTTCAGCAAATATGTACCAGAAGTAAAAAAAAACAACTTTTACTGGGTTCCTTAAACTCCACTACATAATATAAAATGGATTTTCAAAACCTGTCAAATAGCCTATTCAATGCACAGCATATAAAATGATATTCAGTTCAAAGTACTTAACTGTTTTTTTTTAGTTAGAATTATTTCCTAAATATAAATAAAATAACAAACTAAGAGTTTCATTCACTTTTTATACGTTACTACGTTCCAAATTCACTCGCCTGTTATTAATATTGTAACAACCTCCAAACTCGGTCTGAATTACGGATTGTATGATTTATTTATTCACTAAAACATTCTTACAAAACTACGTGGAAAGGGTAACTTAATCCCTCATTTAATATTAAAGGAAATTCGATTTCTTTCTTTATGAAAAAACACGCAGTGACGTGGCTTGCATTGATTAAAGAAAATGTGTTTCATATGAGTAGATAAGTCTTGATTTAAATACTTTTTTGTAGAGGTTGTTTTTTTTTATTTATCTTTTGAATAGTTTTGTATTGAATATGATAAATCTGGAAAGATCATAACTTTTAATAAATTTTCAACAGAATTAAAACCTTCGTTAAATGTACGCCTACAAACTAATCTATTTAGTTATTTTGTCAGTTAACAAATAAATACAAGACAAGACCGTCCAGCCTTATTTCGCTACGATATTCTTTCAGCTACTACAATAAAACACTAGAACGACGTTTTATGAAGCTTTCAGTAGGTACTGAAAGTGTCTCCTCCAAAACAGGTAAGTTTGACCCAAGCTCCATGACAACGTGAAAAAAACAAACTCGTATGATGGGAAGTATAATTATGTAATGCTTCTGTGTTCTACGCACGACGCATGATAGCTAACTTATTATTTCTAACCTCTTTCCTGAGTTCTGTGGTAGGTAAGTAAATGGTAGTTATTTGTTATGCAAGGCTGGAAAGTTGGTTATTTAGCGGCGAGTACCTCTATTGAAATCTGAGCAAGTGAAGGATTCAAGGATTGAACCACGAGCGTAGCGAGTCGTTCAAAGATTGAATGCTGAGCGAAGCGAGGATTTCAAAGGTACAAGACGCTAAAAACTTTTCTGCCGAGCGCAACACACAATTTTTCACCTCACAACAGCGAGGAACATTTGATGGTTGTTTCCGCGGTCAACTTCCGGTAAAAATTCTTTAAACATAAAGTTTAATCTAAATATACGTTATTCTTGTTGTTTTAATGATATAAAAAACTAAAATAATAAAAAAGGGAGTATTATAGTTAATTCAATGTTATTTATATATTAGCAATATATTGTTACATATTAATAAGAATAAAAACGATTCCGTAAATGTTGACACTGACATGAAGTACAATACAAAGACAATTTAAAAATAAAGATTTATGTCACAGTCCGAAATCAAATTATAGGTTGTGAAATCTAACCCAGCCTAATATAAAATTCTTGTAACAAATAGTTTAATCTTATTGTTATTGTTTTTATGATTCAATGAACTAAAATAATATAATTAAACCAAAACGAAGTATTATAATTAATATAAAGCTTATGGTAAATTTTTAAATAGAAAAATATTGGAAAAAATTAACTCGGCCACAAGTAAATTCTCAGACGGGAATCAAACCCGCGACCTTTGGAAATCCGGTCCAATGCTCTAACTGCTGAACTACCGATTCCCGTCTGAGAATTCACTTGTGGCCGAGTTAAGTTTTTCCAATATATTTCTATTTAAAAATTTACCAAAAGTATAAAAATAGCATTGAAAAATGCAAAAATTACAAAATCATAATTTAAAGCTATTTAAAATAAGAATCAAATATAACAAAAAAAGTCAATAGTGCGATTCGGAACGCATTAAGACATATTTTTAGGTAAGTATTAAATTAAAAAAGTACTTTGCCGCGCTAGGCCGCAAAAAGCGATTTTCTACGCCTAAACTGATTGACAAAACCTCCTTTTCAGAGCGTGTGAGGTGAAAAAGAATTTTACTTGTCCTAAAAGTTTAACTATCCTACAGTATTATAAATGCGAAAATATGTCAGTTTGTTTGTTTGTTTCTCTTTCAAGGTAAAACTACTGAACGGATTTGGTTCAAATTTGGCACAGATAGAATTTAGGCTAATTTAAAATAAAAGATACTTTTCATCCCGATATTGCAACGGGAACGGGAACCACGTGCGGCCGCTTGTGAGGTCGTGGGGAACTTTCCGGTTGACCAGTAGTTTTTATTTTGGGAACTTTATTAAATAGAATAATAGATATATAGAAAGAGTTTATATCACAACTAATAGAACATGAACAGGTATTTCATTTGTATAATAAATTATTTCTTCAACCTTAGTACTTTCTGAGAAACGTTTCCCAAAAAATCTCCATTGGTCAACCAAGAAGTACCCAGTCGTCTCAGCCATATTACAACCACTGCTGGGTATAGGCCTCCCCCAAAAGGGGGGGTTTGCCATAATCGCCACGCTTGGCAGGCGGGTTGGCGATCGCAGTATGTCCAAGTATGTAGGAGACGCTGCTCTCCATCTCCTGAAGGCTAAGTCCCTTAGTCGCCTTTTACAACACCCACGGGATGAGCGGAGGTAGTGCTATTCTAAGCCGACACTACACAGGGGGGCTATCGCGTAAAAAATATGGATGTGGACATGAGCTTCATTTGACAGTTAAATGACCATATAAGGTAATTTTATGAGCTTCAACTGTCAAATGAAGCCCATATCCATATCCATATTTTTAACGCGATATCCATATCCCATATCCATATCCATATACAGATAGGAGGGCTGCTAAAGTACCAGCAGAAGTACCCCGACTTACCTATAAATTAGACTACTATATTATTTTTGATTCGCACAGATAAAATAAAAATAATCTCACGGCCTAAACATATTTTAGTTAGAAAACAAATATTGTATCATTAAATAACTCCCAGATAAGAACCCTCCAACACAGCTTTTTGACGTATATTGTTTTTTTTTCTTTTATATTCCTCCCCACAGCACTTGTGCGTGTCACTGTCACTGATAAATTGATAACATCTACAAATAATTAAGCTTCACAAAATGACAGTTATGTTTATAATGAGGAAGACCGACTTACAAGTAAGGTTGATTACAGTAATGAATAAAGAATGATGCGTTTTGTAAGAAAAACAAGAATAGCAATATACCTAACAACATCTTTTACTAGCACGTTTAAAAAAATATACCTATGTTTGTTAGATTAGTCAGTTGCCTAACATTATACTTATCTCACAGAGCCTCCCTTATTTAAAAGAATCATATGAGAAACGTAAATGTTTTGATAATTCTACCTATACGTTTGTACTGAAAAGCTTCTTAACATAACGTTTTTTTTCATTATTGATGTTTAGTTTAGGTATATGACATTTTTTTACTAGAAAAATACCAACTAGTCTTCATTCGTATTTTTCTTATACATTTTCAAGTATAAAAGCTCCTCTTATTATTATTTTATTCTAATCGATTCGTAGGAGAGTGTTGTCAAAGCTACTGCTATGCTACCCAAACGCTCTTGCAACTTATAAGGAGGTAATAATACATTTTAAATTAATAAAATACAAAACGATAATGCAGGCCTTGTACCCACTGCACAGTAGTGGTATTATATTAATACATGCCACTGTCACTGATAACACAATACAATGTCCTTATCTTGACATGTTTGTCTTTTTGTAATAAGTGAGCACAGTAGGCGTCGTGGTCGTGAGTAAATTGATGCGGCTCAGTGAGTTATTAAAAAATAATATTGTACTAATTTAATATTACTCAATTAAATTAACAGTATTCTAGTGCGGTTTAGGTATGAGATGTAATTGAGATGAAGCCAAACAAAATTCTTTAAGTCGATTTTATTTTTATTTTTATTTGTTTTGTAATATGTATATATATTTTTTTGCCATCGTGGTGACAAAGTAGGTAACTATATAGTTTTAGCTACTACTACTTAGACTAAAATATTGTTTTCAACTAATAGATTTGTTGGTGTCAATGCAAGAAGATTATTTCTATGCTTCAGTTATCAAACATCATCAGAACAGTGACTCAAAGAAAACCTTCTGTAACATGTCATAATTTAAAACATTAGTTAATTAAATGGCATGTCAATGTTACAAAAAGGTTGTTCCGATGTGATCTATGTAAAACAGGGATCTTTTTTTTCATTCTGTTCTATCTGTAAGACTAGATGACTTAGACTTTTAACCTAATACTTCTTTATTGCCTGTAAAACTCTTTTTTTTCTATTCAATAATTACTTGCATGGTTTTTAGAAATAGTAAAGTAAAATTTGTAAAATTGTTAATACTGATTTATTATCTAGACTAAGTAGGTATGTGATTATCATTTTTTTAAATTAATTACTGAAAATACTCAAAAGAAAGAGTATGAATTTCAATTAATTAAAACACAATGTTGAATATGCAATATACTAGATCTATCCAATACTATAATTTGTTGCTTGAATGCTATTTATAATAACTCGCGATACGTATGGTAATACCCTAGTATGTCGGTAAAGCAGTCTATGGATATGATAGAGACAATGCGATAGTTTTCGAAAACGATTATATATATATATATATATATATATATATATATATATATATATATATTATCAACTACGGGGAGACTCTTAGCCTTCATCATACGATGTTAAGTATTGATAAGGCTGAAGATGGAAGCGAGACTCTCCCGGAATCCTCAATCACTGAGGAACTGGCTATCTTATCTCTAACTGCCGGAACACAACAATGCTGAAAACATTGTTGTTATGGCGTCAGACTTAGATAAGATGGTGGTAGCTAGCCAGGCGGGCTTACAACGAGTCCTCGAGTCCTACCACCAACCAAACCGAATGCAATATGTACCCCGCTGTGAATCGAACCCGGGACCCCTGGGTCTGATACCGGTGGTTGGACCACTAGACCACAGAGGCGGTTAAAATACAGTTATTGTTTGAAAATATAGTTTGAAAATTGCCACTAAGGATACTGATAAAATATTTAATTTTTCATTGTCCAATCAGAATTCGATGCTCATTTATATGCGCGAGAGACCAATTGGTCAGCTAAGTAATAAGCAGTTTATACTGATATTTAAATTTATTGGAATAGTATTATTTTTTGCTAACATGCGCAGGGTCGTTCAATCCCCACCATGGAAACGTTCTTGTTATATTTTGTTACTGAGTGTTTTTATATTATTCATTTATCCATTTATTATCATTTATTATCCATTATTATTCATTTATCCAGCCAGGATGTTAAATAGAGATCAAGGCGGCAATAAAAAAGATTTAAAAATACTTAATTGATATTTGTATACCCGTAGCACATGAAACCAACGATTTATATCTAATTTTACATAATAATATAGTAATGATTTTCCATAACTAACTTACCGATATATTTTAAACACTCAATCTTAATGCTAAAATTAAATTTTATTTATGTAAGTACTTACTTTAGCTCTAAACATTGTTTAAAGCAGTACCTACTTTTCTATATAGGAATAAGTACATACATCCATCTAAACAATAGCATTCGTTCCAACCGTTTTGTATAAAACCATTAATATATCCGCTGTATTTGATATTCTATCTATGTCCCGAGCTATCGAATGCAATAAATTACATTTACGATCGGGAACTCAATAGGAACATTCAAATTTCCTCCCAAACAAACTCACAATAAACATAAAGATACATAATGCTACCGAAATTTATTACGACCGTTCTACCATTAACTTCAATTAACCGACTACGAAAAAAGGCATCATTGTTTCATACCACGGAAACACATTTTGTTAATTGGCTGTATGTAGGTTTAATTACTCGATGCGCTCCCGAACTATACCATCAATCTAATGAACGAAAAAAAAGGTTTCTATTCTGTAGTTTATGAACAATTATCTACTATCAACAAAGCAGCATACGCTTTTAACGTTAAACATATATTGCCTAATATAACTTTTATCATTAAGTAATATTTTTAATAAAAATAGTCGGGTAAGTAAGTACCTACAATCGGCGAACTTCCCGGTCGACCCGGAGTAGCCAGTAGAGTTTTTTTGGGACACGTTTATTCGAAAAGTAATATGGTTAAAGAAATTATTTATTAATCAAATGTAACATAACAATGTTCTATTATTTGTGACATAAACGTTTCCTTTAAATCTTTTACTTTTTGAAATAAAGCTCCCTACAAAAACTCTACTGGTCTACCGGGAAGTTCCCTTACTGTACTTAACCCTTGAAATATACCTATAAAAAAACCTATTAAGTATTTTGCAATATCTAGGGAAAATACATACTTTAATCTTTAGATCGGAACATCTAATATTTAATATTAAAACTAAGTATTATTATTTTTGCCAATAATATAAATATGAAGTAAAACTCTGTATTATAATAAAAACAGAAGTAAAAAAGAATATAGTAGTTTTTTCTAAATACTTTTTATATATAAAGGCTCGGCTCTTAAAGTAAAAAAAAAATCAATATTTACCATTTGTTCCGTTTAGTCCAATAAGAAGTAAATGCACAAGAACAAGACACACAAATTGGTTCCTCCCATTTATGGTGTTACTGCACTCATTAACACCAACATCCACCATACTGCCACCGAATCGAAAAAAAATTTCACAACATCGACAATTTACATGTTTACAACTTTGTTTACTTATACACTAAAAAGTTTTTAGCGCGCTTTCGTTCGCTAATACGACTCGATTGTCATTTGTTTATAAAAGAAAACAGATGTCATTTGCCGCCTTTTTGGTTGTCATTCGAGAAATCGGAATTGGAATCCAAAAAGTTCGGTAAACAAACGCGGCATCGCGCCCAGGGACCGGCCGTACTCGCACGACCAACCGGTTTGGAGTCTTACGTCGTACTATCGGCTCCCTTTCCTCATCAGTTTACTCTCGCCCAAACCGAAATGGGGGGATACGAAGGCGCTTCGCCAGTCTTTGGTATACATTGTAAACAGATGTACCAGTTATGAGATATAGAGATATAATTCCGACAATGTAAGAATGTGTGAGCTTTTAAAAATGAAGGCGTATTCTTCGAGCACCATAGCCGCAAGCGTTACTCGTAGATCGAAATTTATTTTCCCCAATTTGGAATAATTTTCAAACCTTAATTTTTATTGAACTAAAATAATATAGACATGGCAGTATAAGAAAATATAACTTAAATATTCATCTAGCAAATATCTGTCCTTAATATGCTCCCAAAAATACTCATTAAATAAATGCAAAAAATCCAATCATCAACAAAAAACCGTCTATAATATTACCAAACTTTTTCAAACAAAAAGCTTAATATCGTTTGATATAATAACCCCCTAAATACTATAATTATCAAAACACAAGAACAACCCAAAAGCTCATATTAGAACACGTGTGCCTTTCACAACTACAAGAACCCAGCCCGGAATCAATAATAAGTTTTTTTTTTATAATATAGTCCCCCTATAATCTGATGCAAAGCAAAAAGCAAAGGAAACAAAATACGGCTTATTTCATTTGACGCATTTGTCGAGTTAGCGCGCGCGCACCGGGCGGGCGCCGACAAAAGCTTCGGGTAAGGGTGCCCAGGTATTGAGATTTTTGTGGATAGCTTCTTATTGTAGGTAGCTCGTTCTAGATTAAAAAAATGTAGGATTGGTTGCACCTAATGGATGGATGAAATGTATGAGCCAGTACTAACAGTTTAACGTGCCTCGGAGGAGCTCGAGATAATTTTTTGGACTAAAATGGCTGATAATGATCGTCACAGACCGTAGAAATATTTAGTAATAGCTCTATCTTATTGAGATTTCTCTTTTGATTGATTGATATTCAAGGGACTTTAATTCGTATTTACCTAGCTTATAAAGTTTTAATATAAATAAGTTTAAGTAAAGAAGCAGCTCTCTCCTTTTACAAACAAAGCTATTTAAAAATCACCTTTTAATTAACAACACAAACTTAGCATTTCAAATAGTATGTATTCTCTTTGCCGAAACTCACTTCAAACTTTAAATGATATGGTAACCCGAGTCGCTGTTAAAAAACGTTCTAAATTCAAACCGGTCGCCCCTCCGCACGCGCTCCTGCGCATCCCTCGCCCATTATTATCCTGAAGAGGTCATTCACAGTTCGCACAATACCGACCGTTCACGGCCCAACTGCTAATAGGCCCTCTTTTTTGGAAACTTTTAAAATCTTTGAAGTTTCCAATAATTATTATCAGAGTTCTTTTTGTTGGTTCTTTTTTCTTGTTGTGCTGCTACATTATTCAAGTGGAAGAGTAAAACAATTATATATGAACGGATAAGCAATAGTAACTAAAGACTTGTATTCAGCCATAAAATACGAGTAATATTTTACTTAAAACTTTTTAGTAAAGGAAGCAAAAATATTCCAAAGATTGTATCTAAAAATAGTAACAGCACGCCATAATATTATTACTTCGTGTGCATTTCAGTGTTTTTAGAAGCCAACCATTGACTAATTAATTACTGAAGAGGTCATTCACAGTCCGCCATACTTTACTCTTTGCAGTTTGCACAATACCGACCGTTCACGCCCAGCTGCTGATAGACCCCCTTTTTCGGAAACTTGTAAAAGCTTTGAAGTTTCCAATCATTATTTCCAGTGCTCTTTTTGTAGGAACTTTTTTCTTGTTGTTCTGTCGAAGTAGGACAGCCATTGACACAAAAGCCTTGTACGACTGACCATAAAAGGAACAAAAACTTCTAAAGATGGACCCTGGATATACTAATTGCACACCAAATTATTGCTTCGTGTGCATTTCAATATTTTTAGAAGCCCGACATTGACCTATTATTATTGAAGAGTATCTAACTGCTAAAAGGCCCCCATTTTTGGAAAATTAAAAGCTTTGAAGTTTCCAATCATTATTTCCAGTGTTCTTTTTGTACTTTTTTCTTGTTGTCAGCCTCTTTCATCAAAGTAGGAGGGAGTAAAGTAAAACAATTATATACGAATGGATAAGCAATAGACACAACATAAGTATACTTCTGCCAAAATACAAACAAGACTTATAAGAAGAAGAAGAAGAAGGTTAAAGTAAAAGAAGCAATAAAAATAATAATAGGTATGACATCTGATAATACTAAATGTAAGTCAAACAGTTGTTTTGGATGCATTTCAAATTTATTGAGTTGCCAAAATAATATTTTCAAATCATTTATTCAGTCTAGGCTGTTACGAGCACTTATGAACGTCAAAGAAGCTACGCCATCGGTTCATAATCATAATCATAATCACAACATTTATTTTGGTTCACAAACTCTACGGCAGGAAAGCTAGTAACGAGAAAGAACCGACAAGAAACTCTTCAAGGGTTGATTTTTAAATGGTAGGGTAAGTTAGTTTGCTAATCATATAAACAACAAAATAAAAGAGTAATAATTATACATATCACTCTCAAGTTGCACCTTTGATACCCTGCCAATCCCGCAAAGGATTTAAGGCCTCTTGTGCATACACGGTTTTTCCGCCGTGAAAATCTACGGCTGATTCGCCGTAAAAATCTTCGGTCGTCAGTGTTGTATGTATAAACTATGGAAGCTTGTAGACGGATACGGTGGCACCACGGTACGGCGTTCCGTAACGATTTTCACGGCGAAAACCGTGTGTGTACAAGAGGCCTGGGTATTTACGACACAAATTTTCAGAAAAATATACTTTCCCAATGTGTAAATTGTGTAATGAAATGTTACCAAGTAAGGACTTGGCTATTTGATTGCAAATTACTTTTCAGTTATCTTAATGAATCAGGCAAAGCAACTTGACGAAGTGCTTAGATGGAAATTGAATCGTATTGGAAATTGGAGTTGGTTACGTAAGAAAATTAATAGGCTCGATTTATATTTCCAAAGTTGTTTAATTTCAGTGAAGGCTGCGGTACTTAAAATATCCTCCAGGGCCCTTATGCACTATGACCACTTAGCGATTTCTTGCTCAAACCACGCCAATGTCGTACTTGGTTTTGACATTTTCAAAAGTCGTTTTCTCAATGATACACCCAAATTATAGAGTTATTGTACAAGCACATGAAAGTCACAAGTTGTATAATTTAATAAACGAGTAAAATTATTTTAAAATTAGTAAGTGTCACAGAGAAAACGAATTTTGAAAATGTCAAAACCAAATACGACATTCGCGTGGTTTGAGCAAGGAATCGCTAAGTGGTCATAGTGAATACGGGCCCAGTTCTCCTTATGATTTGAATTTTAAGATATTGGATTTTTAATAAATCAATGTCGGAGTCGAATACGTTGCTTTTTAAGATTCCGTACCCAAAGGGTAAAACGGGACCTTACTCCTGTCCGCCCGTCTGTCCGTCTGTCACCAGGCTGTATCTCATAAACCGTGGTAGTTAGACAGAAGTAAATGTTCACATATGATGAATTTCTGTTGCCGTTATAACAACAAAAAATTCTAAAAAACAGAATAAAATAAATATTTAAGGGGACTATCCAACAGACATGATTTGTTTGCCGTTTTTATAGATAATGGTACGGAACCCTTCGTGCGCGAGTCCGACTCGCACTTGGCCGTTTTTTATATAATATATTTAGTTATATTTATATTTAGTTGCTAAATTAGCTATATGTCATAAAAATATGTTTTAATTACAGTCTTGTGCATATAATCATTTATCAACTGGATGACTAATTTAATGAAGCTTTGACAAAAATAAGTACTTAATTTAAAAATATACCTATCGTAACTTTCTCACAAACTTGCAGTTGCGTGTCAAAAGTAGTAAGTCCAGAAAATTAAGTACTACCTACCTGAAAGTTGTCTCATTAATTAATCGTATCTTTTAATTGACCAACAGGTTCTGCAGTTTCATTTCGTTGCATTACCCGAGCTTTTAGCGTCACATTTACATGCAAATCGTTTGATTCGTCGCAGTCGATAATTTTTGACAAAATCGTTGACAAGCTGGTTTTCTGACATAGTTACATGTTAATTGAGTTTTAAAATCATTTTTTAGTAAAAATATTGTTGTTTATTTGCTTTAAAGCAAACATAAATCGTTGACTTTATTGTAACTTTCGGTACAGTTGTACCAAGGACACTTAAGAAACAGCTTCTTTTTCTACGGCCTCTTAATTACGTCCAACGTTTAATCATTAAAACACAAAAATAGCACAAATATTTAAAAAAAAACACACACTAATCACACACACAGTTTCGGGAAAATTCAAAAATTCAAACATACTTTAATGTAACTCTTTTAAATGTAAAAACACAATACGTTTCAACTCAAAAAAGTGTTTATGTTTTTCTTTGTATTAAATGCGAGAAAATCTAAAAAGGATTTTATGACTTTTATTTTAATATTCGCACTGTGTAGCACTGAAATCAGTTCACGGCCTGATTTACTATTTGATTTCGACATTACAAAGAAATTCTCTGCATTTGTAATCCAAAGGAAACAGTAGCCATATGGATGTCGCCTACGGCTTACGTGCACGTACTTCAGAATGGGATGTAACACCGAACCTACCAGAAAATGATGAACCACCAATTTCATAGAAATGTATGAGATTGTCCCATTGTTTTAAGATACCGGAGTCCAGCTTACGTTGGATATTACAATTTTTATTACCACCAACAGAAGTCTATAAAGTGGACCGACTTAGCATAAGTAAACAGTATCAGTGTGGAGTTTTGAATCAATTCAACATTTTTATTTCAACGTCCTTGTTCTTGCACTAAATCAAATAAAACCTGCTTACTCAATATAGTTATTGAATAGATTTTCATTTGCCTTCAATCATACATCCTACGTCAATAATTTTTAGGGCAACTATCAGTCCTATTTCTGACAATACTGACAAACTGACAGACATACAACCAATGCTGAGCCAACTATTGGAAATAAAAAAATTAAAAGTAAATTGAGATTTTGTACAAAGCTTATTTCTGGGTGTTGTACGTATAATTGAAACTCAACCCTAATATTTTGGACGAAAAATCTAAATAAAGTCAAACTTTTTTTGACATTTCTCAATCGCCTGTGACATCATATTATCTACATTACCTACCTGATAATTTCATTCAGATGTTAAATAGGCAGCTGCGCGAATTTCAATAGCAATTTACCTCATATTGTACGACTAGTTGACAAATAGCATTAGGGACATTTGTTAACCAAATAAGCATTCTTCGTAATTACATATGCGATAGGTTTATGATAGAATTAATACCTACAGAATCACATAACTTGGACACTTGTTTAAAATAAGACTGTTTATTACAAGTAATTTATTGTACTTAAGTTTTGTAATAAGTTTGCAAAAAAGATGCTTGGGAATATTATGTTATAGAAACTTAAATTGCCTCTGTATTTTTATAATACATATTATCCACATCCTACTAATCACTATAAACACGCATTAATATTTAATTGATTATATAAGTTGTTTATGTGTTACCTATTGGTTCGCAATAAATTCAAAAGTTAAGTTTAATGTAGTTAGTTACCTAGTTGTTTTGTAAATAATTACAAATGATTTATTACGTTAAAAAATAAAAACCGACTTAAAAAATCAGAAAGTAAAAAATAAACCTTTTGTTGGAACCGACTCCAACAAAAGGTTTATTTTTTACTTTCTGATGCCAGCCAACCAAGGAATTCTACATTGAACTTCTATTACTTTCATTTTTCTTAGCTTGGCTAACCGACTCCAACAAAGGGTTTATTTTTTACTTTTTGATTTTCTAAGTCGGTTTTTATTAAAAAAAAAAATCGTAATTTTAAAAGTTCAGTTTGACTCAAACTAGTAGTGTAGGAAACTACTAGTTTGAGTCAAACCTCTTGACCGAGTTTTATTTATTAATATTTATTCACAATTTTATTATTATTTTAGCACAATTTTAAAAGACAAAGTCATAAGCAGCGCTATCTAGTGAACTTTATTGCCATCTTGTGGTTTTTACAACAGTATTTTTGAGAAATTCTGAAAAACACTGAACTGATTACGAAATCTTAGAAAATGGGACCCACTTGGGAACACACCTGATCTAATAACGTTTGAATCAGTACAATCGGTCCAGCCGTCTTCGAGTAATAGATGTACATACATAATATATATATATATATATATATATATATATATATATATATATATATATATACGCGACGAATAGATAACATCCTTCTTTTTTTGAAGTCGGTTATGAAAAATAATGACATGGATTCTATCTAATATTTTTATGAAACCAATGTAATTACCACAAGATAGAGTAGAATAGTAAAAACATACATTTGCCTTGAGCATAATAAATTGTATTTACTATTTTACACTGAAAGGCAACAAAATAGTGTCCCTCGTCGGGGCAAGAAACTAACAAAAATGATGTTCTTAGTACAATTCTTCCAGGAACCAGAGGTGGTCCACCGTCTCTCGTTAATCGACCGTGCCTTAGACAGTTACTCCACTGTTCCGGCGCAAACACCCGTCACCACAGATCTCAACGATACCGAGAAAGATGTACGAGTTGTTCGCGGAAATCCGTTTTGTCAACACTGATTTTTTGTTAGAACAAAACAAAGTGCGAACAAATGACGATCGGCTTATCAAGAAAAATGACGTTTCTTTTCGAAAGCAATCTGTCTCACGGACGACAGTTTGCCTAATTGGCGCCTAAAGCGTTGACTCATGCCATATCTTAGAAATGTCTCAGAATATGCATAGCATTTGGTTTGTTTTAAAAACACCCAAAGAGATTTGTTTTCCTTTTTGATATGAACATTTTCTCTGAGAAACAGAAAAATCGCAATTTTTGTTGAAAACAATTGTATTAACTTACACATTTTTACTGTTACGTAACAAATTCCGCAAAGGTTAATTAAATTCACCTGACTCTTAGAAACATACGTGGAAAACGTTCAAAACGTATCGCCGGATTTGTATGAAAAGTAAAATAGTTATTTGTTATGCAAGGCTGGAAAGTTGGTTATTTAGCGGCGAGTTACCTCTATTGAAATCTGAGCAAGTAAAGGATTCTAGGATTGAACCACGAGCGTAGCGAGTGGTTCAAAGATTGAATCCCGAGCGAAGCGAGGATTTCAAAGGTACAAGACGCTAAAAACTTTTCTGCCGAGCGCAACACACAATTTTTCACCTCAAAACAGCGAGGAACATTTATGGTAGTTTCCGCGGTCAACTTCCGTTAAAAAAATCTTTAAACATAAAGTTTAATCTAAATATACCTTATTCTCGTTGTTTTAATGATATAAAAAATTAAAATAATAAAAAAGGGAGTATTATAGTTAATTCAAAGTTATTTAAAGTAGAAATATATTGTTACTTATTAATAAAAATAAAAACGATTAAAATAATTAAATGTAAATGTAGACACTGACATGAGGTACAAGACAAAGACAATTTAAAAATAAAGATTTATGTCACAGTCCGTAATCCAATTATAGGTTGTGAAATCTCACCCAGCCTAATATAAAATTCTTATAACAATAGTTTAATCTTATTGTTATTGTTTTTATGATTCAATGAACTAAAATAATATAATTAAACCAAAACGGAGTATTATAATGAATTGAAAGCTATTTAAAATAAGAATCAAATATAACAAAAAAGTCAATAGTGCGATTCGCAACGCATTATGACATATTTTTAGGTATTAAATTAAAAAAGTACTTTGCCGCGCTAGGCCGCAAAAAGCGGTTTTCTACGTCTAAACTGATTGACAAAACCTCCTTTTCAGAGCGTTTGAGGTGAAAAAAAAATTACGTAATTCAATCCATATTTCTAGTGAAAAAATATTCAATAACCTACATGAGCCGAACACTTCAATAGTTAATCGATTCTCGAATTATAGATTATACCTACAGTTCATCTGTCACTTATAACGCGACGAAGCTATAAAGCTCTTCAATTTATTAGTTTAACGTTTTCTAAGGGCACAATAAAATATCATTAAATACACTTTGCAATAAATTGTATATAGATCTTTTCGGTCCAAATAGGTTTAATTAAACAAAAAATATGCCTTTGCGCTACTGTGTAGGTCAGTGACATAGGAAATAAAAGCATACGAACCTTATGTTGCATTTTTCCATAGGAATAGAAATGTTTACCACAGTAAACAGTGTTGTAAAGGTTTTTTTTTTATAACTGGGCAGGCATTTGATCACCATCGTGCTTATTAAACAGCTGGCCTACCGCCATCTCTTAGCGCATATTGTTTTCACCTCACACGCTCTGAAAAGGAGGTTTTGTCAATCAGTTTAGGCGTAGAAAACTTTTTGCGGCCTAGCGCGGCAAAGTACTTTTTTAATTGAATACCTAAAAATATGTCATAATGCGTTCCGAATCGCACTATTGAGTTTTTCGTTATAATTATTCTTCTTTTAAATAGCTTTAAATTAATTATAATACTCCGTTTTGGTTTAATTATATTATTTTAGTTCATTGAATCATAAAAACAATAACAATAAGATTAAACTATTGGTTATAAGAATTTTATATTAGGCAGAGTGAGATTTCACAACCTATAATTGGATTTCGGACTGTGACATCAATCTTTATTTTTTAATTGTCTTCGTCTTGTACCTGCAGTGTCAACATTTACGGAATCGTTTTTATTCTTATTAATAAGTAACAATATATATCTACTTTAAATAATTTTGAATTAACTATAATACTCCCTTTTTTATTATTTTAGTTTTTTATATCATTAAAACAACGAGAATAAGGTATATTTAGATTAAATCACATGTTTAAAGAATTTCTACCGGAAGTTGACCTCGAAAACAACCTTAAAATGTTCCTCGCTGTTGTGAGGTGAAAAATTGTGTGTTGCGCTCGGCAGAAAAGTTTTTAGCGTCTTGTACCTTTGAAATCCTCGCTTCGCTCAGGATTCAATCTTTGACCCACTCGCTACGCTCGTGGTTCAATCCTAGAATCCTTCACTTGCTCAGATTTCAATAGAGGTAGTTCGCCGCTAAATAACCAACTTTCCAGCCTTGCATAACAAATAACTATTTCTGTCAAACATTATCGGCGCATTATTTTTATATGTCACTTCGAACCGCGAACCTCATAAAAAAAAATATTGACGGAGGTTTTGTGTGAAGTGTGTCAAAATATGACAACTTCAATTCGTTCGTTGGCAGGAACAATGAATAAATGTACATGGATCTGAGATAGCTGTTTATAGAAACTTACAATATTACAGTATCTGCAGAATATCAGTGCCACGGTGACACACGTTCACGTTGTCTCGCGGCTTATACTGAGCAGAGGCCTATTGGGTACCTAGCACTAATTATTTTTAATTATAGATTTTTTGTTTACTGTTTTTTTAATTATTTTTCTATTTGTTTCGTTTCTCTGTTTTTGGTACCCAATAAACTATTTCATTCATTCATTCATTCATTCATTCAAATATATCATGAGTATTTGGATGTCGATATTTTTCTAGCGAATGTTCAGGAGCTGCCTAGTCAAGTCCGTCATTACAAAGTACCATCAAGTGCAGGTAGGCACGTTCTTTTTTGTAATATTTCATCGCCATAGATAATCTCAATGGTTGTGTCATTGGGCAGGAATGAAAAAATAATAATTTATGAAGTTACGTTGTGTACGGTACGCATTCAAACACTATTGAAACAAAAGGAAAACAAAACGTTCTTACGACATGATTGTCTCTAAAAATGGGGGAAGGCCCCCTGGTGTGGTCTAAGGTGCAGCATGCTTGCCAGGAAATGCCTATTCACTCTTGCCTTGAAGAGACCAAGGTTGTAGGAATCGGGGATCACATGAGCAGGAAGCGCATTCCATTCTTTAGCGGATCGCAATAGAAATGTATCTGCAAAGCGCTTGGTACGGACCGTTGGAATGTCAACAACGTACGGGTGATAAGCTAACTTGCATCTGGTACCCTGATGGTGGAAAGGGGCTGGAAGAACAAAGTCGTGCAGTTCTCTCGTACACTCTCCAAAGTGTATCCTATAAAAGACCGATAAACATGCAACTTTGCGGCAGTGACTGAGGGTCTGAAGTTCCGCCGTGGCCAGTGCTGTGTTTTCAATGAGTTTCCTGGCACTGTTTTCTATCGATTCCAGAAGCTCTATAGCTGATACTTGCCCGGGAACTAAATTTTCTCAACCCATAATTTAATTAAAATCAGTTCATTTCTTTTAGATGAGAAACGAACAGATAAACAAACAAAACTTTCAATAAGTACCAATTATTTTTTCCGTCTATATTTATTTTCTCTTAATTCATAAGATACACATAATTGTTTTTAAAAATCAACGTACACACTTATCTTAATTTCAATTACATAAATTATTAGACTAATCCTCTTTTAGAACTTAGATTTTAACTTTTTCATAGTTTTTTGAATATAACTTTCATTGCATCTTAAAAACAAAGTTGACCTTCTGCACCTCAATCACGTATTTACCGCATCTTTCTTAGTTCGAAGCTTGATTGATGAGTGGACAGACAGGCGTGTTTTGCATTCAGCTATTTACGGGCATTTCCTCCGCTTAACCCGTCCGCTGGCAGGTGATTAATGGAGGCCACCGATGCTGCCACCGGCGTCTATTACGCTGGATACACGTGCCGTAGACCGTGGAAATGGCTTATGATCCTGCCTCCTTATTTCAGAATAAGAAAAATACCCGTCAAGTTACGTCTCGTGCCACAAGCAGTGTCAAGACATCCCCGCTTTTACATCATCAGTATTTTTATGATCCAACTGTTGAGGCACTAGTCTTCTTGGCTAACGGAGGAGTTGACAAAAATATTCCAAATTGCAGCATTCTAGGACAAACAGTCGCTGAGCTGGCAGCATAGGTACCTATATCAAAATTCAAAAGAGATTTTTGTTGACTAAGGAACCCTAAAGAGTAGTATCCACAGCATGGAAGTATATTTCTCTCTTCTACTATTTGGCTACTGAGAAAAACAATTTAATGCATAAAATATTGGTATATGATATAGATAAAAATTACCAGATAAAATTTACTCTCATTACAATGAGTTATAGAATTAATTTGGCAAGCAAAGATGCGCCGGCGCTTACACCCACGTAGACACGACTACATAATTTGCAACCTTCTAATACTCATCGTGAACTACACGTTCGAACGCTTTGTTTCTAACTATAAATTGGATAAGGATAATAACGATGTCATATGAAATGGATTGAAAGTGCAATAAAAAAAGAGAAAAGGACTGTTTGATTTGAGCAAATTATCGCACTCTCTAACTTGAGGGCACAAAAGTTCATTGCAGTACTTGACTTTATATAGTACTAGAATATTCGTCCACATAAACTTAGAGTCAAGTTTGTTTAAAAC
Source organism: Chrysoteuchia culmella (assembly GCA_910589605.1). Classification (NCBI taxonomy): domain Eukaryota; kingdom Metazoa; phylum Arthropoda; class Insecta; order Lepidoptera; family Crambidae; genus Chrysoteuchia; species Chrysoteuchia culmella. The sequence goes on along the minus strand of OU342654.1, from coordinate 9,513,812 downwards.
TATCCAGAGCAGTTTTTAAAATCTCGGCTTTAGCGTGTAGAATATTTGGATTGAACCTATCATTTCCTAGACAATATACCGTGTTGTGCATTTTATTTTTTGTATTTGTTGGCTAATTACCGCGCTCTCACATTATTGCCGTGTTCTCGGCACACCTACATTCTTAGCTACCAAACATCAAACAATATTGCTAATTGATTGCTAAATTGAAAGCCAACCATGTCAATATTCGTAGACGGTTAGCTTAAAGCATAGTATATTATATACTATACATGCATACAGTAAGTTGCCGTCGTCTTTTTCTTGATTAAAGTTAATTATTAATATTGTAGCCGCGCGGTAGGCAATACGCGATAGGGGTACCCGCCAACATAGATTACCCTTTACCACACTGCGTACAAAACTTTCACAAGCGTACGTACGTCACCGCAGCGCCGCGCATCTCGCCGAGCTCTCACCGAACCGAGGCGCGTCGGGTATTACTCGTGAACACACTTTTAGTAGGAAGATACAATACTGTGTATTTTTACACTGTGCTTAAATAGTGCAAAACACGACCTCAAATGTACAAGTAACAATTATTTGTTAATGAAAGGCCGCGCCGTTAATACATCGGCGCACGCCCACGCGTGCTTTGGCTCCCATAATTCGCAACCTGCTAATATGTTTCTTGGAATAAAACGTCTTACCTTGAAGGTACGAACCGACCTTAATGATTTATTGCTGGGTTTTTTTTTAATTTTTTTACGAGAGGCACTCAATATTATCTCTAGGTCATTTATCCGACTACTCATGAAAGACTAAAAAACTGTTAAAAGTTGATAAGTTTCTTGCGCCCCCTTTGATTTTCAGTTATGAAAGAATATAGACGAAGCAAAAAAAAATACCAAAATATTCAGCTGACATAACAGTTGCTCCTAGTTGAGTTATCTCTTATATACACCAATATGCAATGGGCTCAATTAGTGGGTAATGTATTAAACCATCCAGAATTATGAAAATGTGTTAGAGTAAACGCAAACAGCAGCACCCCATAGACACGCACCGATCGCCCGACATGTCACAGCTCTAGTTCCCCGCACATCACTATTGCCATGCATAGCTTTTTTTATTTCCCACAAAATGATTCAAATGATCTGACCCGTGGATAGTTTACTCATAACACTGTAAAAATAACAAAATAGAAAAAGTCACATGTAAAAGTATAGTATTATAATATAAACTGTGATATAAAATAAACTTTAGCCTCTTTGATGTGCCCGCCCTGTCCGCAACTTTGTATGGAAACGAAAGGGCGTGGGCAGCTTAAGCTTATTTAATGTAACGGACTCGTTTTTGTGAAATTATACTACGATTTTCGTAATTTTACTGTCAGTTATTATGATTTAAGAGCATGGCTTGTTATTTATTGCATGAACTGTTAATTTTAGATGGTTGTAAAATTATTTCCTTAATCAAGAAACATTATCTCTTCAAGTTCTTTCGATGGTTAAGGTTTTTTCAATGGTATTATTCACTGCACTTCAATACCCATCACTTTTATTTTCATCAATTGTCAATAAAAACACTCACATCATTACGTTAATAATTATGACAATAATACTTAGTTAAATCTGCTCTTTTTTTCTCTTTATTTAATTTGGGGCTTTTATCCTCGTGGATACGTCAGCCCCTTTTCTGCTCTTGCAACTCAAAACATTTACAGATATATTTTTTTATTTTTCCTCCGCTTCATCTAGTCAAAAAACGCAAATAAATAAAAAAAACTTTAGAGTACAATCTCGTTCTCCACAAACATTTTTATTAAATCATTTGCCCGTCTACACTACAAGAGCTATACCAATAAGGAAAATTTTCCTCAAACAAAACAAAAGTGGTATTTTTCCTAGTTTTGCCGGAAATAAAACTGTCTGGCAATACGTCGAGTGTCGAGGTTTTTATGAGACTCAAGTACCCCTTGGACGTACTAAAGTTGCGAACAAGTTTAAATCTTTATTTTAATTTTCCTAGCACGTTGCCCGGGTTTGCACGGGAAAAAAAATGCTTAACTTAACTACTGCGGCACGTGCTAGAAATAAAGTATGATACTTTGCTGCCGTCTTCTGGAAATTAATTTGGATAATACGGCTGGCTCAACTCAGTGGATAAAGTTTATTGGAAACACGATTACTTAAAGATAATAGTTTATTATTCGTTCGTTATGGTTGGGTTTGTCTTAATAAATGAAATCAATGCAAATCACGTTAGTGTAGAGCTCAGTTAAAAAATATACCATTAAGAGGTCTATGTTTGTAAAAACTAATACACTTTCATGATAATCTTCGTTTTGGTACTGTAATAAAACGACATCTAGCTTAAACAAACGGTAAATAAAGGGAAAATAATAAATTATATTTCATAACAAAAGCATAGATATTAGAGTCAACGAAATTCTAATTTTTTTTACCAAAGATAAAGCGAAATACTTCAAGCGAACAAAAAACAATTCGAAACGCGCAAAAAAGAACGAAAAAATTACAATTTGAATTTTGACATTCTACATATCGTAAACCGTAACGAAGAAGTGAATTATGCTATGAAGTGATATTATTGACTGCCATATTAATCTGGATATGAGTAAGAACCTTCCGTAATGCAGAGGAATTCAAAATCAAGATAATGCTTGCTCGGTCACTCATCCAACGGAAATTGCAAAAGTTTCGTAACTCGAGTGGTTATTAACGAGCGATGTATCAATATTCAATATCGGTTGTCTAAAACAATAATATTCTGTTCTTAACTCGAGAGACACCAGACGCCAACTCAAAGTAAAAGCTCCACAGACAACAATAAATAACGATATACTTATTAGTTTCGTATCTATGAAATAAACACTGCTTTTTATGTTTTGTGTCAACATCGACTTCGCTGTGGGTGGAATATGACTGATATATGGTAATGCATTTATTAGTAACTCAATATTAGCTTATGGGTAATAGCATAACAGTAATACGAAATGTTCTCGGAGAACTAGCGGTTATGATGTGAAATGATTTTTAATCCTAAAAGTAGAAGTTTTATTTTGACGCAAGATGGTTATGGATGAATAGAGAGAAACCAAGACCAAGTATCAAGTCATACATTGGTCTCTCAAAATAAGATTGAGTCAAGGTATAATACTGTTACTTTTAAGCCGGTATTAAGTAATAAATGTCAGATAATTATATACTCAAGACGGGATAGGTCAAGGTTTGCCTCAATTATTTTTTAGTATTAATTACAAAAAATAGATGAATCCCAAATAAATAAAACTACAACTTTAGTAATATTATGTGGTAACAGTTCCAAATTAACAAGAAAGGATATACTTAAAAATATAAATAATTTACTGACATTGCAATCAAATACAAGATGCAGAAAAATAATTAGTGCTTGCCATTAGCTAGTAATTTAAACAGGCATGAACCTTTGACCTAAATATGTATATATAATTTGATTTGTCGTCATACTGACGCTATTTTATATTTTGACGTTAGTAAATTTATTAACAATTTTACTTTGACTCCATATACTACGAGTATGTATCTGTCTAAAAATATAGGATAAAGTTAGCTAATTTATTAGCTTATAATTTACAAAACTCTGATAACTAAGTCTAATATTCCTTTGACTTCTACTAATAATAGTAGAAAAGTTTCAAGTTTAGCTTTAAACTAAGGCATAAGACAACAGCCAAGCCTCCTTGTCTCAATATGTTATGTCACAACATTCAAGGCTTGTCTGGCAAAGTTTTAGAATTAGAATTATTTACAGAATATAATAATAATCATTTCATATAATTTGTATAACCGAACACTGGCTGAACCATTGTGATGTGTCCTGCAATGTAAACAATTTTCAATGTACAATTTATTAGCTAGGAAGACAGCGATTCTGTCTTGATCTTTAATTTTCGTGAGAAATGATATACAGTATAAAGTAAGAAAGGATATTGAGAGCCTTTCTATAGAATGCCATGTTGAGCTCTCGTGTATAGAATTAAAAAAAACTTATTAATAGTATGTGTAAACCGACCCCCGAAAGGTAATTTTGAAATCTTTGAATCGGTAATGGAGGATGTGTTAAAGTTAAATGTAAAAAACAAACCAGTAGCAGTGTGTGGCGATATCAATATTGATATTCTTGTAAGCTGTCATTAAGTATTGGGCTACTGGCCTTGTTCAAATCGTTTAACTTAATCGATCAGTTTTTTGAACCTACAAAGGTAACAACCCACTCAGCCACTTTCATAGATAATTATATTTACCGATTGTGATCCAGTTGACAAATTAGTTTTAACCGCCTCTGTGGTCTAGTGGTACAACCACCGGCTATAAGACCCAGGGGTGCCGGGTTCGATTCCCAGCGGGGGTACATATTGTATTCGGTTTGGTTGGTGGTAGGACTTGTTGTAAGCCCGCCTGGCTAACGCTACCACCATCTTATCTAAGCCTGACGCCATCACAACAATGTTTTCAGCATTGTTGTGTTCCGGCAGTTCGAGATAAGATAGCCAGATGATCCTCAGTGGCTGAGAATTCTGGGAGACGCTCGCTTCCATCTTCAGCCTTATCAATACTTAACATGACGAAGGAGAGGATCCCTGTCATTCATAAAAAAAAATTTGTCAAAAACATAACATCCAACCATTACAGATTAAAAGTGACGTAAGTACCAATTAAATATCATTGATGCACCTATGATTGTACATTGCAGGCTTATAACAAAAAGCGCTTGGGAAATTTTAAGAATAATGTACCTCATATAAAGTAGCTTTAGTACCATATGTGTATAATATTCATAATGCTCTTTTTGGGAACCTTTTTGGATTAGATTAAGTTTAATAATAGCTTTAAATCCAAAACTATTCAATGCACACAGAAATCAGAGTTTTGCGAATGGGCTACGTTAGCATTTTTTTTTAAATAGAAACAGGCCTTAAGAACTTTATAATTTATGAGAAACCAATCACAGCCCTAGTTTTATAGAACATGTTAAACAATATTCTAAGATTTTCAAAAATAAAAACTCAAAGAAAAAATAAAAATACTAAAAATATAACAAAAACAACATGGGACGTCATTAAGCGTGAAACTGGCAAATCTAAACCACGTGACAATAGTTTCACACTTAACATCAATAACGTCCAAATAAATTCGAAAACAGATATTGCTAATATTTATGACTACTTTTTTGTAAACATACCGTTGGATACCACCGCTGATTAGAACACTTCACCAGCGTCTGCAGTCTCGTTGCTCAAAAAGCATATAATCTGAATGTATTATTTAATTTCAGATCTAAAAAGGCTTTCAGATCTCTTAAAATGACAACAACCACTGACTTATGTTTATTATTATAATATCTTTTGTAATCATAAGAAAAATCGGGGCCTCCTAACACAGGTTAATACTTAAAAGGAGACCCCAGTCACTGATAAAAGTTAATGTTAAAAAAAGATATTCAATAAATATATTTAAATTTTTTTTTATGTTCATCAATAAAGTAGTGTCTGCACTTATGCTTTATTAACAAAACGTAAAAAAGTTTTCACTCTAGATAATTATGTTTTAGTATAGTAGTTCTCTTTTTGCATGTGAAAAACTTTTTACTTAGTCTGGCAAGTTGAGTAATTTGTACGTCTAGGAAACTTGGTGAACAAGAGACGAGTATGAACACGGCACGATTTCATTAGGAATCTACTAAATCCGAATTAGGACTTAAGTTGTTATTGTGAGGGAACTTAAGTTGTTATTTCTTCATCAGTCAGTCAGATTGCGTGAAAGTTAACACTAAAATACCGATTTGGCGCGATCTCCATCTGTTTTGGTTTATTTACGACTGACGCTTGTCTTGCAAACTGTTATTACCTAAACCAGATAACTGCAAAGTAATTACGTAAAACTGCATGCTGGAAATTCGTTAGAAGTTGAAAGACGAATGTTCAATTTTGTTGTCCCCTTAATTTTACTAAGTTGAGGTTTATTTCGTTAAAGTTTTAGCTGCCAGCGAAAAAAAAATCAAACTTATAAAAAGGAAGAAACGTTCCGTTCCTGTGTTTTAAATTGACGAACACAGGAATTTTTATCAGTATAAGTGCAGTTTTCTGATCTAAATAAAAATTCATTGGGCGCTCTTATACGAACTGAAAATTTAAAAACAAGATTATAAAATCGAAACTTAGAGAAATATAACTTGGAATTGAATGGTGACAAGTTGACAATAATTTTCGACCAAGTAATTAAAACATATTATCCACTTCATGTATGGTGCTTATATCTCCCAATGCCCTTATAACGATTTTCAAATGTATTAGTATGGGGAACATAATATTTACACTATCGTAGTTTTCCAATAACATAACCTAAATTAGCGACATGCAATGGAATTGATTATGTGATAAGGTTATTGAGTGTATTTTAAAAAAGTCTAGGTATAGATAAGACACCGTTGTTCATATTCACAAATTATATAGGTAATATTACCGCCATACGAATAGAAGTAGTTACTTTTCTGTCCAAATCCGTCCGAATACGACGATGTAATTTCGCTACTGCATAAACCGAAATCACAGTTTATATTACTTTTCTTCCATACCTAAAGCAGAGATCGGTATAAATCGTCCGGTGTAAGTATGCGGGTACAGATACCAGCCGTTTACAGGAGCAATACTAGCGCAGTTAGAATACAATGGACGGTAAGAGGCCGTGGAATGAGCTATTTATTAACCCTGAATACGGACCTGGACTGTAGGTATCTTAGGCTTGGACTATAAGCATCAGGATTTTCCGGACGAAGAAAAAACTGACAGCTTTGTTCTCCGTCACGAGAAATTCCTGATACAGTTTACTACATGCATCAGGGTTCGATCCGGAGAGAAATTATTCAGTTCGCTAGCACTTGTTTATTTTTTTATTTCAAATGGAAACCATTGACTTAAAATCTATATACGGCAGCTACAAATGCCAACATAATTTTAAGTTTGATCCTGTTAATATAATAATGTTAAAGGTATGTCAGTTTCTTTATTATCTTAACTCTTTCTCACAAAAACTACGGAACCGATTTGGATGAAATTTACACACAGAAGAAAATGGCTGACTTAATACATAGGCTACTTTTCTGCAATATACCAATTATGTATAATCAGTACAAAAGTACCTACTGATGTCCATTAAAATCGATAAAAACTACTGGAAAAGTATTAAAATACCGAATCTGGTCATACTCCAGTAGTTTTATCAATTTTACCGAACGACGAAAGAAACTGACATACTTTCGCATTTATAATATTAGTTATATAAAACTTAAAGTTGTGTTGGCATTTACACTAATAAAATCTTACCTAGCATAGTTTTCACATCTCTTTAGCTTAGTTTGAAGTAGATGAATTGGCAGCACTGAACATTAGTTGACGTGAGATTTGGGTTTAGCTAGGCTATTCAATTGTTTAAGCAAAGTTGCAAAAGACGACAGTGACGCATTTTACTGATAGAGCTAATAATTATAGTAACTTAACCAGCGTACGTACCAGAAGCTGAGATCGGAGACCAATTCGACTACTATATTATTTACTACCAATTTGTGTAAAACTGTTTGGTAGCCGAATAAAAGATTTTTCTCTCTTTTATTTCTTTCTATACCCTTAGCTTTATATTGTCGTATATTTAGTTTAGCATGATAAAATACTGTATTAACGCTGCGACGCAAAAAGAGGGGTATTGTAATTTGACTTAATTAAACAATGATGGGCACTTTTGTATGGATATTCTGTGATATATCTATTGTTCCAGTGGTTTAAAAGAACTTATTGTATCATTCAGTTGATTAAAAAAATATATTTATTTTTGGGCATTTCTTAAAGTTAGGTGTCGCCCAGCATTGTCTGATATGGCAATTAACGTGTTAAGAATATTCTACCATGAATTATTTTTTGAGGAGAAATGTCCTCCTACTGTGAGACAGTCGTCACACTGACGCGTGATTTTTCCTGAAGCATCCGGAAGTACGTTTGACAGGCACGTCAAGAAAAATTCAGAATCGGATGGTTCCGGATCCATTTACTCCACGCAGCAAAAACTCAAGTAATTGTTTGAGTGACGGATTGAATCCGGGCTTGTCCGGGGCTGGTTTTTTTCCGGACGGAAAAAATCCTGATGCTTATAGTACCTACCTTAAATGCCACAGTAAATCAGGTAAGAAATTAGACGCCTTGTAAGTATTTTATTTTTATTATTAGGATATAGATAGGGGCTATGCAGCTCCAGTAGGAACTGCAGTTACTGCTACCTAAAAGATCTATTGTAACTCGCCTCCTAGCATCACGTAAAACCCAAATCAGATACTGACATACCTAAATCGCCCGATGTATGTAGGTACAAGCACCAGCCGTTTACTAATAATACTGGCGAAGTAAGAAAACAATGGGCGGTAATAATGGAATAGAATGAGCCATTTATTAACCCTGAATACGGACCTGTAAACTGCAGGTATCTTACGCATACCTACGTTAAATGCCACAGTAAATCAGGTAAGAAGATAGTCGCTTTGTTAGTATTTTGCATGATTTTGTAATGGTGCAATTGTCTTGTCTTACTTATTACACATTTATCTGAACCGACTCCTTGGATTTATGGTAAGTCTACTGATTGTTGAATTTAGGAAGACACATTGCTGTCTATACAAAGATATATTTTTTTATTTTAATTTTAAAAGCTCATAAATGCAAATACTCATAACTGAGTGTCGGCTTACCATAAAAATAAAGGCAAAATATTGTAAAAAAAAAACAGTAAAAACTATTTCCCCCAACCGACTTTCGCCGTTTAAATTACATTTACGTATATACGAGTTTCCTCATCCTTGCTTAGTAGGTATCATGGGCTTTAATCGCCTTTCAGCGAAAAAACCGTATCGTAAACCCAAATTTTAATATCGGCTTAACATCTTCGCCTAACATGAAAAACGAATTTCTCGTACAGAAAGTTTTCCGGCAATATCAGGCTAGGATTACCCTGCCAGAATCCCAAAAGAGGATAAGTACTTTTTGATAAGTTTTGCTGACCTCTTTTAAGAGCGATTTTGCGGACAAAGTTGCTGTAAGCGCTTTCTTAGTGGAATACAATTGGAAAAATAACGGAAAAGTATAAGTCGAAAGTATTACTTGGATGACTTGACATTGTATGCTGGCCTAGTTGGTTAGTGAATTGCGAAACTCAATTTCATGAAATATTTTTTCTGTACTTGAAGTTTTGGTGCGCACTGTTCATTGAACAAAAAGACAACTTTTACTGATCACTAGTGCACAGTTTATTTACACGAGTTTAGATCTAATATTATGTGGATTTTAAATTGTATTTTTATTTTAAGACGATCTTTCAGAAGTATATATATTTGAAATATTTTCGCAGGGCGATCTGTTGAAAAGTTCTTAAAAATAATAACAATATTATATAATAGTTTTAAGGTTACAAACCAAGATCTATCTTTCTTTCGTAAATATCTTTTTTCAGTTTGAAATCAAACTAAATCGTCTTTATATGATTATCTGTACCTTTGTCCATAAAAAGAAACAATTTTTTTTTCCTAGACAAAAATCCTGTTTATATTTTGTATTGAATGGTGATCCTACCCTCGCTGCATACTAAGCCGGATTTGCAAGTCGGCTAGCTTCTTCCGCGTTTTCTTTTTAATTAAACCTACTTTATGGACTCTGGAGATTTCGAATTAATTACTCCGATGCGTGACTGTAACTTTGAAATAAGTTAAATTAATTTATCATTCAACTTCCCGAAGAAGATAGCGAATTCAATTCATTACGGTGAACTAAAAGATAAAATTGCCAACTTTAAAAAAAAAAGATGCTAAAAATATCTTCTAGAAAATACCACCAGCTACCAAACACAGCTATGCAATGCTTATAATAATAAAAAACCCAAATCACAATCTAATCCGGCCAAAAGAGGATTTCATTTACAAAACAATTTATTCAAAACGAAATCGAATCGTTATTACAGAATTCAATAGGCTTTGTTATTTTTCGAATTAATTCGTGTTTTATACGATTGTTGGGGATTCTTATCGCATAGTAGCGGTAATAATCGAAGCTCTCTCCAGATGGGACAATGGGACAGGATGGGACGGGACGAGTCGTAAATGAGACCCCGATAGCTCGCACAATGAGTGGACTCTCGAAGAAATGGTAATGGCTCCTAGGTATTCGAGATATACAGAGAATCTTTGTTGATATGGATAGTAATAAAAAACGATGTTCCTAATTAGGTATGATAGTAATTACTTTGTTTATAACAATGAAAAATATTTATTTTATCACGAGAACATTTTAGATGACTGTTTCGTTTCCATATATTATTCTTTATATTATTATGGTATATTGTAGCTTATAGTCGAAAGGTAGACTGAATGAAAATACAAAACTGACTGATCACAGAAAACAGATCAATTAGGTAACCTATTAAACTTAGGTTCACAACCCATAAAACTCCGTTATATTTTATAAAAAATATTAATAGACCGAAAGCTTCGCCCCCAATAATTCACTTTATAAAAGTAACAAACAACAAATTGTATCTGCTTTTCAAAAAAAAGTTGCTAAATATAATACCTACTTATACTTTCTGAATTATATTGGTATTCATTCCCATTCTCATTTTTATCCAATTGCTAAAGTTGAATCACGCTGTCTCATTTTCCTTTACGACAATTGGTATTCCCAATCTAAGCTATCGCATTTCCTTGCTGGCTTCAGCGTCGGTGAATTTTAAAGTCTCTCTTTAAACTTCGCCTTATAATCAAATGGATATGTTCCAAAGTCAGCGCTATCTGTACTGGCGATCTCATTTACCGCACTGCATGAAAACACTGATACACGACTTAAGACGGTTTTACACTCAGTGGTTGAAATTCGATATTAATGAACTAAACTAAATTGTTGGAAATTATTGACATGTGAATGTATTAAAACTAAGTTTAAAAATTCCACAGAAAACAAGAAATTGGTAGTTGTTAAAGTCTGACTTTATACTCCGGCTTATAATCAAATGGAAATGTTCCAAAGTCAGCGCTATCTGTACTGGCGATCTCATTCACCGCACTGCATGAAAACACAGATACACAATTTAGGATTGTTTTACACTCAGCGGTTGGGGTTAGATTTCATTGAACCAAATTATTGGGAATTGTCTATACATTTAAGTTTGTACGATTTTATTGTCTTGTTAACTGTTTTCTAAAAATGTTTTACGTCCAGCGAAGTCTGCACGGGTCAGTTGGTATTATAATAAGTAAGAAATTCCTAATAAGCTTTTGCTTGTACACGAGTTTATGCAGTTTAAGGCAATAGCTGCATGCTAAGCTTAGTCAATATTCATCAACATGAATTTAATGGTTGTTTTTACCATGAAATACAATACATCAAATTAATACAATATAAGTTAAACCATAAATTTTAAAACAAAATATTGAGAACTATTAAAATAAAACCTTTATTGGTTTCGCCTGTATCTCTTTTACATCAAAACTAAGTAGTTTTACTATACATCTAAAGTTTATATGTGTTACAAACCTAACTCCCACACGAGAAAGTAGGGACAAGTAACAAACGAGACAAAGAAAAATCGCCCAAATATGTGTTCCGACTTGATTCCCGGTCTCCCGTGATATTTGCCACGATTAATGATTCCTATAAATCCCTCGTCTAAATGAGCTCCGCTTAGGTGAAACACATGAGCAATGTCGCAGTATTACCTTGTTTTACTCAACAATAGTAATAAATAAACTTTTTCTTGCTCCCGGTTAGTTTTATGTCTTAGGGAACGATATATGGATTCATTAAGTACGCTAGCTGTGATAAGTTTTTGTAATGTAGCTTTTGTTGTTCTGTGGATAGAAGAGTGGTTCTTAATTACCTCATTAATTTTGGCTATACACGAGGTGTTTTACCTTAAAGATTTAAAATTACTTTTCTGAGATTTTTTATCAACTGCTAATATTTGATGCTGAAACTCTTATTACTGATTAAAAATATACAAACTTTCATCTATTTTTATGCTTAAAAGATTGGAATTAATAATATATCATAATGCAAAATTCTTATAGCTTACTAAAAGTTTAAAGGAAATGAAAAATACTTATATTATTTTTTAGATTTTCGCTCATACAACTTATTGAAATAACAGTTTTTTTTCATTTTTCATTTATTAAAATGTTAATGAATGTTGTGTTTATGTTAATTAAACTCATTTTTATATAAGACTTTCAAATTAATGATAAGTAGGTAATATCTACCACCAACTCCGCTTTCAAATATAATTTTGTTCAAAACAAACTGAACTCCATTTTTCAATTACTACAAAATACAGTCACAGCAAAAACATAAAAACCGTCAATTCTATTACATCCCAGCGGTGCTATAACATCAAGGGAGTCCATCCGGACTGGATCAAATTGATAGGTGGTTTTAATATTCCCCCGGGATAAATTAATTTGCCCGCAGAAGGCGGAACTGCGCTCCCAGGGCAAAGTATTTATACCACCCTAGAGATGATAATTCGTGTTCTGATTTCTATGCGTTTCTATGAAAATAGATTAACTATAAGTATTATAATATAGTTTATCTATTCCCATAGCGTAAAGGTTAAATTATTAACTCCAAAACGACATACTTTATAATGACATACTTCCTCGTCCCCTATATTCCAATTCATCTAAAGTAAATTAGAACGGATTTCGTATGATTTTTTATCACAAAGTACTCCAAGAAATTGCACATAACTAGGTATTATTATAACACACACAATATAAAAAGTTTAAAAATACTATTATATGCACTAATCTAGAACTGCCAATTCATGTTTATTCATTCAGTTAATAAGTACTTCACACGTGATGCTATCCGACCCAGTTCACACGGACACTGTAAGCTCAGACTGTATATTTAATTTAATAATTTTCACGTAGTGTCGGTGATGTTCTGATAAAGGGTGTCAAAACATAATGGAAAATTTCGTGAGGATATCTTCCAGTTTTATATTATATATTTTTTGTGTTTAGGTGCTAGATTAAAAGACTATGAATGCAAAAGAAGTTTTCACATTCATTCATCATTTATAACAAACCTTTATTGTTATTCTTCAGTTTCATTGAACTAGATAAATAAAACTCAATATTATGGTGATACCCAAATCTTTAATCTATTTCCGATCCATTCAAGATCTCGAGATTAAGCAATAGCTATAACGCTTCAATCAGAAAGACCACAATAAAATTCAAAATCCCCCTTTTACGAGCGCGTTCCGAATTGGCCTTTTGTCATAAAAATATCCAATTTTTACGATACTGAATTAACATACAACAAGAACTGGTGAGTGACTAGCAAGAAAGTTAATTTTTTTTTAAGGCATTTCGCGTTGAAGCAAAAATGATTAATGACCAACCCTTGAAGAAATCTGGAAAGCTAATTTTAAAAAGTTCCCCAAGTTTTTTGTTCATAATTAAGCTAAAAGTGTTGGAATAATTTACAACCCTTCTCGGAGGCACATTTCTTCATTAAAAGGCATAATCGAATAAAAGTTTGCTTACTCAGTTGCAGCACAAACGCCATTTTTAATATTATTAAAAGAAAATCATCTGACGTTTCTTAAAGTTATGACAAAATCGCCCTGTTCAACTTTCTTTTGTTTACAGAGAAATTGTTACGTATTATGTTATTTCTAAATTCACTCGTTCAAATTTCATCGTGTTTTAATTGAACTATCGGTTAAAATTTTAAATATTTTTCTATTTAAAATTTATCATAAGTATAAAAATTGCATTGAAAAAGTAAATTTCAAAAATCAAAAATTATTGGCTGCTGCTTCTTAATCGATCGTTAAATATCTGAAAAGATGTTTCTTTCGAATGCAAGGATATGTGACAACTCTTCAAATCTCGGTAGCTCAGTGGTTAGAGCATTGGACTGGATTTCCAAAGATCGTGGGTTCGAGTCCCATCTGAGAGTTCACTTGTAGGCTCGTTGATTTTTTCCTATATTTTCTATTTAAAATTTATTTATTTATTCTGCCCTACATATTTTATTTGTTGGATGCAATCCTGTAAACCTGTTACGTTGGTTTTATCAATTCAATGAAAATGTAACATGCCAGAATTATTCCTATCGTCTGCATTTATCCAGACCGTAATTCAAAATCCAATTTCATTTAAATTTCCCGAATTCAAAGGGAATAATATTCGTTCACCCATTTGTTGCGGTATTTATGATTTATAGGTTTGCATTGATTTGGGCGATAACGGTTTGCTGTTGCCCAGTGGCTGTAGTTGAAACGTTATCTATTCGACATAATAATATACAGTAGCTAATTGCAGGTACTTGATGATGAACTATGATGCATAGAATTTATAAAGATGTGACAACATTACATGCGAAATTTTAAAACCCTCAAATCATAAAAACACATTTATGTGATCTCCGGTCATATAAAATCAAGAATATTTAGCTGTTCTATCATAATATCAGTCATTAATCTATCAGTGTAGCATATTATAGTAATAACCCCATCGATCTGTGGCTATCGTAAAATCTGCCTAATACAAGAAAATAAAACAGGACCTAAGTATTTTGAATACTTACCCACTTGAAATCTTGGCGGCTAACACGACCGGATGAGTATTTTTTTCCACTGGAGCGGAAAGAAACGGATCAAAGTTTTGTATTACTATATTTGACATTTGTGGTGACTGAAACCAAAGAAAAGAAAGAAAGAAACCCTCAGTTTGTAGGATAAGATACTTACATCCTTATAAAAACGAGCGTACTGGCTTGAGTTTTAGAAATAAAAACATACTCGTACCCATAAATCACCATTTATCATAACGCATCAACCTTATACGTTTGATACGAACTATCTAAACGCACCAATTTATTCAATTTACTCCAACGCTTCTAATGGATAATATTGCCCAAGAATCGTATGATAAAACTATTAAGTCAATGTGGGTGTTTTTACCGCACTTTAATCATTACTATCCGACGATAAACATCTAGATACGTCATTTCACTCTCGGGGTGGGTAATAAAATTTATATTGGTTTCGCACTCTCAACGGTGCCTCCGGCAAATTGATAATGGCCTGTTTATCAAACATCTTTTTCTGAGTAATCACTTTGCAGATCTATTCGTAATGAGGCTCAATCGCTACCCAGCTGCCGTTTATGGGTCTACCGTCGGAATTATGCCCTCAGGACTCAAATCTCATCAGTAGTTTCGAACGCCATCTTTTAAAATTAAAGATAAAAGGAGTTTAATCAGCCTACCAGTTTGAAATAACGTGTAGGTAGACACCAAGATGTTGCGCTGACAGGATAATGAGGTGAGAACTTTTATGTAGCGTTTAACACTATCATCTCGTGACGATTAAAATGCATTTAATCACGCAACGTAATTTTAAGGTAAATTGTAAAGTTTGCATTTTATGCCAACAGGCTTATCACGAACCTAAGTATTTAAATTAGACAAAATAACCAGGAACTGAAATGTTATATTTAGGTAGCTATTCCATGTGAATACTTTTTAATCTACAAAATCAACAAATTAATCTATAGACACAGATATTCGATTCTATAAATAGCCTAAATATCTAAGAGACGATTTGTTTTCTCCACAAGTAAAAAAATATACATATTTTGGTAATATTTCACAAATATACATACCTAACTAGCGGCCCCGATCCCGTGGGAATATCGGGATAAAAAGTAACTTCTTGAAGTCCCTACATACCAAATTTCATCGAAATCTGTTCAGTAGTTTTTTCGTGATAAGTAACAAACAAACAAACTGACATACTTTCACATTTATAATATTAGTAGGAGTAGGATGTAAAAAATATCACTGCAAATAGTGTGAAAGCTTTCCCTCAGGAAATGACCGCAATACTTCAGGCGGTGCGATTGGCGCCGCCGGTTTCCTTAGGTACCCACTCCGGAACAACGCGCCAAATAGTCGAGTTATCTTACTTGGTTTTAAATGCGATATTGTATCTTTTCTTAGCATGTTTTGTTTTTTTTTTCAATGATTATAATTTTACAGACTTTTTTAATCTCGCAATTTATTGTATTTACATATTTGATTGAAAATTACGTGTATATTTTATGGTTTTCTGGGTTTCCCGACGTTTCGATAGCTTTCCAGAGGTCCCGGTTGCGGGTGACTGACCCCATGTAATTACATAAAATAAAATATCAAAAATGGGTAAATTGTATATCGCGTAAAAAAAATCCGGAAAAGCTATTTTACTTACAATTTATCATAAAATTATCAACCCATCGATTTGTGTTTGGCAGTCATATACTTACGTACTAACAAGATTAAGAACTCTTATGGAGTCTCTTTTTTAACATGCAATATTAAGTCTTTATTCGCAAGCTACAGAAAGACTCATCATAATAATATGTTTTGTAATAATGCTTTGAAAAGGCTCTAAGCCAACTTTGCATTCAATTCTCGTTCGGTATTCACTCAGTGATGCAAACAAAAGACTGTCATGAATTTCAGCAGTAAAACAAGAAAGCGTTTGAGCTACCGTGAGGAGGCGTGCTCTCAAGATGAAGACGCCATAAAACCGTTCAGCGGCAGGTGCGCGCAATGCTCAGTACGTGACGTATGTGTGTACCACGTCTCAATATTTTAAGAAAAATTCTGGAAAACTTGTTCATAACGGAAAGGTTTGATCTCATTTTCATATTATTTAAAAGCTTAGGAATTTTCGAGGCGGTATTTTGAAGAAGCGAGGTAACCGTGAGGCTTTTGGTGGTGGAACTCTGATTCGTCTCGTCAGGTACTTCGTTCTACCTAGTTCTATATGTAAATATTATCTGGACTAAGTCTTAGATACTCTGAAGCCATAATCGAAATGTGCTGCAGCATGAAAACGCTTTAAAATACACAAACTCGACTCAAAATGTACCAGACATATCTAATCAGCGGGTGGCGCGATTGTCTGCGCTCGATAACGCTCTTGTAATAGCCGATTTGCCAACGAAAAAGCACTAGAGAGAGCCGAGTAAAAAGAGCAAGGAAGTCGATAAGGCCAATGTGAGCCCTCGTTATCTGGGGTCATAAATTACCCCGGCACCCTCGGGGGGTATACCTGGCCCCCGTAGGTACTTGGAAATACTATGAGAATTCCGGGAAATGAAGTGACTACGTGATCCAATTGCGATTTAAGGTGCATTTGTTTGGGTTAGAAAACGTATCAGAATTTAGACGTGGCGAGAAGTTTGGCCGATTTTTAAATAGTATCACGTATACTTCTTTTTTTCTTGTACTTACCTTCTTCATATATTGTATAACTAGCGGATCCTCGCGGTTTTACCCACGTGGGAATATCGGGATAAAATATAGCCTATGTCACTCGGGAGAAATGTAGCTTTCTAATGGTCTAAGAATTTTCTAAATCGGTCCAGTAGTTCCTGAGATTAGCGCGTTCAAACAAACAAACTCTTCAGCTTTATAATATTAGTATAGATAATGGCAGTGTTTATAATATATTAAAAACACTACATACCTATTCAAAACGTTTTTAACCTTGTGCGACAGGCATTCCTCAAATCTTTTATGGCCATTTGTCTCATATTGAACAGTAAAAACTTGTCTTCAAATATCTTCAGCTACCAACTTCAATATTGATAAAGTAATAAACTGAATGGAGTTCTCATACGGAGACTGGCAATAAATCAATGCTCCAACATATTTGACAACCTCTGCGTATTGATATGTTATCTGAGATATCAAACAACATCTTCATATCAAAACACAATTAGAAATTTCCGTCGTAAGGAATAAAGTCGGTATTTCAATAGCCATTACATTGGGCACAGCACACAGTAAATTGTTTAGTCCGAATTTAGACAAAATTTTGATAACAACTTTGAAATCTTCAAGGGCTTTATTATATTGCCAATAAGGTTCGTTTTCGTGTATTTGCCTTTTTGAAAGCTTCGTATTTAAAATTGTTCCTGAGTTTTGACTAATATCTGCAGGTGACGTGTGTGCGGTTTCCCCAGCGGATGTCTCTGACATATCGCTCTGATAGCGGTTTTGGTGTACCATGAGGGTGCCCAGCCATAAATTATAAACAACTATAGAAATTTATAATAACTGTTGTTATGAAATGTAAAGTCATTAACTTTATCTACGTGAGAATACATTTTTAACAGTATGATACTAGGGTATGGATATGTTTTAGCTTCTTTTTGTTATAGGCAATGAATCTGTTATTTTTAAAGCAGGTATATCGGGAATTGTAATTGAAATAGTTCCAGTTAATCTTCATAGTCATCACAATTACTCTACTCTACTAACGCCTCCGCCAAAATATCGTCGCCTGTAACGAGGGAGTTATCTAGAGAGCAAAACAGTGCCTACAACGTCACAATGCTTGTTACTTTTAGCTGACAGTTTCTTCATACGGAAGAAATGTAAAAAGAGAATACAAAATTTAAACGGCTGCTTGTAGCATGAAACTTTACTTTAATTTATTCCAAATATCACACAAAACCCAGAAAATGTATGATCGGATTTATTTTAATAATGAAACTTATGTCAAAAAAATTATCTACGCTATACGCTCACGCGTTACAGAACCCCAAATTCCTAAATAAATATGTTATACTTTAATATAAAAACTTCAATAACAAAACCTGTTGCAGCAAAAAATACAAAAAAAAAGCAGAAACCAGATGCCCTCGCCCCACCTTTTAGCACACGCCCTGAAAATTATGAAAAAAAGCAAAAAATGTAAGTACGAATATTCATCACCCTAGTTGACTTTTGCTCTTTCCTCTTCGCCAACCATACCATTTATTTTAACGGGCTAATGATAACTGACAGTCGTAATAAGGGTCCAACCGTCACAGATCCGCTTTCGCAATTACTGATATTAATAATAGCTTTTTCTTATTAAGGTCAAGACACGCCTAAATGATGAATATGTTTTTGGTAAAGCCTTTTGTAGCTCTTTATGTCGTAAACAACTGACGATCGGGCACTGTCATTAGAAGAGGTCAGTTTTGAAATTGTTTCAGTTCAATTGTTTTGAAATAATAACAATCATTAGCCGTCTTTAACTAACAAGCCATGAACATAAGTTTGGCAACGTCGCGTAGCTGTCAGTGGTCCAATGGTCCCTTGTCTGTCTACAATGAATATCATTGACACATGAATTTATTTTTAAGTGTAAAAATTTAATAGGAGAATAGGTACCTACATACTAACAGGATATGAATAAAATTTCAGTTAAAATTTTCCTTTTCTTGCCTTTGTCAGATTGAAAAGAATTGGTTACCATTTTTGGGTAATGATTTAATACTATATTACAAATTGTTGATAGTATATCTTAATATATATAAATCTCCTGTCACGATGTTTGTCCGCGATGGACTCCTAAACTACTTAACCGATTTTAAATTAAATTGGCACACCGTGAGCAGTCTGGTCCAACTTAAGAGATAGGATAGCTTTGATCCCAAAATTCCCACGGGAACGGGAACCACGCGGGTGAAACCGCGCCCGGCCTCTAGTTATATATATATATATATATATATATATACTTACTTACTTACTTAGGAAATTTTCATTCAGTTATATCAGATCAGTTATATCATATGGTCAACAAAAGGCCATATGATATAACTGATCTCGTATAAGTTGGAGTTTAGAATGAAAATTTCCTTCATCATTTTTTTCAGAGTTCACCAACAATGCCTCATCTATGCTACCACTACCATATTTTGAAATAATATTTTGTAACTGCGACCACCTTGTAATTTTTTGAGCATTTGTCAAAATCCAATTCAAATCATTTGGTGATAACTCATTACTGCCTAGAAAACTTTTATCACTAGGTCATTGGTCACAATTATACTACACTTCACAATTAATCTATCATTTTCACTGCTAGCATGGTCCTACACAATTAACTCACTCGATCAGATGTTTTTGTCAATTTCCACGGGGGTGAAATAAATGAATCAATTTTGTCAGAGAGTTCATGAAAATTATTCATCAAATAATTATTCAAAAATTCCCTGACAGCTTCTTCTTGCCGTTTTTCTTCCTTATAGCGCCTGACTTCAGGATCTGTGCGTTTGACAGAGGGTTGTTTGGAAAGGTAGACGGCCAATTACCAAAATATCTTGGAATTGCGTCTTCCTTCAATTTTGGCCTCTTCAGCATTCGCTCTGTCACACATCCGTCGCCATCCACTACACGCTCCGTTCTTAAAACATCTGTAACTTCAAAATGTTCTGCACAAACTACGGTACTTCTGCTCGGTGTCCAGTGTTGAAGTGGAATAGCTTCTATCCAAGACTGTCTCATATACTCGTCATTTGGGAATAAAAACGTTGTTACTAATCCTTTTTTTTTATAGTACCATCGTAGTTAATTTTGCAACAGGAACGCAACAACGACGCGGCATCTGAAATATAACCTAAATTAGTTATCTCCCGAAATAAATAATAGAAACACAAATACTCAGTTGAAGTAAGTTAAACTTACTTTTATCCCCTTTTATGAGTATTATCCAATAGATTTTCTTAGTAAACTGTTTTATTAAAACTATTTTCAGCAATAAAATACGTAAACAAGAAACTGAAAAAGATGAATAGGCGCGGGCGGACTCGCCTGGTAGGACCACATGCGCTGTTGCCAGATTTCTTACTTCATGGCTTTAGTAAGAAAATTCTAGACTCAGAGAAGGTAAATCCTATAATAAACTTACTACCTACAAATATTATAAATGCGAAAGTTTGTGAGGATGTTTGTTACTCTTTAACGCAAAAATTACTATACCTATTTAGATGAAATTTGGCACGCAGATAGAAAATAGCCTGGATTAAAACATAAGCTACATTTTATTCCGATATTCTCACGGGAACGGGAACCACGCGGGTGAAACCGCGGGCGGCCGCTAGTATAAACAATATTACATACCTACTTTGCCACCAAACTTTGTAGTAATGCATTGTGTTAAAGAAATCAAACACACATTTTTTATCTGTCGTTGTCTGTCGATATTTTTCAATGCAGCCTCGTATAGAATATTTCTGGAATGCCTCCAATAGAAATTCCTGTACAAAACTATATTCGTTTTGCTGTTTATTGGGCTGAAAAATATACGACAAAATATTTTGAGCTGGCATAGTCATGTACCCATATTGGCTCTGATTCGAACAGAAATGATGGTAAAATTCTTCAGTCCCCTTTTCATGAACACCACTATATCATGCGATATAGCGCATCATACTTACTCCACTACCGCCTACAGAGACTAGACCACATTGTCTAGTGGTACAACCACCGATATCAGACCCAGGGGTCCCGGGTTCGATACCCAGCGAGGGTACATATTGTTTTCGGTTTGGTTAGTGGTAGGACTCGTAAGTCTGCCTGGCTAGCTACCACCATCTTATCTAAGTCTGACGCCATAACAACAATGTTTTCAGCATTGTTGTGTTCCGGCAGTTAGAGATAAGATAGCCAGTTCCTCAGTTATTGAGGATTCCGGGAGAGGCTCGCTTCCATCTTCAGCCTTATCAATACTTAACATCAGGTATGATGAAGGCTAAGAGTCTCACCGTCGATCATTAAAAAAAATACGATGTGAGCGGGACAGTGACACGTTATCGAGTCATCGAGTCGATAAATGCCGCTCATGATTAGCCTACAACAGATATTATTAGAGATACATTTGAGCACCCCAGAGGATATAAATAATTGTATATGTTACAGACAAAACTCATGTACGGTCAAAACCAATTTGGCAAAAGTGGTTTTGACCGACGCCCTTAGTCAAAAACGGTTTTAGCTGCTTTTTGCAGTCAAAAGCGGTTTTGACAGATGCCCGTAGTCAAAAACAGATATGACTGCAAAAACAAGTCAGAAGTGGGTTTGCCTGATTTAAAATTCAGACTATCGGTCAAAATTCATAAAAAGGTAAGGTAGTTAGTGAAAATTACCAGGGAAATCATCAAAAAGTGTTATAAAACAATTTTATACACCACCTGCATCTGGAGCACGTATTAAATGTCAAGTATTCTTAATTTCAAGGAAGCTATTAAAGCCCGAGCGAGCTCATATTGTCAACAAAAACTTCAATCGAAAATAGTTTCGAGAAAAAAAAGCAAGTTGTTCAAGCTATATGTCCATAGCTATATATCCAAGGAGGTTTTTACTATAAAATTGACACATCAAAGAGACTGCTTCTATTAAAAATTACAAATGACTGGCTGTATGTCACGGGCCCTTGCACAAAAAAAACATTTGAAATTGGAATGTGTGCACTCATAATTTTTTTTTTTTAATTTTCGCGTTATTAGTTTCTTTTGTCCTATTATCATAATCATAAAATATCAGTAAAACATGGCAAATTGGTAAATTGTAAATATGTGTCTATTTTTAGGTTATCAATACCTACGGAACTAAATAGAAACAATTAAGAAAATATTGGTGATTTTCGACCCATGATTTTTTCCGCGAATTGTTAGATTTGTGTCATTTATTAGTTTTATAATTTCTTTTTTTATTTAACATTACAGTGCCTATTGCAATAAAAACAAACTTTAACACACAATTCGGTGTGACACAATTATATTAGGTATAATGCACATCAGATCGTTGTGTTGAAGTGCATTTTAGTATTTTTTTTTATGTACAATCAGTAGGTATCTTAGTTTAGATTCGTAGAGATCGTCAAATAGTATTATACACCATTGAAAACTAAAAGTGTGAAACTGAAATTATCATTTTTTTCTGTCTTATTACAAAACTTGTTTTTTTTCTTACAAAATACGAGTACGATCAGGAAAAAAGGACGTCACTTCTACCCTTGTATCACTTCCCTTTGTCTCGTAATTAAATCTAATATCACACAAGATGAGTCTGCAACGCGACCCTACGTGGAAATAATTGGATTTTCCTTGATTGAATTAGCGACTTGTCGGATATTCCTTTTTGTTGTTACGAAGCAAAAATGTGACATCTCATATGTGTCGTGACGTTACACATGGATAATTGTAATATGAGAAGATTTTTTTGAGTCACGTTACATTTTTTTTTATATGAACAGCGGGGAGGCTCTTAGCCTTCATCATACCTGCTGTTAAGTATTAATAAGGCTGAAGATGACAGAGGACACAGAGGCGGTGGCTGATAACGGTAAGCAACTTTTCTTTTTCAGACAAATTATACCATCATACTATAAAAAAAACCCGTCTTCTTACGCTATGTTCGCGCCATTTTTAATAGCATTAGCAATTTCCTAGCTATAACTATTTTAAAGACACCATCAAAAGTGTTAATACGGGGAAAATACTAAATACGAAATAATTGGAATTAAAAGGCAAGATTATTAGCTTCATTAAAAAGCTTAAAGCCATAAATAAGCAATATTTTAAAGACTACACATTTACTGCGCAGTATTAAACGGAGTTAACACGTCCTTACATAGTTTTAGCGCTGCTTAAATATCGTAAAATTGTAAGTAATTAACGATATAATATACGCAGTGGAGAATCGTAAAACTTACTTTATCGGAATATACACAAGAATGTATGGGTAAAGAGATAATGAAGGCGTATTATAAAGACCTCTTCCCGGATATTTATGGCGGTGTAGAGGCTCTCCCTAGCTAATCCATACTTATTTAGGATAATGGGAAACCAATGAACAAGTTTTGGTCCTTTATCTTACGGTCGTAAATATCGGACAACACTAGGGCTGACCACGTTTTTACTCTCAGTTTTGTTTCAGTAGTGTCATCGCGAATGGTTGTCCTTGTAGGCACCCCACTAATATTATAAATGTGAAAGTTTGGATGTTTTGATGTTTTGATGTTTGTTCCTCAATCACGCAAAAATGGCTGAATGGATTTTATTGAAATTTGGGATACAGATACTTGAAAGCCTGGAGAGGAACATAGGATATTTTTCATCCCGATATTCCCGCGGGAACGAACCACGCGGGCGGCAGCTACTCGTATTCTAAAAGTATAATTAGCTGTTAGTTAGTTGCAATATCTAGATTATCTAATAAAATAATAATTGTTTAGACTTTCTGCCGATAATTTATTTTAACAATTTAGTACTTTTCAAAAACATTTATTTTTAAATATACCATGCATGCAGTCAAACTAAACTAAATAAAAAAACTATCAATAATTTTGCAATCTTTTGTCGCACACAAATTAAACGTAATAAAATAGATTATGTATTGTTCTCTGGACACCGGTGTACTGCTAGCAAGTGATGAATAAAAACATTTGTAGAGGATTTTTTACACGCATGAATGTATTTGCCAAATTACAGGATTTGCCAAAACGTTTCAAAATGTTTAAAGTTATGTTTACACATTTTATAATGCTGCTTACTGCCAACCCTAAGGTTTTGCTACTGAAGGTGTTGAAAGTGCTTTTAGACGTTGTTTTTATTATATTAGAGCAACGACTATAAAGTGAACCAGAAGCATGTTGTTCGTTGGTTACTGCTTGTCAAGTAATTTAAAGTGAATTAAGTGATATAACTTTTAAATAAACTGAATCATAAAAACAAATAGGTTAAAGCAAGCGTTTTGTTTAGGATTGCATTGGTTGAGCAACTTTCGATATATTCAGTCAAGGGTCTATACACCGTACAACCGAATATGACGCGAAAGATGTAACGGAAGGAACGTCATTAAACCTTAAACAAAATCCAAAATCGATGAAACAACGCCATTAAGAAAAAACAAGTACACAATCGCGAGTCGAGACACTCAGATGACAGATTTTATCGGCCAATAACATCGGCACCGATATCGGATGTCGGCTGTCGGCCTCGATACCGATATCGGATCGGATAAATATGAAAACGCTCACAGGTGTACACATTTCATTCTCCAAACAAAAGCCAATCTACGAGTATACTTGCGTAATTACAATTTCGGTAGTCAGATACATAATAAAAGTAAATGAAAGGTTTGAACCTGTGCATTCGTTGCTTTGTACCCAACTGGGCAATCCTACCGTCTCGCGCTGCTGGCCGCCGGCGGCAGTCAGTTATTTTCACCCTTTTATGTCTAGTCTAGCAGCCAGTCTGGACAAAAGATAACATCGATTCGAAATCAGTGCAGATTTTCAATTCTTTCACAACTAGTACTATTATTAGAGCAAATGAGTTGAAATGTAAAGATAAAAAAAACTTAAAAATCTTTCAATATAATTTATTAAAATTCAAATATTGAAAGTGCAATAAAAAAATCATTAAGAGAATTAGTCTCCTATGTTACTATACACCTAAGAATATTTTTCTAACTTAGACAGTAAGTAGGTTTACTTTATTAGTCACTAGTTATTTGCAAACCTACCTAAATTATAATAAAAAATAATATATAGGTAACACCAAAAACCTATTAGTCATGTTCGTTTATCAAATTTAGCTCCAACCATTATTGATGTACTAAACCCCCACAACGTTAAAGGCTCGTAGATAACAAAAAACACCTTCTATTTTCCATGAAATATTGTCCACGATAACACGCAAACCTATACCTACATAAGTGGATAAAATTTGCCCATGAAAACCGCTTTAGGGCACCATAATTCAATACACATTTTCGGTTGTTTGTTATACGGGTCCAACATTTTATTCCATACAAGGGTTAGCGTTATTGTTTACGTTACGCTCGCCTCTGGGCCCAGTTACGCTGAGTTATGATGGGTCGCCCCTTTGCGGCCGGGCTGGCCGGGCGACGCGCAGGTGTCTTTATTTATTGCTAATTTTGTTATTGTTTGGCTAGCTGCTAATAACGTTTAATTGGCCTTGTTTTGTGTGTTTGGCAGTGTCAATTGGTGTTACACTATTATCAGTAATTTGCGAAAAACTGAAAGGATAATATGATAATGGTAAATAATCGTGCATAGTGTCAGGTGTTTACTTTTATATTTTTAATACACTGTAGGCCAGCGTTGTCACATCAATGCTTGGAATATCCTTCCTTGCATTCGAAAGAAACATCTTTTCAGGTGTTTAACGATCGATTAAGATGCAACAGCCAATAATTTGTGATTTTTTAATTTTTGCATTTTTCAATGCTATTTTTATACTTATGATAAATTTTAAATAGAAAAATATTGGAAAAAATTAACTCGGCCACAAGTGAATTCTCAGATGGGAATCGAACCCATGACCTTTGGAAATCCGGTCCAATGCTCTAACCGCTGAGCTACCGAGACTTGCGAACCACCGTCGAAATTCTCCAATACTTTTATATTTTTAATACGCTGTAGGCCAGCGTTGTCACATCAATGCTTGGAATATCCTTCCTTGCATTCGAAAGAAACATCTTTTCAGGTGTTTAACGATCGATTAAGATTCAGCGGTTAGAGCATTGGACCGGATTTCCAAAGGTCATGGGTTCGATTCCCATCTGAGAATTCACTTGTGGCCGAGTTAATTTTTTCCAATATTTTTGTATTTAAAATTTATCATAAGTATAAAAATAGCATTGAAAAATGCAAAAATTAAAAAATCACAAATTATTGGCTGTTGCATCTTAATCGATCGTTAAACACATGAAAAGATGTTTCTTTCGAATGCAAGGAAGGATATTCCAAGCATTGATGTGACAACGCTGGCCTACAGCGTATTAAAAATATAAAAGTATTGGAAAATTTCGACGGTGGCTCGCAAGTCTCGGTAGCTCAGCGGTTAGAGCATTGGACCGGATTTCCAAAGGTCATGGGTTCGATTCCCATCTGAGAATTCACTTGTGGCCGAGTTAATTTTTTCCAATATTTTTCTATTTAAAATTTATCATAAATAATAAATATTTGGACACAATCACACCAATTATCTAGCCCACGTTAAGTTTCATGAAGAACTTGTGTTATGTACTAGATAACGGATAAACATACTTATATACGTTTTTTTTATAAATACATACATAATATACATATCAAACACCCATACCAAGACAAATAGACATGTTCATGCACATAAATATTTGTCTTGTCCGGGGATCGAACCCGGGACCTCTGCGAGTTTAGTACTCCTGCGCCAAACAGGTCGTCGTAAAAATGTCGAAGTTATTGGCTGTTGCATCTTAATCGATCGTTAAACACCTAAAAAGATGTTTCTTTCGAATGCAAGGATATTCCTAGCATTGATGTGGCAACGCTGGCCTACAGCGTATTAAAAATATAAAAGTTGAAGAATTTCGACGGAAGTTCGCAAGTCTCGGTAGCCCAGTGGTTAGAGCATTGAACCGGATTTCCAAAGGTCGTGGGTTCGAGACCCATCTGAGAATTCACTTGTGGCCGAGTTGTTATTTTCCAATATTTTTCTATTAAAAAAAATATCATAAGTACCTATAAAAATAGCATTGAAAAATGCATAAATTAAAAATTATAAAATATTACGCTTTTCAATAACTTTTTTACACACAAAGCTTCTAACACCAAACAGTTAACTTAAAAATGCTCATAACATAAAAAGTACTGGGTCAAAACCAAATTTTTATGGGACCAATTGGCAACTATTTTGCATCGAACAAAAAAATCACGGAAATCGGTTCAGAAATCACGGCGTAATCGGCGTAAATACATTAAAAAAAATTATACCAACCGAATTGAGAACCTCCTCCTTTTTTAAAGTCGGTTAAAAAATAGAAAATATTAGTGGAACTTCGGAAATACACAAAAAAAGAAGACAAAACCAAGTTTCTGCAATCCTAAAGTATGACATTAAGCCAAACGCGTTGAAGTTCGTAAAAATTCTAAATTCCATAAACTGAACGCGTGAATTAAACAAATGTTTATTAGGCCTAAATATAAAGTATCTTCGAACGAGTTATTCGCACGTTACTTTTTTCAGGTAACACATGTAATATTCATCTGGTGGCGGCACAATTTACTCAAACACACTCCAACATTTCACCGTGAGCCTCACTTTAACCGTATTGTTACTGTCGACGGGGCAATATCAGGTAATATGAGAGTTCTACGCGAATAATGTGAGAGCCAAGATTGGCCAACATTTGGGACTGGCCCAAATCTATTTGGACCTACAGATATTTGTTATTTTTTCACAGAATGTCAATGATATTTTTAAGCTAAGTGAATCTAACATTATTGTTATTGTCGACGAGGCAATATCAGGTAGATTATATCTACGCGAATAATGTGAGAGCCCAGCTTGGCCAACGTTTTTGGACTCGCCAAATGTATTTGGAATATTGAACCTACAGATTATGTTAAAATAAAGTAGTTATAATAGTTTTTATTAAAATATCATAACACATATATTTTTTTCATGTTTTAGTTAAATGAATGGAAAATAGTTTTTTCGACTAAGGTAACCTCTGAGAAGAACTACGAAAATGTCATTAAACAAGCATTCCTACTCATTAAATACAAAAAAAAATATATCTAACATACCCAAATGTTTGAACTAACATTTTGGCAAACAACCAACATAATGTTAGTAAATCCGTATTATTCGTGCGGACATCCAGCCGATGGGAAGGGTCCTTATATACCGACTTCCCGCTGACAGAGGAATAAAAATTTACCAAGTGCGTGTCGGGCCACGCGCGGTATAGGGTTCCGTAACAAAAATAACCACTATCATTATTTTTCACTGCAGAAATAACTTTGTTTTTCAAAGTGTTTGTATGGATGACAAAGTTATATTTGCGGTTTTGAAAAATGTATATTTCTAAAACTGCCTACTATATCTCGAATTTTCGTTAAAGTGTTTATTAAGATCTAAAGCATACATTTTTTTTTAAGATTTCCCACTCTTTTATTTTCAGAGTTAGACACACACACACACATTTTACCACTTAGGAGGCGTACATCTTTCAAAGGATTGCCTTTGTAACTTTGTGCTATATTTCTAAAATTGCCATCTATATCTCGTTCGAACCAATTTTCGTTGAAAGTTTTTATTAAGATCTACAGCATATATTTTTTTTGATTTTGCACTCTTTTATTTTCAAAGTCGAAGTCAATATCATTTATTCAGTCTAGGCTGTTACAAACACTTATGAACGTCAAAGAAGCTACGCCATCGGTTCACAAACCCTTAACCTTGTAACGAGAAGAACCGGCAAGAAACTCGTCTAGAGCAGTTTTTTTCTTCCTGTTTTATTTCATACGGAGTCGTCCAATTGAAAAGTGACTTTAACATATCAGTAAGGTCAATTTCCATCACAAAAAGAAAATACTCATTATAATATTACATTTTATGAATATTGTAACCGTAAACAATTTTCAAATGGCACATAAAGACTTATCGATCATACATTACAACATTTCTCGCATTACAAGATAACTGTACTGCAAGCTGTAAGGTACATATAATATAGGTCAGTATCAATTTATTTTACATATAAATATTTAAGCTTTAAGCACAACATTAAGATAAGCAGACTGAAGTAGATTACATCTCAGACTCAAAATAATCGTTTGATCTTCGTTTTATGAAGCCTGTAGCTCAACGAAGTTATTTCGACTGACCCGAGAATAGGGCTTCTGTTATACAGTATGAAAATATGACAGTAATGACAGCGACGAAACTAGTTACTGGGTGTTTTTTTTTGTTACATAATCAGCCTGCGCCATTCAAATCTGCACAGTCGCTAAAAGTAGCGCGTTTGCCCGGGCCCTAAATCCGTAGGTACTATTTGTCAGGTACCGCGCGCGTGCGGACATCCAGTCGATAGGAAGGGTCCTTACATTACCAACTTCCCGCTGACAGAGGAAAAATGGGAATCCTTTCGCTTTTGTCGGATTTCGTCGAAGTTTAGTTTGTTTTGGGGATTTTCTGTTACGTTGTTGCGTTTGATACAGATAAATATTTTAGTTGGTTATTTTGTCTTTGTTTTTTCTTAAATATTATAACTAATATGATATTATAGAAATAACGTTTTGATAATAGCACCATCAATTAATAAAAAATATATATAATTTACGTTTTTTAAATTTTATCTTATATAATAAACTTTAATAGAAGAAAAAATATTAGAAACAAATTCGAGTCTATTTTTTCTAGAACTTTATTCTATTATAATTTTGCAGGTGATGGAAGCTTATAGGTATTGGCAACCCATCATTTTTCAAGTAAAGAAAACGATTTTATTTTTTATTTTTTATTCGATTAGTTTAACTATAGTATAGTGAATTTTATTTATTTATCTTACCATAGGTAGAGCACCCTCTTAAGCTTCATCATTCACAATATGCCCTGACAAATATACAAAACATACTCATACACCCTAAAGATAGTCATTTTTAATATCATGC
Organism: Chrysoteuchia culmella; assembly: GCA_910589605.1. Taxonomy (NCBI): domain Eukaryota; kingdom Metazoa; phylum Arthropoda; class Insecta; order Lepidoptera; family Crambidae; genus Chrysoteuchia; species Chrysoteuchia culmella. The sequence goes on along the minus strand of OU342654.1, from coordinate 9,483,441 downwards.
TTACCAAACAGATAGCACAAAGACTGTGTTTATACAAAGCATTATTAACTTCTCCAGACGAGGCCCGGGATTATTACAAGTCTAGCAATAAAGGGGATATGACGACACCTGGCAAATATTAAGAGGGGAGAATGTACGAGATGAATAAAGATACTCTTAATTTCGTGATACTTAATTAAATGCTGTGTTTATCATTTGTGTCGGGGTATTAAGGTGTAACTTGATGTATTTCATAAGATGTGGATTATTGCTTTATTATTTACTTACATAATCGACGAGTTGCCTCAATGTCGGTTTTCTACAGATTGTACTTCGGAGAGTGTGCTATTGAGCTACGTGACCTCATCCCGCTAGCTCCGTTCTACCACCGGGTTTCCAGGCGTACTGCGGGCTATCACCCTTTACCTGGTTGATATTCCTCGTCTGTGTACAAAGCGAAAGCATAGGGAGAGGAATTCCCTGCCTGCGTCTGTATTACCGGGAGCCTGTAACCCTGGTATATTTAAAGCTCGAGTGATTAGACATTTTCCATCTTCGGCCCCTTTTTAAATAACGATTCAGAATGAGGCCAATAGTAAGCCTATTTAATGTAAAACTTCGGAGAGTGTGCTATTGAGCTACAAGAGCTCATCCCCCCAGCTCCGTTCTACCACCGGGAGTAGAGACGTACTGCGAGCTATCACCCCTACCTGGTTGATATTCCTCGTCTGCGTACAAAGCGCTTATCCTCATCTTTTATTATGCGCACAGCCAGGGAGTGGAATTCCCTGCCTGCGTCTGTATTCCCGGGAGCCTATATTCCTGGTAAATTTAAAGTTCAGGTGAATAGACTTTCTCCATCTGCGGCCTCTTCTTAAATGTAACGTTTCAGATTGAGGCCAAAGGCAAGCCTATTTAATGTAAAACTTCGGAGAGTGTGCTATTGAGCTACATGAGCTCATTCCGCCAGCTCCGTTTTCCAGACGTACTGCGGGCTATTACCCCTACCTGGTTGATATTTCTTGTCTCCGTACAAAGCGCTTCTCCTCATCTTTTATTATTTCTTCTTAAATCTGACGATTCAGAATGTTGCCAAGAACTATTTAATATAAAAAAGTTATGTATAGTCGCAGAAGTTCCCGGTCGACGACCTTCAGATGATATCCGCGTGCTCCGATTTTGACAGTCGTAGATTCTTACAACGTCAGCACCCACTAAGTAATAGCCGTACAATGTGTCTTTCCGATTTTCCTCGTATGTAAATTAAGTAAGTAAGGTAGATGTATTATTCATCTCGGATATACGAGTATGTACAATCGGGGAACTTCCGGGTTGAACAGTAGAGTTTTTTTGGGAATCGTTTTCTCGGAAAGTACTAAGGTTAAAGAAAAAAATATAATTTTAATAAAATACCTGACTGACTTTGACGACCTGTTTGATGCAGGGGTATTAAGCCCGCCTTCTGCGCCATAGGTCCCGGGTTCTATCCCCGGACAAGACAAATATTTGTGTACATGAACATGTCTATTTGTCTTGGTCTGGGTGTTTAATATGTATATTATGTATGTATTTACAAAAAAAAAAAAATAAGTATGTTTATCCGTTATCTAGTATCCATAACACAAGTTCATAGTGAAACTTAATGAGGGCTAGATAATTGGTATGTTTGTATGCAATTATTTATTTTATTTTTTATTTATAATACCTGTTAATGATCTATTATTTGTGATATAAACGTTTTCTATTTATATATCACTTTTTTTTTAAAGGTCCCTAAAAAACTCTTCTGTTCAAACAAAGTTCCCCGCCTGTAGATCTTTAAAGATGAAAATAAGTATTTTAAATTAGCGTGTGTGGTTCTCATTTTAAACCAGAAATATTTGGCAATGCAGCAGATGGTATCAGTACGACGGATGGATGGAGTCCAAGGTTTACTAAAATACATTCATAACACTATATGTTGACATTATTTTTGTAAATTTGTTGATATTATCATAAACCACACAAACTTCCAGTTTCTAGTAAGTATAGTAAGTAGTGAGTAGAAGAAGTGAAGAATTCTTTTTCTTTCCATGCCACGACTTATTTTAAACGATTTGCTCCACTTTTCAGGGTAATTGATATTGATCAAAGGTCTTCCGCTTTCCTTGCACAATTACGCAAATGTGACGCACTCAGATGCGCGGGCAATCAAAGAAATCGCTCACGAAATTAGCGTCATTCCAACCCCTACTAAAGTTGTACGAACCAGGTACATAGTCGAACTTAAAGTGAAATAGTCATATTTTTTACGAAGATCTGGCCTGAAGTTTTTTCATAATCCTTAAAAATATCATTACGTTTTGGCAAGTAGTTGTTACGTAGATCACATTATTGTTGTGTAGGTATGGGCAGACTTTTAACCGACTTCCAAAAAGTAGGAGGTTCCCAATTAGGTAGGTATGTTTTTTTTGTGTAAGTATGGCATGCTGTTTATCTAACGGAACCTCGGTTCAATTTCAGTTTCGTTTTGTCATTACTGTCACATTTTCATACTGTGTAAGTATGGCATGCTGTTTATCTAACGGAACCTCGGTTCAATTTCAGTTTCGTTTTGTCATTACTGTCACATTTTCATACTGTGTAAGTATGGCATGCTGTTTATCTAACGGAACCTCGGTTCAATTTCAGTTTCGTTTTGTCATTACTGTCACATTTTCATACTGTGTAAGTATGGCATACTGTTTATCTAACGGAACCTCGGTTCAATTTCAGTTTCGTTTTGTCATTACTGTCACATTTTCATACTGTATGACAGCCACAACAGCGACGCAACTGAAACTGAACCGAGTTTCCGTTAGATAATCAGCCCTCGGGGCATAACTTAACTAAAAATGTAATATAGAAAAGTTTTTATAAAAAAAAATTAAACCGACTTCAAAAAGTAAAAAATACAGCTTTTGAAACCAATTGAATTGGTTTTTGCCATATAATTAGCTAAAAGGACGGAGAGTAACTGTTCCGGAACAAATACTTTTTTGTAGTTTTATACCCTTTTTCAATGTGAAAGGTCTTTTTTCTGTTCATGACAGAAGGTCTGTTGTTCTGTTTTTCGTCTTGGTTGGTATGTTTGATTATCTTATATTTTCCTGTTTTTATTATATTTAATCAATACGCTTTACTCTGCACTTAATAACTACAGTCCACTTTATTTCCTCTCCCCTTCTTTACAGTAACATAGGCTACTTTTTATGCCGATATTCCCACGGGCATGGGAACCACGCAGGTAAATCCGCGGGCAGAAGCTAGTAAAAAAATATAATTAATCGCTAAATACCTATTGCAAAGCGCAAATCTCGAAAACGGCTAGAGAAATTAAGCTTCATTTTTTTAAATTCCTTAAGTCTGAGGATGGCTTTATGCTAAGAAAAATTGGAATCCCACGGGAACCATGCGGGTTGAAACCGCGAGCGGCCACCAGTTTTGTAATAAAAGTAATAGAAAATTTACTTGAATTTTTTTATTGATTTACGATATAAAAAAAGGTTAAATTGTGAACTGGTAGGGGTTAAGATCTAAAGCAACATTGCGCCGGGTGATTCGTCGGTTCGCTCTAAAGTAGCGAGGAGTGAACGAGGTCGTTATGTCATACTTTCACGCTGTCGGGATTAGATTGAAATTGAATGGTGCTCTTAAGGGAAATGGGATCCGGTGGAGATCGAACGTCGGGATCCTAAAGTATATTCGGAAAGCTCCTTAATTTATGTTCTTAAAACCCAAATGAATCAAATAAAATCTTTTTATGGTAGATGCAGATAGATAGTAAAGATGCTGTGCAAAGGTTTCAATAATTTCACTGCACCCTTTCTCAATCCTGTGCATAAAGGCTAACTTTTTGCAGATGATTGAAAAAGGGCGCAGAAATGATAAACAATAATATGTATCATTTGATTAATTCACATATTTGCTGCTTCAAGGTAAATTAATACTCTGAAGTAGCGAGAAGTGAACGAGGTCGTTATGTCATACTTTCGCGCTGGCGGGATTAGATTGAAATTGTATGGTGCTCTGAGAAGGGAAATGGGAGCCGGTGGAGATCAAACGTCGGGATCCTGAAGTATATTCGGAAAACTCTTTAATTTATGTTCTGAAAAACCCAAACGAATCGAAGGAAATATTTTTAAGGTAGATGTGGAAATAGCAAGTGAGAAAATATTCAGTGAAAAGGTTTCAATTATTTCACTGCGTCCTTTCTTAATTCTGTCCTAAAAGGTATTTATCATATAGTTAATTAAATCAGGTATTCATTACGGTGATTTAATCAAACACAACTATCATAATAGAGCCTTTTTGCTCTAAGCTAAACACCCAAAATTGACTTATCCAGACCTTATGGCACGATGTATAGAAACAAACCATTAGAATGTGATATTTCTCTTATCATTAATCATTCAATTTAAAAAAAACACTGTAATATTTGGCTTTTCGAAATATAGCACTGAATTGCTACCAAGTAAAATAGAAAAAGAGACCACTTAATTAGACAAACTGCAATTCGGATTCATGGCGTTCCTTCTCGCCTAATATTCGTCGCTCTCCACGGCGCGTCATAAAGAGGAAATTGCCTTCCTAGTTGAATTCATACCGGAGCGGGCTCAGCGGCACCTACCCTCATAACATCGCAGTTTCCTCGAAAATTTTAGTGTAGTGACGGCCAACGAAGCAGAATAATACCTTTAGTGACGTGACTTTTTCGATAAGATTGCAATCGGCATTCCTTTTTCAGTGTCAACGCAAAATTTTGATGGCATTGTTTCTTTCGTAACCAATTCATTATACTACAATACAATACCAACCCAACTTCAACCGATTCCAAAGTTTATCCTCAAGAAAAGGATTACTACGGATCAGTTACAGATCAAACATATTTTGCTGTTTTCCGACATTTATAGAAAAACCTAAACAACAAATCTTAAATGTTGAAACAAAATGAAGATCAAATTGAAAATGATGATTAACTACTGTCGTTAATTGGTTTGAAGTTACAAGCTAATATTAAACGGCACACAAATTACAAACGACCAGTGCTAAATCATAGTTCATTTAGCCTCATACGATTTTCTTAATCTGATTTAACTAGTTTATTTTTCATTATTATAGAAATAATGGAATCTAGTAGACAAAAATAAAAAAGAAAGTTTAATACGTTGTCATTATTTTTACAAGATGTATAAAAAACAGTGAAATGTTATAGATCGAAGTGACGTGCTATCGACACAAGCAGGAATGAAGCGACATCCCTACCCCCTCGTTTGCGACAGTGGAATTCTCGGGCCGTGATAGAGGTCCGTTGTTTCCGTCGGACTAACAAAGCTGAGAATAAAAACACTAAGTGCAATGGAAATACGACTTTCTATTGTGCATCCAGCGTACATCTTATAGACAAAAACCGATGAAATAGTTCTACTTATATTTTGTCAATAAGTTTCACCTATATTATGTAATAAGTGTTTTTAAAACTTATTTTTTTTAATGAACGAGACGGTGAGGCTCTTAGCCTTCATCATACCTGATGTTAAGTATTGATAAGGGTAAAGATGGAAGCGAGCCTCTCCCGGAATCCTCAATCACTGAGGAACTGGCTATCTTATCTCTAACTGCCGGAACACAATAATGCTGAAAACATTGTTATTATGGCGTCAGACTTAGATAAGATGGTGGTAGCTAACCAGGCGGACTTACAAGTCCTACCACCAACCAAACCGAATACAATATGTACCCCCGCTGGGAATCGAACCCGGGACCCCTGTGTCTGATACCGGTGGTTGTACCACTAGACCACAGAGGCGGTTAAAGTATAATTAAAACACTTATACTTAGATGTATAATTAAAACAGTAACATACTATCGACAGAAGCAACGATGAAGCGACATCCCTACCCCCTCGTTTGCGACAGTGGAATTCTCGGGCCGTGATAGAGGTCCGTTGTTTCCGTCGGACTAACAAAGCTGAGGATGAGAGCACTGAATGCGAAGGAAATACGACTTTTTAGTGTGCATCCAGCGTACTTGCTCGTTTCACGAGAAGAGCGAACTACGGTAAAGCTATAAAACTAGTAAGTTCTGAATTTTAGTCCCTATGAATAGGTCTGGTATCGAAAGCGCAGCTGCTCTTTTGTTGTATCAGCATTAAGCTTTGGATAAGCTTAAGCTTTGAGAAAGAAACTAGCAGGATCGGCTTTTGATTTGAAATTAAATATTATTTAGGCAGACTAGACATATTTAGACTAGATCTCAGTGGCGTGCACTTGGAGAGGCCTATGTCCAGCAGTGGACTGCGACAGGCTGATGATGAGACATATTTAAATAGTAATTTTATTTGAAATTAATAAGTTTATTTCTTCAAGTTCATCTTATCATATCAAAGTGGCCAAAACATGAAGTAGGCAATAGAAAAATTTATTTCGTTCAGTTTGTCTGAAAAACAAAAAAAATATTTGACCGAACCAGATTCGTATTCCGTACCTAATCAGCATGCGTAATGAAGCTAATAGTTAATAGAATGGAATATATTGCATTTCCACGTATTCAAAGTACTTGCATAGATTAAATTAAACTGTCGGCATTTAACTGTCGGGAATAATTACTAAATCACTAGTCTAATTATGTGAAGGAGATTATGCATGAAGTGCCAATCAAATGCATAATATCATCATCAGTGTGGATGTGGCTAAATGACAGTGCGCGGCAAGTTAAATTCTAATTTTAGTACTTGTTACTTGAATACTGATGCTAAGTTAAGGCGCTTTTAACGTAGTCTTCATTTAATAAATCGAATGAAACAGTAAGGAGACTAAATCTGTACAAGTGCTTTTTCTTAAGTAAACAACGATTAGAAGCGAAAGGTACTAAAGATAGGTAGTTTTTAAAATCAAACACTCTAGACTGTTCCTTTTTCACTCAAAAACTACTGTAGGTACTGTATTAAATTAATACTTTAAGTATTATTTTTTCAAGAGGAAAATTAAAAAACTAACACAAAATCAAAACCGAATATTCAATACCTATACACAAAAGTGGAATGAATATTTTATACCAATGCTTATGGTTCTTGACTCTAAAGTAATGATATTCACTCAATGATTACAAATAGGAAGATATTACCAAGCATTAATAGATGATTTTATTGAGTTATAGTCAACTGCACATCAACCTTAACAGTTTTACTACGAAAAACAACTCTTATTACGTACCCAATAAGACTAATAAGTAAAGCTTTAAGCTTAATGGTAAAGTCATTAATATAACTCTCATCTATAACGTGACAACTGACTTCGATCAACCATAAAAGTAATAGGATAATATGTATACAGCTTTATAATTATGTCGAATGACCAATCCACGAATGTTTCAAATGGAAATATCAAGCAGATGTCTTCAATCATATGTTAATAAAGCCATTTGAAGGCATTTAATGAGACAACGAGTTTGACTGAGTCGCCGCTGCGGGGCGCCACTGTCCGCGACAAAGGACCCCCACAGATTAACATCGTTTCACTAACGAATTAATTATGAAACAGCCATTTATTGCGTGTTTCATAAAATTAAAGAAATGATAAAGTACTCGACTTTCTGTTTGGATAAAATGAAGATATTTTTAAACAGAACATTGTTATGTTTTAATCTAATAAACACAAAAACGACAACATAAACTAATGTATTATTTATGGCTTCTATTTGATCGCATGCTGTTCTTTCAAAATAAAAGAAAACATTTACATAAGTATAACAGTAGTGCAGTGAAATGTTTATAAAAATACAGCTTCCGTTATTCATAAAAGTCACGTAAATCTAAATGACAATAATATATCCAAAAGTGAAAAAGATTTTATTTAAAAAGTAGCACGAGAAGAAATACAGTGAGTGGACAATAAAATAAACATATAGAGCCGATGCAACCGACCAGATTGGAGCATAATTCAGTTACACAACGTACCACATGTGGAGCAGACATTGAATGGATTGTGTCCAGTTGGGCTACCTAGATTAAAAATGTCACATAAAATCCGTACTTTACAAAAAATCATCTATAATACTATAACTATTCATCCGGGCTTGCGATGAACACCTGGTTTAAGTAATAGAAATTTCCGTAAACTTATATGAATAGAATTCTACTATTACATAAGTAAACTTTAATCTCGATTATCGGTTACTGTAGTTTGAAATAGTATTTAAATTAACTACTACCTATCCTAACTTAATCTAACTAATACAACCATATTGATGCAAAATTCCAACGAAAATAAAGTTTAGGATTTGTTTAACTTTTAACCCATTTGCAAAACGGAGAGTTAAATACCAATTAACCTATTAAAAATTTTATTGCTTAGCAAAAATATTGTTATATGAATGAGGAAACATTATAAACGACTGAAGATGACGATGATACAGTATATTATACTTACATTTATTAATAAATACCACAAATAAGTAAAAAACCCCGCGCTAAAATATTATAATCTTAAGCTGATGGTCATTTATCTAACAAAGCGATGAGCAAAACAAATCATTAAAAGGGACCACAGTGTATTCAAGTTTCTACGTAAATAAATTACAACAGACACCCAAAAGCTGGAATGACAAAGTTCCGGAACAATATGTTAAATAAACAATAATGCACCGGTGTGCCAATACCGACAGAAACTTATGGATGTAGATACGTATCCGTTGGAAAAAACCGATTGAATCGGACCCAGAATATAAAATGGTCGTGTAAACTCCCGTCGCGCTGCAGTAAAGTTAAAAAGAATGAAAAATTTCGGCTGTCACAGTGCCACGGTCTGTGCGATATCTGTCTCCGTGATTGTTTGGGGCTCTCTCTTTAAAGATATTTTCGAGAGTAAAATATTTGTCGCGATATGTTACTGCAGTTTGGCTAGAAACTACAAAGTTTATTCCGAAACTTTCTTTAAAAATATGTTAGTGCAATTTCCATTCGTGCGTTTAGTTTCACGTCTTGAAAATAACAAAATCAGAGACAACTCATATAGTGAGAAACATAACGGAACTATAAGACGAAATCAAAATGCGTGCTATATGATAAAATCCATGTGATAAAAATATGCATTCATTTCATTCAGTCATAGATGATTTTGAAGCTATAATGGAATCATAAAAAATTATGTGTCAATTAACGCCAACGCAGTGCAATACTGATAACACAATTGATGTATATTTTTATTGACAGAATTGTATCCCAAAGCCACCATACACATTGTAACAAGAGTATCAACGATGGCCAGAGATTAAAATTCAATTGTTGATTCCAGACTGATAAAACTTGAACATAAAGTTGGAAACAGTTGTAGCATGTCGGCGGGACAGGCTCATACAACAAGTAATTTTCTAGTGTACTTTACGGCGGTGTCTGGCACACTTGGAGAGCTAAGCTTTGAAATGCGCATAGTTAAACATTAAGCAAAAAGTGTATTGTTTGCTGACGCCATAGTGTTGTGTCCATGTGAACGCAACTTTACGGCGAATCGCTGAATTTCCCCAGAGTGCTGTAAAAAGCTGTCTGTCAGACGACGCTATATCGGCAGTTTGGTTCGCAGTTGATGTCTCGGACGCACTGAACGAGTCGATCCAAGCAAATCCAAATAACTCCTACCTTTTATGTGCAAACCCGACTTCTACTGTTGGATCAACAATACCGAAAATATCAATATCGGGATTATTCGGCCCGGTTTCCCCCGGTAAAGGGATGCTCAGGAAAACGGCCTCATTTCGAAATATTCTCATTACTTTCGCAAGATCTTTTTTACTTTACGGCGCAGCTCCCCCTTTCTTGTTCGGTCAAGTATTGCGAAGTTTTCCTCTCTTCCATTGGCAGCGAAAGAAAATGACTAATAAGAAACGTCAATGATAGCAATCTACTCGCACCCGAGCTTCTGGCGCTTTAATTAAAATGAAGATGAAAACTTAGAACCTGTTCCATGAGTTGTAAAACTTTCTTTTGAGCTTATCAAAATGCATAAAAATAAATGGGCTGTACCTTAGAAAGAAACATCTTACCACATACTTCCAAATTTATTTTTATGTTTCTTTGATATGTAATAAAACAACAACACGCAACACATCTAATAAAAATATTACACGAACTGTCGACAGGATAACAGCGTCTCTTTCAACATCTCGGTTTAAAGTAACTAATAAAAAGCGACCATCCAGATAGCTTTCCCGAAACGTAAAAAAACTAGTCACACTTTCGTTTGTTTTTTATCTTTGTAGGCAATAAATATATCCGCCGCCCTCGCACGCGTCTAGTAAATTCCCTACCAACTCTTAGGCGATAAATTGAAAAGATTAATGATAGATACCAAATTTATTTACTTAAGTACCTGCGCCGTGAAACGTAATCTGTCGTAACACCAATTAATCTTGGGAGCACATTTTTATGAACTCTAATGGCCGTTCCGTGTTGGTTAATGAAATATTGGATTCAGTTAACAGAAACCCTTTGCAGAGGGTACTGTTTTTATTTGCAATGCTTATTGGTATAACAAGGAATCCATATGCAAGTAGAACTAACCACCCTCTAAGTAAAGATACACCATTAGATACCACGTGGGACCACAACCTTGCCCCCTGGGGCTAGGTAACGCGTGGTTCCGCTGCACATTTTTACTTTGCCTCTAATTGGTGCATTTTGAGGGTGGATTTGAAACCCCAACGGGTCCCTAGGGAAAATACGATACAAACACGGCTTTTTCAATGTCAATTTATTTGGTTTGAAATGAATACGAGAATCATCGTAGCTAAATAGAAATGTGATTGAGTGCATTGAATCATAAAATTTATTTATACGCTTTTTATTAAATGTTTCATTAAAACTTTAATTAAAATCACAGAATACTTAATATGTTAAAACTTAGGTAATTCGTTGACCCGTACATGCATAACGCTAATAATTTTCTGCCAATGCTATAGTTGTGCATCATGTAAAAGTTGATTATCGAACCCTACTTCTGAAAATTCACAATATTTTTTTACCCATTGATACTCGATTACCCTAACAAGCATGCTAATAGGATTAAAACTATTAAATTTTGCATTTAACAATGCTATTTTTATGTGAAAAATATTAAACAAAGAAAATATACTAGAAAAAAGCAACTTGTCTCATGTCGCCCTGATGGGATTCGATTCCTTGAGAATTCGGGCCAATGCACTAACCAATTATGCTACAGAGACCTATGAGGACACGTCAGAGCGACATGAGACAAGTTGCTTTGTCTAGTATATTATGTTTATTTAATGCTAAAAGGAGTTTACGTCATCAGACCCCTGCCTACTGCGTGCTCGTTTTGCAAAATTCCACGTAGGTATGTATCCTTTATACTAATATATACTTATGCGCGGAACACAGAATCGAATTAGGGTGCAAGGGAAATTTTTAGTATTATCCTCATTAGCAAATATATATTTTTATGTTATATCATGAAGATTTTTAAATAGCCAATACTATTAACACAGTCAATAGTGCGGAAACTAGTAAATAACAAATACCATTCATTATTTACTAGCTTCCGCCTGCAGTTTCACCCTCATGGTTCCCGTTCCTGGGGGAATATCCTATGTTACTCTCTCTCCTTTTTACTAACTCTATGCCAAAAATCAAGTCGATTGATTGCTTAGTTAGGGCGTGAAGAAAGGATAAACAAACACACTTTCGTATTTATAACATTAATGCGATTGTATAGATAGGTTTAGGATTAGGATAGAAAATTAATATAGTTTATTTTTGTTGCTTTTCTTGTTCTACTTATATAAAAACATTTAATATGCGATTGTTTAATAAAGACCAATTAGTTAACTTTTTTGTAAATAAGTAAACTTCTCAATCGTAGGTACAGTTTATTAAACCCCGTCATTACTGTTTGCTTTCTTTCTTTCTTAGATGCTTAACCCTGAATCCGTCCCCGTCTTGGTACTTATCTACCCTCATCTCATCGAACTACCACTTGTACCCGATAAAGGCCTCTACATCATATTGGTGCTTTCCAAAGATACGCCAATATTTCTTACGCTAAGGGATAAAGGACGTTCACTTAACACCAGTAGGAAAAATTGATGGGCAGCGGTCACGTATAGATAAGTACCTACTGAAAAAGGAAAAGGGAATAAGCCTAAATGAAAATATAACCTACTTTATGGCCCACTTTCTGGACGCGTAGCCCGGCCTAATGGAATTTGGCCGTTACGGTAGGTAACTTAAATAAAAAATATATTTTTATAATAGGTACACCAATATTTTTGGATGAATATTCATTACTTTCACGTAAATGAAGATCGGTCGCAAAGGTTTATTATTAAAGTGGAAACTAGAATGGAATTTATTCAAGTTATTTAACTTTGTTACACTATTCCTCTCTGTCATCATTACAATAAGTACTACAAGTTTATGTTGTATACTTAGGTAGATTCCTTAAGACATTTTTATATTATGCTTACGTAAAAGAATGAGTACAAAAATGGTAATAATATAAGTATTGTATATAATAATTTATCTATTATCTAAATTTGATCCAAAAGAACGAAACGCACACATACATTTATAGACCACAGTCATTTGAACCTCAATATGAACATAGCAAATCAAAATACATCGTAGTATCAACATGAAATTAATTCCTACCAGTAGCAAATGGCGACAGTACTTTTTGGAATATAAAATGAAATAATTGGATTTTCCCAGGTCATTATTGCACACGAGCGAGTTACGGGTTACGGCAGAGGGGTTAATTAAGCTCTCGTTGTTATTGTCGCAATGTCCAAACAGGATTTTATAATTGAATTTCGCATAAATGGTGCGGTATAAAAAACGACGTAATTGTAATATGTGGCAATCGGCTATTTTCAAAGAGAGCAAACTACATTATAATTTGCATACATTGCTACTTCACGTCCAATTAGTTTATTGTAACAAACTTTATCATTTATTGCATTGCAAATCATATTAGAAACTTGCATCTTTCCAGTGGTTTGCAACATTGTGTATAACTTTAATTGACCTAGACAGATTATATTATACATTGTCATAATTAATTTAATAGCTTTTAAAATACTAAGGGCTACTTACACTAAATGAAACTAAACATCTTCAGCGCTAAACAATTTTAACACATCGTTCTCTGTCCCTCAAACAAATGACTGAGATGCAATGACGTTTAGTGGCAGTAGTTTAGATGGTGAAAGTAGCCCTAAGATTGTTTTATGTCATAATATGTTTGATAGATAAAATAAAATAAAAAGAACAAGCCACCAGGATGTAAGAAAACGAAAGACCAAAAGAAGAACAATTCAGATTCAATAGCCAACAACATCCAAGCGTTAGTTACTTTTAATTTCTGACATAAAATAAAAAAAAATGTAATTTCTGACTTATGATATTAATTAATTTGCTAATATTTTATTTGATATAGTTTTAATCTTTATTATTATTACTGTTTTGCACACCCATCATGGGTTAAATATGACGAACTAAATATTGTACTCTTGTGACCTCTTATGTACTCATATTTATGCAAATAAATGAATTGAATTGAATTAGATTTTTAATTAATTCTCCATAGTGTGGTTTTAATTTGACAATACTAAAACTTCCAATAAAAACCTATATTTACTGCGTTGCGTGGCCAGAGTTAACACGGAAGGTAGGAAATTTTATATTCAATAAAACGACTTGTTCGCGATACGAGTTGACTGCTGTAAATTATACCCTAATTATGGTGCGGCCGTGTTTCATTTTAATAACGAACTTTTATATTTTTATAAGGATGCATAAGTAACCAATACTGAGACTGCAGATTTATGATTGGTCACCGCATTTGCTATTACTAGGTACGGCGCATTTACTTCCAGAAAACAATTGCTCCAAAAATTCGACATCTTAGTGATTAACGTGTATAGAAATCATTTTTAACCGACTTCAAAAAAGGAGGAGGTTCTCAATTCGGTTGGTATATATATATATTCTTTTATGTATGTACGCCGATTACGCCTAGATTTCTGTAAATATATAGTTCGATGCAGAATAGTTGCCAATTAGTACCATAAAAAATTGGTTTAGTTTGACCCGATACTTTTTATGTTATAAGCATTTTTATATATTTCATTTCATTGTTCACTTGGACGATGTTATTTTTACGATAATTTTGTTTATAATGTACATGAAACCTAGAAAAACCTTACTGTAGTTTACAAAACAGCCTATTACAGACACTAAAAAGTAAAAGAAACTTCGTTAAAAAAACCGGCTTCAAAAACTAAAAAGATAAAAATAAGTCTTTTGGAGTCGGTGAAAGGCAAGAAAAATAAAATAATAGGAGCTAAAAGTAGAATGCCTTTACTTTGCGGGATTGCTCGAGGTGAAGCGAGTATGCTAGTTAGCATAAACCTCTCAAGCCCCGTCAGGTTGTTCTCTGGACACCCGGTGTCCTGGTAGTAAATGACGAACGAATGGCCGAATTGTACAGCTACAGGTATGACTGACGAATCAAAAATCTATAAATGTAGGTCATAATAATGATGATTTTCATACAATCAAATCAATTGTAATCTAGGCCATGGTAAGTTTAATTAAAAAAAAAATTTATGGATAGGTACTAGCAATTTTTTTTGTAAATTAATACAATATAGTAAACATCCAGACAATGACAAGTAGACATGTTCAAACACCCAGTTAATGTCTTGTGCTAAAATAGAACCCCATGCGGAAAATTGGTCGTCGTAATATCCTACTATAATGTTATATATATATATATATATATGTGTATATATGATAATTTGGATGTGTATTACTCAATCACGCGCAAACAGTTGAAAGAACTTGGATCTGCACACTAATAGTTTATAATCTGGATTTTAATCCCGATTTCATTTTATCCCGATAAGTACCTATAAATAAAGTCCGGGGTTCACGAAAAGTAGCGGTAATCGCCGTTAATCACATATTGGCGTGAAAAATAGCCCATAAAATTTTTGGACAACGATGTTTTAATTATTATGTGTTCATAAATTTATAGCGGTTATTAAATTAAGAAAATTTGTAAATATGGACGTTATTGTTTCGTTACATTTTATTGTCTATTTTTTCATTTGTTGTTAAAATGATATTGATTATGTTTAAGAACTAGTTTTTCCAGTAGATACTTTTTATTTATAGTTCTCAAATCTCAACTACATAGTTAATAGAGTCGTATTCTTTATTTTGTTAATTTTAAGTTTCAGACAACACCTTGACCAATGTCAAATGTTCATTGAGGAGAGGCTATATGAGTGATGATTACAAAATTCTCTCTCAAACTGCATCTTTGAAACTCTGCAACATTTCCGTGAGGATATGAGTGCATGTTATTTTAAGTTCACTGTAGGTATCATTTATATTTATTTATTTCTTAATCTCTTTTTTCTTTTTTTACATTCACATTAACCTAGCCCCAAAGTAAGCACTGTAAGGCTTGTGCTATGGGATACTAGGGTAACGGATATAAATACATATAATTAGACATATATAAGTATTTTATATATGAACGTCCATGACTCAGGTTCAAATGCTCATATTCATCATACAAATATTTGCCCCTACCAAGATTCGAACCCAGGACCTCAGAGTAGGCGACACCTTAAAACCGGCGTACCACTCTACCCCGGAAGAAGTCAATTCATTTAGAATAATATTTTTTTTTTCATCATTTCCTTTCAATAAAAGCCCCTTTAAAGGTGTAAAAACACATCGTCATCACCGGTCTATAGCTTTCAAATAAATCATAGGTAGCAAGTTGTTAATGTAACACCGTTGACGCACTTATACGAGACGTTTACGTTTCAGCCAGATTTAAGCCTATTGTAAGAACATTACGGCTTTGTTATAAAATCGCATTACAATGAACGACACGCGAAGTAGTTTGATGCCGATCGCGACGGACCGGACGACACGCGATTGTGGAAAATTATATTTTATTTTTCCACTAGTGGTAAAGCTTCGTGGAAAAGTTCCACGTTGTAATTTAATACTTTTATTAGTAGTAATTTTTTTTCAGTTAAAATTTGATTTCTGGTAAAGGGATATTGTGTTTCCTGTTTTAAATCAGGTTTTAAACACTAAAACCTCTTTAATACCTTTTTAACTCACTAAGGCCCACTTGCGCCGTTGGTTGGCGCCATGCTCCGGGTTTACCTTTAACCTAGAGTTAGTGCATAGAGAAGTAGCGTTAACTCTGGGTTTAATATCTTAACCCGGCTTGGTGCATGTACGCCTACCTAAGGGCGACTTTCTCCAAATGCCAATAAACACAATTAGCGCTAAACATATTTCAAATGTCATTGACTTTCAGTCTATTGTTTGAAGTCAAAAATGACAAAAATATGTTCTAAACCTATTTACTAGCAGTTAGTGAATGACACCATAAGCTATATTTTTGCAACATAAACCAATAAAACATCACAAAGCACTGACTTAAAAAATACAGACGAAAGAAAAATAGTAAACGTGGCAAAATAATAACATAAAATGGTCTTAATACGTACCTCCTTAATCACACACACAATCCGTCATTTTACTGCCTCTTCACGACGACGAGCTAAGAAATGTTCGCTTCATTTGTGCCTTATCAGGGCATTGTTTATCCCTAAATCCGTATTCCCTTCCTTTGTTCTCAGTATTATTGTAATTACAGGATCTGTCGGGACACGGTAAATAAAGCTTCGCACCATGTTGGGTTGTGTTGCTTTGTAAGTGTTGGCGGTGGAATACGTATAATTATGCATTTCAATACTGAGATCGCTTCAAATTATATTTCAGCATTTCTTTTTAAATATCAAATCGTCCATCTGTTACTAAGATATGAATTGGAATGATCACAAATGATTGTGATCATTCCAATTCTTACTTTATTCACCACTATCGTACCTATTAATATCACGCATTTTTAACAGAGCAATTTTAAATAGAGATGGCGATTAAAAGTATTTACACAACTTTAGCCTTCTTATAAAATATTGTACTTATCTTGATACTTTAGTACAGGATTACTTCTGTAGTATGATCATCCTTAAACAGTGGTAATAATTCACGATCAAATAATTTATATGTACAGAATGCAGATACGGTCATGGCATTATATTATATTGATGATAAAGTTACAACTGCTAGTAGTCTCTGATAGCAGACATTACTATCTGGCATTAATTAATTTACCTATCGCCTGTCACTACGTATGTTCAAACATAAGATAACCTAGTTTCACGCACCTAGTTATCGTAACTAACTTAACTGTGACTTTATAGCTGGTCTGCTAAGCTCATGTAAAGTTCAGTCCTAGAAGCCATTTTTCCAACATAACGTAGGACTATGGAATTTAACTATTTTCTGAAAGAAACCATACATTTATAGATTTATGATTGATTTTCGTGTTCGCTACTAGATAAGATACCTCCGTCATTCCTATATAATTAAGCCATTAATGTATGCCAAAAACTGGCATACTCGCGTCATCCCGAGCAGCCCCGCAAAAGCAAATACAAAAAGTTTTTATACACACAATAATCACAATTCAAATCTGGCAAATCTGCCTAATTTTCGAGAACTTGCTGGAACTTGGTAAGCTATTTTCATTAATAGCTCAAAAGTAATAAAAAAAACAAAACAAAAAAAAACATCTCTTATCGTCGTCGTCGTCTCAGCCACATGATATGCACTGCTGGGTATAGGCCCGGAACTCCACGGGTGGCTTCCCGCGACCTTCACCAGATCGTTGGCCATTGGTTCTTCTCGATAGTTGTCCCTTTCACTGCCACTTCAGCTGAGCAATCCTTCCAGCGATGTGAGTAACTTCAGTTCTCCTGCGGATCTCCTCATTTCTGATTCGATCACGCAGGGAAACGCCAAGCATAGCTCTCTCCATTGCACGCTGAGTTACCTTGTACCTCCTTATCAGACCCATAGTTGGTGACCACGTTTCACTGCCGTACGTCATCACTGGCAACACACACTGGTCGAAGACTTTCGTCTTGATACATTGAGGTAAATTGGACGCGAAGATTTTACAGAGCTTCCCGAATGCTGCCCATCCATGCTGTTGGATTCGACGAGAGATCTGTTTCTCGAAGTTTGACTTACGTAACAGGATTATCTGTCCAAGGTAAACGTAATGGTCAACAACTTCGAGTGTAGTGTTCCCAACATGAACTGGAGTGGGTACAACATGGGAATTCGACATGATTTTCGTCTTATCCATGTCCTAAGACCCACTCTTTGGGAAGCACTACGGAGATATTCGAGCATTGTGTTCAGGTCCTCCAAGCTCTCAGATATAAGAACTATATCATCGGCAAAACGAAGGTGTGTTAGATACTGGCCATTTATGTTGATGCCGAGTCCTTTCCAGTCCAAAAGCTTAAAGATGTGCTCCAACGCAGGTGTGAACAGTTTCGGAGAAATAACGTCTCCCTGCCTCACACCTCGCTGCAGTTGAATGGGATTTGTGCTCTGGTTCTATAATCGGACCGACATGGAGGCATGACTCAGCACCTCGATATACCTATAGTCTACTCGGCACCTCTGGATAGACTGCAGCACCGCCCAGGTTTCAGTCAAATTTCTCATAGTCCACGAGACTATGAGAAATCCTTTGATTCGACTGATTCGACGCCAAGCAAATTGGCAGATAACAGACAGTATGGATGTGGTCTATGGTACTAAAGCCTTTTCGGAACCCGGCTTGTTCGGGAGGTTGAAAGTCGTCAAGCCTGCGACCAAGACGATTAGTGATGACTCTTAACTTATAAGTCGAAAACAACTTATAAACATGGCTTAGAAGTGAGATGGGTCTGAAGGTCTTTAACCGGGTCTTTTCACCGTTTTTTAAGAACAAAATAATTTCACTTATGTTCCTTTAGCTAGCCTTAAAATTTCATTACACGTCCATAAGTGATGGGATAGTGCCATCACTATCCCTTATTTTGGACACAAACTGTCGTACTAATGGCACATTTACCACAATATACTGTAAGGCCGCGACCGCACCTCGATGACGTCACAGCGCGATGGGAATTAGCAACTCATTGTTTTGTTTACATTTACACGTCAGCAATTTGGCCAACCGTTACGAGCTTGATAATGAGACTACGAAAAAGGTTACGACTTTTACACTGTGGTTACGCGAAACTGATGAGGGTTACTCGTACTTGTTACACGTACATTGGTGAGTCGCCTAAGTTAAATATCATTTGAAAAGTTTTAATTTATATTTACTCAGTACTGCATGCCTACCTTACTTTTTATATATAGAAGCACAAGGATCGTCATCGTCATAAGCCATTTTTAAAGTCCCCACTGTTGGGGCACTGGCCTTCCTTATGGACGGATAATTAAGATGGGCCATGATTCGCCACGCGGGCCCAATGCGGATTGGTGAGTATAAACGACTGCAAATGCAGCCGAGACCAACGGAATATGGAGGAGCTGAATATAGTAATTTTTTTGTCACCCATCCCTGACCGACCGTTGCGAAAGTTGCTTAACGTCATTGCGCCACCGAGCTCCTCGGGACAAGGATAATACAGAACAATAAATGATATCATTACTTTAAAAAAATCTATGAAAGTTCTGTAGAATGAAATTATAAGACTCTGTGTGCTTAATATTTGTGCCTCTTCATCTATCGTTATGAATCACCCAAACAGAGAGATCATTGAAAACGTCTAAGTATGGGTAGATGATGGAGTGCATTTTTAAAGACTATCATGTTTTTTTTTTTTATTATAATTTCATTGCAATATTCCTTCATCTTATCTAACATTTATTTGTTTACCAATAACAGACACAGAATCTGATTAGTCAGATATATTCATTACACAACAGGCTAATAAACATAATGAACAATCAAAGTCACTGTCTGACTGTCGCTTAATCGCAGTATGACTAACATTTTAATCCTTCTATTTTGTAAAATTATAGAGTACGAAATATTTCTAGCGCATGCGGGGTATAATTATAGTATATTGCCCACATTTACCGAGTAAAACAGCAGTTTAATTAAATAATACAGCTGTATTCGGGTGAACATTCGAGCGGTTGCTTATTAAGCCTACTTCATACGTGGGCATCAATATTAGGCCTTTTCTCGTACCTTCGTTTAGGCTTAGGACATGCTAATTTACGGTTTTAGGTGCGTATTGAGTTTCGCTTAGATTTTCGGATGAATAACTTTGAACTTTTTTAAACCTGTAAAACCTTGAAATATTTTGAAGAGCATCTAAGATTGCGACTGTGGCCACTATTTATTATTCAGTTAGTATCTTCTAACACTAGGACAAGTCAATTTCTATTTTTTTTAATATGTCACTAAATGGATAGAGACACTTAGGTACTTATGACGAAGTAAAAAATCTTTTGACTAGAATTGCCTGACCACACACTCACACACACACTTACCACACTCACACGACACAAATCATGACATTCACTTACTTACCATAATACAATTATACCTCTGACATCAACTACATACCTAACTTTAATAATATATTTCTCCTATCTTTTAGTTTCTCTACTTTTTATATCTTGTAAGTTTTGTAACAATAAAATTCATAAATATTTAACAAGAAAATATACTAGAAAAAAGCAACTAGTCTCATTTCGCCCTGACGGGATTCGAACCCGCATCCTTGGGAGTCCGGCCCAATGCACTAACCAATTATGCTACAGAGAACTATGAGGACACGTCGAATTTTTATAGTATATTCACCGTTCTACGGCGTTGGCCACCGTCGCTTCATCAATAAGAGAAATATCCTCGCATTCGAAAGAAACATCTTTACAGATGTTTGACTATCGATAAAGATGAAACAGCCATCTAATTGTAACTTTTTAATTATGCAATTTACAATGCTATTTTAATGTGATAAATATTTAACAAGAAAATATACTAGAAAAAAGCAACTAGTCTCATGTCGCCCTGACGGGATTCGAACCCGCATCCTTGGGAGTCCGGCCCAATGCACTAACCAATTATGCTACAGAGACCTATGAGGACACGTCGAATTTTTCTAGTATATTCAGCGTTCTACGGCGTTGGCCACCGTCGCTTCCTCAATGAGAGAAATATCCTCGCATTCGAAAGAAACATCTTTACAGATGTTTGACTATGGATAAAGATGAAACAGCCATCTAAAAGTATATTTTCTTGTTAAATATTTATTACATAAAAATAGCATTGTAAAATGAAAAATTAAAAAGTAACAATTAGATGGCTGTTTCATCTTTATCGATAGTCAAACATCTGTAAAGATGTTTCTTTCGAATGCGAGGATATTTCTCTCATTGATGAAGCGACGGTGACCAACGCCGTAGAACGGTGAATATACTAGAAAAATTCGACGTGTCCTCATAGGTCTCTGTAGCATAATTGGTTAGTGCATTGGGCCGGACTCCCAAGGATGCGGGTTCGAATCCCGTCAGGGCGACATGAGACTAGTTGCTTTTTTCTAGTATATTTTCTTGTTAAATATTTATCACATAAAAATAGCATTGTAAAATGCAAAATTAAAAAGTTACAAATAAAATTCATCTTTGTAATTCACTGTCATCCACTAGGGAAGAAGCGGGTCATTCCCAACACAAGTATCTTTTGAGTACTTACAGGGAAGTCTCAGCAATGTACTGTAACATGATTACTGAAATAAATGCATTTTTATTTTGTTATTTATTTTTATTATTTTATAATGTAGCAGCTCCTTTACAGTGTTTTATGTAGTTCGCTACCCTTTAAAAGCATACACGATCCATCACTTAAAAATACGTGTCAACTTTTGACATCGCATCACGTATTCAAGCAATCAAAACCTTCCGCTTAATAATGTACAACCACCAGCCGATTAGTTCAAACAATGAGTGACGCCAGGAAATGCAATTAACTATGTATATATCTGTCGGGAAGAGGAAATATCAATTCGCTTTGAGAGGGGACGGCTAGTATCCACCGGACCTGGATCACTCAATTATGCGTATGTCAATATCGCATAACGAAAGAAAGGGGGGCCTGTATGGAGAGCGCTTCCTAAATGAATATTTGCAACGTATACAGATAGGTACAGTCGAGTTCAATAATATCTGTGCACTTTTGAACTTTGTCGTAGTAATTATTGTGACAATTTGTGCAGAAAGTCAAAGATGTCAAAAAACTTAATGCGACAAAGTCCAAAAATGCACAGATGTTATTGAACTCGACTACGTACATTATTACTGCAGTAATACCAGGACAAATCGTATCTAAATTTTTGAGATGGTTATCTTTTAAAGTACCTTGGTATTTTTTTATTATATACCGACATAATACAAATTTAGTCTCTACCGATCTTAGTACTAAAACTTAAATTCTGTCAAAATTAATAAATAACACAAGCCTTTTACAATGCTTACTTTGGGGCTAGGTTAATTGGTGAAAAAAAAAATGTATCATTTGGTAGGTAACATAGGAAGATGGTGTGACATTTTTTTTTATCCTAGTAGTTACTAAATTAAAACTGGACAGACTGGGCAAGGCATTTAATTTCTGACGCAATATATTGATCTACTCGACAGGGTTTAAAAGGTTAGGCAGTCTTAAACAAGGAATAAATCTGATACATCGCCTTGAATTTAAAATTTACGCAAATAAAAAGAAAACACAGACTCCAATCTTGTCTATACTTTGCTCATAGAAACTCCGCAAACAAGTACAGTACTTTACTTCCAAATATATTCGGTAAAACGAGCACGTCTAACTGAATCCAAAGAGAACCAAACAGAATTTCCCTGACATTCGGCCGCTCCCCAAATCTCGGCAATTTTCCTTGGCGACGTTTCAACGACTACGCCGTACGTAATCCGTTCGAGCTTCGGAAAATCTTCGTCAATTTATCCGATACATATCCGCAATTTATCCGATATCTCGTCTCGCTGTGACGGGCACGGGTCTACTGTTGGCTCAATCATGTCAAATAGGCGCCCGAAAATAGGATGCTACCCAACTATTATCAGTCTTAAAAACTCCCCAAAAAGGTCGACTATCGCTTGCCGCGTTAGTCATAAGTGAGCACCAACGATGCATTTAGTACGTTTCACATTTCGATTCTGATAGAGATATAGTGTTCGGAAATAGCTCCGTGCACGCTAGTTATGCATGTAAATGCCGTACATTGAGGCAGTTACGTTCGCATGACCGAAAATAAATAAATTAACTCGAATGCTTAAACAGCTCAATGGTTCTGTTTTAAAGCGCTATGGTTTCATTATAGCCGCTACATATTCATAGAGCCTTCCTGTATTAAGTTATGGCGATGAACGCGATCAGTATTCACATTCCATTCGAACAAATTAAATTATTCTGATTCTGATGGTAATGAGATATTTCCTCCTCTCCATGGCGACCACGCAACTATTCCAACTTTACTCTATTTACTTGTTAAAGATTTTTAAGTAACGGAGATGAGCGTTACTGGTCAAAATAAAGAAAGACGTTGAACTTCCCGGCAATTCTATACTTAGTTTGAATAAACGAACCATTATGCTATTAGTGAATATCTTTTTTTTATAATTTCTGGGCAGGCATTTACCATTATCGATAAACTCAAGTTGATATAGGGTAAAGCATCCAGTCTCCGGCCTCTTAGGCATTCGCTGACTTTCTTTGCTCATAACCAAGCTCTCTGTCAATGGATTAAGGTAGAGGTATATTTTTTTACGTTATGAATATATTCAACTATCTATTTAAAATTTATTTTCAAAATTTCGGCAGCTATTTGTTATAAAAACTATTTATTTTCGTAAAATCATGGTTTTCTCCAGTCTCTGGCCCCCTTGATCCAGTGCCCGACCATTTCAGTTCTAGTCTCCGGTCGTCTAAAAGAAAACAGCGGCCGATCACTAGGTAAAAACAACAACAAATGTCCAGTGACCGGCTTATAGACCTTTGGTATACTGGAGTAAGGCTCATAATTGAATATTGCTTAAGCCTTAAATGATTACAGCTTCTCAACGAATAATGTCCTACGACTATGGTTTTTGGTTGGTGTTTGGAAAAATACCCATCTGTAAAAATGTTGCAATTTGAAATGTTTATATTATAAACACTTTATTGACAAAGTATACATATTTTTTATTTGATTTGACATTATTGTACCTTATTGTAATGAGCCACAACTGTGGTTCAACACAATGTATGTATATTAAGATAAATCAATTGAATTGATATTAACCACTGTGATGAAGTCACCTACATACCTACCTAAATTTTGGTTCGATTCCCGGTCATGTCAATGTAAGAAACTAATCTTTCTGTCTCTCTGGTTTGGGTGGTTGTGGGACGTTTGTTGCTTTCGGTATCAATAGAACAAATGAGTTCGTTACTGTGATTGGAGTAATAAATCTGATACAATACTCAAATATATGAGAGTGGGAGAGAGAAATACATTTACAAAACATATAGTCATATAGTCAATTAATGTCACCAAATATTGTTTTGTATATAACATATCATGTTCTATTCCGATTTCTGAATTGAGAATTTATTTGTTAAAATGAACTAAACTCAACGATATAAAAAATTATACATATGTTACGTTAATAGAAAATAGCATTGAAATCTGTTCCACGATGTCTAAAATTGACTAAAACTGACCTGTTTTCGAGTCTTCAGTACACGCGAGCGAATAACATATCCATCGTTTCTTGTTTATTAAATAGTATCATTGACAGCTCATTAGATTTCATAAAAAGGTACTAGAAGCGTATTAAATAACAGATGACGAAGGAACTACGATTTAGTAATAAAATATTGTGGTCTTAAGGTTTTTTTATATATAGATAAAAGCCGGACACTGGTACTGTACCCAGTTATCCAAAGTCAAAGTCAAAGATTTTTATTCAAATAGACTTATAGATGTGCTTTCGAATCGTCCAATTTTTTTTTCCTACTAGCCATTCAGGACATCTTTTAACTGACAAGAAGAACGGCCGCAAGATCCGGCCTCTAGTCTCGTTGAGGGGCGGCTTACTGGGTAATATGACCAGTAATCCGGTGTGGTAATTAAATAAAGCACTGAAATATAGAACTAAACCTTTTATTAGGTATAAACGTATTTTACAATAAAATATATGCGAACAGTATGGCGGACACGAAACAAGAGAGAGAGGCAATAGGGATGTGCGGGGACTAGTGCTGTGACATAACGGATGAACGGTGCATGTCTATGAGGCGCTACTGTTTGCGTTTACTCCAACACCCTCCCTTGAACGCAAACCCATTGCAGCGGCGAAAACATTCAGCTTGGAGCGTGAGAGTCCCTTAGTCAGTACATCGGCGACCATCTCTCCAGTGGATACATACTCCATGCGTATTTGCCCAGCTGCAATTTTCTCTTTCACAAAATGGTATCTGACATCTATGTGTTTGCTGCGAGCTTGATAGCCATCAGAACCTGAAATGCTAATAGTACTTTGGTTATCACAGTACATAGTTAAAGTCACACCTGTGGTATTTTGACAGAGGTCCTTTTCAAACTGTTGAAGCCAGAGTGCTTCTTGCACAGCAGAAGCCAAGGACATGTATTCAGCCTCTGTGCTAGAAAGAGCGACTGTTGTCTGCTTCTTTGAATTCCAACTTATACATGCACCCTGAAACATGAATAAATATCCAGTGCAGGATCTTCTGTCTATTGTGTCACTAGCCCAATCGGCATCACAGTAGCCAAACATGTGATTGTCATTAGTTTTATAAGTTAGTTTCATGTCGATTGTTCCTTTAAGATAGCGAAATATTCTTTTTACAGCAATCCAATGTTGCATTGTATGACAATTATTAAATCTGCTTACAGAGTTCACAGCATATGTTATGTCTGGACGTGTACCTTGTGACAAGTACAGAAGGCACCCAACAGCTTCTTGATAGGGAATATTTTGTAAAATCTCATTTTCATTTTCTGCCTTAATCAATTGTGTTCCAGCTTCAAATGGTGTTGGTACAGATTTGCAGTCAGACATTTTAAATCGCTCTAAAATTTTCTCTATATAAAGCGATTGATCTAAAGCAATCTCACTTAAGTCTTTACTTTGTGAAATTTTCAGTCCAATACATTGCCGAGTTTTGCCAAGATCCTTCATTTTAAATTTCTCTTGCAGTTTTTCTTTTACAGATAATACAGATTTTTCATTGTTGAAGAAATAAAGTAAATCGTCTACGTACACTGCAATAAACAATATGTCATGTTCATTATTAATTCTGTAGTATATGCAGGGATCAACCATTGATCTTTTTAATCCAATCTGCAAAAGACCAGCATTAAGTTTCTTATTCCATTGACGGCTGGCTTGTTTTAAACCATACAGAGCCTTATTAAGTTTACAAACTTTATTTTCTATTTCATAACAAGGTGGTGGAGACATAAAAATTTCCTCTTCAACTTCACCCTGTAGGAAGGCTGTAATAGCATCCATTTGATGGATCACTAGTCTATATTTAACTGCCAAGCCAAACAAATATCTAAGTGAAGTCAGGCGGACTTCAGGCGCATATACTTCATGATAATCTATTCCTTTTGTCTGTTTAAAGCCCTTGATGACAAGACGAGCTTTATATCGCACAATATCTCCAATATCATTTCTCTTGGTTTTAAAAACCCATTTGCAAGGAATTAACTTCTTGCCTGGAGGTAAGTCTACTAACGTCCAGGTAATATTATCCAACAATGATTTATACTCACTCTCCATAGCCATTTTCCACTGATCTGAATTTTCTCCGCTTAATGCTTCAACATGACTTTGTGGGTCATTGTCTAGCAGGCTCATAGTGGTCTCAGTGTTAAAACATAAAAAGGAAGTTGGTTCTGAATTATTACCTTCTGTTAAATTCTCATCATCTTGTTGTACATATTGTTGCGAGTTTTGTCGACGGGGTCTCAAGTGCATATGACACCCACTTTCTGGTGAACTAAAGCTGTCTGAAGGTATGTAACTCTCATCATTAGGATCTTCATATGTACTTGAATCATGATCAGTATATCTTGTTTCATTATTTATTTCTTCATTGTTGTAATCATTTTCAGGTTCTTCTTCAAAATGTATGTTGTTTGACTCATTACAACAATTCTTCTCATTTGTTTGTGACTGATGAGGTAAGTGTTTATTTTCATTAATATTTTCAGAGTCATTCTTAGTTTCACAAACATTGACATTAATACTTTCTTCTAAAAATACTGCGTCTCTGCTCATCACGACATTTTTACTATTCTGATCAATAAATCGATAACCTTTGGTGCAGTCACTATAGCCAATAAATATTAACTCACGTGATTTGGGATCTAATTTATGTCTTCTTTCTTTTGGAATGTGAACCATTGCACGGCATCCAAATATTTTCAAGTGGCTAAGATCAGGCTTGCATCCAGTCCATCTTTCTTCAGGAGTAACATGTGGTAGTGATCGAGTCGGTGATCGATTAATGATGTATGCGGCAGTTGCTATGGCTTCTGCCCAGTACTCCTTCTGTAAAGAAACATTAAATAACATACACTTAGCCTTCTCTATTAAAGTGCGGTTCATTCTTTCACTGACTCCATTTTGCTCAGGTGTGTATGGATTACTTGTCTCATGTTTTATACCAGCATGTCTCATAAACTTGTCAAATCTATTATTCTTATACTCTGTCCCATTGTCACTTCTTAAAGTTTTTATTTTGCATTCCAATTCATTTTCAACTTTATTTTTAAAATCCATAAATTTTTCGAACACTTCTGACTTATGCTTCAAAAAATAGACAAATACCTTTTTAGAATAGTCGTCAATGAATGTTAAGAAATACCTTGCTCCTCCAATAGATAGGTTCTCCATCGGTCCACACACGTCACTGTGTATGAGCTCTAATAATTTTGATGCTCGGGAACCTTCATGCTTGAATGGCTGTCTGGTCTGCTTTGCTTGCAGACATGGGATGCATGTTACTTGTTTACTTTGTTGAGACATTTTCACACCCACTGTGCAATCTGTAATCTTACCCAAATCACTGAAGTTCAGATGGCCAAGTCGTTGATGCCATACAAATTTATCTTGAGTGACAACAGACATTGCAACTTCACTGTTGCACGTCAATAATTTATATGTATTGTTCACCAGTTGTGCATTGGCAACTATATTTCCATGCTTGTTCAATACTGCACATCCATTATCATTAAACTCAACTCGGTTTCCTTTTGATATTATTTTGCTAACTGACAGTAAGTTCGTTGACAAATCAGGAACATATAAAACATTATTTACTTGTATACATTCAATGTTCCCAGTACTTTCATTTTTAACTTTAATAGTTACCGTGCCACAGCTCTGTACTTGAAGTACCTTATTATTAGCAATCCTGATGTTATTAACAGGCGGTGCTTGCACATTCTCAAGCCAGTTACCGTGCATTGTCATATGAGCTGAAGCTCCCGAATCCACATACCAGCTTGTGCTGTCATTCAGCAACGATGCAGAGAAAGCTGCGGCAAAACTATTCTTTGTATCTTCTTTTTTCTTGTTTTTAAACCAGCAATGTTTACTTACATGACCATGTTTGTTACAATTAAAACATCGGGGTCCCTTCGGTTTTACAGAGTGGCTTGTTTGATTTTTGGTGAACTGAGAATTTTTGTATTTACTGGAATTTGAATAAAAGGCGGTAGTGGTATCTGATTTTACTTCCTGCAGTAGTTTAGTTTTGATCAGATCGGCACTAATCTTTATCCCGGAACTCTCTATTCCCATAATCATAGGTTTGTATTCATCGGGTAGCCCAGCCAACATCAATGTGCCGAGCCACTCATCATCCACTTTAAAACTTATTGCTCTTAATTTGTGTGCTGCCGACATAATTTTATTAATATAATCTTCAACATTTATACTTGAACTTAGGTTAGTATTTATAAGATCTTTCAGGAGCCCAACTTTACGGAGCAGGCCCGAATCTTCAAATGCTTTAGATAATTGTTCCCATACCATACACGCAGATGTGGCGTCTTGAACATGCACATATAGCTGTGGGTCTATTGAAAGTATAATCTTGGACTTAGCTTTAATGTCTTTTTTCGGGTCTACGGAGTCCGCGGAGACTATACATTCCCACAACTCTTCGTGTTGAAGATAAGCTTGCATCGCAAATTTCCATGTCGAAAAGTTATCTCTTCCAATTAATTTTTGTATCGACAATGTATTTGATGCCATGTTCGGCCGGGAGAGTCGTTTTTAACGAAATAAATTTGAAAAAACTGAAAGAAAAAAATTTTCACTTCGCGTTTTGACGTTTAAATTTTTTACTAAAATTGACAATTTTTTCGAAAAATATTACAGGATGGGACGGCCCATAACCTGTGGTAATTAAATAAAGCACTGAAATATAGAACTAAACCTTTTATTAGGTATAAACGTATTTTACAATAAAATATATGCGAACAGTATGGCGGACACGAAACAAGAGAGAGAGGCAATAGAGATGTGCGGGGACTAGTGCTGTGACATAACGGATGAACGGTGCATGTCTATGAGGCGCTACTGTTTGCGTTTACTCCAACATCCGGCCATCACATTCTCATACAAGATCTGTTATCTATAATATTTATTTAGATTATTTTGACGGCCGAATACTGGACACAAGGTGAACCCGGCAATAAGAGTGACATTACCAGTTCATTTACACTTCACAATGAGCTCGTAATCCTAAAAATGCTATAAATCTATTTACGCATCAAAACCAGTGTCCGGGATACTAGAAAAAGCCGATTTTTGCTCCAATCAACCGGCCCCCGATTTTTTTATATAACGGTTCAATGTAATGCAGATTTTAGTTTAAAAACTGTTAAATAGACATAATACTTGTGTCATTAAACTCAAATCTATTTTAATTAAATATCAAACATAATAGTACGCAGCACTCAAAGTCGGCTCTATACAAATTTTTTTTAGCCAACGCGACTCTCAACGTCTCAACACGTCTTTCCTCACACCGCTTTCAAATGCAAACAAAAATTTGAGAATTGACTAACGCATGACGTCACTGCGCCCAAGTTGTAGGTAATTAAAAAAAACATATTCTTAAAATATTATTTACAGGGTTGTAATCACAGAAGCGACTTTTTAATAAAATAAGAAATTTTAATAAATAATTATGTCATGGGGCCGGACACTGATCAGGGCCGGCGCAAGGATACTTTACCCTAACTCTTTTCTTTTTATGCTATAACGAATTGTATAGTCTATCGTAGAATTTGACTTAGTTCTTGGCTAGATTTATAAATAAAAATGTATAACAGAAAATGATCAACGTGTTTAGTTTACATCTTTATAAAAATATAGACAAGATTGGAATCTGTGTTTTCCTTTTTATCATACTGAGTAAATTTAAAATTCAAGTGTGAACGGTAAAATATTTTTATTCCTTGTATGAGGCCTAATTTTTTAAACCCTTTGAGTAGACGATTATATTGTGTCTGAAATTAAATGCCTGTCCAGCCTGTCCAGTTATCTACCAAATGTTTTTTTTTTTTACGAATTAACCTAGCCCCAAAGTAAGCACTGTAAGGCTTGTGTTATTCATGAATTTCGACAGAATTTAAGTTTTAGTAGGTACTAAGACCGGTATCAGTAATTTTCTATATTATTAAAATAATAAAGAAAAAATGTTACACCATCCTCCTACTTTATCTACCAAATGACTTCATTAAATCATAAATCATTTATTCACGTTAAAACATGGTAACAGTTCTTAAATCAAAATAATGTTTAGCATATTAATATGTGATCAAACGAACTTCACAAGCGAAGTTCGATCAATATTATATGAGTCGCTTCATTCGAAGATATAACAACACAAGGTAGTACCTTTAACTTACAAGGTAGAATCGCACGCTTTCAGAGATTTATAGAAAACAAAAAAAAAAATCGCTCGCGCTCTGCACTACTCGGCGCTAGATGTCATTTTTTAAGAGATTAGTAATGCAAAACTTACGGGGTTTGGGTTGGGAGGGTTCTTATATCTTCGAATGAAGCGACTCATATAATATTGATCGAACTTCGCTTGTGAAGTTCGTTTGATCACATATTATATTTCTTCGCTTCATTCTTCAGATATAACAACACAAGGTAGATGTTTAGAGCAAAGTTTTGCCACTAAATTAAACAAATCAGGTTAAATTTTCATCTTGTTATAATTTTTTACCTTTCGTACTAATCAACAAAGAATTATTACAGATTAACAAAAATAATATTGGTTATAAAAATATTATTACTTATTAATTGGTTTACATAACAAAATTAGTCAGAATCGTCTTTCTGCTGTAAAATTGATTGAGCCAAGTTATTGTCCTCGACTATAGGACGATGATAGAACTTTGCAAATACCTTAGAAGTATTGGTCCATCCTGCAGCCTTTCTAATTGTGTCAATGGATACCCCTGCAGCGGCGGCCGCGGAGGTGGAGGCGTGCCGCGTGCTGTGCGCGCTGAACGCCGCCACGTCCACGCCGCTCTCCGACATCGCCTGCTTAACCCATCTGCTTATTGACTGTGCTGTCGCGCTCCTGAAGGGGCGCTTCACAGTCATTAAGAGACTGGGTACATTAGCAGGTCGATCTTCACGGGTCACGTGAAGATAATCTTCGAGGGTCTTTGCAGGACAAATGCGAATATTCTCGTGAAAATATGGTAGGAATAAGGTTGGCTGTTCTCGGCCCACTGCGGATGTTTTGAGAATGTCTTTGATTGCTATGCTCACCCCGCTCGAGTTAATCGTAATATTCGCGAGTTTTACCAAGGACAGTGTTTGGACTCGTTGGGCGGTACATAAGGCTAGTAAAATTACCAACTTTTTGGTGATTTTCTCTCTACTTAGTTCTAAATTTGGGTACCAATTTGATACGTAATTTAGAACGATTTGCGGGTTCCATGTGCTACTATACTTTGGGAAGCTGGGTTTTAATTTGAAAACACCTTTTAATAGTCGTTTTACGCGATCATCAGATCCGATATTGCTCCCTAGTAATAAAGACAACGCGGATCTGTGGCTATTCAAAGAACCGTATGCTTTGCCTTTATTGTGCTGATCAGTCAAAAAGCACAAGATTGTAGGAACAGAGCATTCAAAGACATTATGACCGTTCCGACAGCAATACTCCCACCATAATTTGAATGTCACGTTATATTGTTGGATCGTGTTATTCGACAAAGATGCTAACATTAAGTCCAAGGCTGGTTCGGGGACGCCGCGGGACGAGAACGCCTGCCTGAGAGCACTGCGGCACCCAGGGTAAGTGGGTTCCTGTAACAAGATAGAACACAGTGTTCATTCGGGTATAGCCAAATAATGTCAGAAATTATCATTTTCATGAGTTGTGGATACCAGGCTTGAGATGTCCAGAAGGGGAATACGAGAATTCCAGTTGCATTATCTTCAATTATTTTTTGAAGACACTTAAGTATCATTGGAAATGGCGGAAATGCATAAAAGAATTTTCCGTGCCAATCAAAAGTAAATGCATCTATAGTAATGGCTTCGGGATCCCTTTTCCAAGATATGTAATTTTGACATTTGGCATTAGCCCGCGATGCAAATAGGTCAATTTCAGGGGCTCCAAAAGTATTTGATATCCGATCAAATGCTGTTTGGGCGAGTTCACATTCGGTGTCTGGATTATACTTTCGAGACTCCTCATCGGCGTCCTTATTTTCTTTTGTGTTTATGTATGAGGCAAAAAGCCAGATATTTCTTTCTTCGGACCATTGCCAGATTTGTCTCGAAAGGTCATTCAGATGTGGGAACTGGATGCCCCCCATGCGGTTGACGTAACTGATTGCGGTTGTGTTGTCAACTCGCAACAAAATGGAACAATTAGATAAGTTACTTGCAAAATACTTTAAAGCTAAGAAAACGGCTAAGAGCTCTAAAAAGTTTATGTGCTGGTCAAGTTCACAATTTCTCCAAGCACCATGAGCTCTTACATTGTTACATACTGCTCCCCAGCCAGTCCTCGACGCATCAGTATAAATTTCTAAATCGAAATTGGATGGTTTTAGGGATTTACTACTTTTGCTGGCATTTAGTTTCCACCAGTTTAAATCGGGCAAAATAACGGAAGGCGGTTGGAACTGTGCATTAAAGTTCGGACATTTTTGTAAGGCCCGGAACTTTTGTTGTTCCAAAATTTTGGTATACAACCAGCCGTATTTAACCGCAGGGCATGCCGAGACTAAAACACCAATAAGTTGTGCAAATTCCCTTAGTGTGCATTTCTGTAAACGCGAAAATTTGTTGACCAGTTCTACTATTTTTTTACTTTTATCCGATGGCAAAGAAATAGTCTGGCATCTAGAATCAAATATAAACCCAAGGAATTTGCAGACTTGTTTTGGAACGAGAGAGCTTTTGTCGTAATTAATTACGAATCCGAGGCATTCCAGAACTTTTATTGTGACTTTGACGTTTTGGAGACACTCATTATAACTTTCCCCAATGCAGAGAATGTCATCCAAATAACATACATTTTTATAACCTTGACAACGCAAGTAGTTAACAACCTCTTTCATAATTTTTGTAAACGTTCTAGGAGCCACCGAAAGGCCGTAGGGCATTGCAGTAAATTCGTATGTTACAATTTCTTGGAGATCCGGATTCTCGAATTGAAATCTAAGATATTTTCGATGAGACTCGCGAATCGGAATAAGAAAATATGCCTCCTTCAAATCGACCGTTGCCATAAACCCATTTTCCGGTAATAGCCTGGCGGCCGTTCGGTGGTCTTCCATTTTAAAGTACAAATGTGAAATAAATTTGTTTAGACTTTTCAAATTCAAAATAAAACGTTTATCGCCGTTTGGTTTGGGTGCTAAAAATGTCTTTGAGATAAACTGATCGTTAGTAGGTAAACAAGCTCTTATTGCGCCTAGACAAAGTAATTTTTGGATAGCTGCTGCCATATCCATTTTTTCTGACATTGATAGGCGAGGGGTTAGCGAGACCTGAGATTGTCGAACAATAGATGTAAATGGAATAGGAAAGCCTTCTCGCACCCATTCTAATATGACAGGATTAGATGTTATTTTAAGCCAGCAATCATAGAAATAAAAAATTCTACCAGCATGATTTACCTTGGTTACGGACGCGTTACAGGCGTTCGAGATTTGATTGAGCCTGTCGTACTCGGAGCTGGAGGTGGGAATCGTCGGTTCACAGGAAGGCTCGTTCTCCTGGGCCCCCCCCGCCCCCCTTTGTTCTGCTGGAACTGCTGGAAGCGTGGAGGCCCCGACCAGTTTCCCTGGTACCCTGCAGAGTGAACCGGTAAATAATGGGGACGGGTGCTTGTGGCGGGCTGTTCCGAGGTCGAAGCACTCCTAGCAGTTTTCGTGAACTTTTTTATGGACAAGCCTTGTTTCTCTATGGCCTTCGAGGCCTTTATTTTTTCGCCCAGTTTGTTGCCGTAAAGTGTATCGTCCCGTTCGCTTTCTTGTACGACTTTCAAAAAAGGCTTAGCTAGCGAGTAATTTATAACGTTAATACGTGCTTGCGATTGTTGAAAGTGGAGATCTGTAAGTATTCGACAGCCATCACTCAATATTCTAATGGCCTCAAGTTTGTCGTCACCGGTAAGCATAAGGGTAAGAGCTTTGCTAACAGCTGATATTCCTACTCCCAACTGTTGTTGTTCGATCTCTTTTTTCTTATCCCGAAAACGTGCTCCTTCAGCAATAGCAGCCGCTACTTCGCTGTTAAGCTTGGGTGCCTGCAGGAGAGTACAGTTTTCCGGTACTAAGTGTTCTTTTACCAACTTTTCCTTTGCGTCCTTAGAAAGTCCCTTTTTTAGAATTGGGTCCCAGCGCTGGGCCAGGCTGTTGTGAATCTTTTCACCAAATTTAGGCGTACTTTCAGTTTCGACACCCAGTGCTAATAAAATCTCGGGGTTCAGTTCCGGGTCGACCTCTAAGGGAGGTGAAACTTCCGTGCTGAGTACCGCTGTGTTGGACGTGGACGCTTGATTAAACATATCAGTGGACTCCTCAGTTGGTGGAGCAGAGCTTGTGGAAGGTGGTATTTCCACTTGCGGCTCAGTTAGTAGGGGTGCTTCCTCTGGAAAGTCGAAATAAAATTATGTTTAATAAATTGCCCCGTAAGCCTTCGTGTTAACTCTCGGTTAACCGCCAGGTATAGAACATAGTGATAAAAACGACAAAAATAGTCGTCGTGCAATTATTATAACGAACAGTGGGTAGTATTTTATTCGCCATCGTGATGACGCTCGGTCAACCGCCAGGCAAAATACGACTTTTATGTTCTTTGTTAAACATAGTTTTAATGACCATCGTGTTAACTCTCGGTTAACCGCCAGGTTAAGAACATAGTGATAAAAACGACCAAAATACTCGTCGTGCAATTATTATTACGAATAATGGGTAGTATTTTATTGGCCATCGTGATGACGCTCGGTCAACCGCCAGGCAAAATACGACTTCTATGTTCTTTGTTGAACATCATTATAATGACCATCGTGTTAACTCTCGGTTAACCGCCAGGTTTTATGATTATAAAATTGAGATTCACTTAAATTATAAGATGCACTACACTCACCTTCATTTGAATCCGAATCTGAATCGGAATATACAATAACTCGTCGTTGTTGTTCTTGTTTTTTATGTTCAAGCTTTTTAATTTTCTTTTTATAACGTTTAATCAATTGGTCGTCACTTTTCCGCTTCGGCATGATCAATTATTTCGAGTTGACGGGTAGGAAAATGGCGCGTGCGTCTTCTACCTCGCACGAAAAAAGAATGACATCTAGCGCCGAGTAGTGCAGAGCGCGAGCGATTTTTTTTTTTTGTTTTCTATAAATCTCTGAAAGCGTGCGATTCTACCTTGTAAGTTAAAGGTACTACCTTGTGTTGTTATATCTGAAGAATGAAGCGAAGAAATATAATTACTTACACTTTACATTACATTTATGTCCAAAATAATCCTTAGGGTGGTACTACTTCTATACAAACAAACATTACACAATTATTGGTTCATCATACCTTAAATACATGCGCAACTAACTCGTTTCAGTTATTTGTTTGCGCGAAATAATGAAAAAATTGGACAATCATACATAAAACACGAATATACTAATATCTTATAATTTCAATAATTCTACGTATGTGTGTGTGACCCATCGCATTTATATACCTCATGTATGAAAGTACATTTTTTAATAATTTCGCGCAAACAAATAACTGAAACGAGTTAGTTGCACATGTATTTATGAATTATTAATGTATGATGAACCAATTAATGTGCAATGTTTGTTTGTATGGAAGTCGTTACCACCTTAACACTATAAAATCTATGGTCAACTAAAAACTTTGTCAATCTTGATTTAAATATTTAAAATGTCCGTGATTATTTTATGTCAATTGGCAAATGATTGTAAATTTTTATAGTCATAAAAAGGCAACTTTTCAAATAAAGTACTGTTTTTGGTGTATGTGACAAGACCAAGCTATTACAATTTCTGCTTGAATTTGAATACATTTGTTTTGCAGTACTAAAAAGATGCATATTGCGTTTAGCAAAACTACAGCATTCTAAAATATACAGGGATGGCAAAGTTAACAATTTAAAATTTTCAAATACAGGTTTACAGGAGTCATATGGATAAATTCCGGCTATGACACGGATGGACTTTTTTTGTGCTGTAAACACTTTATAGCAATCTATCGAATTTCCATATAACAACAAACCGTACCTTAAAACAGACCCCACATAAGCATGATATGCCATAAGCGCAGTTTGTACAGAAGCTATTCGTCGTAATCTACCAAGTACATACACAAATCTATTTATTCTGCTGCAGATCTTTTCTATCTGTGCTTTCCAATAAATTTGTTGATCAATTGTTATTTCCAAAAATGATACCATGTCCGTTTCTGCTATAGATTCCGTATTATATTTGATTCTTAAGTTATTATTGAATTTGACAGAATTTCCAAGTTGATATAACTCTCTTTTTGAGCTAGAGTGAATTGAATAGTCTATCTTAGAACTTGACTTGGCTCTTGGTCTAGATTTATAAATAAAAATGTACCTATAACAGAAAATGATCAACGTGTTCTGTTGTTTTGGTCTACAGATGATGATGAGTTTTTTTTTTTTTTTTTCAAATGTAAGTATACCTACGTCGCCTATATTAAGCATTCTGCTGCTTTACTGTTTGTTTTCACATACAAGGTAAAAACATATCTACTAATTGGCAATATCATCTCCAAACTAGACCCGCGGACTAATACTACTCATCTTAATGGACGAGTAAATGGCAAAACTACTCTTCCATTACGCAAATGGCGAAACTTTTTTCATTCGGTAAAATATCAAAGATATCGGATTTCGTCGTAATACTTCCGCAAATATTTAAAGAGATCTCGCAGAAAGCTCTCGGTTAAGTAAACATTGGTTAAAGCAACTCGAACAATCGTCTGTAAACATGACTACGAGTGATCTCACTAATGAAGTGCGCGCATTTAAAACGCGAAAACATCGTGTACATCTTTGATGAAATCAAAAAAGACTCTGTGGATCTGTTTGAGTTATTTGTCGTCACATTATACGAG
This sequence comes from Chrysoteuchia culmella, assembly GCA_910589605.1. Lineage (NCBI taxonomy): Eukaryota > Metazoa > Arthropoda > Insecta > Lepidoptera > Crambidae > Chrysoteuchia > Chrysoteuchia culmella. The sequence continues at coordinate 9,445,785 of OU342654.1, read as the reverse complement.
TGCTTGGCAAAAAGTCGAACGGAGATCAAAGGATGACGTGTCGAATGAAACTGAAATAACACCCAGCTTTATAGGGCTGGCTATCTGCGCACTCTTTAGAATGGTTCAATTACTTTGATGTGTGCAGTATGTCGGATAAAATTAATGCGTATCATTTGTCAAGTCTGAAATTAAATACTCTAATTGACGGAAACTTATTTTTTGTTGGTCGGTTCACACATCCTCAAATATATCTCCACGTCAAACAGCCGTAATACTACATGTAGCAAAAGAATTAGTAGCAATTGATATCACTTTAACTGACCATTTTATAAGCAAATCAATATATGAACGCGAAGAAGTGATTGCGCTCGTCGAGTAACTATGACGTCACACTGCCGGTTGCACGAACGACGGGGGCGGCAGCAGGTAGCTCGGCGACAGTATAAAATTGACACCCGCTCTGTTCTTTTACTTACTTTCATTCTTATAGGTAAGTTATTTTTAGAAAGAGTATTATACCCAGCAACCAACATGGAGCCAGAATATTCAAGTAGTCAATCAAATAATCTAATGAAAGTAGATTTACTTATGGTTGCCGATTATGTCACAAAACATGCAAGCAAAGTATATTAGTGCAGAAATCCAAGGCAAACCTGGATTTGATATGGCAAAAAACCCTAAATCTATGTGCTAGTGTTGTCATACTGCTGTAGGTTATCGATTAATTAATAACAATTAGGTAATAGAAGTAAACAGATAATTTATTTCTCTAAAAATTACGCTCAACGCTGTGAAAGCAAAGTTGCCGCTTCCTTTTCAAAGGAGATTTAACAAGACAGTAAATAAACATATCAAATGCAAAATGCTCCTAAAACTCATTGGTATTAAATCACAAAAGAGATCAACCAATTTGTTACCGAACTGTACTGAACTGTACAGTTCCAGATTTTTTCGCGTAATCTCAGCATTATTTTACGTAAAAATGATTACAGTAGCTAGCAGGATAAGTCTCAAATTGAATTTTAAAGTCATAGGTAAAATAATCGATTTGAATTATTACATTTAATAAATAAACAATATTTTTTTTTCAATAATAACACTCTGTATTCGCTATTAATCCTAAAACGAATAAAATATCTACTTTTAATGGTCACTCCATATCACACACAATATTTTTTAACAACGTAATCGATACTCTATTAAACATCGTTTTAATTCGTAATCTGTGCCATTGTCGGTAATCGGATCTGTGTTTGCTGTCATTCTGACGTCAAATGTCAAGCGTGTTGATTGGTCAAATTACTTGTCAAAATGACAAATAAGGCAAGTTTTGATTTGACATTAACCAATCAACATATTTTGGGAACAGCAGGCGCGGACGCAGGTGGTGCCATTAGTTTTCACTGTTTGTAAAAAAAAAAACATTGACTTATGTTAATTGATTGTTTCTTCTTTTCAGTTGGTTCGAAGGTAAAGACAGCTTATGTATTATTTGTTTTTATTGTTTTCCAAGAGTGTTAAAAGTGTTTTAGATAATAAATTACAAAAAAAACACGTTTCACTGAAATATTTTCTTATTTTTTTTTTACATTTTAACGTTAGTTATCTCAATAAGTCCACTAGTTATCAAATCCAGTTAGAAACAATAAAAATGATTATTTAATAACGATTAAAATGGCATAAGCTATGATAAATTTTAAATAGAAAAATATTGGAAAAAATTAACTCGGCCACAAGTGAATTCTCAGATGGGAATCGAACCCATGACCTTTGGAAATCCGGTCCAATGCTCTAACCGCTGAGCTACCGAGACTTGCGAACCACCGTCGAAATTCTCCAATACTTTTATATTTTTATTACGCTGTAGGCCAGCGTTGTCACATCAATGCTAGGAATATCCTTGCATTCGAAAGAAACATCTTTTCAGGTGTTTAACGATCGATTAAGATGCAACAGCCAATAATTCATGATTTTTGATTTTTGCATTTTTCAATGCTATTTTTATACTATGATAAATTTTAAATAGAAAAATATTGGAAAAAATTAACTCGGCCACAAGTGAATTCTCAGATGGGAATCGAACCCATGACCTTTGGAAATCCGGTCCAATGCTCTAACCGCTGAGCTACCGAGACTTGCGAACCACCGTCGAAATTCTCCAATACTTTTATATTTTTATTACGCTGTAGGCATAAGCTATGTTGTTGTACAAAGAACTTGATATCTGTACCAAAGCTCCATAGAAAGTGGTTGTTCTCCTTACTGTACGAGTTCGTTACGGCATGAACAAAAAAGACGCATCGGGACTCGGGAGGTCTAGCCGAGGCGATGTGAGGTCACACGTTGAGCGGTCAAGTTCGTGCGGATTTTAAGGTAGTCCAACATTAAAAATACTTAAAATTTCAGTTTTTGAGATATCGAAAAAACATAACACTTATATTTTTTATATTTTTCTTTGATTTTTATTCATTATAAAATAATCATGTTCATTTTACTCATTGTATATTGAAGTTTTGGTTACTTAAATATTACAAAGTTCAGCAGTAAAAACTGAGCATTAAACTAAATAGCAATGATTCGTAACAAATATTAATAAGGGCAATTAAATAAATATTGGGTCGTAATATGACTGAATGGGCAGTTACAAATGGGCAGTAAACAAATCGGAGTCAGTCTGTAAAAAAATCTAATTTTTAACAGTTCCTAAAAAAAATGGTCAGTAAAATGTATTTAACTGCATCTGTGGTCTAGTGACAACAACCAGCGTCAGCTTCACCATCAGCGTATCGCTCTTTGCTACCGAAGTAATGTTCGAGTGTTACCGCTCACCGTGAACTGCCAACCATTCCTTCTTTTTACTGCCCATTTGTATTTTAGGCTGCTTAAATGATTTTTGAACCTGCATTGTATGCCGCTAGTTTTTATTTTTATTGCTGTTCGTGTTTTACTGCTGTAGTAATTTACCAACTGCCAGAAAAAAGTGTTTCTTTGGATTCCCATAATGTTTTCCTGGTATTCAGTACATTTCATTACCAACCCTGTAAGGGACGTATTCGCAAATACACAATACCGCAAGCCACTAACGATATTTGCTCCCAACCGTCTGTTTGGTGCACCATGTCTGCCTATCTACTAAACTATATGCCTCTTCTAGTTACTTTGTTAATACCATGATACGACTTGACACATTTCTAAAATAAATAACATAAATACCTTCATAGAGCGAGTTTGTAATGGGTTTTATTTGTGATCAATTCATCAAACGAACATAATCTTACAAACAGTGGCGACGCGACGCTAGACACAACGTGGACATTGGTCATCTTTCCTTTATCAAAAAACTACGCCAGATACTCGAGTAGCTGAGGCTCGTTTTTCAAAGTAGCATATCAAGCTAGAACCGCTGGCTTTCGGCCCTGCGGACCTACCATCATCTATAAGAAACCGCATAGTATCATAAAATAACGTTTTGTTTTTGTTGAAGTTGTCACATTTTGACACACTTTATACTATGGGGGTATTGGTATTGGTATTGGTGATGGGCTCTTTTCTCCGCATTTAGACTCTCATTTGGTCCGTTATGCGTGAACATAGCATCGGTATGGCTAGTTAAGCCATCCCAGCTCCTTCCAGAAGCGCAGAAGCCTCCTGGGGCGTTCACAGGCTTCTAGGAGCGACCTCACGTCTTTGAGGGTTTCTGCCCGTTTTGCGGCCAAACCCACGCACTCCAGGATTACGTGGGCGGCTGTTTCCTCTGCGTCCAGGCATCCCCTACATAGGGGGCTGTCTGTCGCATTCATGATGAATAGTTGTCGGTTTAAAGGTAGGTGACCTGTAAGTGTGCCTACAACTATTCGGAGGTCCGGACGATTAAGGCTTAGCAGTCTACAGGTCAAACGCGGCGAGACTGCAGTCATCGCCAGCTTGGACTGTCTACAGCTTGTTTGATCTACCCAACGCTTATTATGTGCAGCACGAGTACGCTGTCTTACCCATGAGCGCAATTGGCTGAATGGGAGTGGCAGAATGGGTATGGGTCCAGCCACTGTTGTGGAAGATCCCCTTCTTGCCAGCTCATCGGCGGCATCGTTCCCGTGTGATCCGCTATGCCCTTTAATCCATTGTAGGATTACACTGTTGTTGTTGGATGCTAAACGATCCAAGACTCGGTGGCATTCGTAGACAATGCTGGAGTTGGTCGTGTTGGCCTCCAGTGCTGTTAGGACGGCCATACTGTCGGTCAGTATGCGGATGTTCAGTTCCTTCATACCTCTAGACAGGGCCGTGGTAGCTGCGTTTATTATTGCAACACATTCGCATTGAAATATCGAACTGTGTTGGCCTAGTGCTAGTGAAGTTTTGATATTTAGGTCTTGTGAGAATACTCCGGCTCCAGTGCCAATCCCCATCTTGGAACCGTCCGTATAAATTCGGACTTCATGTATGCCAGAGTAGTCTTGGTCACTTTCAAATAACTATATTTGGTAATTTTTTTCGAAAATGTATTGTTTAGGGATCCTGTCGCATGGGGCAGCGATTAGTGACTCATGTTTCACTAAATTATTCCACAATTTGGAGTGAGGACCCTCTTGGTTGTACCACAGACCCAGGTGTTTAAGCCTTATAGCAGCCATGGAGGCTTCCTGTTGTATAAACAGGTCCAGGGGTGTTAGATCCAGAGCTACTTCAAGGGCGACTGTGGGGGTTGTTCGCATGCAGCCTGTTATCGCAGAGCATGCCAATCTTTGGAATTTCTGCAGCTTGTTGATAACGGTTCTTTGCTCTGTTTTGGACCACCAGGCAACGGCTCCGTATGTGATTATGGGACGTATAACAGTCTTATACAGCCACATCGTTATTTTCGGTGATAGCCCCCAGCTTTTGCCAAGCAGTCTTTTACATTGGTAAAATATGATGGTGGCTTTGTTTAGTTTACCTTCGAGATGTCTATTCCAGAGGAGTTTGTTGTCTAGTATCACCCCTAGATACTTGACTTCCTTGCTGAGGGACAGACTGGTGTTGAAAAGTTTAGGAAGTTTAAGGTTGCCTAGACTCCGTTTGTTTGTGAACAGGATTAGTTCCGTCTTTGTTGGGTTCACTGTTAGATTGTGTTTGATGCACCACTGTTCGACGACCTTTAATGCGGACCTCATTCGGTCACATATCACACTCTCAACTCGTCCGCTGATGAGTATGGTCAGGTCGTCTGCATAGCCTACTGTGAGGAAGTTGCGGTCGTTGAGCCAGCTAATCAGCTCATTGACCACAATGTTCCATAAAAGAGGTGAGAGCACACCCCCTTGGGGACATCCTTTTGCTACTACCCCTCTGGTGGTATCATTCACAGTAAATTGTATAGCTCTGTCTCTTAACATGCTGTCAATCCACCCGGCAATAGTGGGATCGACACCATGTTTGGAGAGGGCCTGGCTTATGCTGGTAAAGTTGGTTCTGTCAAAGGCTCCTTCGATGTCGATGAAGGTGCCTAGTGTTGATATTTTGTGTTTGAGATTGCCTTCTATATAAGAAACTACCTTATGTAGGGCAGACTCTGTTGATTTGCCTGCAGAATAGGCATGTTGGTTTGGATTTAAAGGGTTCCTGACCAATGCAGTGTTCCTTATTTCCCTGTCTACTAGTCTCTCTAACGCCTTTAAAAGGAATGATGTGAGGCTTATTGGTCTGAATGATTTAGGTTGAGTGTAGTCTCCTTTGCCGGGTTTAGGGATAAAGACTACCTTGACTTCCCTCCATTTCATAGGAATGTAGCGGTGTGCTAGGCAGCTTCTGTAGATGGCTACGAGGTGATCAATAAGACCTCCGTCGCTCCATCTCATCAGCCCTGGAAAAATTCCATCTAGGCCCGCTGATTTGAATGGGAGGAAGCTGTTGATTGCCCATCTTACTTTTTCAGGGTTGACCACCTTGTGGGCGGTGATCCAATCGGTTTCAGCAGGTGGATTCTCATCTATTTCTTCCCATGTGTTACTTTCCGTTATGCGGCATCCTGGGAAGTGAGCGGTCATTAACAGTTCTGAAGTGTCTTGATCTGTTTTGGTGTAAGTTCCGTCTGGCTTTTTCAGGAAACCATGGTTGTGTGTTGGTTCGCTGCACAGGATGTTTTTCACTCTGTTAGCCTCGCTGTTGGTTTCAATATTGGTGCAGTAGCGTCTCCAGCATTCTCTTTTCCTGAGGCGGATACGCTTCCTGTAGTTGTATTGGGTTTGTTTGTAGGCGTCCCAATCGTGCGCTTCTCGTGAGTTCTTTGCTTTGTTGAACAACTTTCTTACCTTGCGGCGTAGTTTCTCCAGATCAGGTCCCCACCAGTGATACTTGTTTCTTGGCTGGGAGCTGGGAGTGGAAAGTGGGCATGTTTCTTCAAAGCTGGTGATTAAAGTTGTTGTTATATGATCAACGTGGTTATCAATATCCGCTTTACCGCATGAGTTGTAGGTGTGTCTAGACACCCTAGCTTCTCTGCGGTCAGAAGCTCATACTTACGTCGGTCCATCTTACGTGGATTACGTCGGGGCTCGGGCGGTGTGAGGGTCATATTTAGGTTGTACTCGACCCAGCGATGGTCGGAACACGACGCCTCGTCAGATACATGCCAATCGGAAATGTGGTGAGTTGCGTGTTCGCTCGCTAAAGTAAGGTCAATGATTGTCTGGGCTCGTGATGTTACGAAAGTCGGTTCTGAGCCCCTGTTTATTATGTTCATATTAGTCGCGAGTAAAAAAGGCGCTCCTCCCGTGACCATTCGCCATGCCTGCTCTCCGGACAGGTAGGCAGACTGGGGTTGGATCTGCTCTCGGCGATCGAGGCCATGGGAACAACCCATGAGACCAAAACCAACTCCGCCTCTATACTATGGGGGCCATGATTAAGCGATGAAGTTACAAAACTTCCGTCAAAAAACAAGCTTACTTTAAGAGATTCGTAGTACGAAATAGCATGGTAAGATTGAAACAATACTGCGCTAAATAAAAGATGGCGATATTCCCTCTGGACCTGGCACGCACTGAACAAAATGATGCTTGCTGTTTACTATCTTCATGTGTAAAGGATAGCTGCCACTGTCACCAGCTGACACAACTGCCACATAAAGAATATTTGGTAAAAATTAAAGCACTGGTAAAAGTTCACTTATGATAAAGCATTTTCACTGGTTGGTGTCTTGTTCAAACAAAGTTCCGACAGGAACATTCATAACATTAATATACCTCAATATGAATTGAATAGCCAAGATAGCGTACTACTTAGAATAGCAAAATTTACTTGGTACTAGGTACGGGTATCTTCAGTTTGACTCGTAAAAGCCGCTTTATTAATACTGCAAGCTTCAAATTTAATAGCGTCTGTACTGTTAGCAAGGTAATAGAAACACCAAGTAAGTTGTCTTAGCCTTTTTCTTGATAAAAGATAATTATTATTATTGCAGCCGCGCCGTAAGCAAAATATATAGCCCGCCTTATTGGTTACCTTACCTATCTTTGAAAGAGCAATGCGACAGCAAAATATGCGCGATAATTACTTTACGTCGCACGTGTCACACTAGTAACCACACGGTGCGGGCTCTACCGAACAATCGATGAACTATGATGGGCATTCATTTAGTGCCTGTTATTGCTACCAAATTGTTTTTGGCGCTAGCATGATAGCAACGCGGCGTCTCACTCTCTCGCACTCTAGGCAAGAGCGCGAGAGAGTCAGACGCCGCTATACGATCCATCAGCGAGCGATTAGCCAGCGATGACATGCGACTGAGTGTCTTGTCGAGGTCGAAGCCTTGCCGAACCGAGGCGCGTCGGATCGGATATGACTCACGAACGGTCCTTCAGTATGAAGACAGAATACTGCGCATATTTATACTGTGCTGTTAGCATGCACAATAGGAGACAATGCAGGGGTTAAATATCTTTTATGTAAAAGTGTCGAGTCATTTCGCATTCTTTTGCCGACAGTCTGTTTGGACTCCGGCAATAGAAGCTGACACCACAATACTGCATTCGAAGCTTCATTAAACGTAAATAGAAATCGTTAATCACTGCACATACGCTTTGCTGAACAATTAAGGCTGTTTCTGCCAAAGAAAACGGTAAATATAAGTAGCCTATTTTGTGAACCGATAGTAAGTGGATTTTGATATATTTTTTATTCGACAGTCGATATGGAATTGTTTACGATAGGTAGTTTAATCAAACTACGGAAAAATGCAAAATTCACCAAAGGCGATGTGTTTTTGTCTATATTTTCTTAAATAATCACAAAATTGTTACATTCAATATTTAGTTCCATTCATAAAAACGAAATGAAGCGAACTTAATAGTACTTTGCTCTTTTAAAAACGCTCCGGCTGAAATATTTCATAAAATTGGGTTTAAAAATTTGGCTCCAAAAGCTTCGAGAATACTAAAAGAATTTTATCCGCATGTCTAAAGAGGTTTCATTGTTTTGTGTAAAATAAAATGCATTAATTATGATGCAAGTACCGGCCAAAAGGACAGAACAAGGAACAAAGCTGTCATAGCAATATTGAAGTAATGTTGATTATGGACATGTATACTCCCCGTATTACGCCATCTTTTTTTCTTTTTATGAACGACGGGGAGACTCTTAGCCTTCATCATACCATACCTGATGTTAAGTATTGATAAAGCTGAAGACGGAAGCGAGCCTCTCCCGGAATCCTCAATCACTGAGGAACTGGCTATCTTATCTCAAACTGGCGAACAATGATGAAAACATTGTTGTTGTGGCGTCAGACTTAGATAAGATGGTGGTAGCCAGCCAGGTGTACTTACATTATAACAAGTCCTACCACCAACCACAAGTCCTACCACCAAACGTTTCTCCTTACAAAAAAGCTCGTGGTAAGCCCTCGTGTAGTCTACAAATATGAATAGCTACGGAACGACGTTCGAGTGGCCAGCGCTTAAAATATTAGAATAGATATCATCATTTGAATTTTAATGAATAAATCCCTAATAAACAATCAGATTACGTTTGAATTCTGTAATTAAGCAATAAAATACTTTGGATGCATCTGATAATTTTGTTTGATTCCATATTCGAGTTTAAGACGTGTTGGGTTAGAATGCTACTGGATTCCAGCATAATAAATATGATTTTAATCTGAAAGAACATCAGTAGCCGAAATAGAGATTACAGCTTTGATTAGACTTTAATAATAAAAATTGTTTACAAAATACCTATGCCAGCAATGTTTATGCTGTTTATGAAATAGTTTTAGTTTTCCACAGAATATTGGAAAGAAATTCGTTATTTTCTTCATACTTAATCCTCGTTATCATTTCAATCGCACGAGCATTTTCCACTACTAAATATAGACCTCTCCAATGGATCTCCTTGGCAGATTAGAGTCCGCCAACCCTTTCGTTTTTTAGGGTTCCGTAGGCTTCCGTGGGATGGAGTGCGTGGTCTAATGTTTGTATGGGCCGTGTACTCCAGGCGAGTACAACATTTCGAATTGCCCCTGCACCTAAGGGCTAGGGATGCGTAAAAGCATTTCTCCTAGAATAAAAAAGGGTTCCGCACCCAAAGGTAAAACGGGACCCTATTACTAACACTCCGCTGTCCATCCGTGCGTCCGTCTGTCACCAGGCTGTTTCTTCTAAACCATGATAGTTAGACAGTCGAAACTTTCACAGGTGATGTATTTCTGTTGTCGCTATTACAAGAAATACTAAAAAACAGAATAAAATAAATATTTAAGGGGGATCCCATACAACATGAATTTTTGATTTTATAGATAATTGACAGGTACGGAACCCTTCATGCGCGAGTCCGACTAGTACTTGGCTGGTTTTTTTTTTATAAATAAGTATTTTGACCCTTACAAAGGATAAAAAAACCCTTACAAAAGATTTAAAAAGAATGTTTTAATAGAAGACACAACAAGAACAGTATTTTAAATTACTAGTGTAAACTTGCCATTTTCCAAAAAGTCCTATTACTAAGATATACCTATGTATCAAAATAGAATAATGAAAATTACACAAAGTGCAATAACCATAACCAGTGGTGAAGTCAGTCGATTACAAGACAAGATTGCTAACAATCTATGTCCTTATTTGTTGTTTATAGCAGACACAAAGTCAACTAGCCCTGATATAACTTAAGCGTAGGAAGGGCCACAGTAATTTATACCTTCAATAAACAAGTTAGATGTCAAATTGACTCATTAACGTCAACTGGCGAGCTTTTGACATATTAATAAACTACAATAATTTTGCCTCATTATCATATAAATTGGTCAAAGAATAATTTAATCCATGCAGATATGACGCATATTCTTCAGATTTATATTTCAACATAACATCTTCATCTGCATGAAATTCGAATATAGGTACTCGTATCACGTTCCTAAGGATACGTTTGAAATTTCAAAAATATCCTAGCCTATGTCATCCTCGGATTAAACTTTTCGTACGAAACCATATCATTTTATTATTCTAAGGCTGAGTTCACCAGCTAACTTTTACCGATTCATGGTTGTCAAAGCCGTCAAATCCTATACATATTTCCACCGTTAAGTTCTAGTTATCGTTAAAGTTAGATGGTGCAATCTACCCTAAGCATTTTCCTTAGGTACAAGTAAAACTTTTATTCCGTAATTACCTACTTTCTCTACTTTGATTTTCGTGACATGAAGTAAGACTTTGTCAAGTATATATTTGAACCAAAATTCGTCAACATAGGTTCAGTGGGTCAGTCGAGAATGTAACTTCGCATTCATAATACCTATAAGTATGGATTAAAAAATAAAGATACAGTAGAAAATACATTTTATTTATTATTTAACATATGAATTCGTATAGAATAAAGCTGGAGAGTTAGTTTGAACGCAGAAATGTTGACCACTACCAGTTGGAATAGGTACCTACCTACCTACTTACTTATTATAAATTTTGATATAGAGCGAATAAAATTATCATAGGCACAATAGAGAACTTATGAATTTTTAATGGGTTCTGAAAAATATCCACGCAAACGGAACCTTGTGCCTAGTGAATGAAGCAGTAAAAGACGCCACAGTCCTAACAGGACAGACACAGCAGAAATCAATTTTGGCGATTTGTCGTTACACAAGTTCTGTTTAAACTGGGGGTCGGCTAATGGAGACACATGCATTAAACCGAGTTGGGACAACATTGACACAAGCCGGGGGGCCTAATTAGTTTAGACCTGTGGCCAAGCGGGATTGTGACGGTTCAACTAGCTCTATGGAAGTGGCATGTTCCTATACAGAAACACAAGTTCACTTCTATTGATCTAGCTGGCCGTGATATGAACGTGACCATGTTAGAACATACTCGTACAGATGGAATATGTTTACAGTTTACCTATTACTATTGTGATACCTTTAATAAAATTTTACTTACATTTTTAAAAAATATTTGTGACTTTCTTTGAATTTATATGCACCTTTAAATATGAGCTGTTTAGGTAGATCTATATATCAACTGACCTTTACGAGTTTTTACGAAATTTTAGAACCAAACATAAAAAAATTTGATACATAATTTATGATTTTATCCATAGGCAGTCAACAATAATCTACATTCAGTAATTAATAAAACGATAGAAGTGATTAAACCACCGAATATAAAAGAAAATGAAATTAGCATAAAATGCCGCTTCCAGAAACAAATTATATAAACGTGCTAAAATGCAGTGAGGCGCCTCGCCTATTCCTCTTTACCCGGGGATCAAATGTACACTTATTTCAATTCATCAGATTAAAATTAAATACTTCATTTAGCAATTTAGCCTTATCTCTGTTTGTTGTTTCGTTTGTTTTAAATAATGTACCTATGCTTTATTACATGTCCGCAGAATTGAAATTCAATTATCAATTATCACATCTACTGATTTCATAATCTATTAAGTTTGAACAAAAATGTTAACAAATTAACGAAATCTTAATTACTGCAATGCGCAGAAACATTATTGCTGAATAATACTAACTCTATGATAATTGGTATGTCGTATCAATTTACAATAAACATTGCAAAAGATAGCTAAGTAACCCTAATTTTGGGTTTTTGTAATCAATGTTAAATTTGTCATCAGAAAAACTGCAAAAAAATAATGTGTAAACTTGCCACTGGTAGCATTTTAAAAATTCTTTTTTCTGAACTGTGACAAATTTACACATAGATTATATAGTAGTGACGAATTATTTTTCAATGTATGGAACATTTTAAAAGTTGACGAGTTTACTTAGGTGGCATGTTTTCAAAAACCCATAATTTTCATTAATAATGTAGTATCAAATTACGTTAGGAATGAAAATTCACACAGACTAGATAAAATAAATAAGCAAAAAGATTAACTTCGTCAAAAGTCCAACACGGAAAAGCGAACGAGATGCGAGTTCTAGTCTAATGCAGCTAGGGTTACTGTGTTTTAAGAAGGACAAAATGTCAGACCTTTAAAAAAAATTTCGGCTCATTATTAGTGTAAGAACTGGTTTTATATAATCCCACTATCAATTTATTTTCATTTATTGGCGTTTTTCTTTGGTCTAATGGTTCAAGTGTCGAACTATCGATAGGGAACATAAGTTCGATGTCTACAATACTCAACTACAATATTTTAATGTTATCGTCAATTGTATCAGTGCACTACTGAAAAATAACTCGACTAACGCACACAAATTAATACAAAATACTATGATTCGTGCGCCCGTTTATTTTGTGAATTACAAGGGTCTTAAATCCGAAGGGTAAAGAAAAAATATGACAAGTCAAAAACACTTAACTATTTCAAGTTCATTTGAAAAATGAAAATGTATGTACACAAGCTCTACTAAGTTTTGTATCGGAATAAATGGTGTATTTATGGTAAAATTTAAATAGAAAAATATTGGAAAAAATTAACTCGGCCACAAGTGAATTCTCAGACTGGAATCGAACCAGCGACCTTTGGAAATCCGGTCCAATGCTCTAACCGCTGAGCTACCGAGACTTGCGAACCACCGTCGAAATTCTCCAATACTTTTATATTTTTAATACGCTGTAGGCCAGCGTTGTTACATCAATGCTAGGAAATATCCTTGCATTCGAAAGAAACATCTTTTCAGGTGTTTAACGATCGATTAAGATGCAACTGCCAATAATTTATGATTTTATAATTTTTGCATTTTTCAATGCTATTTTTATACTTATGGTAAAATTTAAATAGAAAAATATTGGAAAAAATTAACTCGGCCACAAGTGAATTCTCAGACTGGAATCGAACCAGCGACCTTTGGAAATCCGGTCCAATGCTCTAACCGCTGAGCTACCGAGACTTGCGAACCACCGTCGAAATTCTCCAATACTTTTATATTTTTAATACGCTGTAGGCCAGCGTTGTTACATCAATGCTAGGAAATATCCTTGCATTCGAAAGAAACATCTTTTCAGGTGTTTAACGATCGATTAAGATGCAACTGCCAATAATTTATGATTTTATAATTTTTGCATTTTTCAATGCTATTTTTATACTTATGGTAAAATTTAAATAGAAAAATATTGGAAAAAATTAACTCGGCCACAAGTGAATTCTCAGACTGGAATCGAACCAGCGACCTTTGGAAATCCGGTCCAATGCTCTAACCGCTGAGCTACCGAGACTTGCGAACCACCGTCGAAATTCTCCAATACTTTTATATTTTTAATACGCTGTAGGCCAGCGTTGTTACATCAATGCTAGGAAATATCCTTGCATTCGAAAGAAACATCTTTTCAGGTGTTTAACGATCGATTAAGATGCAACTGCCAATAATTTATGATTTTATAATTTTTGCATTTTTCAATGCTATTTTTATACTTATGGTAAAATTTAAATAGAAAAATATTGGAAAAAATTAACTCGGCCACAAGTGAATTCTCAGACTGGAATCGAACCAGCGACCTTTGGAAATCCGGTCCAATGCTCTAACCGCTGAGCTACCGAGACTTGCGAACCACCGTCGAAATTCTCCAATACTTTTATATTTTTAATACGCTGTAGGCCAGCGTTGTTACATCAATGCTAGGAAATATCCTTGCATTCGAAAGAAACATCTTTTCAGGTGTTTAACGATCGATTAAGATGCAACTGCCAATAATTTATGATTTTATAATTTTTGCATTTTTCAATGCTATTTTTATACTTATGGTAAAATTTAAATAGAAAAATATTGGAAAAAATTAACTCGGCCACAAGTGAATTCTCAGACTGGAATCGAACCAGCGACCTTTGGAAATCCGGTCCAATGCTCTAACCGCTGAGCTACCGAGACTTGCGAACCACCGTCGAAATTCTCCAATACTTTTATATTTTTAATACGCTGTAGGCCAGCGTTGTTACATCAATGCTAGGAAATATCCTTGCATTCGAAAGAAACATCTTTTCAGGTGTTTAACGATCGATTAAGATGCAACTGCCAATAATTTATGATTTTATAATTTTTGCATTTTTCAATGCTATTTTTATACTTATGGTAAAATTTAAATAGAAAAATATTGGAAAAAATTAACTCGGCCACAAGTGAATTCTCAGACTGGAATCGAACCAGCGACCTTTGGAAATCCGGTCCAATGCTCTAACCGCTGAGCTACCGAGACTTGCGAACCACCGTCGAAATTCTCCAATACTTTTATATTTTTAATACGCTGTAGGCCAGCGTTGTTACATCAATGCTAGAAAATATCCTTGCATTCGAAAGAAACATCTTTTCAGGTGTTTAACGATCGATTAAGATGCAACTGCCAATAATTTATGATTTTATAATTTTTGCATTTTTCAATGCTATTTTTATACTTATGGTAAAATTTAAATAGAAAAATATTGGAAAAAATTAACTAAATTAAATTAGCATTGGACCGGATTTCCAAAGGTCGCTGGTTCGATTCCAGTCTGAGAATTCACTTGTGGCCGAGTTAATTTTTTCCAATATTTTTCTATTTAAATTTTACCATAAGTATAAAAATAGCATTGAAAAATGCAAAAATTATAAAATCATAAATTATTGGCAGTTGCATCTTAATCGATCGTTAAACACCTGAAAAGATGTTTCTTTCGAATGCAAGGATATTTCCTAGCATTGATGTAACAACGCTGGCCTACAGCGTATTAAAAATATAAAAGTATTGGAGAATTTCGACGGTGGTTCGCAAGTCTCGGTAGCTCAGCGGTTAGAGCATTGGACCGGATTTCCAAAGGTCGCTGGTTCGATTCCAGTCTGAGAATTCACTTGTGGCCGAGTTAATTTTTTCCAATATTTTTCTATTTAAATTTTACCATAAGTATAAAAATAGCATTGAAAAATGCAAAAATTATAAAATCATAAATTATTGGCAGTTGCATCTTAATCGATCGTTAAACACCTGAAAAGATGTTTCTTTCGAATGCAAGGATATTTCCTAGCATTGATGTAACAACGCTGGCCTACAGCGTATTAAAAATATAAAAGTATTGGAGAATTTCGACGGTGGTTCGCAAGTCTCGGTAGCTCAGCGGTTAGAGCATTGGACCGGATTTCCAAAGGTCGCTGGTTCGATTCCAGTCTGAGAATTCACTTGTGGCCGAGTTAATTTTTTCCAATATTTTTCTATTTAAATTTTACCATAAGTATAAAAATAGCATTGAAAAATGCAAAAATTATAAAATCATAAATTATTGGCAGTTGCATCTTAATCGATCGTTAAACACCTGAAAAGATGTTTCTTTCGAATGCAAGGATATTTCCTAGCATTGATGTAACAACGCTGGCCTACAGCGTATTAAAAATATAAAAGTATTGGAGAATTTCGACGGTGGTTCGCAAGTCTCGGTAGCTCAGCGGTTAGAGCATTGGACCGGATTTCCAAAGGTCGCTGGTTCGATTCCAGTCTGAGAATTCACTTGTGGCCGAGTTAATTTTTTCCAATATTTTTCTATTTAAATTTTACCATAAGTATAAAAATAGCATTGAAAAATGCAAAAATTATAAAATCATAAATTATTGGCAGTTGCATCTTAATCGATCGTTAAACACCTGAAAAGATGTTTCTTTCGAATGCAAGGATATTTCCTAGCATTGATGTAACAACGCTGGCCTACAGCGTATTAAAAATATAAAAGTATTGGAGAATTTCGACGGTGGTTCGCAAGTCTCGGTAGCTCAGCGGTTAGAGCATTGGACCGGATTTCCAAAGGTCGCTGGTTCGATTCCAGTCTGAGAATTCACTTGTGGCCGAGTTAATTTTTTCCAATATTTTTCTATTTAAATTTTACCATAAGTATAAAAATAGCATTGAAAAATGCAAAAATTATAAAATCATAAATTATTGGCAGTTGCATCTTAATCGATCGTTAAACACCTGAAAAGATGTTTCTTTCGAATGCAAGGATATTTCCTAGCATTGATGTAACAACGCTGGCCTACAGCGTATTAAAAATATAAAAGTATTGGAGAATTTCGACGGTGGTTCGCAAGTCTCGGTAGCTCAGCGGTTAGAGCATTGGACCGGATTTCCAAAGGTCGCTGGTTCGATTCCAGTCTGAGAATTCACTTGTGGCCGAGTTAATTTTTTCCAATATTTTTCTATTTAAATTTTACCATAAGTATAAAAATAGCATTGAAAAATGCAAAAATTATAAAATCATAAATTATTGGCAGTTGCATCTTAATCGATCGTTAAACACCTGAAAAGATGTTTCTTTCGAATGCAAGGATATTTCCTAGCATTGATGTAACAACGCTGGCCTACAGCGTATTAAAAATATAAAAGTATTGGAGAATTTCGACGGTGGTTCGCAAGTCTCGGTAGCTCAGCGGTTAGAGCATTGGACCGGATTTCCAAAGGTCGCTGGTTCGATTCCAGTCTGAGAATTCACTTGTGGCCGAGTTAATTTTTTCCAATATTTTTCTATTTAAATTTTACCATAAGTATAAAAATAGCATTGAAAAATGCAAAAATTATAAAATCATAAATTATTGGCAGTTGCATCTTAATCGATCGTTAAACACCTGAAAAGATGTTTCTTTCGAATGCAAGGATATTTCCTAGCATTGATGTAACAACGCTGGCCTACAGCGTATTAAAAATATAAAAGTATTGGAGAATTTCGACGGTGGTTCGCAAGTCTCGGTAGCTCAGCGGTTAGAGCATTGGACCGGATTTCCAAAGGTCGCTGGTTCGATTCCAGTCTGAGAATTCACTTGTGGCCGAGTTAATTTTTTCCAATATTTTTCTATTTAAATTTTACCATAAGTATAAAAATAGCATTGAAAAATGCAAAAATTATAAAATCATAAATTATTGGCAGTTGCATCTTAATCGATCGTTAAACACCTGAAAAGATGTTTCTTTCGAATGCAAGGATATTTCCTAGCATTGATGTAACAACGCTGGCCTACAGCGTATTAAAAATATAAAAGTATTGGAGAATTTCGACGGTGGTTCGCAAGTCTCGGTAGCTCAGCGGTTAGAGCATTGGACCGGATTTCCAAAGGTCGCTGGTTCGATTCCAGTCTGAGAATTCACTTGTGGCCGAGTTAATTTTTTCCAATATTTTTCTATTTAAATTTTACCATAAGTATAAAAATAGCATTGAAAAATGCAAAAATTATAAAATCATAAATTATTGGCAGTTGCATCTTAATCGATCGTTAAACACCTGAAAAGATGTTTCTTTCGAATGCAAGGATATTTCCTAGCATTGATGTAACAACGCTGGCCTACAGCGTATTAAAAATATAAAAGTATTGGAGAATTTCGACGGTGGTTCGCAAGTCTCGGTAGCTCAGCGGTTAGAGCATTGGACCGGATTTCCAAAGGTCGCTGGTTCGATTCCAGTCTGAGAATTCACTTGTGGCCGAGTTAATTTTTTCCAATATTTTTCTATTTAAATTTTACCATAAGTATAAAAATAGCATTGAAAAATGCAAAAATTATAAAATCATAAATTATTGGCAGTTGCATCTTAATCGATCGTTAAACACCTGAAAAGATGTTTCTTTCGAATGCAAGGATATTTCCTAGCATTGATGTAACAACGCTGGCCTACAGCGTATTAAAAATATAAAAGTATTGGAGAATTTCGACGGTGGTTCGCAAGTCTCGGTAGCTCAGCGGTTAGAGCATTGGACCGGATTTCCAAAGGTCGCTGGTTCGATTCCAGTCTGAGAATTCACTTGTGGCCGAGTTAATTTTTTCCAATATTTTTCTATTTAAATTTTACCATAAGTATAAAAATAGCATTGAAAAATGCAAAAATTATAAAATCATAAATTATTGGCAGTTGCATCTTAATCGATCGTTAAACACCTGAAAAGATGTTTCTTTCGAATGCAAGGATATTTCCTAGCATTGATGTAACAACGCTGGCCTACAGCGTATTAAAAATATAAAAGTATTGGAGAATTTCGACGGTGGTTCGCAAGTCTCGGTAGCTCAGCGGTTAGAGCATTGGACCGGATTTCCAAAGGTCGCTGGTTCGATTCCAGTCTGAGAATTCACTTGTGGCCGAGTTAATTTTTTCCAATATTTTTCTATTTAAATTTTACCATAAGTATAAAAATAGCATTGAAAAATGCAAAAATTATAAAATCATAAATTATTGGCAGTTGCATCTTAATCGATCGTTAAACACCTGAAAAGATGTTTCTTTCGAATGCAAGGATATTTCCTAGCATTGATGTAACAACGCTGGCCTACAGCGTATTAAAAATATAAAAGTATTGGAGAATTTCGACGGTGGTTCGCAAGTCTCGGTAGCTCAGCGGTTAGAGCATTGGACCGGATTTCCAAAGGTCGCTGGTTCGATTCCAGTCTGAGAATTCACTTGTGGCCGAGTTAATTTTTTCCAATATTTTTCTATTTAAATTTTACCATAAGTATAAAAATAGCATTGAAAAATGCAAAAATTATAAAATCATAAAAAAAAAAAAAAAAAAAAAAAAAAAATGGTGTATTGTTTTAAAAACAACATTACTTTTATTTTCTACTTTTCTACCTCAATAAACAATCAATAGTGAGGAATATCCTAAGACCGTACCTTGCGTGCCAACCCTAAATGCAGCCACTTCAGACCAGACGAATAAATAAAACATGGACGCGTAATGCACTGGGCTTACCGCTCCAGAACTGCGGAGCGCATCAAATATTTACCTGTTTTGATATTATGCCCTCCTGGTAGGAAATGTGGATCAAAGATTTATATAGCAACGAAAAGTGTACGTTGGGTGTATTGGAGTAGATGTTAATGTTGTCTAATTTAACTATGAATGCCTTAAACTTCTTGATTTTATTGAATGAAGACATATTATCAGGGTTCTGAGGTGATAAAAACTCAATGTTGCGCAAGCTTTAAAGTGTTGCATGTAAAATGTTGTCCCTTTGTTAGCTTGTATCAAATTTAATTGGAATTGTGTATGTTAATTTAATACAAACAAATTGATTTACAATATCAACATTATAAGTAAATAAATACAACATCAATTAACTTTGACCTAACAAATGTGCAATGTCGCGTTATTCATTACAATATCGCCAACAATAAATTAAGTTCAGTTGTTTACTCAAACCAGCACAATAGGTAATTAGATAAGAGTTGTTGTAACCTTTAAACTCACACCCTAATGAGGATCAATTAATAAAACCGCCATTTTCCCATATAAATAAAAGAAACGGCCTAATTTCACTCGTACCCTCATTAATTAGTTGAATTAACCTGAAACGTCGCTTTAAAAGCCTCAAAAAAAACGTTACAGGCAACATAACGTTCGCTTTGTTTTTGATAAAATTCAAAGTAATGGTAAAGGATTTTGTCATTACAATACTGTTTTGTAAGCCTTGTAACTTGGTGTACAATATTGACGTTTTTTCATCTACGACGAGGAAACGCTTAGCCTTCACCATATCAAGTCAAGTAACGATAGAGCTGAAGTAGTGCATTTCTCCCGGAAAGCTCAAACCATAGAGAAACTGGCTATTTTGTCTCTAATCGCCGGGAGACAAAAATACTGAAAACATTATTAAGGCGACAGCTTGTTGATATTGGTAGCTATAAATAACTAAAGCGAACATAGATAAGTACTATGA
Source organism: Chrysoteuchia culmella (assembly GCA_910589605.1). Classification (NCBI taxonomy): domain Eukaryota; kingdom Metazoa; phylum Arthropoda; class Insecta; order Lepidoptera; family Crambidae; genus Chrysoteuchia; species Chrysoteuchia culmella. Next base: position 9,425,722 of record OU342654.1, on the reverse strand, counting down.
CATCAATATTTAAAAAAAAAAAATTAACACATAAGTTTCGAGTCTGTAAATTACAGCAGAATTCATAGTGTAAATAAAATTGATTGCTGTCCTGTACAAGAAGCACCCAACGGAGAGACAAAATGTCAATACATTTACTGCTACTGCAGCATACCTACCTAGTATCAACAACAAAAAAAATATTTAGAAATAGAGCTAAAAGAAACAAAAAGATGACTTGAAACATTATTACTACGATGGTATATCAAGTCACAGCATCGAAAAGATATGCAGAAGCTCTTTTATAAAAAAATAAGTTTCCGAGATTACAAGTTCTGTAAAACAAATAACACAGACTTTGTTCTAGATCAAATAGCTTTATCTATGTCCATGGAAACCAACATATGTACACATGTATAAAATATTTTTTTCGAAAACCTTACAGAAACAAATACAAAACAAGCGTTTCCCTCTAAATTAGCTTTTGATACGACCATCAAAAACTCATTTCCAAAGAAAACAAAAGCATCAAGAAAATTTCTAATTCTTACCAATCTAAATCCAATTACTTACACCCCTATTGCTTTCCAGGAAAGCGTGTTATTTATCTATAACTCAACCAAGTTGTGTATACATATAATTGTTAAGGGGTGGTGCAACTAGTGGCGTTCATAAATTATCAGGGTTATAGAGTTGGTCGATTGTCACGCAACCAGTCGCCGCTTTTCTACGGTGACATATCCAAGTTATTATGGATTGCTTAGGGTAAGAAGTTGAAAGTTTTCTTTACAATTTCTAAGTTGGTAGAAACTTATTGTTACGTAATAAAACAGAAATTATACGTTTGAAGTTAATTCAAAAAGTATACTATTAATGATAGTAATTAAAACATCCAATAAAAAATCAAAAATACCTATTATTATGGAAAGTCATACACAATTTCAAAACTATACTAATGTAAAACATTGGGCAGAGAGTCAGATCTAAACAATGTCTCCAGAATATGCTAACTGATAGCCAACCGGAAAAGTTTAGGTTACGTAAAAAGTAGGTAGTAAAGTTAACTGTTTTTTTTTTTAAATAGGTATATTTATTTTCGATTTTTCAATACTTGATATCGGTTGTAGTAGTAGTTTTATCTGCAGTAGTAGAGATGTGTTCTCAGCCATAGTGGCTAATCCACATCTACTTAAAACACTTCCACAAAACACCACTGTGTCACGCAATAAATAAAAAATTAAAATAATTGCAATTTTATGTCTGACTATGTAATAACTAATAACATAGTAGCTAGCAACAACTGTAATTAGTCAGCATAAATTTAAGTTCTCTAAAACAATTAGCGCATGCACTAAGTCACAAATAAACTTGCAATTATTCGAACAGTTACCGTTGTTTAGTTTGTCTAAGTCTAGGTTTAATTGCTTGCTGTTCTGCAGTGAATCAGTCGCTGTCTAGCTTGCCTGTAATTGTGGTCTGTCTGATTTGGCCGTTTTCTTGGGTAACAACCGTGCAAAGCCGTCAATTTGTACCCACCGTCTGATCTGCCATCTTGAAATGTGGTTAGCGCGCTGTATTTGAGCTTTGCAAAATTTTCACACGAGATATTCGCGTGAATGCAAATTTCAAAATTTGTCAGACGAGGTTGTGGGATGAGAACGTTTGTGGAAATTTTAAGGAGTTTTGCTTTGAAAAACTCTCTTCTATCTTAGCAAATAATATGATAATTCGAATTGAAGTGCACATTAAAATATCAGGGAGCATTAAAAGAATTGTTCAAGATGACGCGGATGCCATTTTAATAAAAAAAAGTATTTTTGTGTCTAATATTGTTTGAGGAATATTATAACTTCGTTTATATAGAAAGGTCATACTAGCAGCAGTTTACTTAATGAACTTCATGGCGATTTTTCACTATATTAGTCGACAACTAATGAAAAGGAGTAATGTTGCGATATAACAACTTTAACTACAGAAATATCCAGTACACAGTCTGGTACGCGTTTTACACAAAAAAAATACACTTGTTTCCAACCAGAAAACTAAACATCTCTTTGCTTTATTTATGTCTGACGTATTCGCAGGAACACAGAGTTCCGAGTGAACAAAACTGAGCAACATGGCTTTGTACCGATTGAGTTACGGTTTAATTCGTTCAGTTGTGGTTAAATTATCTGATTTAACTTTTGAACGTGTTATTTAGTAGTCGCAATTAAAGTCTGTCTGGGCTTTGTTTTCCTTTGTTACATTTTATATAACTTTTCATGGAACTTACAGACAAATTTTAATTTACTTAATTCAACAGACAGCATTATTTATGAGTGGGTATAAGATAAATAATACAGGGCATAGATGCGAACCTTGAAGAACGTCTGCGGTAAGGGAGCGATCGCCCATTACAATGGGAATCAGGTACATTAGATTACAAATAAGAGTCACACAAGAATAAACTGTAACTACTACAACACCTTCTTGATACGATAAATAAGGATTAGATAGCACCATGCATTTTACAAAACAATCGGTGCTAAACGGCAAACTATCTTAACATAACCCAAAGTGAAAGTAGGATATCTATACAAATGACTGTTTTACCTAAATGTGTCGTTATTTTATCTCGACTTTTAAGTGCAGCAACACCAGGTTATCGGTAATACTACTGATTTCAACTTTCAAGTAAGACTTGCGCAAACGCAAGACGCCAATTGTGTCTTCTGCCAGTGTTAGGAGTGCCACTTAGTGAGTCATCCGCCTACACATTAACTTCTTAGATGTTTTGTCAGCTTAAACGTAAGGTAATAACGTGTTAAGGAATTAACGCTATCAATCTGCGAAGTGGAATTTCGTAATGCTCAACCCACATTAAGTTACTCTTTGTTGATTAAAATTAATAATATAAATAATAATTGATACATTTGAATGTTATTTTAAATCCATCCTTGACACTCTTGGTAGAGAATCCCTTATTACGTTTAGTTAATGAAGGGTTCTGTTTTAAAAAAGTGGAGTATTTATGGTAAATTTTAAATAGAAAAATATTGGAAAATTAACTCGGCCACAAGTGAATTCTCAGACGGGAATCGAACCCGCGACCTTTGGAAATCCGGTCCATTGCTCTAACCGCTGAGCTACCGAGATTTAAGTCTCCGTAGTTCAGCGGTTAGCGGCCAGCGGCTCAGCGGTTTAGCTCGGTAGCTCAGACTTAAGTCTCGGTAGCTCAGCGGTTGGAGCATTGGACCGGATTTCCAAAGGTCGCGGGTTCGATTCCCGTCTTAGAATTCACTTGTGGCCGAGTTAATTTTCCAATATTTTTCTATTTAAAATTTACCATAAGTATAAAAATAGCATTGAAAAATGCAAAATTACAAAATCATAAAAAGTGGAGTATATTATATATTCTTTAATTTTAGTAACAAGAACAACAAACAAGCAAATCCGTCATTAAATATTACGTTATTAAAGGGTGCATTTATCTCAGAAATGTGCTGTCTCAATAACTATTGTTCGTACATATATACTCTATCGATAGAATAAGTTTTGAATGGTGTGCAGGGATTTTCAAAAAGGCGCCACATACATTTGTGGTATTGTCCTATATCAAGACTCATCAAGCAGAAGCTCAACACATTCCGTACGACTGCCGAGACATTATCCCAAATAATTCGTCTCAATCCCGGAATAAATAAAATCCCGCAGAGTTGTCGGTGTGTCATCGAGGGCGTGTTCCCGAAGTTTATGGCGCGAGTGACGCTTCGTCCGCTGCAACTGCGCCGGTTTCATTAGCGCGGTCTATAGGGTTGGTGATGTTCATTTATTGTTTAGGGGTGATTTAGCAAAATATATTATTTTTCAGTCCCTTTTTTTTCCAGTTTTCTGCAATACTATAGGGCTGAATACCTAGGGCTGATTATCTAACGAAAATTTCGGTTCAGTTTGAGTTTCATCACTATTTTGACTGTCACTGTATACAAATGTGACACTAATGACAGCGCGAAACTGGTTGCTAGGTGATTTTTTGTTAGTTAATCAGCCTGCCTTTAATTGGGCTGAGCACTTAACTGTGACTAAGTATAATAGATTAAAGTTTAAAGATAAAAAAAGAGATTGAAATAAGCCCCTAAAATGAACATAAATATAAAATGAATCTTATTTTTCTTAATCTTATTTATATTATTATTCTCATTGTTTAACCAACTCAAAGCATGAACAATAGTTATTTGTTATGCAAGAATGGAAAGTTAGATTTAGCGGCGAGTTACCTTCATTGTAACCTGAGCAAGTGAAGGAATCTAGAATTAAACCACGAGCATAGCGAGTGGTTCAAAGATTGAATTCTAAGCGTAGCAAGGGTTTCAAAGGTACGAGAAGCTAAAACTTTTCTGTCGAGCGCAACACACAATTTTTCACCTAACAACAGGAAGGAACATTTTATGATTGTTTCCGCGGTCAACTTCCGGTAAAAAATTCAATCTTTTCCTTCACTTGCTCAGATTTTAATAGAGGTAACTCGCCGCTAATAACCAACTTTCCAGCCTTGCATAACAAATAACTATTACAGCCTATCAAACTTTATATTCTTCATAATAATAATTAATGTATTTCTATAACTTTTAATACTTTGATGCCATCCTTGAACCGTGTGAATGTAAGGAAGTGCGGGGGTGTGCGCATGATTCATTGCGTCGTCGCTATACTTAACGTTTATTTTTGGACGAGGTGCCAATAATGGTTGCTACACCGCTGTAATTATTGCATCTCCTTCATATTTATAAGGTGGCTGTGTCGGAAATAATTTTAACATCATAATTATATTCCGCATGTCTTATCAAACTCGCTGTATATTGATTATACTCTTAAATATTGATGATACATATTGATGATACACTCTTTGGAACGTAAAAAGTTTACACCTTCATGAATAAGATTGATATACCAATATAGCAAAATATAGTAAACTAGCGGCCGCCCGCGGTTTCACCTGCGTTCTTCCCGTTCCCGTGGCAATATTGGGATAAAATGTAGCCTATGTTTTAATGCAGGCTATCTTATATCTGTGTGTCATATTTCATCCAAATCGGTCCAGTAGTTTTGAGTAAAAGAGTAACAAACAAGCAAATGAACAAACTGACATACTTACGCATTTATAATACTAGCGGCCGCCCGCGGTTTCACCTTTGTAGTTCCCGTTCCTGGGGGAATATCGAGATAAAAAGTAGCTTATTTTTTAATCCTGGCTATCTTCTATCTGTGTGCTAAATTTCATCCAAATCGGTTCAGTAGTTTTTGCGTGAAAAAGTAACAAACATGCAAACATCCAAACATCCTCAAACTTTCGCATTGAATGGTACACAACAGGCCGTATTCGTAACAGAACTTACAAAAAGAAACAAACAGTTTATCTTTATCACAATGTGTAAGGAGAGCGAAATAAAATGCTCGAATCCAAGCAAAGAGAGTGCCTAATGTATGATAAAATAAAAAAATACAAGGGACAAGTGCACGAGTAAGACAGAGAAGCAAAGAAGACTAACTTGCACTAAACTTAAGAATCGCCTAAGGCTATTCTTGTCTTTCTTAATCTTAATAAAATATTGCTTTGCACTAACCATATGACGTTCTTAAAATACACTAAGGCTATTTTTAACTTACGGGCCCAATATTGAGCGTCTAAATCTTAAGCTATTCTTTATTAACCGACTTCAAAAAAGGAGGAGGATCTCAATTCGGTTGCTATAATTTTTTATTTTTTTATTTATTTTATGTATGTGCACCGATTACGCCGAGATTTCTGAACTGATTTCCATGATTCTTTTTTTGTTCGATGCAGAATAGTTGCCAATTGGTCCCATAAAAATTTGGTTTTGTTTGACCCAGTACTTTTTATGTTATGAGCATTTTTATAAATTTCATTTCATTGTTGACTTGGACGATGTAGTATTTACGATAATTTTGTTTAAAATGTACATGAAACCTTATCTAATCTAGAAAACCCTGCTGTAGTTTGTTTGACCCAGTACTTTTTATGTCATGAGCATTTTTATATATTTCATTTCATTGTTGACTTGACGATGTAGTATTTACGATAATTTTGTTTAAAATGTACATGAAACCTTATCTAATCTAGAAAACCCTGCTGTAGTTTACAAAAGCCTATTACAGACACTAAAAAGTAAAAAAAATCTGCGTTAAAAAAACCGACTTCAAAAACTAAAAAGCAAAAAATAAGCCTTTTGGAGTCGGTGCCAGCCAAGGCAAGAAAAATAAAAGAATAGGAGCTTAAAGTAGAATGTCTTGGCTGCCACCGACTCCAAAAGGCTTATTTTTTGCTTTTTAGTTTTTGAAGTCGGTTTTTTTTAACGCAGTTTTTACCTATAAAGTAAGTTGGATAAGAATACTGGTGGGTTGACTGGTAGAAAATGCCTATGGCATTAAATCCGCCTATGTACATCCAATTTGTGCATGAAGTATTAAATAAATAAATTAAATAAATAGCCTTAGGCGATTCTTAAGTTTAGTGCAAATGGATGTTAGAGATTTATAAAAAGATCTCTATTAAAATTAAAAGTCATAAAAAAGATGTCTCCGGCCTGGGCCCTATTTAATAAACAGAAAATTACAAATTGTAATCTACAATGACAATTTACAATTTATAAATTTCTGTTTAATAAAAAATACAATTTACAGCACCATGCTAGAAAATCTACAAAATTGTAGAATTAAACAGGGCCCTGATAGCCAGCTCGTGAAAATAAATCTGTCATACTGATCATTTTCTTATCTCAGCCGTAAATGTAGACGGACCGCGGTATTTTCAATCAAAAATAAAAACAATATGCCTCTTTTTACATCAGCCAGTAGTTTATGGGAATATAATTAACTTCACATAGATAACTTTTCAACTGCTTTCTCTATTACTTTGTTATCGAGGGTCGAAAAGAAAACAAACTTCGTAGTTATAATAAATCACTAACGAACGAGACTTTTTAGTATTCCATTAAAACAAAGATAACGAAATGAATTGTTGTGAGAAATCGTTTTTCGTATCATTCGACTATATCTTTGTATATTTTACTTACAAAGAATGTGACTGTTATTAGATAGTTTGTTTATATCTCTTGTCCATATATTTCAGATTTAATGACGTTACAAAAAAATATTCTTGCTCTGCGATTTATTTGCGAAAAATCCAGTTTTATATCTTTGTGAAATATATTGAACAAGTATAATTAAAAATTTAAGCCGAGGAAAGGATAGCGCAGTCCTCGATTGAGTTTTTCCCACACAATCCATATTTATTATTGACGATGTATTATCAACAATATTAGGTCAGTTCATACAAAGAAGTGTATAGAAATGGTTTTCGTATAAAAGCGTACGTGCTTCGCGTAAAAAGCAAGGTATTTCATCTAGTGAAGAGCTTTTTTAAGTCCAGGAAACGCTATATAAAATTCAGGTTCACCTGTACTAACTTTTTGGTACAATATGTTCAACAGATTTGCAGAACTAGTAAAACAGAAACAAACTCAGGTAATATCACAGCCTATAAACTGTAGTACCATTTTAATGGGAAGATAACACTTTGCATAGATCTGACAGTTAGCATAGATGTGTGTTTCGAACTCCTTTTGTTAAAAGTTGTAAAGTAAGCATAGACAAAGTTGCTCGCGCGGTCAGTAAACAAATAAACCAATCAAAATGTTTCCTAAAACCCCTTTTGCGTCACAAATTTCATACAAAAGGAACCAAATGGCCGAATTTATTTCGCACAAGTTCATCCATTTGACTAACAACAGAAACTAATACAATTAGCGTCGTGGGAAAACCGTGAATGATCGTCGTTTGGCGTAACTTTTCATTTTAGAACCCCACACGGACAGACAAAACCCATTAGGCCAGTGATAATGCACTTCGCCCAGGTATTGTTTTGTTTTGCCAGCTATGGGGGGCAATTTGGATACCGATAGAATTTTATATTTGGGAAGGAATAATCTTAATCGTTAAAAACGTTCTGAATAACTGCCACATAGGCAGCAGATAATCCTATTCCGAATTTATTTGCCCAACGTGAATTAGACCTTTAGTACTTCTATTTTGGTAGATGTTAAGCAATAATCGTACCTACTGAATCGTAATAATTTGGAACTGGATTATTTTATAAAAGGATCTAACGGAATCCATCTAACAAACAAATAAATACCACCGCAAAATAAAAAAAAAGAAACGAAACATTTGAGACAATACGCTAATAACAACAAAAGTTTTCAAACCTCAAAATAGAGTCATAAATTAACATACACGATACAGCAAACTTATTAAAAGAGTTATTACTCTCGCTCGACCGGCAAATTAATAAATGTGCAGCACTTCATCAGTGTCATTGTTGTGCACATTTTAATTTTCTACCGATTCAAGTATACGCCCTCAGGTATTGTTTAGTGTTGCCAGAACGAACAAAGGTTGGTTCCCGTCTCATCTGCGCACCTATTACGATCCATTGTCGGGGCTTGTAGGAAATTAAAATGCAGTATTGTGTGCCCTCGCATGCCTGGAAAGGGGTACCTATTGTTCTATTAGGATGATACAAACGCCTTAGAAAGTTCTATTTACCATTAGATACTCTAACATTGCCTATTTAGGTTATGAGCACGATCGATAACGCTGTTGTTTGCTTTAATGGATTGCGTATATGGTTTATTTCAAGCTCTATAAGTCTTTTGAAGATTTTCGTCGGCATTTCATAATACTTACCCAAATATAACTCCATTCCATGGACGATTAACAGCCATCACCAGCAATTTTAACCTTTCCAACAACTGCTGAGAATGCTGATTGAACCCAATACTAATGCATAGAAAGAAGCTGGGCCGTAACTCGCTACGCAGACCCCATTGCTGATTTGAAGAAATCTTTAAGATAATTACTCAAAATATTATGTAGGTAGGTACTTATCTATTTAAATACCGTACTTGCTTGTCAGCAAACAAGATTCAGTTTAAATGTAAAAGTAAAAGCTTAAATGTATGTAAAGCAAACGCCTGAAATAAATACAAAACAAGCCAAATAACTGGCTACCAATATTATCCGCTTAATCACGCCACCCAATTCTTCGTACTTGACATCTATTCAGCCCTTGAGAGTGACATCTCACTTCGTTAAAGATTACGACATAAATACTGTAAAATTTCATCTCCTCCCATGGGCCCCGGTACAAAATTAGCTACATGATTCAGTAACTTTCTCCCCCCAAAGTTATCCCGTGTAATTTTCCTCTAGGCCAACTTATAAAACAACTTATAAAATGTTGCCTCTGGTTCGCAAAGTTTAAATTGTTGGCTTCTTTTTTCACTATCTTCCTACTGCACTCACTTTTTCCTATTTAAACTTTCTTATTTTTATTCGAAAAGAGCCTCTTTGGTCACAACTTTTTATTGGATTCAATAGCAGTCATACTTTTCGAGAATAGAGTTCGAAATTGTTTACATTTGAAACTTTGCAGGATGTTTTTTAGCTTTTTATTGTAACTCTGCTAATACTTTTTATTCCAATGACGGAAATTCAAGCAATAATTAAATACTATTTTTTTTAATAATATAGAGAAATAAATAAAAAAGTATCGCTTATCTATTTGAATTTCAGACCACTTGAATCCCAATAAAAATCTTATAACGATTATCAGCAGGCATCTAAGTCTTATAAGCTCATTGCTTTATTATAAACACTAGCACATGACGTATTTTATAGGGTTTCAATACAATCAACTGTCGTAGAATGTAAGTTGTTTATTGCACCGTTATGTACAGTCCCTTGCTCGTGTCAAAACATTACAAAACGGTGTCTTCATTGAGAGCAACAAAAACACCACAATGTTATTTGACGATAAAGGAATTCCTTTCTTATAAAAGCGTAGTCACACCTTAACTAAACAAATAAAATGTCTATCTGCTTCTACGCTCGCCAAGTTGCCATTCGATTGCTCTTACTTTAGTCGAGGGCACTCGAATTAAGCGGTCGAGAATCGGACACATTACCGCTGAGTTAAAACCGCTGGTGCGCTCGCGAATCGTTCCCGTTAATCTTTTTGTCCCCCAGTATGCACTTCTTAGAACGACAATTCAGATAAGTATTTATGGTGACTGTACATTCTCTTAAAACAAAATTAACATAAAGTTCTCACTTAGTCAAAACAAACTCGAGCGTCATTTGTTACACGTTTGTTAAATGGTCGCGAACTGCCTCAGGCACAGCGCACATTACGTGGGGAAGAATAAAAATTTAAATAAAGACTCATAATTTTTAACCCTTCGACCCCACGCCGCTTTACGTACGTTATACGTTCATAAAGTATATCAGCGTTCACAACCCGCGTCACTTGAATAGCCTCTATCTCCATATCTTTGCATAAGGTATCACCGTATGTGGAAATTCCGTGTGTGATGTGCCGAGTTGTATCGCAATTTGTAAACACACCTTTGCCGTCAAAATTCGCCGGTCGCCATGGCAACACCCTCTGCGGTTCGGCCCTGCTGCAGTTGGAATTGTTTTGAAATTTCCGACAGAGCCTCTGTTTAATCTCGTGTTAAAAGCAATAAAATAACTCAATATACGAAACATTGGCAGCTACAGCCATCAAAACGGAATGTTCTTGTACAACAATAAAATATTCGGCGTTTGCGTTTAATCTCATTTTGATAAATTCAAAGATATTCTCAAAAGGTATAAATTTGTTTGAATTAAAGAAGAATATTTAGAGTACTATAGTAGCTTAAAACAATCTAAACTAATAGCCACCCATAAACACGAAGGCCTAAGTTATCACGCGTAATAAAAACGGGGTCCATCAACGTCAATCCGGTAGGCCTTTAATCTAACCTGCGGTGTACCAGGACACCATAAGCACTGAAGTGATATAGGAAACAAGGGACGGTAATTGCTCGTTAAAGTTCATGGACCGTGGAGAGGCGAGACGGGGGTAAAATATACCACATACCGGGACGATCGCAATACGCATCAAGCGAAGTGTTATTGATATGCACATGATATGTGCTATCTCAAAATCCGAGCTATAAGCGAGTGAATTGGATTTCAATGGTTCCCTGCCACTTAATGGCCACTTGAGCGGGAAGTATCTAGGGAAATCCTCTTTATCGCACATTTTGGAGATAAGTCCGTTGAGCCACTTTATTTTATAAAAGGCACCATTTCAAAAATGGTCTTTTCTTAACAAAAAAATAATTAATGAAATCGAACTTTCTTTAAAATAAAAATACGGCCTGACGTAGTTACTCTGCAATCAACATGATCTTACAAAGTTTTTAAAATATGTACGTGTTTATCAATTCCAAAAATAACTGACAGGTAAAATTCACATAAGTTTTAACTTGTAAGAGTTGTAAATAATCTTGGTGGTAAAAATCTTAGCCTATCCCAAACTTTTCAAACACCCCGTATCTCGCGAGTGCCAGCCAATACCAATACTGCCAATTCACTATTGAACAAAATGAGAAGTCCACTTAAAAAACATGTGATGGCAGTAGTAAATCAAACTGAACTTCACATTTCACGAGATTATCACATAAAAATACCATTTGGAAAATATTAATATTCCTGCTTTTCCCGTGGGTTTTCCCCAGATTACTGACAACAGAACTAAAACGGAAAAGCTCCAGCCTGCGATTGTTAATGATAAGTAACTTTTTATAGGGTTACAGCATCGGCGAGCAAAACTGTATTATCTAACTAACTCTAAGTGCTTTGGATCCAAAGGCATGTTCAGTCGTTTTGAACCCGGCTTCACAGCTGCTATCAAATTTTTTATAAGTATTGCCAATGTTTTAGCATTTTCTTATTGTTAAATGAGAAATTAAAATAGAATTAGGTATGTAGGTGGGTACAATATATTGACTGATTATTTTGAACTTCCTGCTCATCGTATAACGTAGTAAAACTAGATTGCCCCGCCATGCGCCAATATTGATGATACGGGCAATGCAGTTTTGAGTTTTAGTACGAATATGAATTGCGAAATGGAGGGTATGTATGAAATGTTAAGTGTATACTCGTAGAAGCGTCCGAACATGAAATCCGTTTTATGATTCAAAGTGGATTTGGCAAAATAATTTTACTATTGTAATATATTCTGCTATTATAAATATGAAAGTAACTTTTACCCTAATTAATTAAATACTTAAGTAAAATTATGTACCGCAAATTTTGACTTTAAATTAACGAACGAAAAAACCATATCACTAATCAACAAAGGTATTTTAATATCTACAACCTTTAAAATTTGTGTTTAAATGCAAATGTTTGTTTAAATAGTTACATTTTAGGAATCTACTTCAAACATTTTTGGAACTTTGTAAACATGAGGGTATTCTTCAAAATATTACATTCAAACCCTTCATATTCTAGTCCCATCGATATTAGGAAAGCAAAAAATTTCACGTCAGATAAATGCTTACAGTTTTCAAAGTAAAGATAAATCTGTGACAAATGTATAAACTATCGGTGCTTAATTAAAAATAACCTCTTTCATAACGTGCATAAAGCTGATAATTTACTCTAACTTTAATCACTTTTTAAAAAGGGTTGTCACGTCAATATACTGAAATATAAAATGTCCAATACAGAGAGTACTTCATACCACCATAGTTACTTCAAAGGAGGCAAGTTTTAAACTATGTAAAGGCAAAAAATAGTAACATTGAAAACATTCAAAGATTTTTTTTTGTTTAACCCAAATCAATTTTGAATTACAAATGGAAAGTGTTTAGAGACTTTAATACATCAAAACTGATTTGTTTAAAATTTAATAAAACCGGTTCTTTCATTCCGAAACTCTACTCTTGACCGAGTTGAGAGAGTCTCAAGAGCCCAACAGCTGTGTTGCCAGCTGCGTCTCGTCACAAATCACCAGAAGAAATACACGGAGTACAAACAAAATGTCTCTAATATATGCATTGTTTAGTCGTGTATAGTTTGCTCTGTATCGACAAATATTTGCCCAAGCGGTTTGATGAATGGGCAAGGAAAAACATCGGTGCATGTCTTTTGTTTATTATTGTGTGCATTGGGATTTCTTTGCTTTCATATTTAGTCGTAGTGTGTTACGTATGACTTTGGAGTGTTTTAATTCATTGTGTATAGGTATAATACACACAGTAGCTCCTGTTTTCATAATTGATTTTGAAGTTACTTAGGTAATTCAGGTAAAGATTTAATATTCAGGTACCTTTAAAAACTTTTTGTAAAGGCAGAAATAGCTGTATAATCTCAGTGTTGTAATATGTATAGTCTGTAATTTTGTTTATTTCGGTGGAGTAAAATATTCTAAGATAAAATAAAACTATTCGATATCAAGTTAAAGACGCGTAGAAAGAAATCCAACAAAGAAAATCCCGGACAACTTCATAGTAACATTGCTGGGTATCAATAACAATAGTCATTATCTTGAGAGGATTAAACCTAATCTTCAGAATCACAATATCTATCAACACAAAATTCTGCCATGAGTACCTAAATGAATTAAAACTCATTTACCACGAACCACTAACAAAAGCAAATTCTGTAAGGAATTATCGTCTAACAAACGGTAACAGGTGACAGTAACGAGAACGAATAATGTCACCGCCATGACGTACACGTTAGAATAGATAATGGCATACCACGTCAACGATAAGCAAAAGCTACACACACGAACACACGACAAATAACGAGCGTTTAATAATTACGACAAGGGATGTAAATGTTACGATACGGTAAATGTCATCAAACAAAATGTAACGATTCGTTATATGAAACTAAATACATCACTATCAGTATAATGAAAAGTTACTACAGTTAGCTCTAATCTTTATGTTCACTCCTAATTACCCCAAGCTTTTCATAAGCTCTGCATATAATTCTGTCAATTCTTGTTATTATTTATTTGTTCTAATACGCAGGCAATGGATAAATTAAGTTCCTATTAAATTTTCCTTTCATTTATATAATTACTGCTAAACAAATGAAAAAAAATGAAAGCGCTGAGAAAAACAAGTGATAACTGTTTTCGTTGTGATATTTAATTCAAACCCTCATTACTAAATCGAGTCCTCAGGATCTTTAAGCTGAGTCGCTCAAAATGTAACATCATAATAAAAGTAATGTTACAACTTTTCTCAAACTAATGTAAAGTTCATAAATAGAACTAAAACTGTAACTAAACAAAAGAAAAAAAAACAAAAGGTTCATAAACTTTTATATCTGTAACATACTATTACGATTATCGTAATTTATCTAAAAACAAGTGTCAGTGTTTAAAGTCTTTCCAAATGATCAATATTTCACGCTCCATTAAACTTTATCTCTTCAAATTCAATGCTTTCGGGATCTCATAAAATATTAAGTAAATTACATGGGATTTAGGCGAAAGTTATTATTTGTCCTGCGGTAGGTCGAACAACTTTCAACGCAGTTTCTTACGCCTGAGAGTGTAGCAGAGTGACCTTTATTAATATTAGAAATAGCGGTAGTATTCGTATAAATAATTTTGAAAGACGTGAAAGCGCTTCTTTGCGAGTGTGAACAAATCTGAATGCTCATTCTGTGAAGTGCTAATCCGCACCATATGTGTGACAAAAAAATGCCAAAGATAAGGGTCAATTTCGAGAATACGGCTTGCAGCGCATTCATTCAGCTATAAAAAGCGTTGGATCACTGCACGCTTTGACAATGACAAGCGTTTAAGAACGCTGTATATTTATTTGTACAAGTATTCCCTTTTAGCGACGAGATGCAAGACAAAACAAGGAATCTCTAGATAAGTGTTGTACGCCGCTCCGAGACAAGCCGTGCTATATTATGGTAATAGCATCACTTTAGAACGGAAAGGCGCATAGTTGTGGTTGTCGTACAGGATATATTAAATTAAAGCTTTATCTCTTAATGTACGGTTATACTTTAATCTTGATTTATGTACCTACGTCTTGTTTTCGTTTCCGGAATTGCTAATGAAGTTCCCTTTTCTTTTTCTATTTTTTTTTTCTATTTTGCAGATAGACGTGACGTAATAATACTTGCAAGTATAAACGGACAAGGCTCTGGATTACAGAAAATAATGATGAGCAAGACAGATACTTAATGAAATTAGGATGTCTCTGGTGATTGTTGATAAGCTGCATAAAGATATTAGCTAAAATTGTTCTCCGACATTCTAACTCAATGAAGCTAGACCTACTTGTACGTATCATTGGTACTCAAAAACGGATCACTGCGATGTAGAAAAAAATGACAATAATATCGAAAACTGCCCAGTATGAGCCAACTTATTTCGGTAAATAGTCTATATAAACCTAACCTAAAGCTATAAATTTTAGACGAAATACCTTTATAAGAATATTTTATTAGATTCTAATCATAAACAATGCATGAAAAAAGTGCTAACACAGCGGATAGTTCGTCGTCCTCATAAAACATAAGTATTCGGATCAGTCCTGGCAACGACACAAAAACTATCGAATCCGTAATTGAGTCGTCTGAGTCACCAGCACATCTGCTGTGAAATGCGAATGGCCGCGGTGAGGTATGCTTCTGCTGAATTTCAACGTTTTTTAACCATGTCAAAAAGGTTTGCAGTATATTTTCTTTAGGCTAATCCGATAGTGTTTAACGTAGCTCTTAAAAATTTTAGAACATTAGAAGCGACAAATGTTCATCGATAATAATACGGAGGTATTAGAAACCAGAGTTTCTCAAGTCCTGATAGACATTAATAGTTACCTACTGCCTCTGTAGTTCAACCATTTAAATACGAATAAAGACCTATCGAGTTAAAATTTCTAGTAGTGGTGAACTATAAATAAATAATATTATTAAATACCCACCAACCCGCATTAAGACCGCGTGGTGGATCATGGCCTAGTTCTCCTTATCCATTCATAAGGAAGGCCAGTGCCCCAGCAGTGGGGACATTAAAAACGGCTTATGACGAATAATAAATAATAAATATTTCTTACTCACACCAATTTACCTGGCCCCAAAGTAAGCACTGTAAGGCTTGTGCTATGGCATACCTACTGGGGTAACGGATATAAATACATATAATTATACATTTAGAAGTATTTATCTGTAGAAATACATATAAACGTCCATGACTCAGTTACAAATGCTTGTATTCATCATACTTACAAACATTTGCCTCTACCGGGATTCGAACCCGGGACCTCAGAGTAGGCGACACCTTGATACCGGTGTACGTACCACTCTACCACGGAGGTCGTCAATTTGTGCGAGGTAGATAAAACTTCAGTAGTCCTCCTTTGTTTGGTGGAAAAATGAAGGAAAAACTTTGGTTTTATAATGCCTTCTCTATACTGCAGATATTGCAAATGTATTGCAGATAACTTTAACGTTTTGAATCAATAAAAACTGCTGTGAAATATTCAAATATTTAAGTACACGTTACATTATTAAAATGTGGACCTATGGTGTCACCCAGCTACATACAAATATGCCACCGACCACTCCCAGGGGCCCATGCGGTTTAGTTCCGGTACTCTACCAGTCTTTGTTTTGCCCCCCGCTAATAGTACCGGTTGTATTATTTAGCTAAAACCAGGGGACTTCTTTAATGGACTGCACACAACCAGAAACCGAGGGGTGCAAAAGATTTCTTATCAAGAAAAAATTATAGTGTATAATATATAGTGTGGCTGCACATTCAAAGTTCGTACTAACTTACATGAACTAAACCTAAGAAGTGACCCTAATTAACCGGCAAAATGTTAATAAAGTTCGGTGGTTGGTTGTGACTTTGTGAGTGTTGGTTTGGACAGTGCTCAAGATTTTCATTAACATTTCTCCTGTATGTATAAATCTCCATAAATTCCAATTAAATCCAATCTAGTTTGACGCATTATTAACAAACATGGAAATTGTTTCAAAAAACCTTGTTCGGTGCGTCTGTTCCTAACATAAATACTGTCGACCCTTCAGAATTGACTTGTAAATCAAGCCACTATCCCCAAGATCAGCACCCTCAAGTTTTGTCCGCATAAACTCACCGCGAAAACGACTTTGTTCATTACTGAACTGCATGCGGGCAGGCTACGGTAATTAACAGATACACCCACGCACGGCGCCATACGGGATCGTGTAATTGAGTTATCGTCGCTCTTCTTTTGTTTTGAAAATCGACTTATAGCCTTTTGCGTTGGTGAGTCGTCTTTTTGTTCTGCTTACTTGTGATGAGTCGACTATTCCATAGCACTGTAGCGTATTAAGGAAGTTGATTATGTAGGTTAAATAAAAACACATTAAAAATTAAAAATATTAATTGGGCAGGTACGAACTTAATTCTTGAATTTCAATGTGCTTTATTCTAAGTGAGTTTCGGATATCACTTAAAAACAACCGTTAAAACTTACAACATCACCCTACCATAAAATTGCCTGAAATACGATAAAACATTTAACGGTTCAACAAAAAGCTCACAAAAAAGTTTTTCCACAAAAGAATCAAGATGCGCACTGATAAAACGCGACAAACAGCCAGCTTCCTAGAAGCAAAAAAACTTACCACATGCAATCTTTTTCCAATAACGACGCATAAAACTGGTGGCAAATCCCCAAGGAATAAATTATAGTTCGTGATAAAGATCTTCAGCCCTCGAGACCCGCACGGCTGTCCCCCAAATGTGACAAAATGAGTAAGTGCCTCTATTTCCAGAGCAAAAATTGAATTAGCACAACCACTAATCATTGTAACTAATAGAGGAAATGATACGTTAAAATTTAAGGGACAGCCCTCATCGTTGATTAATTGATCCAATTTAAAGTTTTAATGGATTTAGAAACTGAAATAACCGTGCTAATCCAATAAGCCCCAGTAGTTTGGGCCAGTGATGCAACAACGATGAATTATGATGTTATTCAAAAGGATAACGACAACATTTTGGAACGAACAACAAACAACAATACTTTAGCAGGTTCGCAATCTAGAAACGTAAAGTCATTTTAGCAACCTTCTTGCATTTTATTCTATAAAAAGCTTTCGCACATTCCCATTTAAATGCGACAATGTAAAACAAAATCAACAGCGGAATCCTACAAAGCGAAACCCTCGGCATAAACTAGAAAGAGTGCAGCGTCAAACAGTTTAACCGAAGAGCCCATAAAGAAGTCGAAGAAGCATAACAATGACGGCGGACGACCCGGGACATTCCCACCAAGTTTATTTTACTGTTCCCACTAAAATGTCCCGTAAAACCCACCCACACGATATAATGCTCATGATATTGTGACCTCTGCCCTCCAATAAGAAATGCCATAGACAAGACGTATCCTTAAGTTATTGTTGCCTGTTCCGTGTACAACAATTTGTAATTCTACTTTTGTCTTTGAACTTAACACAAGGTACTTTGATTTGTAAGCATTAATTACACTTTGTCCAAGCTCTTTTGTTGTTTGTAGGTATGTATTATTTATACTGTACACAAAGTAAAATAGTTATTTCAGAAAACTTTAGTGGAAAAGCTAAAAGAGTTCTAGTTAAGTTGATCGTGAAATTTAGAAATGAGATGAGAAAAATTCAAACATAGTTTTTTCTTTATATTATTTTTGGACCGAGATTAAACTTCATTTTAGTAGCCCGCAATGCACCAATCGTATAAGCTGGCCACAGTCCAGATTCAAGATTGTTTCAGAAATTATACCCGCATCTTGTAAGCTTAATCTAAGTAAGAAAACCTTGCATACAGCAAGAAACAAGACGACAGCGCAAATCCCACTTTAAGATTCCCTATGTAAAGTGACCATTTCGAATGTGAAAATGCTAATAAAAGAGATTCAAATAAAAAGGCTGTATAGAAAGAAAACCTTTCTGAAAGTGCATCGAGTGCAGCAATAAAATAAGTGCTTGCCATTTCATTTTCTCACAATCTGATACGAGCATGAAGCGCAAGATACTCTTGCCAATAATTCAAAGGCAAACGATGTACATGACTGAAATTTATTGCCAACACGTCTGTTTATATCCATTAGTTGGGTTACATGTAGTAAATGAACATTACTCATCGCACATATAACCACTTTGTTTCTTTCCTAGCGTAAGATGTTGAAGGAGGAAAGTTTAACAGGGCTACTCATTTCAGTTGAAATTCAACCGTATTATGAATTTGATTATACAAAAAAATTACTTTATGTAGTAATGGTGAATTATTTATCGGTTTCGTTAACTCTATTGACAAAACAGTCTACTATTTTTAACGTTTGCTTTTTATTATATCGTAGCAAGTCGTAAGGATCAGTACTAGTTCAGTAGTTTGTTCAGTTCAGCTTAGATATTTAGTTTAGTTGACTTATTATTGTCTTACCAACTGACTTTAAATACGTTTAGTACTAAACATTTTTTAAAATACGCTCTGTCACTTTTGACTTCAAACTAATGACTTAAAAATATAATGTCATTTTAAATATGTTTAGCGCTAAATGTATTTATTGACAGTTGGTGATAGACACTCTTAGATTATAGTATAATAATTATATGTAGTATACGTAAGTACCAACTTTTTTTATTATTATGTAGATGTTTCATAAATGGATTTAATGTAGCCAATTCCACACCTTCCGATTTTGTTTTATCTTTTTCCTTTTTATTCACAGTCGATTCCGAATTTTGTGAGAGAAATTTGCTAAACCTGAAAAGGATAATTGAGCGTTTTAGATTTTTTTCGAATCGGATTGAAAGATCATCAAGGAAATAGAAAGCACAACCCTAGATAAAGTCATCCTGATGTATCTTAACGCTAAAGTTTATTGGCCGGGGTCGTTTAACTTGTTTAGTTTTATTGGTCTTAAGCCGTTTATCGTATTAAGACAGGCCCGTTGTTACTGCATTATCTCGCTTTACGTGGGGTGTTTTGATGAACCATCCAATTTCCATTGTTGATACTTCCTATTGGTATCTTTATAGTAATGTTAAAGTTGGGAGCAAGAAGCAGTTTGATTGGTCGAGCTTATGATGACTTCATTATAGACATATTTGGAAGTAATACTTTTATTGGAGCGGAGTAAATACCATCTCCTTTGCCTAAGATATTTCTACCTACGATACACTGTGTTTTTAAAGGCATTAAAATAGTTTTGACATCAAGACCCTATAAGACTTTCTTTCCATGAGAAGTTGTCATGTGCTTATTCATCTTGGGCGTTCTGTTAAAAATGCTTCAATAAGTGTTAGAAAAATGTTGACGTTTCAAAATAATTTTTGAACAAAATGAAATACTTTTTTAATTTGCTTGCTATAAGTAGGATGAAAATTATACAGCTTTCATCAACTCTGGCAAAATTTAGGCAAAGTAGTTAAAAAGTGAGCTAAAAGCTTCAGTCCGTTTCTCGTCCTATGCAGTTTTTACCTCGACGGTGCTACCTAGTAAATACCTACAAACTAACTCAGGATCTCAAAACATTTTGTCTCGTGAATAAATAGAATAATAGACAAAACCCTCGTCATATTTACATATAGACCAAAACACGAAGCCTTTGTTCCGCAGCTCTAATTGGTTCCATCAATAAGTATTCTAATTGAATATTCCCGAGAGACACGGCTTGTTTGTTCACCAGGAATACTGGCGTCAACCGTTCAAAGGCTAATTGATAACGGATGAGCGGGCGGTATGCCAAATGCATGTGACACAAAATCAATAAACCAGTGATGGATGGTGCTGAATTTTAATTAAACTCACATCAACCTGTTAGCTGACAAAATGAGCTTATAATGGCCTATACGTAGTGGTAATAAGCTAAGTGCGGCCACAAGTAGCTGCTTCAACTCTGCTTATTACGTATAAAGAAAACTGTTAACAGCTCGTTTGCAAAGTTTTTGACAAAAACCTTTTATTGAATACACATATACCAAAGTGTATAAGAGTAAAACTTGACAATGATGAAAACAAAGAACTTAAAAAGGTTTCCGCAACTTCTTAACCGCCTCTGTGGTCTAGTGGTACAACCACCGGTATCAGACCCAGGGTTCCCGCGTTCGATTCCCAGCGGGGGTACATATTGTATTGGGTTTGGTTGGTGGTAGGACTTGTTCTAAGTCCGTCTTATCTAAGTCTGACGCCATAACAACAATGTTTACAGCATTTTTGTGTTTCGGCAATTAGAGAAGATAGCCATTCCTCAGTGATTGAGGATTCCGGGAGAGGCTCGCTTCCGTCTTCAGCCTTATCAATACTTAACATCAGGTATGACGAAGGCTAAGAGTCTGCCTATCATTCATAAAAAAAATGAAATTACTCGTACATGACGTGACCATTAATAAGAAATAGGTAAGTAATTATTTCTACCTACTATAGTACCCACCCGCAGCAATACACGTAAGTATTCATTCGTGTATATATTCTTTGCCCGCGGTTTCCACCAAGTGGTTTACTTACCCGTGAAATATAGGGATTTAATGTATCCTATGTTTAAATCCAGGCTATAAACTATTATAAGTATTGTCTTATATATCTACATGACTCGATTTATGAATAAAAGAGAAAATCCATGGAAGTGCCTACCATAACTTGGTAATTTCTAATGCTAAAAGTACCGATAATTTAATTCGTTTTCTCTAACTACCAGGGTACCAGGGTATCAGCAAATCGAACATCTCAGAGTAAATTCAAGATAGGAGCTCGCATTGCCTCAGGCACTCGATATCCGAGCAACGGGAGCGAGAAATTAGATTTCTCATTTGTCGCTTGAGATAACGTATCGTTTATCACTATGGAAGTGACACTTCATCATGTCACCGCCCAGGTTCCTTTACGAGGTTATTGGACTATATAACGTGACGTGAGAAGCCGAACTTTTGAGTCCCCAATTATGATTGTGTCAGACTGGGTGAAGGATGGACACCGATCGAGTTTAGAAAGCAATGAAGTTTCGTATGGCTATGAATTTTGTACGCTACATTAGATTTCTTGTCGTCGTAGATGGAACAGAAGTTGACATAATATAATAATTATGGAGATTATTTAGCTAAAGTGTAGTTTAATATTTCAGTAAAAACATTTAACTACTTTTAATAACAGACAGTCTTCCTAGGTTTGTATTATTTCAAAAAACTACTATTTTAGATTCAGACGTGAAATGTACCTACCTATAGCTTTTAATCTATCACTTTGAGTATGTGCCTATTATCTTTTTAAAATTTGATGTCAAAAAATGTAAGGAGCTTCGAGTCGATGGATACTGTATTTTTTTATCTAACTTTATTTCTGCTAGAGAAATCAAAGCAAATGTTGAAATATTGTAACGATATTAAAAATTTTATTTTATTTTATCGAACTCAGACAATAACGGTTAATGAAAAGACTTAAAATTATCATACACCTCAAATGACTTACTTTGGTACATATTGTCCACACATAAAATATACCAACGTAAGGAATCTTGTGGCCCAAACACATGTCAAGTATGACAGACTTTTTGAAGCCGCTCTTCTCATTTTATGGGAGAACCACATGGGCCAAGGGTTTATTAACAGCCTCACTAATGTAAGTTTTACGAGTAATTTCACGGCTATTCATTCAGGCACGGCAGGGGGCGCTGGTTACTACGCTTATAATAATTTGCCCTGTGACGGCAATTCGCTCCGTTTTCGCTTTTAACGGATAACATCCTCTTTGACGTGTAGGCAAGTACAGCTATCTTTTTTAAAGATCGTCGAAGAAGTTTCTGAACTTGAATTAATATCGTTAAATAATACGATTGTTTTAAAGTTTTTCCTTCTAGAAACATTAAACTTAATGGATAAATGCTACCGAACCGAACACACTGAAAATAGTGTTGACAAACTTTACGATACAAAATACAAAAAATGATTTTTGGGATTGCTTTATAAAACTACTGCCAAAAATTACATTAGAAGAAATTAACTTCATTATATTTTGTGAAGATTGACGTTAGCTACACAAATATAAAAACTTCACTGAAGAAAAATGTTAAGTATAAAATTTCCAATGCGTGTGTTTTGTTTAGGTTCAATAAATTTAACTTAAAACGGAATGCACTCAACTTGGGACCATTACGTTTTATGTGAAACACATTGTTCAATAGTTGGGTTGGTTTTAATATCGTGATATAATGATTTATTGTAGATGGGTGGTGTTGCGATGTAAACATATCGGTAGGAAACTCGAGAGCCGATGTATTCATAACTTCCGTCGCCGCCGATATCGTAAGCGGCTATTGTTCGACATTGTGATTATAATAAAGTTACTTTATCGCTACAATGCAGTTCTCAAACTTCATAAGTAGTCAAATATTTTATAGAAAACTACCTAAGTACATGTTTTATTTTTCAAAAGGAGAAAATTAAAAGTTAAATCTAACGCCACTTTTATGTACATTAATTAATTAGGTAGGTACATAACCTAACCTAAATAGAACAACTTTTACGGATTTCAGTGCACACTGTTTATAACCAGATTTTAGTGGTAAATTATTTAATGGGTTTTTTAAGGTTTCCTGACATTTCGGCACCTTTTCAGCTGGCGTGATCACGGGTGACTCCAGCTGTTGCTGCAATGAATTAGCTTATGTGTAAAAAAATGTCAGTGTCATCGGTTGACGAGAAATCTAAAATATTTAAAAAACCCGGTAGCATACAAAGGGCTTGTACCACCACTTTATTATTTAATTAAACCGGCCTCTCGCGTCTATTCCGTGCAACCATCAACGCAGGACAACCATAAACTGTGTCAAATTAAAAACCCTTTGAACTCACCGTAAACATAATCATAATACGAAAATAAAAAGATCGTTCCGAATGGGAGACATGTGTCCACATGCTAAGAGAAGAACCGTGTATAATGTGAAAGAGTGTGGATGCCGCCTGCCACACTGCAAATTGACACAGTATCTCTGATTTTTTATGGACATTTTAGTTTCTTCAACACTTCTATAAACCTATTAGAATTAGCTACTTATATTGTTTGTTAACCGTTAAATTAAAAGCTTCCACTGAACATCCAAACAGCTATTTCGCAAGTATAAAATGTTAATTCATACGAAAGTTAAATTTTAAATCTTACGTAAAGTTCTTCCCACTCACAGACCTATATCGAGATAGACGAAAAAAGCGCTTCAAACTCTATGAGAACTAGAGTGTAGAATTTTTCGTACCTACGATGATTTTACGAGCGAGATTTAGTGATGTGGAAATGTTATTGACAAGCTCTTGCAAGAAAGCACTGCAGAATTAACCATTTTCGTTTCTGAGAGACGCGTGTTTTCATGGCAATAGTCTCAACCCTGCGAACATAATATAAAACATGGAAGCAGTCAACACCAGTTTCACACAAGAGAGATACGCACACAATAGAAAGTGAAAATACACGAAAATTATCTACTCGTAAAAACATCCTTAAAAGTGGTGTGTTTACGTCGGTATAGGCAGCGTTTCGCTATTTACGCCATTTTGAAAATGACACGGTGCATGCTCTGTGATTGGCAATTTTTCATTCAGCACTGGTGCCAAGAACGAATAGAATGCGATGCGTCACGAAATTTTGCCAACACAGAGCTTGGATGAACTTTGCAACAATAATCAAGAAATGTGTTAATTATTTCTTATTAATAGATGTTAGAAAATTTAAATTTTCTTTTAAATTTTGTTATTTTTAGAAATATTTACCTGTTTGTAAAAGAAAAGAATATATCGCCATCTGGAACGCAAAACAAAATCTACGTTATAAATATTTTTTGACGAAAGTAACTGGCACCCAACCAGCAAAAAGTGGTTTTTAAACTATCCCAGGAGTATCATTGCTCTAGGATTAAATGAGAATTATATCCGCATATAAGTCCGGAAAAAGGCCCACTTTATAAATCTACTTTTGCTTATAACGTATTTATAATAGACCGCTTAAATGCTGTTTACACCTATATAGCTCCTGTAATAGAATTACGTCAATGCAGTTACTCCTGCAAATCTCAATAAAAGTAAGTTATAATCAAAAGTGAGACTAATACGCTCCTCGCAATGCTTCTTTAAGTCCATGTTTTGTGAACAGTTGACTTGTATCACGCTGTGTTGTGTTCTGTCAATGAATTTTTTAAACAACTTGAATTAATGTAAGAAGTATTTATCTTAATCAGAATTTATAATTGTCAACCATAGTAGAAAATCAAAGTTCTTAGTCTTAATGTTACAATATTCGTTGGGGAATGTGAATTCTCTGTGAAACTTATCATGATTTCAAATAAAATTTTAAAGCGCCTCTTCAAGTTGACTTATTTACATTTTAATATTTATAATTTTATTAAGAAAATACAATGTAAGGCTGCCATTTTCTCGGTGAGCATTTCTAAGTGTGACATAGTGCCATTATAAGTTTAATTGGTTCTATATTGGCGAGTGTCAAAACCTGAAAAAATTCGCCATATTGTTACTGATTAGGGTTCCACATTGATAATGTGGAAAAACAAAATCGATTGAGGTTTCAAGTTATAAGAATATTATAAGGGTTTCATTTAAAAATTGTCTTTATTTCCAGAGGTCTCGGGTTCAATTCCCGAACAAGACAAATATTTGTGTGCATGAACATGTCTATTTGTTTTCTCTGGGTGTTTTCTATGTATTTTAAATATGTATTAATAAAATAAAGTGAGTATATGAGTATGTATGTATGTATTTATCCGTTATCTAGTTTCCGTATCACAGTTTCTAAATGAAAACTACTTATGGTTCGCGCATATTATGCTGAGGCGCCGCATTGACGGATTTTGAGTACAGTGTACTGTCAGACGTCGCGAAACATCCACTTTCTTCTACTCCTCGGTCGAGCTAACCTGACACCTGCATGCGAGTTATACCCGTCTTTTTACTCGATTCTGTCATGCCTGGAGAGTGAGAGGCACGGGTATTAGCTCGACCGAGTTGTAAAAGAAATATCCGCTTGCTATAGCACACTGCGTCGGGGAGCAGCGGGAAGGGGCGACCCGATCGTACGCAACCAAAATCCGCGGCGATAGTTCATATAAAATACATACGAGCGATTTGAGCGAATTTTTTCGCTTATTAACAATTTTTTTTTTTTAAACATTTGATCAGACTATTATTGTGCCATAGTGCCCTGGGCATGTTGTACGTTTTTTGTTTCTAGTAGTGTTCGTGCATCTTTAGGCAAAATATCGTTTATTCTCATATTTATAATTTCAAGAAAGGAGTTAAATGCAGCATGTGAAATATTGAAGTCTAAAGCCCAGTTTTTTTTTATAGAATAACGCAGTTCTACATTTTTGATCTGATAGTTCTTCCTCATTATCGCTGAATAATTTTTGATTATTACTTTCGTAGTCCGGACCGCTTCCACCTAAAGTAGTAAGTACTACAGTTATCTTGTCCAGAACCCTCACCAGAACTCGCGATGCGGTCTTTACCAATTCAATTTAAAAAATCAGTGCTCGCTGCGTTTTCGTCTATAGTGGTTGTTTCAAGCAAAAGTGACCTTTTAAGAGATTTAACCAGGATTGTTTGAGACTACATAAACAATAACACTACAGTGGAATGCCAATATTATATAATAATATGCCAAGATTAGTGATTAGTGCGAGTGGCATGTTTAGTGTTAAGTGTTTAGCAAAAAACACGTTCGGACAGTTTCTGTTTAGTGTTGCGTGTATAGTGCTTAGCGAAGTACAGTATTTACAGCGCGTTCTATTTTTTCTGCGAGTAGCACCTCCCGCGCGTCCCGCCTTCACCCCTCACTTGCTCTAAACACGAACTAAACAAGTCTGGACGTGACTGTTAAGTGTTTAGTTTATATCAACAAAGTCTCGTGTTCGTTTCTCCTGCTGTTGTGATTGATAAAAATATTTAAAAAAATGTCTACTAGGTGGTTCGAATCCGTAACCCACAAATTTGTGGAGTTGTATGTTCAACATGCGTGTTTATATAATGTAAAATGTCCTGAATATAAAAACAAACTTTTATTACTAATCAAAGTATACAGGCAAAATGTCGTCTAATTATTTTTTTAATGAACTAAACACCGCCTACTAAACAGTAAAGGACATCACTAATCACTTAACACTAATCACTCTACACACTTAACACTAAACACTTGGCACTTGGCTAATCAAAGTGTATACCAGCCATTAGGCTTCGAAGGATATGGTGGGTTTAAGACAGGCAAATCAAGAAATGTTCCCTGGCAGACCTCGATCAGCCCAGTTAAACACTCGGCCTACGATATATAGAAAAAGATGAGATTCTACATCTCTTAAGGTTTATATCACATGACAAACCCTTTAATTAATTATTGCCTTGAAAGCGATAGCTGTATTTTTAAACGATCTCAGGGTGGTGAGTGTTCCTCGCAGCCGTGATTGTATTCTTAATAGAGAACCTATTTTCTTTTTTTTTATAGTTTTGTTGGAATAAACAGACACTGGCCTAATGAGTTGGCCCTTGGCCTAAGTATACTACGTTAGTAATAGTTAAAATAATTTTTGCCTATTCCGTGGAAAAATGCAAAAAAATATATCCAAGTTAATAGTATAGTATAGTTAGTATCTGAACCTGTCTTTATAACTTTTCATCTATCCTCCCATCCTTTAATTGGCATTAAAATCTAGATAACTAAGTACCTAGCTTGTATTAATTTTAACTATTTATGAAAATACCCTAACTAATTATGACGTTTTCATTTTATTTTTTTGGCCACCGTCGCTTCATCAATGTGTGAAATATCCTCGCATTCGAAAGAAACATCTTTACAGATGTTTCTATCTTAGGCCAATATACTAGATGAATATACTAGAAAAATTCGACGTGTCCTCATAGGTCTCCGTAGCATAATTGGTTAGTGCATTGGGACGGACTCCCAAGGATGCGGGTCGAATCCCGTCAGGGCGACATGAGACTAGTTGCTTTTTTCTAGTATATTTTCTTGTTTAATATTTATCATAATACCCTAACTATTCAATAAGTAAGTACGGTGCCAAATGTACAGCAGGGAACTTCCCGGTTGACCAGTAGAGCTTATTAGGGAGCTAAATTAAATAAAGTAATAATAATAATAATAATAATAAATTTCATACAATCACACCAATTATCTAGCCTACGTTAAGTTTCATGAAGAACTTGTGCTATGGATACTAGATAACGGATAAACATACATTACATACTTTGTTATTTGTAAATACATACATAACATACATATTTAGACACCCAGACCAAGACAAATAGACATGTTCATGCACACAAATATTTGTCTTGTCCAGGGATCGAACCCGGGACCCAGATGTCCGGGGTCCCGGGGTCCCGGTACGCCAAAGCGTAGAACGCAGGTTTAGTACCCCTGCGCCAAACAGGGGGCTAATTGTCTAATTTAAAATCTATCGCAATCCCTATCAATTCGTAATTTGAAAGTTATTCAGGCCGTCACTATTTGACATTTGAAAGGGATTGTGATCGGGACGCGTTTTAAAAGGTATGGAATAAACGTAATTGAACTGTCTAAGCAATATGACAGAAGAAAATATCACAATCACAATACCTCTGAAAGGGATTGTGATAGATTTTAAATTAGACAATTAGGGGGCAGGTCGTCAAATAAGTAATAATAGATATATAGAAAACGTTTATATCACAAATAATAGAATATTACCAGGTATTTCATTAGAATAATATATTTTTTCTTTAACCTTAGTACTTTCCGAGAAAACGTTTCCCAAAAACCTCTGCTGGTCAACCGGGAAGTTCCCCGATTGTACCTACCTTTAAGAAGATAACAAAATGAAAATGATAGCCGATTTGGGAGAAATAAAAATAGAGTCACGGAGTTCCAGTCATAATATTCTCATATTATCGATGGGTTGGTAAGGTGTGTTTACATTTATGTGTCTGGCACAATAGGGTTGCCACCAAAGTATTTCAACACGTAAGGAGTTCTACAAAGATTTAACTTTACTACCTACAGTGATAGCGATTAGTGTATAATGGTAGCTACTAGCCAGCCAGGTGGACTTACCTTTTATAAGCACAACGAGGAGGCTCATACATAGCCTTCATCATAATAATAACTGTTGTTAAGTATTGATAAGGCTGAAGCTGACCTACAACAAGTCCAACACCACCGACTAAACTGAATATCGTACCCTCGGAGAAACAATAATATAACAAAAATAGCAAAATTTAGTTAATTATGCCAAACCATTTTTTAAGTGCACCTTTAACCGTAGAAACAAAGATCCAATTGTAATTTCATCAATTTTTTTTTTTTTTTTTTTTTTTTTTTTATTAACGACGGGGAGACTCTTAGCCTTCATCATACCTGATGTTAAGTATTGATAAGGCTGAAGATGGAAGCGAGCCTCTCCCGGAATCCTCAACCACTGAGGAACTGGCTATCTTATCTCTAACTGCCGGAACACAACAATGCTGAGAACATTGTTATTATGGCGTCAGACTTAGATAAGATGGTGGTAGCTAGCCAGGCGGACTCACAACAAGTCCTACCACCAACCAAACCGAATACAAATTGTACCCCCGCTGGGAATGGAACCCTGGACCCCTGGGTCTGATACCGGTGGTTGTTACCACTAGACCACAGAGGCGGTTAAAATTTCCGCTAGATGTCGTGATGTGTCTTTGAGGTTCCGTTGTAAATTTTGTACGGAGTCGGTGACGCGGGGAGCGAACTGTCAGTTGTGCGGGGCGCTCCGCAGGTAGTGAATTTAATTTAGGGTCACAAAGGCACATCTTCAACTTTATGTCAATTAGAATATTATTTTTATCGCTTTTTTTGTTTCCTTTCATTATGTTATTATTTTTATTTAGATATTCATAATTAAATACAATATTATGAGGTAAAAATGTACTTTTGTTTTCAGATTCTGTCACAACTGTACTTAGCAATTCATGTACTTAGTGCCACAAAGGCACATTTAAGAGACCTAATTACTTCAGATTTTTTTTTTACAGTTGGTAACTATTTCAAATTAAAAAAAATATTGATTTTCTTAGTAAACACCCTCTTGTTACAGAAATCGTGAACAAAATAAATAAATAAATTATTCCCTGATCAAGAAATCCACAAATTATAGAAAAAAATCTTTAAACTCAAATTATAAAAATGACAATTTTACAGTTGTGCCTTTATTTCTCCGGAGGTACGATATACCTACAATATGCACCCCCACTAGGAATGGAACCCGGGACCTTTGGGTCTGGTAACGGTGATATAGTGTTATCACTCGACCACAGAGGTGGTTAAAAAAATCTACATTCCTTTATAACTGTAAGTATTTAACAACAATGTAGATATGTACCCTCTAATTAAATAAGAATGTTAAAAAGACACTATAAAACGCGAGCCAGGCGAAAGCTTTATTCTCTTTTTTTTTTATTAAAACCTTTTTATTTTAAGTACTTAGGCAACAAAAGCACAGAAATAGGCAACCCTACATGAGACGCCTGCTAAGATAACGCTCGCAATAGAGACGGACGGATTCTCAAGTGGTGGGCTATGGCTCCCACGGCCTACAACACCAGCACTCCTCCTCCCTGTTGTTTACGCTAATATTCCGGGAACCTAATATTCTTTACTTGGAAATATTACCGTCCTCAGTATGAGGATTATCGGTTGCTATAAAATAAGTAATTTTTCCAAAAGATTGGAGGTAAAGTACTTGTCTTTATTTGTTAAAAAGTACCTACACATAAACAAAAAAAACCTACCGAAAAGTTAGTTGTAATGATGTGAAAATTTATATAATTCAGTAGATAATATATTTTTCGACATAATTATATTTTATCATACAAAATTATTGGTGCCATCTTTTGACATCGAAAGCGGCTGATAAACAACTCACTTTTACATCAATACTTCATTTTGTGTAAAGGTTTTCTTTTTACACAATCAGAACTATAGAAATTCATATTTCATTCAACGTAACAAACTCGACTAAAATAAGGCTGTATAATATTATTTCTTTTGTTACATAGTCTTAAAAGAAAATAAAAGGTCAAAAGTCAATGTCATCAGTTTCAGGGCTACCATACCACACGTTTTACCTTCCGTTATTGGAAATTATTACAAAAATGGTAGCTTATGTGGGAACTAAGGATTATATTTAATCTTTACCTCTTTTCTTTAAGGAAAAGTTCATACGAACTCAACAGCTACTACAGCGCAGTAGTGGTTCTGGTTAACTATTTTTTATCCGTAGGTTAAATGGAAAACCCTTAATGTTTTCTGTTTAAGCACGTGTTTGCTCTGCATCTGTAACTTTATGGTTCTAAATCATTTTAAGGTTTGAGGTAACTTTTAACTTATCCCTAGTCACTTGTAAAAGTTGATTTTGATATTAGTGTTTTTATCTTTTAATGGTGCCTGTAAAACGCTTTTATGTAGTTTTTCAACAATAAGTTGTAATTATGAGAGAGAAACGAAGAGAGAATTATTTTATACAGTACCGTAATCGGGTATTTTTTTATGAAGTGTGCAACCCAGGTTATTATCTGTCATGTCATGTCATCTGTCACTGTCATAAATAAATAAAAACAGGCTGAGTGAGATAATAGAAAATTGGTTTTGTATAAATTTGTAAATTAAAATGAACAATATGTGGAAGCGTGGTGCTCTACCATTTATTTTGTGTCGCAACATTAAACACAGTGTTTCAATTACTCCTCGATTTATTCATATATTTTGTGACAGTATAAATATAGCCTCAAAACAGAATTTTCCCTGTAACAGTTCTTTAATTTTCTCTAGATTTAAGTCTAAAAATGTAAGTTTTGGTTTATTTCCATAACATATTGGTCTTTTATTTATTTATTATGTTTGGATGTATTAAGTTGAAAATGTAAATATACCATTCTGAGATAGAGTATTACAGACAGTAAGCATATTTTGTAACCTATTTCAAATTACTAAATATTTTTTTCTATTTCAGCAAAAAGCAGAGGATTCGGATGATGAAGAAAATTTTAACAATGACTCGTCATTAAATAAAGACTCGAAAGTTGTCAAGTTTAATACAACGTCTATGAGAACAGATGTCATATTAAAATCTGCATTAGGGGTCGCTAGAAAGTAACTACTACTACTACTACGATACTTGTGATATTTTTTAAAGATTTAGAAGTCCAGATAACCACAATATTTTCGTCTTGCGGAATATTAATAAACAAAACTTACTTATTTCAGCAAAGTTGAGCAAGTATTCTATGAAAGTAAAATAAGATTGAATGGAAAAAAGATTCTGAAAAAAAGTGCCTCTGTAAGTATATACTAACTTTCAGGCTGACTGAGAAAAGTTCTGTAAAGAGACTTTAATAATTTTACCTGTCCGTTCTCATGGTAATATTGGGATAAAGAGTATCCTAAGTTCTAATCCAGGCTATCTACTATCTCTGTGCCAAATTTAATTGAAATCCATTTAGCAGTTTTAGCGTCAAAGAATAACAAAACCGACTGATATACTTTCACATCTATATAAATAAAATGAATCACCGAAATGTACGTAAATGCATAACTTCTGACTGACTGTACCAAATTGGCTAATTCTTTTTGTTGTGTTTGTCAGGACAAGGTTTGTGTAGAAGTATAAGAATATTCCCATAGTAATGGGAACCACGCGGGTGGAACCATGGGCGGCCACTAGGTTTATATTAGTAGGATAGCTGTACTAGTACTTATAGCGGACATATAAGTACTTTTTCCTCTAAAAACTATCCACAACTCCATTGCATAGGTATTGGTTTTTACCAACCTTTTTCCTACCTTCACAAACAGCATATTTACGAAGTTTAACAAGTATAATCCTATCATATCTGTTTTGTACATTATTTAGAAAAATAAAAGTTGTATTATTTAAATATTTTATTTACAGGTTAAAGTTGGTGATGAAATTGATGTTATTAAAGCTGTTAGTCCCAAAAACCCTGAACATATTTATGTATCTAGAGTAGAAATTCTAAATGTAACAGCAAGTGAAGATTCTATATCAGTTACAGCAAGGAGATTTAAGACACTGCTCATTGAAAATTATGATAAAGACCCATACAAAGCAGCTGCAGTATCTGAAGATCAATAGTTTAAAATGAATAATAGATGTACATATTAATTAAAACACAAAGATAATATAAAAATATTTTATTTTATAACTGAGTTCATGATTTTATAAATCCAAATCAATGTCACAATCTGAACTTTCAAATATAGATATTTGAGAACTTGATATTCCTGATTTAGATTGACTAGTATTGCTATTAACTTTTTCTAATTTTACAACTGTTACAGGTTCGTCTGGTTTGGGTCGAGATTTCTTAGCGGGTTCCTCATGTTTTTCAACAAACTTAAATTGTTTTAATTTATCCAATGTCTTATCTGCATTTTTGGTTTCTTCTTTTATTGAAATGACTTCCTCAGATTTCGTTTTACATACATCATTCCTTATATGATCACCATTAGTTTCTGATACAGCAATATTACCATGATCATCATTACTTTCATTATTTCCAAATTTAAAATCAATACCTAACTCGGAGAAAATATCATTTACACTTGGCACAGCATCCAAAACATTTTTATTCAATGATACATCATCACAGTCATCATCACCACTAGAGTTGACTTCTTTCTCTTTACTATTGGACTTTTTCAACTTTTTAGACTTTTTATTTAAAGATTTTACATCAACAGTGATTTCTTTTCGTTTTCTTGGATTTGTTTTCTTTTTCTGGTTGTTTGGTGGTTTCTTTTCTTGTATATTTAATGTTGAGTGTTTTTTCAATGTTGCAGCTAGCTTTTGATTTACTCCTTTATCCTGATTATTTATATGATTAGTGATATTTTCCTTATCCTTGAAATCATCAAAATCATAACAATCCTGATTACTTTTCTTATCATTAAAATAGTAGCTAGTCACCACGGATGCTGAGAGCGGCATATTATCATCAGCGACATCGTCATATTTCGCAAATAGAGAATAGTCACTTTTATCTAGACAATTTTCTAGAGTTTTGTGGTCGACTTGTAATAATTTTCCATAATAAAGTAATTCTTCTTGCCAGATCTCATATAGGTTTAACCTTGAGAGAAGTTTTTTCGCAGTACATAAATATTCGTAGTCAGGGTACTTCTGGAATGTTGAATGTAATGCATCTACAGTGTCGTTCAGAGTGCAGTCTTGCATCGACAGGTCCATTAGAGATACTGCTATCACCGCGTCCATTGGTAATATCGTCGTGCGGTACATAAGGCGACAATGAGCTTGAGATAATCTGAAAATGACAATATGCTTACTTTAGAAATAAGGACTGTGTCAACTACAGACCATCTACTGTAACTAAAGCAGCTTCAGTGGGCAACCGATTTTGGCATATTGTGAAAGTACAGAATCATTGATAAAAATCAATGATTCTGTAACTTTGAGTAAAAACTGTAGCAGCCAATTAACTTTCACCTTACGCCAAATTCGGTGGTCCACCGCAGGTGTCAAAGCAACTTACGGCCTACTTATCGATTAAAGAAAACGTTATCTTGGGTTGCTCGAAGAAAGTGATTAACCGCTTTTGAACCGACTCTGTAGTCTATTGTACCACCGGTATCAGACCCAGAGGTCCCGGTTCGATTCCCAGTGAGCGTATATATTATATTTGGTTTGGTTGGTGGTAGGACTTGTTGTAAGTCAGTCTGGCTAGCTACCACCATCGTATCCAAGTCTCTGACGCCATAAGAATTGTTGTGGTCCGGCAGTTAGAAATAAGATAGCCAGTTCCTCAGTAGTTGAGGATTTCGGGAGATGCACGCTTCTATCAGCGTCGTTCAATCGCGATCATTCAGCCTTATCGAAACTTAACATCAGGTATGATGAATGCTTAGTAGATAAGTACCTCACAAGACTGTCAAGCATTCTAACAGTAGTTCGCGACGGGTCCCTGTGTTCAGATTTCCGTTGCATCATATAGTAAGCTCTCAGTATCACGTTGGCTGACTTGGTTATTGTTGTTCGTCGCGGGCCTACGAGACTGATATACATCTGAAAATTACACAAATTGTATTAAAACTAAATAGCTAATGTAAACTTCTTCAAGAATTAGGGTTATTGAATGCAAACAAAGTTATTTCGTTTCCATATTTTGCGGTTGTTTCAGAGGTTCAATGGGAATTAACAGCACTTTTAGATTTATATGCCATCATGTAGTACATGAAAAAAAAAATACTGTGTTATTTTTTCCATGTGTGGTATATTTCTATAGATATATATATTTTTTAACTACGGGTCGGCGTTTTATTTTGTGACGTCAATGTATAACACTTTGTATACAGCTTGCGGCTCACACTTGACCGATTTGGTCAGAGAGTAGCCTTCTTTGTATGAAACGGTATACAATAACGTCACGCAAAGAGCGCGCGAAACTTGAAGTTTGAACACTTGTAAATCCGAAACCACTTATAGTATTTCTATTAATGAAATAGAGTTCAGTTTTTATACATAAGTTTAAGCTATACTGTAACAAAATTTCAAACGATTTAGTGAACCAGGCGCTCTACTCGTTTTAGTCGAACGAAACAAGCGTGACTTAAGTCGCAGGCGTGTGACGTAAGTCATACGAGCGATTCAAAAATAGAGCTGTTGTTAAACCCCATTGTGCTGCTAATGTTTAGTACACTGTAATTTAGTCTAGTGTTATTTTCCACCCTAATAACAAAAGCTGTGAAGATGTGCACTAAACTTGACAGTGACACTAAACATTTGCGGAATTAAACCCCAAGTATTGATTAGTGATTTGATATAACTTGAGCTTTATTATAACGTTAGTAAAGAAGACGGTCACGCTTTCCATAGTCAAGATGCAGCCGGTGCAAAGTGAATGAAAATCGAAAGACTGTAAAAAAGAACATGTATGAGTTGAAA
This sequence comes from Chrysoteuchia culmella, assembly GCA_910589605.1. Taxonomy (NCBI): domain Eukaryota; kingdom Metazoa; phylum Arthropoda; class Insecta; order Lepidoptera; family Crambidae; genus Chrysoteuchia; species Chrysoteuchia culmella. The sequence continues at coordinate 9,389,837 of OU342654.1, read as the reverse complement.
ACTCATCAAAGTCTAGCCACTACCGAGTCCTGGCCCTTTTTGCTGCTGCACACTCATGCATTATCTTCTTTCTTTTGTCAATTTTTCTGTCCATCTAATTATTTGTTTGTCTGTTCTATTTTTTTTTTATTTATAAATGTAAAGTGATATATATATATGAACTGACAATGACAGCCTACAAGTGTGCACTGTCGTTATGTCAAGAATACGTTCGTTTTATAGAAAATATTAGTATTAATTTTTTTTTTATAAAATCTAGCTATAGCTTATCTTCACTGATTACAATTCTCATTATGCCAGATTAAGATTGGTCCGTTTTTTAAACTACATTTTTTCTACTTTTTTGTGTTTGTTAAAATAATCACATTTGAAAACAATTGAATAAATATTACCTGCAGTTTTTCTAAACTCCATTGTTTCTTTGAGTCTGAAATACTTCCTCCAAATAAAATGTACGTTGAAACTAGCTTATCCCACACTTTATTCTTTGCATCCAACAGAATAAATATCAAATCGAATCTGAAAAAAGGTTTAAAGGCGTATTAACGATGTTTGTTGCTACAAGTAATAAACAGAGTGTTAAAAGACCCATACCGAAGCCGTAATATATGCGCAGTATACATCAAATATAAGAATATATGTGTATCAAATATAATAATATAAGAATATGTAATGCTTGGAAACCACTTTTATTTTTCGGTTTCGATAAATGGGTGTTATTTTTACACGCAGAAAAACGCGTGCAACAACGTGTGCGTGCGTCTAGAGGGTACGAGTACGCGTACGCGGCCGGGATCCAGTTTCTTTCATTGGTTTTGATATTCATTGCGGTTATGTAACTTAAAGGATAATCTTTAAAAATAAATATTGACTTTGACCCTCAATAACTCCTTAACTATCAGTTTCTCAGATTTGGTCATATACAAAAAAAAATGGTAATGATGGGGAGAATACGTGGTTTTCGTTTTCGTTATGGGTCTATTAGCACCCTGTATTTATTTATGCCATGCACATACTGTGATTTCCAATATTACTTTTGGTAATTATACAGGTTCTATAAATGTGACTAAAAAAATATTTGTAATACTCATACAGTCAACAACAATAAAGCTTTATACATTAAACACAAACACAACGAAAACCGCCGCTATAACGAGCGACATAAGGACGCTCTCAAGGTTAAACTGTAGACTCTACAGTGTAGAGCCTAAATGTACAAGCTACACGGGACATATTGACGACCTCCATAGTAGATTCACAGTGTAAAAGAACTAACAGTGGGACAACGCCCTGGAAACCTCGGGGCCATGCCGCTTTTGACAAGACTTTCATAGTATATGACAGGACATAATGTCATTGTCCCGAGTGAGCGTATGGCAGCTCGGTCTCGCTAGCACCCCCTCTCAGTCCGCGAACCCCGCACGATTGCTCTGGCAAAACGTGTCCGTCGAACGACTGTATGCATAAAAAGAATGTGGTAAAGTAGTATGTATGTTCACCGGTTTTCAAGGTGCCGCCTACTCTAAGGTCTGTAGATGAAGGCGCATAGGCAATCCGCTCGCTCGTGATTGGTTGAAGTTGAGGCGCACAGGCAATGCGCGCCTTATTTTTAGCCAATCAAAGATGATTTCCCTCAGTACAGACTACAGTCTGTTAATTTTGCTCTTCAATGAAACGGTTTTTTTAGCGCCAACCCTTAATGAAACGGTTACGTTAAGTTCCTTTGTTTATCCTTTGGTTCCAAAGGTCGTGGGTTCGAGTCCCATTTGAGAATTCACTTGTGGCCTACATATTTTTTCCAATGTTTTTCTATTTAAAATTTATCATATGTGTAAAAAATAGCATTGAAAAATACAAAAATTAAAAAATCAAAGTATTTATTTTTATTACCTACTTAACAACGGAGTCCCAAGGGAAACATTGACGCTGAGCGGTTCATCTGTTTGATAGTGGCCTTTCGGGTTGCATGCGGCTATGACGGCGCAACGGGTGTTCAGCTTGCAAACTATACCAGCCTAGAAGGAAATAATTATATTATTTATCAGACAAATGAAAAACTGGAAACCTATGGTCAACTGCAAATCGGTCTAATATTAATTTAATTGATAGATAGATAGATATTACGACGGGAAAAGGCAAAAATTCAGTGATCCCTTCGCTTTAACAGTAAAAACAAAGCACTGATTTTCAGTTATTTCCCAGAGGAAACGCGTGGTCGCCTGTGACGACAAATACTTGAATGTAAACTAAAAAACACACAATAATCGTGTTAATAAATAATATTAATTTGTAAATACATATATACAAAAACATTCACAATAACTAATCAATTGCCTATAAACAATTATTAATATTGTATTGTGTTTAACATAAATTAGTTTCATAATAAACATATACAGGGTGGAAATTTAAAACGGGGCACGAAGGACAGGTACCTTAACCGTTGTAGCTACATGAAAACGTTCTTAGGAAACTATCCTTAATTTTTTGAGAAATATTGAACTGCATTCACGGATTTTTCTTTTCCGATTTGCGTAAGTATACTATGTCAAAAAGCGGGTCTCAGCGGGATTTTTGATGCTATAAGTTAAATGTTTCTGCTGACATTAACAGCTTAATGTTAATGTTTATTTTACCACATAGATTAGCACATACAATACTTTTTATCCTTTATTATGTTTACATGGGATCATATAAGTTACGTTATATAACCCAATTACACGTGGCCGTGGAAAGTCGATAAATATATTGCACTTCCTAAAAAAGTAGGTACATTGGCTCTTAGAAAAAATCAATAGATAAGTCGATAGGATTTCATTATGGAACATCTCTAAAAATTTCAAACTTGAAACGTCACAGGAATCATCCTAGTTGAAAAAACTGTACTTAGTTGCATTTATCTCCCATGTTATTATTTTTTCTTTTATTGTTTTTAGAATCATTAATTTAATACCTTGGCTATAGAGATGGTTTGTTGCTCCATAGCCTCGTGTATAGCAGTGCGGTCATGCTCGCGCAGCTGGGAGATCTCGTCGATGCAACACACGCCGCCGTCTGAAAGTACTAACGCGCCCGCTTCTAGTTGCCATTCGCCTTCTTCCTGTAAAAAATAATTTATCATATGTAGAGGAAGTTGGTTGCAATTGCAACTGTTACATTTAAAGTCTTTAATAAAGCGTTATGTTTTCTGTGGATGATTTCTTGCTGGTGTGAGTTGACTCTGAATGGTATTACCTCCTCTTACCCCGTGGGTGTCGTAAAAGGTGACTTAGGGGACGAGCAACAGCGGCCGCATTTAAAAAAAAACTTGGCCCCATCGGCCCCTAGTTCCCGGCAGCGCTACTAGTCCTAACTATGATAGCGGCTATGGCAGCTGCGGGGCAGGGTGTACTGAAAATCCCCGGGTTAAGTTAGGCTATCACCAACGTCAACAATGAAGAATGTTCACTAGTTTCGATTTTTAACTTTTCTTATAGTTCATATGAAATAAAAAAAGTGTGTGTAAAAATTTTTTCGATATGTAACTTAGTTCCCGAGATATTGAATTTTAAACGGCGCGAGTGTCGGCCGGCCGGCGCTCATTGCGGTGACGTCACAGGTCATACAGTCACGCAGTACGTTGCGCGCTCCCGTACGGTTCACTACGAAATAACGCAAATATTGTTCGAAATGTCGAATTCAAATACAAGAAAATCATGTGTCGTGCCAAAATGTAAAAGTACTACCACCAATGCACTCGAAAAGTTATTTTTTTTGGTTCCAATGGATATAAAAAAACGTAAGAAATGGCTAAAAGCTATGAAGAGGTTGGACCCATTTGGAGATAAAAGCAAAGTATATTGTTGTGAAGATCATTTTGACGTAAGTACATTGACAATCTATTATGTTATTTGTATTATAGGTAGTTTGTTATTGTATTTTTATAGTTTGCAGTAGGTTAGTAAGTATATCTAGTTTGTATTTGGTTTGTACAAGTAGGTATAAGTGGTAACTGAACCATCATTTCTTGGAATCACGAGCCGATTCCAAGAAATGATGCTTCAGTTACGTAGCACAAACAAACGAATAAACTATAGTCGTCCAAGAGGTCGCATCACAGGTGCGAAACAATAAACAACTGAACGACGTTGACCTAATGTCAAGGTCACGCAGGGCCTGCCCGGGCGCACCAAACGTCACTCGGAGTCGGAAACATAGGCCAGCCGTGCGCCGCTCCCATTTATTCCCCATTCATTTAGTACCTACAGAACATCTTCCGTTTTACGCGTGAGGAAATTTCTATCTTCTAACAATAGTTTGTATGGAGAGACGTACTTTAAAAGCATTTGAGCCAAACAAAAATGGAAAAAGTTGTAAAACTTAAAGATGTAGTCGTTCAGTGCGTGCACGAGTACAGTCAAGGAGCGGCCGCTGCCAGCAAGAGTACCTACCTAGATATGTAGGCACTTATATGTAAAATCAGACCAGAGGTGCAAAACCTTTGGTATCAGTTTAAACGTATCTACCTAATATGTAAATAAAAACAACAAATTTTACGTCATACCTTGTTTATTTAATCTACTAGCTTTCGCCCGCGGTTCCGCCAGCGTTACTGTCGATCCCTCGTGAACTGTATTATTTCCGGGATGAAAGCTAGCCTACATCCTTCTCCGTGTTCTTGTGACAATACTAATGCTAAATTTCATGAAGATCGGTTCAATATTTTTTGCGTGAAAACGTAATAAACAAACAAATAAAAGAACAAACTCACTTTCGCATTTATAATATTAGTTAGGATAAGAACCTACAAGTAGTAGTGTATCAATACGAGCCAAAACCTTTTGCTCCACACGCTTCAAATTATAACTTATAGCATTTATTCTTGTTTCAGATTGAGAATGATATGGAGAACTATATTAAATATAAACTGGTTGGGGGCAAATTGCAACTTAAAAAAGACATAGTACCTCACAAATTTAAATGTCAACAAGAACACGATAATAAACCTGAAAAATCTGCAATAAAAAAACGTAACCTAATAAAATATTTTGAAAAAATCTTAAGTACAGACGAAGAACCCGTTCCTTCGACATCATGCGCACCTAAAAACCCCGAAGAAGTATTTGTTGCTTGCTGCCCAGGCGACACCGTAATAGAAGATCCATTAAGTTTCGGAAATAATAATCAGTCTTTGGAAACATCAAAAAAACATAAGGCAGTGCAAGTGAAACTTAAAAATAAAGTTATCCATAAATCAACAATAACTGAAGATAAGAAAACAACATCTCTTAAAAAAACAGACACAGTATCAATTTATAGTTTTTCTGACGCATTGTCTGATATTTCTACAGGTGAAATGTATAATCCCGATCAAAATTCAGAAACTTCAGATATTGACAAATCAGAATGCGAAGAACTCCATTTTAAGAACTACATGCAAAAAGCTGCCCTGTTATGCATATCAAGAGAGCCACAGCTATTACTAGGTTTACCTAAAGAATGTTATATATTTATCAACATTTTATCTGAAACAACAAAATGTATTCCGAGAAATGTAATGATAACTTTAAAAAAGATACGCTTGCATCAATCTAACGCCATTTTGTGATTAGACTTCAGTTTGGCAACAAGTTCCGTTACCAAAATCTTTAGAGATACTGCTCCAGTTTTAGCCTCTGCACTGAACACTCTTGTATTTTTTCCACCTTCAGCCGATATACACTTGAATCTACCTCTTCCATTTAGAAAAAACTATACTCAGGTTCAAAGCATTATAGACTGTTTTGAGATTCAAATTGAAAAGCCTGTAGACGCTGTAAAGCAAGCTCTCACATGGTCTGAATATAAAGGCTGTAACACCATCAAATATTTGATATCAATAAATTATAAATTTTATTTCTCCAGGTTATGGTGGCAGAGCATCAGATTCTTTGATTTTCGAAGATTGTGGTATTTTGCAAGCTTTACCCAAAGGAGCAGCAGTTTTAGCCGACAGAGGTTTTAAAAATATCGTACATCTGCTGCAACAAAATGGCAATACTTTGATCAGACCTCCTAGCGTGAGCACACAAAAAAGATTGCGGCGTTACGAATTCATGTAGAAAGAGCTATCGGAAGACTCAGAGGTTTTGGATTCATGTTACCACACGCTTGTGTAGATTTAAAGCAAGTTGATCTACTTGATTCGGTTGTGATTTCTGCATGTGGAATAGTTAATTTACAAAGCATGCTTTTTAATTTAGATTAACTTACACTTATAGTTTTATGCAAAACACAACTGTTTTTATTTTACTTTATCTTCTAAGCTTGTTCCTTCGCTAACTACAAAATAAACGAACAACGTTTCAGTAGGTATGTAGTTTTATTTTTATAAACCTCTTTAAATCTTACTTTACTACAAATGAGAAATTAAGAAATAATGAAAAAAATATTGTCAAATCAAAAGTATAGGTACATTTATTTTATAAATTTTTCGTAAATACTATCCTTCCAAAAAGTTACACATTTTTCAACAAGATTGTCACAATAGTCTTCATCATAAAGCACTTCATGTACGTCTACATTCTTCGAGGTTTCAAAGTCCACATGTGCAATACAAAATAAGCCCTTACTTTTTCCTGTCATGTGCATTTGAGTTTGAATCTGTGCATAATATTTCTTACCCAATTTTCCATTATTATAGTACTGACTTAATGTGTTTTGCTTGTACGGGCACTTTATTTCTACAACATAGTCATCAGTAATCCCATCAGGCGAGGCTCCAAGCATAAGCCACTTATTGTTTAAGAAAAGACCAGAACCCATTATCTTCAGATTTTTGACTCGTGAGACTTCATCGATAACATATTTTTCTAATGCCTTCCCTCTTTTAATAGCAGCAGTTTCTTTAAAGGTTACCGCACCAAATACTTCTTCAACCAGAGACCCATCTTTTGTTTTACACTGAGCTGCTTCGTGCATTTTGGAGGCAGTTATTCGTCCGTAGCGCATTTCAAACCACAAGTTTGAATCTGATTGGGTCATCGTAGCCTCTTTTACTTGAAAGCATCTTGATTCAGTCATTTCGTTCTTACAAAATTTTAAAAAACTTTCGACTTCAAAATCCATATTAGTTTTTTTTAAAATATTGATTAGGTAATGAAGAGACACTTTTTCTACTTCTTTTTTTTCACATACATACTGTGAGAGCGAGCACTGTATTTGAAGCTCTCGAAGTTTTGGTACTACTTTGTCGAAAAAATCATTTTTATTTGGCTGTATTTGTATTTTTTGAGATGTAGGGGCAAAATCTTTAGCTTTTATCATTTTTAGTGTAGTGCCGACACCGGAGAGCTTCGATTTTTTCCAGTAACACTTCACAGAGGTGGTTGCAGGCTCCTCGCTTCGACGGTGCAACCACATTAAAAGTGCTACCGCATGTTTACACCCACCTTTGCTGGCGGCACAATCATCACAGGTTACATTTAAAATTTCTTCTTCATTTTCATTGCATACCAAGCTGCAATGATACGGTTTTGTACGTACTCGGTGTTCTGGTGTGATTCTACACTTTACGGTACAAGTGTTACCTGTTCTTTTTATTTGAACGTAACCTATGGCATCATCACCATAGTTGTCTCGTGCGGATCTGAAATAGGAAACGGTTTTAAAATGTATCGTAATAAATAAATAAAAACTTTATGAAGGTACATTTTTGTAATAAGATGCGATATCACAAAAAAGGTTTAGTACACCTGTTCGAACAAAATTCATAATAACAATAGGTAGCAAACTAATAAATTTATCTATCATTGTCTATGTATCTAACTACGAGTATTTGTACAGATATAATATAAGATGCGTGTGATTAAACAATGATGAAAAGATTGGGGAAGTAGGGGTTTCACCGCGGCTGTGAGGTAACATTGGGTACCTTGTTACTTTGTAAACAAATACAATGAGTTATCATATCACATTCTATTTTCGAAATAGTTGCTATAAGTGGCAAAAATTATGCTTACCTACTTACTTTTTCATTTTTACTCCTCGCATTTCGGCAGCAACAAAATCACTATTTTTTGCAAAATAGTGGGCAACCATTAGTCCATCTATTTTGGGTAAATTATCCGATTGCCCTATTTCATATCCTTCATCCATATTGTGAATTTCACTATGAAGATAACAGTAGGTACCTAATATACTTAAATCACAAACGAAATGAAATAACAATTTACTGACAAGCGTTAAGTATGGTTAAGTACGTTATCACTTATGTCTCCGGCCGTGTACTACGCGCACGCGAGGGGCGGAAGGAGTGTAGTGTATGACCTGTGACGTCACACCAACGTAGCGCCAACGCGCGGCGATTGCAAATTAACGGGATTTTTAAATGTCTAAAAAATCTAAACTAATTAATATTTTGGCATGAAACAAAAAATAGTGTGTTTATATTCACATAGGCTTTACTGTGACAAAGTTACAAGCGATTTCGCATACCCAGTAACATTCTCCATTGCATCTTATGCTTATAAAATACAAAATGTTTCTTTACCCTGAGGGCAGCACAAGTGAGTCCGGCGCGAGTGCTGCCCGCGCCCGACGTGAACACGGAGCGCGCCGTCAGGTCGGCGCCCGCTCTCAGCAGCTGCGACTGCCGGTGCCTGACACGAACCTATAGCTCGTACGATATGAACGGTCGCTCACCCTGAGGGCGGCACAAGTGAGTCCGGCGCGAGTGCTGCCCGCGCCCGACGTGAACACGGAGCGCGCCGTCAGGTCGGCGCCCGCTCTCAGCAGCTGCGACTGCCGGTGCCTGACACGAACCTATAGCTCGTACGATATGAACGGTCGCTCACCCTGAGGGCGGCACAAGTGAGTCCGGCGCGAGTGCTGCCCGCGCCCGACGTGAACACGGAGCGCGCCGTCAGGTCGGCGCCCGCTCTCAGCAGCTGCGACTGCCGGTGCCTGACACGAACCTATAGCTCGTACGATATGAACGGTCGCTCACCCTGAGGGCGGCACAAGTGAGTCCGGCGCGAGTGCTGCCCGCGCCCGACGTGAACACGGAGCGCGCCGTCAGGTCGGCGCCCGCTCTCAGCAGCTGCGACTGCCGGTGCCTGACACGAACCTATAGCTCGTACGATATGAACGGTCGCTCACCCTGAGGGCGGCACAAGTGAGTCCGGCGCGAGTGCTGCCCGCGCCCGACGTGAACACGGAGCGCGCCGTCAGGTCGGCGCCCGCTCTCAGCAGTTGCGACTTGCCAGTGCCTGGAGAAAAATTGATTGTTGAAGTGTAGCGTCGAATACAGCAGAATCGAATCTAGTTGCACTTCTTCCTGCGCGTCCATTTGAGACGAATCGCAACTCTTTAGCAAAGAAAGAAGTAGGGCGAATTTCACCTACACCGTCTAAACATAAACAGTCGTTGCATTCGGCCAATATGACGCGCTCACACACACGCGCCGCTCGCTATCGCTACACGACCGGCCCCTTGATCTCACTGGTTTTCACTGGTAAAACCGTAGCGAACGCGTGTGTAGCGGCGCGCATCTGTGTGAGTGCGTCATTTCGGCCGTTTTTAGGCAGTTCCAAGACTGTTTATAATGTGTCTGTGGTCATGAGCGTAGTTTCATGGTAAATGTATGGTGACTTTGACTGTCTATTTTCAATTCACTTGCCCTTGGTGTTTACTCTTTACTGTATCTTTATTTAATTTTTACTTTGGGTTAGATAATTGGTGAGGGTATGATTTATTCACTGATAGGCAAAGCAAAGGACTTCCACAAGAATCTCTATCGCCCGAAATTAATAACCTATCTGTAGATATGGGTAGGGCTATCTGAGATAGTTGCCTAGAATATTTTTGTTAATATAACTAAAATAATGACGGTTTCTAGGCAACCAACCCAGTATCTTAGGCAACAATCTCAGATAGCTCAATACATATCTACAGATAGGTTATTAATTTCTGGCGTATGACGACTACTCTCCTCCTACTGATATACTAAGAAACAAAGCCCAGCATATTTTCATTTCCTTACATAAATAACGCACTTGTGACTGACCTGGATCACCCACCAACAACAAATGGCATTGACCACGCACTCTGGTAGTGTGCTTATCTTCTACAGACACCTTATTGTCATCACTCTCAACTACATGATCAGATCCAGTGATAACTGTGAGCAGTACTGCCAGTTTTACCAAGTGTAATCCATAAACCTGGAAATTAATGTTAAATAAATAAACAAAATAAATATTTCTTAGCACTGCAAGGCTTGTGTTATGGGACGTAACGTAACAGATATAAATACATATAATTATACATTATTTAAGTATTTATGTTTAGAAATATATATAAATATCCATGACTCGGTACAAATGCTTGTATTCATATTCACCGGGATATTAACCTGGGACCTCAGAGTAAGCGACACCTTGAAACCGGTGTATATGTCGCAGGATAATCAGATAAATCGTTTTTTTTTTGCGAAAATTCTCTGATTGGTTGACGGCGACGTTTCATATGTCTATCGATTCTCTCACGTGTAGTAAACTTTCTGTGAACCAATCAGAATAATAGTAAGCAAGAAAGTAAAAAGTAAGCCAATCAGGGTTAAGAATATCGAATGTTACTAAAGCAATCCGTATTTTTGCAAAAACCCTATCTTTTTTCAGTAAGATTGAGAAATGTCAACACCATTGTCTTTGCAATATCCCTAGGATTTTTGCATCAAATCATCCTACGACATATCTACCACTCTACCACGGAGGTTGTTTGATATTCAAACTTGAGTTTTATTTAATTTAAATGTTCTCAAATATAATAAATAACCTAATGTAGGCAGAAGAAAATAGTCTGGGTTATAGAACATCAGGAAGCATTGAAACAGCATTGAACTACTCTTCCTGCTTGTAGTAAGACAGGGCTAAATTCACTGAGCTGACGAGCGAGGACGGCCGCTCCAGTAGTGGACAACAACAAGGAGAAAGAAATATAATAAAATACACCACTATTATAATAAATGCTGTTTGTTTGGCGCTTTTTAAAATTACCATTATTCATAAACTAGAGATAAAAATTACAGCTTTTACCTGTGGACAGACAGCTCCCAAGATTTGATCCCTTCCTTTCAATGGACAGGCCTCAAATTTGCTCCAAAACTCATTAAAGCACTCTTTAATATCTGGGGCAGATGTTACAACATCTGACCTCTGAGAATTGCAAACCTCCACATAGTTGGCTTGAAGAACTAGTTCAACTTCAGATTTTTTATTTTGTGCTGTAGGTCGCCAACGCCGTCGTACAGTCCCGCTAGAACACATAGTGAAGAAAACTAATTAATTACATACAAATGAAATTTAACAAGTCCAGCAAGCCTAGCATGAGCGGTTTTTATCGACTCGATAACTCTATACCGTGTCACTGTCTCGCTCACATCGTAGCGGAGTAAGCAAGACAACATGACGCGCTATATCATATCGCATGATATAGCAGTGTTCATGCTAGAGGGGCAGCATGAGCACCGCTATATCCTTCGATATAATATAGCGCGTGATGCTGTCTCGCTTACCCGCTATGATGTGAATGAGACGGCACCATGTTATCGAGTCATGATCATGATAGTCGATAATAAAAGCCGCTCATACTTGGGCTACAGTAGCCCTTGTTGACTTTTATCGACAGTCCAAAATATGTCACTCTCCTGCACACATCTTAGCAGGGTAAGCAGACATCAAGCACCATATATCGCGTGATACAGAGGTGTTCATGTTAGAGGGCATGGTTGACTTAAATAGGATAAAAAAAAATGTTATAGTTTAGATTAATAGTCTTTCAAATGTTTTTTTTCTCTCTCTTTATTGAATTTGGGGCTTTTATCCGCATAGATACATCAGCTCGATCAAATCTTTTTTTCAATTACTTATATTACTTAAATAGTAATTTAAATTAGATGCTACAAGTGAGGAGGGAAAAAAGAGGAAAAAAGGCAACCCTAAATTAGATTATTATGTAACAAAAAAATATATAGAAAAGTAGTTACTGTTCTATCATTTTTACTATAGCATGTAATTTTTTAGCTATTCTTGATTTTGGTTTAGGTAAGTTTCAGTTCAGTTTCAGTTTTGTGTTAATCCTATGTTTTTATTATTTAGGTTTTATTCATCAAACAGTGATTCCCATTCGACTCAGTTCTTGACTCAATCCATCAGCATTATGTTGTACATCTTCTATTTTATCACAAATGCTGCAGTTAGGTGAGTTAGTTTTTTTAAGTATGCAAACTTTGCTAATCAAATATTTAAAACCGAAACCAAGAAGGCTAAACTGATTAAAAAAAGACTGGACTGGACTCAAATGAATTTAGAGTCCCTCTGCCTTCAGTTATCACCATGTTCGCAAAGCGATTACCTCTATTTTCTCACCCGTACGTTTACAACAGCATTAACCGAAAATGTCCCCTAAAAATGTTCCAATTTTTTTAGTGAAGTCAGTCATCAAAAAATGGTTGTTAGACCGCAACTACACGGAAACCGAAGAACTTCTTCCGTCTATTGGTTGACATGCTGCCTACTAAGTACACTTATAACTTCACATCACTCACCCCCACACACTACTCAACTCACTACACACACTACTACTACTACTACACTACACACCCTCACTTATCTCTTGAAAAATTTAATATTTAGTTGTTAAAAATATTTAAAGTAAGTAAGATTATATTTTTTTATTATTTCTTTTTATATCAAATCCATGCTTTTTATCTTTCTTTTATAAAAATCATCTTGATTAGAACCGGAGCTCCATAGAATTATGCAAATTACACAAATAATGTAAGGTAAGCAAAATCACTCCCTGGTTACTGCGATTCAGGCCTGCGAGCCTTGTGCAGTGATCATTGTTACATGTATTTGTTGTATAATCAAGTTGAAATAAACTTTATTTACTTCAATTTACTTTACTTAAAAAGAGAAAAGTTTTTTTTTAGCTAAATAACTTGAATAGGTATAGCAATCACTTTAGAGATATTTAAATCATTTGAGTGGTTAGAGCTGAGCTATTTCTATTTGGACGTAGTTACACGAAAAGGATCCAAACCACAATTTTTCTGAAATTGAGTTATATATACCAGGGGGGTCTTTGCGATGATATCTTTGATATCTTCATGTCAAAAAAGATCCAGATGAAAAACACAATATTTGACATAATTGCGACGACTAGATACCAAGCCACTTATAGGGGAGACACTAAATATTTATCATTAAAACAGATCCAAATTACCTGAATAGTTTTTGCGAAAATATTAATCTACGGAATAAGTACTTTAAACAAATCACAAAAAAGATCTAAACTCCCTGGACCACTGAAGTAACAGCATTTATAAAATATTTGAAAGGATCCAGGCTGTCTGGAACCTTTATGCTAAATAAATTCTTTAGAATGTTTTTCTACTTAAATATCAAGAACGATCCAAGATGATTGAATCTTTTTGTACGAATAGTTTTTCCACTTCAAAAATATACCAAAAGAATTGGCACCTTCTGAATAAATATTAATTTCTATAAAAAGAAACCACAAAAAAGATCCTGGTTACTATTTTTCACTTTTTAATAGACTTTTTGCAAAGTTTTGGAATGCAAGTACAAAAAAACGTTTCTTTTGTTTTAATAGACTTTTTGGATTAGGTACATAAATTTTAATTGATTATTTGGGTCGGGTTATCTATCACTCGTCAGTTTCCCTAATTAGCCAGTTTTACAATAGTTTATACGTCCCTACCCTAAGGGCACTTGTACACTACACGGAATTTTATCGTCCGGTAGTCTGATTTTTTACGGTCCGATATGGCAGGCCATAAAATGTATATGCTAGCTAGTGCACTATACGTAATTTTACCGTCCGACTTTTTACTTTTCCCGATTCCAGGCCGTTTTTTTCCGGTCCGGGATGACAGCAATGAAAAAAGTATTTAAGCTTGTGCACTGCGCTGCGTTCGGTCCGTGATATTCATGAGCGGCGGGGCGGGCGAAGGGGTAAGGGTGTAACTTACATAGTGCACAACTAAAACGGTCAAGTGCGAGTCGGCCTCACGCTAGAAGGGTTCCGTACCATAAAAAATATACGTTTGTTGTATTTTAATTTAATTAATTATTTTAAAATAAATATACAACTACTACTCGGTCGAGCTAACATGACACCTGCAGGATATACCCATCCCTCTCACACTCCGGGCATGACAGAATCGAGTGAAAGAATTAGTGTAGGGCTTCAGGTATCATCTTAGCTTGACCGAGTTGTAAATATTCTGTGAATAAAATGTCTACCTGTTGCCGTTATTAATATCGAGCAAAAAACGGCAGAAAAAAAAACGTTTATTGTATCGGAGCCACCACCAACAGACCAAACCCAGTTTTTACCCCATTTGAGGGATTTTTTTTGACTTCCCATATGGACATATTTTTTTATTGTAAACAATAACTAATATTTATACTTCTGAATCCTTAAATGAGAAAGTAATAAAGCAAGCAATTGCCGACGTTCCAAGAAACTCATCATTCCTCTCGTTTACGCGTGCGTGGAATGTAGTTTCAAAGAGATCTACCCTAAACTGCGCTGCACCTGGGAGTAAAAAGACGGACAAGTGCACAAGCCAATCATCCGTTTTTTTTTCATGCCACACCGGACCGTAAAAAATCGGACTGCCGGACGGTAAAATTCCGTGTAGTGCACAAGCGTCCTAACAATGGGAACTCATTTATTTCTGAACAGAAGTGACTAGATCTATCAGACAACTTGACATGTGACAGTGACACTGACTCACTGCATGCATTCCCGGGGAGACGTTTGCCATTGGGTAATGCTCGGATTGTCGAAGATGTTGAAGGATTTAACAGATTAACTCTTGATTTTGAAGTTGAAACAGATAACTGCCAAGATTGATATACTTATCTCTTGGTAGTTATCTGTCAAGTCAAAAGTTAAATCCATCAACATCTTGTATTACACAATTTGAAAGGGTGCTAAAATTTTTGTTAAAATGTATCTATTAAGCTTAACTTTTTTGATTAATAACATTGTTTTATTTTAAGTTTTTCTTGTTTTTATTAAAATAAGTTAGTAAAATAGTATCTGGATCGTTATTGATTAAATCATTTTGAGCAGCATCCCATAATATTTAGCTTTTATTAAAAAGAATCCAGACACACATTTTTGCCATTTTCATAATAAAATTGTACTGTATGTTTAACACAACTTACGCCCATTATGAAGTGCAAAAAAATAACTAATCGTCAACACAAAAGGAAATACTCTCAATGTAATAATTTTCGACTAGAGACACTTTTAACACTTTCTAATCTTTAATGGCCTCTATCTCAGAATCGACTCTGTGTGGATTGGATCCTTTTCGCGTAACTACGTCCATTTAATAAAAAAGGTATACCAAATATTAACGTCATCCCCAGGCTTGCAGCCGTCTACGAGGTCATCCTCTAGAACCACCCACATTGACCCAGGTATTGTGCCAATGCTCAGTTTGTTTACTTGTTCCTGCAATAAGATTTTTGAAATTTTAGTACTTAATAATAGTATCAATAAGTTTTTTTAAGTACCTACTTAAAAAAACTTATTGATACTATTATTCATGGGATATGGGGGCTAAGCAACTACAGTGGGAACTGTAGTAACTCCGGCTGGAGGCCACAGAAGACAGGGCCAGTTTAACTCTTTACAAAAAAAAACTGTATTAACTGAGACGAGACCTTAAGAGATCTATTATAACTTGCCCACTAGTTAGAGAATCTATTTTAGCCTGGAGGGCTCAACAAAGTAAAAAAACTTTTCCCATCCTGCCCTTTTACAATCTTTGATTTTGAGAAGAAATTATATTTACCTGTATTTTAATTTCTTGATAATCTTTACAGTGTTCTCTTGAAACTAAATGGACTTGTGAGAATGAGGCACACTTGCATCTTGCATCTGAATTTCCACATTTTGTTGGTGCTTTCAGTATGTATCTATTTTCAAAGTCAGCTTCAATATTATTTACAAATTTACACTTTATACAGACATAATTTCTTTGATATTCCAGCATTTTTGCTTGCGTTACTCTCACCACTGTACCTAAAATTTCATTGAAAATTATAACTTTGCCTAAGAGGTAACATTTTTAATAAATATAAATAGTAAATAATCACCTGTTACTTTCAAGAAACATCCCAAATCAACATTTTTAGGAAATACAGTTCTGTGAAGCTCTGGGCAAACAGGTAGTCCAAAAAATCTAGCTTGTACATTTCTTTTCAAATAACAGTATTGTAGACCTGATAACTTATCTTTGTATGCGTCTTGTTCTAATATATTTTGTTGAGCTTTTATAATATCTCTGCTACAGGTTGGTAGACTTCCAACTGGATTGCAGAGCACTTGGTCTCCAACATCAGGGTGAGATTCAAATAACTTTAGAAAACTGTGAATAAGAGCTTTTGTATAAATATATGACAAATTTTAATTGAAAAAAATTGTGATACCCAAACACATATAAAATCATTGGTGATACCAAATATTGTCTGCTTACTCTATCTTTATACTAAAGTAACCTAAGTTATCTTCTTCGGCAAGAATACGTAAACAGTCTTGTAAATGATATTTTAAGATATATTCCAATATCATCTTGATAAAATAGAAGTGTAACACATGTTAATTAACTTAATAACACCAAAACCTTGTACTATTAATTATCCTGCGCCACAACACAAACATAACTAAACTGATATATAACCTCTGATCTGACCACAACAAATTATATAGTAATGTACAAGTAGATGAAGGCTGGTATACACTTTGATTAGTGATTAGTGCGAGTGGCACGTTTAGTGTTAAGTGTTTAGCAAAAAACACGTTCGGACAGTTTCTGTTTAGTGTTAAGTGTATAGTGCTTAGCGAAGTACAGTATTTACAGCGCGTTCTATTTTTTCTGCGAGTAGCACCTCCCGCGCGTCCCGCCTTCACCCCTCACTTGCTCTAAACACTAACTAAACACGTCTGGACGTGACTGTTAAGTGTTTAGTTTAAATCAACAAAGTCTCGTGTTCGTTTCTCCTGTTGTTGTGATTGATAAAAATATTTAAAAAAATGTCTACTAGGTGGTTCGAATCCGTAACCCACAAATTTGTGGAGTTGTGTGTTCAACATGCGTGTTTATATAATGTAAAATGTCCTGAATATAAAAACAAACATTTATTACTAATCAAAGTATACAGGCAAAATGTCGTCTAATTTTTTGTTTTTAAATGAACTAAACACCGCCTACTAAACAGTATAGGACATCACTAATTACTTAACACTAATCACTCTACATACTTAACACTAAACACTTAGCACTTGACTTATCAAAGTGTATACCAGCCATGACTGACTCAGCGTTGCCAGACTATGTTGCCAGAATTACCGTAAAATGTACCCCTAAATTACCGTACAATTACCGTACACGATGGTTGTATGAAAAGTCGCAATTATTTATTAGAATTCTGTGCTTTGTCCTTGTTTATTCTATAGTGAGTGACAGAGACAGCGCATACATTCCGCTGTCGGGAGCCGAGCATTCCCGAGCCACGGGAGCAGTTGTTCTGTTCATTCATCCGTGATAAACAGAAAGGAAAGAGATGGCAAATTTAGGATATTATTAGTGTGATAGAGAGAAATTACGGTCCAAATGTCAAGTCCACCTCACTTATCTATGGGTCAATTCAGAGATTAGGCGCCAACTTAAAATTACCGTACATTTTGTCGAATTTTCGCGCAGTTCTTAAAATTACCGTATGGTTTTGGCACCACGATAGATTACCGTACAAGGCTTGAAAATACCGTACAAATACGGTAATTACCGTACGTCTGGCATCGCTGGACTGACTAAAAAAAAAAAAAAAATAAATAAACATGGACTTAACCAGGGGGCAAAGAGTAAAGTAATTATAAGCAGGGGGTCGACACTTCATACAAAAATGTAAAATATATGGATTTATGAACGTAGTTTGTACCAACATCAAATTACGAAAAAACCCGACTAATGAAAAAGGAAGTTTAATAGATTTGTCCCATCGTATTATAACGACACCGTAATTTAGCAGTATTATACGTCACGTCATGTTGGCCAGCATGTGACGCGCCGACTAATTTAACTTTATCTGTCAGTGATAACGTAATATTTTGCTCAGCCCCCCTACCCTAGCATGACCGCCGAAACGCGATATGATATAGCGTTTTATCCACACTCAAACGTCAAAACCCATTGTCTTTTGACGGTTAAACGTGTTAAAGCGCTGTATCATATCGCGTTTTGTTGGTCATGCTAGGCTAGCAGAAGTTTTTAATTTATTTTTACATAATTTTAATAATGTTATTAATTACAAAGATAGGTACATAAGGTGGCAAATCTTTGCGAATGTGCGAAATTTGTTGTGCCCGTAGAGTGAGAAGGTTGAACAATAACAATAATAATTATGGCTAAATTCCCGCTTGAGCTGAACAGGTAATAATAATCAATTGTTTTTATAAAAACATTGTTTAAAGTCTATTTGAGTAAAAACATGTTAATAATAATAATATTATCAGTAAATATTATGGATTTAAGTAATAATTTTATGAAAATTACAATATTGTAGTTTATACTATATTGTCATAGTGCTGTGTCATTGTCAAGTTATTAGTTATCGATATTGTTATATTTTAGATGTCCGTCATGGGACGAAGACTTCCAGACCAGCTTCGGTTGGATCCCGGTACCCGGGCGAATAACATCCAGTTCGGAAGAAGCTCACCGCTATTGTCCTTTCTATCAGTGGCTGCTTCATCCTCCTGATACTGCCTTCTAATATTCCTACAGATTTATCAGAAATACATGAATCATATGGAACCTTGTTTTATTTCTGCAATACTATACTAATAGTAATAGGTAACTAAGAACTGCCGAGTGGAATGTGATCATTTATAATAGTGCAAGTATTATTTATCGATATCGATAGGTATATGTTGAGGGGTTAGGGGTGCATCCCTAATCCCTTGTCATTTTGACAACTGACACTGTTATGTTGGTACCTCTTAAAAAAACTCAAGATTGGTAGAAACTACGCTCATAAATCAGTTTAGTGGCTCGTTTGGAAGTGCGGTCTCTTAAAAAACGTAGTGATTACTTGCTCAGTGGTCTTACTAAGGCAACCAGTTTTTTTCGAAAATTCTTATTTATTTCAGTAGGATTGAGAAATTACAACACCATTATTTAATTATCCGTGTTTTCGCAATATCCCTAGGATTTTGGCAAAAAAATCGATTTATCTAATTATCCTGCGACATATATTTACAGTGTAAATCCGAGATGAGTTGATGATGTTTATATGTGGCACCTTCTTAGATAATATAATATAGATAATATAGATATATTGATTTTTTGCGAAAATCCTAGGGATATTGTGAAAACACGGATAATTAAACAATGGTGTTGTAATTTCTCAATCCCACTGAAAAAATATAGGAATTTGTTACACTCATTCATAGATAAGATACAAGCGCTCTCAAAATGTACGGCCTGACGTGCTGACGACTGTACATAATTAATTTATGATAAATCAAGGGTGCGATTGCGTAAGCTAATCGTATTAATTTGACAATTCATATCGTATTCAATCGGCAGCAATTTGTATGGAATGACATTTAATATGATACAACTTGAAGTCTTGAACTGTCAAATGAATACGATTGACTTTACGCAAACACCTAGCTAGCAGGACGATTTATTGAAAAAAAAACTTCATTATTTGATTGGAACTGTTCATATTCTTTTATCCTCATCAAATTAAATTTGTTGTGCTATATTCTACACATCTTGAAGGATCTGTAGGAAAATATTCCTGGCATTTTGTCATAAGTCTTTTTAGGGCTTGAATATATTTTCTCTGTGTTTCATCATTCATTACATGTGCCACATTTTTGGAGAAAATTTTCTCTCTTCCGGTACGGGCGTGGATGCCTACCATAGTTACACCAATAGGCCATGGTGCATTTCCTATGGCCATTTGAAGATATGAATCACTTGCCTGAAAAAATAATAAATAAATAACTATTTAACATAAAGTATCCAAAAGTATTTCTTTAGCTATTGAAACATAGTACCTAGTATTTACCATTATGTAGTTTCTTTCCAACAAATGTTTTGTAATTTCCGTGAGACTGTCACATATATCTTCTGGTAAAGTTTTCTTCTTGAGTTTCCTCATCAAAGGCCTTAAATATACTTGTGTCTGCGTGTATGTGGCTCTTGTCATTTTATGTTTTACTGCAGTCTTTTCAGCAGCTGTTGCAGAGTTTAGTTGTTGACCCCACATATTAAGAAGAAACTGAAAATAAATAAGTGGTTCCAGAAAAATCATATAATTTTTATTACTTATCAAGTTTATAAATAATATTATTGTCTTACTTGTAATAAAGCCATGATAACATTCATATCGTGATTTCTGTCACCTTGTCCCATAGTCTTTGCCATTTCTTGTATAAATTCATATGTGATAGAGTCATCTAAAGCCTCCTCTTTAGCAGCCTTTTCTGCTTCACTCTGAAAAAGAGAGGATTTTTATTATATTTTATCATGGTAAGTTAACTCTTGCATAATTCAATTTATATTGCAGATACCAATACTGCAATTAATTATTAAGTGTTGAAATAACAGAAATATTATTTTTTATAAAAATAATAACTTATTTGGTATCTTCATCTTCATATGAACAATTCACCCACTGCAGTATTATAAAATAATACGAAATAATTATTTTAAGTTCTTTTATCTAATAATGTAGAAGTTAATCTAAATGACAGTTTACCTGAGTACCAAGAGCAAGTATTTCATTGAGATATGCCTGATCAACTGTATCCATTGCCTCTTGGAAGTCATTGCGCAAACCCTGTAAACAAGTATAACAAAAAGTTACTAAAAATGGTACCAGAGGTTCAGATTATGTCTGCTTATTGCCTGATTCACAAGAAATAATAATAACTGTTATGTATTTTTATTTTTTACATTTACAATCCCATCTGATCGATGTTGTTTTTTTTGTATGTTTACTTGTTTAACCCTTTAACCGCCACGAACGGATTAATCCGCCAAAAATTTTCGTGCCCAAATCGCCATGGACGGATATTTACGGTCAAGTGCCACTACTTATTTAATCTGCCTTTTTGTTTGATAGATACT
The DNA here is from genome assembly GCA_910589605.1 of Chrysoteuchia culmella. NCBI lineage: Eukaryota > Metazoa > Arthropoda > Insecta > Lepidoptera > Crambidae > Chrysoteuchia > Chrysoteuchia culmella. Next base: position 9,368,632 of record OU342654.1, on the reverse strand, counting down.
GTATTATATAAAAATAGTATTCATTACTTGATAAATAGATGATGAAGTAATTATTTACAATTGATTACATTTAAGTTTCATAATAAGGAGACTTAAAATTAATGTCTAAAGTTCAATAAATTACTGATAGTATTTTTAGAAAAGTGTATTGATGTCCAACGCCAATGCCGGAAAATTCCGTTAGTAGGGACGGGGCATAAACGATGATTGACTGACACAAAAATCCACATAAATTAAACTACTACCGTTTATACTGACTTATTTATTATAAAACAAATAAAGCAATTGTTACTGTAGAAATAAATGAGTTTATTTTATTTTATTTATAATAAATAAAGCCTAAAATTGACTAATTAAAGCCTAATTTGACAGTGACTGAATTGACCATTCCCATCCCTAGCCTGCATGTTTTTAAACGATTGTTATCAGTACCCCTTTCGCCACGACCGGAGAAACACGCCCGCTTCTGACGTCATAAAAGAGTGCCGCCTTCTGGAATTTTCTATTAGTGTTGTGCTGCAATATAGTTATTTTATTGGTATGATCGATAAATTTAATGTGATTTAACATTTTTATTATTAAATCTATACTAATATTATAAAGAGGAAAGATTTGTTTGTTTGTTTGTAACGAATAAACTCAAAAATTACTGGACCGATTTTGACGAAATTTGGTATAGAGAATCCTTAGACCCCAAGTAGTAAAATGATCCCAAAATTCCCACGGGAACGGGAACCACGCGGGTCAAACCGCGCCCGGCCTCTAGTTTAGTATAAACGGCGATTCGGGGGAGAAAAATCGATCAAGCTAGGTTTCATTTCTAGAAAATCAAGTTCGTCCTGTGTCTGGGTGTTATACCTTTAAATTATCGAGCAAAGGTCGGTTACCAGATATTATTTAATAAATAGCTTAAGTTTATTATGAATGACTTAATATTATTATTGCAGATGAAAATAAACAAAAGTAGTTGACTAATTACATAATTAAACCTATTGTTCTGCCGTTAACATACAAAGTCTATTTATCTATCTGTTATGATATTTAAATTAAATTGTAAGCGTTCGAAAGAGACGTATGTCCCTATCGAAAGAAATATCAATATACTACTGAGCATCTCTGTTTGTTGTAGGTATTTTTTTGTCGTTTTACTGTGCCTGGCGCTGGGGGCACGACAACTACTAATATTAAGTGTGGCGGTTAAAGGGTTAAAATTTATCAAATAATTAAATAGGTAATAAAAAATATACCCTGTTAGCTTCCGGTTCTTGTATCTCTATTCTTCTAAGTCTTCTAAAAGATTGAGCTTCATTTTCCCCATACACCAATATAGGATGTCCTCGTTCTCTTAACCTTTTTATCACTTCTGCTCTTGGTAAAGTTACTGATTCAGTTTGTTCAGACTCTGTCTGTTCTTGTTTCTTAACTATAATAATAAAAATTATAAAAGTAAGTATATCATTACTTGACATTGTTTATCAATATCAACAATATTTGTATATTTACTTCAGCCATTTTGCTGAAAGATTGTTTGTTAACAAATCGCCCATACTTAAACTTAAAAGTAAAGTCAAGTTTGATATAATTATGGTATATTTGATAACTGAAAATTGTATTTGTGGAATAATTATGCAAAATGCATAAATGTTTGTTTACAAACATTCTTTTCCTAAGATGGCTGGAGTATAGCATGATGACAAACTTTGTTACGGCTGTTCATTTTGTCATGCAACACGGACAACATTTACTTACCAATTTCAGATTTATCTTCCTGTTTGAATTTATTTTCTGTTTCTATGTTTTGTTGACCATACTTTTTTAAGTACTCTTCTTGCTCCTTGGCAAGTAATTCCCCACGTTTAAAGTACTTTTTATTTTGGTCCTTAAAAGGTGGAAAAATTGTCTAGTGAGACCTTCAACTCTGAATAAAGAACTAAAATGATGAGCTAATTGTTTGTTTTCTGAATTGAGAATTTAAATTTGAGAGTGTCATGCCCATATTCCAATGAATGTGATGCAAGCAGTGGTCTAAACTAAAGAACAGTTAGAAAGGGATGCACTTATTCATCGCATGTAGCGACATCTATCTATACTCAACTGTTTGAGTCACATTCAGGAATACAGGCCTCAAAATAAACTAAAAGCAATTGTCCATACAATATCATGCATCTAGCACGATATAATAAACTCTTTATCTATCTATCTATTGTAAATAATATAATTTCATGCAAGCAGCATGAGTGAGGTTTGTAGGATTCCTCACTTCAAATTCTTAAATTCGGAAACCAACCTAATGCCTGTTTACATACCAACACATTTTTTTCTTCCAACTGTTTTCTTTTTCTTGCAATTTCTGCTTTTAATATATCCATTTTGAGATACTATAGTTCTAAAATATAAACCAAATAAGTAGGTATTCAAAATTTGAAAGACAATTTAAAGTTATTTGCAGATTATAACCTCAATTCAATGATTAATTTAGTTTCACAAAAATTAAGAAAGTAGAATGTAACACTGAGAACTTTATTTATTCACATCCACAAAGCAAGGCACAAACAAAATTAGTTACCCGTCCTGTTACTTTACTCTGGCAAACAACCTGACAGCTTCAGTAGGTGGACCAAACGAGTTTGGCAATAATAAGGTGACGATTCATACAATAACCATTACAAAAGCAACAATGAACTTTCACGATTTATATTGAAACAATATTGTTGTAATATAAAGTAAATTTTCGATTCCATCCATTTTGTGATGACATGTGTCAGCACAAATTATATAGTGTTGTGTCAGTGTCACTGTCACTGGCAGAACAGATCTGTTTTTTTTTTTATTTCAATCGTCCCACAATGGGATAAGCTAAGGTCTTAGTTAGACCATGCTGCCATGTCTTCAGTACTATATTTTTCTTTTAATGAAATGATGAATGCTGTGCCAATGATACTTAAGAAGGCGATAGTGAAACTATCAAATTAATAAGAATTTGTCCCTAGTGAAGCGATAGCGTAAGCGATACTTACTAGGGCTCACGGTGACTATTGGTTGGAAACATCAAAGCACTGCTTAATGACGTTATTATAGAATCCCCACAAACGTACACGTAATTGGACGTTTGCTGTTTATTAAACACTAACACTTTTATACTTTAAACACCAAAGTATTCATATCCTAAGGAATTTTATACAAAGTCATGTTCACTGGTTGACGATCCCGCAAAAGGCAGAACAGAGATTGTAAATAACAGCTCTCATCCATACAGACTAGCCACGTGTGTTGTCTGTGCGTTCGTGCTGCCCAAACTTTTACAAGAAAACAAAATAATGCGGCAGCTGAGAGAATCTATTTTTGACAGGCTCTATTTAGTGCCTTTAGTTTAGTCATCCTCTTGCGGCCGTATTATAAGTTTTCTAGTAAAAAAAGAAGTTTGGACACTGCGTAAGTACTGCATAAAATAGCAATAAGGAACACCTCTAACTAGCTTTAGCCTATACCGTTGTGGCTGCTTTTCCACCAGAGATGTGCTATGCAGCATGTGTGTGCATGCTGTGAGGATGTGATCTCTTAAGCTTACGAAACTATGTGACCATTTCCACCCATCATTTCCTGTCATGATCTTAAGATAGCTATACTAAGCTATGTAGCGGGGCTGGAATAGGCCTGCCATAAATTCTGAGAACAATAATGATAAATATAGAAAAATAATAATATATCTGCAATAATAGCGACCACAGACATAGATTTAGATCTATGTCTGTGATAGCGACAGTAGGTAATACCGTTAGGGGTGCGAGACATTTAAAAAAGAAATAGAGTAAACCATGGATAATTCATAAATTGGTGTTTAACTAAAATAGGATAGTGTGTAATCTTATCAATTACGAGATTGAATCAAAAAGATCTTAGAATTGCCAAAAATGACAAAAAAAAAATCTTTTACGTTATATTGTTTTTGCTTTATACATATTATGGTATAATGCTTCACCAACGTTTTTATTCCCTCCGAAAAAAAAATTTTCTTCGCCTCTCGAAAACTCCTCTACTAATTATTCAAATGTTAAATATTGTTCCATTATTTGTGCTATATATCAATATTTATAGTTTTGTTGTTATATATATCAATAGTTTTCAATACAATCTGTAACATTTTTGATGAAGCTTCCTAAAAACCTCTACTAGCCAACCGGGAAGATCCCCGACTGTACCTGGTTGAACTTAATTTTACATTTTGAAGGAACATAAATAATGAAGTATTACGTATAATTATTGATTGAATGATAATGATTGCACTGATTAATAATTGTGATAAATGATAATGGATAGGTACATTATCGTAGATAATTTGATTGTATTTTATTATTGCTTAAAAATTTCTTGAGTATTATGTTCAGTTATTAAAATGTATAGTCATATTTTTCTAACATATTTTTTGCTTATTATTTACTGGCTACAATCTGAAGGTAAAGTTAATAAATAATGTCTTGTTAACATAGTTTTTGAATTCAATTCGATGTAAATTACTTTTCTAGCAACGACTTCGTCACGTATAGTGGGTGGTTATGAAGTACCTCAAAATTTTGGAAAGTTTCACGTGTCTCTTCAAAACTTAACCGGTCATCATGTTTGCGGCGGAGCAGTTATATCGAGATTTCATGTAGCCACTGCTGCACACTGTGTTTATGGGTAAGCATTATGTTTGTTGAAGCATGGGGTACTGAACTGGCTGAGGGTCTACTTAGTAGAAACTTCGAAAGCGGCAAAAAGTAGTAGACTCTACTACTTTTTGCCGCTTTCGAAGTTTCAGGTTACTTTTTTTTATGAACAACGTGAAGACTTTTAGCCATCATCATACCTGATGTTAAGTATTGATAAGGCTGAATATGGAAGCGTGCCTCTCCCTTAATCCTCAATCACTGATAGGGACTGGCTATCTTATCTCTAACTAACACAACAAAGCTGGAAACATTGTTGTTATGGCGTCAGACTTAGATAAGATGGGTAGCCAGCCAGGCGGCCTTACAACAAGTCATACCACCAAACAAACCGAATACAATATATCCCCGCTGGGATCGAACTCGGGAGCCGGGTCTGATACCACTGGTTGTTACCACTAGACCACAGAACCGGTTAAAGACGGTTTTACTTTCGGATCGTTCTCAAGACTTTGTTAAAATTTAATTTACTTACGCATCAGGAGCAGTGTAAGGCATTGCACTTTGATGCGACATAAGGATCTTAGTTAATGATTACAACAAAGTCTTGAGAACGATCTGAAACTTTCGAAAGTAACCCAAAACTTCGCAAACGGATTAGAAAGTAGTGACCGTAGTTTGGTTATATTCACTTATTATTAATCATCGTTAATTTCCACATGCCAAAGAGCTAAGCCACAATACATCAAAGCCGTAGTGGGAACAACAGATTTAGATCATGGAGGGAAACAGTACAATGTTATAAACATCAAGATCCACGACAATTACAATATCACAACACGAAATAATGACATAGCCATAATAACAGTAACAAGACCTTTTGACTTAAATTGTGTCGAAGTTTTGAAACTGTATGATAAACCACTTGTCGAAGAAGATGAAGTGATTTTAACGGGCTTTGGAGCTGAAACGGTGAGTTATTAGATGGTATAAAAGGCTTCTAGACTCAGAAAAAAGTGTAACGTGAAATGAAGTGGACAAAACTACAAATCCTTACATTTTTTTAAACCTAAGACGTAGTAAAGATTAGTCTCGACTGTTAAATTTTAAAATACAGATAACCTAGTATGTAGGTACGTACATAAGATAAATAAACAATATAGGTACTTAATACATTACGTAAATTACACTTCAAGTCTGCTAATTGGTTCGATTAAGTATATTATGCTTAAATTTAATAAAACTAAATCAGTAAGCGCCTTATTTTTTTTATGGAATTAAGTAAAGTTTTAATAAAAAATATATTAATACAAACATATTTTTAAACAGCCTAATGGGGAATCGAGTCGAATAATGCACATGCTGAAACTACCAGTATTTTCACAAGATATATGTCGTTACGCGATGAGATACAACAGAGAAGTTTTTGACAGCATGTTTTGTACCTTTACACGTATTGGTGAAGGAACATGTCATGTAAGTAAATTTAAATCAAATACCTAATCATTCATAAACCATTTTGGATTGAAATTTTACTTTGATATTTATATATTTTACAGGGAGATTCCGGTGGACCACTAGTGATAGATGATCAGTTAGCAGGGTTAGTGTCATGGGGTATTCCATGCGCTACAGGTTTTCCAGATGTACATACCAGAATAGAGCCATACATTGAGTGGATATCAAAATACATCAACCACCATTGTTGAATTAGCAAAGAGAGTGCAATAACATATTGTCATTGTCATTTAATTGGCGTTGAAATGTAGTATGCCGAATTTGAATTATCGATATCGGCACTTCATCGTCTCTTTTTACAATAAAATATTTTTTAAACAAATGAAATGAACCTCATTATCATTTCATTCAGTCGTATTTACCACCATTAACCCTTAATCCCTTCGCATCCTGGGAGAAACACTTACCTTACCATGGGGTTTAGAGGAGGTTTACTGCCGTGTGGTGACGGCCTAAGAATACAAGTGTCACCACTCCCTTACATGCCTGGGAGATGTCGTAAGAGTCGACTAAGAGGCTCGACGCTTTGAACACCTGTGCGAGAGAAGGAAAACTTGAAACAACCCCTCTACCAACCCATTTGGCCAGCGTGGTAGCAGTAGGCTAATAACCTCCTTTGAACGCCACAATAGGCGTGTATGTTTTGGTCTGTGGTGAAGCGTGTAGTAATAGCTACCACCTGAAATTACGGGGATCTAACGGTTTCTAACGTATAATGACAAAATATTGATAGTGTCTAGACCGTATAGACACTCATGAACAGGCATTGAGTCGCATAACGGAACTAGAAATAAGTTTGTCTATTTCTCAAAAGAGAGTTCTAAACTTAGAAAATAAAATTAAATGTATAACAGAAGAAAAGCATTCTCAAAGCCTTTTTAATGAGTTAATGCAATGTTCTGCAACACATGACAATTCAACTTTGGAATGTGTTAACTATGGTAGTAAACCATCTCAAAACAATAATAGTATTTTTCAGTTTAGTAGCGGTAAGAAATTAAAAAAATATATTAAAATTAATAGATACATAAGGAAAACAGAGAAATTAATCAAAAGACAAAATTATTATAAAAAATATGGTAACTTAAAGAAAGAACGTACACTATTGTTAGAACAATTAAAAGTGATTACCAAAGAAACATGTAATAAGAATAAAGAAAGTAAAACTGTAAGTATTGAATTAAGTGACAAAATTGATAATTTGGAACTTTCACTTAGGGAAATGAACACTAACTTTAGTGAATTCTCCCGCAAGCAGCTAAATTATCAAAAATTGGCTGCAAATGACATGATCGACCATTGTAATTTTAATACCGACCGATTTGAGTCCCTAGGTAAGAAATGCAGATGTAGTTGTATGATTGACAGCAATCATTTAAGCCATAATCAGTCATTAAGCCAGGCTGCTCCGGAGGATTGTTTGCCTGCCAGCAGTTCAGGGCTGGTAGGTAAACAAGCCTCCTTGACCTTGAGTGGTGCACGGTCGGAGATGTTAGAGACTTCAGTCTCTGATATTTCTGATTGTGTATTACTCAATAATTTAAATGAATCCCCTTCTAAAAATAGTGTCACTAAAACAATTATTTTCTGTGATGAGATTGGAAAAAACTTAGGCCAATTGTTCCAGAAACAATGTAAGGAAAATGTTATTAACTATTGTATGCCTGGATGTACTATAAATAGTATAATGAAATCAATAGTTAAGAAGTCTTATGATGACAACACAAATTTGGTAATTTTGATTGGGGATAGGGGTGATATTAATAAAAACCAATTAATATCATACTATAACTCAATATGCTCCTTAAATGTTAGGAAAGTAGTTATGTTTACATTTCCCTATAGTCAAGGTTTCTCTCAATTGGAAAATAAAGTAAGATATAATTTAAATTTAACGTTAAGTACAATAGCTTATCATAATGGTAAACAACTACATTTGATTGACATAAATACATTGTTTAAGGATTTAAACTTGACCAAGGATAAATATTATCTGCCTATTTATTTTATGAGACAAATAGCGCTTTCGCTATCTTTTTATTTTAAACAATTAGCCAATAATCTGGCTAGAAGAACCTCTGCTTTTATTGAGCAGTTAAATTCAGACATTTCTAATACAACCTCGGAATCTTTTCCAAGTAATTTGATTCTATTGAATCCCAATACTGACTTGGTTAATTTAAATTACCATTAGAGACAACAGAGGCGCCCTCTAGCCCAGTGTTGACAACAGGAAAGCCTAACTGTTTAAGAGTTGTACACCAAAATATACAAGGCTTTTCTGATAAAGATCTAGAAGTTAGTTTATTTATAAACTGTGAAAATGTTGATGTGTTGTGTATCACTGAGCATTGGTTAAAATGTCACGAATTAATTTTAAATATCGATAATTATAGTATTGTAAGTTCATTTAGTAGGCAATTTGTTATTAGAGGAGGGTCTCTTATAATTTTACATAATAATTTTTAATACAAAGAGCGCAAAGATATAATATCCCTCTCAATTGAACGAATAATTGAATTGTCTTGTGTGGAACTAGACCAAATAATTGTAATATGTGTTTATAGACCCCCTCAGAGTAATTACCTAGAGTTTGAGTCCACTATGGAGGAAGTTTTAAGAATAACTAGTAAAAGTAATAAAAAGGTTGTCATATATGGGGATTTTAATGTTGACATTTTAGACCCAAAGTTGTCAAATCTCTCAAGCAGATTTTTAAATTTATTTAAATCGTATAATTTATAACATACCTTTAATGAGCCTACACGAATAACACCCATATCTGCCACCTGCTTAGACAAGAATTTTTCAAACTGTGTAGTCACTGAAAAATCTATAATAAATGTTATTAAATCTGACCATAGTGGACAACTAGCCTCTATAGAGCACAATCATGTCTGTCCTAAGCGGAAAATTGTATGTAGGCCAATAACTAAAAAGGGCATAGATGTATTTAGAAACAATGTGATTAATAAAATTGAGTCTTTATAATGATTTATTTCATGTGGTTGAAGGCGAATTTAGCAAAACGTTTAAACAAAAAGTGATCAATGGTAATTCGGATAAAGTAAAGTTTAGTGATTGGGCCACACCGGGAATTTATACAAGTAGAAGGAAACTATATGACCTTTATGCGTCAAAGCATACTTCCTGTGACCCAAATTTTATTGAATATGTCAGGAAGTATTCTCAAATGTTTAGAAATGTATGTGTAGCTGCTAAGGCTATGTTTTTTTCAAATAAAATAAAATTAGCGGATAATAAAATAAAGGCTACTTGGAATATTATTAACCAACTAACTGGGAAAACTAAACATAATGTAAACTCATTCTCCCTTAAAGTAGATAATAAATTAATTGAATCTGACTTTGAGGTTGCCCGTGTTTTTGAAGATTTCTTCTCTCGGGTACCCTTAGAAACTACCAGTAATTTAAATTCCTGTCCAAACGTTGCTGCTGCCCTCTTAGAGTCATGTGTTGATAAGTGTTATAAAGTTTTCAATTTTAAGCATATTAATAGTAAAGACATTTTAAAAGCTTTCAAGTCTATAAATATTAAAAAGACTGAAGATTTATGGGGCATATCAACCAGCGTTATTAAATCTATAATTGAAATAATAGCTCCATATTTAGCTTTCATTTTTAATCAATGCATAGATGTAGGTACTTTTCCCGATTTAATGAAATATAGTAAGCTTATTCCTCTTTTTAAATCGGGTGACAAAAGTGACCCCACAAATTTTATGCCGATATCCGTCTTACCGGCACTTAGTAAAATTTTTGAAAAAATTATATACTCTCAATTATTAGACTATTTAACAGTAAATCAAATCCTTCATAATAATCAGTTCGGCTTTTCTAAAGGTAAAAATACTACAGATGCTGGAATAGCACTCCTCAAACATATTTTTGAGGCTTGGGAGGGCAAGCAAGACGTAATTGGTATATTTTGTGACCTGTCTAAAGCTTTCGATTGCGTTGATCACGTTACACTTTTAAAGAAGCTAGAACATTATGGTGTCTCTAAAAAATCAGTTAGCCTTTTGCAGTCATACTTGCACAATAGAAATCAAAAAGTAATTGTAAATAATAATGCTTCTACTGGAGCCCCCATTATTATGGGCGTGCCCCAAGGTTCAATATTGGGCCCTCTGCTGTTCTTAATATATATTAACGATCTCCCTAACTACGCGAGTAATTTATGTAAGACAGTACTATTTGCAGATGATACATCTTTAATTTTTAAAATTGATAGAGGAAACAATTGTTCTGACGAAGTAAATAGTGCTCTCTCTCAAGTCGCACACTGGTTCAACAGTGATAATTTGTCTCTTAACCCTACCAAAACGAAATTTGTTAAATTCACATTACCTAATGTAGGGCAGGTCGACATGCACATCAATTTGAATGGGGATGTAGTAGAGTTAGTTGAGTGTACTAAATTTCTTGGTATTACATTAGATTCAAAACTACAATGGGATCCACATATTGAAACCTTGTCGAGTAGACTTAGTTCTGCGGCTTTCGCAATAAGGAAAATAAGGCTCATAACTGATATTGAAACGGCAAGACTAGTTTACTTTAGTTATTTTCATAGTGTAATGTCCTATGGCCTGTTGTTGTGGGGCTCAGCAGCTAATATAGAAAATGTTTTTATACTTCAAAAAAGAGCTGTGCAAGAGATTTACAACCTTCGACAGAGAGATTCTCTTAAAGAATTGTTTAAAGAGATTAATATACTAACTTTGGCGGGACAATACATTTATGATAATATAGTATATGTAAGGAAACATCACGATTTATTTATTAAGCATAGCGATGTTCATAATTTTAATACTAGAAACAAGAATAAGCTTGCCGTTCCAAGATTTCGGCTTGAAAAATGCAGTCGCTCGTTTTTGGGGAAAGGCATAGCCTTTTTTAATAAAGTTCCACAACAAGTGATTGAGCTGCTTTTGCATAAATTTAAAATACATGTTAAGCAAAGGTTATTACAAGGTAGATGATTATTTGAAAGACCAAAATGCATGGAAGTGATACTAACATAAAACATGACTATTGTAATTGTATAAAAGGAAAATATTCTAATTACTGAGTATAAGAAAATTTACCGCTTATATTAAATATGTTTCAAGATTGTAGATTTGTGTTTGGCAACGACATGTACCTTTGTTAATGTTGTTGCTTCTGTTAAAGTTGATAAGTTTCTTGCGGCCGTTCTTCTTATCAGTTAAAAGATGTCCTGAATGGCTGGTAGGAAAAAAAAAATTGGACGATTCGAAAGCACTTATCTATAAGTCTATTTGAATAAAAATCTTTGACTTTGACTTTGTATAGAGGATTGATAACGACGGCTTAGGGAGAGGCTAATATCAAAATAATAATTTCAGTCATCAAAGGGCCTTTGTGTCGCCAAAGTAATATTATCATTATTATTATAAATGCGAAAGATTGTGAGGATGTTTGTTTGCTTGTTACTCTTTCACGCTTCTAGCTTATACATCGGAATAACACATAGCCTTATATGTCGGAACTAAAAGGTAGGTACCTAACGCAAAATTAATGTTTTGGTGGTAATTGTTAATGGGAAAACGTAAGTTTAGTACCTGTATGTGGGATATCTTCCCATATGACGTGACTAGCGTATAACAGCGTGTTCTTCTTCTTCTTTTATTAGTGGCTTGCTTTATGCTGTTGTTGATGTGATTAGATTGTCAAATGACAACACAGGCGGTTGACAGGTGACAAGAGGTTATGACATTGATGAAGCAAAACCTTATGGAAGTTTGTTAGTAGAAAAAATTTAATGTACTAACCATCTGTTAAGAAACTTTTGCACGAAACTTGAAGAGTTAACCAAGAACACTTGTTATCCTATAAAATATCGCAAACTTCTTAGTTAATATATACTGCGCTTACGCAGATCAGTTAAAGGTCAAACATATAAATTACAAAGATTTAAATTTCAATCAAAAAGTAATTGAACTAAAACAAGATCTTATAAATGCGCCAAATCATGTTTTTGGCGATCACAAATCATGCAAACCGTATTTTTGCCAAAATATTGATCAAAAAGAGCCTACAGAAAATTTTGTTGCTGAAATGAAGTCTTGCAATATTTTTGCTGCTATCATGAAAATTATATCAAGATTAGTAATTAATGCAAAAAGCCTAATATACGATGTAAATAGTAATATTGCAGAAGTATTTAACGGTGTTATCCATATTCAGCTAAGGACCTAACAGTCACGGAAGGCATAGCACAAAAAAAAATAACATTCTGGAAAAAGCACAAACATGGAAACTTAACAGTAAATAAGCAGCATGATTGGTTCTACCAGGTGCAGGGCCAGCATCATATAACCAGGAAAGATGTTTGTTTATTTGTTGTTAGGACAGAAAATGATTTAAAAATAGAAACAATTAAAAGAGATAGCGAATTCTGGAATAACAACATGGTATCAAAATAAACAAAATTTTATTATGATTGTCTTCTACCAGAAATAATTGTTTCAAGGCTAGACAAAAACATGGAAATTCGGGAGCCACATTACATTTTAGACGCAATACACAAGAAAGAGTCAGTGAAACGAAAAAAACAGACTTCCGCGACTGTTATGCCAGTAACAAAGCGGAAAAAAGATACAAATTCCTGAATATTATTAATAATTTATTTAAAAAATAAAATTGTAGTGGCTCGATCATAACGCTACATAAGCAATCGACGAATGACGAAGAAATGCAGGATCAGCGAAAAGTACAATGAGTAAACATTACGCAGACGTGAAGATTTGTTTTTTTTTTGTAACAGTCTAGACTAAATAATGACATAAAATTTTGTACCTAGCATGAACCTTGTAAATTGATTCATTAAGAAACATGCTAATTAAAATTTGTTTTGTTAATCTATTTTAACATAATGTCTGGAAACGATACATAGTTTATTTGTACATGTCGATCCATCTGATAAAGCTGACAAATTTTTTGCACCCATTTTTCTTATGATAGGTGGTAGGGTAAAAGAATTGACGATTTAAAAATCCTTATTATGTGTGCTTTTTTGAATAAATATTTTTTCTATTCCTATTTCTAATTCTCAAACAAAGCGTGATCTGTAGAGGTGGTAGACTCGCTCTATTATAATGCTTTTGCTTGACATTCAAAAAGTTGAAACTCTAAAGAATAAGTAATTTGAATTTAGAAATAAAGGTTCGGTTACCGGGGTATTTACCCTATTTAGATCAGTTCATTTTAATACTGATAATAAAAAATAAATAACTTGTTTCTTCTATCCTAAGCTGCGGGAGAAAAAAGAAACTTCTATTATTATTTTTATTGGGTGATGTTGTTGTCGTCGTGATGACGTTAAAGAAATCTCTATTGGAAGCAACTTACTCTAAATATTGATGATGACAAATTTTACTAAAAGAAAACATTTCTAGTAATACTTACTAAAGTATTACTAGAACTTGAAAAGTAAGAGACCGCAAGGTTCTTCTTGTCGTTTAAAAATTATTCTTCTTCTTCTTCTTTCTTAATTAATAGCGCACTCGCGTTAATACGCGAATTTTGCCAATGTCAAGTAAATATATTTTGTAATATCCAGAAATTGTACGGTAGATTGGGTTAAAAATGGAGCCTCACAACACGTGTTATTACGAAAAGAACTCGGTTAAAAAAATATTAGGTACGCTGTTACTACCTACCCTGGGTTCTGACGGACCCACAATCCGCAATATCTCCCACACAGTTCTTACACCTGACTGTAATATAACCGAAGGCGCTATTGAAGATTACCTAAAACCTCGGGTCTGTCCGTTCAATGATTATAAATAATTTTACAAAAATTAAGTCGCTGGGGCTTGCTCGACTCCCGGGTAAAAGGGTTAATATATATTTTAAATTGTGTATTATTATATTTTATAGTTAAATTAACTGTTCACTTTAAAGTCATTTGCCCATTATTTTACATAGCATGCAGATTTTACAGTTATATCGCAGTTTCATATCTTAACTTAACCTACTGTCAAAAGACAAAAATGCAGTATAAGCCATACCTCCCATAATGCACTTTATTGTGATCACTATCTTTATTGTCACTGAGGATGATGATTCGCGCCCTCGGCCTGCGATTGTTGAGGTTAAGCAACGGTCGGTCACGGGATGTGTTGGCAACGAAAGGGTCATGTACCAGCCGCGAATCAAGAAACAACGACGAGCCGTGTCCTGTGCCGGGCCCCTGGAATGTGTTTACATACATTCCGTACATTTTGTTTATATTAACGTAATTACGTCCCGTGTGTTGGTTCTGATATTATTTCGTTGAATTTAGCTAAGTCGTAACTTGAGTTCGTTTTGTGGGAATTGACGGGGAGTTGGATGAGAACCGTCTTGTAGCGTACACGCTCCGGTGCCCAATTCAATATTTTATTGTTATGAGTACATTAGTTAGTTTGTATATTGTGTTGAAGTAAATAGTTTGTGATCATTCAAGACTTTTATTAATTAAGTATTTTAAAACAAATCTTACATCAGAAGTGGCAAGTTTCTCACGCAAATTATTATAGGAAAACATAAAAGAAGACGAGTTCGATCAACAACGAGCGAAAGCAGCAGGGCTCAAACACCGTCACCCTCGCCTCCTGGAAAAGGGAAACGCAAGGTATCTCGTAAAGATGAAACAGAAATTGTGAGTACAAACACGTCGATTAATTTACACAATATAATACCAGAGTTTGACCCATTAACTGATAATATTGTGTCTTGGATTAATGTGATAGAGTCCTATTCATCTACCTTTTCATGGAACGACAGCATGATCCGTTATCAGGCGCTTAATAAACTAAAGGGATCTGCTAAAATTTGGTACGACTCCCTATTACGCAATGATTACTCATGGACGGAGTGGTTGTGGAAGGATAGGAAAAAGAAAATATTATCATGTTTTCGGGTAAACGCAACATGTTTGAATTACTTAAAGAAATAATCGATAAGAAACCGTATAATAGCCAATCATTATATACATTCTTTTTCGAGCAAAAATCCAAAATAGATTCCTTACATCTTAATTTTACGGATAAAGATTTAATCTCAATAATTTTAGGAAATATCGGTGATGATAACATTAGTGCATCAATCGAAGCAAGTAGTTTCCAAACATGTGATAGTTTAGCAGCATTTCTACATGGCCGTTTTTATAAGCCACCCGTGTCGAAGATAATTGAATCTAGTTTTACTGGTCAGTGTGTATCACGTGACATAAGTACGAGTTCTAAGAGCTCACCATCGATACAACCATCAACTATACAATCGTCGACCACAATTTCAAGTCAAGCAAAAACAACTACTCCTTTTCACACTACCAGCGGCCAGTTTTTAGGTCGTAGTCCCATCGAATGTTATAATTGCGGAGGTTATCACAAAAGAGCACAATGTACTTTAAAGTGCGAGTTTTGTGGAAAGCGAGGGCACACTGAAAGTAAGTGCTTTTACAAAAAGAAATTGACAGTTGAACAAAATAAAAACGTAAATAAAGAGGAAACTAAATGCGTTCGAGAGCCAAATCCAGTTGATAAATTTAATTAAAAGGATTTGCATTAATCAATATGTACATGAAGCTTTCATCGACAGTGGAAGTAGCTGAGTATTAGTTAGAGAATACCCACTTGCAATCACCTTATTAGAAACACCAATTATGTTACAAGGATTTTTAAGTGACAACGTCAAAACCGTAACTGAAATTGTTATAACAAAAATTAAAATAGACTCGGTAGTGATCGAAAACGATGAAATGTATATTTAAAGTGATATATCAGGTTGTGAGATTCTAATTGGACGCAACGTGACCGAACGGAAGGACCTTATGTATACTCGTATAGGAAATACAATTACGTTTAATTACGTTCAGCGTTTTCGAGATTTTTGTCAGGAAGTTCGCGAAGTTAATTTAGAATTTGGCACAGATTCTCACCGTGATGAATTAGCGGCATTATTAGCGAAATATAGACAATGTTTTGCATATAATATAAAGAAACTAGGTAAAGTCAAAAACCATGACATGGTGATTGACTTAATTGAAACAAAACCTGTTTATTGTAGACCGTACAGGGCATCTCAATCAAATAGACAAATGATCCATGACATGGTTGAGGAGCTCCTGGAAAACGGGATAATACGTGAGAGTCATTCAGCTTATGCTAGCCCTGCGTCACTTGTCAATAAGAAAAACGGAGAGAAGCGACTATGTATTGATTATAGAGCCTTAAATAAAATAACAGTTAAGGACAAATATCCTATGCCACGGATCGAGGATCTTATTGACAGGTTACATAGGTGCAAGTATTTGACGAGCTTAGAAAAAAGGGCGCTATCGTTCGAATCGTTCGGTTTGGCGAATGCACCTTCGTGTTTTCAGAAAATTATGAACAAAGTGAAACTATTGAGGAGAATCTACGTCTTCTTGAACATATTTTACAGATTTCCTTGACAATGGTCTGACAATAAATACTATTGAGGAGAATCTACGTCTTCTTGAACATATTTTACAGATTTCCTTGACAATGGTCTGACAATAAATAAAAAAAAGAGTGTAATTATCTGAAAACAGACTTGGTGTTCCTAAGCTGTACCTAGCGAGGTGTTACTTGGATACAGACTGAAGACTGATAGTGATTTAGTTGCGCCGGAACCTGATGAGGCTGTTGATGTTACTCAACTGCGCGTAGAGGTAGAATGTTTTATCAAAACGAATTCTGAATCACAAAAGCAAAGATTTGAGAAGACACGTACTAAAGCTAAAAAGTACCGGGAAGGTGATCTAGTTTTTGTGAAGATTCCAAGTCAAAGTAACGATGGACAAAGTCGGAAGCTACTGCCGATTTTCAAAGGTCCCTTTTAAATAAAAAAGGTATTGGGTAATGATCGTTACGAAGTTACAGATTTAAGAGGTAGCGAAAGATGCACAAAAAAGTATACGGGGCAGACGGTTGCCGAAAATATGAAACCTTGGATAAAAGTTAATGATAGGAACCTGCACGACGTACAGTATTTGTAATAAGGAAACGTACGTGTTGGCAAGGTAAAACTACAAAATGATATTAAGAGACGAATGTATAATGTTTGATTACTTTATTTGTTTCATTGGCTGCGTATTTTGTCAGCTATTGTGATCATAAAATTTTATAACAGTAATAAAATAAAAAAATACGATACTAAACGCAAATAGTGAATTATATCTTGATGTTCTGGATGTGCTGTGATGTAAATAATAACTTAGTGATTAGTTATAAGCATTGAGAGACGTACCCTAAGACTAAAGGGACGACTTTGCTTTGCTCTGATGACAAAAGCATTATGGTAGCAGGAATCGCCTAAGACTAAAGGGATTGCCTAAAGCACCAGAGGAATATGTGATAGTTGGGTCCTTCAGACTTTATGTGCAAAAGTCGGCCTAAGACAAAAGGGACTGCTATAATGTACTGAAGGCCACAACTGTCTATTGTATTTTTATCAAACATCTGGAACATCATGATAGGAGGATTCTAATGGTAGTCTATTCTTCTGACTGCAGGAGTCGTTACCTAAAATAAAGGGACTGCCTAAAACACCAGAGGAATATGTGACAGTTGAGTCTTTGGACTTTATGTGCAAAAGTCGGCCTAAGACAAAAGGGACTGCTATAATGTACTGAAGGCCACAACTGTCTATTGTATTTTTATCAAACATCTGGAACATCATGATAGGAGGATTCTAATGGTAGTCTATTCTTCTGACTGCAGGAGTCGTTACCTAAAATAAAGGGACTGCCTAAAGCACCAGAGGAATATGTGACAGTTGAGTCTTTGGACTTTATGTGCAAAAGTCGGCCTAAGACAAAAGGGACTGCTATAATGCTCTAAAGGCTACAACTGTCTTAACTGTCTATTAGTATTTCTCAAGCAGCTAGAGCATCATGATAGGCCGAGGCGCTGAGACTACGACATTAACATTATAATTTCATAAATAGAAGTGTTTTCTTTATGTCACAGATTGTAAACTATCAATAAGGGTGTGAAGCGTCCGCGGAAGTGCCTGGGGGCAGGCACACTGCAGCATGGCCGTGTTGGCAACGAAAGGGTCATGTACCAGCCGCGAATCAAGAAACAACGACGAGCCGTGTCCTGTGCCGGGCCCCTGGAATGTGTTTACATAGAACTTTTGATACCGCTCCGTACATTTTGTTTATATTAACGTAATTACGTCCCGTGTGTTGGTTCTGATATTATTTCGTTGAATTTAGCTAAGTCGTAACTTGAGTTCGTTTTGTGGGAATTGACGGGGAGTTGGATGAGAACCGTCTTGTAGCGTACACGCTCCGGTGCCCAATTCAATATTTTATTGTTATGAGTACATTAGTTACTTTGTATATTGTGTTGAAGTAAATAGTTTGTGATCATTCAAGACTTTTATTAATTAAGTATTTTAAAACAAATCTTACAGATGGGTGACCAAAAGTTTACTATCTCGAGCTCCTCCGTCCTTCGGTAGGCACCTTAAGCCGTTGGTTACGGCTGCATATGCAGTCGTTAAGGCGATACTCGAATAAAATATGCTGAAGCGAGATAGCAATGAGAAAACGACGCGCACGGGAGCGAGACCGATTTTGCAGATTAGACAAAAAAAAACACAAAATCACTTAGTATTAAAAAACTACAGCGATTTAAAAAAAATGCTTCTATACGATCCTAAATATTACTGGTGTCCACTTATTAAACCAATTTCCAATAGTGTAAGTAACCCCATTTAAGAATAATCTTGAATTTTCGTATTTTTATAGGTCTTTTCGAAAAGAAAAAGTGTCGAGGCAAAATCATAAAATCGTGTTTTTGAAACTATACGAAACTAGATAAACGTATGAAGAAATATATATGTTATTACCAGATTTGTAACAACTTTAACCGTGCTATAGTTTAATATTAAAAAGTCCATACTTTTTTCGAGTAGCGCCTTAAAACCCACCAATCCGCATTGGGCCCGCGTGGTGGGTCATGGCTCGTTCTCCTTATCCATCCATAAGGAAGGCCAATGCCACAGCAGTGGAGAAATTAAAAATGGCTGATGACGATACATCACTGTACATTTGGTTATACGTTCAATAATGTGTGGTCAATGTGAAAAGCATAGAGTTATCTATATACTTAATTCAGGTTCGCAAAATTTGTGACGACTCGATAGGGACTTTGGCGCGTAGTACGCGGCCGAGTAAGGTATCAAATTAAAGGTACTGGAGTCTATTTGTTCCGAAAACTATAAAATATACAAAATGTTAAACGTGATGATCACAAACTGCAATTAAAGATTTTCGCATAATTTGGAATTTTTTGTCGATCGACGAACCCGAGTATCGGGTTGTAACCGCCCTAGTTATTAATAAATACCAACCAGTCTCAAAAGGTTACTAGAGTCTAGATCACAAGACGTTTTCCACAAGTGCTAAAATCAAATCATTGACATAATAACGTTTTATCTTTTAGCAGTAGGTAGCTATTTTATACTTTTTCGGACTTTATAGGTAGGTAATGTAAATAAAAAGAGTTTCCTAAATCATTATTTATTCCTACATTTTGCTTTAAACTGCAGTACTTTCTCCAAGTTTACCTAGAACGAAAAAAATGTTTAACTTAATAGAAATAAATCATATTTTAATAGCAATTCTGCAAAGTAGTAGCACAACTTGTTACCCTATAATGGTGGGATTTAGGCTTAAATTCCGTTACAACAGCCATCACTGGGCGCCCATGTGCACACTGGAACGGTGTCTTGCAGGTAGATAGATTTTCGAGGAGTTCAATACAGTCTTTCTTCGACAAAGAATCTCCAAACATTATTGCATATCTACATGCCTGAAAGTAGTTAATTGAGTTAAAATCTAATAACACGGATAAATGATTATTTAAAAATGTATGTTCATCCATTTTATAAATTCGAAACTAACACAGTATGCTACTTTGGAGAAGCACTATGACCGAATGTCGTAAAATAAATTATTAAAGAGTAAATGAAAAAAAACGTTCACGCGGAGAGCCGATAGTAAGAATTAATATTGAATAGAAAGGATTTCTTTAAACAATGAATGAACCTCTAAAACACTAGAACATTATCTTTGAGAAGGTTGCTCTTTTAAGCGATGCATTTTCTTGAAGAGGGCACTGCACTGGATATTTTGTATTCACTAACCTCATTATTCACTAACTCCATAATCGATTTTGGATATACCGAAACACAGCCTTTCTGAGATATAATGTTGCTTATTTCTTCAGTTATTAAAATGTTCACTGTCTTCATTACCTTGTCTACCTAAAATTGATCATAGCTTATTGGTTTCTAATCCAAAAGTCACATTCATAAAAAAATAAGCAATTAAGCTACCTCTCTAGGATTTTTCCCAAGTATCGCAAGTGGTATAGATTGCACTTTTATTTCATTCTCGTCCACAATTGTCCATCGTAAACCAAATTGATTGAATTTATCTCGATAATTATGAAGATACATTATTTCTTCTTTAGTCATTTTTAGCGATACATCATCGAGATTCACGCTCATCCATTTACTACCGTCAAAGTAATCTATAAACCACAAGAAGAATTATTGAAAATAAACTTTCATAGGTATAATCCAACTTTCCTTTACCAATGTTCTTACCTGACAAGTTTTTTTCTAATCTTATTCTTTCATGCACTGCATGCTGGTCGAAAAGTACTAAATAGTTAGTAAAATCTAAATTGCCTACTAGGATAGTTGTTATAAATTTATTGTCTACTTGACCTAACACTTTAGCTCCTTGAATAGATTTTGTGCTGAAGGTTAAATTTGAATGGTCTTTTTCTAAACGGCTGCTGATTTTTTCTATATCCTTTGTAGTATGATCTTTGGCATTTCGTACGGTTGCTTCGTATACTTCAATGTTTGCTTGAACATCATTGTTGAAATTATTGTACAAAGTCTGCAATATTCAAAAAAACATATCTAAGTTAAAATAAATAGGCATTAACGATGAAATTAGTAAAGTGCCGATACTTACACCTTTGAAATATTCTTTGTCCAAATTATAATTACATACACTCTTAGTGTTACAATTTTCAAAAATAGGAGACATTCCTAAAGAAACAAAGCGGTATTTATTAAGGTAAGATTTTCCTATAATAATAAATTAACACGTAGGTAATAAATGATAAACAATACAATACCCTTAGGTAAAAAACGATGTCTGTTCCTCAGATTGAACATGTTGTTGTTTAAACAATTGAAAACATTTTCTATATTTTCTTCATTAAAATAATTACTTTCAGTAAAGATATCATGATCGCCTATTTCATTATCTTCAATATTTTCATAATTTATTGCTTTCGTATTTATTTCCACATTATGTTGTTTATCAACATTGTAATCAGTTGGTATGTCATGAGATGGTAACTGACGTGATGGTAAATTTATGTTATCATCACCATGATTATTCCCATTGGGAACAAGCAGACTTTGCAATTGATAATTAACAGATGGACTATAGTTGTTAAGCGTCACATTATGTTCATTAGTATTAGATACTAACTGTAATTCATCCTGGTGATTACAATCACCATTGTTTATTATTGGCTCACACACGTCTATAGGTACTAATTCACCACTGCAAGTTATGGCATCCATTGAAGATTGTGATTTTGAAACAAAAACAATGTTTTTGCGACTCTCATTTAAACTGTTTTCATCCTTATAGCTGCTTAAATGATATGATGCATTTCTATTGAAACTATCACCACTAAAATCTGTTTCACACTCATAGTTCTTAAAACTGATATTGTCCATATTCATTACCATATTTGATAAAGTTATTGTGTACGTTAAACCAAAATAAGGCAACTTAAGAGAATTTCTTATCTCATCTTGCTGAATAATGTTATCATTTAACCATGTTTCTCTATCATTATGTCCAGTATTTATCATCATATTGTCTAAATCCATATTTTCGATATCATTCAATTTATTATTTTCACATGTATTAATGGATACTCGATTCGTATAACTTAAAGTGTTACTAATGATCACATCATCATTCAAGATATTCCTAAAATCGGAACACTTTTTTCTATACGCATCCATTTTCTTTTTATGTAACTTAAGAAAAATGTTTGCAGATTTTGGCATAGCAAAATTATCTCTCGACTGTTTGCTTATGAAACGGACATTTCTATCTTTTATATGGAATGGTTCAGGTGATAATGGTTTCCTAACATCGAATTGACTGGCTTGAATAATACTATTATTAAGAGGACCCATAACTGTATCTTGGTTCCTATTGTAGTTATGACTTTGATAAGTTAGCTGGGGAATTTCTGGAGGGTTCTTAGGTGACAGAAGTTCCTTACTATATTTGTTAAGCCTGTAACTTACTGCTGGTGAGTAAGACTCCACTTGTTGGCTGCTTAAAATGGTTTTCAATAAATTGTGTGATGTTTTGAAGGGATTTTTGTGATCGGTATAATGTTTTACATTGTTAATTTTATTTTTAAGTGGTATAATATCATGTATTATGATTTCACCAATTCTTCTACGAATTGAGATGTTTTTATTGTCTTTGAAGAAATTACTATAATTTACTGATTCATTAATAAAAACTGTTTGCTTAGATTGATGCTTAAGTAATGTACTTTCGGCTTCTTTTGCTAATATCTCGCATCGTTTTTTTACATCTTCTGGTTGATTTTCGAAAATTCGGATTAACGGGTCTCTCTTTCGTTTTATAGTCTTCTTTGGTTTAACGGCTTCATTGAGTTTGTTGGATGTTTTTCTTGGTTTTAGTTTAACTACCCTTGATGACTTATTTTTATAATGATTACCAACATTTAGACTGTTGCTATCTGTTTTATTATTTCTCGAAACTTGTTCAGTATCCCTTTCGGTGCACGGCCTTTTAGTGTTTACATTTGTATTTTTTGTTTGATTTGATAAAGTATTAAAAGCAATTACAATTTCATCTATTTTAGGAGAGGTAATATCAATCTTATTATTTTTTAAATTGTCAATTGATTCTCTCAACGGAAGTTTTGTGTGTAAAGCGTCTTTTTGCTTTTTCTTTTTTCTTTTTATCAACTTTCCTGAAACACATTATGACACTCATGTAAAGGTGCTTCCAGATTAATTATCATGTTATATATTGCGGACATGTTATACGCCTATAGTATAAATATTAACATTGCGGTATAACAATGCCATATATCGTGACCGTATGACACGTCCGCAATAAATAACATAATATGTTATTTAACATGTTGCTAATCTGGACGCACCTTAAGGGCCCGCTATAGGCCAACGAAAATCAGATTGCTTTACATGATCGTCTGTAATATCAATATTAATGAAAAACTGAATTTCAAATTAAGATGCAGCAAACTACAGGACTAACACTAGTGACTATGTTACTCAAAAACACGATTGCATAAAATTTTCTTGATAGAAAAAAAATGCGAAGTTGCCTCCAAATCACTATAATTAACACGATAAACTGCTAGTATTCAAGTAATACATTAAAATAAAGCTTGAACTTTTTAGTATAATTACACTATAGATAAGGCAGGGCTTATTATATATTTTTTTTGTAAATATCCTTTAAATATCCTTTAAAAAAATAATTTCCTTCATTTCTTGATTCCGGACCGGCCGAATGGGGCCGGAGAATTATATAGTAAATGCTGCCTTATTTCTAATAGAAATAAGGCAGCATTTACTTTGCAGTTCGCCGTTGCAGTTATTACTTTTGCTTTTGGCCTAGAGCGCGCCCTTAATGGATGCGAAAGTGAATACGTCTGTTTGTTGCTTCTTTTAATTCGAATCAAGAAAAGTAGGTACCTAATATAAAACTTGAGAATTGGTCGGATTTGTTCTTAGTGTACCTGGCTAGCTAGAAAGTCTCTAGAAATATTTCTGAAAACATTATTGTAAAATAGCGAGTATTTTACAATAATGTTTTCAGAAATATTGAGTTCTGGCAGTTAGAGGCAAGATCGCTACGCCAGCTTCTCTAATGTTAAGGATAACGGGAGAAGCGTAATTCTACATTAATCCTTATAACTAATTTCTTAATTTCAGGTTTGATTAAGATCCAACACTTTACAAGAATTAGTCATAAACACACTTTAACTAATTTCATTTTACATAAAGTTTATTTCATATAATCATCATATGGTATAATTTCTTTGTTATAATTTTGTTTCATATAATCATTTTAAGTAATAATTTTATTTGATACTAGCGGATCCTCAAGGTTTTATCCGCGTGTTGCCCGTTCCCGTGAGAATATCGGGATTAAATATAGCCTATGTCAGTTGGGAGAAATGTAGCTTTTTAATGGTCTAAGAATTTTCTAAATCGGTACAGTAGTTCCTGAGATTAGCGCGTTCAAACAAACAAACTCTTCAGCTTTATAATATTAATATAAGTATAGATAACTTTACATCCCCTCCAAATCATTGAATTTGGAAACGCACAATTTCTTTTTGTTCATTTTTATGTTTGGTTAGGTTAGAACTGTGACCGAAAAACGCGCGAGCCCAGCGAGCGCAGAGAGCGTCGCGGTAGTGGCAGTGGCCGGCGAAGCCTCCGGGATATTTTTTCTTTAAGTACCTACTAAAATGGACGAAATAAAATATTAGTAAATTAAAATAATGTGGGCAAAGGAGCTGGGGGATGCGGGGGCACAGTCCCCCGGGGGGCTCCGCCATAAAAAGCTACAATGGTGACAAAACAGTTGTTGACAGGAAGCGCCAGTTGCTTTTTTATACAAAATAAATGTTATATAATTATTGTTTTATTATTAAGTGTTTTTAAATATTATACGTTTTAAAATTATATATTTTGAATTTATGTTATGTTATTATACGAAATGAACGTTATATGAAATCTGTTGTTATATTTTGTAAGTACTTAATACTTACAAAATAAAATACACACACCCTTATGTACCTTATTTTGCTTACCTTTAATGCCATTCTGCATTTGGGATATTCCCAACTTTTTAGAGTTACTGCCTAAAAATTTTCTAGTGATTTCTCGTACTTTTTCTCTTATATCCGTTTCTGGTAAGATTTTAGGTATTTCTTGTACTTTTGTTTCTTTAACTTGGACGTCACCAAAATAAAATTTTATTAATTTCTCAAGCAGAGTGGTGATGGGTTTCCAATCTTTAAACTCCAATACAGAATGCTTTGGGGTTGAACTAACATCATAGTCATAATATGGGCATGATAGGAATATTACATAAAAAGGTATAAATTTATTTACTGCGGGGCTATCACCAGACAACTGAAAGAATAAAACAAATAATTGTCCATCTTCATGATGTTTAAAATACGAATATAGCTACATACCTACCTATTAAATAAACATATTTACCTTTGGTTTAACCTTCTTAATTTTACAAGCTAATTTTAAATGTTTGTTGAAATATTTTTGAACCAGCTTGTTCAACTTACTGTTTTTAACAATTTTTTTATTTAAAAATATCCAATGATGGCCGGTTATTTCATCGCATTTCTTCCCTATGTAAGCATGCGATTTGTACTCATTTTTCTCTATTTGTAATTCTTGTATATTTGTTTTCTCAATATCAAATAATATTTTTATTTTCTGATAAATGTCTCTGTTCTTGTGCATTTTGAAAACTATTTCATTAGTGCTGTCATCACGTAAAGTTATTGATATATTACTATGAACTAATGATAATTGTTCCAAGAAGGTTTTGATGTCATTTAATTCTTGAAGGTTATTAACGGTCTTCTTTTTAATTTTTGAGTTATACAAAAATCCACTGATCTCTATCTGAAATATGAATAAAAAGATCTACTTCAAATTAGTTATCGCATAACATTAATGAATTCTGTAGTGCAGGGCTTCCCAAACTTATTTGTACTGTGACGTCCTTGGGAAGTTGCAATTTATTTACGACGCCTCTTAACTCCCAACCTCGTTTTAGTTCAAGCCCAGTAACAGGTAACTAGAAAGACATTACATATCTGTACATTTGTAATTTTTAAAAGAAAATAAGAACAAAGCTGAAAATATAAGCATTAAAATAAAAGAGATATTATTGAGAATTGAGAGAAGGATGTGCTCTTTTCTGAGCATTTCATGACTCGGTCGCATCGACACGCGACACCCCCCGGAACGATGATGCGTCGCAACGCACAGTTTGGGAAGCCCTGTCTGCTTGACGTCTTTTAACCTTAATGCAATCTATTTAAGCCTCATTATGAATAGTTAAGGATTATCAACCTACTACCATTACCTGTTTATACTAATAAAAAAAACTTACAGTAGTTCCCTTAGAAGGTCTTGTCGGAACTTCCAGAAAGTCCTGCTCTTTTCCTGCATAAAATGATTTACACCATGTTTTCTCAAAATTTTCTGTTTTTGACGTTATTTTAAGGTGTTTCGAAACATCCACCATACTTGAAAGTGCTTGTCCACGAAAGCCATATGTGTTAGGGACAGATTTAAAGTTGGATAAGTTAACACATTTGCTTGTTGCATACCTTTGCCCAAGAAGCTTAAAATCTTTTTTTGTTATCCCACAACCATTATCTACAACTTGGATTTTACTTTCTTGTATGTGTATTCTGATTGCTATTGATGTCGATTTAGCATCCAATGAGTTGTAAACCTGAAAATAAACAGATGTATTTATCATGAGATGGATTGCACCATGTAACTTTAACGATAACTATAACTTTAACCGGGGTAAAAAGTATAGATTTTGACAGCTTTGACAACCAAAAATCGGTTTGAAGTTAACTGGTGCAACTCAGTCTTAGTAGTAAAAACATAAAAAAAATAATTGTAATATTGTAATACTTTACCAATTCCTCTACTGCTCTGTTGTAGTTTGTTAAGTTACAGGAAGAACAAATAACTGATTGAATATCATCAGCAAGCTTCTTTACTGACATGTTATAAAAAAATATTGTAATTATTAGAGCTTAAAGTTTATGTAGGTACTTTGTGTACTAATTCTAAAGAAACTACACCTGAAACTCCACCATTTCAATAAATATTATATTGTCAGTTTTTACTTAGAGAATATCAAAATTAATTCATTTGTTTATTTCTGTAACTATGTAAAAGAGGTTTGAGTTTTAAATGTCATTCAAACCAGTATAAAAATTTATCGTCGAGCTTTAAAAAAGGTTAATTAGTTTAAGGTTTCATTGATTGACTGTTTGTTATGAAAGTTCGCTAATAAATTACTTTCCCAATCAAATGATTGTCCACCCATTTATCGGAAACGGTATATTATTTCATATACTAGATTGCAGGTATTAATGAATGAAAATCGATTATTATTTAACCCTGAACTTATTCCTTTCCGAACATAACATGGAACAGTAGTAATCTAACAGTCATGTGACCCACTGTTAGTTTCGATCGCGTGTGGTAACGGAAATATTTACTCAAAACTTTATTTTAGTTTGTTATAAAAATAAATTTGTATTAATAATACTATGTTATGATAGTTGAAGTATTACCTGTTAGTTTTAAAAGCTTTTTAAATATGGGTGATCTACTACAGGAAGAAATAAAGTTGTTCTGGGAATATGTAAAAAGGTAAGTTTCCTATCGTTGGCAGCTTATTCTGCAATGAGTAATTATTACACTCGTAAGTGCTCACTGCTCATGACTACTTATTTTACTATCTTTGCACTATTTACAATGCATTTGGAAGTTATAATACTAAGAGCGAGATAAAGGCGCTCTCAATGTTAAACTGTAAAGCCTGCTGTTGACTGTACAGAGGCGGGCTTAATACCTTAGACAATATCTATCAATCAATTTTAGGGTATGCAGACAAGTAAGAGGTAATTAGCACAACCAGTGTGTAAAAAAAACATTATCAGATAGGAATCACATTAGTAGCTCTATGCCGTTGAACATTTAGGTTTATTTTTGGAACAGTATTGACATTTTATAATGCAACAATCATTGCAAATATGTGGATGGTGACTAATAAGTTACTTTTTGTAAAAAGAAAGAGAACTATGTTATCAACAGCACTTAATTTATGACTGACAATGGTACATTGTCTCTGTCAGCAGGTAACTAAGTAGGTAGCTGCAAACATTTTAACTGTTAGATAGGGGCTATCTATACCGTCCATTTCACATTAAACATTTATGACCTAGAGAAAAAGCTAGTAAATTCGAGACCACGAACGTTATACATTAAAATAAATAAATAATTGCATACAACCACACCAATTATCTAGCCCACGTTAAGTTTCATGAAGAACTTGTGTTTGGATAACGGATAATCATATTTATATACTTTTTTTTTAAATACATAATATTAAACACCCAGACCAAGACAAATAGACATGTTCATGCACACAAATATTTGTCTTGTCCGGGGATCGAACTCGGGACCTCTGACGCAGAAGGTGGGGTTAGTTAGTACCCCTGCGCCAAACAGGTCGTTATACGACGTATCGTTGATAAGTTCGATTTTTTCTATGTTTATAACAATAATAATTGATAGGTTTACCCATTTATGCTGGCTACAATGCAATACATCGTAGTATACTAGTTTTGTAAAAGATATGTCAATGAGGTTATTATGAATTTTCCAAAGTTGGGGCCAACGTGTGTAGCCCACAATAAAGATCATGTTCGGTCGCATGTTATCCATTCATTAATTAATATACGACATACTGTGCTTACAAACTAAACAACAAAAATACAGAAAATAGAGAAACAAAAGGGAACTAAAATGTGAATTTACTAGCAGCCGCTCGCGGTTTCACCCGCATGGTGGCCGTAGTAATATTGGGATAAAACGTAAACTATGTTACTCTTCGTCCTTTCAACTACCTCTATCCTAAAAATCAAGTTAATTTGTTGCTTAGTTAGGGCGTGAAGAAAGGATAAACAAGCACGCTTTCGCATATTAGCTAGGATGGGAACTAGCATCCGCTTGTGTCTTTGTGCGCCTTTCTTAGTTGTCAATGCAATTTTTCATGCTCTATTACGCCCTATTCAAGTTTGAAAGGTGATAATATGATAGGTATGTATTATAATTCAGTCTTCAAAGTCTAGACTAATCATCTTTATATTAAAAATACCATCGATCTTAAAACATATAATAGACAAGCGGATACGGTTCATTTATAATATTTCAAGTAAATCAAATAGTTTACCGAAAAAAACATCGACTTAGTTCGCAATGTTGATTGAAATCACAATCGAAACAAAAAGAAAATTTTTATCGGCCGATCACTCTATACGGGGACGTCTTTGACCTACTGACATGAACGTGGGGTTGTTATCGATGGAATAATTGATTAGACTGTGTAAAGTAGAGAGAACAACCATTGTTTCAAAAGTAATAAAATAACCGATTATTTTAGGAATTTATCACCCAACTAAAAAGCCGATCAAAAACTAAAAAGCAAAAAAATAAGCCTTTTGGAGTCGGTGCCAGTCGCAGTTTTGTAATAGACTGTAATATAAGTTATACAGGGTGGAAAAAAAAGAAGGTCATTGGAGGGAAAATACCCTAAATATTGATGTGAGCAAATTTTACTCAAAGGAAACATTCCTTCATTTTCAAAAATAAATTATACTGCATTCAAAGATATGGTTCATATTTCAACCTACTAAGTAAATCGTTTTTATTTTAGTTAGTGTGAGTAAGAGGTAGGTACAATAATGTATTGAACTATGTAATCTTTTATCTTTCCTGGCTTTGTCTTTAATTAAGTCATTCAGTTACTTAAGCTAAATTGATCTTTATACTTAACACTATCGAATCAAACAAGCCGGTTTGATTACCGATGCAGGTATTTTTTTTTTTAATCTTTTAATGCAGTTTAACTTATTTTTGAAAATGATGGAATGTTTCCTTTGAGTAAAATTTGCTTATTACAATATTTAGGGTACTTTCCCCCCAGTGACCGTCTTTTTTTTCCACCCGGTATAAGATAGTATATAAAATTAGATTAGGTTTTATGTACATTATAAACAAAAGGATCGTAAAAATTACATCGTCCAAATTAACAAAAATGCTCGTAACA
This sequence comes from Chrysoteuchia culmella, assembly GCA_910589605.1. Taxonomy (NCBI): domain Eukaryota; kingdom Metazoa; phylum Arthropoda; class Insecta; order Lepidoptera; family Crambidae; genus Chrysoteuchia; species Chrysoteuchia culmella. Next base: position 9,338,378 of record OU342654.1, on the reverse strand, counting down.
TAAAAACTACTGGGTCAAAGTGAACCGAATTTTTATAGCACCATATGCAACTATTTTGTATCGAACAAAAAAAAAATTTATAGCACCATATGCAACTATTTTGCATCGAACGAAAAAAACAATTTTAATAAAAATACCTACCGAATTGAGAACCTCCTCCTTTTTGGAAATCGGTTAAAAATAATGACTGCCTCTTATTTGAAATGTCTTTTATTACGAATATCCGGCCTACCACAAGCTTTTGAAGAACGTAAAAGTAATCTTGTAAGAAATTATGCTATACTGCTATACGCACTTAGAGTTTGTGTTGTTCCATGATCTTTAATCGAAATTACTTCAATACTTGGTACTTGGTAGTAAATGAGGAACCGAAATATAATTATTCAATACAATTTTCTGATTTTAGTAAAACTTTAGATCAACCCGCGTCATCGATTATTATCATGATTAGATGAAGATTTGGGTATAAAGATGTTTATTGTCATACACACAAATTATTACGTGCCATTCTGTTACATGGCGCTTCGTCGTGTAATAAATTATAGTAGCATGTATATTATACAGTAGGTACTTAACTAGTTTTGTTAAATTACTATAACTAGCACTATTCTCTATCTGTAAACAAACTTCGAAGTATCAATTTATTATTTTTGACATTCTTTCATGTTCCCACTCAAACCTTGGTTTCACCTCTTTACTAATAAAATATTCATACAATATCGATTGAAACCTACTTATTTCTGTCAAGTGACCGACTTGAAGACAGTTCTTAAATTTTTAGCAATTTTATCAAATTAACTATCAAGGTATCATATTCCACGTATATACTTACCTACTAATGAACAAAACTACTTAAAAGTTTTACCATTTTTCTAAGAGAAATGGTATCTAGTAAGGCGTATTTGTGTATCGCGTATTATTTCCAAAACAATGGCGAGAGATAACCAAAATGGGTGGTTGTTTAAAAAAAATGGCACAAACTATAAATAGCCTCACTAATTCTTAACAGCATCAGTTCCTGGGGAGACATTCTAAGGGAAGGAAGAATTTTAAATCATTAAGGTAAGTACACGACTTTAGTTTTTATCTTATTATTTAATTTAGTTTTGATCGATAAGCTTAAAATTGTTTTCCCAAGAAACCACAATAATGTTCCTTTTTTATTTATTACAGATGATAAGAACATCAGTTCTTCTATTGGCCGTAGTAATTTCGGCAAATGCAGCCGAAGTCTCATCATCATATGCGTTGCTGAAGCAGGCAAATTTCCAGCCTGACTTAAAGACGGAACCCATAGCCAAATCTTCTGGAGATGATTCGCTTGAACCTGAACGTCACCCTATATACAGAGCTGAAAATGAAAGACGAGCCAAGATCGAACCGGTGAGACCGATTGGCCCTGTTGTTAAACATGATAGGATGTTGGCTGACCAACCTGGAGCTACAGAAGTAAACAGAGCCGTGAGTACCAGCAGCAAAAACAATATTCCAAAAAATAACTAACTAGACAATGTTACCGATATGTCTGTCCAAACGTCAAATAAAACTCAGAGCAACAGATTTATACTTTATGATTTTTGAATATTTGCATTTTACAATGCTATTTTTATACTTATGATAAATTCTTATGTCTCGGTAGCTCAGCGGTTAGAGCATTGGACCGGATTTCTAAAGATCGTGGGTTCGATTCCCATCTGAGAATTCACTTGTGGCCGAGTTAATTTTTTCGAATATTTTTCTATTTAAAATTTATCATAAGATTTATACTTTTGGTTTTTCAAAGATAATAATACTACGTTTAATTCTTTTCAGGATAATATTGGGAATCCGGTTTATGTGCCGCATTCTGAAGATGTGATTTACCCTGACATTCCTTATGCTCCTGGATACGGATACGATACTGGATACGCTGATAGAAACAGGTATTAAATTATATAGTATGCGAATCAACGCTTATATTGTACCTATTTGCTTTTGTGTACCCTTTGTTTGTGTTATACCAAGTAATAGCTGAACATTCATCTTCACTCTTCAGTGCCTTATTACGATCACATAATGCGTTTGTTTTGTCTACTTAAGCAACATAAAAACAAACGCAATAGCCACAATGATTGACTCATGTGTTCAGCTATTTCTGGGGTCAAGAGGACTATTTTATTAAGTTGTGTTCACAAAGCTTAAAAGCTTTAGTATGAACGAACGGAAATATTTCATTGTATTCCTGTTTAGTTGTGGTATTATAATTGTTATAACTGTTTACAGCTACGATGTTTATGGCAACGTGCCGAGCCCTTACTACGAAGAACCTGACGTATCACCATTCAGTTTACTATGGAGTCAAGTCCCCAATTCAAGGGTGAGTATTGATATGTATGTACTTAGTTAAAATACTACATTTTTTACATTTATCAAAATATTAAGAAAATAATTTTGTCTCTAACAAAAAGAGTAAGGTTTTAATTTCACACATAACATTTTTTCCAGAAGTTTTTTTTCAATTACTTATCAAACGTAGTACAGCGATTAATTTTTGTCAGTTGATGTGTTACATGGTGTTTGATTTAACTTGTATTTTTTTTTTGCAGACACTCGTGAGCTTCATTGGTTTCTCTATCTCCTGGATCTTCAGTAAGCTAATTGTGCTCTTTCTTGGTTCTCTTATTACCATTGGAGTTTGTTCTTATACGAACCTTTGCTCTATTACTTTCAATGGTGTTGGGCCCATTCATGAAGAGATGAGGGCTATGGTAAGCCCAGAGCGATTGGAGAAGATAAAAAATGCTGCAAATTTCGTTAACACTGCAATTGACAAATACCAGAAGATCCAAACAGTGGCTGATGTAGCTGTTAAAAGACGTCGTCGCGCTGCTAAAGATTTATGAAGTTTATTATTTTAAAATTTTATAATTATTGGACAATAAATATTATTTTTTACAAGAAAAGATTTATTATTTGAAATTCATTCATTGGTTAGGTATTGTTTGAATAAAATACAATATAAAGTGAAAAAAATAATTTAATTGCCTATCTACTATTCTCATGCTGTTTCACTAGGATATTATCACTTTATATAATACTCGTATTTTTCATAAGCTTGTCTAAAGAAATATTCCAAATCATCGAGGTTGGGTACATAGTGGTTGAGAGCATGTATTTTTGCTGTGAGTGGTGCTTCTATAGTGAGTGTGCAGAACGGAGTAAAAGCACAAAATCCGAAGAGCAAGGCAGCTCCCAAAATCACGAATCCTGAGTATGACAATAACCACGTGACTACCGACAAGGCTTTGGAAGCGATGCTTACAAGAGCAGTCTGTAAAAAAATGTATCATTAAAATGTTGGTAGTCATTACAAAACAAATAATTTACCTTTTGTCAAGTATTAGCACTTACAATTGGATTTGGTATAGGAATTATATCAAAAAGAGACAGTGACTCTTCACGACTATCATATTCTGCCAGCGTATACTGATCTCTGGGTACGATTTGTAATCTGAAAAGAGATTTTAGAATTAGTAAAACTTTGAAATATTTGCAGTTAGTTAAAAAATATAACAACGCTGAGAACAAATGAGAGAAACGAAGCTTTTGTTTTATGTAACTGTAAAGGCAGGTACAGATACTTACTCATAGTTATTTAGCGATACTTCTTCAATGGTTTTGGGTGATGCTAAACCGTTCCTATGCCCAGGTACTAAATAAGTGGGGTAAGATTGTGGTCCCGCTGATACTAAGCCAGCATAATAGATAAAAGCAATAGAGAGTAGTAGTTGGACCATCTGAAATTAAAGAAAGTTGAGATTTATAACACATGTTTTAAACGCAAAAGAAACCAAATTTTGATATTTCAATATCCTAAATCTATACTGATATTATAAAGAGGAAAGATTTGTATTTTTGTATGTAACGAATAAACTCAAAAACTACTGGACCGATTTTGACGAAATTTGGTATAGAGAATCCTTAGACCCCAAGTAGTAACATAGGCTATAAATGATCCCAAAATTCCCACAGGAACGGGAACTACGCGGGTGAAACCGCGCCCGGCCTCTAGTAATATTATAAATTCGATAGTGTGTTTGTTTGTCTTTTCTTGACGCCTTAAATAACTAAGCAACCAATCGACATGATTTTTGGCATATAGTTAGTTAAAAGGGCGCAGGCTGCTTTTCATCAGGATATTCCCACGGGAACGGGAACCACGCGGGTGAAACCGCAGGCGAAAGCTAGTTTGGTAATATCTCGAATCGAAATATGTTTATTGTAAAATTAACATTTATTATAATATAGGTAGTGAATTAGATTGTAAATAGCTTAGAATACTATCGTCTTAAAAGTTATTCAAAAAGGAGTTGTACTTTTTTCTAATATCTTTAAAATAGAAGTACTTAGACTTTTGGATAAAAATTTATTTCCAATAACTATTTATAAATAAAGTTGCAAAATATAGGTATTAGAAATTATTTTAAGCAATATTTGTAGAGGAAAGGAAACACCCTTATAGGTATATAAGGGTATAGTCCCTTTATCGATAACGATTGACGCGGCATTGCCACATTCCTATGACGTACAGATTTATGACTCAGTTCGCACGTTTGTAATGGCTCTAGTATAGCATGATGTTAACAGTAATAGTTTGTTATGTACTAAATTACTCCCAGAGTTGAGAATTTATTGCAAAGATCGAATATCAGACCGATATTTACAATATTTTATCTGTAGGTACTACTGACCTTATAAGAAAATGTTGTATGATGTCTTCAGCTGTTCAAAAGTTCCTGATCGTTCCGTAACTTGATTGTGAATACTACACTCTAGAGTAAAAGCTAAATATATAAGCCCAAATAACGAATTAGCTTATTGACCTATTTATCTTTCATTATGTATGTATTTATCAAATGAACATGACTCAGAATCATTATATAACGACCCATGACATTTTTTATGCAATTATTAATGAACTAATATCATAATTGAGAAAATAATTCTCTCTTCGTCTGTTACCGTTACACACCTTAAGAACATAGATACTGAGCCAATTTGAATAAATTTTACATATTGATGGATTAGACCTTGAAAGGAAACTTGATCAAAATTTTGCACTAATCTCGGTTGATTTTTATTTAATATGTGTGCGACGAGTCGAATTTTAATTATCTTTTATGACAGCATTGAAAATTCTTAATTCACAAACTTGGACGAGTTCACAAACCAATACGATTTTTATTATAATACTTTTGTACAGAGTCCTACAAACGATATTATAATTGTTCTAAGGTGCATTTATTTTTTCTAGGGGGTCATGAATATCATGATAAAAGCTTTTAAAATATGTATGTGACTTTGTCTCTTACATTCTCTTACTTTGTAAAATGGAGAGACATAACATGAAGTTTATGGGAAAGCAACTTATATTTGTTAAGAAGAAAATAAGACAATAGTAAAAGGTTTGATTTTTTCAGTTTCAAGTGAATGCTCACTTGAATATATGGTTTTAATTTTAGTTCTACAGCTCGATATTTTCATTCATTCTCTATTAGTTTGATAGCTCTACTCGTTCTTAAGTTTTTCCCGAAATTCAGTTTCCAGAACGAAAGACTATATTTTTTTTATTTAATTATAAATGTTTAGTTTTTTGTTTTTTTTCCTATACTTGCAGCAGTAGACGACGATACTACATGCCAAATTTCATAGTTCTAGGCCAAAGGGAAGTACCCTATGAATTTTGATTCCCTTGAAAGAGTCGTAATATACGTTTTTGCGGCATAAACGGCCCTACCTTTTTTACGTTAATTTACAAGTTTGATTTTTTCACAGCTTCACGATACTGTTGACCTGATATGGTTTTAATTTTAGCCCGATCCCTCCACACGCTTTCCCGAAATTCAGGCTGCAAAACTAAATACTATATTTTTTTTAAATAGAAAAGTATTGAAAATATCACTCGGCCACAAATGAATTCTCAGATGAGACTCGAACCCACGACCTTTGGAAATCCGGTCCAATGCTCTAACCACTGAGCTACCGAGACTTGCGGACCTCCGTATAAATGCAATATTTTTACGATTTGATTACAAATGTCTAGTTTTTAGATTTTTTCGTGTACTTGTAGTAAAAGACGACATTACTTGCTATTTTTTTTGGGTCTAGGTGAACGGGAAGTACGCGATATTTCACGAGTCCACGAGTTTCCAAGAGATGAACGGACAACAAAGTCACAAAAAGAAAAGATTCGGCATTTTTTCTTCTTGTCTATTTCGTACAGGAGCATCGTTTCGTTTTCTATTTTCTATTTCGTTTCGCATGCAAACGAAAAAAGTTCTCATTGTTCGTAAAAATAGTCCAAATTTTAATATTACCTTGGTTTTTTTTTTTACTTTTTTACGAAGTACAGTTATAGTCGTTACAGAGCTAAGTAATAAACAGCTTTAAATTATTAAAAAAGCGTTGACTCTTTTAATAAAGGGGTAGTATTTAAACCTTGATTTAAACGATCGGTTTAAATAACTTTTTGAGCAACAAAAATATTAGGTGAGCGTCTCAGTCGCTAATCTAAGCTAATCTAAACCTAAGCACATCTTAAGTTTCTTCGCGCACTCATAATTGAAATAAAACAACTTTTGTTTTATTTTAATCTAAACCTATTTTTTCCGTAACACATCCTAAATTTTTTGTCTCTCAATTTAGTAATTTTTAGTCGACCGGTTTAATATATTCCTTAATAAAGCAACAATTTATTGTACTTATTTATTTACGTTATTTTATATTGTGATGTGACGTTCTTAAGTTATCGCTAAAGATTGTCAAGTAGTCATGCTAAAAACATTGTTATTTGTAAAACAATAACAACAGCAGAGCATTAAAATCTTTAACAATATACCCAAAGATTTAAAAAAAAACCTTTTAAACATATGTATTTTTGCAGCTGAGACGGAGAATCTCTGCAAAAATATATGGATTTTCTATGTTATCGTCATAAAATATTTTCTTTATGATCCTTATCCATCTATAAGGAAGGCCAGTGCCCCAGCAGTCGGGACATTAAAAGATAGAATTGTTTATGATTTCATTTTATGTATTTGCAATTTTTTTATAAGTATAAAAAATGTTTCCTATAAAAACACTAGAAAAAAATATTTTATAAAAAATCAAAGCTGACTTCAAAACTAAAAAGCAAAGAATAAACCTTTTGGAGTCGGTTCCAGCCAAGGCAAGAAAAATAAAAGAGTATGACCGCAAAGTGGCTGGCACCGACTCCAGAAGGCTTATTTTTTGTTTTATAGTTTTTTGAAGTCGGATTGATTTTTTTTATAAAATGTTTTCATTTCAAAAAATTTAAAGGTACATGAAGTCCCGTGTCTACACTTATTACCACATGTCAACTGCTCATCACCTTTTACAAAATACTTTTTTCAAAACCGCATTAAAATCGGTTACATATAATAATATAATATTATATTATATTATTATATCAATATATTATATTATTGGAAATTGGTCTAATAGTTAACACCAATAATATTTAGGATCGTATAGTTTCATTTTCTCTTTTTTCGCTATAGTTATTTACTACGAAGTGCTTTCGTGGTTTTTTCGCCTAATCTGCAAAATCGGTCTCGCTCTCGCGTGCATCCTTTTCTTATTACTATCTTGCTTCAGTCGAGTAGCCCTTAACTAGTCGCTTATATTTTTAGAGTATTGGGCTTATCTAACAACATTATCTTACATTTACAATATCAACAAATAAAACATACAAAATGCCGTGGATGTCACTGTCAGACACATACAGACAGTGCTAATTTATTATTTTTAACCGACATCAAAATAGGAGGAGGTTCTCAAGTCGAGGTCCTCAATGGAATCAAAATGCATTGGGTACTCCCCGTTGACCTATAACTATGAAATTAGCAAGTAATATCATATTTTACTACAAATACGGGAAAATATCTAAAAACTATACATTTGTAATTAAATCATAAAAATTTAGTAATTAGTTTCAGAAACTAAATTTCGAGAAAACCTCGGGCACACGTTTAGGTATCGAGTTGAAATTAATACCATATATTCACGTTAACAATCTCTTTAAGTTGTGAAAAAATCTAACTTCAAATTAACGTAAAAAAAAAATGTAAGGCCATTTATGCCGTAAAAACGTATACTTCGACACTCAACGGAATCAAATTCATAGGATACTTTTCGTTGACCTAGAACTATGAAATTTGGCAAGTAGTGTCGTCATTTACTACAAGTACAGGAAACAATCTGAAAACTAGACAGTTGTAATATTTATAATCATGAAAAATTTAGTTTTAAGTATTGGAAACTGAATTTCGGGAAACTTCTAAAAAAACTGTGTTACTCAATCCCAGAACTATTTATAATATTATGTACTTAGGTAGCAGTGGCGAGGGGTTAAAATATGGCAAAGGTAAGCCGGACCCAAAATTTCTTCAAAAATTCTCTCAACTGTAGACTGTAACCGTGGGATAGGATTTCTAAAAGGGAAGCCGATGTATGTAAGTATTGGAAACTGAATTTCGGGAAACTTCTGAAAAAACTGCGAGACTCAATTCCTGAACTATTTATAATATTATTACTACTACCTAGTAGCAGTGGCAAGGGGTCAAAATATGGCGAATGTAAGCCCGACCCAAAATTTCTCAACAAATTCTCTCAACTGCATGGCGGATCAGTGGGATAGGATCTCTAAAAGGGAAGCCGATGGGAATCGGTATGTATGGACCCTTCGCCACTGCTGGTAGGCCTACCTACAAATTTATGCGGAACCCTCGGTGGGCGAGTCCGACTCGCACTTGTCCGGTTATTTAGAGTAAGTAACGGGACATAATGAAGGTAACTAAAAACTTGTGCAATAAAAAACTTTTTATGAAAACCATTAAAACCGACTTCAAAAAGGAAAAAACAAAACTTTTGGAGTCGGTGCTAGCCAAGGCATTCTACATTGCACTTCTATTAATTATATTTTTATTATTCTTGTCTTGGCTGGCACCGACTACAAAAGTTTAATTTTTTTATTTTTTGAAGTTTTTATTTTCTGAACAAAGATAGTAAGCATAATACAATATAATATTCAATTTATGGCAATTAATATCTTATTTTTATTATAAGTTTTCTTTTAAGGCCGTATTTTTTTATTTGGCATTGAAATAAACACGTCTCGTTAAAGGAGAAAACTAACTTAATATAATGAGACCCAATTATGACATTTGCCTAAATTGCGCTAATTTTATAATAAGGTACTATTAGGGAATTATTTTTAATTGGGTCAATAATAAGTATAAAAGGTTTTGCATTTGGTGATATTATATATTCTACCTTCAACCTTCGTAAAAGCATCACCAGAACGAAACAAAAAGTTTTAAAACTTTTAAAACTTAATTTTGATATTTTCAAGATGTTCAAATCTGTACTCCTGGGTGCCGTTGTATTTGCTGTTACTTCAGCTTTGAATGTATTTGAGTTGGATAATAATCTCATAGAATATGAAGATATGCCGATGCAAGTAAGTAAAAGTACAAAGTATTTTCCCTTAATGATTTTCTTTTTGTAAAATATTTCACAGAACTTTCTGCCACTCATAATCATAAGATAACTTAAATAAATTGGAATAAATTATCGAATAAATAAATTTATTAAATATTTTTTTAAATGCTCTGTTTGAAGAGTAACTTCTCTGATATTGTCAAAGTTGTCAAATCCTATATTATATTTTCTCACCGTTATAGTTAGATAGTGTATTCCACCCTTAGGGTTCGCGCATATATACAACTTTACCATTTTTTCGAGTTGTGTACTTGTCACGTTTTCATCACAAGTTAACAGTTTAGTTGATAGAGAAGTCGATGTCGACTTTGTCGAACAACTATCGAGTTGATAGTATGCGTGCTTCGATAAATTTCTATAAACATATGATTCACAACATAATAGTTGTTCAACTAAAAGTTGTATAGGTATTATACATGCGTTAGCCCTTAGTCTTGTCACTTATTGTAAAAATACAGAAATATGGCATTTATCTTTGCATTCGTCATAGTGATGACTCATGACAAAAGAGCTATTTTTATGAGATGAGTGGCAAAATGGTTGCAACTGATAAAGTATTGTGTGCATCTGCTATTTTTTTTTTGTTTTCAGGGAATGTTACCGTATCCTTACCAAGACAATAGGATTCAATTTGTAGAACCGGAGCGATATCAAGTGGGTAGATATGAGCCCGTAAAATATGAGTCTGTAAAAGTACCTGTGCCGAAAGTTGCAGTGAACGATGTGGTTGTGGCAAAAACTGGTATCATATCATGGACTGCATCTGTAAGTATAATATTAAGTACAATTTTATTTATTCGATAAACAAACACTCATGTATGTATCAACTTCCACCTAGTTGAGTAATAGTTTTGTCCTTTCTGCGGGAAGAGGCTGGTGACCTGTGGTACAGGTTTCTAAGAAACCTATTTCAGGCGCCAGTCATTCACAAATTTAGGTTATGCTATGACACTTGTGTATGATTTGATATATGTAATGAATTTGTGAAGTGACAAATAAATAAATTATAAATTAAATAAAAAAATAACTCATAAACTATGTGGCGGGCCTAGCGCCATCTCTTAGCGCAATATTTTTTCAATCTTACTTACGATTCTCATCAAGTAAGCTTGTTTTTTGACGGAAGTCTTGTGGCGTCATTGCTCAATCATCTCCTCAAAAGGGTGAAATGTATCAAAATGTGAATAACTTCAATAAAAAAAAAACTTTCTTATGACATGATTTTGATTTAGGTTTCTTATTATAGAGGATGGTAGGCCCGCTGCATAACAAGACCGCCGGCGGTCTCACAACAATGAAATATTATTTGTAGTTTCTCATTTTTCCGGCTATATTCAATGAATTAAATCAAATAACAATGGTTTTTAAGTTAACGGAAAAGCTTTATAAATTCTATAAAAGTAGTATTACGAATACTATTATTTTTTGTTACCTGTAAATAATACTTGATGATTTTAACCATGTGTGAGAATAAAAGCTTTAATCTTATTAAATTAAATTTTATTACAGCTAATTGACATTTTTTTTTGATAAATATTTTTGCACTTCCCGTCAGGGCGACATGAGACTAGTTGCTTTTTTCTGGTATATTTTCTTGTTTAATATTTATCACATAAAAATAGCATTGTAAAATGCAAAATTAAAAAGTTATATTTTTTTTTGTTTCAGAGTATCGTATCTGTGGCAGCTTCAGCCATCTCGTTCATCATCAATAACATTCGAGCGCTGATTTTCGGTTCCTTATCTGCCATCAGTCTTTGCAAGTTTACCCCGATCTGCAGCAAACTCTTTTCCATCAAATCCTTAAGCGAGGTTTCAAGGGAATTCGGCTCTTTTGCAACACCTGAAAGAATCAAGAGAGCCTCTGAATTTGTCAAAGAAGCCATCAAAAAGTACAGAGCTTTACAACATAAGTAGATGTATCAACAAATTGTAAACAGTGATAGGTATTATTATTTATTGAATAAAACATTTTTTTAAATAAAGTTTGTTTGGTTAATATTTTACCTTTTAGTAATTTGTAGGTATATGTGTTAAGATAGAAAAACTAAACTGAAGTTGTCTAAGTCTATTTATCATATTTCTTGCTCCTATGACTATCTTCTCAAGTCTTAAACTCTTTGAATTAGAAAACAAAGAAATTAATCACATTTCAATAAGTTTGAATGGAAAATATGTATGTTTTTTACAAGATATCTTTTAAGTATACATACAATAAATCTATACATACAAAATTTAATTAGAATTTTTGTACATTGATTATATTTAGCAAAACTAATAAAATTGGAGACGACGTAAAACAGTACAAGAATACGTTGACACGATTATTAACATTTTTGTCTGTCTGTTTTGTATATACAGGTTAATCTTTGAAACTACTGAACATATTTGAATACATCTTTTTGTGATATGTAGCTACTAGGTCGGGTCATAACATAGGCTACATTTTATTTTGAAATCTGGAGAAACTGATGAAAGTCTATTGGACCAACTAGACTATAAAAGATATGGAAATGCCGCCTTAGCAAAAGTTGTTAAGCGTGATGGGTATTGTCTGTTGACATATAAAAATCAAGGGTCCGTCATTTTTTTTAATCAGTCATATTATGGCATAGAGTTTTATAGTTTTCCTTTTTCTTTACAAGATTCTGTTTTTGCAATCGGATGCCACTTCATCAGAGACTACGGTCAAACCGTTCTCCAAAAAGAAACCAATCAACCATAGTGCCAATCGTGAATATGCCTCTAAAACAAACATCCGCTCTATAGAAATGACAACGCAACTAAAGAACTGGAAGAAATCGCTGCTAAGCGATAAGGCCGCCCTTTGTACAACAAATCTTCTTTATTGTTTTTTCTTTTATACATGTATTTTCTGTCTGTGTGTGTGCAAATAAAGTGTTATAAATAAATAAATAAATAAAGTGACAGCATTACAATTTTCACCATAAAACAATGGAACTATTCGATATACAGTCATCTGAGTATTGTCAACAATGAAGGAAAGCTGTTCTTCATATACACCCTACAGGTGGCACTAAGGCAACATATTTGACGAGAGCCAAGCGCTAAAATAAGTTGCTCGTCGTGAGGTATCGCTACGAGTACAACATAGCATCCCGGTGGAAATACGGCACATACAATGTTCAAAATCCCATTCGATTTAGACCACAGACCTATGTCTGTGATTTAGACAGAACGAACACGTATGGTGTAATACGAACAGGGGCGTGCATTGGTTTTAAAGCGTAGTAGGCACTGTAGATCTAACTAGTAACTTTGCAATTCTCCTATCCTGCTTCCGAATATTATAAGTTTGAAAGTTTGTAAGGATATTTGGATGGATGAATGTTTGTTACTCTTTCACTCAAAAACTACTGAACTGATTAAGATGAAACTTTACAGCAATGTAGCTTATACATCAGAAAACCACATTGTATGCAATTATTTATAATTATACTGATATTCCCACGGTAACGGCAAAATAAACTAAATGGAATAAAATAAACATTTATTTAAAAAAAAATACTACACTCAACGTCAAAAAAACCCACCTTTTTAAAATTTTCTTAAGCGTTATTAACACTTTACAAATGCGTGTACGGCTTGTACCCCCACCAATATTAGCCCAATAAACTAACTTAATAAACAAGATTTCATTGCAATAAAAAAGCATAATAAATAACAAAAATGTGACAAAAAAAAATGCAATTTTGATCATCTAAAAATAAAAAGTTTAATTATTTTGGGTATGTACTCCTTTTCGTTACCTTTCAAATGATATCCAACATTTCCCTCATAAATTGATTCCAAATAAGGTTAAACTAAGTTTAAATGTCAGATTTTTTAAAGGTGCGATTTTTCTGACGGTGAGTGCATAAACTTATAATGCCATTAGTAATTACACAATATAGAATTTTATTTTTCTTGCTTTGGCTGGCACCGACTCCAAAAGTTTTATTTTTGCTTTTTGAAGTTGGTTTTAATTTGTTTTATAAAAAGTTTATATTACAAGTTTTTAGTTACATTTTGTCCCGTTATTTTTTGTTTTTTGTTTTGTTACACTAAAATCAGCCCATACTCAACAATGATGTCATCTAGGTAAGGACTATTTGCCAAAACGTAATTGATATTTTTAGGATTATGAAAAAGTATTAGCCAGACCGTCGTAAAAAAAATTACGGGACCGCACTTGGACTATGTTCTTTCAGATAAAAAAAGAATTAATAAAATCGGTTGACAACTGTCGACGTTATATTAAAACACATAAAAATAACAATAAAAAATATACAGTCGACTTGAGAACCTCCACCTTTTTTGAAGCCGGTTAATAATTGTGCACTTTTTCTGTTTGTACATTGTACATTGGGACACGTTACGATCAGTGTTATTTTTATGCACTGCGCCGATATATGGATGAGACTAGATGAGACCGATAGATGGATATTTATCGTAATTTCTGTCAAAACGGTTGAGGTACCTTGATTCTTGTTAATAAATATATGAAGTACATTGAACTAACGAAGAATTGCCACTAGTTGTATAACTCTAGCTCGAGTGGCCCCGCTAAATAGAAACACATCTATTCTCACATGACTACTAGTTTACTGACCATCGTTTAAATAAAGAATGCCACCCTTTTTACCCACGAACGAACGGAACGGAGGCGGTAATATGCGTTTGGGGTTAGACGTTGTTTGTGTGATTGTATGTATGTCTGTTACCAGTTTTCTCGGAAACTACCGGGCCGATTTCGATGCGGTTTGCATTTAAAAGTTGTCAGTTTAGAGCAGGTTCTTTGATATATTGCATGATGATTTCACTCTCAAGTGGCACCTTCGATGCTCTGCCAAACCACGCAAGGAATTTACGGCGTGAGGGTGTAACACAGACCTATATATAGATATAGACGGTAAAAGTGTACCTACCTTCCGTGAACAAAGTGTGGTCCACGGTCAAAGTTCTCCGACCTAAGGCAGCGGAATGCCATGAAAACACGCGTCACTCGGAAACAAAAATGGTTAATTGTAGAGTGCTTTCTTGCAAGAGCTCGTCGATAAAATTTCCACATCACTAAATCTTGCTCGTGACGTCATGGTACATACGAAAAAGTCGACATGCTAGGTTCTCATACAGTTTGAAGCGCTCTTTTCGATATAGGTCTGTGGGGTGTAATATGTGCGCATTTAGTATTTAATATGTAGGTATGTATTATAGCTAGTTATATGTGTCTCATATTTATTTCCTGTAGATACGCTGTAGTTAATATCCTTTAAATTATACTAATTTTGTGCAACTACATATATTTTAATAGATTTATGAAAGTTATGAGTAATATTTTCTAAGAGCTTTTCATTACCAAATTATCGTGCCTATAATTAGATTTTTTTAAAGATACAAATACCTTTATTGCTTATTATTAATTAATTATTATTTTAAGTAACATTTAATGAAACGAAATATTGTATAAAAGCTAGTTGTGACAAGTGAATTATATCAGATATTATCCTGACTTGGAGAAGAAAAGAATTTAGGAACTCATCACTAAACAACAAATTTTCTTCAACTTTAAGGTAAGAACTAACTTTTAACTGCTTCTAAAGTTCTGTATCGGTCTTAATAATGAACTCTTTATTGAAGTTTTAATTTTTAGTAACTTTTTTATATTATTTCTTGATTGAATTTCACTAAACCTAATGAAGAAGCTTTGAAAGATTAAAGATAAACGTTTTGTTATACAAATATGCATTAAACAAATTTTTGTTTACTTGTTTAACTATACTGTTCCCAAAATTAATATAATTATTTTGTTGTTTTCAGATGATGCACAGATTGTTCGTTTTATTCTTTGTCTTCGGATTTGTGCTCGCAGACCCAGTAGCTAGAATTTCTTCGTCTATTGATGTAAGTATTTTTGCACAAGCTTCTTTGTGTCAAACGTCTTTTTTGGTTTTGTTTATCATAATGTTCATTTTTATATTGTGTTTTGTGTGACTGAAAAAAAAACATTTATTGGCCATAAATGTTTTTTTTTTATGTTGATGACTTCTTCTTGGGCCAACTAATCATTGAGACCCTGAGGACCCAAGACCACTTATTTCCAGGCAGTTTTCTGAATTGCTATAATCCTTTCCTTCCTCTTTGAAATAAGCGATATACAATCGGGGAACTTCCCGGTTCAGTAGAGTTTTCTTGAAGAAAGTTATCTCAAAAAGTAATATACTTATAGAAAACATTTATATCACAAATAATAGAGCTTTAATAGGTATTTCATTTTATAAATAAATTATTTCTTTAACCTTAATACTTTCCGAAATATCGATTCTCAATAAAACTCTACTGATCAACCGGGAAGTTACCCACTGTACCTACTGATAGAAATTGAGAAAACTGATTGGAATCTTAGTTCCAATCATAATTACTAAGAGGCCTTACTAAGATTGAGTAAGGTTAAAGTAATATTATTAACGCGATGGTGCTATACGCATACGCAGTGTATCCTAATTACCTAAATAAATTGCGATGACAGCTGATGGTGTAGCTTTTGGTCCGATTCTGTCTAATCCGCATTAAGTAACAGGTTCAAATCCTGGTAGTAGTAAAATTTTTTGCATAGATCATTTGCTGCTGTGACATGGATGTTCTTAGTCTTGTAGGAGGATAATATCAGCTCTGTTTAGTTTTTACAAATCAATTGATGTGTGTATTGTTCTAGTCGGAAGCCGCGTTGCTCTATGGTTCGCACCACTTGTTTTTATAGTAATAACTCATTTGTTCCAACTTCACTTCCGTCGTAAATTTTTATAAATTTTCTTACTGAAAATTCATGATTCATAAAATTAGAAGCTCTAAAATAGAGATTTGATTTTTGTTTACTACGTTTTACTAATAAACACGTTGTTTTTTTCAGGATTTGGACGCAACCTCAAACGACGTTGCGAACAGCCACGAGAGAAAACGAGTAGCTCGTTTGGTGCCCGAGCTTATGTTATTGGTCTTAGACGTCCTCAAGGCTGTGGTCGGCAAGAAGATTGTGAGTATTTAATCACGCTTTCTCGAGATCTTTTACGAGAATGTATTATAGTTTGATACTCTGATAGGTTCTTGATTTTAATCCGCACACAGTAGAACGATTTTAAAATACCGCATGCAAAATACATTATTTGTTACATTATTTGTACGTACATACATTAAGTTTTGGCGCGCACTGTTCATTGAAATAAAACAGCTTTTCCGGATATTAAACGCGCTATATTTCACGAACTAAGTTGCAATGGTATGTATTTTTAGGTTTTTAGGGGGTTTTTGATTTTCCCGACGTTTCGCCACGTGACCAGTTGAAAAGTTGTTTTATTTCTACAATATTTGTTTAATTTTAAATTCTCAATCAAATTGTAAATTGACATCTCATCTTACATAATATAGGTTACCTAAGACGAAATACAAATTCTGATTTCTTTGATGCTCTTCGTCTTTAAGTAACTTAGATTATGCTATACTTTTTCAATCTGTCATTAAACTTTTATCTTATTTTTCAGGACGCTCTCAGCCTAGCCGTATCCGTCATCCATTGGTTAGTATCAAACTCCTTGGTCATCGTGATCGGGGCTGTGACAGCACTCGGTATCTGCAAACTGTCTGGCAAGTGTTCCTTGACTTCCGAAGAGGTTCTTCCGATACCCCAGCTTACTTCATACGTCACTCCAGAGCATTTAGACACAGCTGAGCGTTTCTTGATCAACGCTGTGGAAAGATATGCGGAGGAAAGAGACATTTTTTGAAACCATTGATGTAGTATCTTTTAGTCTGTTAATACTTAGGTGTTATTATTTAGGAAATAAATTATAAATTATACTTTAATCCATTTGTTTCACTTATTACGGTTTTATTTTTCGACATTTAGTGACTTTTTATATTAAATGCTCACCCTTGACTTCAATCTGGCCGAAGGGCGTAGTTGATGACTTCCTGCTGCCTGACCATGCTAGTTTTATCCTATTTTTACACACGACCTGTACTAGTCTTAGTATCTTTGGTACTCTACCTTTGGTACGCAATTTATATTTAAGCCCACACAAATAGTACCTATATATTGATCTAAATACCTAGGTTGTTCCAAAACTTGATAGCCACAGAATAAATACAACCTCTTCTTTTATGAAACTATTTTTAAATGACGGCTAATTTCAACACAAACCTCCTTTGAGAAAATCACTGGCCACCTACTCTCACTCTTCTTTTGTTTGCATCAATGGACGCCTGGCGGGAAGCTTTTCGTGCTATGATTTTCTATGATTATAAACGAGGGTTAACCTTCAAGGAATCTCAAGAAAATTTACAAGCTGCTTTTGGGGAGTCTGTTCCTGCGTTAGCAACAATTATTTATTGGTTTCGTGAATTTAAACGTGGTTGAGAGAACTTAAACGATGACCCCAGACCCGGTAGACCACCAACTGCAGTAAACCGCTGCTACCAAGCTTAATCGGCTTATTTTAACCCAGGCAATAACTATGCCAAGTTTAATAATTGTGCCATACAAATCGCTTCGGATAGACCCCCATAATGAGCTCTTCGGTTATAAGCGGTAAAAAAAATTGACGTTCACAATTATTTTTTCGCTACTTATTGGTAGAAAAGTTACTTAAAAGTTATGTTTTTATTAATCTCTATTAAAAAAAACGTTACTTCTATATTTTTTGTTTGTAAATAAAAACACTAGTTTATTAATTACAGTGACTTAAACTAAAAAAAAATCGGACAAGTGCGAGTCGGACTCACCCACCGAGGGTTCCGCACAAATTTGTAGTTACCTACATAATATTATAAATAGTCCGGGAATTGATGTGTGTGTCTACAGCTTCCTCATAAGACATAGAGAAATTCTAAGCATGCCATATTTTAGTGCATATTAGGAGCAATCAAAGCGTGTCAGTGATATTTTAGGTGCAACCATAACTTCGTTACTAAGAGTTTTTTTTGTGTGTTAGCTGGAGAAACGTGTCCCCAGCTGACACATGCCGTTTTAAGGCAAACCAGTGAGGTTAGGGCTTTAGACTATAGTCAGAAATTTAGTGCACAATAGGAGCAATGAGAACCAAAAAAACTAACCGTCACACTCAAATACTGTTGAAACTACGATAATTAAAGTGTGTGTTAGCTGGAGACCCGTGTCTCTGGCTTACACACACCTGTATCTTCGCAATTATTTGAGGTAGGATTATGTTTTATACCTCAAATTTTTGAGTCGAATTGGAGCAGTAAGCTCCAATTTTTTCTAATCTCTAGCTCGAATAGTTTTTAAGCTACGAACCGATAAGCATGTGTAAGCTGGAGACACGTTACACGTTTTGAATCACTGTAACCGTTTAAGTTAGAGTCTTGTATTAAGAATCAAATGATACCTTATAATAGGTTTTTAGGTTTTTTTGCACACGGCATGCAAAATTTCAAATCACTGGGCTTCTTAGTTTCAAAATTATAGGCAAAAAACTGGTTTCCCGCCAAAAAATTCAAAATAAATGGCTCGGACGCAGCTAAAGCGCGGTTGCCGTTCCGTGCGCTACACTGTTGCAATCGACTTTGAACCTAACGGCTGGTATTAATTCGAGTCACTTTAGTTTGCGCTTTCGATCGTTTTAATTTCTGTTTTGAGAATTTCAGACCAGGAGCCGTCCGATATATCTACGCTGATTACAAACCATCTATGGTAGTTACTTATAAATGAACTATCTGATTCTCTTATGAAGTAGTTTTTAAATGTTAGTGTTAGAAAATTCACAACATTTGTTGATATAGGGCATGGACGATGGGCAATTTTCTATGAAACCTGGGCGTTAAACCAACAGAAATGGAACTACTATTTAGTACTTAGTACTAGAAAATATTTTCTTGGTTAATTAACTATCATAAGCCCCAGGTTTGCTTGAAAATAACCAGAGCGAAATACACTATTATAAATTCTGTACCTAAGTATACTTTTTTCTCTCTTATTAATTCAGTGATCGGACTATGCTGAGTATATTTACCTATAGTTCATAGAACAAAGACAAAAATCGGAGACTTCCTTAATAATTTTTTTTTCCGGTAAAACTGGGAATTTTATTAGGCGAACTTTAACACCTTATTATTAATATTTAAATCATAAATGCTTTTCGTTTTGACACAACTGCTCAAAAATAATTAGAATGTTTTCATGGTTCACGTGATTTTAATTTCCTAAAATTTCATTAATATTCACCATAACCAGTGATCGGATAAAGTTAATTGGAAGCAGCTTCTTAAAACATTTTGTTTTTTTTATATTAATCCCAGGATTCCAAAAAATTCGGGAATGCAAAAGTAGTCGATAACATAGTGTGGAAACAACGACTTTAGCATTATGGTACTTATTATAAAATAATCCGGGACTCGCAAGCCAATCGTAGCCGTCGTCATTTCTATTCGAGCTAGAGATTAGAAAAAATTGGAGCTTACTGCTCCAATTTGACTCAAAAATTTGAGGTATAAAACATAATCCTACCTCAAATAATTACGAAGATACAGGTGTGTGTAAGCCAGAGACACGGGTCTCCAGCTAACACACACTTTAATTATCGTAGTTTCAACAGTATTTGAGTGTGACGGTTAGTTTTTTTGGTTCTCATTGCTCCTATTGTGCACTAAATTTCTGACTATAGTCTAACGCCCTAACCTCACTTGTTTGCCTTAAAACGGCATGTGTCAGCTGGGGACACGTTTCTCCAGCTAACACACAAAAAAAACTCCTAGTAACGAAGTTATGGTTGCACCTAAAATATCACTGACACGCTTTGATTGCTCCTAATATGCACTAAAATATGGCATGCTTAGAATTTCTCTATGTCTTATGAGGAAGCTGTAGACACACACATCGGGAATTGAGTCTCGCAGTTTTTCAGAAGCTTCCCCGAAATTCATTTTCCGAAACTTAGACATTTTTTAATGATTTAATTACAAATGTCAGATTTTTTCCTGTACTTGTAGCAAAAGAGAATATTACTTGCCCAATTTTATAGTTCTAGGTCAACGGGAAGTACCCTATGAATTTTGATTCCCTTGAGACTGTCGAAGTATACGTTTTTGCGGCATAAATGGCCTACCTTTTTTAACGCGAATTTTGAAGTTTGATATTTTCACAGCATCAAGAGGTTGTTACGTGAGTATGTTTTTATTTCAACTCGACACCTCCATTCGTTTCCGAGTTTTTCCGTACTATAGTTTCCGAAACTAAACGCTATATTATATTATGATTTTTGATATTTTGCATTTTCTATGCTATTTTTATACTTAACGATAAATTTTAAATAGAAAAATATTGAAAAAAAAAAACAACTCGGCCACAAGTGGATTCTCAGATGGGACTCGAACCCACGACCTTTGGAAATCCGGTCCAATGTTCTAACCACTGAGCTACGGAGACTCGTGGAGTGGCTCGCGCGTTCGGCCTGCGATTGTTGAGGTAAAGCAATTTTCGCAATGGTCGATTACGGGATGAGTGACCAAAAATTTACTATCTCGAGCTCTTCCGTACTTCGTAAGGCACGTTATGCCGTTGGTCCCGGCTGCATGTGCAGACGTTATAACCCACCAATCCGCATTGGACACTTGTGGTGAGCCATGGCCTATTCTGCTTAACCATCCATAAGGAAGGCCAGTGACCCAGCAGTGAGGAACATTAAAAATGGCTAATGACGATGACGAATGTACCTACGCAATTACCTGGCCTGACAAATTATCAATATTTCTTACCGAGTACATCTTAGACCCACCCAACTAATCCCAAAGGCGAGGTGAGGTGAGGTTAACAGAGTGATGATACATTTCACTCTCAAGCTCCACTTTCTATGGTCTGCCAAACCCCCAAAGGGATTTATGGTGTGAGGGTATTTAAGTATGGGTAGATTGGGTAGCTGTGTAGTGTCGGCTTAGAATAGAACACCCCTCTCATCCCGTGGGTGTCGTAAAAGGCGACTACTAAGGGACTCAGCCTTCAGGAGATGGGCAGCAGCGTCTCCTACAAACTTGGCCATACTACGATCGCCAACCCGCCTGCCAAGCGTGGCGATTATGGCAAACCCTCCCTTTTGGGGGAGGCCTATACCCAGCAGTGGGTGTTAATGTCGCTGAGACGACGACGACGAGATTGGGTAGGTACGTGTCTCATATTTTTGTCTGTAGATAGTGTATCTATGGAAAAGAAATATGAGACTCGTCCATAACGTAGACGTAGTCAATATCCATCCTCTCAGACCCCGGATTATGAGACACAGTATATTATATTCTATTGTTCTCTGGACACTGGTGTCCTGCTGACAAATGACGAATTAAACAATAATAATTATGTGCAACTATTCTAATTGATGTACGTATGAAAGTTATGAGTTTAATTTTCTAAAAAGTTTTCATTACCTAATTATCGCACGAACAATTGCTAACAATTAGAAAAATTTATATGATACAAATTCCTTTATTGCGTATCATTATTTAAGTATCCTTCTAAATAACATTTAATGAAATGAAATATTGTATAAAAGCTAGTTAGGACAAGTGAAATATATCAGATATTATCCTGACTTGGAGAAGAAAGGAACTAAAGAAGTCAACACTGAGCAGTAAATTTTCTTCAAATTAAAGGTGAGAAATTTTTATATTAAGGCGGTACCCCCACCGAAAGTGGCGCCGCGTTGAATTTTATTTAATATCGTAATTCTAATTCACAATTTTAATAAAACTAAACGTGGAATTTTTAGAGCCCATTGTCTTGTATTTTTATAGAATTTAATATAAATTCTTTATTGAATATTTCACTATCCTTAATAAAAAAAGCTTTGCTGTGCATTGTAATCATTCTTATTTAATAATATAACCAAGTTGTTATCAATATTAATATAAATCATTTTGTTGTTTTCAGATGATACACAGATTGATTGTTTTATGCTTTGTCTTCGGACTTGTGCTCGCAGACCCGGTAGCTAGGATTTCTTCATCGATTGACGTAAGTAATATTGGAACAAGCTTCTAAATGTCGACGACTTCTTGGTGCATCCACTGTTTATTGACATCCTGGGGATAGCCCCCAGGATGTGTGAATGATATATGGCCTCTTATTTCCTGGCAGTTTTCTGAATTGCTATAATCCCATCCCTTCCTATTTGTATAATTAGTAAAAGAGATGTACTTATAGCAATTCAGAAATCTACCGCTAAACACAATGTAGAGCTACATCCTTTAATCAATATTACTTAAATAAATTACAAAGGCAAGGTGGAGCTTCTGATCACCAGGTTCAAATCCTGTAAAATGTTTTTGATAAGAACTTTACCACTATGACATCGTTGATTGACGATGTTGTTACTCTTGTAGGAGGATACTATCAGCTATGTTTTATTTTTTACAATATGTGTATTGTACTCATAAAATTTTTACTCATCCATTTTGATTGCCTTGCCTTCTTTTTCATGTCCTTATTTTTTTTCTCAATTTCTTTACTATAAAATAAGAAGCCCTACAACAAATTTTGATATTAGTAAATAGATACCTTTTACTAATGGATACGATGTTTTTCAGGATTTGGATAAAACCTCATACGACGTCGGGAACAGTGATGAAAGTAAACGAGTAGCTCGATTGGTGCCCGATTTGACATTGTTGGTCTTAGACGTCATTAAGTCTGTGGTTGGCAAGAAGATTGTGAGTATTTAATCACGCTTTCTTGAGATCTTTTACAAAATTGTGGAGTATTACATACTCCTATACCAAAACTTTTATAAACCCGCACTCAGTAGCACGATATGCAATTTTTTCACTTAGAAAATTCCTTATTGCATCTAAAATTTGTTTCACTCTATATAGGCAATTCGGGACTTAATCCCGTAACCAGCAACTCAAGCAAAAATTTCTTCCTTGCTGCTCTTTTTACACTTCTTCTTCTTAAGATATAATAATGCTGACGGCATTCTAGTAGCTTAATTATGCTATACTTTTCCATTCTTTCATTGAACTTATATCTCATTTTTCAGACCGCTCTCAGCCTAGCCGTATCTATCATCCATTGGCTGGTATCAAACTCCTTGGTCATTTTGATCGGGGCTGTCACAGCACTCGGTATCTGCAAGCTGTCTGGCAAGTGTTCCTTGACTTCCGAAGAGGTTCTTATACCCCAGCTTACTTCATACGTCACTCCAGAGCATATTGACACAGCCGAGCGTTTCTTGATCAGCGCTGTGGAGAAATATGCGGAGGAAAGAGACATTTTCTGAGTCCATTGATCCAGTACCTTACTTTAAGGCTGTTAATATTAAGGTGTTATTTATTTTAATTACGAAAGAAATATTATCGATTTTATTATATTCCATTTGTTTAACTTATTATGGTTGTCCTTTTCAACCTCTACTGTCGTCTTGATTATCATGCCATTGAACTTATTTATAAACAAAGCAAACTTTTATCAGATTGCGTGATGTTGATGTAAAAAAGACCGGACAAGTGCAAGTCGGACTCGCCCACTGAGGGTTCCGCACAAATTTCTAGCAGTGGCGAAGGGTCCATACATCGGCTTCCCTTTTAGAAATCGTATCCCACGGTTACAGTCTACAGTTGAGAGAATTTTTGAAGAAATTTTGGGTCCGGCTTACCTTTGCCATATTTTAACCCCTCGCCACTGCTACCTAAGTACATAATATTATAAATAGTTCTGGGATTGAGTATCGCAGTTTTTTTAGAAGTTGCCCGAAATTCTGTTTCTAAAACTTATGACTTAATTTTTCATGATCGTATTACAAATGTCTAGTTTCAGATTTTTTCCTGTACTTGTAGTAAAAGACGACACTTATTGCCAAATTTCATAGTTCTAGGTCAACGAAAAGTACTTATCTATGAATTTTGATTCCCTTGAGAGTGTCGAAGTACATATACGTTTTTGCGGCATAAAATGCTTTACCTTTATGTAAATTTTGATGTTTGATTTTTTATACAGCTTAAAGAGATTGTTAACGTGAATATTTTCATTCAAGGCTTCAATTTCAAGTCAATAGGTACCTAAACGCGTTCCCGAGATTTAGCCAAAATTCAGTTTACCACTATATTTTTATAATTTAATTAACAAAATTATAGTTTTTAGATTTTTCTTGTATTCGTAGTACCTTTTTTTACGTTTAATTACAAGTCGAATTTTTTTACCTCTTCAACGGACTGTTGGACCTGAATATATTTTTAATTTGTTGGTATTGAATTTAGACATAAGACTGTTTGTAAAGAGAAAATAAACATTATTATCATTATCATATATGGTTTTAATTTCAACTCGATACCTCCACGCGTTCTTGAGATAAACGAAGACAGACGGACGCTCGGACGGACCGACAGACGGACAACAAAGTGACCTATAAGGGTTCTTTTTTTTCTTTAGAGTTTCGGAACCCTAAAAACGGTACTTGCTATGTTAATACTTTCTAACCATTGAAAATAACTGGCCTTGAACAGTTACTAATCAAATGACACGTAATATTGCATTTAAAAAAATATAAATTAAACAAAGTGCTCTTAATTTTCTTAGATATTTTAAGTATGATGTATTTCTTCTTAAGTAAAGACAGTGATGTCAATATCAACTATGAGTCATTTTTATGTGGCCTTCATCTTGCTCTCGTTATCATGTCCATATTTCAGACTGTAGACACTTAAGAATTTCAGTTCGCAAGTATGTATGGCTATAATACATTTTAATTGTGAAGTGATGCGAAGAGTTCTATTATTACTCGTACGAAGATTTGTGTTAATCTTATTTTGAATGTTGCCAAGATTTTATTATTAAACGGTTAACTAGAATTTACTTCTACTTCAAGGTCATTGCGTTTCTTTATCAAATAAACAGTCGAGTAAAGTTGTCATTATCATGATTTATTATGAGTAATCTGTGAGTCTATTGACATAGTTATTACTTGCTGGAGATAGAAAATGCAATGAAATTGTATAGTTTAGTTCTGATGCACTTTTATTATAATGTTACTCTACTTATTTTTCTGCGTGTGTTTTTTATTCCAGATTGGTAATAGTTAAGTATTATTGTTTAAATTAAAATATGTAAAAGTTGCAATAAAGAAATATTTAAATGTTTGAACAGATGGATTACTGAGGATGAGCTACAAAGAGGATAATGATGTCACTGTTGAATTTTATTTACAACCGTTGTTTTCTGAGAATTTTCTGAAACAAATAATTAGATACGTACCTACTTATTAACCAACATATTTGCTGTTATTTTTGCTTTTTTAAAGTAAATAATATCCGCTTCTAACGGCAACTACTTTTGGTTACAGCATAAATATATAGATGAACATATTACTAATCAATTCGATACCTTTGACTTCTGACATCACTATTCGCGCGCAGGGCATGACCCACTCGAGGATTATATTAATAACACGTCTGTGCAGTATGCGGAGTGACGAACTTGCATCCGGTCAATGTAACATTCATACGGGCAATGTGTCATTGCCGCCTTATCATGTAGGTGACTGCTTTTATATGTTTTGACTGGCTATCTTCACGCCAGTTGTTGTTTCGCTTTCACTTCGACGCCTGTTTATCACGTCTCCTATCGACTGATACTGTTGTCTTAATTAAACGTATCTGTTATCACATTTATCTGTTTATTTAAGTGGATTGAGGCAGTTCCATGCGAGATTCGCGAAGAGATGGGCAATACAAAGAGTAAGAAAATGAAACTGGTCGGCGGGGTGGAGAATGTTGAAGAGGATCGAGGACGGATAAATTCTTTGAAGACTGACATTTCTGATGCTGTTCCTATCCCAGAGAAGAAGGAGAAAGAAGAAGACAATGAAACACAGAAAGAAAAGGACGCAGATAACGCAAGCAGCGCCTCTACTGTGGAAGTGCTTGATGACAAGTGATTTTTAGTGTTAAGCAACAGTTTGAAGTTAACATGAACATTTGAAAATGAATACGTGAAGATGTAAGTTAGTTGTTTGTAAATCGGTAAGTTCGAGTAAGTAAACTATCAGCCAAATGTACGCTAGTCTCGATTTAGACGAAATGTGTGTAAAAGTTTGTTCAATCATACGATTATAAGTTAACTACTATAATGGTAGTTCATTGAGTTACTCAATAAATTATTTATTTCTTTTGTTTTTACTTTTATTTTAATGTTTCTCTATGTAGTTCTTTGGCCATCATTTAATTTGCACGTACAGAAACCATCAATACATTATGTTCGTTTTCCTAAGACCATACCAATTTGTATGTCCATAGTTTTATTAGCTGTAAGCTGGAAGGTATGACGTTGTTTTTATTACATTCAACAGCGATGAGTAACAAAGGATAAGTTTATTTTTAGCTCCGATATACAACGTAGCGTACAATTCCTTGTAATTGTTGCTGCATTTTGCCCCATTTACGATTGCTTCAATATTTAAAAAATATGTGTTGATAGAAACTGCCAATTGTTGGAGATTAATGTAAAAAATAAATAATTAGGTTTTTATGGAACAAAAACTTAGATATTATTCATTCTAAATCACACACAGTTGTATTTGTTGACAAGCAGTTGTCAACGGTGCTCTTTTCTATTGAGTCTGGAGACGGCTGAGCTGAGACTCGCCAAACTGGTAATCTTTGTGAATCCCGTTGAAATCCTAACGGAGACTTGTTCGAAAAGAGTACCGTTTACAAATGCTCCACTCTATGCCAAAATTTCTCGAATCTATAAAAGTCTTCGTCTACGATTGCCACGCTGCAAAGCTGGAATTCGAAGTGGTGTGTGAGAGTGACGACCGACTTCATGTTAACTTCTCCTCCCAGTTTGGTCACTCACTAACAATAATTGGTGGTCAAATGAGTTTTTAAACCATTTCTATAGCCGTTGTATCGGGTTGTCTCCAGGCGATATTCTGTAGAAAACGCCCATGTCTAAGAGTGGTAACGTGTTTTCTGCCAGAATGCCGTTCTGCACCATCTCTCGTGACACGATAACGTGACCATAATCAGGAGATCACCTTTTGATGGGTTTGAAGGGTCAACTCAACTCAGAGAACAACCACAGGTTGAAAAACGCCAGCTTTCAAGATGCCTATAGCTCTAATCTGTTCTTAACTGGTTCAATGTTGACGTGACATGAAAAAAAAACAAAACGAACTTTCAATTAAAATAAAATAAAATATGTTGAAACGCCTTTAATTTGCAAAAATAGTGCCGTTTTGTTTATAAGAAAATCTAACTTCTGCTAATTCTCACTTCTCATTTTTTTTAAATTTCTAAATACGTAACCAAGAAGCGTTTTCCCTCCATACAAACTTTTCCTGTAATGTAGATAGTTTTTGAGTTATGAAGTCAATAATATAATATCCCTAGACAGTGTTTAGTTCACGCACACATTGACGCGATATGTGTTGTTGTAGGCTTTGCGCGGGATCGGTTGTATGAAGTGCCGCCGGCGCGGGGGGCTGGTGGTATCAGCACTAGTGATACATTCGTGCGTAGCAGGCCCATGAGTACTTACTTACTACCAAGCACAATGGAAGTTCCCGGTCAGTTATGTTCGGAAAACATGTTTACAAAAAATAATACAGCTGTAAAATACCTACGTATTGTTATTCTATATTGTTATCTATAAACTTTTAAATATAATTTACTAACATTAGAATATGTATACTTAAGTGTTTTTGTATACTAACACTATTGGATCATTGTTGTCTGATTAATAAATAAATAATAATATTAATAACTTTTTAAAACAAGACTCCCTAAAAACACTAAATACTGGTCTACCGGCAACTTCTTGGATTGTACATTGACTAGGTAACCAACTTTAGTAGACTGATTTAAATTATATTATAAATATATATACAAAAACAGCATAAACAATGAAAGCATTCACTGACTACCTACTACCTACCTTTACTGAAATATTCTATAAAATCATCATAATTCTAATACCATCTTATGTATAAGTATATGCGTCATCCAGATTAGAGGGTTTTGCCATAATCGCTACTCTGTGGGTGACAGATATACTCGTATAAATGTCAGTCGCCAATTTGCAGAAAGCTCCGATCAGCTAAGTAAAAGAATTCAATTTATTTGTACTATTTATGCCTCTAAGCCTGGAAGCTTATTATTATTAATGGAAACAGTGAGCATTCATCATCATCATCTTTTAATTTCCCCTCTGCTGGGGCACTGGCCATCTTTTTAGACAGATAAGTAGAATGGGTCATGATGACCCACCACGCGGGACCTTAGTGCAGTATGGAGGGTATTCATAACTGCAAATTCAACCGGAACAGCAGCTTAACGTGCCTCCTGAAGCGCGGAGGAGCTCGAGATCAGCTCGAAACCTCTCAGGCCCCGAGTTATGAGCAAAATAGATATTCCACTGTCTCTGGAAACCTATGGTGGTGTCTTATGGTGTCTTACTAGCAAATGACGAATTAAATTTTGGTCATCCGTCCCGAAACCGACCACTGTGAATATCTTTTTTTTTATGAACGACGGGGAGTCTTAGCTTTCACCATACCATACCTGTATACCTTGTGTACCTGTATCTCTAACTGCCGGAACACAACTATGCTGAAAATATTATTGTAATGGCGTCAGACTTAGATAAGGTCGCGGTAGATAGCCAGGCGGATGTAAGTCTGACAAAAGGCCTACCACCAACCAAACTAAATAAATAAATAAATAAAAATTCAAACCGACTACAATATGTACCGGTGTATCCCCATTGGTAATCGAACCCGGGACCCGTCGGTCTTATTTATACCGGTGGTTGTACCACTAGACCACAGAGGCGGTTAAGGATCTGATAACCAAATCCTTCGTTCGGACTTTATTATTGCAAGGACATAATGATGAAAAGTTAGGTTTTAACCTTAATGCAAGTCTATTATAATAATAAACAATTGCATGCACGTATGTACCTATTAATCATGGAAAATAGAACCTTGAACATCATTGTATGGCACGTAATTAGAAAAATATATGTTATGGTCTCTGAGTACTGTACCTCCTCCAAAAATAATGATAGACAATCGTTCATGATCAAAGTGATTCTGTGCAATGAAATTTACTCAGTCTGGCATTCTATGTAATTTAACATTTGATGGTTACATCAAGTTATTAATATCTTTGGTTTGTAGTCATTTTTCACGTAATAGTGTTAGGAGAACTGGCAGAGTTACGTGTATTCTTTGTTTTTTTTATACCTTTATTTTCATTCATATATATTACTGCTTGTAAAAGCTTAAATGAAATTCATATTTCGTGATTTCTAGTAAATGATGACTATTTTTCTGTCCAGTTAAATATTCTAGTAGCATTTGTTCATCAAAGTTAATAATAGTTTCACATATTTTAAGAGTGGATTTGACAGTGTATTGTTTACTTGTTTTGAAGTTTTTTAGTTCATTGATACCAAAATACCTACGTTACTATCTCTAATGTAAGTATGAGATTGAAATAAATATAGACAGTCCGATACAGTATGAAGGTTATGCAATGGTACTTCATGAAGGTTATATTATGTCACAACTATAAGCCTTAGAAATCAATAGCTAATGATAGATATGAATTTCTTTGGAATTATGTCTTTGTATGAAAAGTGTTAAATTTTTTATCTACTCTTCACCTTTCACGTTGAGAAATAAACATTTAGGTTCGTTTAGTAAGGGTGAATAGGATATTAATCCATATTATTGAAATTATCATAAGTGCATGCTTTTAAACTGAATTATAATCAACGGTCTTTCTTTTCGAGAAATTTTCTTTCTAAAATCAGTACACGCAACATATTAATTTACTGGCATATAGCCAGTTCAAGCTATAGGACAAAACCACAGAACACAGAAAGTCTTTTACAAAACCTATTAAACCTTGTCTGTTTACTGTTATCTTTGTGTTTCTATTGATGTGTAGAAAATAGATGGACTTTTTTGCTTGCTTCGTCATTAAAAATAATGTCATCTTATATCCGAATTCACCAACTGTCGCTTATACTTATACCGATTAGGTATTAGGTACCGATAGTGAATTTTATCGTTCTGTCTCTATCAACTTCAAACCAACGCCTGAAATGCAATGACATTTGAAGGTTTAGTGTTAGTCGGTCGATTAATCAATTGGTGAACCCGAAACTTATGGTACCCTCAGACGAGCCATATTTTTGCTCAAATGTGTGGATGGCAACTGTATGCATCGTGCTCTAGCGTATAAAGTTAGCGTGAGACAGCAATAGTTGTCGGCCACACATTTGAGTAAAACCAGTATCGCTTCTGTACTGCCCTTAGTGGATCACATGCCTGCTACTTGAATATGATTGCGTTGTCACAATGACTTGGATTTGTTACGATCCCACCCAACGTTGCCATGCCCACCATAACCATAACAGTCTCGTTCAGAATAATAACCTTTCAGTTTCCATACAGCTCACAGTTTGATGACAACTCAGTGTCTGTACGTGATTTCAATTTAAAGTAAACAACTTTTTATTTCTTTAACCTTAAAGTGCGTTTTTGAAGAACAGCTTGTTATAAGCTAATTTTCATAGGTTTGTGATTTGTGCCGTTATTTCAAACTGGGTCAATGTATGGACAAAACTGTTGCCGAAAAAATTCAATCTGCTAAGTGAGTTTGTAGGAATCGTTTTAATAATAATGCAGTATGCTTGC
The DNA here is from genome assembly GCA_910589605.1 of Chrysoteuchia culmella. Lineage (NCBI taxonomy): Eukaryota > Metazoa > Arthropoda > Insecta > Lepidoptera > Crambidae > Chrysoteuchia > Chrysoteuchia culmella. The sequence goes on along the minus strand of OU342654.1, from coordinate 9,307,119 downwards.
CATTTATAGCAACTCTACTTTGTTTTTATTGTTAAGGTACCTACCAAATATAAAACAAAACAATACAATTTTATTGCTTTAGAATAATTATTTTGCAATTCAAATATTTATTATATGCGCAGTTTTGAATATTTTAGTTGCTAAAACTTTTTATTTTATTGGCTTTATTTGCGCGACTCCTAAAATGACAAAAACCTCATTCAGAGGTCCACTGTTAGGTTTCTTGATTTATTTATTGTTTGACTAAAACAAAAAACTTATAAGACCTTATATTTTTAATAATAATTAATAATTGCATACAATCACACCAATTATCTAGCCCACATTTAGTTTCATGAAGAACTTGTGTTATGGATACTACATAGATATTGAACAAATTCAAAGGAAATTTACTCGTTTTCTGTGTGCTAAATTTAAGCTGCCAAAGTGTGCTAAATTTGTACCTCTTGGGACTATGATCAACGCTGCTGTTGATTACGGCAATTTTCCGACGCAAACAAAGTGGTAAAAGCACTTTGTTTGCGTCGGAAAATTGCCGACATTATCCTTATGAACCTAGCATAAAGTAACATAGATAGTCCGGAACTCAATCTGAAAATTCCAGCCCCAAATCTTCGTCAGAGATATGTTCTGCTTCGCATTCCCTTCACACGAACTAATTACAGAGCAAACAGTTATTTAGTTAGATCATGCAAGCTGTTCAACATTTTCAATTGTGAGTTTATGAATGATAGCCGATTGGATCTGTTTCGTAGCTCAATAAGGCACGTGCGTAAATTGATGATGGATGACGACACTGCTTTTCAACAGCTTAAGTAATGCTTAAATTGTTTTATATCATTTTTTTTCTATCTTCAAATGCTTATTTATCTGTTAATTTCACTTACCATTATGTAACTACATAGCTTTTATCTGTGGAAGTTTGTAATTAGCTTTTAAGTGCTTGCTTATTTACCTAATTTCAATTTGTAAATACTGCTGTAAACTTCCCAAAGAAAATAAAATAAATAAATAAATAAAATAACGGATAAACATACATACGTTCTTTTTGGACCTTATATTTAAATTATATTAATAAGACTGGTAAAACAGTCACTCCGGGTAAGATTTTTTTTTAAATACTTAGGGCCATACATTTATAAAAAAAATTTCAACCGCTAATTTGTCCGCACCCGCCAGGCGTTGCACCATCTTTTTTTATGCACAAACGTTAAGTAGGTAAAACGTTTAAAAAAAAAAACAGTAAGCATTTGTGACTTAATTTTTCTTCAAATAGTGACAGCCAGAAGTATTTAAATATCTTTCAAATGGCAAATTGAAAGGGAGATTGCGATAGATTTTATTTTTTTATTTTTTTTATTCATGTATTTGTAATCAGCCTACAATGGCCCATAGACATATGCCTTAGAACTAGACATACATAATCTAATATATAAAATTCTCGTGTAACAGTTTTCGTTCCCATACTCCTCCGAAACGGCTTGACCGATTCTCATGAAATTTTGTGAGCGTATTGAGTAGGTCTGAGAATCGGCTACTATCTATTTTTTATCCCGAAATTCCACGGGAGCGAAGCCCCCGGGCACAGCTAGTAATATATAAAATAACAAAATTAATCTTATTATTTTACACGTAAAGACGGCGGCAACGTGTTGCGTATTGCGGTGTCTGAAAGCCGACCCCGAAACCGTCGGAACAGGATACCCTTCGGCGAAAAATATTCCTTCATGAAGGTCGACAGATGTTCAGTCGGAATCCTCACCACAAATGAGTTAAAGTTCACACTGGTGGGACTCAAACCGCTCGACCTTTAAGATGAAATTGGTCTTCGTTCGGAAGTACTCCACAAGCCATTCACATTTTGTACTGGTGTACGTACGTAGTACCTACATATTAATTCCATGTAGTACGCAAAGAAATAAGATTCTTATTTCAAGACTAGTTGATGCCAATGATATCGTTCGCGTGAACTTAATGTTCAAGTAATGGAAAAAAAATATTTCGCTATATTTATTTCTGTAATTTTAATTCTTGTAATCTACGCACATCTTAGGTTTTGGCGCGCACTGTTCATTGAAATAAAACAACTTTTACGGATATCAAACGCGCTATATTTCCACGAACTAAGTTGTAATTGTCCGTATTTTTAGGTTTTTAGGGGTTTTTTGATTTTCCCGACGTGTCACGGGATGACTTGTAATCTGCTTGAAATGAACATTATTAATTGTTTGCTTCCGATGCCCAGTATAATAGATTTAACTTCATAATCGTAGTAGTTCATGTTAGATTACCGGAACCAGCACATGTGAAACATTGAAAAACCTATTACTTAGTTAAATTTCCCGTATAGGTAAACGCGAGTTATTGAGCGATGGGTGTAACATTTTGAATACATTGTAGTTACCTTGTTTTTGTACTTCTTTCTCATATCATTATTTCATGTAGATTTTTTTTCACCTATAATCTCCGAAAAATCTCCTTTTAATTAAAGGTATAGGTACTCTTAACGTTATGGTATTCCATTTTTGGTTTGACCTCTTCGCGAGAACCTCATAGCTCATATCATTAAAAGAGAAAGGAATATATATAATAGACCATTCGAATAAATATCACTAAGATGAGCGACTGGGTTGCGGAAAAACTAGGTTTAGGTTAGGTTAGATTGTTGCTCACTAGTATTTTTGTCACTCAAAAAGTTTTTTAGTCGATCGGTTAAATACTACTTACCCCAAGAGCAATATTCTATTACAAAATAAAACTATTATTTTCTTTAGTTTCTTACAAAAATGTACAACTTTTTCTATGTTTTACACTTAAAAAAAGTATTTTATTTTAATGTTTTAGCAATTCCTGAACATATCAAGAATGATTCCGTACGGGATACATCTCATTGCCGTTTTGGTAGTACTTAATAGCGTTTCGTGAGTCCATATCTATTATATTTGACTTGGTTTATTATATAACGAGTGATGTTTTTTTTTGTGAACTAATTGGTGTGGTACTGTAACTACTAACAATTGAATAATGTTTTACAAATATACTAACAAATTTTTTGATGAAGTAGAGAAAAGTTTTAGCAAAAAAGTAGCGTAAATACATTTCGATAAACGACTACCTAAGTCGTGAAAGTAATTAAACTTAGTTTTACTGTCTCAAAATTGGTGTAATTGGTAATGTGAACACCAAGCTTACTAACCTAACTAATTTAACCTTGCCAAAATCTTTACCAACTCCTTTTTTTATACTAGGAGAAATTCTTTTACCCATCCCTCGCCCCCAAGTGCAAGGGCGATTCGAAATGTTGGACTCACCTGGAGTACACGGCCTCTTCAAACATTTAGGCCACGCACTCCATCCCACGCCCCTCCCGTGCCCCCACCCAGCGTGTAAGCTCGGTGGAGGCTCCGAGGGGGGGCTCGAAGGGGTGTCGATCCCCTTGTATCCCCCACCTTCCCATCCTAATGCTGAGATAGTGGGGAGGGGACACCCGCATCCCTCTCTCCATCTCAATTCAGAAATTACCATTTAAATCTGTAAACATCACGAAAAAGATTTGGAAAGTTTTTAGTTTATTTAGAAACGAGTGCCTACCAAAACTTTCTTTATTCTCTCTAATTGAGAACATCTCACTCAAACTTCACTCCTTAGTTCAGTTTGAGATGGTCTGTAGGCTTATTACGATATGGCAAACTTGACGATGAAGTCAACAACATTAACGTAAAATGTAGCTTTGTCTCTTTCATATTTAGATACTGTTTAACCGACATGAGCAGTACCTATATCCGATAGTCTACGCTAACGTGTCCTGAAAATGTCATGTTTGGCCACAGACTTATATCGAGATAGACGAAAAGAGCACTGTATGAGAACCTAGTGTCGAAATTTTCGTACCTACCATGACGTCACGAGCGAGATTTAGTGATGTGTAAATATTATTGACGAGCTCTTGCAAGAAAACACTGCACAATTAACCATTTTCGTTTCTGAGTGACGCGTGTTTTCATTGCAATGGTTTCAAGCGAACTGCCTTAGGTCGTAAAACTTTGACCGTGGATCAAACTTTTGGAACGCAAGGTAGGTGCACTTTTACCGTCTATCTCGATATAAGTCTGTGTGTTTGGCAAACTCGTAATATGAGTACTGAACCACAGAATACCTAATAGACTGAACTTGAAATTTTCAATTCCAAAAACGACCATCAAAATACAATTTCAAATTGACTTATTCTATGATTGAATTATTAAATAATATGACCAAGCCATTTTTGTGCTACTATAATTTAATGAAATTAGTGCTTATTAGCATGTGGTGCAAAGGGTATTATTCTCACGCTCCACTGTTATTTGATAGCGAGTGTCTAATTAACTTCGTTGAAATGTATATGCGATTGTACAGTCAACGGCAACTACGTTTCAATGTCCTTCAGCCACTTCCGACGTCAACGGCTTCATGTATTAAAGTTCAAAGTCAACTAAAAAAATGTGATGTCCAAAAATGTATGAAGTCTGGGCCACGTCTGTGTACAGTATACCAAAAGATAGATAGAGACGAGCAGTTTCTAATTATTCAATTTCTTTAAAATTATGGAAGGAACAATAGATATAACTCAAAAAAAAAAAAAAAAAACATAGTTTTGTAAAAAGCAGTGTACATAGTGTACACAGTGGTACATAGTTTTGTAAAAAGCAGCTGTTGTTACATACGACAACAGGCTAGACTGAACAGTTTGTCCTTAAAAGCGTCCATATGTCGCTCACATATGTTGGCTTAGCGACTGTTATCAGACGACAACAGCCGGGGAAATGTAGGTTAGATCAGTAGGATTAAAGTTTAATATTTCATTTTTCTACTGACAACTGTTAACGCCTTATAATCACTGAGAAGCAACGTATTAAGTTCAATAATTGAAACATTGTCTTTTAAAGGCGAAATGGCGAAACACTAATTAATTGATAACTTTGTAGGTTCGAGCAACAATTCACAAACTGTCGAAAAAGTAATTGCCGCATAAAAACGTTATATCCCTTTTCAAAGACACGACTGAAATGCAATGAAAATTATATGACGTTTAGCGGTTATTAAGTAAAGTCGGGTTTTAGCCATTCTATAATAAGTACCCCTATCCTGTGTTCGCAGCCCTTATCTCTATAAATGAAATGGTCAAAATTCTTCCCAAGTTGTTCCCATTTTTTTTAAAGTAATCGTTACAGTAGTTTTCAGGAAATCTTGAAATTACTGTCGTTTTCGTAACTGCTACTTAGATGACATACCTAATATTTCACAGCTAAGTGTTTAGTGTAGGTAAGTAAGTGACTTATTATGTCTAAAAATAAAAAATAAACTTTTTATAAAAAAATAAAACCGACTACAAACAGTAAAAAATAGGCCTTTTAGAGCCGGTGTCAGCCAAGGCAAAAAAAAGGAATTATTTGAAGAAGTGCCATAAAGAATGGATGCCTTTTTTATCCTAACTCAGGTCGCCTTAGTTAATGGGTAATCTCCTTACATCATATTGGTTTAAAATATTATTAGGACATCTCTGTATAATTCACAGCAAAAAATGTCTTCGCTTCGCGTCGCGTCGTGCGTGATGCGTGATAAAGTGCAATAAGCAAACGTATATATTATAAAGTGGAAATACTCAATACTCTCAATACTCAATAGTTTATTGCAAAACCATAATGTACATGTAGATGTTATAAAATAATGTAAGACCATTGTTATGGACCCGGTTGGGCACGCAATTAGGGCTAGAAGAGATGTTTCAAAGTACAGCACGAAAACGCAAAACGAAACGAAAAAGCTACAAAGATGGCCAACACCAGAAAAATAAATAGAGTAAAGAGGATGAAAGATAATATGGATTTGTGTGGAAGGGATAGATAGAATACTTGAATATTTTGAAATGTTGTCGAACCTGTAGGGCAAGCACGAATAACTATCGAAATAGTATCGAGTAAGTATCGAGCGAGTAATGTCAAAAAATGTATTGGAAAATGTTGTTTCGTTTACGTCCGGTAGGAACTCTGCTCAATATGTCATACATTTTTTTACTTTACTTCCTCGATACTTACTAAGTTATTCGTGCTAACCCCCCTGAACTAAAAAAGGATTTTACACAGATGAGTTTTATTTATGGAGGTTGCATGAAAGTAATAAATACTAAGTATGTACTTATTACTTCCATAGGAGGTCGATAGTTTGAAATAATTAATAAATATGAGAATGAAATGTTGTTTTGATAAGAAAAACACAATGTTACATTGTTTTCTTATATTAATTTATTAAAATGAAAGACCCGCTTCAATAATTCGGTGAAGGAGTTTGGTATTTAACGGTAGCATTACACTAACCATTATCTTTGCTGTAGCTGAAATGTGATTGCCAATTTTAGTATAATTTTTATCCAAATATTTAAAAGTAGCATCACTTTCTCCTATTTTAAAACTAATATTTTCTATATTAACCCATTTACCTACTTGCATTTCGAACTGAGAAACTTGAGTTTTCTCTTAAATTTTAACTTGTTTCCCTAACAATTTATTGGTATTTGAAAATTTGTGAAAATTATTGGTCTCACTCAATTAAGATAAACTCGACATTAAATTGAAATACCTAGCACGAATATCTTTCGAGTAAGTATCGAGGAAGTAAAGTAAAAAAAATGTATGAGATATTGAGAAGCGTCCTACCAGACGTAAACGATACTTTTTTGACATTACTTGCAGGATACTGTCTCTACTAACACAATACAAAACTCGCATTTCAATGCCATGCAAAATCATATTGAGCTGGAATTGAGACGGCATTTAGTCGGTGTAAGATGGGAACACCTTTAATCACAAACATTTTAAACATTTCCAGCAACGCCGTAGCTCGTTCCAAGAACAAGATGCCCACACAGCCGATCAAGCTGTACTTTCTGCCGCCATCGCCGCCATGCAGAGCCGTCATGATGGCCGCCAAGGCGCTGGACTTGGAACTGGAGCTGGTGGTCACCAACCTGATGGAGGGAGCGCATCTTCAACCTGAGTTTGTCAAGGTGCTGTCCCAAATACATGTATAACATCTGCAGCAAGATTGTTCTGCCCACATTGCCGATTAACCTATACTACTTGCCGAGCCACCATGCAGGGTTGTCATGATGGCCACCAAGGCACTGGACTTGGAACTGGAACTAGTAGTCAACAACCTGATGGAGGGGGCTAATCTTCAACCTGAGTTTGTTAAGGTGCTGTTATAAATACCTCGTTAACGTCTGTAGCTACATTGTACTGCCCACATTGCCGATAAACCTATACTAACTGCCGCGCCACCAAGCAGGGCCATCATGATGACTGCCAAGACGTTGGACTTGAATCTGGAGCTGATGATCATCAATCTGATGGAGGGAGCGCATATTCAACTGGAGTTTGTTAAGGTGCCAAATACATGTTTAACATTTCCGATAACGCCGAAGCTTGTTCCATGAACAAGATGCTGACACAGCTAATCAAGCTGTTCTGTCTGCTACTGTTGCAACCTTGTCGGTCCATCACACGACACGACAATATAGGAACATGCTTAACCTCCGCAATGGTAAGCTAACCCACTAAGTAACTACTATAAGTCATAAATAAAAAGGTAGATTGGTGTCCTATTTGAACGCATTCATCTGTGGAGTTACTGGTCACGATATTTCGTTTACCCGCCATAATAAGAAGAGCCGAATAGTATTTTTAAAAATGTATACATTTTCATTATACATTTTCCTGCAAATGTACGACTAACAGTGACTTTTTTTTAACTATGCATGGTGCAGGCTACTTAATTTCAATTCTCCAGTGATGTGATTACACTGACATCACATTTAATAAAATACTACCTAACTATGTCGAATAAATCATAAATGTTTTTCTTTCAGATGAATCCCCAACATACAATTCCTACAATAGACGATAGTGGATTTATTTTGTGGGAGAGGTAATAACTTTTTTGTTTCTTCATACTTTACAATCAAACGGAATCCCAGCTTTTTATATTCAACTTCCACTAAAGTTTTAAAATGCAAGTCCCTTTCAAAACCTAATTACCTAGAACTTAGTTATTTAGATTTATCTTAGTTCCAATTTCTAAATCTAAGGCCTCTTTTTATCTTTTTAGTGATTATTATTATTATTTCTTTTTGTATTTTTATAAAGTAAGGGGAGACTCTTAACCTTCATCATACCTGATGTTAAGTATTGATAAGGCTGGAAGATGGAAGCGAGCCTCTTCCGGAATCCCCTATCACTGAGGAACTGGCTATCTTATCTTTAACTGCCGGAATACAACAATGCTGAAAACATTGTTGTTATGGCGTCAGACTTAGATAAGATGGTGGTAGCTAGCCAGGCGGACTTACAACAAGTCCTACCACTATCCAAATTGAATACAATATGTACCCCTGCTGGTAATCGAACCCGGGACCCCTGGGTCTGATACCGGTAGTTGTACCACTAGACCACAGAGTCGGTTAAAGTTAGTCTCCGATTAATGAATTCTAAATTGAAAATCCATTTTTAAAATTGCGAAGTTTTCGACTGGCCACATACTCGTACGTTCATAAAAAGAACTTGTTTACATAGTGTGTGAAAAAAGTGATTTTATACTTATATGCTTTTGGTAAACCGACCTCGACTTATGTCGATGTATGGGTACGGATAATATTTGATGGTAGAACCCTCGGTGCGGGATCCCGACTTGCTCTTGACCGGAATTTTTTTCTTGCAGCCGAGCCATCCTAGCTTACCTGGTGAATGCGTACGGCAGTAAAGACGACTCACTGTATCCCAAAAATGCACGTCAGCGCGCGTTGGTTGATCAACGTTTGAACTTTGACGTTGGCACCTTATACAGCAGATATATTAATCTATATGTGAGTATATTATATCGCAAGGTTTTATAATAACCAGAATTTGGTCGAATTTCATATTAACCTCTGAGAGGTGGTACATGCTCAAATCTATACATTTACTGGGTTATTTATGAGGCACTAAATATTCCATTATTCTCTGGACACAACGAATGACGAATTAACCTCTATATCCCTCACTCAACCTTCCTCCGTTGGTTTTTATATAAGTAACACAAGTGTCTAAAGCCAATTCTGCAATATTGGAGATAGATCAATGTTATTATTACCTCTTTTCTATACATTTTTCCGTTTGTTCCCAACGAGTCATACCAAAAGAGTCACATTGTTACTCGTGGGGAAAACAAAACTCATATACTCACAGTGTTACTCGTTGGGTGTACAAAACTCATCTACTCACAGTGTTACTCGTTGGGAGTACAAAACTCATCTACTCACAGTGTTACTCGTTGGGAGTACAAAACTCATCTACTCACAGTGTTACTCGTTGGGAGTACAAAACTCATCTACTCACAGTGTTACTCGTTGGGAGTACAAAACTCATCTACTCACAGTGTTACTCGTTGGGAGTACAAAACTCATCTACTCACAGTGTTACTTGTTGGGAGTACAAAACTCATCTACTCACAGTGTTACTTGTTGGGATATTCATAAGAATAATTCCCAACGAGTCACACCTCGAAGGTATGGAATATTTTTAGGTGAAAGTACTAGGGTCGCATAGCAAGCCAGGAGTTATTTTAGATATTTTGAGAAGTTACTAAGAGTCCTTGTTCAGAGTGTAACAGGTTAAGAAGATTTACCTACGGGGTGTGACTCGTTGGGAATTATTTTTGTAAATTGTTCTCCTTACAAATAACACTGTGACTTAATGGGTTTTTTTCCCAACGACTAACATTGTGATACGTTGTGCAAACGCATTTTTCTCGTTGCGTTGTTCTTGTTAGGTAAACTGTCGTAGAGGCGGTCAAACTATGCGATGAATTGCAACCATTTATTCAATTCAATGAGGGTCAATGTGTTTGCAACTCTGTAACTCTGATTGAGGAACGTGACTAAGAGGAAATATTTATAATCTTTCCTGCAGGCGTAGCATGACGAACCCGAGTTTTTTTTGTCTAAATCGGACTGTTTTGAAAGGTTATTTATACGAAAAATATATTTTTTTACTCTTCTATGATACAAAACTTCTCGAGTATTGTCATACTAACGTGACTGCTGCTTGTTTGTCTGTGTATGTCTGATCCTTATGTCCTAGATGAATCTCTTCTTTTTAAAACCCAATAAAAAAACTATAAAATACAAATAAATAAAAACCGACTTAAAAAAAAAACTTTTTGGTGTCGATGCCAGCAAGGCATCATTGGTGTATTTTACATTGCACTTCAAGATTTTCTGTAAACTACTGAACTGATTTTGAAATAATGTCACCAAATTGGGAACGAACAGCCGTCTTCAAGAGTACGGTTAAAATTTAGATACATTTTGTCATAACAAAAAAATATATAATAAACATTTGAGGAAGAGATAATGAAATATGGAAAATGAAAAAAATACTGGTTAATGTTTTTCAGGGCCCTATGATATTCAAAGGGGAGCCAATGGACGACGCTCTTGCTGCAAAATTGAATGAAGCTATTGGCTGGCTCAACACCATGCTCGAAGGGAAAGCTTTCGTTGCTGGAGATATACTTACCATCGCAGACATATCCATGATAGTCACTTTTACAAATCTTGAGGTAAGACAGTCATGTTTTGGAATTCTTAGGCCCACTTGCGCCAAGCCAAGTTACACCCAGAGCTATTGCTTCTCTTACAATTATGGACTAACATCGAGTTAAATGTTAACCCAGCTTAGCGCAACAGACCTTTGATAGAGATACACATAGCAAAATAAAGCCAAATCTGTACATGATGCTAATACAGTTTATTTATCTTCTCTTCATGATACGATGTTTTGTAGCCCGAAACATAAACACAATGTTTATTAGTTTTTACCCAAAGACGATTGAGCTGGTTTTATTGGGTACATGGGTTTTGTGATGACGTATTATCCAGGTCAATATTAAACCACAGACTACTAAAATCGATTAATTCTAAACTAGACAAATTAACATGGTCTACAAGGGTTTTAGTACTATCACAGATTATAGAAAAGCTACTATTAAGCTAGACGACTGCTTTTAAAGAAAAGAATTCTTGTATGAATTAAAACTTATTTTTATTTCTAGGCTTTCGAGTACGACATCAGCGAATACGAAAACGTATCAAGGTGGTTTGCAAATACGAAGAAAGCCCTTGAGCATTATGGTTATGAAGAAATCGACAAAGCTGGAGCACAGATATTAGCTTCATTTTTGAAGAATCAGTAAAAGTTATAAATGTACCTATATTTAGTTCGACTAGTTATTAGATTTGTTTGACTATCACAATAATAAATATTATTAAAAGGAAAATAAACATGCTTTTTTATTTCGTAACTCAATGTGTTAACTGATTAAATTCAGAGATTTGTTTTAAATAATTTATCTTTCTTAATAATTATTTCTTAAAATCTTTCAACCTTCTAATAATCTTAGTAAAAATATGTACTATATCTACAAAGATATGGATTTCCGCCAAGTAACGCCTGATTCTATCAAATACTTCTAATAATCTATCAATCAATTTCGAGGCAAGAGAAACGAAGATGGTTTGTTATGGAAATATGAAAATATGGTTATGACATAATATTATAAAAGAATGTCTTGAACTCTTGACTCGATACGTCAGTCTATAAGATCGTGTTAAGCATATTTTTTGTCCTAAAGATATAGATATAATACTCATACATGCAGGTATGTTTTATGTATTTTTAAAGTTTTTGCATTTTTCAATGCTATTTTTATACTGATAATTTTAAATAGAAAAATATTGGAAAATAATCAACTCCACAAGTGAATTCTCAGATGGGACTCGAACCCACGACCTTTGGAAGTTGATTTTTTGGCCGAGTTGATTTTTTTCAATATTTTTCTATTTAAAATTTATCATAAATACAGATATTTGTTGAATAAAACATCTTTTCCGGATTTTAACCACGCTAGTTATTTATTTTTATCTTATTGTTCTTTGGGCTTTTTCTAAATTTAAATCATACTTATGTATAAATAAGTTGCGCGTTAAAAACCCGGAATAGTGGCTTTATTCAATTAACAATGTGCGCCCAAATTTTTTTATGTGCTTATGTAGGAGTGGGTAATATGCGTGTTATTGATATTCGTTTCCAAGATTCGCAACTTATAAATTAAGATGCACAATCACAGGGGTATTATTGGAACCGTTTCAAAAAGAGGACTAGTCTTTACTAATGGACGGACGTATAACGTTGTGTTTAAATTTGGTTAATCGTTTGCAAGCTAACTGATAACAAAGGATGATGGTAAGGTGTCAGGAGCGGCGTCCGGTCGCACGAGAACGTGAAGCTATTGAATTGAGTTAGGCATTTCGATCGCACAACAATGCGCCCGCGCACCACGGCTGGTCGCGCAGACCGTAACACGTTTTCAAAACATTATCCACGTTCGATTGTTGCAATTTGAAAAATTCACCACAAAACGACCAAACAGTAACCAGTATTCACAAACACCTCAACATCACATCGACTCTAAGAACGTTTGTGTACCGTACTTGTGTTCTAACGTGAATTAATTAAAGATGTAGTAAGTGCTGTGTCGTTTGTGTTCAAGCTTGCATTTGGACAGTTCCTGAATAACAATGATGATCTTCGTGGGTATTTTTTATTTCTATTTATCTAAAATAGAAGTGCACGTCGCTGTTTTAAGTCAGAAATCTAATATTACTTGCAGCGAGCGGCTTGATCATCAGAATGTAAATTGATACTTACTGCGATTACGCTCATATAACAAACATGAAGTTTTCCTTACTTGTAGAAACTTGATGGTCGTAAAAATATTTTAAAACGCCGTTTAAATATTTTTATTTCTACTTCGTGATCCAAATCCTTGTAAATCTAAAGACATTGAATTAGCATGTTCAATCTGTTATTACAACAAAGCAATAAGTTTTATGCATCAGTAATGAAAGATAAGAAATAATACTGCTATGCTATCTATTGTAAATATTTAAGTTATTTACCATTACATTTGAAGTTTCACATAAATGCATAAAAGAAAACATTGTTATATGAAAAGTACGAGTTGCCGATAAAGTTGCTGATCGTAATGTTGAATTGTTCCATTTACGGGTTCTTGGTTTAGAACCGGCTGAAATAGCTGTGCCAAGCGATAACGAGCTAGTTAACCAATTAGGGTTTTGTGAAATACTTTGATAACAATCAGTTGTTTTGGTTATTCACACTTAAATATCCCAAAAACAACGAAACAGTTTTCACCGTTAGTTTTCACACTTAATTAACCCAAAAACATCTGAATGTAGAAAGAAAGTTAAAAGGTATTTGGATTGAACTAAGTTAGATACAAGTTCTTTCATATAGAGGACACTATTATATGGGTACTATTTAATACGACTAGAAAAGGATGTAGTCATTATTTAACTGCGCCTGGGACATTGTTAAACTGTTAGTATGACACTTGATCTTATGTATAGCACCATTGTCCATTTCTTATCACGTACTGCATCAAAAACGTTATAATAAGGTTTTATGTTACATCCTGCATTCAGTACATCTTTTATTACAAAGACATTTATGAGATAATCAGTTATACATTATAAATGCAATTGAGTGGTCGTTTAAAACATTCTGCTATTAATTATGAGCTGAAAGTTAACTGCAAGCTTATCGTTTGTAAGGCACCGTTAATTTAGTAAGACTAGTAAAAAGGACATAACCTTGTGTTTGAAAATTTATTTGGATTTTTCGAGTTTTGGGACATTAGCCCTTATTTTGTATTTATAATATATAGACAGAGATTTTTAGTATGGATGAACATTTTTTTTTAGTTACCTATCTATAATAGACATACGATAATTAAGGTGTGTAAATATATGTAAAACATATCGGTTCATGATAAAGATACAAGACGTTACTAATTTTAAATCTAATTTAGAAGAATTTTTTCAGCAATTCATGTTAACCGTGGGTATGGCTGCGGTAGCAGTGGCAGTTCAGTATCCTGTTAATCCGACATCAGACATGTCAGCCGATGAGAAAAATATCATTAAAGTAAATAAAACTACAGAACAATCCGATGAAAGCGGCCACGAAGTAGAAACAGAGCTAGAGGAGAAAGACAAAAAGTTTTTGGATGATGCAATGAAAACCATTTTGGATCCAAATTCTAGAATTGTACAAAATGATGATGAAATAGATCATTTTAGGCTAAAATTAGATGAGCTTGATAGAGGAAATGTGTCTTTAGGAGTATTTATGGAAGAAATGGATAAACTTAGTTTGGATGTTTGTAAAACATCACAGCAAGCCCTATGGTCTTACGTTACTGATTTAAGCAGTGAGGTTAAGAAGACTAAAATGGTATGAATGACTCACGTTGTCTCTATGAGTTATTTATTTTAAAGAAAAATAAATATTTATTTAAAACATGTCTTTTAGATAAGGATAGCTGCCGAAGAAGATGAAATTAAGAAACAGTATTGGAATACTTTGAAAAATAAATATTTAAATGATGAACAAATTATCAATGATCCAAAATTACAGAGAAAATTCAGAATAATTAAAGAACGAGGAACAAATGTGCAGATGCCACAGAGTAAGGTATGTGTTTAAATTTAAAAAAACTTAAAAATTGCTACAACTAAACGTTCACTAAAATGCACGTAATTATTGTAGCATCGCTTGCAAAATAATGATTTGTTTTGAATTATAGAAACTCAATTGTCTGCCATATATTTTTGATTTTTAAACGTTTTATTGTTTTATGCCTTCTCCATGTTTAACTTTTTGGACATTAAGGAAACGGAGAAGAAAATTTTTAACTTAAGTTAATAATTGCCTTAAAATTATTGGCATTTGCACGTAATCCATAAAAATAGCATCGACTTTATTTATCTTTATCCAAAAAAAACTCAAACATTAGATCGATTTGAAATTTTGAGTAAACATATAATAACGATAAGTTTTTAATAGAAAAATCAACTCGGCCACAAGTGAATTTTCAGATGGGACTCGACCGCTGAGCTATCGAGACTTGTAGCAGAAGTCTCGGTAGCTCAGTGGTTAGAGCATTGGACCGGATTTCCAAAGGTTGTGGGTTCGAGTCCCATTGAAAAATAGCATTGAAATACAAAAAATAAAAAATCATATATAAAAACGATTTTAAAAACTACATAACAAAACTGGTAATTGATATAGGTCTGTGGATATACGTGATCAAAGTTTTTGTATCATAATATTTCAGCAACGAGAGGAGATAGACACCATGCAAAGAATTTGGAGTAGAGTCACCGTGTGTGCTTACAATGCCACATCTTGCAGCACAGAGGACTCTGTAAGGACAATGAACAGTTAGTATTCTTCTACAATAAGTATATTTTACTTGTCACTGGCAGTTACAATTAAAAAAAAATATTTTTTTATTCCTATTTGGGTAATCCAACGTGGTTAATTGCAACCTGAAGGAGATATAGCCAGTAAAAAAATATTTCGGTTTAATGCACCCACTCTTCGTTATTTGGAAGAAGGTGATTATGTCATTTGCCCCTAAAATTTTTGTTAAGTTTAATGTTACATGGTATTAGTATTGAGATAGTGATACATTATCACTATCTCAACACTAATACAATGTAACATTATTACTGGTAATGATGGTGTGAAGACGAAAGGGTTTTGTACTGACTGTTTTTAAAATCACAGCTAATCGATAATACTTTCGTTCCTATTAAATATATTTCTTCCTTCTACTATTAGGTATTTTTGATCGTGTATATTTGTGTTATTTTTTTAAGCTCTGTATTGCTGTAACTAGAATTTCAATAATTTACAGATATAATTACAACTTTCAAAGTCAGTAACGACACTAAAGAGCTAGCGTATTATTGGAAAGCTTATCGAGACACAACTGGAAAGAAAATACGTCCAATCTTCAAGGATTACGTTATGAGGATGAACAGGGTTGCTGAATCTGAGAATTTTACCGATGCCGGAGACATGTGGCGTTATGCCTTCGAAGATGATCATTTCGTAGAAACAGTTGATAGACTGTGGCGAGAGATTAAACCATTTTACGACTTACTTCACGATTATGTAAGAAACAAGCTCAGAACGTATTATCCGGACGATTTGAAGGGTGGCGATACCTTGATACCGGCGCATATTTTAGGTTTGTCGAAAGTTACAAATAACTTTTAAATTATAAAGTCATATCAAGTTAAATCGGAAAAAACTTGAAGTCTTAGTTTGCTGGCAAGGAATAATCTCTGAAACTGCCTCTTGGATTACGTTGAAAATTATTAGTATTAAAACGTGGAAAAACACAGCACGGAACAAGAACCTAACCAGTTTGCGCACCTAAACCTTCACACGTGAGGAAAATAAAATTAATTTAAATAAGAGATAAAATAAGACACCAAGTTCTTTTCTTTGATTTATCTTCACACCAAATTTTTGATTCAACTGTGCTGTGCCAGAAAACCTAACAAATAGACTTGGAAATTTGATTATTAGGGCGTGGCGTGTATAGCAACAGTACCTTATATAGGGAAAAAGGATATTATCCTTCTTTGGATTTGTCAACATCATTCCACGTACATACCTACACTTCAGTCATTTGCCTACAGAATTTCAATAGCAAAGTTGATTTCACTACACTTATTTCTTGCAGGGAATCTATGGGCTCAAGAGTGGCAAGCAGTTTATCCTAAAGTTGCTGGATATCCCGAATTCATACGTCAGAGAATTCAAGCTAGTGAAAACATACGATCTAAAGATCTATTTGATGCTGTTGACGAATTCCACCAATCACTTGGCTTTGAAAGTGCGAAAGATTCCTATGAAGATATTAAAGAAACAATGGCAACAGCAAATTGTTTACCTTCCAGTCATGACATGTGTGACGGAGTAAATTACAAGTAAGACACTAATTATAAAGGTGGAAGGTCGACAAGTAGTATGGTTAAAAGTTTAACCATGTTTTAATACAAAATTATTATACTGAAATAATTTATTGTTCTTAAATTTGCAATACCAGGGGCTTTATCGCATGCGGACTGTTGATTGCAAAGGTTGGGGAAAATTTCTAAACCTTGGGTCATGGGATGGGCAATAAAAAATATTATGGCAACTTTTTGAGTCGTCATACCTTGTTCATTAATTGGATGGGAGCTACTAATAAATCAACTTTTTTCGTTTCAGAATAAAATGGTGCGGCGAGAAAGTAACTGACATCGTAGTAGGCTTGTCGAGAGCGGCACGGCTGCTTGGCCATGTACAGTATTTCAAGCACTACCGTAACCTGCCTCCTTTGTATAGAGATGGACCAAACCCAGGTAAACAATACAACAAAATATGTGTGGTTAAGTTTCTCCCATGCTGGTCTGGGAGTGAAATAGAATGTGCTAGCTGCCGGCTTAAATATCTGTATTTATTTATTTATTTATATAGATAGTAAAGCGTATCAATGGACAGAGTATATTTGGAAACTTATAAAAATATTAGGCTAAGCAGGTCCCGTACCCGTAAACAAAGTAACATCGCTATGTAGCGAAACGATAGTTCGATTCGCTATTGTCTATATTCGCCAATTAACTTGCGTTATTACCACGTGATTTAGCGCGACCAATGCCTAATGTGGTGTCTTTGAGGTGTGGCCATGATAGTTAGGTTTATATATGCCACATTCCCAAGTAGCAAAATGTAGTCATATACTTATCCTAGAACCACATATTTTTTAGTCTTATAGAAATCCTATTAACGTTAATAGGGCCACATTTATGCGCACATTATAGGACTATTTCGACATATATGGTAATTTTATTACAGTCCGGTAATGTGCAATTTGATTTTATTTTTGTTTTATTATGTCCTTCTACAAGATCACTGTGTCCTATTAAGATCGGGTAAACGCACTGAATCAGCGTGATTAGTTCTGTAACGTTCTGGCGCATGCCGCTACTACACTGGTGTAATTGACCAAACAGTGATCAGCGTGATGACATAATTATATTATTTATTTTTCATTTGTTTTGTAATGGTGTCGAGTTTTAATTTGGATAAAATATTTTAATTGCAAAGAGAAGTAATTTTTAATCCTATTTATTATAACAAAATAAGTAGCTATAAGTTGTGTATTCTCACAGTTAAATAAAGACATGAACTTGGTAATCTTATAAACATATTTGTATGCGCCTTCAAAAGTAAACGTAATAATTGTTTGTTAATTCATTATAATTAATAAATACAAGTTGTTATAAGATCGGGTCGCAAACCACATTGAATTGCTTTTATCAGGAGCTTTATAATACATTATAGCCTTTAATAATGTTATTATTGGAGCCTAAACATGGACACCGTATTGTTTATTGCTTTGAGGGAGCCTAAAGAGAGATACACCAGAACTAAACGTATGCAAAAAGATGTACGTACAGTATTAATAACTTTGAAACATTTTTATCATTCTTTTAAGATGATTTAGATTTTCGATTAATTTTATGTGTAACATATCAATAGTGATATGTTACACATAAAATAATTTTGATGTTACTAGAGTGATCTAGCCACATCAAATTCAGGACACATATAAGTAGAATCTTAACTATAAGGTAGTAGCAGGACGTGCAAGTTTGGTGCTAGTGATCCATTAGCAGTCACGATAAAAACAAATTAATCTTAAATAGTAACTTCGACACACAGAAGCTATACTCCAAAAGTTTACAGGAGAACATTTCTTATAGAAGAAAAAACAAAACGTTAATACGATTTAATAGTCTTACCAGATGCATTAATAGGATCTTTTTAATTATTCCTATATCATGCACTTTTAGGACTGCTAGATCCTATAAGAATCATATAATGAAAACCTGTAAACGTTTATAAGACTATGTAATAGCGTCGAATGTGCTTGTAGCGCAAATCGTCCCCTAGGCTGGTTTAATAAGATCAGTGATCTCAATCAAAGCGTCTATTAGTATACTATAAGACGTTTAGTCTTATAAGCCAACAATTATAGGAAAATTTTGCTACTTGATTTAATTCAATTAAGCAAAAATGAAGCTACTTGATCGGTTAGAATAAGAATTTAATTTAGTTTGTGATCCGCAAGCGAAGTCTTCTGATCTGTCGATCTTCTGTATGGATAAGATCAAAATAAATAATTTATTTTTCAAAAACCATTGAACTCGTCCTCCAAAGATGACTTTTATTGTCGTCTATCTATCCATCAAGTTCATTCAAGGAGTTTATAGTATCTAATAAATAATAATCTTATAATCTAGTTAAAAAAATACTCATAATAGAGCAACGAAATAATATACAAACGGTTCGTTCTACGTTTTAAGCATGAGACACACCGAGGGTCTGCGCAGTTCGAATCGGGAGTACGGTACGGGTCTATTCATTGATGAAAATTTGCGTGTTCACGTCCCGTTTGCGATCTTGGTGACTATAGGTATTTAATATTATGTAGTATAGGAACTACTATAAAATGTATCTTAGACTATTATTTATTTAAAATTTACAAATCGTTTGACCTCTTTGTCATCTACGTGTCATTGAAAATAGGAATCAGGGTCAGTTAAAAAAACTAAAATCTCGATAATAGTTTGGTGCAGTTGTGACACAACTAAAGATTTTAATTATTATGTTCTAGTTTTTTTTGCATAATCTATCGTATAATTTTTTGACTTAATGTGTTTGTTTAAGACGTATGTAATGAAGAGATAAAAACAAAATTATTCTCCTCAGCATCAAAAACTTAAGGAAGTCTAGATTCTAAATAATAATAAAATACGAAATATCCATCTTACTAAACTTAGATAATAGTACAGTAGTTAACTACTATGTTAACTTTGTTTACTTGACATTTCTTGATTTCTTGCCATTGTTTTCTACTAATATACTTACTCACATTTTTTTTTCATATTGTATAGCGTCATTCTGTCTATACCGTTTGCTTGCCAGTATCTTGATTCTTGATATGATAGGTATGTATGGTAAATTTTAAATAGAAAAATATTGGAAAAAATTAACTCGGCCACAAGTGAATTCTCAGACGGGAATCGGGACGGGAGACGGGAAAGTCTCGGTAGCTCAGCGGTTAGAGCATTGGACCGGAATTCCAAAGGTCGCGAGTTCGATTCCCGTCTGAGAATTCACTTGTGGCCGAGTTAATTTTTTCCAATATTTTTCTATTTAAAATTTACCATAAGTATAAAAATAGCATTGAAAAATGCAAAAATTACAAAATCATAAATGATAGGTAATGCCTATCATTTATGATATATCTCGGTATATCAGAAGGCACAGTAAGCCTTTGGTACCTGCATTTGCAGACATTAACATGTGACGTATCAAATTGGCCCCGCCTGGTGGATCTTGATTTGCTTTGATGATTCTTCTTATACATCCGTAAGGAAGGCTAAGCCCAATCAGCCATTTGAATGGCCTATGCCCTGCCTGGTAGGACATTCAAATGGCTGATTAAGTCATGAAGCGGCCAAATAAAACAAGGTAACAATTCTTTTAATTTTTTAGAGGTGTTTATGTAACTGTCAGTGCAGAGATCAGAAAAAACTAGGTAAGAGTCGATGACCTCTTAAAACGTGAAATGAATCAAACCAGTTGTAAATCTAATAAAAAACATGTAGATAGCAGTAGTGGCAGGGAAGATCCAGTTGCTTTTTACCAAGGAGATGTAGAGGTATATTACAAATACGTTTTACGTCCCTAATATACGTCCCTAACTTATGTTAAAAATGGAATAGAAAAATACCTTATTAGGTTCTTAACGGGTATATGAAGCGGTTTTTCCAACTATTTTTTATAGTTTCTTATTGCAATCTCTTAGGCGTGCGAGTGTCACAAAATATAGAATAATATTTAAGGAGCTTTATTGTTTATTGCAATCAATTTTAGGGTAATTTTCAAAGATATTTAAATATTTGTGCATAAAACGTAAATATTGGGTATAAATTCACTTTTTAATGTAAGTCACTTTCAGTAGGTATTATTACATTTGTTAGTGTAGATAAAGATACCTTAGACAAAAGTGTTAAATACTATATATATGTATATATAAGTGTTTCCATTCCTTTACAGCCTTTCATGATGCGATATCAGACATCGTCGCAGTGCAGCTAACATCACCGTCCTATCTGAAGAGTTTGAAACTGGTCAAACTTGATATAGGGCCGGAAGTAAATTTGAACCATCTTCTGTGGGTGGCTTTAGAAAAATTCCCACTTATGGCGTATGCTTACGTCTTAGACAAATGGAGATGGGATGTTTTTGGCAACAGTTCAATGGAAAATTGGAATCAGCATTGGTGGGATTTACGGTAAGAAAAAAGTTTCTACGATGTCTGAGTTACCATCATTGAATGGTAATTCCATTTCATTATTTGTTTATTTATGCCGTTATCAATATATGTGTATTCATCATTATGAACCATTCTTTATGTTCTCGTGGGGGTACAGGTCTGCTGATCTACCTTATAAATAAAAAAAAACAATAGACTACTTCACAAGAGACAATGAATTTATGGTCATCGATACCATGAACGTACTATGACATGACTGACCTTAGCTTATTACTGCAACATCAAGTTCCTTCTAATAGGACAGTAAAATCTACAAAGACCTCTAAATTTGATTAACTAACGATTTTCGTGTATGTAAAAACTAAACCAGACGAATCAAACTATTATAGACGCGAACCTGTTACTAAGTTGTGAAGATAAATTCAATTATTATTAGACGCGTGATGCAGTTCTAGGAAAATTTTAGGCAAATTGTAACTGTGTTGCCTTGATCTTTGTGCCGTGAATTGCACTTCCTTGTTGATCAAGATTCAAGAGGTCTGATAACGCAGACCTTGTGAACTTATCGGTTGTATCCTCATTAACTTTGCATTGCTAATAAATCTTTAGGAAATGCAATTGCGGGATTAATTTGGAAATGACCTTCTGATTACTGTCCAAGAATTTGGTCGATACTATTTATTAGTTGGTAAAAAGAAGTGCTTACACAAGAAAGTAATTTATTCAATAATAAATAATCGAAGTCCCTTGTCTTTTAATTAGATGCAAATATAAGAGTTTATTGGGGTAAAATCATGACAAGCGACCATATCTACAAAATTATAAATCAAACATTATCTATGAAAAGTTAATATCCCTTTGTCATAGGATAAATGAAACGGCAGTGTCTCCACCAGTGCCAAGAAATGAAAGTGATTTGGATCCAGCAGCAAAATACCACGTCGTGTCTCACGTTCAGTATATAACGTAAGTGATCAATTAATGATTTAACACAATAAGATACAACCGACGTCGATTCAAAGATGTTATTTACAAATTTATTATACGTGTTAAAACTTATTGCAACATCTCCTAGTCTAGCTAGTTGGCCTTACGCATGAAAGGCCATTTCAATTCTAATATCGACATCTTTAGTAGAATCAGATGCAATTAGATAACTATTTCAACGTTTGTTGTCAGGAAATGTCTTAACATCCCCAGCAAAGTTTGAAGTCAACGTAAGCTTAGATTAATGTTTATTGAAGCGTTCTAATTAACGTTTTTGGTCATTTTACATTATTGAACATACACGTATAAATTCTAGCTATAGCTTATAGCACCTTAAGACAAATTGGTATTTCACTTATTTTGCATTAGTTATTGTTATCCATTGATTGTAAATTTATGACTGTAGAAAAACGAAACAAAACTCTATTTATATTGTTACTGGTAGCAAAACATAAATCTAAAAAATAAAGTTTGGTATACAATCAAGATGATCTAATGTTAATAGGTATCTCGTATCACATGTCCTCGAGTTCCAAATACTTCGCTCTCTATGCAAGAGGGCCAACCACACTGGACCTTTGCATAACTGCTCTATTCACGGCATCCAGGAAGCAGGAAAACTCCTCAGGTACAAACTATATGATTGACAAAACAACATTAAAGTACACAGCAGAACGTGTGTTTATCACAAAATGGGTAAAACCTCCTTTTCACTCCTTCCTTTTCTTAACTTTACACACATTTTTACCTGACATAAGTACTGTTTATTATACACATTGTCATAGTAGCAACAAAAAATATGTTGTTTCATGCTCATCTTCTACGTCACATAACAAATAAACTTTTTGCTTCTTTTCGGTCTAACAAAAAAGTTATTCATACTCCATTTGATGATCAGTGGTAATATTCCTGACAACAGAATTTCTATAGTCGTCAGTGTCTTGTTAATTTACTTACGTTATGTTTTTATTTAACTCTATATTTATAACTTTTGGCCTTGTAATGAACGTTTTCAATATATATACGATAAAATGATGGAAAAATAATTTGCTTAATAAAATAAGCAGATACTATTCCAACATTAGGAAAGAAACGAGATAGTACAGTAGACGTATAGCATTACAGGAAAAATCAGCATCGAGGCAATGCTATATTATCTTTTTAAGTGTCATGATCCTGCATTTAATATAACGACACAAAGGACAAGGCGAAGGTCGATGTGTGTCAAATATACAACAGTCACTTATCTAGACCTACTTGATGTCTGTTGTGATTGTTATTATTGCCAGTAACAAAACCATCAGTATTTTTAATAAATTCTTTTTTTACAGTGATGGGATGTCTTTGGGTGCAAGTGAAAATTGGAGAGATGTCCTATACGCAATGACTGGTGAAAGAGAACTATCTACAGCTGGCATATTAGAGTACTTCTCCTCGTTACAGGATTACCTAAGAGAGGAAAATGCTAAGATTGTGAAAGCAGAAGTAGATGACATGGACCAAAGTGCACCAATCATTGTTGGTGCGGTTGTTGTGTTGCTAACGTTACTTATTATTATTCTTTATTGTGTAAAAAAACATAGCGTTGGTAGCAAAGTTCTATCCATTTGTGGTTTGAGTAAAAACGGTTCATTAGATATAGTAACAAATGAACTCCCTCAAAGCAAAAGGACTGAAGTGGAGGGCATTAGTGAAGATAAAGTATGATAGGACGTATTCATTTTGTAAATGGATTTAAATATTGTAATTTTTTTTTAACCATGTTTAACAAAACCAAAGCCCAAGTTACTTAAGACTATTTCAAAATTCATGTAAACTACACCAAATTGTTTATTTTTACCTACTGTAAATATTATGTAACTCATTATAAAGCTAAGGCTTTTTAGAAAGAGTATTTCTATTACGCTGATTTAATTCATGTTACCCTTAATTGACATTAATTATTATTTGTCGACGATATTTCCCGCCTTTCTAAAGAGTAGGTTATGAGGTATGTTTATGAGTTTCTGAGTTGTTGCAACTTTCAATGTTATTTTAATACTTATGATAAATTTTAAATAGAAAAATATTGGAAAAAAACAATTTGGCCACAAGTGAATACTCAGATGGGACTAGAACCCACCTTTGGGAATCACTGCACTACTAACCACTGAGCAACCGTTACTTCAAACGACACACAAGTCTCGGTAGCTCAGTGGTAAGCAGTGAGCCGGATTCCCAAAGGTCGTGGGTTCGAGTCCCATCTGAGAATTCACTTGTGTTCAAGTTGATTTTTTCCAATATTTTTCTATTTAAAATATATCATAAGTAGGTATGTTATTATGATTTATGAAATTGGTTTTCATTTTTTATACTGAGGATCTATTATCTTACATTCTGTATGTAATCGTAGCTCCCTCTTTACACATAAAGCATCTTCAATCTCTTTTATTGAAGATCATGAATGACATCAAATATTGTGTTTGTCTAAGATTAGACAACTTTCAACTAATTAAAAACTTTTTAAAGAAGTGATAAAAGGTTGTAACGGTTTCCAAGGTCTATTCAATAGCATTTTTCTCAAATAGCTCAATTTATACGGCAGTTGTTTTAAGTTGCATTAGGGATTGGCTTATTTGGTACTCTATATACCTACCTATTAGGTATTGAAAATATACACATTGTTAACTCAAATGCTTTAAACCTTTATGTAAGTATTGTGAAAGAACTACAAATAAAAGAAACACGAGGTTATTCATGTACTAATAATGATGCTATTGAGCCATATTGTTTGTTTATGAATTAAAAAAATATATTATTTCACATCAATTTCTTTATAACTGTATAATAAAGACATTTTAACGACAAATGACATGTTCTTATTTGCGTGAGTGTGTATTTAAGTGTATCTATTGAATCAAAACAAAAATAGTTTAATATTATGTGTTTTATTAAAATTCCCTGCTAGGTAGACAGAGAGTGAAAAAATATATAGAATATGCCATCTGCTTAGATTTCCAGTGCAGAAGTTTATCCCTGGACATCGCAGCTGGACATGGTAAAATCAAAAACTGGGGGTGGCTAGAAGAGTGTTTTTTATAAATTTTACACTTAAGATGCACCTTAGATGCTTTGCCAACTCCACAAAAGATTTATGGCGTGTGGTATGTATGTCATCCAAACTATGGTCTTATAAATGTCATCGGAAAGTCAGCCATAAGCAACTAAGTTGCCCAGAAACTTCTTTATCTCTGTCGCTGTATCATTGCAACGTAACTTTTTCTTGTTTTTTTTCTCGCCGATTGAAAAGCCGGCAACTTTTTTATCACTACATAGGGCGACAGTTGCATTGCATTGAGGAGACACTGGTCCCAAAATTGAACTCATATTTAATAAGCCTCTATTAGATCTAGTGGTAACACCACCCATAATAGATCGAGATGTTCCGGGTTCAATTTTTTGTGGAAGTACGGTTTGGTTGGTGGCAGGACTTATTCTAAATTCACCTGGCTATCTACTTACCACCCTTTTTTCTATGTCTGTCAACAATTTTATCCAGCATTTTGTGTTACGGCAGCTAAGAGATTATTAGATAGCCAGATCAGTGGTAAGGGATTCCGGGAGAAGTGCCATTCCTCTTTTAACCATAATTACTTAACATAAGGTATAATTAAGGCTAAACTTTTACCAGTTGCACATAAAAAAGTCATAATAAAATTATCATAAACTGCGGTAATTCATTTGGTTAACTAAGCGTTATTGGCACTAAACGGTGACCTCGCGTAACCAATATTGCACTGGAAATTTTTGTAACTTTAAACCATTTAAAGTCGACATGAATAAGAGCTACAGGCAGTAAATAAACCAATTACATACGATGTTACATAAAAAATAAAGTTTATTCTGAGAAACTTACGTAGCTTAAACATTTTTATTTTACCTCTATTAAGCACTTGTTACAAAATTAGTTTAGGTCGAAAACGACGAAGAAAGCACATCCGTAGGAAACAATTACAATAATTCTTGGAAAGAACATACCCGAAATCAAGTTACTTACAAGATTTTTATTTGTGTGTCTAAATTTACAGTACCTTGATGAGTAAGTAAACAAAGTACTTAGGGCGCTATACGACAAGCGAGATAGTAAAGAGAAAACGAGACGGGCGCGGTAGCGAGACTGATTTTGCAGGTTAGGTGAAAAAAATTTACGTATCACTTCGTAGTAAACAACTGTAGCGCTAAAGAGAAATGAAACAACACGATGCTAAATATTATTGGTGTTGACAATTTAATAGTGAATTGGTATGCAAGGTTGGAAAGTTGAATTTTACCCTGAGCAAGCTGAGCAAGCGAAGGATTCTAGGATTCAATCCCAGATCCTTCGCTTGCTCAGGTTTCAATAGAGGTAACAACCCACTAAAATCATGAGAGTAGCAAGTGGTTCAAAGATTGAATCCTAAGCGTAGCGAGGGTTTCAAAATAATGTACGAGACGCTAAAAACTATTCTGCCGAGCGCAACACACAATTTTTCACCTCACAACAGCGAGGATTTTTTTAGGTTGTTTCCGCGGTCATCTTCCGGTAAAAATTCTTTTAACAAAAAGTGTAACCTAAATCTATCTTTATTTGGTTGTTTTAATGATATAAAAAACAAAAATAATAAAAAAGGCAGTTTTATAGTTAATTTATAGTTATTGAGAATAGGAATAAATTGTTACTTATATTAACAATTAAAACGATTCGATAAATCTTAACATTGATACGAGGTATAAGACAAAGACAATTCAAAAATAAAGGTTTATGTCACGTTCCGAAATCCAATCATAGCACGTGAAATCTCACCCAGCCTAATATAAAATTCTTATAAAAAATAGTTTAATCTTATTTCTATTTAATCTTATAACTAAAATCTATACTTATAATAAGAATCAAAGTTCAGCGTGTCTGAACATTGCTTGGATTTGCAACCGTGTGACCGACCACTGCGAAGCTAATTCGTAGGCCGAGCGCGTGAACCACTGCGCGTCCTCATACCGTACCTACAGTAGTTTTCTGAAAATTTTGAAAACGCTATCGATTTTGCTGTCATTAAAGTTATATGAACTTAATAATAATAAATAAATAATAATAACCTTAACTTTAACTTTTTACCATAAAATTGTGTACCGATGGCGTACCTTCTTTGAAGTTTAAGTGCTTGTAACAACCTAGACTGAATAAATGATTTTGAATTGATAGCCCTATCCATATTTACAAATAAGTTATTAACTTCGGGGGTAAGCAAGCCTCAGCACTTTAAATGGCTAATAACGAATCGAAATGTAGATAATTTACATAAAGTGTTTCACCAACTACTGATACTTTATAGATAGTTTATGTGGCATATAATTTTTCATTTTTTCATATAACAAACTGTCAAAATATTTGTCAATTAAACTATCAAGAACTTATTAGTAGGTGGTGAAATCGGCCCGTAAAGCTATTTTGTTCTGTGGATAGAGCAAATGGTACAAGGGTAAGAATGGGTTTATGTTGCCCAATCATGATTGTTATGATAGTATGACTCAAAGATGCTCTTCAGTAAAGACAGGCGCAGTAATTAAGTATTACTTAGATACAGTCGGGGAACTTCCCAGTCGGCTAGTAGACTTTCTTATGTAGTGTGAGCTACTTCTCTATACGTGTATACTATTCTACCAGCTATATACAACTTACGTAAGAGAAATTATGCGGATTATAGTGGTTAAGTAACTTTCGCTAAGGTCGGACGCGGGATGGGTGACCAAAAATAACAATCTTGAACTACTCTTTTAATTTCAAAGGCCTGTCAAAGCCACATTGAAACATGACTGATGAAACTAAATCACTGGCATCGGCTATCTAATTATTATCATCACAAAAAAACGACTTCAAAAAGATGCTACTTTGTATTTTAATAGGTAATTTTACTTTTTATTCTATTATTATAGGTAAGTACGTAGGTACTAATGAATTGATTTTATCTATTACCTAAAGACGATAAGATAATAAGAATGTAATTAAATGGTATCATTATGTTGAGTATTCTCTTCAAGGAGTAAAGATATAGCCTGTATCTTGAATCGCCTGACTCAATAGCCTCTTCCTTTTTTGAAGTTGGTCAAAAAGACCGCCTTACCAACAATTTAGTCGGGAAGGATTGCAAACGATGTTCCGGTTGCCACGCGAACGAAGTTGAGGGCACAGCTAGTAATATAATAAAACCATATGGAGTATTATAATTATTTCAAAGTTATTTAAAATAAAAATAAAATGTAACATAAAAAGTCAATAGTGCGATTCGGAACGCATTATGACGTATTTTATTTAATTAAAAAAATAGTTTACAATGCAAGGCCGGAAAATTAATGACAATACCTCCTTTTTCACACCTCGGTGAGGTGAAAACCAATTTCCAATAGTATATGTGTGGGAGCGAACCCCATTTGAGAATAATCTTGAATTTTCGTATTTTAATCAACTTCAAAAAAGGAGGAGGCTGGAACGGACAATGGAGACCACACATGGTCATCGGAACTATTAAATACTAAGTATCACATGGGTGCGATAAGATTACTTATTGGTTCCTAAGTTATTTATGCTTCTCGATAGGTGAAGAGTACTGAACTTATCTAACACACAAAAATTTAAAATAAACGAAAATTAAAAAAAAAAAAACCGACTTCAAAACGTAAAAAATAAAAACGAAACCCAAAAATAACAAACAAATTAAACCCCGTAATTACAACAAAAACCGTTTTCAAATATACTTTTTGGATTCGGTGCCAGAAGTGGGGGTAAAGAGGCTGAGGGTTTTTTAAATTAACGACGGGGAGACCTAGCCTTCATCATACCTGCGGGCCTACCATCATTCTATTAGAAACCATCATGTCATAAGAACGTTTTGTTTTTTATTGAAGTTTCACTCACACTTTGACCCAGTAGTGTAGGCGATGATTTGACCTTTGTAGGCGATGATTGAGCGAAGACGTCGCAAAACTTCCGTCAAAAAAACAGCTTAGGCACTTTAAGATATTCGTAGCATGGTAAGATTGAAACAATACTGCGCTAAGAGATGGCGGTAGGCCTCCTGATGTTAATGATAAGGCTGATCGATATTTCAACTTAAAGACACGACGATAAAGAAGGAGTGGGCACTTAGTAAGGAGAGCTACAGCTGGCTATTGATTAAATGTATGTGTTGCACACGTCGGTACGCTACAATGTATTAATAATGTGAAATTGCAAACACTGCATTGTTTTAATTTTTCTCTGAAATGAGAGAAACTTTTTCTATGGCTTCTACGAAACCGTATCTTCGTTGGTACCTGACTAATTACAAATGAAGGTTTTTTCGAATTTGTACAAAGCTCTACAGTTGTAATATAGGGCATAAAAGGATGTTTAATCGGCACCAGTAGGTTTCGAAGACCTGTTTCGCGCAGGGGTACTAAGCCCACCTTTCTGCACCAGAGGTCCCGGGTTAGATCCCCGGGCAAGACAAATATTTGTGTGCATGAACATGTCTATTTGTCATGGGCTGGGTGTTTGATATGTATATTACGTATGTATTAACAAAAAAAGTATATAAGTATGTTTATCCGTTATCTAAATTCAAATTCAAAATCATTTATTCAGTCTAGGCTGTTACAAGCACTTATAAACGTCAAAGAAGCTACGCCATCGGTTCAGAAACCCTACGGCGGGAGACCTTGTAACGAGAGAACCGGCAAGAAACTCGTCAATGGCTGTTTTTTTCTCCCTGTTTTATTTCATACAGAGTCGTCATATTGAAAAGTGACCTTAACATATCAGTAAGGTCAATTTCCATCACAAAAAGAAAATACTAATTATAATATTACATTTTATGGTTATTGTAACCGTGAACAATTTTCAACTGGCAAAGAAAGACTTGTCTATCATACATTACAACATTTCTCGCATTACAAGATTACTGTACTGCAACTTGTGAGGTATATAAAAATATTAAAGCTTTAAGCACAACATTGAGATAAGCAGACTGAGGTAGACCCATTTCCGCTAGCGGCACCCATTCACGAGCATGACGCATGAACCAGCCATCGCTTCGCTCAACCATATTTTAGGGAACGTAACGGCCCGCCTCACACGACACCGCCGAAGAAACGTTTGAGTGAGCATGACGTACCTCAGGAACTTATGTTAAGCTGTATAAATAAAAAAATGTTTAATGGCAAGAGCAAAAAAATTAAATAAAAGTGCATTAATGTAAGACACAACTTACAATGTTACTAGAAGACGCATCAACTGGGTCATAATCTCAAAGCGTTATTAAAGTAAGTTAACATAAAAATACTTTTATGTAATTGGAATAATGGAAAAAAAAATTTTTTTTTATTTATTGTGATCTGATACATTTTAGATCTGATGATTCTGATCTAGTATCCATAACACAAGTTTTTCGTGAGACTCAACGTGGGCTAGATAATTGGTGTGATTGTATGCAATTATTATTTATTTACAGTATTCGGCAGTGCTGATTTCCTTAAACTTAGTGGTTCTATGAGAAAATATGTAGAGAATCACGAACAGTATGGAAGCGATGACAAATTATAAAGACTGTGATAGGAGTATGTCCCAGACAAACTAACAAGTTACCTACTAACTACTAAAATTGTCAGTTTTCTTTCAACGAAATATTTATGCAAAGTTCTTAAACATTTCTCCTTCTTTCGGTTCACATCATCAAAGTGGATTTGCGAATTATAAACAAACTGTTGATACAGTAAAAAGGCCGTTTATATTATCCTTTATGGACTTATATTGACATTGTCCGCGTCTATAGCCATCCGGTACTAGCCGACTTGTCGAAATGGTTAAGACCGTACGCCGGTGCAAACTAACCGCAATCACACAGGCGCCTGAGGCGAACGCGCGCGCTTCTAATATCCACTCCCGCGCACTCTCGCGATATCGAATACTCGATTCAAATTGAATGGAACGATTAATCGAATAAGGAATACGTGTTGAATTACGACGATTGTGAGTGATGCACCTAAGGTTGTGAATAAGTTCTTAATAAAATAAGGGTGAGTGTAATCGCATTTTTGTGAATAATTTTAATGTTACATAAATCATCGAAAGTAACTAAA
The DNA here is from genome assembly GCA_910589605.1 of Chrysoteuchia culmella. Taxonomy (NCBI): domain Eukaryota; kingdom Metazoa; phylum Arthropoda; class Insecta; order Lepidoptera; family Crambidae; genus Chrysoteuchia; species Chrysoteuchia culmella. The sequence goes on along the minus strand of OU342654.1, from coordinate 9,275,661 downwards.
TAACTTTTGAAAAAAAACCTGAATTACATAATGATAAATATCTTCAGTATTCTTATCGCATTTGTCTAATAAATAAATAAATATAAGGATTAAATTCAAACTTAAAAAATATTAAGACATATTTTTTCAAAAAAATATCGTGCTCTTTCAAATTATATCAACATTTTTTAATGTTTACTTTGCGTACCTATGCATAGTATTCATAATATTTTTTAACAATAAAGAATACACTCGGTTAATTAACCCACTTCAAGAAAAGAGAAAAAATGAGTTGTATGTTTTTATTTGGTGAATTTCCCCTAAAATATCATCCAACGCACGATATTAACATACACAAACATAGACGTTCGATTTATCAATTTATCAGCAATAGTTAAATAGGTAAAAAGAGGCTGTATAGTTTTCCTTTGTGATATTTCAAAACACAGTTAAATGCTGGAGAAGAGAAAGCCTAACCGATGCCGCAATATTACCTAATTTGTTTAGCCAACAACGCCGTACCTAAATAATGCTCAGTTCATCTAGCATCGCTTAAGGCGCTATACGACTGAAGCGAGATAGTAATGAGAAAAGGATTTTGCAGATTAGGCGAAAAAACTACGAAATCACTTCGTAATAAATAACTACAGCGATTAAAGAAAAAAATAAACTATATGATGCTTAATATTTTTGGTGTAAACTAATTAAGCCAATTTCATTTCCAATAAGTAGTATACTATGTTACTTCATTCGAGAAAAATAAAAAAAAATCGTATTTTTAGAGATCTTTTCAAAAAGAAAAATGTCGAGGCAAAATCATAAAATCGTGTTTCTGTACATTATAAATCTAGATAAAGGCATGAAGAAATTTATATCTCCTTACCAGATTTGTAACATCTCTAACCATTCTATAGTTTAATAACTAAAAATACGTACTTTTTCCGTATAGCCTCTTAAACAGATATATTGCAATCTGGTAATTCGAGAAAGAGTCATATAAGAGTCAATTCTGATTCAGATAATCTTAACTGTAACAAACTTGAGATACTTTCAAATTAGTTCTTTAGGGTCGTTTAATTTCACTGTTAGCTATCCAGAAAAATGTTATTATAGATTTTTTTTTGTTAATATGATATGTATCTAGAAATAAACCAGAAAAAAAATCTTCATTATAAATACGTTTTTTCGGCTGTTTCTCTATAGCAAATCCTGTTGTTATTTTATTTGGAGCATCGTCGGAGTGTTCGTAATTTTACCGGTTTCGCTTGCGATTTGAAATAATTTATTTTAAACCTCACAAGCTCGGAAAAGGAGATTTTGTCATTCAATTTCTGCATCGAATTTCATTTCCCGGCCTAGCGTAGTAAACTATTTTTTTAATTTAGAAAGAAAAATATGTCATAATGCGTTCTGAATCGCACAATTGACTTTTTATATTACATTTTATTCTTATTTTAAATAGATTTGAATTAATTATAATACTCCGTTTTTTTTTATTTCATTGAATCATAAAACAATAAAAATAAGATTAAACTACTTGTTATATAATATAAGAATTTTATACTTAGGCTGGCTTTTATTTCACAACCTATGATTAGATTAATACAATTCTTATAGCGAATACTTTAATCTTACTGTTATTGTTTTTATGATTCAAGGAACTAAAATAATAAAACAAAACCAAAACGGAGTACATTATTATAATTAATAAAAAGTTATTTAAAATAAGAATAAAATGTAACATAAAAAGTCAATATTCGGAACGCATTAAAACATATTTTTAGGTTTTAAATTAGCACTTTCCCACGCTAAGCCGTTAAAATTCGGCGCAGAAATTGAATAATAAAAACCTCCTTTTCGGAGGGTGTCAGGTGAAAATAACTATTTGCTAAATGGATATAGGCACAGAACATAAAAAACCTGTTCTGTGGATATAGGTTCTACATTAACTTACGAGTATAAATTGAATATAGTTTCAAATGTTGACCTACTTATTATAAAAGGCTATTGGCAAGTCGTAAAGGTCAGAGGATCTGAGTTTATAGTAGGTAGGTATTGTATATAGGTTTAAGTGTGCGACTGATTCGCAAACGATTCGTGCAAAATCATATAATAATATAAATATAAGAATGCTATTTGAACTTAGTTTTAATTAATCTTAGTTAATGTTGAGTTCTGACATAAATAGTGACCCTAATTAGTAAAAATGCCCCTATTACCAGTAGCCTCTATCTTATGGAAAGTCTTAGACAAAATCCTTATGTCATACGAATAACTATTGAATAAACAATAACCTCTAAAGACCTATTTTTCTGCTTTTGAGTATTGAGGAGCTCGTGGCGCAGTGGTTTTCGCGTTCAGCCTGCGATTGTATTCTTTAAGCAACTTTCGCAATGGTTGGTCACAGGATGGGTGATCAAAAATTTATTAACTAACCGCCGACTGCTTAACGAAGCACGGAAGAGCTCATCTTCCGTGCTTCGGTAGGGACATTAAGCCGTTGGTCTTGGCTGTGCAGTCGTTAAAAATGTTTGATTGATTTAATGATTAAAACCCACCAATCCGCATTGGACCCACATGGTGGGTAATGGCGCATTCTCCTAATCCATCCATATGAAATGCGAGTGAGTCGGCGGCAATAGGGACGTTAAAATGGCTTGTGATTACCTGCTTTGGAACAGAAGACAGTCTGCTAAATAAAAAACATAATATTATTTTGTGTGTTTCGTACACACCTGTGTTTGTATATCCAGCACCAGCCTGTGGACGTCCACTGCTGGACATAGACCTCTCCTGTTTGTATATAATTGTAAATATTTACATAAAGAAAGTGTTACATCAGTTATATTAATTCTTCATCTGGTTTTCAAAACACAAATTCTAAGAGAAACTGCGCTTTGTCTAGATAATTGGTGTGTCTTTAAGTTAGTTATTATTGAAAATATGTAATTGCTATAATTATTAGCAACTAAAAAATATGTTAATGTTATTATATAATTTAACAATTGAGTATTGCATCTCCAAAGAAACTGCCTATTTATGATCCGAAAAGTCAGTATCCTGTTTTGTATGTAGATATTCGGTATTCGGCCAAATATCAGAAAAGTAGCCGAATACCGAATATAACTCGTTACAAGTCTAGTTGCGAATTATGAGACAATTCATATTAATAAAATTCATTGAACTTGATTAATATTTTTTTTCTCACTCCATTTCATGTACCCACTTTGTCAGATCATTTAGGTATTACTTTCTACTTACAGAAAATATTTATCACAATATTGGTACATAATTATAATATCAAAACAAGAAACAAATATACAATGAAAGGAAAATTGAGAGATAATAACAAACTAGTAATTATAACAGTTTTCTTGATTCAATTGTTTTTAAATTAAGACTTTTTTGTATTGGAGATAATTGAACACGTAATTACGAAATAATCGAGGCTTTGATCGATCTATTGTTTATGGCACGCGCTAATGCTAGACCAAGTAAAACCAAATCTTTGGCAATTTAAAGAGTTATTTGTCACATGTGTCTTTTTCTTAAAATACACATGTGACAATAATAATGTATAAAAAATAATGTATAAACTCACTTTTTCAATGTTTTTCGTTGTTATTTTCATCATCATCATTATCACAATTTATCTTCTTGAATAATAAACAAACTAAAAATTTTTTAATAATAAGTTTAATCATTCATAATGTCATGCCTCCGACTGCATGTTATGTTACACAAAATATTTTTAAAATTTTCCTTTTATATTTGAACTTGTTTCTATCTTTTCAGTTGACTTGCCTTTTGATGCAGCCGGGTTTTTTAGTTTATTAAAATTAATATTTTTTTATTTATATCTTTTTAGTTAATTGTAGGTCATGATATACTTTTCTGAAATCCTTAAGATCAGCTCTTTAATTTTATATCCATCTTGAAGGTTTAAAAAAATTTTTTTTTCTACTTAAAATAATTGCACCTCACAAGACCATGTCATATGTAGGGATTTTAATGTTGACATTTTAGACCCAAAGTTGTCGAAGCTCGCAAGTAGATTTTTAAATTTATTTAAATCGTATAATTTATCACATACCTTTAATGAGCCTACTCGAATAACACCTACATCTGCCACCTGCTTAGACAACATTTTTTCAAACTGTGTAGTCACTGAAAAATCTGTAATAAATGTTATTAAATCTGACCATAGTGGACAACTAGCCTCTATAGAGCACCATCATGTCTGTCCTAAGCGGAAAATTGTATGTAGGCCAATAACTAAAAAGGGCATAGATGAATTTAGAAACAATATGATTAATAAAATTAAATCTTTACCAGTTCCCGTTATGGAATCTAATTACCTTTATAATGATTTATTTCATTTGGTTGAAGGTGAATTTAGTAAAACGTTTAAGGTGTAAAAGGTGATCAATTGGATTAAAGTAAAGTTTAGTGATTGGGCCACGCCGGGAATTTATACAAGTAGAAGGAAACTTTATGACCTCTATGCGTTAAAGAATACTTCTAGTGACCCAAATGTTATTGAATATGTCAGGAAGTATTCTCAAATGTTTAGAAATGTATGTGTAGCTGCTAAGGCGGTGTTCTTTTCAAATAAAATAAAATTAGCGGATAATAAAATAAAGGCTACTTGGAATATTATTAACCAAACAACTGGGAAAACTAAAAATAATGTTAACTCCTTCTCTCTTAAAGTAGATAATAAATTAATTGAATCTGACGTTGAGGTTGCCCGTGTTTTTGAAGATTTCTTCTCCGGGGTAATCTTTGAAACTACCAGTAATTTAAATTCCTGTCCAAACGTTGCTGCTGCCCTCTTAGAGTCATGTGTTGATAAGTGTAATAAAGTTTTCAATTTTAAGCATATTGATAGTAAGGACATTTTAAAAGCTTTCAAGTCTATAAATATCAAAAAGACTGAAGATTTATGGGGCATATCAATAAGCGTTATTAAATCAATAATTGAAATAATAGCTCCATAGTTAGCTTTCATTTTTAATCAATGCATAGAGGAAGGTACTTTTCCCGATTTGATGAAATATAGTAAGCTTATTCCTCTTTTTAAATCGGGTGACAAAAGTGATCCCACAAATTTTAGGCCGATATCAGTCTTACCGGCACTTAATAAAATTTTTGAAAAAACTATATACACTCAATTATTAGACTATTTAACAGTAAATCAAATCCTTCATAATAATCAGTTCGGCTTTTCTAAAGGTAAAAATACTACAGATGCTGGAATTGCACTCCTCAAACATATTTTTGAGGCTTGGGAGGGCAAGCAAGACGTAATTGGTATATTCTGTGACCTGTCTAAAGCTTTCGATTGCGTTGATCACGTTACACTTTTAAAGAAGCTAGAACATTATGGTGTCTCTAAAAAATCAGTTAGCCTTTTGCAGTCATACTTGCACAATAGAAATCAAAAAGTAATTGTAAATAATACTGCTTCTACTGGAGCCCCCATTATTATGGGCGTGCCCCAAGGTTCAATATTGGGTCCTCTACTGTTTTTAATATATATTAACGATCTCCCTAACTACGCGAGTAATTTATGTACTATTTGCAGATGATACATCTTTAATTTTTAAAATTGATAGAGGACACAATTGTTCTGACGAAGTAAATAGTGCTCTCTCTCAAGTCGCAAACTGGTTCAACAGTAATAATTTGTCTCTTAACCCTACCAAAACAAAGTTTGTTAAATTCTCATTACCTAATGTAGGGCAGGTTGATACGCATATCAAATTGAATGGGGATGTAGTAGAGTTAGTTGATAGTACTAAATTTCTTGGCATTACATTAGATTCAAAACTACAGTGGGATCCACATATTGAAGCCTTGTCGAGTAGACTTAGCTCTGCGGTTTTCGCAATAAGGAAAACAAGGCTCGTAACTGATATTGAAACGGCAAGACTAGTTTACTTTAGTTATTTTCATAGTGTAATGTCCTATGGCCTGTTGTTGTGGGGCTCAGCAGCCAATATCGAAAATGTATTTATACTTCAAAAAAGAGCTGTGCGCGCCATTTACAATCTTCGACGGAGAGATTCTTTTAAGGATTTAAAGAGATTGATATACTAACTTTGGCTCGACAATACAACTATGATAATATAGTATAATGTAAAGAAACATGATGATTTATTTATGAAGCATAGCGATGTTCATAGTTTTAATACTAGAAACAAGAATAAGCTTGCTTGAGAAATGTAGACGCTCGTTTTTGGGGAAAGGCATAGCCTTTTTTAATAAAGTTCCACAACAAGTGATTGAGCTGCCTTTGCATAAATTTAAAATATATGTTAAAAAAACGCTCTTACGCAAAGGTTATATTACAAGGTAGATGACTATTTAAAAGACCAAATGCATGGAAGTGATATTAACATAAAACACGACTATTCTAATTGTATAAAATAAAAATATTCTAATAACTGAGTATGAGAAAATTTTCCTCTTATATTAAATGTTTCAAGATTTTAGATTTGTGTTTGGCAACGACATGTTCCTTTGTAAATGTTGTTGCTTCTGTTAAAGCTGATTAGTTTCTTGCGGCCGTTCTTCTTATCAGTTAAAAGATGTCCTGAATGGCTGGCAGGAAAAAAAAAATTGGACAATTCGAAAGCACTTATCTATAAGTCTATTTGAATAAAAATCTTTGACTTTGACTTCGACAAGTATATTGTTGGTATTTAAAAAAAATATCATACACCACACTTGGGCTGTCAAGACCAATCTAACGATATCTTAATTATAAAAATCCTTTTAGCCATTTGAAAGATAAGAGGTAATAAAGAATATTACATATAAACATAAATATACGCGCGACAAACATAACCCTTGCTTTGCAGTCGGGTAAAAATCATTGAAGCAACTTTGCAGTACTTTAAAGTACCTATATAATGATGTAAAATTTATTATGTTTTCACTATTATTTACGCCAAAAAGATGAACTTACGGAAGCGCTTTAGTGATTTTCTGTTTTTTTTTTTACAATCATCTGTGAGGCTTATACGAAAATTAATATTTGTAACAACTAGAAAAACTCTGTAGATTATCATATGCTTTTTTGTGGCTACAACTTTCCGATTGCTATCTAAAAAGATCAACCTCCCACGCCATGTTTTCATACTACTTACTCATCCTTGCGTAGGTACTTGGCGCAGTGGTGCGCGCGCTCGGTTGGCGATTGTAGCGCAACTTTTGCGACGGTCGTCTTCGTCTGTCACGGTATCGGCGACCAAAAATTTATAATCTCAAATTTCTCCGTGCTTCGGAAGGCACGTTCAGGCAGGGCATTGGTCCCTGTTGTATTTGCAGTCTTTAAAATCCACCATCCCGCATTGGGCCCACTTGCTGGGCCATGGCCCATTCTTCTTTTTCTTATTAATGCATAAGGAAGACAAGCGCCCCAGCAGTAAGGACATTAAAAAAAGGCTAAAGCTGATGTGGCATATATTACCTATTATGCAAATCCCATGGTGCAAATATTTATGCGATGGGGGTATATAGGGCGATGGAATTAACATAAAATGCGGCCATTTGCTAGTTTTTCAGTGTAGTTAGGCAAGATAGCGGTCAAGCGCTAACCTAACATAATAATAAAAAAAAGATAACTACTCAGTTAGTAAAAACCTATTAGAAAACTATTGTACGCGATAGCCTTTTTTTTTGTTTCGAGGGTGAAATGCGCCTTATGCATAATGCTAACTGGCGATAGGGTTATGTGGGGCTCTCCTTTGGCAGGCACACCCACTAAAACCCCCCCGGTTTTTTAGGATTGTATAAATATGGGACGTTGTTGCAATTTCCACCATGTGCGATAGCCTGGCGATATGTGACTGTAACCGGACAATATCTGTAGACCCATTAATGCCAAATGTAGCGGTCGTGGAGATGTGACAATGTGAGTGATATTTATATATTTACATTCAAGCTGCACCTTAAATACTCTGTCAACACCAGAAGTGGAGCTAACATTCCCAAAGCTCCTTATTCCGTTCTTGGAACGTATTCACTATGATTTACTGATTCCTTGCTCAAACCACGCCAATGTCGCAATTGGTTTCGTTTTCATTTTCATTTTCCTTTTATTTGCATCATTTCACATTTTCAAAATTTTCTAACGGGACAACTTGTTACTCAGTTGTTCTGTTATTTATAAAATTAAAACATTTGTCAAAACCATTTGTTTGTATAAGAAAATCTAATAAAGCATTTGGAAAATATAGTTTTAGCATAATTTTTGTTGCTTCTACAACTTGTAGGCAAACCACATACTTACCATAATAAATAACATTATAAAAAAACTAATATTATTAGTAGAACAATCTTTGTAGTTAGTTGGTCCATAAAGAACTTCAAAAGAAATGTAGAATTGAATTTTTTAAAATAGAAAACTCAAACATTTGATCCGATAGGATGAAAACCGAATTTGGGTCTCATTCGGACCAACTGGTTGATCGGAACGGAAAAAGCGTCCAAAACCTACTTACAGCCAAAATTCTACTCACTCTCTAGAGAATTCTTTCCCTTTTTAATTAATTTTGAGTATGGCGTGAAACCTTATATAAAATCGTCTCTAGATTTAACGAGAAAACTAAAATGTTATAATCTGTATATCTTGTAATTAAGTTATACACCGATTGAGAAGTATTTAATATAGAAGACAACTATATAAAGTTCAAGATGAAGTAGCTAGTGCTAACTAATACTAAGGAAAGGATAATAGGTCTACTTTAAGACATAACAAAAACATTGGGAATGTTTTTTTAACCAACTAACGTTCATTTTGAGCAAAATTACATGCGATCGTTTTTTTATGCGCGCCCGCGACTTTGGGCGCGTGGACAGGGAGATCACTAGGGAGTTTTTGATTGGTTTAAAAAATATCATACGTTTATTATAGGTATTAGTGCCTTGATCACATATTATGTAACAAAAAAAACTTAAATAATATTATAAGTGAAAGATTTTTATAGTTACCTATATATAAAGCATGAAAAATTATTAATTTTAATTGCATGGATTAGCTAGTATTAATTAAAGTGTCATGGAAATCTACGATTATTGATTACCAACCATTTCTAGTAAGTAGGTAGGTTTAAACTTTTACTTTACTTTACTTTTTTTAATTCAATACATAAATAAATAAATATATTTTTTTACCACGAAATTCATTTCAATCCGATCTGTTAGAATCAAAAAAAATCAACAAACTTTTGACCTTTGATCAAGTCCTAAGTTTTCGTGAAAATTCACGTCTCGCCTCGGGACTTTTCATACAATCTGTAGGCCAATATATAAATATATAACAATAATAAAAACAAATCGTTCAAACAGAAGAATTGAAAAGAAGATTTAAGTGTACATTATTAGTGAAATGGACAACTTGAAATTAGATACATGCTAACAAGCTTGTTTAACAGAATGATACAAATATTTTAGGCAAGAAGTATCATCCGGTAAAACGGCCATGGGTAGCCAGCTACCCAAATCAAAAATGCCTCCGAACGGCCATGGGTAGTCAACTACCCAAACGATCTTGCGTTCGTAAAAGCTTTCCTGCCCTTACAATATAGTTTAAATTGGTTTACTTTAATTTTTAAATAATTCTGTGTTAATAACATTAATAACAGTTAATAAAATTATTGTTTGTTAGTCTATTCGTTTTTTCGCACTAAATCAATTTTATTGAGATGTGAAATAAAACAACTTTTGCGGAGTATTAAGTGCGATGTATTTACCCGAAATATATATTTGGTACTATAATTTTTTTATACTATTTTACTATACATTTTTATATAGAGTTCGACTGGGTCATTTTTTATTGCGATTATATCTCGGAATAAAAAATGGAAATGTCATGACTGGCGCACAAAAACGATATCACCATACTGTCCTTCGTACAGTAAGCAACACGTCAGTCTATAAAATTTGACCTTGAGAGCGCCATGTGTCGCTCGTAGTAGCGGCGGTTTTTGTAGTTTTCTCCTGAAGTGTTGTTGACTGTACATGCATAGTCATCATATAATCGTACATACATTCATACACTCACGTTTCATCAAAGGTGCAGCCTGAGAGTGAAATGTATAAACACCACTCTCATAGAAGCCATAGCCCATCTCATCGACGCCTCGCCTCTAGGTGCAGGGGCGATTCGAAATGTTGGACTCATGTGGAGTACTCGGTCTATACAAACATATAGGCCATGCACTCCATCCCACGCCCCTCCTGTGCCCCCATCCAGCGTAAGCCGGTGGAGGCTCGGAAGAGGCATATTTTTTTATTATCTATCTCTCGAGTCCTAAGGCTCGATGGGGGACGGGTACTACCAACTAAAACTCCTAGTACTTGCCCTCCAGGCCGCCATTGCCCACGGGGGTAGGGTTCGCAATTATCCCTAAGACCAGGGGGTCAATTCTGCTAATTTTTTGTTATAATCGTCTCTCAATGGTGTTTCAATAGTATTATTTATTTACACTGTTGTAACAAGAACTGTGTAAAACAGCACAACCATTGAAATACCACTGGAATAAGATTGTGTCTAAGCATTAGCAGAATTGGGCCCCAGGCCGCGGCATTGGTTGGGTTGGGTCTACATAATTCATTTATTTATTTGCAAAAAATATGGTTAAACAAGGTGTTATATAGAGGCTTCCAACATTCTGTCGAATGGTTCAACCTGAAAATATTTCGTTATATTAGAATACAAGTAATTACAAATTCAATTAGTTACATTATAAGTACAATTAGAATTATGGTAAAATTAGATTCTGCATATCATTTTGATTTAAGGGGTAATGTTTATAATAACAATATTTTAAATGTATAATAAAAAATCCTTTTAAAATTGTTAAATTTAATATCCATTGTTTTATCGTGTAAATAGTCATTAGTAAAATAATATTATTATTTCTTCTGAATTCTTTTCCTTTTTTTGATTTTTTTCTCCAACTTAAAATATCCTATTCTAGTATCAATTTTTATAAAAGTAGTGGGGTTAATAGGATATGTACAGTTACCAGCACTTAAGGCACGTCTTACACTTGCACTGCGAAAACTGTAGCGACATAAGGGGCGCTCTTAAGAACAAACTGTAAAATCTGATCCTGTACGACAGGATCAGATTTTACAGTGTAAAATGGAAATAAGGATAGATAACCTATACTAATATTATAAACTATGTGCAACTTCGTTCGCGTGAGAACCGGAAAATCGTTTGCAATCCTTCCCGGCAAAATTTTTGGTAAGGCAGTCTTTTTAACCAACTTCAAAAAAGGAAGAGGCTATTGAGTCGCCTATATTCTTTACTTTTTGAAGAGAATACTTAACACATGATTCTAATTATTTACATTCTTATATTATAAATGAGAAGGCAGTGCAAGTCGGATTGCACCGGGCAAACAGCAACCTTATATTTATTTTATTTAATAAATATGGATTTATGTCTGTAACCTTGTCGTGTCTTAACTGCTGAATGAATTTTGATGAATTTTGTCATAGATATAGCTATCCCTTGGACATAAGGGTATTTTATGTCGCAAAAATTTGAAGTGATTCCATAAGAGCGCGGTTTTTATCACAGTCTCGTTCAAAAAGCTAGTAGGATACATACTGGCTAATTTGATTTCAACTGTCTAACAATCTCAATCAATCTCAACGTACGCATAACCTTCAAACTAAGGTTTTTGTACACGATTGTAATTTAACGCTGAAAGGTGAACGTTGATTAGAACGAAGCAAAATATCTGTGACTGTTGAATGTACATTTGAAACGATATAAAGATAAGGAAAATCTATTAGTTTCAATGCAAAATTATAAACATTAGAAAACTGAGTTACATACGCATCAATAATAACATTTTGATTTTTAGAGCCTGAGCTTGAAACATTTTTTTGTTAACTAGGAAAATTAAACCTACTAAATCTACGTAAACTATATTCGTCGCGCTTCACATGTGAAGAAAGTACTAATATTTCTATTAAGGGCTACACGACTGGGACTCAGCCTTTGGGAGACGGGCAGCAGCGTCTCGGGTGTTATGTGGCTGAGACGACGAGGACGACTAAACGACTGAAGCGGGATAGTAATGTAAGGACGCGCGCGGGAGCGAGACCGATTTTGCAAATTAGGGGAAAAAACCGCGAAATCACTTCGTAGTAAATAACTATGGCGATTAAAAAGAAAATGAAACTACATGATGCTAAATATTATTGGTGTCCATTAATTAAAACAATTACCAATAGTATATGTAACCCCATTTTGAGAATAATCTTGAATTTTCGTATTAGGGGTCCTTCCGAAAAGAAATAGTATCAAGGTAAAATCATTAATTCGTGTTTCTGTACATTATAAATCTAGATAAAGGTATGATAAAATGTAGTAGGTTGGGAAAAAGTTTCTTCGCATTTTTAAGAAAATTCAAAACATTTTTAATAAAGTTTATTTACATTTTAACTAAAGTATGTAGGTGCCATTTTGTTCGATAACTTTTTGCCATCTTATAGGTAGGTTACATGATCCCATTGCTATAGAAATGTTGGGGCTTCTGATAAAAAAACCGCGACAAGAGGTTTTGACAGTCCTCTCGTGATGTTAACCTGACACTGCCTAAAGAGTTCTGAAGAGACCGAAACAGGTGGAAATCTGAAGGTGCAAGGTCAGGACTATACGGCGGATGAAGTAACACCTCCATATGTGTGAAGTCTAGCGTTATCATGATGAAAAACCACCCCTGTTGATGAATTCCGGCCACTTTCTCTTTACTTCTTGCTTTAATCTCATCAGTTGTTCGCAGTAGAGTTCAGAATCGATTTTCCTGCTTGGTGGTAACAGCTCATAATAAATAATGCCCTTCCAATCCCACCACACACACAGCATCACCTTGATGCGAGTTAACCCGGGTTTCGCTACAGTCTGTGAAGCCTGACCGGCCTTTGACCACGACCTTTTTCACACGTCCTTGTCGTGCGTGATCCACTTTTCATGACCAGTTATCAGCTTCTTCAAAAATGGTTCGGTTTCATTACGTCTTAATAAAGAATCACAAATGAGTACAAGTTCATTAGGTTTCTTTCAGTGAGCTGGTGAGGTATCCAAATTTCGAGCTTTTTTGTGTACCCAGTTTTTTTCAAATGCGCCAAAACTGTTTTGTGGTCAATTCCCAGTTCTTCAGCTACGTCGTAACTACTGATATGCCGATTTTGGTCCACTTTTTCAAAAATGCCATCCATTTTATCCGTAATAGGGCGGGGCGACCAGAGCGACGTGACATCAAAATTTCCGGATTGAAAACGCTTAAACCAAATTTGTGTTACTCTCACAAACACTTCACTAGGTCCATAATAATATAAACATCGCAATTTTTTTTCGCGGTTTGCGTTGCATTTTTACCTTTTTTTGTGGTAAAATTTTAAAATGTATCGAATTTCTTCATTAGATTCACTCATCTTGAAAGTAAAAAAAACAAATGAAAATCACACATTTTACTAATTTGAATTTGGAATTGTCTTCTTTAAAATTTTAACTTTTAATAATACCAAAACCAGACAGATATAAATAGTATAGCTAAAGAGATTTTATTATAAGTTCATATGTACATAGGTACTATATGCGAAAAAACTTTTTCCCCAACCTAATTTTCTTATTACCAGAATTGTAACATCTGTAACTAATAATTATCCTAATAGTTTAATATCAAAAAGTACATAGTTTTCAGTATAGCGTATTACCATACTATACAGACGTGATGTACCTACTAATGTTGTAAGTATATTTATTATCTGTGACATACGAAATAAAATCAAATTGCTAAAATATCCTATTACCTATTTACTTTGGCACATTTGCACTGAAAAGAAAATTACGGACTTTGGAATATGGACAGTGAATATTGTTATTGCTTCAAAAGTATCTAGGGATCAACTACTTTTTAACTATAAAAAAATATCCGATGAATATTAGTCTTATTTATATTTACAAAAAGAATCCTTAACAGTTCAGAAGTTTAAAATAATTATCGTCTATAGCAGCGATAGTCTAAGGCCCGTATTAACGTGACTCGAGCATTGATCTATACTTGAGTACAGTTAGCAAAGGACGCGCTTATACGACGCATGTAGCGACGTCCCTTTTTAACTGCTCTCAAGTACAGAACACTACTCGAGTCATCATCATCAGCCTGTGGACGTCCACTGCTGGACATATGCCTCTCCTAGCTCACGCCTTTTGTGGCGTTCATAGGAGGTTATCAGCCTACTGCTACCACGCTGGCCAGACGGGTTGGTAGAGGGTTTGTTTCAAGTTTTCCTTCTCACGCACAGTTTATCAATGCGTCGAGCCTTTTAGTCGACTCTTACGACATCCCAGGCATGTAAGGGAGTGGTGACACGTGTATTCTTAGGCCGTCACCACACGGCACGGTAACTACTCAAGTAACGTTCTGTAATACGGGCCTTAAACGTACTTTTTAATCGCCAGACACATTTGATGTGTGTAGTTTTAGAATTTTGCGTTCGCAATAACACCAATTTTCACCAACTGATTTACGCTAAACATCATAAAACTTTAATCGTCTTTGTATTTTGTCGTTTTTTGGAGCTTAAAGGGATAGAATGATGTTTTGTAACACAATTATCTAATCGATAGTTGCTGAAATCCTACTAAATAAAGTATTTAGTACTTATAATTGTTTTTGCTTAATTTTCAAACTCGCAGACAAAACTCTTGTTAGATTTTGCGAAATTATGTAATAATTTTATCATTTGTAATTATATAAAATAAATACTTATACGAGTATTATAAATGTGAAAGTATGTCATTTTGTTTGTTTGTTACTCTTTCAGACAAAAACTACTGCACGGATTTGGATGAAATTTGGTAGGTAGGGACTTTAAATAGTGAACTAACACATAGGTTACTTTTATCCCGATATTCCCACGGGAACGGGAATCACGGTTGGGTCTAAATGTTACTAGTAGGAAACATTTTTTAAATTATTTTACTTCAGTCTTTGACCCTGTTGACATTGTCGTGTTATTCAGAATAACAGTGATGCCAAGAGTCTTCTTAAAACTACAATATATAAGTATTTATATTGAATCTGGTGTCAAGGAAGTTCTCACGTTTGCAAAAATATTTTGCTTCAAGGTTGTTCATATAATAGTTTTATTATCCTAATACTAGCGCAATTTTGATGTATAATGATAGGAGATACTTTGGCATTTTTAAATTACTATGTACAGTCAACAGAATGCCAAGCTGTAAACTTGCATTACGAAAACCAACGCTAATACGAGCGACATAGCGAAAGCTCTCGAGGTCAACAAGGTGACTTGAGTGCACCCTAGGCTGTTTAAAACGGCTGAACGGATTTAGATGAAATTTGGCACGTGGATTGTTTATTTGTAGCCTGGCTTAAACATAGGATATTCCCACGGAAACGGGAAACACTAGTGAGTTATAATTATCATTTTTCTTCGAAAAGATTTTTTTGAAGTAATGTGACAGGCTTATATTTTAAAACCGTAAAATAAATACAACCTGGGCGGATGAAAAGCTAAATTTGATAATTATCTTAAAACTTTGACGGATGAATTAATTGAAAATATGACCAAATGTTATATTAACTCAATGAAAACTATGTTTAGAGAATCCCGTGGTAATAAATGTTTTTTTTTTTATGAACGACGAGGAGACTCTTAGCCTTTATCATACCTGATGTTGATAAGGCTGAAAGAGGGAAGCGAACCTCTCCCGGAATCCTCAGCCACTGAGGAACTGGCTATCTTATCTCGAACTGCCAGGCTGAGATAAGATGGTGGTAGCTAGCCAGGCAGACTTACAACAAGTCCTACCACCAACAATATGTACCCCCGCTGGGAATCGAAACCGGGATCCCTGGCTCTGAAACCGATGGTTGTAGGTACCATTAGACCACAGAAGTGGTTAAAATAGGCAGTTAAAATTTTAAAGACTTTGTTCGCGAAGTTAGAATCATTTTACAGTTCTCATAAAAAAATCCATCCCACTCTATGATGTATTTTCAACAAAATATTTTTAAAGTCTAATCAAAACGTAATGTTTGGGTCAGTGTCCAAAAAGAGAAAGACTAAATTATTGATGGAGATTTCGTCTTCGTGGAATTCGACCCGTAAACTAAAATTCCTTTCATCTGAATCTTGGTTTTATACTTAGGCTAGAACGATAATGCACAGTTTCTGAACTAAGAGCCTTCAATGCACAATAACAATCCAAATGCGCCTATGCATAGGATGCGCCGCCATAGCTGATGGTATCTATTTAATAATCCTTCAACGGCCTTGCAAGGTTGTCATTCTATTGTTGCCCAACTTTACATACCAGTCCGACGATAATTGTACACCTCTTTGTACTGCAAAGTTTTATTATACCTTATGTTGTCGTAGCAATCCATTAAAAATGTACCTTTATTATTTTCTAACATCTCATCTTCATCTATTGTCTAAATTTTATAAGGCTTTAGTTTAATAACTGATGATTAACCAGGAGACGGGCAGCAGCGTCTCCTACAAACTTGGCCATACTGCATTCGCCAACCAGGCGGGTTGGCGATTGCAGTATGACGCCAAGCGTGGCGATTTAGGCATCCCCCCCCCCCCCCCCCATTATGAAAGGACCCAAAAAAATCGGCCCCCAGTGCCCGGCAGCCCTGCTATTACTGACTATTGGGGGAGGCCTGTACCTAGCAGTGAGTGTCATGTGGCTGAGACGACGATTAACTTTAGTAAGTAAACCTCCAGTAACGAAAAAGAAATACGGTTAATTCTCAATGGAAAATCCTTTTGTCAGAAAAATCACGTCATAAGATTATCGCACAATACCGGACATCTTATCAACATTAAACCATGTGCATACACATCAGTTTTTTATTAGTTAGTATTGACATTAACACAAACATGTGAAAATTGCACTAAGTATGTACCCACTTATGTATCTGTTTAACGATACCTTGGTAACTGATGAATTATACGGAAATTGGGAAAACCATTTGGACAATTGCACATATTTTCCCAAATATCTTTGCCATAAATAGAATATGCTTAGATATTAGTTTACAATGGTATTTGAGATTGTAGGTAAGTAGTTGAATCAGTAAATAAAATTCTTGATGTTTCATACGATGCCGAAACGCATTTGATGGATATTAATTTTGATGGATGGAGAGAAAGAAAGACCGCATAAAAAGATGGTTATGCACTTTATGTTAATTCTAGCGGATCCTCGCGGTTTTACTCGCATGGTGTCCGTTCCCATGGGAATATCGGAATAAATAACTGTAAGTCCTGAGAATAAATAAATAAATAAAATATAGCCTATGTCGCTCGGGAGGAATGTAGCTTTCTAATGGTCTAAGAATTTTCTGAATCGTTTAAACGCGCTAATCTCAAGAACTACTAGACAGTACTTCTTGAGATTAGCGCGTTCAAACAATCAAACTCTTCAGCTTTATAAAGCAAATGTTTGTATGATGAATACGAGCATTTGTATCTGAGTCATGGACATTCATGTATATTTCTACACATAAAGTATTTATGTATAATTATATGTATTTATATCCGTTACCCTAGTAGATAGCCCATAACACAAGCCTTCCAATGCTTACTTTGGGGCTAGCTTAATTGGTTAGTGTAAGAAATATTTTTTATATTATTATTTATTTATTATACAAATATTTATTATATTTCTTATTATTATAATGGAACGAAGGTATTCGTGTATAAAATTACAATAAAGAAGTAATATTTACATTTCTTAGTGTAGGTTATCGTTAAAATTATTATTGCACTACCTAACTACGAGCTGGAGACTGTTGTTGGAAGGTAAAACGATGAATGATGATTATTAAAATGTTTTCATAACAGCTATTCATGACGTCTTGTTTCAAAGAACGATTCAACACGTGTGAAAAGAACTGCGGTACTGAGGAATTGTAATACTCGTAGATATCATACATATATCGTTCAAGATATTTTCTTACAAACACATTATACTCTCAGATACTTAATAAGTTGAAATTCAAAATGGCCTATGGTTGTTATTTCAATAAATACCTGTCGCTAACAATTCCCTTTATTATTATGAAATAGTTATACGGTTATTATACTCGTATTATTCAGTTAATATGTTTACGTTCCATAACGTGAGATGCTCGGTGCCTCAAAGTTAAGCGCGTTCAGCCTGTTGTTCAATGTTGCTCACGCACGGGATAGGTGACCCAAAATTTAGGCACAATCAGTCTATCAAACGATACAAAATTTAATAACTCGAGGTCTTACGGTCTCCGGAAAGAACATTGAGTCGTTGGTCACAGCTTCATTGTTAGCCTTATAAACCAAGCAAGTCATGATTACAGATAAATTACGGACTTGGTGCAGTCCCGTATCCTAAAACATCAATGACATCTACACACAAAATAAGTGTGAACTAGGTCTATGTTTTTAAAAAGATACAAAACTTGTACTTACATTTGTAAGTATGTAATATTTTTTTCATTTTTAACTGCCAACAGTACCTACCTAGTTCATAGCAGTTAGAAACATTTCATTTTACTAACACCTATATGTTTATTGTAATACATCATCATCAACATCATCATCAGCCTTTTTTAATGTCCCCACTGCTGGGCCACTGGCCTTCCTTTTGGATGAATAAGGAGAACGAGCCATGACCAATTTGTGGATTTTAACGACTGCAAATGCAGCCGGAACCAAAGGCTTAACGTGCCTTCCGAAGCACGGAGGAGCTCGAGATAGTAAATATATGGTCATCCCGTGACCGACCATTGCGAAAGTTGCTTAACCTCAACAAACGCTGTACGAGCGCGCGAACCACTGCGCCACCGACTCCTCATAATACATGATACTTGATAAGGGGACAAAATCAAACAATATCTCAATTTAACTTTTATTTGATTTAATTTCTCTAATTGAAATAATTAAATCAACATGGTCAAAACTTGATGAATGTTAGATACACTTTTAAACTTTGTTGCAATGTAGGCTGTGACCGTCGCTGGCTGGTTGAGGGAATGGATGGTGCAGCAAATGATGATACTTATTTATTTAGAACTGTAGTTTATTTTATGATCACAAAACCAACATTGCACATACATAGTAAATTTTGTAAAAAAAAGGAACGGAAACAGTGAGTGAGTGTTGCCACCACAAGAATAAAAAGTTACCTACTCAATCATTATGTTGCCTGCAACAAACTTTCGCGTTGCATTATAAATATTGAAAATTGAAACGGGTTTAAACGAATAGAACGTGATAGGTATTTCACCTACCTAATTTTTCCGACGTTTCGGCCAAGTTACATCGGCCGTGGTCACGTGACTATCCCGTTCTACGCGTT
The DNA here is from genome assembly GCA_910589605.1 of Chrysoteuchia culmella. NCBI lineage: Eukaryota > Metazoa > Arthropoda > Insecta > Lepidoptera > Crambidae > Chrysoteuchia > Chrysoteuchia culmella. Next base: position 9,256,271 of record OU342654.1, on the reverse strand, counting down.
TAAATATTAATGAATGTTATTATTTTATTGTTTTCGCTTCAATTGAGGATTAGCACGAATTACTTTCGAGTAAGTATCGAGAAACTAAAGTAAATAAATGTATGAGATATTGAGCAGTGTTACTACCGGACGACGTAAACGGAACTACTTTTTCCTATACATTTCGTGCTCGATACTTACTCGATACTATTTCGATAGTTATTCGTGCTAACCTGCAGAGTTGTATTACGAGATAAGTAATTAACTTATAAGTACTGTGGAGATCATATATGTCTCCGCGCTACAAGCAGGCCGCTACACCGCCGTTGCTGGCTGGTTTTGTTTATGATAAAATTAGGAAAAGGGAGGCCCGTCGTGCGTAGATATGGACGGTCGCCTTGTCAGATAATAGTTATTTTCACCTCACACGCTCTGAAGAGGAGGTTTTGTCAATCAGTTTAGGCGTAGAAAATTGCTTTTTGCGGCCTAGCGCGGCAAAGTACTTTTTTAATTTAATAGGTACCTAAAAATATGTCATAATACGTTCCGAATCGCACTATTGACTTTTTTGTTATATTGGATTCTTATTTGATTTTATTCTAAACGTTGCGCAAATGCGTTACAGTATCAAAATTTTTTTTTTTACCACCAGTTTTAATCTGTTCTCTTTTGTTATGAACAAATGGGAAAAGCATTCCTGAGGTAAACTATTGATACAGCAAGATGGAAGCGCGCCTCTCCCGGAGTCCTCAACCACTGAGGAATAAGCTATCTTATGTCTAACTGCCGGAACACGACACTGCTGAAAGCATTGTTGATTAATGTGTTTGTGATGTGATTAAGTTGGTTGTAGCTAGCCAGGCAGACTTTCAACAAGTTCTACTTGCGCTATTCGGGCAGACCACAGCTAAAATATTTTTTGCTGTAAGTACCAGGGTCGCATAGCTAACCAGGAGTTATTTAAGATTTTTTGAGGAGTTCTGATTCTGATTGAATTAAAACATTTGTTTTATGGGCAGCAGCTTTTTAATTATAATCACTCTTGGTTGGTCATGCTGCCCTGGTACTTTTCGTTAATTTTTATTTAATTTTTGTATTTACCAATATTTTTATGCAAACTACGGCGAAAAATTGGTGATTTGTTTTGTATCAATTGCTTCCTCAAATTTGCCTTGAAAATACTGCCAGTGTAGAGAAACTCTAAAGAAAGGGAATAATTATGAATACAATTTGAAATATCAACTGCAACAGCCAACTTCATGGACGTCCCAGGCTACCTCCAGCTCTAAGCAGCACCACGAAGCGGTCAAGGTATCGTGTCCTTCCTTGTACCTATATTTATTGACCTCGCGTTCTTTAACCATAATTTGATCGTCCGCAATACAGTCCACAAAAGATGTATAGCCCGCACAACCATTTTTTGCCCTTTATAGTCCATTATTTTGGTTTGTACACACACACACAATGATTGGTTGTGTCACGGGGACAAAATTTTCTAAGTATGCATCCATGGTACAACTGGTCGTGCAATGCAGTTGGTAAAAGGGGACGATGGATGTTAGTCCATATCGAAGCTGAAGTTGTCCTATTGCAATACAGTAACTTTCCGTTATACAAATTTTCATGAACCAGACACAATAAGACTAGACCATAGAATACAGTAATTAAAATGGAACTTGGTTTCAGAACGTTTGAATGTGACAAGACAAATGATAATGTCCATACGTGTTAATGCTCGTGACTGCACCTATAAAACATAGGATTCATTCTTACGTGAGCAAGGGTTCCAACGGAAACAATGGACATTAAGATGGACTTTTATTGTAAAGACGATAAGTTAAAACAGATTTTCTTGCGCCCGTTCTTCTTGTCAGTTTAAAGGTGTCACGAAATTATGGATGAAATCTTAATCACTTTTATACTTTTTACATCAGTCATTTCAATGATCCCACTACTGGGGCACTGGCTGTGCTTATGAATGGATAAGGAGAATCTGCCACCTCGCGGACCCAATGCGGATTGGTGGGTTAACGACCTCCGTGGTGGAGTGGTACGAAATATATTTATTTATATTATTTATTACACTACTGCAATTACAGCCGGCCGAAGCACGAAGGAATTCGAGATAATTATACTTTTGTCGGTTCATTTGATATTATTCTGTTGTTTTGTCAAGAAAGTTGACAAAACTACAAATTTTTATAGTAGTTTTATCATTTGTATGTGCTTCTATACTTTCACTACGAGCACTCTTAATATCTCAATTGTAAAGTGCACTGCAGCCGTATGTACTTCAGTTATCAGTATTAAAGTTATTTTTAAGAATTACAGTCATTAAGTTACAACCTGTATATAAGAGCGTAATTTATATCACGTTGAAAAGATTTGTATGACAAGGTCGTCCGTTGTGATCACGAAGAATATAAAAGTGAACGGATTTGTGGCTTTTCGATAATGAACACTAAAACTGTGGCCCTGGGGGCCTACCATCCATACCTCTATGCAATTCTAGGTTATTTTCAGGTTGTGAGAGTGGAACGCTGCCCTACGGCGTGTAAGGCGTCTAACCATTCATCGTCTCAGCCACATAATAGTCAGAAAAAATATAAAAAGATAAAAAGACAGACAACTTAATGTCAGTCAAGCTTTGTTATAAATGTTTGCTTGCTTGACACTTGTTCCAGTCAGAAAAACTCTCCTTGTTTGCAAAACCATTTTTTGGCTTTCTTTTCTAAGGATTTTTGTAAGATAGAAATTCGGTTGTGACAGATAGATGATAATGGGGAGGAAATACGATTGGAATTTTTAACGTAAACGCGATAATTTACACGATGACGTTTGTAGAAATAGGTTTGCTGTCACCCTTTTACCCGAAACACAAAAGCAGTCTATACATTTCTCTTCGAGTACGATTTTGAATTTCTTCACGTTGTTATGAGAATGTGCCCGTTTTCAAGGCAGCACTACTTTCAGAAGGTACTAAATGCGGAACAAGCTCCTCCCTTTTCTTGTTATATAGAAGTTTGAACATTTGCAGAAGTACACTTGGAGTAACTTCCTACTATAATATGCCAACGTTTGGCGAGGTTCTACTGAAGATCATTAATTGTCTTAGTCTTGCCATGTTTTTTCAGAAGGCGCTACTTCATCATGTGTCCCACATGCTTCAGTTTCATGATGCTGACTTTAATTTTTAACGAAATTGGCCCGAAAACATGACTGTAAAACTAAAGATATCGACATCAAATTATTACCTGTCTTATGACGCAAAGGGGTTAACGAATTATGCAACGACGCGTCAATAAAAGTTAAATATCTATTGAAATCTGATTTACGGATCGTAAAACAATGGCAATGGCTAAAGAAGTCATGCGCGTACGTACATGTTCCATAATTATCGTTAGGTAGCTAATCGAAAAGACTATTGGTGGATGTCACTGCTTTGTTATTATGAAGCATTGAAAGTATCTATTTATTGACGCATTTCGTAAAGCATTTGCTTTCACCAACAAAATCGATGGTCATTTTAATCAAATAAATTTTGAATTTTCATAGAGATTTATTTTTTTCATTTTAAAGAAAACAAATCAATCGTATTTAAAGGTTGTTGTATAAAAAAATATCAGTCAGGTTGTCAAGTAGTATTTTCTGTGTGCTTGGTAGGTACTTCTATTTTAGATTTGAAAGGACTTCGCCGATAGACCGGTTAAATAAAAAAAAAACGCTACTTACAGACCTGAATGATCCATCCACTAGTCAAGTGCATGATCCATTGTTGCTGTTGCTAATTGTAAACATTAGGTGTATTGTGTACATACCCTCACAAAGGTCTGACGTCATTTGACGCAAGTCTATCAGCCGTCAGGGCGGGATCATCGGGTCAATTCATGTCGAGTCACGACAATGAGTTTTTATAAAACGACAATTTTAAAACATGTTTTTATTCAGTTCAATCCCATGAACGTGTTGCGCACGTTCGTCGTATGCTTTTGTTCTGTTTCTAACCCGCAGAACATAATGAGCAAAAAGTATTCGTCCTTCCTTGTATTTACATACGTGACAACTTAAATTACGAGTATAAAATGTAATGCTTATTTCCATTGGTCTGTAGATCGATTTGAGATTTTTTGCAGTCATAATTCAGTTGTTTGGTTAAGAAGAAGGTGTAACACGAAGTAGTTAAAGCAATCCGTGTCTGTTTCAAAGTTTTTTTAAGGTTTAATGAAAATGCAGATTTCTGAAATTCAGAAAGAAACTGTCAAGTTTATGGTAAATTATGACAAAATCCTCAAGTGATTATTTAATGTCATACTTAAACGATTCATAATTTGGCATTTGACCATGGTCAAAACAGATTTGCTTAAAAAAGTTTAAAATACTAAAATACTTTGATTTATGAGAATCAATGTTACTCATGAAAATTGAAAGAATAAACGAATATAGCTTTGCGTTATCGCATAGTTTTCAATTCAATTTCCTTGTTTTTCGTTTCATTTATTTGCTGGTCATAACAAGAAGTATTCTAGAACTCATGTATGTACAAATTTTATTAGATTTTACTATTTCAAAACCGTAACTACAAGAGTTAAATTTGAGTCACATGCACGTACTGTTATTATCTTTGCAAATACTTAAATGTTAAGAGTGAAAGGTCAAGGAAAGATTCTTCGTTACAGTAGGCAAGGCAGGTTTATCTTAGTTGGTTTTGTTACTTTGTTCACAAAAATTAACACAATTCAAGATTTCCTCATGGTTTAAATATTGTAAGAAATCTTTTAATACTAATAGCCGGTTCGTGTTATATCTCGGTTTGGCGACGTGGGTACTCACTCTTATTAAAATGTTGATATAAGCTTAATGCGTTTTTTAAGATTAAATTCCGCAACGAATACCTTAAAACAATGTTATGGAACAGTGGTCCGTGACTCTGTGAGAAAAGCGATAAACCATTGTGTCTAGGTAAAGTTAATTCTGTCTAACCGTCAGCGACGATTACCCTAAGTACGTAGGCAATCATGAAATGATTACAGCGTCCGGTTTATAGTGTATTTACTAATCAAAGGTATTTGCAAAGCTCATTGAGCGAAATATGAACGCAACATGGAATTCCGGAAACATTAATTCATTTACGAAAATTACAAGATTTAAAGTCTGACTTTGCTGACAAAGAAACAGAGAGGAAGAGACAGGGAGAAAAAAGTTCCTATCATCTTGATTAGATTCATCGTTTTATTAGAATTATTATAATATGATTCTACAATATAGCCGTCTATAATACAGTTATTCTGTAGGACATCATTATACATTGAATTTTAATATTCCTTTTATAATATTGTCTGCTTTGTTTCAGGTAACGAGGCAGCCATGACGGCTGATGTAAAATCCCTGGATAATAACAAACTTGTCGAAAAGAAATTAAACGGCAATGACTTAAATGGAATGAATGTAATTAATAATAGCTTTAAAAATGAAAAACTACAAAAAGAGCCAGAAACAGAGAAAAAGGATGATAATTGGAAAGAGTTGGGCTTCTTTGACAAAACGCGGCGTATGATTTCCATGATAACTGTGGAGCCAATATTGGCATGCTATGTTATGCCGTCAGTCCTATCAGCCCTAGCGACACAAAATTTGTACCTAGAAAAAGCTTGTCGTGTTAATTTAGGTTTTGATCACCATGTGTGTGACGCTTTAACTAGAAGGGAAACGACAAATTATACCTTCGAAGAAGAAGCTGTACAGACATTAGTAGCATCTGTGACTGGCTGGAAAACGGTGTTGCAATCATTTTTGCCATGTGGAGTACTTATATTTTTGGGAGCTTACAGCGACAGAGTTGGTCAAAGAAAATTTTGCATGCTTTTACCAATCATCGGAGAATTTTTGACGAGTATTGGTTTGATTGCAAATACGTACTTCTTTCATGAATTACCAGTTGAAGTAGCTGCTGTGACTGAAGCAATATTTCCTGCACTAACCGGAGGCTGGTTTACGATGTTCATGGGAGTGTTTAGTTATATTGCCGATGTTACAACTGAGGAACAGAGGACGCTAAGGATCGGTGTAGTGAATCTGTTCTACTCAGTAGGCGTGCCAGTGGGTGCAGCGTTAAGTGGAATATTAGTGCGGAAAATAGGCTTATACGGCGTGTTTTCCTTAAGTGCATCTCTGTACATCATGAGTTTCTTCTATGGATTCTACAGGATAAAGGAAGTTAAGCGACCTGAACTGAACACGGTGAGTAACGATAGCCTCAGTTTTAATTTAAAACGATGCTAAGGTCAACAGATAATAATTAATATTTCCAACACGATCAGTAGCAACAGATAGTTCTTCAAATAAGAAAGCACGACGATGGAATATATTATTCCACCTTCGTGTAGCTTGAATTTTATAATCATGACCCAAAATTTGTTCTCATTGCAAATAAAACATTTTGTTTTATTACACCAATCCTAGACTTTATCTCTTCGGCCATGTTTGAGTTCTTACAACTTTAATAGTATAATTATGTAAGGCAATACCTTGGCAAAAAGACAGAATTAAACGGTTCGTTGAACTAAATAAGAGGTTGTCTGTCTTTATAGCGATTACTAGATCGATAAGATGACATTTACGGTCCATTTCATGCCTTCCATCTAATTAAATATAACGGTGACGCTAAGAATATTCTTAGATAAATATCAAAGGCTGAACTGTTTCTATTAGGAAGATACTGATGTCCTGGTTGTAATGGAATGATAATTAGGTCACGTTGTAACTAATGAAGCAATAGATATTATTGTTTGTGTCCGAGATGAATAATTTACTATTTAACTAAATTAGATTATTATATTAGATCAGTAGTTTTCTAACGACATCAGAACAGTATACAAATTTTTGTTACCAAGAATATTCACCAAGTCTGTCCTAAATAATGTCAGAGTTAATTTAGAAATAGCATGATCATCTAAAAACAAGAGTGAATGTTCAACTGGTTAGTTTTTCTAACTTACCCTTATTAAATTTACAATACTTTATTAGTTTCCATTGGGCACAAAAACATTGTTTTTTTTTTGCTTTAAAGCACTCTTAACTTAGGAGGCTGCTTCACATGGAATGCTCAGCTACTGAGGAGGTATCTAGATTACGTCTAGTCCACGTAGTTATTTTGATAGAATATAATAAAAAAAAACCGTTTAGTTCTTCAGTTGGCTTTTATAGGAATACACGATGATATTTTCCGTTAAGTACTACTATGACCTACAATCCTCTTGATATCAATAAATATTTTGAAATCTGGGCCCTGTTTCATAAAAGTTACAATTCTACATATTTGTCTAATTTTGCTGTCAAAATTGACAAGTGCTGTTTAAAAAACTTTACAATTATGTAAAAGATTTACCATTAGAAAATGTCAAATTATACCATTTTCAATGCTGTTTAATAAACGTTTACAAGTGTAGATACGCCTGTAGACTTTGATTACAATTTTGTATTTGCATTTTTTTTGTTGTAAGATACTAATAACATAGAATGGACGACGGCCTGCGATGATGCCGATTAAGCAACTTTCGTAATGGTCGGTCAGGGGATGGGTGACCAAAAATTTACTGGTTCCTGTTCCACTATACTTCGGAGGTCCCGGCTGTATTTGCAGTCGTTAAAAAATATATAGAAAAAAATCTGACAGGGTGAGTCCACCTGTCGGATTTTTTCTACAATTTACAAATATGTAAACATGTAATTACAATTTTGCGTTTAATAAAGGAGTTTTTTTCAATAAATATGTAACTTGTCACCTGTAAAGAGAAAATGTTTATTAAACAGAAATATGTAAAATTGTATTTTTTAATTAAACAGAAATTTACAAATTGTAAATTGTAATCTACAATGACAATTTACAAATTGTAACGTTTATTAGATAGGGCCCTAGTCAAGATTGATCAATAACGCCTATAATATTATAGCCAACTAAATAACCCTTGGCGTAAAGACGATCGTTAACGTTGACCCGTTGCACAAATCGGATGCCATGAAAGCATAGTTATTTTCTCAAGTCAAAAAAAAAAGAACTAGGTGTGTTAACATTGATAATGATAAGTCTAAGGAAATAATGGACGCAAATATTTATAGGACTCAAATACAAATATTTTTTTTATCAGCTATTTTGGGCTTGAGTGTATTTCACAGAATACAAGAAAGGAGTTAGAAGTAGGAGGTATAAGAATTCGTCATTATTTTTAATGTCTCCACTGCTGGGGCACTGGCTTACCTGATGGATAAAGAGAACGGACCATGACCCACGACGCGGGCCCAATGTGGATTGGTAGGCTTCAACGACTGCAAATGCAGCCGGTTTAACGTGCCTTCCGAAGCACGGAGGAGCTCGAGATAGGAAATGTTTGGTCACCCATCCCGTGACTGCCCGTTGCGAAAGTTGCTTAACCTCAACAATCGCAGGCCAAGCGTGCGAAACACTGCGTCACGGACTCCTCAGTAGTATATTGCTGTCACATATTGCCACCCTTTTGCTATACAACATTATTTCACAGTCTATTTTATTTTATGTTTACTCGCGGAGTTGCTTCCATATAAAAAGTTGTTGGTAATGATGAGTTACTACAAATGGTTTTGTTTTTTTTTCATAACCTTGTCGATTATAATTTCGAAGCATGCAGTGTAAAACGTAAGTGCTAATATACTATGTTGCTCTTGTTGAAGCCCGTTTACATAGTTTTGAGTATAACTATCTTGAGTGACTTTACTGACCAATTATTTTTTCTGACTAGCTTGAGTGACTTAAAAAAAAGGTTAGTTGAATTTGGAAATGTGGGAAAAAAGTAAAAGCTTTCCGAGTAATTTGTTCAAAAATCCCAGATTTTATATCTAAGTTTACTGATTCTTTCTGGGAGAATCTCTCACAGACTTAAGTCAGATATGTTCTTCCTATAGGTCCTATTCATTATTTATTTATTTATTTAAAAAAAACTCACAGGCTTACAGAAAATTCCTACACGTCAGTAAGCTTAAACTAACAATATTACAATGAAATTAATTAAAAATTACAATAAATATATTAAGATTATTTAAAAACAATTGTCACATAATACTGATGCAATTAATTTAAATCAACATAATTAAAATTGTTTGAAAACAGATAAAATTAGAATTAGGCAGAAGGTATATCAATGTGATATACAATAATAATAATTGAAAATGAAAATGAAAATATTCTTTATTCAGTTACAGGAATTGTTGCATCTCATTTAACTATTCTATTCAAATCATCAATTCGCGCGCTCGGCCTCCTATTGTTGAGGTTAAGCAACTTTCGGAAGGGTCGGTCACGGGATGGTTGACCAAAAATTTACTATCTCAAGCTTTTCCGTGATTCTAAAGGCACGTTAAGCCGGTGGTCCGGGCTGCATTTGCAGTCGTTAAAACCCACCAATCCGCATTGGGCCCGCGCGGTGGGTCATGGCCCAGTATCCTTATCTATCCATAAGTAAGGCCAGTGCCCCAGCAGTGGGGACACAATGTATTCATATTTAAAATATTAAAAATTGGTACAGTCGAGCTTGCGAGATTGAAATTCTGACAAATAAAACTTGAATGTAAAAAAAATAGGTAAGTAATTATTTCTTTCGAATCGATACTATTTTCTTCAGATATAAAGTAGGTATCGCATTAAATTCCTTATTAATTATATCTCTCGACACGATAATTATCGCGATACCGATCACGATATCGCGGATCGCGTGACCAACATAGGTATATTGTAGGGAGTGATTAAACCTATGGGAATACACTGCGCCATTGGCCATTCAATAATCGGCAAGGCAAGCAAACAATGCATGAAGTGTATCACTATACTACGTCACATTTCCGTATTGTTGTTGTTAAATTGCTTGGCTTGGTGATATCGCTTCTGTTAAACAACCTAACGCTACGTTCACATGGAGACATGTCGGATCCGATTTTACCGGATCCGGTTTAAACTACAATATAATTTATATGAATGATTTCAAACGTGCATCCGCTTTTAAGATTTGACAATTCATATAAGCTAAATTCGAAGGATTTTACTTTATATGAAAATCGGATCCGACGGGTCTACGTGTGAACGGGGGGTTATAATGGCTGCTCTGTTATGTAAAAAAGTAAATTCTAAAGGACTTCCGAGAAAATGTGATTGGATTTTGTTTTACTTAAAAAAATGGCGGCTCGATTACGCCCCCCTATCGCCTAATATATTGCTATCGCCATCGCAATAGCCAAATTTATAGAAAAAGACATAAAATATCGCAAAACTTCACTACATCCGACTACGCCTACTTGGCTGTCTGCATTATTATGCCTACATAAGGAAACAAATTAATGCGTGCAGGGCCAATAAATACCCCGTCTCAGCATAATGCTACTGAGCCACTAATAGATGTGCAAAGTGACCCGTAGCGCTGTTATTCTGACGGGGTTACAACAAAGGACACAGACAGTCAAAAACAAGTAAAATAATAATAGATAAATAATAAAATTTATAAATAAAATATAAAGCAATAAAAATGTATAAATAAAAAAAGTCATACAAGTACCAAAATAAAAATATAATATTTTGGCATTATGTGCAGAATGCAAGTCACATCAAATAACCATGATAATAATTTAGTATTTAGAAAGTATTTGCGCCAAAAAGTGGTACTTAATAGCTCACCAATTGTTGATGTGAGTATATATTTTAGTATTTTTAGGGTTTCGTAGCCTAAAGGCAAAAACCGAAACCCTTATAGATTCGGCCAAACCGATGTATGTCACACCCTTTTTATTCCAAAACTATGAGGATTACACAGTTGAAACTTGGTAGGTAGATGTATTCTGTAAACCGCTTTACGGTTTTTACACAAAAATAAAAAAAATATATGAATTAAGGGGGGGCTCCCCATACATGGAACTGACACTAAAATTTTTTTTTTCATCAAACCTATACGTGTGGGGTATCTATAGATAGGTCTTTAAAAATTGCATTGAGGTTTCAAAAACGATTTTTTCTCAAAGTCAACCGTTTCAAAGATGTACACTTCCAAAGTGGTAAAATGTGTCCCCCCCCCTCTAACTTTTGAAATAAGAGAGTGAAAAATAATAAAAAAAATATGCTGTAGATCTTAATAAAAACTTTCAACGAAAATTGGTTTGAACGAAATATGGTTGTCAGTTTTAGAAATATAGCATTTTTCCCGAAAGGGATTTAAAAAAAAAATTTTTTTTTCATCAAACCTATACTTGAGGCATATCTATAGATAGGTCTTTAAAAATTACATTGAAGTTTCTATTACAGTAATATCTCAAAATCAACCGTTTGAAAGATATACACTTCCAAAATGGTAAGATGTCACAGCCACTTTATTCCAAAACTATAAGGATCACACAGTTGAAACTTGGTCGGTAGATGTATTCTGTAAACCGCTTTACGGTTTTTTACACAAAAATAAAAAATATGAATTAAAGTGGGGCTCCCCATACATGGAACTGTTACTGATTTTTATTTTTTTTCAAACCTATACATGTGGGATATCATTAGATAGATCTTTAAAAATCACATTGAGGCTTCTAAAACTGTTTTTTCTCAAAGTCAACCGTTTGAAAGTTATACACTTTCAAAGTGGAAAAATGTGTGTCCCCCCCCCCTCTAACTTTTAAAATAAGAAAGTGAAAATTTTTAACTTTTAACGAAATTTGGTTTGAACGAAATTTATTTAGTAGTTTCAGAGCTATAGCACATTTTCCAAAACCGCAAATATAACTTTGTCATTCATACAAACACTATAAAAAACATTTTTTTTTTATATATATATATTTTTTATTTATTTATTTCCACACTTACATCTATTATTACAGGATTACCCCAATACAATAGAGTAACTAATAATTAAATCAATAAAATAATAACAATTACATAATTATGTTTGCCATTATAAATTATTAATCTATATTATTCAATATTATTATTATATAAATTATATATAATTATATATAAATTATAATGGCATTTTGGCAATAATAATAATATAAACTTTATTGCACACGATACAAAAACAAACACATACAGAGAAAATGTCAAAAAAGAGGAACACACAATAGGCGGCCTTATAGCTACGTAGCAGTCTCTTCCAGGCAGGGGCGTGCATTGGTTTTCCAGCGTAGTAGGCACTGTAGATCTAACTAGTAACTTTGCACTTATCCTATCCTGCTACCGAATATTATAAGTTTGAAAGTTTGTGAGGATATTTGGATGGAGGAATGTTTGTTACTATTTCACTCAAAAACTACTGAACTGATTAAGATGAAACTTTACTTACAGCAATGTAGCTTATATATCAGAAAACCACATTGTATGCAAATATTTATAATTATCCTGATATTCCCACGGTAACGGCAACCACGCGGCGAGTGAAACCGAGAGCGGCCGCTAGTCATAAATGATAAGGTTCGTAATATTTAGTAGGAATATTAAAATGCTGACGAGTTTGATTGTTTGAGCACGCTAATCTCCGGAACTACTAGTTCGAATTGAAAAAATATTTTTGTGCTGGATAGTCCATTTATCTCGGAAGGTAAGATATTTAATATCACGTTACGATTAATAAGAGCAGAGCATTAATGTAAAACGTTACAGAAACGGCAAAAAAATATTAGTTTTGGGAGCTTCCGTTGCGGACGGTGTGTAAACGGTTAAAGTTATGTAAAAATCATGTATGACGAAATTATTCCCCATCAAAAGTTCTGAAAAAAAGTCCGCGACAGCATATGTGTATGTTTTATGGTTAACTCACTATAACCATTTTTCAGATAATAAAATTTGTTCTAAACTAATGTATTATTTGAGAAGCTGTTTTCATAAACATGATATTAATCCTTATCTAAATAAATACGTTAATCATCACAAGTATTTAATTTTGAACAAAATTGTCCTTTACATCATTAATTTTTGATGAATATCTTAGGAAATATGATAGTTTTAAAATAACTCCTCAACAAAATAATTCGCGACCAAATTTATTCGTCAGGTAGGCATGCTTACTTTATACTGATATATTCCGGAAGTTTAAGCTAGAACGTTACACATACAAACAGCGCCCTTCTTGCCATGGGCGGTTTATACTTGAGCAATACTTTTTCTAAATATGTTGTATTCTTGTATGAAACGCTGCTTGTTTCGAGTAGGCAATTTCGAGACTGCCTATCGGTAGGTATGCAGTATTTAGCGTAAAGAATATCTTAGTGGGTGAGTGTTGAATAGAAGTTTAAACTAAAATAAAATAACTAACACTTATTGTATATTTATTTAGGTTTTGAATGAGGTAGGCACTGCCTAATTGCCTATATGGAATGCACGCCCCTGCTTCCAGGCAACCTTGGGTGAGAGGCGAAACCCTTCATGTGCGAGTTCGACTCGCACTTGGCCGATTTTTAGGTTCTGAAATGCACGCAAACCAACTTTGTATTTTTCTAGTATAGTTCGCATGATTGGCGACCTGTTGCATACAACATAAAAAAGTACATGAAAAAAAAGTATACCTAAGTAGATAATCAAGAATATGAAAATTAAACTTATTTATCAATTATAAATAGCTAATAGGAAACAAATGTGAAACTATTTATAGTGAAACAAAAACAAACCAAAGAAGCTTACGCAGTAATAAGATGGAAACAAAAAGTTGTTGCCGTGAAATGGTCGAATTAACCGTACTTCACTAATTATTATGTAATAGGCCTCAAGTTCAAAGACGAAACTGACGTTTATTTGAGCGGAACTGACAAAAAAAGGCCATCAACTTGACCCAGATCGGTGTCACACTCGGTTGAGAGACAGGGCCTTGGGGTACTTTTTGGGGTAGATTAACCACAATTTGAAAATGTACTACTTTCTCGTCGATCTTTTTCATTTTCTCTTAGATTTCAACTTAGATTAAGAACACAGCAGTGCTGAAACATTGTTGATATGGCGTCAGACTTAAATAAGTTGGTGGCAGTTAGAACAAATCCTAGCACCAAATAAATATGTCTAAAACCAGAAATGTATGTTGGATCTTGAAATTGAATGATTACGATGGTGAAATTGATGATAACTTTGTTTTATGTCTTGAACAATAATCCTAATAATACTAAACTGCAAAAGTATGTCAGTTTGTATGTTTGTTACACTTTCACGCAAAAACTACTGAACCGTTTTGATGAAATTTGGTACACAGATAGAAGATAGCCTGGATTAACACATAAGCAATTTTTTATCCCTATATTACCACGGGAAAGGGAACCACGCGCGCTAGTAACCAAATAAATATCAGCGATGTTATTGCTAGACCACACAGGCGCTTAGTATAATAAGGCGATATTATGTAAATACTTATTGCTTGGGTCTTTAGTTTGTGCAATTTAGATTATCAATGCACTAATTATAAAAAAAAAAACTTCGAACTCAAGCGCTATTATTATTCGTATGCAAATAGACTTAGTGAGAGTAGTTTAATTTACTTAACTAATCGATATTTTGGCATCTATAAACACGGATCTTGTCAAGTTTCATCTATTGTAAATCGTGGAAATAGCTATTTTCGTAAAGAGGAAGTTAAGGTTACAATTAACTAGCTTTCGCCCGCGGTTTCACCCCTATGATTCCCGCTCCCGTGTGAAGATCGGGATAAGAACTCTCCGCCCTTTCAACAAACTTTATGCCAAAAATCAATTCTATTGGTGTGATAAATATTAAACAAGAAAATATACTAGAAAAAAGCAACTAGTCTCATGTCGCCTGACGGGATTCGAACCCGCATCCTTGGGAATCCGGCCCAATGCACTAACCAATTATGCAACAGAGACCTATGAGGACACGTCGAAATTTCTGTAGTATATTCACCGTTCTACGGTGTTGGCCACCGTCGTGTCATCAATGAGAGAAATATCCTCGCATTCGAAAGAAACATCTTTACAGATGTTTGACTATCGATTAAGATGAAAAACGATTAAGATGAAATTCGACGTGTCCTCATAGGTCTCTGTAGCCTAATTGGTTAATGCATTTGGCCGGATTCCCAAGGATGCGGGTTCGAATCCCGTCAGGGCGACATGAGACTAGTTGCTTTTTTCTAGTATATTTTCTTGTTTAATATTTATCACATAAAAATAGCATTGTAAAATGCAAAATTAGAAAGTTATAATCTATTGGTAGCTTAGTTAGGGCGTGAAGGAAGGACAAACAAACATACTTAAGCATTTAGAATATTAGTTAGGATTAGGATTATCGATTTCGTACCTGATTTATGATTACCGAATTTAGAATAGCGACCCTTCCTAGTAAGTAGAATTTCTGTTCAATAATCTACCAACTTTCAAGTAGAGTCATCATTAAATCAAGATTTACACTTTGACCTTTGGCTCACCCTTCTGATGATCAACATCATCATCATCACCATCAGCCATTTTAATGTTTTCATTGCTGGGGCACAGCACAGGCCTTCTCTATGGTTGGATAAGGCGAATGGACAATGAGTGCCATGACCCACCACGCGGGGCAATGCGGATTTATTTGATGTTACTGTAAAGCTTCATCTGCCTGGTCAACTATTATGGTCAAAGAAACATTGAATATTATTTTTCACAGAAACCACCGAAAAATTGCTGTGAATGGATTCGTATGTTCTTTGACATCCGCTACGTGAAGGAGACTCTGACGGTGGCCTTTAAACGTGGCCCGAACAATAGGAGGCTTCGGGTCATCATGCTCGTGGTAGTGCTGTGTGTTGTCATCGGACCGATTTATGGTAAGTTACATAAACAATGTTATTTTTTTTAATGAACAACGGGGAGACACTTTGCGTTTATCATACCAGCCCCTTAGTTGTCTAATTTCAAAATCTATTACAATCCCTTTCAAAGTATTATGGAATTGTGTAACTTATAGTCGCAATCCCTTTCGGAACGAATTTTTTTACTGACACTTCAACTGACATTCCATACATTTGAAAGAATTTTCGTCTGTCACTTTGCTTAGACAGTTCAATTTCGTTCATTCAATACCTTTCAAAACGCGTCTCGATCAAATGTCAAATAGTGACGGCCTGAAGTATGTGAATATCTTTCAAATTATGAATTGAAAGGGATTGCGATAGATTTTAAAATTAGACAATTCGCCCCCAGATGTTACGTAATGATAAGGCTGAAGATAGAAGTGCGCCTCCCCCGGAATCTTCAGATGCATTAAATTTTGAGCAGTCATTTGTTTGGTGTCACAGAAATTAACTCGAGACTTCTTAATCCTTACGTAGGTATATTTATAAATGCGAAAACTCTGTCTGCCTGTTACGAAAGGTAAAGGGAGATAACTTGTACCCTTAAGGTAAACATAAGTTGCTTACTTTTTATTCTGAACATGGCGCCACCAGACGATAACCAAAGTAATCAGCGCGGTAAGGTATTCCTCAAAGCACTCTCATTTTCAAGCGTACCTAATGAAGCGCATATAACCTAACTCTACGCAGATGAAGTCGCAGACATCCTCTAGTATTTACATAATCTGTTTCTTAATGATGGTGATTTTAATCGTCATAAGTAAAATGACGATTACATATACCTAACGTAAAGATTGTAGCCAAGTGCCAAATTATTTATAATTATGCCATCAACATATCGCACGTTTATTTTGTCGTCCGTCCCAGCTAAATTAGAAGGTCCTTCCTCTTTCGGGAAAGGTGACAATGGCTTGACGTCATTTGTCACAACGTAGTGCATTTTCACCCAAGTTCAGATATAGAATGCAAACAATACTCGACCTTGGCATTGGACGGTCGCTACCAGGCAAAGTTACGTTTTGGTTACGACTACTTTCTATTCAAGTTTCACTTTCTGTGCAGTCCCACGGGTGTTACTCAGTTATGGATGCGGTTTTCCATCAGCCGTCATAGTAATATCAAGTTCTTTTAGTAAGGCCTTCGCCATATTGACCTTTACTAATAATGTGGGAATCTTCCTAAAGGCAGAGAGAGTCCGTACCCTAGAGTTTTGTTGTGACAAGTTTTTTACGAAAAGCAATAATGTTAAAGAAATAATTTATTATTGTAATGTTCTCTTTTTGTTATATTTTTATTATAAATTAATTACTATTGGATATTATGCTCCCATAAAACTCTCTACTGGTCTACCGGGAAGTTCCCCGACTGTGCCTAAGTGCCGAAAACTACACAGTTTATAGGTACTTGAATTTGAAACGCAGTAGCGTCTTCCGCATTTCAGTTGTTTCGTTGAAGACAAATCGTATCTTATTAAGACTTTTTAATTTAATGTTTGAGCGACATGAGACCAGTGGTTTTTTCTAGTATATTTTCTTATTTATATTTATTTCATAAAAATAGCATTGTAAAATGCAAAATTAAAAAGTTCTTATAAGATGGCTGTTTGTTCTTAATCCATAGTCAAACATTTGTTAAAGTGTTTCTTTCGAACGATATTATTTTCCTTATTGAAGAAACGTCGTTGGCCAACAGCGTGGAAAGGGAAATGTACTAGAAAATTTTGACGGGTCCTCATAAGTCTCGGTAGCATAATTGGTAGTGCACTCGGCCGGATTCCCAAGAGTGCGGGTTCGTGTCCCGTCTGAGCGACATGAGACCGCGGTTTTTTCTTCTAGTATATTTTATTATTTGTATTTAAATCACATCTTAATTTACTATCTGCTCTGACTAAGGCGAAGACCCTTAAGGTTATTTAATATAGAAAAAATAAGCCAATAATATGAAATTAATGTACAAGGTATTTTTTTTGTCAATTATTCTAGTATTTTACTACAAACAAATACCTACAATCAGATATTTTTTTATATTTCAGGTGAAATGTCGGTGATGTACTTGTTCACCAGATATCGCTTCAATTGGAACGAGGTAGACTTCAGTATGTTCTCAACATACGCTATGTGTACATCATTAGTAGGTAAATAAACAAGTTGAAAACACATTTTCCGTTCTGACCAAATAAACCGATCAACTGGAAACTGATCAACTATTTTACTTCCAAAGAGCTCAACTTTTTGGTTGATCGGATGGGAAATAAACGAGTCAACTTCAGTTATCTGTTTTAAATTCTTTATTTTATGAAAGAGGATTTTTTCATATACAAAGTTATTTTACGTTACAGATGTTTAATCTCACGAAAGCGGGTGAGCTATATGTAGTAATGCGTATGGAAAAGCGATCCAGTTGGCCACTCGGCCACTACTGAGCAGCACTACCGAGCTTACGTAGTTACGTAGGTACCCAAAGACAATGTGCATGCACATAATACACAAACAAATATGGCTCACCCGCTTTCGTGAGGTAAAAAGTCTGTAACCAATACCTCAAAACAATGAATTGTAGAGCTCATCATTACCCTAAATTCAAGAAAAAAAAACAGCTGTTTCATACAAAATTTTATTTCAAAACTACTAAAATGTATGAAGCTTATTCGCGATTTACTTATAACAGATGGTTTTGAAGTTTTGGGTAAACCTTATGGTAATGTTGTATATAACTTCTATTCCCTACAGTCGGCCGACGGACACGTCTTGACAGGGCAATCGTGCGGGATTCGCGAGGCGAGAGAGGGTGCTAGCGTGACCGAGCTGCCATACGCTCGCTCGGGTCACGCCGTCAGGAGTTCAGGAGTGACTCTGCCTATTATATTTTAAATAAAATCTATATGGGTAATCGTTATCATGTTTCAAGTGGTGCCGATTACGAATATGGAGTAACTAGCTTCCGGACACGGCTTCGTCTGCGTATATTTATATTCTTTACAACATACAAAGTAAATAAATAAAATTAAAACTAACTACTAAAAAACTAGACAACCCTAACGATTGTCCTGTCAAAAGCGGCGTCTTGCGAGTGTTCAAAGGTGTTGTGCTACTGTTATTTCTTGATTACACTGTGGTATGATGGTATGACAGACGGATTTTCCGAATTGTTTCTTTAAAATCCGCAAATACTCACGTGTAATTAATTGAAGTAAATGTAATTTTTCCCAAAATACGAAACGTATATTGTGAGGTAGTGTTTGAAGTGCATTTTGTGAATTGCTCGCGTGCTATGGTTGGCTGATTTCTATGGATTCTTTATTCAAGTAGTGATAAGTTGATGGAACCATATAACTGTGTGTGTCAGAATAATTTAAAAACCCGAATACTTTAAAATTGCCTGCAGTTGCACTAAGTATGGTCCATCCATCCATCCATCATCAGCCTGTGGATGAACACTGCTGGACATAGGCCTCTTCTAGCTCACGCCTATTGTGGCATTCATAGGAGGCTATTAGTCTACTGCTACCACGCTGGCCAGACGGGTTGGTAGAGGGTTTGTTTCAAGTTTTCCTTCTCTCGCACAGGTGTACAATGCGTCGAGCCTCATATTCGACTCTTACGACATCCCAGGCATGTAAGGGAGTGGTGACACTTGTATTAAGTATGGTATTCCATACAAAATCCTGACCTACCTACATACTTCACTGAGCTATACATTAATTGTTTATAAAATTTTCAGGGACTTTATTCTCAGTTGGAGTATTCAGTCATCTTCTGAAATACGATGACGCAATCATAGGAGTGATATCGTGTACAAGTAAAATTTTATCCGGATTCATGTATGCCTTTGCTACGAAAACATGGCATATATACATAGGTATGTTTTTTATATAAAAAAAAACCATTGATAAAATCTATTTTTTTTTATAATAATTTTATGTTTTTCAGCTCCATTAATTGAGATTTTCAACGGAACATCTTTTATTGCAATGAGATCTATGGTGTCCAAGTTGGTGGATAAGGATGAATTGGGTGAGTTAATTAGCTATAATAAATGTATACCATTCTTTCTCAAAGTGGATGAAAAGCGCCCTGAAAGAGGAAGATATTTGATGAAGGCGATAATCAACCTAAAGAAAAATAAAGAAGATTTACTTATTGCGATTAAAAAAATTAACTGGTTTGCTAAATCTTGTTAAAATGTCATTAATCTTCACTTACGTTCGTTTTAAAGTACGAGTAGATTGAATTAAATTAGATTGAAGTAAAGAGAGTAAATATCTTAATGGAGTAGAGTACTCAATAAAGATACCACCGGGAGTCCAGACGTACTGCGGGCTATCACCCCTACCTGGTTGATATGCCTCGTCTGCGTCTACTGCTTCTACTCGTCTTTGATTATAGGCACAGCCAAGGAGTGGAATTCCTTGTCTGTTTCTGTATTCCCGAGAGCCTATGATCCTGGTATATTAGCTCGAGTGAATAGACTTCTCCTAGGCAAGCTCGCTCCATCTTCTGCCTCTTCTTAATTCTAATGATTCAGAATGAGACCAAGAGCAACCCTATTTAATGTTAAAAAAAATAAGAAGTTCCATTTTATATGATTCTCAAGTTCGATAGTGTTCTTAATAATCTAAAGGACATCAGGCAATCTCCATACAAAGTTGGTCCAAAAAAAAAAGTTTGCGGCCAGACCCACGACTATTTAGTAGACCAAGACTAAACTATAGTCGTGGGTGTGGCCGCTCACTTTTTTATATCCAGGTTTTTTAACTCGAAATAGCTACTCAGTTCATGCGGTGACAGGGTTAAGTCCTTTTTTTTTTTAGGCCTTAGTATGAACTACCTATTGGGTCTGGCCGCTCTCCTTTTTTTATGTCCATATTTTTTAACTCGAAAAATCTACTCAGTTCATGCGGTGACAGGGTTAAGTCCGTATAATTTATTTAGGCCTTAGTATGAACTACCTATTGGAAATAGTCTTGGGTCTGGCCGCTTACTTTTTTATGTCCAGATTTTTTAACTCGAAATAGCTACTCAGTTCATGGGGTGACAGGGTTAAGTCCGTATAGTTTTTTTAGGCCTTAGTATGAACTACCTATTGGAAATAGTCTTGGGTCTGGCCGCTCTCCTTTTTTTGTGTCCAGATTTTTTTACTCGAAATAGCTACTCAGTTCATGCGGTGACAGGGTTAAGTCCGTATAATTTTTTTTAGGCATTAGTATGAACTACCTATTGGTCATAGTCTTGGGTCTGGCCGCTCACTTTTTTGTTTTTCGACCAGAATGCCTGATGTCCTTTCAAATCCTTTCTTAAACACTCAAAATTTAATTTGGTTAGTTTCGTTGTTAAATTGGGCAGGCACTGGAAAATAACTAATAATTGTTGTTATTAAAACGATTGTCTCCAAACAGTTGGTAAAAGATTACCTTATAAGCAAACACATAAAACAGAACGTAATGTTTATTTAATCATATGTTTATTGTGACTTTGGCATCCTCATTTAAAGAAAAAAAATCTTTTAAACACGCATTTAATGGTGTTTTTAGCTTTGAACTTGCCACAAAATGTTTTTTTTTAATAAGTTCATCGTGGGATTGATAATAACGAGAAATCCCCATTGTCTTTTTCGAAATCTTTTGCAAGCTATTTTTTAGGTAGTTTATTGTTGAAAACAAGATAATGAGTGTAATTGTCAGAATTTTAATAATAAATATTCAGAAACTGTAAAAACCCGAAAAAAATACCAACTTGAGTGTGTTAAAGTAAGTAAGGCGGTTTGTCAAACTAAGAGCCAATTTGCCAGTTGCAAAAATAATGAACTCATTATTTTATTACTTGAAAGACTACCTATTTCATTCGTTTTCTTAGCACCTTCTTATAACCTTTGCTCAATAGGTATCAGTTTTTAATATTTATTTAAAAAAGTAGGTACTCCTTCTTTTTCTTTTATTTTGTTTTACTTACAAAGCGATGGGAATAGCCTTGGATGAATTTGATTCTTCCAAGGCATAGCATTAGAAATCAGCAGCACCTGTTAGGCCTATCCTGGAATTCTGACAACCAGTGTGGAGTGGACAACCCAGTTTAGCTTATGTAAGTACAGTCACGTGCAATGACATAGACACACTAAGCAACCTTGTCACGTTACAATATTGAATGACATTTGTGGACAGATGTTGTAAAGTGTAGCTACATGTCATTGTTCGTGACTGTACAGGCTGCATTGGCTGCTACAGTAAACATCAAAGCAGTATTGCACTTTCACCATATATTAAACTCGGCTGTCCACTGAAGCTGTCGTAGTCACAGAATTGACCTGTAGGCCTAGCACACGAAAAACTTTCGAGTAAGTATCGAGTTACCTAGTACCTACAGTAAAACAGTGCTAGCCGTACTGTAATACTTTGGGGACTCCAATCATCAAACCACCTTCAAAATTGTATGCCGCAGATTTGTTCAACCATTCTATGCGGAGGAGGCTTTGAGCATAATTTTGATTAAGGGTTTTTTCTTATTATCCAGGTAAAGTAAACTCTTTCTTCGGGGTGGCAGAAGCTATGATGCCCCTGGTCTACGCTCCCATGTACACCACTGTCTACACAGCCACGATCAAGACTTTCCCTGGCGCCTTCTTCTTGCTCGGAGGAGGTCTTACTGTCCCAGCTGTGGTAATTTTCTTGTAAGTATATTAATTTCTTCGCGAATTGCTTTTAGCAACTTAGTGATTAAAAAAAAACAACATGCAAGTACTAATTATCATTTCTTCAGTTTTTTTAATATTAGTTTTTTAAAGAGGTTATTCTGGAAAGAATTGCACTACCACTCGAAATTATTCTGGTGGAGAGTGACTATGCTTAAATCTCTGTTAATTATTTCTATTTTAATGAATTATCATGTATCAGTTTATGCTTGTCAGATATGGTTAAATTTATCGGCATATTAGTCACGGCTAAGTTAAAATCAAACAAATATTTAATTACAGGTGGCTGTACTTAGCGAATAAAAAGCACATTCAAGCAAATAACGCAAAGGACGCGAAAGAAGAAAGTAAAATCGAAAATAAATCTGATATAATAGGAATCGATAATAAAGCCTACGAAGCAGACGAGAAGAAATCCATAGAAAATCCGGTACAAAAACATGACAATGATCCTAGTATTGATAATGTTAACCAGTCACAGATCGAGATGGGATTTACTGAAAGTATGTTATGTACTAGTAAATTGTAAAGAGATATTAACAAAATTATACTAATATAACTGTTGCACTGACAGCCGTGAAATGATATGGTTACACACGGAGTCTGATGCAGCAAGTACTTGATTTTTTAATACCTCCACTTCGGACGAAAAGCAGAACTATTTTCTCTCTCTCTTATTGTATGAGGATTAGTGGCCACCTCTGGTGTCAGAGTTTATCAAGCCTATAAGGCCTCTGACTTGGCTTAACGACTGTTATCAGATGGCAACAGCTGGGACCGGCAGTTTGACATGCCCTCCGAAGCACGGAAGCGCTCAGTGCACCTGACCGAACCGAGCGTTGCTTAACAAACGTGATCGAATAAGAACAGTCTGTCAAGCGCCACCACGAGCGCTTCAATCAGAACTATTAATTTACAAACCTAGGTTTTCAACTGTCACATGATTCCAGTAGTTGAACTTAAAAAAAAGTAATTAGCACAGTATAGTATTGAAAGATGCCTTTCCAAATAATACATTCCATTACCTATTTAAGTTACTTAAGGTTATATTATACTCTTTACTTTAAGGTTTATTTGGATAAACGAAACGCTAAACGCTAACGCTAACGCTAATTAGGTACTAAAACTCCCAGTTGGATTCGAAAAGTTATTTTTGCAAGATAGTACATCGTCGAGGTATAGGCTAGTAGACACAAAGTCAGGAACTAGTAACAGCTTGCGTAGCTGTCGAAGTGAAGATCCAGGGATTACGCGGTACTAAAGGACTAGATGAGATCTAGCGAGAAATATAGACGACTGTTCACAGTATGAAAAGCTATAATCAAATTGGAAAACGATCGTGAATTTTTGTTATAACTACGTGTTAAAAGAGGATTCTGTAGTGCCAATACGCGTCACGACGCGAGTCCTAGAGGCAATTGCCTACTGTTTCCTTCATAAATATTGTTTAGGGCGATATCGTTTCCACCCCTCCATACCTCTACGAAATCTAGGGCTGTATGGCTTTCCTTTTTAGTAATTCGGTTTACTTAACTTAAATAAATTGAAACGCTCAAGGTAAGTTTTTGTAAAAAATATGGATATTGAGATGCTAATAATTTTTGTTGTACCTAAGCAAAATTTCTTTAAAATAAAAACGTACAGCCCTACTTATCCAATATATCAACAACATGTAAAAAAAAAACAAAATTAGATTATGTTCAAGGGGGGGTTAGGTTTCAAGGGGGGGTTTCATAGCTTTTTGTATGAAAATTTAAAGCTACACATCCTCTTAAAAGTGTGTTAAGTATACAGTTTGTCAAATTTACAATTATTTACAGTACTTTAACTTACTATAGTTAAATGATTTGGCTAATATATTAGTGATTTGTTTTCAACTATCCAGTGGCGCGTAGAATAACGATGATGTTTTATTAAAACTCTTTCTATAGACTCTTCTCTTTCTAGGGCGACATGAGACTAGTTGCTTTTTTCTAGTATATTTTCTTGTTTAATATTTATCTTTCTATTTAATTTAATAATACGTGATAAAAGTCTATTTTAACTAAACTTTTTTACTAATAAGACAACAACTCTGCACCTGAATAGTATGAATGTAAAACTGTGATATACCTTTTTTTTTCTATACTTCTTTGGATATTATGTTCCTGATAAAAGAAATATACAAATTGTTTGACTGTAGCTCTATATTAAAATACTATAGATTTAGAAATAGTACTTAAGACTTTTAATTATACACAGGGAGTTCTTTATCGTAGATTAGTTTAATAACTTGTGAAAGTACTTAGGTTTGATATAAATAAGAATAAAAAAATATGTTGATAATATTGTTTCATTATCTTTAAACCCCTGAGTAGGTTTGAAAGCGCTATCTATTTAGAAAATTAAACACATTTGATTGATTAAAAATAAAAATTTAATACTGAGGTATTTATAAAAATAAGTTTCTTCAAAATACAACGACAACGAGAACAACAATAAACTTAGTATAATATTAACTTTCAGAATGTATGAGATTACATATTTATAAGCTTAAATGCTATTTATTCGATTCCTGAGTTTATTATGAAGGACGTTATTATACTTATATCACCTTTGTAATTTAATATTTAATAGGGGTTGTGTTTTTTTTGTAATTAACTTAAACATTTCAAACTGAGCACAGCACTTCATATACGGGATGGCTGACTTCGTCTCCTCCAAACGAAATATAGCATGTCTTGTGACTCGGGTGAATCTGAAATAAGGAGGAGTTACAAATTACGACTTCCTGGGCAGGCATGCAACACCTTAGACCACATCCTGCTTATTAAGCACTATGGTGGTCAAATGCATGCCCAATTCTTATAAAAAATACGCTTAATTTTTTATAAAAAAAAAACATATTGAAATTCTATTTAAATTAATTCAAATACCACATCTTGTAAACATTAGAGTAACTAACACGTGACAGATAAGTTTATAATATTTTGTATTCAGCATATTCTATTTAATTTACAGTACTATCCGACCAAGACAATTAGATGCATGACAGGAATGCGGTTTTGCACTTTTGGCACCTGCCGAGTGCCGCTTCTTAAAATGTTGGTCTTATCGTTGGATTTTTTAAATTTCCTCAGCTGTCAGCGCCTAATTCTTTTGGTCGGATAGTAGGCTTGCTGATACAGTTGTAAATGTCAGAGAAGCTACGACATCGGGTCACAAGACCTTGCTACTACAAGAAACTGTTGAGAATGGCTTTTCTTCCTTCCTCATTTGTTCAGAGTCGTTTTCGTCATATTTATCAAATCTACCGTCGATTTTGACGAAATTTACTATGACGAAATGGAACAAATCAGAGAAAATAATTTTTGACACTACCCACGATCACGAAACGTAAGGTTGATTCCTTTATGAACGAGTGCAATTTTTTTTAATAAAATAATGGCCGAGAAAACTTTGAGTATTTTATAGAAACAGGCGCAAACTTGGCGAACATCCATATAATATATTGAACCAAAAACTATTTTTTTTTCTAGTTTCAAACTAATCTTACCTTGCCTGGGGTCAACGACCCTTCTTCTTTCGCTCTGCCTATGTAAAGAGGTTCACCAGTGCTTGTCCTTCCTGCAGGGACAGCGTTTTGAGGAACTGAGCCGTTGCGCCCTTCTAACCATTTGACTCTGTTTGGGGGAGCACAGCATACCTAAAGTATAGAATGACATAAGTCAAGAAAATTTTATTAAAATAACTTAAGTTTTGGAATAGTGTTCGTCAAAGGTTATCTGGTGAGAGTAAAGCCATAATAAAACTAGCTGTTGAGGAAAAGTTTGTTAAATTATTATTGTAAGCGAGATGGCGCTATACGTACTGGATAGCTCCGTCCTTTTGAATCAACATTACTTCAATATTGCGATGCTGCTAGTAGGGTAGGATAGTGGGACTTTTGGTAGGTGTATCTTAGTAAAGCTCAAAAAAGCTAAAGATAACGAAATGACCACATCAGAATGAAAGAATAAGTTATTAAGTTACGTCTTTACGTATTAAAGAAGAAACACATATCAGATAACAAAAATACAATAACTCAACATTAAAGAGAAACAGCGATTATGCCCGATTTCAACAACGTTCCTTATCTTTATTATCCTGTCATTTACATTCTGTATATTATGTTTTTATTTACAAAAAAAGGATAAAAGTATGTTTATTCGTTATCTAGTATCCACAACACAAGTTCTTCTTGAAACTTAACGTGGTGGGCTAGACAATTTATGTGATTGTATGCAATTATTTATTTATTTGTGTTATACTAGCGGCCGCCGCGGTTTCCCCCGCGTGGAGCCTGTTCCCGTGGTAATATCGGGATAAAAAGTAACCTATGTGTTAGTCCACTTTGAAGTCTGTACGTACCAAATTTCATCCAAATCCGTTCAGTCGTTTTTTGCGTAAAAGAGCAAATAAAAAAAAGAGCAAAAACAAACAAATAAATAAACAAACTGAACTTATATATTTATTATATTAGTAGGATTAAAAGCCATTATGAAGTTAGGGGGCGTTGGTGAAATCGGGCTTATGAAAAATATCGAATTTAGATAAGTAATTAGTGTTGAAATCAAAATAGTCACCTCAAATTGTTGCACTTTGACTTCTTTGCCTCCCCATGGTATGTAGGCGGATTTGTGCTTGATAGCCAGTTTGCCGGGAATGAGGTCACCTTCGTGGAAGCACCTGATGACCCATAGGGGACTTCCGTCATGACCTTCATAGCCAGCGACGACTGCTCTTTGTGTTAGTACTTCTGCTGAGGCAGGGTTTGAAGGAATCCATTCAACTGGGGTTGGAGCAGCGTCTGGAAAATGCACAATTCGATTTTAAAGACTATTAGGTATTTCATTTTGATTGATTCTAACAAAAGTTGTTGGTGTTTACTATGGTATTTAGGATCATGAGGCATAATTAGGTGTATCGAATGGTGTTCTCATTGGAGGGATACTTTATCGATGTCCAAAGTGGATGAGCAATAATTTTTAACCACGCGTTAGTCCAAAGCGTATTTGTGAGTAATTTATTATAGGTTTGGTTCCCAAAATGCAGTCATGTCCAACAACTCGACGAGGTACGGTGGCCATAAGGGTGCCCAACCCTGTGTGCTAAACAGTACATGTGATATAAAATTATAGAATTTACGGAAAAAAACAAGGGAAAACGTGTTAATATAAATTTGTTAATATAATATAAATTTGTTTTTTTAACATCTATGGTCCCGTAGTTTTCTTACTAAAATACAGGACACGGTCAAAATGATAAGATGAAAACGAGACGTCAAGTAAAATACAGCATGCGTAGCATGCGCAACTCGACATAGCTTTCTCGATACTTTTCTCGCGTGACCGCATTGGCTGTCCCGCTCACAACGTACTAATATGAGCGGGAAAGACATCGCGAGATAAGGGTCGACAGCGAGTCGCGGGGCGCATGCTACGCTGGCAGGACAGTTGGTCAGCCTACACCAAGGTCAACATTTTGGTAACATTTTGTTTGCGGCCGTTGCAAGAGCAAGCTAAATACGCTACCTTCGAAATACTTATAACAATTAAAAGGTGGAACATCTGGAACTATTGACCATATTTACTATGAGAGCCTGAAACAATAACTTCTTTTGAGAGAAATGAGTATCTTTTTTCACAGGCGTTTAAAATCAAATGACCCTTTAAAAATTCCCTAAACAATTTTGAGCTCCATTTTGAAACAGAAGGCTTTTGCACAGCTAGAGGTGAAGTGACTCTGACGTGACTATACTTTGGACATTAACCTTCGAAGTATCATGAAAAGAAATCTAAGAATGCTATTGAAACTGACTACCGATGATCTCATTGGCCTACTCCCAGATTCCCAGTACATCTATTTTTACAGTTTTTCTAGCAGTTGCTATATACCTATTTAAAATATTCATATCAATCTTGATAAGTGAATGTTAAATCTGTAATTATTTTTAAATGTTGAGATATCACGTAAGAGTTTTGATTCCCAAATAATATTTATTTTTATCTTGGTTACTTTAACATCCAGTTATGGCATGGCATTAGAATTCAAAACGATTGTCTCAATTTTTAAGTGTTAAGACTACATCACCACTTTCTATGTCGTAACTAGGTTGATTCGTGAAAAATAAATAGATTTTCACATAATTGTTAATTTTTTAAGACTCGTGATTTTGTACGAATCTTTACAGAGTGAAAGCAGTCATTATTATCAGTTGAGTGAGGTGACCTACTCCATAAAATCTAGTGTCCAAGAAAATTTTGTGAAATTACTTGGATGAACATTTTTACTGATGTAATAATATTTAAAAACGAGAATAAAAAATTGTTTATACAACAAAACATAATACTTACCTAAATTTTATTTCGTCATTTGGCTGCAGGATACCAGCAAAGAATACTAGGTAACTAATACTATACCAGTGTACAGAGAACAATAAAATATCTACTGTGTCTAATGAGCCGGGGCCTGTGAGGTAATCCAATTGTCAGGACAGATATTTTCTTCTATTTTTTAACCGTATTCTTTCTAAAACTGAAGTAGCTTCTTTGACATTCATAAGTGCTTGTAGCATCCTAGACTGAATAAATGATAATTAATGAGTTTGAAACCCTGCAGATGATACTTGTGAAATACGCACTTAATCTACGAAAACTTTAAGTGACCAATTGAAGAAACATCATCAGATGATACTTACATCCAGCTCCTGGGTACACAGGCGTAGGTGCCACTCCTGGGACGAAAGGGGCCGAAGGGGCCGATGCCACCCCAGGATACGACATGGCTGCCGGGACATGTTCCATGTTAAACCCGGGGACTTGGGGGTATAAACGGGGTGCTGAGCCGGGGTATTGAGGTGCACCCGGAGGCATATATGGCTGCTGAGGGTAACCCGGTGGCGGCGGGTACTGGGGTGGGTACCCGGGATACTGGGGATTATTGGTCGGATCTGTAATGACAAACAAAATGTATTATGATTTGCTGTTTTTCTTATTTAGGTCAAATAATTAAGTGTTATTGTCATTTTATCAGTAGCATGTGTATTGAAGCTACTTATTTCTTTTTTCTATGACTTTTAAAGTTTTTTTTTCTATTAAAGTCTTTTTACTTAATTAGCAATAACGTGGAAAACATAATACCATTTTTAAATCATCATCGTCATGAATATCAAGCCTGAATACAACTACAGCGTTCACATTATTTGTCATTCATATGATAGTGTTATCTAATACTAACTGGAAAAGCGAAATAAATCTGTATGTATAAAACACTATTAAATGAACCTACCTTAATTACCTACATAAACACTGTCATCATTTGTGTCACCTTCCGATTTACGACTGTACCGACATTGATGTATAAGTAGTTTGCTATTTTAATCATTCACATTACCCTTTTTTCCATCCATCCTTTCCTCCTGTGTTTATTATTGAGGCAAAAGTACTTGGGGGTAAAATTAGAAATACAGTACAAATAGGAGGCTGATTCATAAAAGGGGTTTGAACTTTTTTGTATGGAGGCTGGCCTCATACAAATCCGTAGTATGAGACGCCATTTTGATGTTTTTATCAAAATGATGTCGGACGATCATTCCTATATAAATGAATAGGGGACACACAGAGGAACAAAAAATTTGTATGGTATTTATAATGCCCTAAAGTGTCACGTTATCTAAATAATTAGAAATAAAAACGACCTGTTTGGCGCAGGGGTACTAAGCCTGCCTTCTGCGCCAGAGGTCCCGGGTTCGATCCCCGGACAAGACAAATATTTGTGTGCATGAACATGTCTATTTGTCTTGGTCTGGGTGTTTAATATGTATATTATGTATATATTTACAAAAAAAAGTATATAAGTATGTTTATCCATTATCTAGTAACCATAACACAAGTTCTTAATGAAACTTAACGTGGGCTAGATAATTGGTGTGTTTGTAACATTAAAAAAAAAATGAATAATGCCGACCCAAAGTAGTGATACTTTGGGTCGGCATTATTCATTTTTATTTTACTTTGTATCTTTTACTCCAATTATCTCACTAACCTGACACTTTAGTTAGGGCATTATGTTGTATTATATTTTTTGTTCATCTTTACGTTCCATTCCCATTTATAAAGTGCGGTGCGATTTAAAAAAAAAAAACATCAAAATGGCGGCCAATGACGAGGCCAAAAGGTTGTAAACCTTTATGAAAACTAATTAAATTAATAATAGACGGTAATGAATGAGTTAATCGGCTTCATCATTTAATTTATCATTCGAACATTTTCTTTGTTAACTTTGACACGCTGTTACTTATTCGCTTCTGTTTAATATTTATTTTAATAGTCATTCAGCTGTTTTGTTTTAAGCAGCTGAATCATTCATTATACTAAACACGAAACCTAACTGCTTCT
Organism: Chrysoteuchia culmella; assembly: GCA_910589605.1. Classification (NCBI taxonomy): domain Eukaryota; kingdom Metazoa; phylum Arthropoda; class Insecta; order Lepidoptera; family Crambidae; genus Chrysoteuchia; species Chrysoteuchia culmella. Next base: position 9,225,367 of record OU342654.1, on the reverse strand, counting down.
AGTTTTCATTCATATAAGTATATTTTTTTAGTCTCGCATCTAAAGAAAGTTTTTCATATTTCATGTTCTTTATTTTGACCTAATGGTATTAATATGTATTTACATAGCGTTATTGATTCGATATCACTATCGATTTATCGATTATTTTTCGATTAACACTAAGGTTTACATTAGGGTCCGTGTCTGTGATGCGGTTCAAAGTTTCAGATGAATAATGAATTTATAATGATCAAAACCGGTTTGCGCTCTTGACGATTTTACTGGAATTCTACTGACAAAAATATCATTGTCTTATTTGTAGTGACTACATACTACTACATTTTAGTGTTCAAGGTCTACTTAATTATAAGTAGGTTAATTACCAATATATCCCACTCAATCATTAAAATACTAAAGTATTTAGAAGAGGTCCTTATAGACCTCTTCTAAGCTATTCTAATTTATTTAAGCAATTTAAGTATCTAAAAAATCTTAGCTACATTTATCATAGAGGTCACTTCAAATGAAACATTAATCTATGTTATTTCTCTCTAAACTGCAAAGCTAGCATATACTTGTTTTCCACAAGCCTATTTTTATATTATGGAGTTAGAAAACTCTAATACGGATGTTTAATTTCAGTTCACGCGCCAAGCAAACATGAAAAAAAAATATGCATAGGTACCTAATCATAAGTACCTATTATCAAAACAAAATACATTAGGACGCGATGCTGCCGGTGCCGGCTTTCTTTATGTTAGAATGTACTCTGTGGTGCCGCCGGCGCGGCGAGGCGCAACTACGCAATATTTACTTTCAAATTTCTTATACAATTAAGTACCTATAAGATTATGGTTCTAAATTAAAAAAAAAAACAATCATACGTTAAATATGGAACAGATTATTAAAAAAGTACTTACATCCAGACATTTTTCACCCAACGCAGTGTGGTATAAAAGCTGACGTGACGCGTAGGACCACTGTTTTCGACTGGCGAAAACGAACTAACTCCGATGCCATGCCGTCATAATAACGTGGTATAGTCTGCGCTCTCTTGTTTACGTCACGTTGTTCCAGTCACTCACAGTGTTTACCGCTAGCTAGACTGTTTCAGGGATGGCTAATTGTGTAAATTCTACTTACTTACTTTCGTTATTTTCTTTCGTAAAATCACATGCATATCATAAAGAGCCTTGTCAGGAACATGCATGAGATAAAATAACTGTATGGAATCGCAGGCCGGAAGGCTCTCATGGCCTCATTATGTCATTAAACTTGCTCCAACACTTTTGAACTCACAAATACACACAATGCTATAATTAAAGACCGACGCCTAAAAACTTTAGAAAATAATCAGCTTAAAAAAAAAAAACCGTGATTATTTAGCCGTTGTAAAGAAAACCGAAAGTCACACGTATCCGCAACATGGTGTAACAATTGACGTGGCTTAGTAATCGCAACGTAACCTCTCGTCTCGTCGAGTCTGATGATATTGATATACAGATTTGATAGAATTTAGGTCTTGTTACAAAGGATTGAGGTTGCAGATTCTTCAAGTTTCCCTGCAGATATCATTGACTGGACTGTACCCGGAAAATATACTGCCTAACCATTCATCCAAAGCATTTGTTGAAATGTAAGTAGGAAATAAAGCAATAAACTTATAAAAACACTTTTTGGACTTTTGAACAAAAAACAAAAAGAATTTTACGATTTTAAATAAAAAATAAATGAACAAGAAATGGTGCAACTTTGAAATCCGACTTTTTTGCTGAGGTTTCAAAGTTAGGTAAAATTTTATTTTTAATTATCCATGTAACAAAATATGGGTTTTAGACTTGGACTATTAAGTATTCTGTGGTTTTAGTTAATGAAGAATGGCTTTAATCGCTTTAATAAGTTCTTAGTTTTTTATTTCGAATCTGTATCTAAGTATAGTTTAAAATTATGATTGTATTTGTACGGTCGTCATTATAATGGCAATGGGTTTTGCTGTAATAATATGAGATGAAATATCTCCGCAAAAAAGATGATAATATCGAAAGGAGAATTTCTGATGTGAGTAGTGATATTGAGTTAGAACGTATTTCCATAATATACAATAAATATTTATACATATTGATTACCTTACAATACTTTTTGACATATAAATTCATGCAATACTTACACGTCAGTTTAATAAAATATAAATTTTATTCCTAACAGCGCCATCTACCAAGACAGCTAACATACGCAACCACAATAGAACATTCTTGATAACAAAACAAGTTCAGTGGTAGCATGCCAGAGTTTAGTGGGTACATAAATTAAACGTTACGAAATAGATGTCGCCTAAACCAGTTATGAGTTTTAATACACTTCTCGACATGTGAAAATAAATGTTAAAAGTTATTTTCAAAATATATAGAATTATCTTTTCATTGGTTTTTCTGATTAACATATTTTTATCAAAAGTTATGAATGAGAAATTGTACCATCCGCAACCAAAAACTTATCTACTACTCGTTACAAACAAAATCCATTCTGAAAAAATTTGACAACAAAAAATCTACAAGCTTCGCGACGCAAAAATGCCAAAATCTTATGACATGAATTATTCGATATTTTGATTTTAGTTAATATATTTTGAACTAAGTTATTTAACATTAGCTTCCGCCCGCGGTTTCACCCGCGCGTGGTTATATAAATAATCTGAAAAAATTTGACAACAAAAAATCTACAAGCTTCGCGACGCAAAAATGCCAAAATCTTATGACATGAATTATTCGATATTTTGATTTTAGTTAATATATTTTGAACTAAGTTATTTAACATTAGCTTCCGCCCGCGGTTTCACCCGCGCGTGGTTATATAAATATCGGGATAAAAAGTTGATTGGTAGTTTAGTTAGGGCATGAAGGAAGGACAAACAAACACACTTTTGCATTTATAATATTAGTTAAGATTAGGATTAGTATTTAATAGCAAATTCCACTGCAAATTTTAAGGAATTCCACCACGGGCGGCTTGGTGCGGAGTGGAAAGTGGAATAATTGGTCCGTGGAATGTCTGACCAGACTTCATATAGATGTGAATACAACCTATATACCGAAACTGACCCACATTTTTTTTCTTTAATGAATTGCTTAGAATAAAATTATAATTTTGGCTATCGATGTTCCCAAAATACATCTATACTAATATTATAAAGAGGAAAGATTTGTATTTTGTATGTAACGAATGAACTCAAAAACTACTGGACCGATTTTGACGAAATTTGGTATAGAGAATCCTTAGACCCCAAGTAGTAACATAGGCTATAAATGATCCCAAAATTCCCACGGGAACGGGAACCACGCGGGTGAAACCGCGCCCGGCCTCTAGTTATTGTATAAAGATAACGCAGGGGCTCGATTTATTGGTCCGCGAGTGTATCTGGGTATATCCCTCACATGCTTATAAATTCATTTTATTACTGGACATTGTAATTACAGAGAACAGCTCGGTAGCGCAGGTGTTAGCGCATCCAGCCTGCGCCTTGAAGCAACTTTCGTAGTGATCGGTCAAGGGATAGTAAATTTACGTTAAATTCTACTAATATTATAAATGTGAAAGTATGTCAGTTTGTTTATAACTCTTTCACGCAAAAACTACTGCACAGGTTTGGATGAATTTTGATATCTAGAGACTACTTATTATCCCTATATTCCCACGGAAACGGGAACCACGCGGGTGAAAACGCTGGCGGCCGCTAGTTTATAATCTATGTAAGTAGTGTCCTTCTCTATGAGGACACAACATAAAATATTTCTAATTATAAAATATTTATAAATATAATATAAAATAGGTTGGGGAAAAGTTTCTTCGCATTTTTTAAGGAAATTCATAACATTTTTTAATATAGTTTATTTACATTTAACTAAAGTACCTATGTAGGTGCTATTTTGTTCGATAACGTTTTGCCATCTTGTAGGAATTGCTATAGAAATTTTGGGGCTTCTGATCAAAATACCGCGAAAAGTGGTTTTGGCAGTCCTCTCGTGATGTTAACCTGACACTGCCGAAAGAATTCTGAAGAGACCGAAACAGATGAAAATCTGAAGGTGCAAGGTCAGGACCATACGGCGGATGCATTAACACCTCCCAGCCAAACTCTCTTCATTTTTGCTGAGTGACTAAAGATGTGTGAGGTCTAGCGTTATCATGATGAAAAACCACACCCCTTCTGTTGATTAATTCCGGCCGCTTTCTCTCAACTTCTTGCTTTAATCTCAATAGTTGTTCCCAGTAGAATTCATCTGGAACCCCTACACCTAGAAGTCCTGCCTGGTGGTCTTCATCAGACATTTTTAATGTCCCCACTGCTGGGACACTTGCCTTCCTTATGGATGGATAAGGAGAACGGGTCATGACCCACCACGCGGGCCCAATGCGGATTGGTGGGTTTTAACGACTGCAAATTCAGCCGGGACCAACGGCTTAACTTGTCTTCCGAAGTACGGAGGAGCTCGAAATAGTAAATTTTTGGTCACCCATTCCGTGACCGACCATTGCGAAAGTTGTTTAACCTCACCAATCGCAGGCCGAGCGCGCGAACCACTGCGCCACGGGCTTCTCGAACGGAGGGCTCCTCCGCGGGCTGCCTGGTGGTAACAGCTCATAATGAATAATGCCCTTCCAATCCCATCAACCACACAGCATCACCTTGTTGCGAGTTAACCCGGGTTTCGCCAAAGTCTGTGAAGCCTCACCGGCCTTTGACCACGTTTTTCGCACGTTCTTGTCGTACGTGATCCACTTGTCATCACCAGTTCTCAGCTTCTTTAAAAATGGTTCGGTTTCATTAACATAATCAAATTTCATAAATTTAGAGTTCCTCATAATTTAAATATTCAGTGACACTATAGAATGCTTTTTCATTTAACCATCTATACAATGCTACTTTAAATCTATTGAGAGGTAATTCCTGTACTGATTTCGGTATTTTGTTGTACAAAGTTATGCACATCCAATAGCAGTTCTTTTTGAACCGCGTGCTCTTAGGACAAAATTCAGATACCAGTCTATCTGTATTTCTGGTGCTGCGTGAATATATATCTTTAGCTGTCTTGAAATAATGTAAATTTACATTATTTCGAGACAGCTAACAAGGTAGCGGTAAAATGCTTAGGGATTTGAACAGCGGTTTGCATGGTTCATCCGGTGGAGCTCCATAAATTGCCCTAATACATTTTTTTTTGCGCAATGAACGCCCTTTTATTGTCTGTGCTGTTTCCCCATATTATCAGTCCATAACGCAGCACGGACTCGATATAAGCATGGTAGGCTGTTAATGCCGTTCCCCTTGTTTCAACTCTTGTCAATTTATGAAGAGCAAACGAGAACCTGTTAATTCTTCCACAGACATCCTCAACATGCTTTTTCCAGTCTAGTCTGGAGTAAATTTCTACACCTAAAAATTTAACTGATTGCACACTTTTCAGAGATTTTCCACTACAGTTTATATTCCAATCATCTCTAATATTATTGAAATTCATATAATATGTCTTATCAACATTTATAATCAAATTATTATTATTCAGCCAATTTACTATTGATATTATAGTTTTATTAATGTCATTAACGTGTTCATTTATTGTCATTTTTTTATCTGTTGAAACAATTACAGATACGTCATCAGCGAATAAGATGCATGGGTGTTTGGTTACGTCTGCAAGATTATTAATGTAATTTAGATTTTTTATTTAATTTTATTAATATAATATTAAAATGTGGCGAAGGTAAATTGGACTAAAAATTTCTCAAAAAATTCTCTTAACTGTATGGTAGGTCGGTGGTGTGGGATTTCTAAAAGAGAAACCTGTGGAAATCTGTATGCATGGACCCTTCGCCACTGCATGGTGTCAAAGTATAATATTTTTGACTGCCACGTTACGTGCTGGGCAAGCTTAATGTCTGAAGATATAAAATGAACCTTATACACGATTCGAACATTAGGTGGGATTAAAATGCAACCATAAATCCTTAAAATAGACGAAAAAAGACGACACCGTGGCCCTTTATGCTAACATAGAGTAAGTAATCACTATGTATGCTAATATCGATGTCGTCTCACAGTGGAGCCGAGGCAGTCGTCTCCCATTTGACACTTCCAAGTGCAAAAATATGTCGTTCACTCGGGGACGGAACTTGATAGATACTAATTATAATGGTTAAAATTAATAGTATACGTGACCTTGGACTGACACTAGACAATAAAATTGACTTTCATCAGCATGTGACAGAACTGTATAAATCTGGGCGCATGAAGACAAATATGTTCTAAATGGTAAAAAGAGTACAGCGCAAATTTTGTCGCTGGCTGTACAAAAGAATGTATAGTTATTATCCTTTTTAATACCCATCTCTATTTGTATATACATGGAATGGTAGGTTTTGAAACGTTGCATTTCAGTATAATAAAGCTTCTAGTAGTGTACAGTTGTAAAATTACCGATGTCACGAGACATACGGCCATCAACGAAACACGACATTACACAGTCCAGCAATATTTGGTAGGTTCAGCCTTCTAGATCCGACACGCATGCCTCTGGATGGCCGAGAAATGATGGTGGCACCATGTCGTTCGCCCTCGCTTGTTGGGGAGACCGGTAACGCGCACGCGAAACGCAGCTCATGCTCCTATAGTTCGCGCCTTGATTCTTATCGCAAATATAACTTTGTCATTCATACAAACACTATGAAAAACAAAGTAATTTTTGCAGACGAAAAATTATAGTGGCATTTTGGCAATAATAATAATAGAAACTTTATTGCACACGATACAAAAACAAACGCATACAGATAAAATTACAAAAAAGAGGAACACACAATAGGCGGCCTTATTGCTACGTAGCAATCTCTTCCAGGCAACCTTGGGTGAGAGACGAAACCCTTCATGTGGGAGTTCGACTTGTTTCTCCCTGTTTTATTTGTTTTTTTACACGATACCTACAAACTATCTATGTGCACTGTAGGCGCGTCTGTGTCTGAAGCTGTTAGGTATTCTTACGTGAAACGTATTTTACACGACTTTATTCGTTTGAGCTTCCGGAAAATCCCTAGATAACATTTAACCGGAATAAAAACTATGTTTTAGTCCAGGCTATAGACTATCTGTCTGCACTATTTCAGCCATTTTTCGAATATTCAAATTTTCACATAAAAGTTACCTAGCTAATATACCTACTTTTGCGGAATTCGGTTAAATTTTTAGCACTTGAAGTAAATTTGAAATTATGTCACCTTAACACCATTAAGTATAAATTGTTTTACGTGCAAAATTACTACAAAAAAATTGTATTTTAATATAAATTAAATTTACACTTATATTATATGAACAATAATTCATGCTTCGGAAATGAAGATAGTGCGAAGTGGTCGACGGAAAGTTTTGTTATGTGAAGGATTTCAGTACTATTTTCATGCCAAATATGGCGATAACTGTATCTGGCGATACATGAATATTAGGAAAGCTGAAAAATGCAGTGGAACTGTAACAGTAATACAGGTTTATATTTTTTAAATAATCGCACTCTTGGCTTTGTAGATTTCGACCTCCAATTGAAGGATTCATTTCAGATTCATTAAAAATTCCAACGTATGCGAAGGATGGAATGGGCATCTGAACAAAAGCTTTAAGAGGAGACTTACGACCATAAGTCATATTTTGAAGATACTTAAGGAGGATGAAGCATTCACCGCAGTGAATGCGTTGACAGCAGAGCCGTTTAAGAAACGATCAAAGCCCGTCATCGAATGGTGTGCTTATATAAAGCATGTTTAAATGCAGCTCATGAATGATCAAATTAAGGCGGTACCCCCACCGAAAGTGGCGCCGCGTTGAATTTTATTTAATATCGTAATTCTAATTCACAATTTTTATTAAACTAAACGTGGAATTTTTAGAGCCCATTGTCTTGTATTTTTAGAAGGTAGAAGGTATTGCCGCTTGCTGCCTATACTGAGCTGGGCAAAGTTTTGGCATCACATTTTATAATCACACAAATAATTCATTAAACTTATTAGGTTCATTCATTCACTCTTTACATATCGATAAAAAAAAACGACTCTTTCAAGCACTACTGTCATATGTAATCCCCCTCACCCCCGGAAATATTGGTCGATCTAGTTTCCATACATTCTTCTTGGATTTCGTGTCCAGTGGATAATTCGTCCAAGGTTTACGTGTGCGTCAATGCGATAAAGTTGTAAAGTGTATACATGTCATTGCTTGTGACTGTACCTACAACTAAACAATATATTATATGTCGTGGATGAACGGAACGTCAAGTTCGAACCGGCTTGGGTGTGTTCGGATATTTGTAGTTGGCACCTCCGAGCGAGCTGTCAAGCGAGCCACAGGGCAACGCGACTGATTCACGTGCGTCTCCACAGAGTAACCTTTGACTGCACCGTTCGTATCGTGTGCGGCCAGCCTTATGGCTCATTCTCGCTCGCGTGTATGTCGCGAGGCGAGCCGAACTACGAGGCGAGGCGAGTGAGAATGGGTTATTGCGGTTGCCTACACTGTGTAACAAAGGTCTGCTCTGTGGATGTCAGTTGACATATGGCACTTTTAGAATTGAGACGGTGTCGAGCGGTCGTGTTGTTAGTGGCGTCCGACCTCACCGCGTTCCGATACAAATCCATTTGAATCTTTTCAATCGTTGATTATTTTGAAGTGTATGATTATTAAAGCTAGTAAATAAAACCTGTAGACTATATTTGCAGTCTTATTTCGCAATAATAATGGACGACGAGCTGTCAAGTGATGAACGCCCACGTCACCCTTCTACATCAGAAGTGGGATGTGACCGAAATGAAAATCAGCGTGAATCAACTTACAACGATGACGCAAAATGGCTGCTAATCATGGAGCAACAAAATAGAAACTTTTTGGCGCTAATCGAAGCAATGAAAAAGCCGTCAGTTAACAAAGAAATTCAACTACCTGAATTCAACCCGGAAAAAGAAAATACCGACGCGCGCGCATGGGTAACGACCGCGGATATGTGCATCACTGATCCAGACTTACAAGGTGCGTTTCTGATGATGACTTTGAGCCGTGCGCTTAAAGGTCAAGCTTCTGCGTGGCTGTCACAAGTAGCATTTCAAGGAATGACATGGACCAACTTTAAGGACCTTTTTACTGCCAGGTACGAGTGTGCTGAAACCTCAGCTGCTTTTCTCATTAATTTACACAACGGAAGACCTAAAGAAAATGAATGCTTGGCTTCTTATGCCGCCACGTTGATGGCATCCCTTATGTCCAAGTGGAAAAATCTTACGGTGGAACAGATTGCTGTATCGACGATCTTGTCACATATTTCCCAATTTGACCAACGAGTTCAGAAGCTGTCTTTCACGCAAGATATTACCACAAGGAATCGCCTGCAACAAGAGCTCACTGCTGTCTCTTTTATGAAACGGAAATCGTCTTATCCGGGCGATCACACCCATGACACGAAAAGACCTCGCTTGAACAATGAAGCCCCGATTATGAAGTGCTTTATTTGTGGCAAAATAGGCCACAAAGCAATACAATGTCGCTTGAGGAAGGGACCTCATAATCAAGATGCAAGACCGAAGACTCCTGTGAACATCAATGCACCTAGGAATACTTCTTCAGCGCCGTCTATCACCTGCTTCAACTGCGGTGCATTGGGCCACTTTGCGAAGAACTGTCCACGGAGGAGCGGCCAGGAGCGCAGCACTACCAGCGTAGCGGGGCCAGCTCAAGAGAAGCGAGTCAACGTTTGCACCATCAGCACGCCTTCGGGGACATTGCGCCATGCCGGTGAGCAGTTTCATTTTACATACGATTCGGGAGCTTAGTGTTCTCTTATTAGAGAGTCAGTTGCATGCAAATTCAGAGGAAAGCGTTGTAATAACTCCATTGTTTTAACCGGTATAGGACAAACTGCTATTCGTAGTACGGTTCAGATTAAAGCACTAGTTGAAATTGATCATATCCCAATTGAGATTGTTTTTCATGTTTTACCCGATACTTGTCTACAGTATGACATAATGGTAGGACACGAGGTGTTATCTTTAGGTTTGACTGTTAACATGACTGCAACTGAATTATCATTTTCTCGAACTAGAATAGTAAACTTTTGTGACATGACCAAATCTAGCATAGATTTCGATCTTATCGACACCGATGTACCATCAGAATTTAAGAACGATTTAGTACAGCTTTTAAAAACTTTTGAGAATTCTTCTACGACTGGTGTGCCCACTACTCGTGCTGACACCGACCCAATGATTATTCGTTTAAAGGATCCGAACAAAACTGTGTACCGACGACCCTACCGTCTCAGCCCAGCCCAAAGGAGTACGTTTTCGTTTTAATAGATGCCTTCACAAAATATGTTCTCTTGCACCACTCTCACCATATCGACACCGCTAGCAGTATTCGGGCTGTAAAACAAAGTGTAGCGTTGTTTGGCGCACCGATGCGCCTTATTGCAGACCAGGGTCGTTGTTTTGCCAGTCAGGAATTTCGTGGCTTTTGCGACTCAGTAAATATCAAGTTGCATTTGATCGCTACTGGAAGCTCGCGGGCCAATGGACAGGTAGAGCGGGTAATGTCTACTCTTAAAAACATGCTCACTGCAACGGAAACTTCCAATAAGTCGTGGCAGGATGCTCTTCCTGATGTACAGCTCGCACTTAATTGTACGATGAATCGCGTGACTAAGTCAAGCCCGTTAGAGTTGCTTATAGGTAGAGTGGGTCGACCGCTAGAGGTAATGTTAGCTGACGATATAGAGCCAGATGTGGACTTAGAACATGTTAGGGCTGAAGCAGTGACTAATATGGAGAAAAATGCTGACTATGACAAAATGCGGTTTGACAAAACAAAGGCTAGGATCGTTCCTTTTTCTGTGGGTGATTTTGTCCTGTTACAGAATGAGGAACGAAATCAAACTAAACTCGACCCCAAATTTAAGGGACCGTTTAAGGTCATCGAAGTTCTCGAGAATGACCGCTACACGCTTAAGGCTTTAAACTCGAAGCGCACATATAAGTACGCTCATGATCGCTTGAGAAAGATGCCTAGCAATGATGTTCCTGTAGAGACTAGTGACGTAGAAGATATAGAATCCACTGACTATTGTTCATAATTACGACAAGTTCAATGTTGATCTTGACTGTGTTATTTCAGTTTCATGTTAAGCTAAGATCTGTGTGCTATCATATCGCTCGATTTAGGCGATATGTTGACTGTGTTGCTCAATAGAGGCAAATTAAGGTTATCGTCACTCGATAGAGGTGGCAAGGTTATCGTCACTCGATGAAGGTGGCATGGTTATCGTCACTCGATAGAGGTGGCAAGGTTATCGTCACTCGATAGAGGTGGCATGAGTTGTTATCACTCGATTTAGGTGATAATGACGACAGTTTGAATTCGATGTAAGTGTTGATTGATGCAATTGATGATTACCTGTAGTGTGAATACTGGTCAATGGTTTCATTATTATTTTTGTAATGTGTTACTTTAAACTATGTTCTTTAATTACGATTAAATGGAGTTGTTCGTAAATAAACTAGTATAGTCTTGAATACTGTTGTTTAAATGAAAGCCCTATCATACCTGAAGTTAATCAGGATGGGCCGATACGAAATGAGGAGCTTTCATGCTGTTTTTGAATTTCTGTCTTTTCAGGTACATCACACTGGGACGTGTGATGTGTCAAGATGGCCGTGTCGTGGATGAACGGAACGTCAAGTTCGAACCGGCTTGGGTGTGTTCGGATATTTGTAGTTGGCACCTCCGAGCGAGCTGTCAAGCGAGCCACAGGGCAACGCGACTGATTCACGTGCGTCTCCACAGAGTAACCTTTGACTGCACCGTTCGTATCGTGTGCGGCCAGCCTTATGGCTCATTCTCGCTCGCGTGTATGTCGCGAGGCGAGCCGAACTACGAGGCGAGGCGAGTGAGAATGGGTTATTGCGGTTGCCTACACTGTGTAACAAAGGTCTGCTCTGTGGATGTCAGTTGACATATGGCACTTTTAGAATTGAGACGGTGTCGAGCGGTCGTGTTGTTAGTGGCGTCCGACCTCACCGCGTTCCGATACAAATCCATTTGAATCTTTTCAATCGTTGATTATTTTGAAGTGTATGATTATTAAAGCTAGTAAATAAAACCTGTAGACTATATTTGCAGTCTTATTTCGCAATAATAATGGACGACGAGCTGTCAAGTGATGAACGCCCACGTCACCCTTCTACATATATATAAGTGAAATTAATAAGATTAATTAAAATTCAGTATGTATGGGATTACATTCATTTATTAAGCTTCACTGATTCTAACTATCAAAAGAACAAAGCATTAAAAAAATTATTTCTATTTTACAGTGCTTGTGTTTTTTGTAATTAACATTTTCAAACTGAGCACAGCACATCATATGCCGAAACCTTGACTTCAACACCACAATACGACATATAGCATACTTTGTGACTGGGATGAATCTGAAATATGGAGGGGTTAAGATTAGTTATTACCCTAAAAAATTATAAAATTGGATTTGAACTAATTAAAATGCATTAATTCAAATACCACATCTCGTAAAGATGGTTTGTGTAATTAACACGTCAAAGATAGGATTATATTTCGTATTTAGCATAAGTATACCTAATTCTATTCAATTCACCGTTATTTTCTCAGTATACGCGCGTTGTTACAATTACTTGTGAATGTCAAAGAAACTACAATACAAGACCTTGTAATGACAAGAACTGTCAAGAAACTCGTCAAAAGGGCTATTCTTTTCTTCCAGTGATATTTGGGACAGAGGCGCTCGATTTCGTCAAAATTGTCCACTACTAAAATGAGACGAGAAGAAATAATAGCTCTTTACGAGTTTCTTTATTGCTTTATTTAACCGACTTCAAAAAAGAAGGTGATTATGAAGTCGTCGCTACAATAATATTTTTGTTAACCGATCACTCGAAGGCGGCTGAACTGATTGCCTACATCAGGATTGTTCCCAAATGACTCCAATTTTGTAAATTTTGAAATCGGTTAATTTGTATTCGTCTCAGTTACGCAGATGAGTTCTCTGTTCATAGACAGTTTTTATGTAAGTAGGTACCTATACTCGGACTCGTAATTAGATGCAAAAAAAAAGTTTGTATTGTATAAAATTACAGTTCCAATGTGCCCACTTTCTGTAAAAATAGTGACGTGACAAAATAATCGTTTGTGCAATTAACATTCAGTTAAAAATTGGTAATGTAATGATATTACAAACATTGGTTGGTATTAAATTAACTATTCAGAATGTAAATGCGTAGGTTTTCACTATGAAATCATATGAATGCTATTAATAAGTTATAATATAGTAAGCCCTATCCGCACACAACAGTCATTGCCGACTCAGAGCCGATACGTGCCGATTCTGTCAGTGTCAGTGAAAAATGATATTGTAGCATACATTTATAAGATACGACGCTATCCGTACTCGTCAGAGTCAGTGACGTTCATGGTTCAGTGCAGTTGTGTGTGGATAAGCCTTAAATGACTACAGAAGGCTTAATTTTTACGTTTTATAGTCTAACAAATCTAAGAAGTACCGTTTAACAGCTGTGACAGATTGAGGTTGGGGTCAAAGAAATATGTTACGCTAATATCCGATTCATACGAGGTATAGGATTTAATTTCTTTAAGTATAACAATCTCTTATAGTTTTTCGGATTTATACATTATGTCGTGGCCAAATCTTAAAATTTAACACTTTATAATGTGGCCGCATTATATTAAGCATTAAGATTATTAAACAGAAGTACAACAGAAACAGAAGAACAGATTAAGTATATAAGAAAAAACGTAAAATACTATGATTTGACCAGATTTAACTATTAAATTATGTGTTTTTACTGAAAGTATTATTAAATTTGAAAATATGGCTAGAAAAACAACGGTTCGTTATTAATTCGTACAATTATTCGTATATTTTTACCGATTACTTGTATACAAGTGAATTCATAGTGTCGCAACACTGCGGGAAGCGACCGACGAGGTGACTTTGCAAAGAAGACCAGAAAAAAGAAATTTTTGGTAAATATTGTTTATTTGGCTTTAATTAAAAAAGCCAAATAAACAATATATTGGTAGGATTTGAATTTTCATATTGTGATTAAGAATTTTAAATTTTGTGATTAAATGAAAATAGTTTCATAATTTCATAGCTTTACGATATTTTAAATTGAAATTTGTGTTTTACTCCTTTCCAAAGTTATGTTGGCTTGAAAAATATAAAACGACAAACGGAACTTCTTAGATAAATCTATAAAATAAAAATCGTTCTAAAATAAATATTTGAAACGACTCTTACCTTGCCTGGGACCAACGACCCTTGTTCCCATGCTCTGCCTATGTAAAGAAATTCACCACAGGTAGTCCTGCCTGCAGGGATAGCGTTCTCAGGAACTGAGCCGTTGCACCCTCCTACCCACTTGACTGTATTTGGGGCAGCGCAGCATACCTTAAATAAAGAATGGCACAATCCATGAAGAAAGGTTATTTGTTTAATTGTTTAATCAAAATATCTTCGTAGGTTTCGAAAAAAAAAATGTCATGTGATTTATGATTATTTGGATTATGTGAAAATTAAACCAAGTTCTAATTAAGTGTCTGCACTAATTTCTTCATCTTATTGTGTGAGGATTAGTGGTCACCTCTGGTGTCAGAGTTTATTAAGCCCTGTGACTGCACTATGATTAATGAAATCATTGTTAACGAACGAATTTCTCAACGACATCGATCGGGGATCTGTGGCCTAGTAGGGTAACATAACATCACTTGTACCAGACTCAGAACTTAGCAGATGTTGAAAAATGTTAAGATAATATTGTAAAAAAGACGGCGCTATAAAACGCGATATACCTACCGTCTTATAATCAACATTACTTAAAATATTCGCTGACTGTCTCTGCCCATCTGAGATTAGTAGCCTAGATATATTTATTAATTTAAGTAACCAAAATAATTACGGATGTGGTCAAAACCAAGACAATCCTATCTATTAGAGACGTTATTGAATTTGACTGACTATGCTAAAAGTATTGCTGTAGCTACCCTTATCTACTCTATTTATATGGGGGCTTAGATGGGGACGTTGGAAGAGCCACTGGTGAAATAAGTCGCACGGCTGAGTACGATGAAGAGCTAGAGAAATCGGCTTTGACTATACATTTTTACAGTCCTATGACCTATGTTTACATGAGAGAAAACTCGGTCTATGTTTACCACATGTTAATACTCTATTTAAATGGTTTTCTTGTTTAGATTGCGAGCCAGGTTTTACAAAGGAATCACTCAACACAATTTGCGAAATTACTAAAAGAAAACTGACTTTTGATGAAATGAAAATAAGAGAAGAGGCAGAATTTGTAGGCAAAAGGATATGTAAATATGGAAAACGACTTGTGTGATGATAAGATAGAAATTGCTAAAGAAGTTCTTGTTTTTGTATGGTAGTTGCTGTAAATGGATACTGGAAACTGCCTGTTGGTTTTACATACGTCACCATAATTGCACTTTTAATATTCTCAATTGTAATCGAAGGATTACTATAAAAAAATTATAAATTCAGAACAGACCGGGAAGCTATGGCCTCTTACTTGTGAAAATGATGATATAGCGGTACTTTACTTTCTCTCTCGGGCAGTTAGAACTTGATCAGTGTTTCTCCCTCCCACGAGGGTCCGTGGATGTTTTTGCTTAACGAAAAAATTTCTATCGCGCCTAAACTAGGCATTTCCCTTAGATAGGGAAACATTCCGAAAGCAATAAATAATTAATAAAAGTAAAGTGTTTTAACTTGGAAGGTACATGTACTATTGTAATAGTATGTTAGCCTATACGTCTCCCTACATTGAGAGAGCATAAAATGTGACAGTCAAATTGGTGAATTCTTATAATTAGCTATCTCTTCGATTTTAAGGGTTGAGGTAGATCGTCACTTACTCTGGCGCCGCTAGTAGAAATAAATCATTTACTCAGTCTCAAGGAATTTAATCAAAATCATTAAGTATTTTCCGCAAAACAGGTTTTAAAACGTATTTTTGTTAATCGTTTATTTACAAAACAATCTGACCATTTACACAAACCTAACTTCTTACCTATACTTTTTGGCTAAAATATTTAAAAAGTACATTAGACTATATCTTTAGAAATTTGCGCAAAACAGTAAACCGCGTGGGGCCTACAACCGGGGATAATATTAAAAATTGGTGGCTCCTTAGGTCACTAGTAATTTAATCATTATGGTCCCAACTAATTAAAACCAAATCTTTATTTTTTGAATTTTTCTAACAAACTTAATCGTAAATTCGATGTAATGCAAACAACAGTACCGCTCAACTTTTTCAGAATTACTCGGAACGCCTTTTTTGACAATTTATGTGTCGGCTGATAGAAAAATAATACTGTCTTACTATCGCACTTCATGAATCCACGTAGGTATTGTTTTTTCTGAAGTGATTTTTATTGCACTCAAAGCCATTTTCACATTTAATTACTAATTGTGTAAATAAATCCAATTTAATTAATTTAAACTGAAACCAAAGAAATTACAATATTCTGACTTTACTAATCAAAATTATTATTTTAAATTTATACTCTTTTACACTATGATCTTATTTTTAAAAAGATTATTATGTAAAAAGCGTTGAATCTATGGAATTAATAGATACTACGTACTAGTACTTAATAATTCCATGGCTGAATTTACCTGGTACAAAGAGTATACTTGGTATTGGTTGACATGACATGCCATGCAGAAAAGATAAAATAGTAAACAAATAACTGTCATTGCGATATTTAATAATAAACTACAGATTTTAATTAGTTTGAAACAGAGATTTTATGCTGTGAGAAGTAGCGGGGGCTGTTGCTATTTAAGGAGTTAAAGGTAAATTTTCTAATGGATAGTGATTATCATTATGTTTTGCGGTGAGTTTTTTATTGTCAGCTGTACCACGATAAGTTCGCAATGTTAGCGATAATATCCTTTTGCAATAATATACTGATTATAAATCGTAACTTTAAATTCTTATTGTCAGTAATGCATGGGTTTTGATTAACTGGAATCTTTTATAAATAAATAATAATACTCTAGAGAGTCTCTATTTTCAATATTTTCCCCGGCTCTAGGCCTCACGCTGTATAATTTCGATCTAAGTCCTTGAAAACAAGTACCTTGATTCATTTCTATTGGCGGCGCTAGTAACGTGACGTACGACCAAGGTTTCCTCGGAAACTATAAAAAAGCCTACCAACTGAACCAATCGATACCTAATGTAAAATTATATCGTGGACAACACTATTTTTAACTCGCACATAGACACATCAACACAATATGTATTTTTTTTTGTTACAACTTCGAGCCGTCATTGTGTATCTTGTACATTCTAAATCTATGCAAAATATCATTGGTGTAATTGAGATAGCGGTAAGCCACCTGATTTAATATAATAAAATCCAAAGTAATAGGTACACACCTCAAACTCTTGCACTCTAATTTCTTTGCCTCCCCATGGTATGTAGGCGGCTTTGTCATCAATAGCCAGTTTGCCGAGAACGAGGTCTCCTTGGTAGAAGCACCTGATGAGCCACAGGGGACTTCCATTATTAGCTTCCTTGCCAGCGACGACTGCTTTAGGTGCTAGTTCTATTGCTGAGCAAGTGTTCGAAGGAATCCATTCCAGCGGAGTCTTGGGACAATCGCCTGAAAAATTCAGAATATGATTTTTAAGACAATTTGTTTGTAGAGGATTTACTTATATAAATAACAGATACAAAAATATTTCTAACACTCTTATGAGATACTAGCGGATATAAATACATATGATTAATGATGATAATTTTCGCGTATTGTTTGAGAAACAGCTACTAGGCATCGGTTGTAATTAAAAAATCCGACTTCAAAAGGTAACAAATAAGCCTTTTGGAGACGGTGTCAAGGCATTCTACATTGCACTTCTATTACATTTATTTTTCTTTCTTGGCTGGCACCGACTCCAAAAGGCTTATTTGTTACTTTTTGAGATCGGTATTTTTTAAAGTTAGAATTAGTCCCGTACGCAAGACAAGTAAAAGAAACGACGATGGAACAGGCAATATTTGACACCGCGCCATCTATGGCAGCGTTAGATACTTATTCCGCGCATTTGACGACCTGTTTAACGCAGTGGTACTAAACCCACCTTCTGCGACAGAGGTCCCGGGTTCGATCCCCGCACAAGACAAATAAATATTTGTGTGCATGAACATGCCAGTTTGTCTTTGTCTGGGTTTTTAGTTATATATATTATGTATTTACAAAAAAAAGTATAAAAGTATGATTATCCGTTATCTAGTATCCATAACACCAGTTCTTCATAAAACTTAACGTGGGCTAGATAATTGGTGTGATTATATGCAATTATTTATTATTATTGTTAATTTTTTTATGGACCTAATGCGGGGTAATTTATTACTGGTCTGGTTTTCAAAGCGCAATTATGTTTAACAATCGTTAAATTGTTAAATAATGATCTATGGAGGCCACCAAGGTCAACATTTTGGTTGCCACCCCATCCCAAAACTTAGCAAAAGTTGCTTCACCGCTGCAGTAGCAGGCTACACCTCTGAGACACTTTTAATGATTAAAAGCTAAACAACTGGAACTATTGACCAAATTTACTACGAGTGCCTGAAACATTAACTTTTTTGGAAAAAAATAGTTATTCTTTTGATCTACAGCACCTTCCACAAATCTTTAAACAATTTTAAGCTCAGCGACATAATATGCATTTATAGGAAGAAGATTTACATGTATGGCTGCTGAGGATATCTCTGTGGCGGAGGGTACCTACTATCCGGGATATTGGTGTTACTTTCTTTAAACCAGCCAGGAGTTGATTTTTGAAATGTGTACTTCAACTATGACAATTTTTAAAGTGCTGATTACAAAACAATATTCTGATTCTAGATTCTTCAAAACAAACAATCTTCATCTAGAAGTTAAACAGATTATTAAAAAAATACTTACATGGTCGCATTTTTATGAAGGCAGTGGGGTATGAAACCTGAGGAGACGCGTGGGACCACTGTTTTCGACTGGCGAAAATTAACTGACTCCGATGCTGTCATAATAACGTGTTATATAGTCTGTGCCCTCTTGTTTACTTTCACGTTTTTCCGGTCACTCTTGATAACTAGGCTGTTTCAGGAATGACTAAACGCATTTAATTAAGTTCAACATACCTACTAAAGTTCTGAAAGCACGTGAAGTAAATTTAACGATTTTTCATTTTATGGACGTTTTTCAAGGTCATTGTCAATTCATGACGTAAAGTAACTGCAACCCACTACCTTAAAAAAGCTAGGTAAGTATATAATTTTTGGGGGTGCTCAATCACTAAATCGGTTAAATTACTAAGTACCAAGTCTCTGTTATTTCAGTTGACAAACCCATTATACTGATATAAACTATTGAGAGTCATAAAATCAACTAACGCCAGGTTTTAGCGCAGTTTTGTTTCAAACTTACCACGCGATTTTGTACTACGAATCTCTGTAAGTAAGCTTGTTTTTTGACGGAAGTTTAGTGACGTCTTCGCTCAAACATCGCCACTTAAGTGTGAAAAGTGTCAAAATGTGGCAACTTTCATAAAAACAAAACGCAAACAAAACATTCCTAAGACATGATGGTTTCTAATAGATTGTAGACCCGCTGGGCTAAAGCCAACAGATCCCTCGCCGGTAGACCATCCAATAGTGGGAATTTTGAAATCGCCCATAATCACGACATCATCGACAAGACCTAATACTTTGCTTGCATTGCTTTGACTGTATCTAAAAGTAGGAGTATGCAGGAGGTACGAATATGTAACAGGTATGATAGAAGTATGCATGCATGAGGTATGCAGTACAGATAGCATTTTTTCTTTTACGGGTAGGTATTTCTAGTAATAGTAATAGTGACTCACAGGTCTTCACTCACTCACTGCCCAAATTGTACATCCTGTTTGATTTAATCATTCTCACAATGCATGGTGTGAGTGGTGTCCTATCTTACTTTTGACTGTAGAGTACGGTTCCCCGACATTATTTCTCCCTATTATATAAAGTTCCATTCGCATTATTCCCCAACTTTTCTATTACCAATTGAACAATTTCTTAAAAGGTTTTTCACCCATTGGAATTTTTCCGCAATATAAATTGCCAGTCCCATTTTTTTTCAAACTGGGTACTTACAAGTATACTCCGGGATTATCTGATGGACTGTGACTACGATAAGACTGAAATGTTATCTCATAGAGTTATTTAATTTTTACAAACTCGAAACATTAATAGATATTTTACACCTATTTTAGTATTATTTTATACAATTTATCTATATAAAAATATATGCTCAAATAGTAGATAAATAATAATAGCATATGCATATCCAATCATATACTTAAATTCTATATTTATTCATATACTTATATATAAAAAAATACAATTTAACTGGCTCAATCGATTTTTATTTGTCAATGTTAGTATTGTAACTAATATCTCATTTTATCTGAATATTTTGCGTATACTATGCAAAATTGTTTACGTTATCGAGACCTTTATTTTGTCATTGCCACTATTTTGGTTATCGCCGCTTGTTAATATTTTATTAAACGAGAATCATTACGAGAATCTTAACACATTTTTTTAACTAGTACGGGCAGTAAAGGATCTTTATGTTTTTGTACCTACTTATACTGATTTAAGTTGAACAAGTGTGTTGGAAAACATAGGCATATTAACTTATCTGCATTAAGGTACGTTGGGGTAAGAACGGATCGGGGAAAGATCAGATAATTCAAATAACTCCCAAACGCGGCAATATTTTTTAATGCTGGCAACATAATCATAGACTATATTTTATTCTGCCCCTCTCCTCAGTCTGCGGTAGTCGCTGCAATAAGTTAGACTTGTTTATTTAGAAAAAAGTGAAACACTATCTTTTCGTGCCACCAACGAAGATCCGACCTTCCCCCAGACTACATTTTTTCAATTTTATGGTGAGTATTGTTCTTTTTCTATCATATTTTGAGTGTGAAATCATTTCAAACTGATAAATGCCAGCGTAAGATGGCTGTAAGCTGAGATCCGGTCTTGATCCATGTGGTTGAAGGTCGGATTAGTATCATCCGAACTTTCCCTGTTGTAAAAACGTCAGCAATTGTCAAACTTTTAATCGGGACTACTTGATCTAAGTACCAAGAATCAACAATAAATATTTTACTTTATTTTTATTAAAACTACTTATTCTGTTATTCATTACGCTTGGTTTATCTTTAAAGCTTTGATATTAGCAGCGTTTTTTCCTAAAATAAAAACGCATATTATTTGAAACTTTATAGTTTGAGATAGGCTCATTTGTTACCAGTCGTTTCTCTCTCTTTACAGCATTATCTAGCCATAGAACGCTTGCACATCTGACGTCACATCAACTCCCCCTTCCACCGGGCAGGCATTGCGAGAGCGATGCACGCTTAGTGCTTATCTCAAACTGCTTTCTTTTTCCTCAAACGGGGAAGCTCATTCATCATACCTGATGTTAAGTATTGATAAGGCTGAAGATGGAAGCGATCCTCTCCCGGAATCCTCAATCACTGAGGAACTGGCTATCTAATCTTTAACTGCCGGAACACAACAATGCTGAAAACATTGTTGTTATGGCGTCAGACTTAGATAAGATGGTGGTAGCTAGCCAGGCGGACTTACAACAAGTCCTACCACCAACCAAACCGAATACAATATGTACCCCCGCTGGGAATCGAACCCGAGACCCCTGGGTCTGATACCGGTGGTTGTGCCACTAGACCACAGAGGCAAACGGCCAAAAAAGGCCTACTTATAAAGTTTCAAAAACGGTCAAGTGTTTAATATTTATTAACTAGGTATAAAAACGCTATCTAAGACTGCTTTCAACAGTTTTCATTTTAAAAAAAATATTTAACTTAAAAATACTTAATTTTGTACACATCGTTATCGTTTACTAACCCCACCTTCTGCGCCATAGGTCCCGGGTTCGATCCCCGGACAAGACAAATATTTGTGTGCATGAACATGTCTATTTGTCTTGGTCTGGATGTTTAATATGTATATTATGTATGTATTTACAAGAAAAAGTATATAAGTATGTTTATCCGATAACTAGTATCCATAAAACAAGTTCTTCATGATACTCAACGTGGGCTAGATAATTGGTGTGATTGTATGGAAATATTTATTTATTTAATATTTATCGTTATACTTACAACCTACCATTTATTTAGAAAAAAACTTATAATAAATAGCGGTATATCGGTTTGATTTTTTTTTTAACTTATGTGTATTAATTGATATTTATATAATTAAGTACTTACTTACTTTCAGGCGTGTCCAAAATTACATTGTATTTTATAAAAAAATGTTTTGATTAAAGTGCCGTTACACATAAAGCAAGTTGATTATTAATAAATATAATTATTATTAGTAAAGAGTGCTATTTTGTATTACGTATTTTATTTATTAACATAAGCGGCGGCTAGGACCAGAAAAGCTGAAAGTAAACTATCATACAAGCCAATTTGTATAGAAAGTTTGAGAAACATAATTTCTTCATTTGTCGTTATGATTATTTTATAAATCTTAAAAAAATATTGTTGTAACTGTTCTACCTAAACTACTTAGTTTTTTAGTAATTGCTTTAGTATATTCATAAAAGGGATAAAACCGGATATTTCTGTAATGAAAACCTTACGTTTTGAGCCACACAGTAGTCCGAACTTACCCTGCTATGGTCCGATCTTTATCTGGTATTTGGATTAGCAAACCTAATCTTTACAAAGGTATAACTTGGCAACCTCTTAAGTAAAGAAAATACAAAAATACTGATTAACAGTAAATTTATTCCTGAGCAACAAATGCTCAATTAAATTTGAACATCTTATATAGGAAATGAGGGAAAAAAAAATTGCTGCAACCTCTTTAACTAACTGAAAAACAGTCCGGCCTTACCCCAACGTACCTTATATGAATCGTTGTAGATCTAAAAGTGGTAATACCAAAATTGTGTAATTAATATTAATTGTTTATTCTACAAATGTTTCTCGGCCCATTTCTTTACAATAAAGTCAATAAATTAAATAAAATATATCACCTAAACCGACATGAAGTTAAAAACGCTGTAATTGTATGGATAAAATTATTGTGTTTTGATGAAATTGAAATATTTTTGAAAATATGTAGCTAAATTAACCAATAATTCCATAATATAATATTTTATGTAATAATACACACCCTCTCCACACACACTCACACACACTCAGTTCACACACCATGAGAGGACATCTCCACACATAACTTTTTGGCAGATTTTACTTTTTAAGGTTGAAATGCTTTGTTTACATCTATATTTTTGTATCAAAAAAAGAGCGCTGCACCTGAGATACAGTGTAAACTAGGTCAGGTGCAGATGTCAATTTCCAGATCTAAGATGTACTTAATATAAGAAAATTAATCTATATTTTTGTAAGAAAAATGTGCCAATAAATAAATTATTATTAATTTATTATTATTATTACATCCCTTTAGTCCCAGATCTTAGGACCACGCGGACGAAGTTGCAGGCGAAAGCTAGTACCTAATATAAAATAATGAAAATTTGGTGTTTTGTAGACATGTTCGATAAAATCCTCGAAAAGAGATTACCTATACTATATAATTTAATAAATATCAACAGGAAAATTCCTGTTGATATTTATTAAATTTCGAGTCAGAACATATTTACAAAATATAAAAACTATTTATAGATTTAGTAAGTAGGTACCTTTCAGTTATCCTGTTAACTGTTTTCAGGAATACTAACTATTACTGCTGTTATCCTGTGAACATTATAAATCAAAAAGTATTGTAAGGTCAACCTAAAATGCAAATATTGCACGATTGTGCGTAAGAAAATGTATTCTCTTCGTAATAACGCCATCTACCGAGCTAACACATGCAGTTACAACAGAACATTCGTGAGCACAGAACAAGTTATGAGTTTGAAGTAGAATATTTAGCGGGTACGTAAAGAAAACGGTGCTAAAAAGATGTCGCCTAAATATTTGTTCAAAACCTCTATTTAAAAATACAAAATAAAAACATTGTATCTCTATAACTAATATACTTCTCGATCTGTAAAATAATTAATTGTATTTCATTTTATGTTAATTGTTTTACTAGGTTAAGATTACAATTGTTTTTTAATATTGCTGTGATATGGATCTATTTCCGAAATAAAACAATATTTATTAAAGTAAAAATAAACCTTTTTGAGTCGGTGCGGTGCCACCGTAGACAAAATAAAAGCATACCTATAAATGCAATGTAGAATGCTTTACTTTTTGAAGTCGATTATTATTTGTTTTATAAAAAAGTTTTTCATATTTTGTTATGTTTCATTTGGTGAAAGGTTGTGGCAGGATAATGGTTGTTGTGGGACTTTCTGCAACCGCTGAGCCATAAACCGTTTGGCTTCTACTGATTTTTTTTCTTCTGTATGAAGACAAATAAAGTGATATTTAATTATGAAATTGTAGCATGGTGAGCTAAAAATAATATTTCCTGTTAATTTTGCGGTTACTTTTCCTACTAATTGGTTGAATTGTTTTTCACCTAAATCGACATTTCGAATTAAACTGAAATATTTCTTACCTATCATTTTGGTTTTCGTATTTAAGTAAATGATTGTCTGTACCAGTAGTTTTGATTTTAGTCTTTCCACTCCGACCCATTGAATAACCAAATTACGCCTGAAATTAATAACCTGTCTGTAGAAATAGATTAGATATTTGCACAGGATATTTTTGTTAATATGACCAAAAATGACGACAGTTGCTAGGTAACGAAACCAGTATCCTAGGCAACTATCTCAGATAGCCCTTATTTTTTGTTTCGTGGGGAAAGTATCTATATCTAGAGATAGGTTATTAATTTCGGCCGTTAGTAGGTATGTGCCATTTGCCCGCTTGCCTCTGCAATTATGAAAACCCAAGTGGATTGCTGAAAAATTTATTTAACTATACACACACACATCACATCATCAGCCTGTGGACGTCCACTGCTGGACATAGGCCTCTCCTAGCTCACGCCTATTGTCAACAACTATACAATTTATCTAAATTAAAATACCTCCAATACATACCAATAATTATTTTATATTTTTGAGGAAATTCATATTTTTTTGGTTTTTTAGACATTTCTAGACTTGGCTTAAAACTGAAGCTGAAAACTATGAGACACTAATACGAAAATAGAGGTATTAGTTTAAACCTCAATTTTATTTTAGATCACGTTTTGTAGTAACGCCAAGCAAGTTCAAAGAAAAATAAATCTCTGAAAATTTTTCGCGGTTACAAAATACGAAAATTCATCCAAATCTTTGTAAACGACATTTTTATAACCTTATTCATGCAGGTATAGTACTAAAATGTCACCTATACAACAATAAAAATGTAATCAAACGCCATGTCAGAGTTTGCATTTATTTGTAACATGCGAGGGCATTCCATATTTTTGTAGCAGATTTGATATCTCCCTAGGGAAATACCGAGGCACTAGGCTTGCACGGCTTTCGGTGTGGGATTAAACTACTTGTATAGTGTGAACTATGTGAATTTGTGTAGAGTGTATAAATTAATAAAAACTTTAACATTAAAACGTTACTCTCTTTTGTATAAGTTCATAACCCTTTGTGATTTATCGTGGTTTCTTCGTATCCAATAATTAATAATAACCGTTCATAATAAAAGTCGTAAAAGTAAAAGGCGACTAAGGGACTCAGCCTTCAGGAGACGGGCAGCAGCGTCTCCTACAAACTTGGCCATACTGCGATCGCCAACCCGCTTGCCAAGCGTGGCTACTAAGGCAAACCCCCCCCCCCCCCCCCATTATGAAAGGACCCAATAAAAATCGGCCCCCAGTTCCCGGCAGCCCTGCTATTCCTGGCTATGACAGCGGCCATGGTAACGGCAGGGCAGGGGGTGCGAAGAATCCCCGGGCTACGTTAGGCTGTCACAAACAACGGACACTGCACCTGGCAACATATAACACGCGCACACTGCGAACTGACGCGAAGTTAACAGAGCTGGAAGAAAGTATTGGCAGGTTACACTGGGACATCATAGGATTGTCTGAAGTCCGAAGAGAGGGAGAGGACTCGATAATTCTCAATTCCGGTAACCTGCTATACTACCGGGAGGGCGACCAACAGTCCGTAGGTGGTGTCGGTTTCATCGTCCACAGGTCCCTTGTCAACAACGTGATTTCCATCGGAAGTGTGTCCACCAGGGTAGCGTACCTGATACTCAGAATATCCGAACGGTATTCGCTGAATGTTATACAGGTCTACGCTCCGACCTCGACACACCAAGATGACGAAGTGGAGACTATGTATGAGGACATTTGTAGAACCATGCATAGTCACAAAACCCACTACACCGTTGTGATGGGGGACTTTAATGCTAAGTTGGGGAAACGTTGCGGTGACGAGTTGAGAGTGGGGCAATTTGGAATTGGGCAACGGAATGACAGAGGCCAGATGCTGGTCGACTTTATGGAGAAGGAGAACCTCTTCATGATGAACTCCTTCTTCAAAAAGCCGGAAAGCCGAAAGTGGACCTGGATCAGTCCAGACGGTAAAGTCAAAAATGAGATAGATTTTATCATGTCGACGAAAAAGCAAATATTTAATGATGTCACTGTGATCAACTCCGTCAAGATGGGATCACCGAATGGTACGTGGCACGTTGAATATCAACGTGAAGCTGGAAAGATCGCGGCTGATAAAGTCTACGCTCCGACCATTACCGGCCCATATCCAAACCCCCAAGAGCTTTCAACTCGAGCTCCAAAACCGCTTCGAAGCCCTTGAGAACAGCATAGATGTGGACGATCTACACAACACGGTGGTGGATACTGTCCGTACGGTAGGGTCCAAGTACTTTAAGACCCGCCGTCCCAAATTAAAGAAACTCTCCGACCACACACTCCTACTCATGGATCAGAGACGTGAAATGAGGCTTCAGAACTCAGCGGATGCTCATCGTTATCGGCAGCTAAATAGGCAGATCTCTAAGTCTTTGACAAGCGACCTTCGCCAATTTAATACGAACCGTATTAAAGAGGCTATTGAGCGGAATAAAGGGTCCAAAGTGTTCGCTAGAGATCTGTCTATTGGGCAAAGCCAGATGACGAAGCTGAAAACTGACGACGGTCGCATCATTTCTACGCAACCTGAAATCCTGAGGGAGATCGAGAGTTTCTATGGACAGTTATATTCCACGCAGACACCTGTTGAAAGCAAGGCTAAAGACCCCAGAGCCAAGTTTACCCGTCACTTCACCGAAGATATCCCGGACGTCAGCCTGTACGAGATTAGTATGGCTCTCAAACAACTCAAAAACAACAAAGCAGCGGGTGATGACGGAATCACTACAGAACTTCTGAGAGCGGGCGGTAAGCCGATACTCAAAGTCCTCCAGAAGCTTTTCAATTCCGTCATTGTCGAGGGCAAAACGCCGAGGGCATGGAATATAAGTGAGGTGATTTTGTTCTTCAAAAAGGGAGATAACACCCGTTTGAAGAACTTCAGACCCATCTCACTTCTAAGCCATGTCTATAAGTTGTTTTCGAGAGTCATTACGAATCGTCTCGCTCGCAGGTTCGACGACTTCCAGCCTCCCGAACAAGCCGGGTTCCGAAAAGGCTTTAGCACCATAGACCACATCCATACGCTGCGGCAGGTTATACAGAAGACCGAGGAGTATAATCTGCCACTTTGCTTGGCGTTTGTGGACTATGAGAAAGCCTTCGATTCGATAGAGACCTGGGCGGTGCTGCAGTCTCTCCAGAGGTGCCAAGTAGTCTATAGGTATATCGAGGTGTTAAGGTACTTATACGAACATGCCACCATGTCGGTCCGATTACAGAATCAGAGCACAAGTCCCATCCAACTGCAGCGAGGTGTGAGACAGGGAGACATTTCTCCGAAACTGTTCACAGCTGCGTTGGAGGACATCTTTAAGCTCTTGGACTGGAAAGGACTCGGCATCAACATTAATGGCCAGTATCTGACACACCTTCGTTTTGCCGATGATATAGTCCTTATGGCTGAGACCTTGGAGGACCTGAACACAATGCTCGAAGATCTCCGTAGTGCTTCCCAAAGAGTGGGTCTTAAGATGAACATGGATAAGACGAAAATTATGTCTAATTCCCATGTTGTACCCACTCCAGTTCACGTTGGGAACACTACACTCGAAGTTGTTGACCACTACGTTTACCTTGGACAGACAATCCAGTTAGGTAAGTCCAACTTCGAGAAAGAGATCTCTCGTCGAATCCAACTCGGTTGGGCAGCATTCGGTAAGCTCCGTAAAATCTTCGCGTCCAATTTACCGCAGTGTCTCAAGACGAAAGTCTATGACCAGTGTGTGTTGCCAGTGATGACTTACGGTAGTGAAACGTGGTCGCTAACTATGGGTCTGATAAGAAAACTCAAGGTCACCCAGCGTGCAATGGAGAGGGCTATGCTCGGCGTTTCCCTACGTGATCGAATCAGAAATGTGGAGATCCGTAGGAGAACTAAAGTAACTGACATCGCTCGAAGGATTGCTCAGCTGAAGTGGCAGTGGGCGGGACACATAGCGAGAAGAACCGATGGCCGTTGGGGCGGAAAGGTTCTGGAATGGCGACCGCGCACAGGACGACGCTCCGTGGGTAGGCCTCCGACAAGGTGGACCGACGATCTGGTGAAGGTCGCGGGAAGCCGCTGGATGCGGACTGCGCAGGACCGATCGTTGTGGAGATCCTTGGGGGAGGCCGATACCCAGCAGTGGGTGTCATGTGGCTGAGACGACGTTAATAATTCACGATCAATCGAAACAAATTATCTACTATGATTTCAGGTTAAAATAATGGACGGAGCATTGACATTTATAACAAGTTTATTCACATTACTTAAACATGAAACCGCATAACTTATTTAAAAGAACAAATTATACCTAATTAGAATGATGTGACTTTTTACAGTTGATCCAATACGTGCTAAGATAGTGATACTTTGTGGTGATATATTCATCTGAACTAGTTCTTCCAGTACCTATTAATAATCAACGTTATCAAAAACCGTTGGATGCACTGCTCAGGTCGGTAAAGTTTTTCACGATAGATTTGAGAGGTGATCGCGCGTTAGAACAACTTGTGACTCAAGTCGATTTCGTCTCTTAAAATAATTAAACGATTTTATACAATCACCACACCAATTGTCAAGTTTTACTCGTGGTCCCACTGGTTTGTTCTCCACTCAAAAGATAATTTTCTTCCCCGTAGACCCACTGCTCATGAAATGTCCTACTCAACCGTTCGAATAATATTTAAGTAAAAGTACCAGGAATACATAGCTAACCAGGAGTTATTTTTTAAATGTTTCGAGATTTTATATGCAGCAGCTTTCAATAACTCCTAGTTGGTTATGCGGCCCTGGTACTTTTCGTTCAACATTTTTCTATTTTTCGTATACCAAGCAGTGGGGGTCCACGGTTAAAAGCATTATTACTCGTGGATTACCAGGACGACAAAGCGGTGGGAACACGGGTAAATGTGGTATTGTCGTTTCAATTATCCGTAGACCTACTGTAGCGCAGTGGGACTACGGGGAAATAAAATTACTCGTGGTCCCACCAGGGGGACAAATCGGTGGGACTACGGGTAAAGTCTGCAATTGTCTAGCACAAGGTAAGTTACATAAGAACTTGTGTTATGGATACTAGATAACGGATAAACTTACTTACTTACCTATATACTTTTTTTTGTTAATACATACATAATTATATACATATTAAAAACCCAGACCAAAACTAATAGATAATGTTCATGCACACAAAGTTGTCTTGTCCGGGAATCGAACCGAGAGCACAGAAGGGGGATACCTTTACCCAAGTACCCCTGCGCCAAACAGGTCGACAAAAATGACTAAGTGATACCTTAGTTTTCGATAACAAATAAAAGCTATATTGACTAACTCTTACTTAGGGTACTGTTAATTTGTAAAAACGTGTATATGTTAACGGAAATGTTTATTTTATACATTTCCTAATACGATATTGGAATTATATACAATTCCGAGGAAATTTATACATTTCCTAGGATATCTATGCATTAAATAGTTTTTCAAACAATATTTTATACATTTCCTAAATAGTATCGGAATTGTACACATTTCCTAGGATTTGTATACAATTCCTGGATTTCATACATTTCCGGTAACATATATAAAAGCATTGGATCATGAGAACGGCGTAGGAGATGACTCTCCCGGAAAAGTTCATGACTGTGACAGCGTCCGCCGTGAAGACGTGACGTGAAGACGTGAAGACGTCCATTTATATCCAGGTCGATCATTGTCTGAACTTGTTCAGTGTAGTCGTAAACTGAAAATGAAAGTAACATTTAGCAAGTAAAAGTGTACAAAAATAATATTTTGGCCGTCAAATGATGAGTCTTTTATCTATAAGTTACGTTATGTACATAATTTAGTCTAACTAACGGATTACTGTAGCAAAGTACGGAGGAGCTCGAAATAATAATTTTATGGTCATCCATCCCGTGACCGACCATTGCAACTGTTGTTCAACCCAAAAATCACAAGCCAGAGCGCTCGAATCTCGGTGCTAACCGAGCTCCTCAGCTATGTATTTTAGGCAATTGGAAAGCAAATCACTATACTTTACCTAAATTTTCCCGTATCAAATGGTTCATTAGTATCGTCAGTCTTTTTTCTTTCCTCCATGAACATTTCCCATATCGTCGTCAAGAAAATTGGTCGACCATTCAGAGATAGATACATAAATAAGTCGCTTGCTATTACCTCCAAATACTGAAAATGAGAAAAATAACCTTTGATAGAAACAAAATAACAAAAAACAAAAAACTTTGATAAAAACAAAATTATTGTATTAATACAAACAAATAAAAAAAAAATACTAGCAAAACATAATAGCAAAATTTACCTTCACAGGTTGGAGGTAATGATCTGCATATAGCATATATATTTTATTGAACACGAAGATTGTCTGAAACTTTATTGTATATTTGCATTTGTTCTAGCCAACTATAGCGGCGGGTATTCTTCTCGGCTAATAAAGGTTCTCTTAGGACACGCTGAAATATATTAAATCATCATAACTATTAAAAAGTGCAGTGCGTGGCGCGCACGGAAACGGACGCGCTCATTGCACTAAGTGCGAATTCTTATTCATGTTTCGCGTGGTATTAGCCGCTGCGCGTTATCACTATGGGTTCCAAGCAACTTATAGTGAACGAAGTCCTGGCTTTCATCCAGAACGCCATCGATACAATGGACGAGGTCAGCATTGTCCAGATCTGCAAGTCGAACTTCAAAGAAGATGAGATTTGCAGTGGAAAGGCGCTGCTGTTTCGGAGCATCGGGAAAGCCGATGAGATGCCATCTCGACGAAGGGATGGAGGTGCGAAGAGTCTCCAGGATATCATCACCTGTTTGAAGGAGACCGACCCAGACGACGTGTCGACTTTCGTGGCTAAGGAGCTGCACAAGCTGCCCCCCGTCACTTTCAACCACGTCGACGTCACCAGGCTGTTGAAGGACATCACCTCCCTAAAAACAAGCCTGGCTGAAGTGCAGTGCAAATTAGAGGCTTCAGATAACACCATCTGTGAGTTGCGAGCCCAAGTCATGTTGTTAAGCAATTCGACGGCGGCAAGTAGGTCACCCGAGGCCTCTAAGGTGAACACTCGACGTGGGGCGCAAAATGCATCCATCGGCAGTTTCGAGTCGACACATTTGGATGCGATTTTGATTCAGTTTTCAGTAATGGGTTTGATTGGTGAATGTTCTTAGATAAGTGTTATGGTGATAATTCACCAGGAGGGCTGGAGTAAACATTTGTTTGAGCAAAACCAAAAACTACTAGTCCGATTTTGATGCTGTTTTCAGTAATGGGTTTGGGTTTGATTGGTGAATGTTCTTAGATAAGTGTTACGGTGGCAATTCACTAGGGCGCGCTGCAGTAAACATTTGTTTGAGCGAAACCAAAACTACTAGTCTGATTTTGATGCAGTTTTCAGTAATGTGTTTTCTGTAGTACAATGTACTAACATCTATGCTTTCTAAAAAGTTTGAAATAAAAAGCATAATTAAATTTTTTTATAAAACCCACGACGGTTAAAACTTAATTGAAAAAGGATAAAATAATTTAAAAACCCCCGACTTAATTATTCGTCGGGTGCTGCCATTTAAATTTCAGCATGAATATAAATAAATCCAATTATTCACGTTCATATAAAACTGCAAAACTATAGTTCATTTTATGGCAGCCCCCGACGGATAATAAATTAAGTCGGGGGTTTTTAAATTATTTGATCCTTTTTCAATTAAATTTTTAACCGTTGTGGGTGAAATTTTTCGCGTTGATACTATAGGTTTTAGGAGATATATTTAAATATTAACTCCTTAAGGTTATAACAAAGGAACTCCTACAAAACCACTATTATTGTAGATAGCAAACGTATTTGTAACTTCTGAAAATTGACAATTGGAAATAGTGAAGCGATGGATGGAGAGAGTATTTATGCCAAAATATCATTTTTAAAATATGAACGAATATTGGTCGTTGAGGATTAAAATTGCTTACGTTGCTTAACATAAGTTATCTTTCATGTTATTTTATGCCCAGTCCACACCATCAGAATAATAATTATGATAAAGGCAATTATAATAAATATAAAGCTTAGTAGTTGATATAGCAGTCCGCAAAAACAACTGAAATATAAAATTATTTTAAAAACATCATAAAAACCAGTACGAGGCAATTTTAACGTAAAAAATTATAGGTGGTTTCACACTTGCCATAATATAGCGTTCCCAATAAAAACAAACAATAATTATGGCTAGTGTCATTAAAAGTATATAATGTGAAAACAAAGGACTTAAAGTACTAACCACATTTCTTAGTGTATCCTCAAATAATAGTACGTAGGTGCTTATAACTCTACGTTATCCATTCACTGCCAATGTAGTAACAGTTCTTTCTAGTAGATGAATAAAACACTGATCTGTTAAGTACAAAAAGCTTGTAGAGTATACAAATAAGTGGTGGCACTGTACCTTCGCAGCCCAGTGCAACGAAGACTACGACGACTTTGGAATAGGGATATTTTGAGAAGTGCGTTATGCCCGGCTACACGCACAGTCTTGAGCATGCCTGTGCAAATCTGTTTGCACAGTTCAGACATAGGGGATTGTTCCAGATACACGCTCCATCTTGCCTGCGTAAGTCGGTTTGTGCAGGCATGCTTGCATGCTTGATATGACGGAGCGTGTAGCCGGGACATTAAGGTTGTGTCATTTTATTTCCCATAATATTATATATATATTATAAAGATATTTGGTTTTAGGCCAATGGTTATTATAGATTACCAGTTCCGTAAAAAAAAAAGCAGGTTTTGTAAACCTTCACCAATCAAGAGATTTTAGGTACCAACGCGCCATTAGCTTTGCCTTTTCCACCCCATTTATTTCGTCTTGTAGACGTCACAATTATATAGGTAATATATGTTCATAATTCTCTTTACTTATTTAAAAGAGCCATATTGAACTGTGTTTATTTTATGTTTTCGTTCATATAGTTGTATGCCCACTTAAATACAAAAACAAAAATAATTATAGTTACTATCGCAAATGCTAAACTTATTAGCTGGCATAGCACGCCGCAAGACAGCTGAAAAAGAAACAGCTTTAATATAAGAAATGTAATTAAAACATGATTATATTCTTTTCAACTTCCTCTGAGACAAAAGGTATAAACCCTGAAACCTGAAATAAATCAATGTTTCTAAAAATTTATAAGGTCTTTAAAACTTGCCGATTTTTTAAATTGCCGATTTTTTTCTTGCACTTCTAAAGAATCTCACTACTTCTATATTTAAAAAAATACATCAATTGCTTAATTTTATATTAAATTAAGATCATAACGGTTAAGAATCCGTTATCATAATTTTATTATTTTTGTTTCTTATATGATAAAAAATACCTCGAATAGTACTCATTATTTTGTTAGCAAATATGACCTCTTTATTCATTTATTAAATAAAAATATAGCATCAGATTGCTCAGTCTTCATACAATGCCTGCACATAAAAAAAAGATCTATTAGCATTTGCGGTAGTCTACAGCGAAAATTGTTAGTATGGAAAACGAACTTTCGTTGAAAATCTTCATACAAATCAGCAATTTCATAGGTAAACACCTAATATATTGATGTGTATATAAAATTGTCAAGTGACCTATCCTATGAGACAAGTTTTTGTTGCAAGGTTTGTAGTTCAAAAGTCTATCTATTTTTCAAATAAAGAATACATTACAAGAATGCAAAGTAGCTACAGTTTAAGGTGTTTTTGTACCACTTTTTTAAAATAGATTTGAGGTGCGTATCAAATTCGACCTATTGAAAAACCTTTTATGGTTTACCTTTTGTCTCAGAGAAAGTAGATAGAGTAGGTATGGTTATCATTTTTTTAATTCTGCATTTTACAATGCTATTTTATGTGATAAATATTAGTTAAAGTTATTAATATTCATTACATAGAGTAATTATATGTTTGGTTCGTAGTAGGACTTGTTGCAAGTCCGCCTGGCTACCTACCACCATGTTATCTTAGTCTGACACCATAACAACAATGTTGTCAGCATTGTTAGAGGTAAGATAGCCAGTAAGACTGCCAGTTACGGCCGGTTTCAATAATCTATCCCTCTATAGGTCTATCTTGGTTACGTTACTTAGCAACCGCTGTTATTTTGGGTTATTTTGGGCTGATTAACAAAAATATCTAGGCAACAAAGCTCTAGTAAGCCTATCTCTTACAGCAGTTAGGTTATTGAAACCGACCGTTAGAGATAAGATAGCAAAATCCTCAGTGGTTGAGGAGTCCGGGAGAGGCGCGCTTCCATCTTTAGCTATATCAATATTTAAGATCAAGTATGATGAAGGCTAAGTGTCTTCCCTTGTTTATAAAAATAAAGAAGCACAACATTAGTTAATAGTGTTATGATGCAGCAGAACCTAAGTTCATAATGAAACTTACCTACGGTTATAATTGATGGTAAGGAGAAATATAGAGATTTTTGCCAATTTAAGGCTTTTGAAGATTTTTATTAATACTATTGAAACTTCTCTTAAATAAAATATTGGAAGAATAATTAATTCTTCTTATTTTTTACAAAATACATAAAACTCTCCATGTCACACAATATTATGACAATCACAAATAAGAAGTTATTAATAATGCTCTCATCTTTTTCTTCTTCTTTATGAGTGGTATATTCTCTTCAGTATTCTAACCGACTTCAAGAAAAGAAGGCGGTTATAAATTTTTCGCGGGTGATAGCTTCGTCGATTTACTGCTTCATAAGCGAAAGTTGCGCAGTCAAACAGGCGCATACAAACTATTATATTCATATTTTGCTAATGTAGGTATGTTAAGAAGAGACCGATTCTACATAGTCAAAGTCAAAGATTTTTATTCAAATAGACTTATAGATAAGTGCTTTCAAATCGTCCAATTTTTCTTCCTACTTAGCCATTCAGGACATCTTTTAACTGATAAGAAGAACGGCCGCAAGAAACTTATCAGCTTTAACAGAAGCAACAACATTTACAAAGGTTGCCAAACACAAATCTACAATCTTGAAACATATTTAATATAAGAGGAAAATTTTCTTAACTCAGTTATTAGAATATTTTCCTTTTATACAATAACAATATTACATAGGTTTCCCAACATATCGTATTGGTTACCAAGCAGCCATGTGTCGTGGTATACCTGGGTGGTTCACCTAGGCTATTAGTAATCTGTGGTACAATCGGGGAACTTCACGGTTATCCAGTAGAACAGGGGCTTTAATTAAAAAATAATCAATATATCAAACTTTGATATCACAACTAATAGGCCATTAACATTTCATTTAAAGACTAAATTATTTCTTAAACCTTAATACTTTCCGAGAAAAAATCCCAAATAACTCTACTGGTCAACCGGAAAGTTCCCCAATTGTACCTACCTATAACACCCGATGTTGTGTAGATAATTAGTATCTATCTACACTCACCGGCACATCTAATGGCCCACCCCGTTATTTTCATACAAACATGCTCACTTTGCGAATCTATACATAAAAATGCCAACATATTTCTGCAAAAATCTGTCTGCTAATGTTAAGATTGAGTATTCGACTATCCAATTAGCTGTTTTAATGAGTACCGAGACTACTGCATTTGTCCATAGAGGCATGGGCTTGGTATGGGCATAACGGTGTGGGCCATTCAATGTGGCGGTGAGTGTATGATTAGCCTTTACATTCAATAAAGAATGAAAGAATGAATAAAAAACACATTTATTTATGTCAATCTTATATTTACAATCACAAATACACAAAACGATTATAAAATATACTGTAAAACACTTTTCTAAACAATACATTAGACAAATTATGTGAAAAAATTATTTCCATAATCTCCAATGCTGCGCTGGGAGTGAAAGAAAAACAGAATGGTCAGCTCATCAGCTGTTTTCCGAGCTGCTAGCTTTCCAGTGCGTATATACGAAAAAAACGCAGCTTTTAAAAAATTTCTTTAGCGTAATTAACACTTTACAATGCGTGTATGGTGTGAAACCCTACCAATATTTGGCCTCGTTTGAAAACCCAATAAATAAACGTAATAAACAACATGCCTAGACACCCTACACGTATTCCCTGGGTGGTGCTAAACAAGCATCAACGCCGAGTCACAGGCGGTGGTCAATTGACCTATTATGAAATAGTTAACACAGACCAAGAGGATTTTCATAGCCTCTAAAAGAGTGATCCTGGGGCCTTGGGGAAGTCCTAGGAAAATCACCCACTTTGTAATATGGAAATGTCGAATAATAAGAACGTTACGTCCTGTGCTCCGGCTGACGCCCAGCGCTTGCAGGTATCCGGGAGCTCTATTTTTGATTCACTTCGTCTCGAGGATTCTACTGATTTTCGTGCGACGTTTGAGTTTCCGTATTCCGTAAAAGCGACCTTGCTCGTATATACATAGCTTCGCTTTTCTCTTGTAGTACCGCCTCCCAACGCGAGCGAGGGGTAACGCGAAAAGCGTGCTATGTACACGTATGCAAGGTCGCTAACCGCCTGATCGCCTTCTTATTCGCCTCGCCACTCGCGCGACGAATGATTCAAAAATAGAGATCCGGGCCTGCAAGTGAGAAATTGGCTACCGAAGACTCCATGGGAGTGTTCGACGAGGCTCCTGTGACAGTGAATGCTACTGCCAGCAACAAGAAATATAGTCAGCAAGTCTTCCATCCTGGTATATTCAAACGGACTAGAAGCTCTTCCCTAGGGTTTTTTTTTTATTTTTTATGAACGACGGGGTGACTCTTAGCCTTCATCATACCTGATGTTTAGTATAGATATAGATAAGGCTGTAGATGGAAGCGAGCCTCTCCCGGAATCCCCAATCACTGAGGAACTGGCTATCTTATCTCTAACACTTCCCCTACATCATCTGCTAAAGGGTGTATGATTCAGAACTCTGTTCAACCAGCCAAGGATAAGTCCAATCTTGATACAGAAATGGATATCGATACTGTTTGTCCTCCTCCGCGGACTCCAAATAGACACACCCGAGGATAGATGCCTAAAACCTGTAAAAACCTGTTAAGCCACCACCAATCATCGTATATCGAGTAGAGGATAAACTCACTGAATTGTTGGAGACAGTAGCTAAAGAAGATAAATTTACATTTATGATAATCAATAGAAATCAGTTAAGGATTTTTGTGCTAACATACGGTACAAATTTATAGGGCACAAATTAATCATTGAGCTTGTTAGAGTAAAGGGATTAATAGGGCATACTTTTGACAGGAAAGATGGAAAATCATATATAATTGTGATACTAAACTTACACACATACTCTACTCCAATCAATATAATAAAAGAAGAGATAGAAACTTGGCAATACAGAAAGAGGTGAAATTATAAACGCCAAATATAGTTTAGAGAAAAACCCTACATCTACGTTTTTTGTAAATCTCTCATCTGGCCCAAATAATAAAGCTGTCAAGGAATAAAAGTACACTTGTCATCAGTCTGTTGTTATAGAAGATCCAAGGAAAAGAAAATCTATAATCCAATCTACCATACAGGTGCCAGCAATATGGTCACTCGAAAACTATTGCATGCGCCCTTATCGTTGTGTTAAATGTGGATAGTCTCATAAGATCTCGGTGTGTATCAAAAAAAAAAACGAAACACGCATGCACGTTTTACGCCCTCCGTAATGGACCTTTATTACTAGAGATGCGAAGTATACCGAAGTGAAGAAACTTACCAACATCGATGCAGAAAGAAAGATACACAAAGACCAAACAACCCGAAATCGAAATGGAGCCTGAAGTTATTAATAACACTACAGTGAATACAACAAACCAAACACAACCAATTAACAGGAAATACACAACATGTAGCTGAAAAAATACTACAAACCAATGAAAACGTCACAACTCAAAAACCTCTAATGGCTTATCAGATTTACAAACACCACTATATTCTTCAATAGAGCTGGTCCTTAAACAAGCAGAAAAGTTTGATCCTTTCTTACAACAAATGAGCACAATGCTGGCGCTCTTAATGAAACTCGTTGAAAAAATATACACTTTTAAACTTTCTGGTTGCATTATAAATAATGAAAATTGAAACGGGTATTAGAAGGCAGTAAGCTAGAAGAAGATTGTCACCTACAGCATCTGAATTCCATTTACCCAAAGATGGAATTTACCTATGTGTTGGAGGTTGAAAGAATGATGCCATTTTTGGATGTCGAAATCAGAGTGAAGTCTGATGGCTCCGTATTACATTGTGTTTACCGCAAACCAACGCACATAGATAGGTACCTGCACGCAACTTCGCATCACCACCCTCGTCATTTGCAATCCGGGATCACTTCTTTTAAAAACCGATCCTACGACCTTTGTGACCCTGAACACATAGAAAAGGAGTTGGCCCATGTTTAGAAGGTACTGAAGAGTAACGGATATCAAATGCACGGCCGACACAAGCAGCCGAAAAGGAAGCCTAAGCATCTTGAAGTAAAAAGACAACCAACCAGCCTATATGCCATATATTAAAGGACTACCTAGCGGACAAGATCGGACACGTATTACGTCATTACTCTATACCGACGATATATACGAGTGGAGAAAAACTGGACGGTGGATGAGACTCCACTTCGGACGATGGCGAGACGTAGCATCGCATCTCCAGTCAGCCCGTGACAACGGCCGATGTAACTTGGCCGAAACGTCGGGAAAATTAGGTAGGTGAAATACCAATCACGTTCTACGCGTTTAATAACCGTTTCAATTTTCGTTGAAAAAATGTCAAAGTGAACTCTTTTAAATTAGCTACTTGGAACATCAACTGTCTTGCTCCTAATAATGATAAGGTGGAAATCCTGATTTCACAACACAATTTAGATGTATTATTGCTTAGTGAGGCTCATTGTACAGCATCATCGAGTTTTAATTTACAATGCTATATCACCACTTAATCTGACGGAACTGGACATGCTGGAACGGCAGTGATAGTGAAAAACTCTATTAAACATCACGTTTTGCCAGAATTCGGATAAAGGCAAATAAAAGATTAAACAAAAAAAATAACAACATTTCATTGCATTAAAAAAAGCATAATAACACAAATGTGACTTTAAAAAAAAAGCTATTTTGTTCCATATAAGGGCCGCTGGTTGGGCAAATTGTGCTACAGTTTGTGGGTATAAAAGGGTCAATATAGTTTCAATAGGGGAACCGAGAAAAAAAAGTATTCAGTTGTTTTCATACAAAAAGCATAATGAAGGAGTGTTATTGGTTTGTAAACTTCATCTGTTTTGTTCTATTCCAATAAAAAAAATTTTTTTATTGTTTTGGGTACTCCTTTTCGTAACCTTTCAAATGATATACCTATATAATATATAATATTTCCCACATAAATTGATTTTAAATAATGTTTAACTAAGTTTAAAAATGGGTTTTTTAAAAGGTGCGATTTTGCTGACGGCGAGTGTATAATAATATTATACTCGTAATCTTAAGTGGACAAGGTATATTTGAAAACTAGCGTAGGCGATGGGCTGTCAACCTGTCATCATTGTTTACATCTTAAACCCAACCCAATCAATGCCAAATGAAGTGTCCGAGTCGTTGAGACATATCGTCTCAGCCACATAATACCCACTCCACATAGGCCTCCCTCAAGGATCTCAACAGCAATCGGTCCTGGCGCTATATTTTTGATTCACTCGACGCGCGTCGAGCGCTTCGTTTCTGCTGATTTTCGTTCGGCATACGTATTTCCATAATTTTGAATCACTCGACTGCAGTGAGTACCCCGCTGAAGGCGAGCGAAATAAAGCTAGCGACTCGTGACTTAAGTCGCATGCGTCAACGCTATGTCATACGAGCTATTCAAAAATAGAGTTCCTTCGCTGTCCGCATCCAGCGGCTTCCCGCAACCTTCACCAGAGACCCACGGGGCGTCGTCCTGTGCACGAGGTGTGTGCACGAGGTGTTATAAAATTGAAACTATTTTCAAGGGAACATCATCTTCTGAAGTTCGTTTTGGAGGTACATATTCGTTTTGAAGCGCATAAATCCACACTAGTAAGATAATTATGGCAATTACGATTGTCACCAAAATGACGATCGTCATAACTTTGACTAATGTATTGCAACGAAGCATGCAACTGAAAACAAAGCACAGTATTACTTAGTAATAGATAGTATTTTTTTATAGCCTTTTGGTAGGTACTATACTTAAAAATATAAAGATAAGACAAAATATATCGATCGATATAAGTTTTATCGGTTTCGTAACAACTGTGTTTTTTACGTGGGTGGGCAGCCAGGGCAGACATTAATTTTCACAATTTTTTTCAACATTTGTGTTCGATTTATTTGTCTAACAACTCCTGAGGATGCTCCGTGTGTGGGCGAAACACATGTAGAGTAGTCGTTGAAGGTGCAAGGTGTGTCATTGTGTTACATCTGCATTTATTTGCGGGCGCGGGCGGTGCATCTTGCATGTAAGTTTTCTTGCGGAATTAAGCAACATATTTTTTCGTTTTCTACTAAAATAAACAGGTAAATTATGCCTATGATGTTGATATTTCCACGCCACAACTGTGCGTCCACATTTGTTGCAAACGGAGGCGAGGCGCGGTTTTGTGATAGGGTAAAATAACGTGCCTGACGACTGTATGGAAGCGAAGATAAATAGACTGCTCTAACTCTTGCCTTTGTCAATTCCTCTGACTTCTCTCAAGCCTCGTAGGCAGTAAGAATGTAAATAAATTGACATTAAATTTAATTAATATATTTATCTTAACTGCTTACCCCATTTTGTTGTTCGTAAGTTAGACAACAAAGCTTTTATCAAATTTCGAGTAAGTATATAATGCTTGAAATCTCTGTAAAAATATTAAATACACGACACCACTCGTGGCAATGTTATGAATTTATGAAAAATATGTAACGCTTGATTGATATTTATTTAAACTAAATACAAGAAAAAGAAAATATAAGTTACAATAATAAAATACTGTATCGAGCGTTATTTAAAAATTTGACTTTCTTTACGGATTATTTGACAGAAACATTGTCAGAAAACCATAGTTCTATCCTTCTTTCAAAAGTCAAAGCTCCAGTAAATTTCTTTACATTACTCTCTCCGGTTTTTTAATAAAAAAAAATATGAAGAATAGGAAGGAAAAAATAGGAAGTACCTATGAATTCCATGATAGAACTATTTCTATTATTACCCATTTTTTATAATACATTTTAATAAATAAAACTTACAATATACGAAAAGTCGTTATTCAATAATTTGTTACCCGACCAGACATCACTAGCTATATTAAAAAAAAAAAACTGAATTATTGTTGTAACACACTATAGCGGTAAAAAACGCGTTATCTACGAATGAGTAGCATCCGCGAGAAAAATGTAATGTTTCCTACATACTCCAACAACCAAATCTTTTCTTCCAACATTTACAACTCTAAAAAAATATAAGCAACTGTGTTTCAGAAAGCAAAAAGCTTTACTTTTAACCTTATTTATAATAGCGAACGCACCTTACATTGTTTTTTGTTGACCATGTGTGATATGTTATTTATTATGTATAATTTATATCAAGTTTTAAGCTTGAGTTAAAATATTTCAGTCAACATGTTACTTTACCAAAAACTGGAAGATCTGACTAAAATTATTAGTTAATACCTAAAACTTACAATTTCAATTTTTACAGGGAATGTGATTTTTGGTATGAACAGGGAATTTTATTTTTAACCGACTTCAAAAAAAGGAGGAGGTTATCAATGTTTTTTATTTTTTTTCCACGGATTTTTTACAACCGCCTCCGTGGTCTAGTGGTACAACCACCGGTATCAGACCCAGAGGTCCCGGGTTCGATTCCCAGCGGGTGTACATATTGTTTTCGGTTTGGTTGGTGGTAGGACTTGTTGTAAGTCCGCCTGGCTAGCTACCACCATCTTATCGAAGTCTTACGCCATAACAACAATGTTTTCAGCATTGTTGTGTTCCGGCAGTTAAAGATAAGATAGCCAGTTCCTCAGTGATTGGGGATTCCGGGAGAGGCTCGCTTCCACCTTCAGCCTTATCAATACTTAACATCAGGTATGATGAAGGCTAAGTCTCCCCGTACTTCATAAAAAAAAAAAGATTATTCGAATACAGCTGGATTAATTCAAACGATATTACATAAGTTTTATTCTCAAGTTGATGCCATGTTTTGACTCTCAACTTCCTAAAAATTGTGAACATGAAAAGTTTAAACTGACTTCAAAAAGTCAAATAAACCTTTTTGGGTATGTAGGAAACGTTAAATATATTCATTATTCATTTAAATTAGCAGATAAATAAAAATATAATTAACAGTCAATAATTGAAATCAACATTATCAGTTAAAATTAACATTATCAGATTCGGACATGATATTACATTCAATGATTTTATCTTGACAACCATTTCAATCTGTTAATTTTATTGATTGTTTTTGGTTGCACTCAATTGTAGGCTCTTTCTCTTTCGGTATAAGTACTAAATTAAAGTAGTTTTGGTAATCGAATACTGATAATTAACAGTTAATTTCTTTACGATATTTTTCTTCAATTGAATATTATTAGTCGTAAGTAGTCAGTTTAAACGTACGTAAGTGTTAAGCCTGTTAAAGTATGAAGGAAAGTTAATTGATTCAACGCGTTCCTAATAATATTTGTTTGCTACGTTTAAATTAAAAACAGTACAGTTATTTCCATGATTAGAATATAAATATCATCTAATATTTTCAACAGATAAAATTAACTGATAAAAATATATAACATTGAATTTTAAACAGATTTTTTTTTAACGGATAACACCATCTTTACAGCCAAGACAACAAAAATAAAAGTATAGGCACCTATAAGTGCAATCAAGAATGCTTTGCTTTTTGAAGTCGATTTTTTCTTTTTTATAAAAAGTTTTTCATATTTTGAGGTTTCATTTGGTGAAAGGTTGTGACAGGATATTGCTGGTTGTGGATCTCTGCAACCGCTGAGCCATAAACCGTTTGGCTTCTACTGTTTCTTTTTTCTTCTGTAGTGATTTTGTTTGAAGGCAAATAAAGTGATATTTAATTATGCAATTAAAGCATGTTAAGCTAAAAATAATATTTCCTGTTAATTAATTTTGCGGTTACTTTTCCTACTAATTGGTTGAGTTGTTTTTCACCTAAATCGACATTTCGTATTAAACTTAGATATTTCTTATCTATCGTATTGGTTTTCCTATTAAAGTAAATAATAGACTGTATCAGTAGTTTTGATTTAAGTCATAAGTTTATTTTTAGTTTTTCCAGTCCAACCAATTGAACTAACTAAATTACGCCCGAAATGAATAACCTATCTCTTGAATAGATTAGATAG
Organism: Chrysoteuchia culmella; assembly: GCA_910589605.1. Classification (NCBI taxonomy): domain Eukaryota; kingdom Metazoa; phylum Arthropoda; class Insecta; order Lepidoptera; family Crambidae; genus Chrysoteuchia; species Chrysoteuchia culmella. Next base: position 9,181,228 of record OU342654.1, on the reverse strand, counting down.
GGCTATGTGAGATAGTTGCCTAGAATATTTTTGTTAATATGATCAAAATGACGACGTTTGCTAGGTAACGAAACCAGTATCCTAGGCATCACTTAAATAGCCCTATCTATCTCTAGAGACAGGTTATTAATTTCGACCGTTAGTAGGTATATGCCATTGGCCCGCCTGCCTCTGCAATTAAGAAAACCCAAGTGGATTGCTGAAAAAATAATTTAACTATACAATTTACCCAAATACCTTAGCTAAAATACACAATTCCAATATGAATTTTATATTTTTGAGGATTTCTTTTTTTTGTTTTGATTTTAGACATTTCTAGACTTGGCTTAAAACTGAAGCTAAAAACTATCAGACGCTAATACGAAAACAGAGGTATTAGTTTAAAACTCAATTTTAGATCACGATTTGTAGTAATGCCAAGCAAGTTCAAAGAAAAATAAAGCGCTGAAACTTATTCGCGGTTACAGAGTACGAAAATTCATCCTAATCTCAAGGTCATAGAACTCCGTCTGTTTGTAGCTCTGTAAACGACATTTTTATAACCTTATTCATGCAGGTATAGTACTAAAATGTCACCTGTACAACAATAAAAATGTAATCAAACGCCATGTCAGAGTTTGCATTTATTTGTAACATGCGAGGGCATTCCATATTTTTGTAGCAGATTTGATATCTCCCTAGGGAAATACCGAGGCACTAGGCTTGCACGGCTTTCGGTGTGGGATTAAACTACTTGTATAGTGTGAATTAGGTGAATTTGAGTGTATAAATGAATGAACACTTTTACATTAAAACGATACTCAGTTTTGTATGGGTCCATAACGTGAATTAGGTGAATTTGAGTGTATAAATGAATGAACACTTTTACATTAAAACGATACTCACTTTTGTATGGGTCCATAACCATTTTGTGATTTTTCGTGGTTTCTTCTTATCCATAAATTAATTATTATAACCGTTAATAATTCACGATCAATCAAACAAATATCTACTATGATTTCAGGTTAAAATAATGGAAGGAGCATTGACATGTAACAAGTATATTCACATTACTTAAACATGAAACCGCATAACTTATTTAAGAACAAAATATACCTAATTAGAATGACGTGACTTTTTTACAATACGTGATATGATAGTGGTACTTATATTCATCTTAGCTAGATCTTCCAGTACCCCAAGCACGAGTTGCTATTAACTATTAACGTTATCAAAAACCGTTGGATGCACTGCTAAGGTTGGTAAAGTGGATTTGAGGTGATCGCGCGTGAGAAGAACTTGTGACTCAAGTCGATTTTGTCTCTTAAAATAATTTAAAATAAATTATACAGTCACCACACCAATTGTCCAGGCTTTACCCGTGGTCCCACCGGTTTGTTCCCCTGGTGGGACCACGGATTTTTTCCCCGTAATCCCACTGCGCTACAGTTTTGACGTCTAGTGGGACCACGGGTAACTCAACAGATAATTTTCTTCCCCGTAGACCCCTGCTTAAGAAATGTCCTACTCAACCGTTCGAATAATATTTAAGTCTCTTACTTGAGTCAGTTCATGTTAGCTATAGTTGTGTATGCGCGTGCGCATTCTATTTGTGTCGCGCCCGCCGCGCGCCGTAATGTACTATGTGCTTACCTACCTAGATAAGTTATTCTCATTAAGAATTAATTTTAATGCAGTGATCTTGTAACATTATTTACCTTTCTATTTGTAAAATTTGCGTGCGTGATTGCTAACTAATACCTGTATTATTTAAGCGAATGATTGTCGAATAGCACATTCCTATTTTCAACCTTCGTGGTTTTTTGTGAATGTGTAAGTTTACTTTATAAAACTATTTTGTAAATTCGTAATAAATTAAAAAAAAAAAAAAAAAAAAAAAAGTAAAAATACCAGGAATACATAGCTAACCAGCATACGTAGCATGAGCAGCTCGACAAAGCTATCTCGACACTTTTCTCGCGCGAGCGTATTGTCTGGCCCGCTCACACCGTACTGATATGAGCGGGACAGACATCGCGAGATAAGCGTCGACAGCGAGTCGCGGTGCGCATGCTACGCCTGCTGGAGTTATTTTTAAATGTTTCGATATTTCATATGCAGCAGCTTTTAATAACTCCTAGTCGGTTATGCAGACCTGGTACTTTTCGTTCAACATTTTTCTATTTTTTGTATACCAAGCAGTGAGGTCCACAGTTAAGCATTATTACTCGTGCCTGCAGTTGTTTAGCACAAGGTGAGTTACATAAGAACTTGTGTTGTGGATACTAGATAACGGATAAACTTACTTACTTATATATTTTTTTGTAAATAATTACATAATATACATATTAAACACCCAGACCAAGACAAATAAGTAATGTTCATGCACACAAATTTGTCTTGGCCGGGAATCGAACCTGAGAGCACATAAGTGGGATACCGTTACCTAAGTACCCCTGCGCCAAACAGGTCGTGAAAAATGACTAAGTGATACCTTAGTTTTCGAAAACAAATAAAAGATAGCTTGACAAACTCTTACTTAGGGTACTGTTAATTTGTAAAGACGTGTATATAAAAGTATTGGATCATGAGAACGGCGTAGGAGATGACTCTCCCGGAAAAGTTCATGACTGTGACAGCGTCCGCCGTGAAGACGTTTCCATTTATATCCAGTTTCCTCGTGTTTACCAGGTCGATCATTGTCTGAACTTGTTCAGTGTAGTCGTCATCTGAAAATTAATGTAACATTTAGCAAGTTAGTGAGTGTACAAAAATAATATTTTGGCCGTCAAATGATGAGTCATTTTATGGATGAGCTCGAAATAATAATTTTATGGTCACCCATCCCGTGACCGACCATTGCAACTGTTGCTTAACCCAAAAATGGCACTGGCCAGAGCCCTCGAATCTCGGTGCTAACCGAGCTCCTCCTATGTATTTTAGGCAATTGGAAAGCAAATCACTATACTTTACCTAAATTGTCCCGTATCAAATGGTTCATTAGTATCGTCAAAGTCTTTTTTCTTTCCTCCATGAACATTTCGCATATCTTCGTCAAGAAAATGGGTCGACCATTCAGAGATAGATACATAAATAAGTCGCTTGCTATTACCTCCAAATACTGAAAATTAGAAAAATAACCTTTGATAGAAACAAACAACAAATAGAAAAAAGAAACAAAAACTTAATAGCAAAATTTACCTTCACAGTTGGAGATAACGATCTGCATATAGTTAGCAAAGTACACAGTAGCCATGAACTGAACATGATAAAAACCTGCAAAATTGAAATGGTTCGTGAGTAGCAAACAGAATCAAAACTTAGACGGTACGCAATGAGTAGTTACCTGCCCAGAATATATTTTATTGAACACGAAGATTGAGTCTGCAACTTTATCGTATATTTGCATTAGTTCTAGCCAACTATAGCGGCGGGTATTCTTCTCGGCTAATAAAGGTTCTCTTAAGACACGCTGAAATATATAAAATCATCATAACTATTATAACGATTATGACAAAGATGAATGACAACTTTAGGTATAATATGGACGACCTGTTTGGTGCAGGGGTACTAAGCCCTCCCTCTGCGCCAGAGGCCCCGGGTTCGATCTCCGGACAAGACAAATAATTATGTGCATAAAGATGTATATTTGTCTTGAGCTGGGTATTTAATATGTATATTATGTATGTATTAAAAAAAAAGAATATAAGCATGTTTATCCGTTATCTAGTATCCATAACACAAGTTCTTCAAGAAACTTAACGTGGGCTAGATAATTCGTGTGTTGTATGCAATAATTTATTTATTTATTATATTGGAAAATATGTAAATGTTTGTCAGTTGACGGATATCAAATATTTTAGACTGATGAAGTTTATTTTAACCAGCCATTTTTCATATACATATTTAAACCTAGGATTATAAGATAGTCTGTTTTTTTGTACATCTACTTACTTTCAAGAGTTTATTACAAAAAGATTCTTCAAATGTTTTGTTCTTTTGTTTCGGTATGGTATTCAGTGTTTTGGAAATAAGCAATCTGTTAAGCATCATCTCTTTAAGATAAATGTTTACAGAGAAGAAAATGATGATAGCTCCTTGTATCATTACAAGGAAGAAAGTGAAGTGGGCCCCAATATTATTTATATTGAATTTCCTAAGCCAGAATGTGTAAGACGTTTGAGTGACAGGCAATAATATTAAGACGATACTTGATATAATTCTTTTCTTATACATTTTCTTTGATGTTCCAAAATGCTTGTCTGTGCTGTCGAGGATTTTGAATAATTCTACATAATTCCTACCATTTCCGAGAGAAGTTACTATTATTGAATGAATAACTTCGATGGTATGGAACACGCCATAACTTTTTGTCAATATATTTAAAGGAATATCTGCTTTTGTGTAACGCCAACTGAATGGCCGGACCAACAGAATCAGCAATACGATTATTGCTACTATTAGTAAGCTATACAACTTCCTACTAAAAGTTGGTTTTAACACGTCCGTCTTTGAGTATCTTATCAATTGCAGCCCAAAAATAGACGTAAAGTACGTCAAAGGTTTTGCGGAATTCGCTATTGAGAATCGATTAAGTTTTTCTTTTATGCCTTGGTTTTGGCTTATCATAAAGGGAAATTCACTGCGTTCGTTTAGTCCGCTCCAAAAAACCATTTTCAAAGCACGTTTATGACTTCACTAAGTGATGTTTGAAACAGACTGTGATATAAGCTCACGTTGCGTATCCCGATTAAATTTATACAAAAGTAATTAAATGTAGATACCATCCGAACACGTACATTCCATATCAATCACAATCAATTTTTCAATCATGGAACTTGAGTTAGCAATACACCTATATTATATAAGAGTAGATTCATCGATTTACCGTTTTTGAAGCTTTAATTAAAACGTTTCACGGTTATGGAATGGTTCTTTGTTCACATGTTGAAAAACGAAGTATATTTAACACATAGCCTACGAAAAAATATGATAACAAAATGGTTACACAGTAAACACGGAGTATTTTCATAATTTCATATTATTCAATACAGTAGTACTGACTTCTATATTATAAGTTTTACAATCGTTTCTATGAACCAAATATGTAGCTCCTTGACCTAGATAAAAAAATAGGTGCATACGACAGTTCAAATTTGAGAGTGAGAGCCCATGTCATGCCACGGCGGTTATGGCGGGTTTCGTGGTTCAAATGTAAAACCTGACATCGTGTTGATTGAACAATCAAAGTACTTCTAATAGAACACATTACATAGCTTTCCTAAGGCTAAGTCCGCATAGGCAGGCGGCTGGCTTAGCGCTAGAGCCTAGCGAGTCAACTAATCATAATAAAAAGCGCTAAGCTTGCTGTGCGGCTGATCGCAAAAATTCTAAAACGTTAGTTATTATAAGCTACTCGCGAGGTTACTCGCTAAGCCTCCAGGCGATAAGCAAGCCACCTACTTATGCAGGCGCAGCCTAAGATATAGATTATCTTACATGTAAGTAGTTCAATAATCATGAAATACTATTTTTCATAGTCCTGTATACTATTGTCACTCCCACAATAATTGCTAATAGTATGAAAACGGCGAAGGCGATCTGCATGATTTGGCACATCAGTCCACACAAGCAACTGAAATCATAATAAAAATACTTATAGCAAAATACTTAATAGGTTAATATTTTGCAAATGAAAAATACAAGAAAGAAAATCTTCCAAGCTGGATTGGGAATGAAAGAAAAACACAGATTGTCCCAGCTGCTAAGTCATGCACTGGTAGCTTTCTAATGGCCTGAGTACGAGTTATGCAAACTATAATCGTTTTCAAAAACTATTGCTTTGTCTCTTTTAGCCATAGACTGGTTTACTAACATGTTTGTGGCAATTATATGAATGATTATTATTATTATGACTAGAGTAATCAATGACAACTCGTACTTAAGGCTATGTCCAGATAGTAGAAGCCTATAAATAGACAGGGTATCGTCATCAGCCATTTTTAATGTCTCCACTGCTGGGGCCCTGGCCTTCCTTATGAATGGATAAGGAGAACGGGCCATGACCCACCACGCGGGCCCAATGCGTGTTCGTGGGTTTTAACGACTGTAAATGCAGCCGGGACCAACGGCTTAACGTGCCTTCCAAAGCACGGAGGAGCTCGAGATAGTTAACTTTGGGTCACCCATCCCGTGGCCGACCCTTGCGAAATTTGCTTAACCTCAACAATCGCAGGCCGAGCGCGCGAACCACTGCGCTACGGGCTTCTCAGGACAGGGTATACTCAAAAACTAATATAGACAACACCTTAGACAAAACCAATGCCAAATGTGGCGTCGTTCAGGTGCAGCTTTAAGTGATGTTTATACATTTCACTCTCAACTTGCACCTTTGATGCCGATCTTGCAAGGACTTCCCTGCGGTAGGGTACCCACACGACAGAATACAAGAAAGTGGTAAGTGTGAGTAACTCTAGGGCGTTAAGAAAAGTATGTGTGGTAATCTATACTCTAAACTAATATTGTAAAGAGGAAATATTTGTTTGTTTGTTTGCATTGAATAGGCTCCGAAACTACTGAACGGATTTGGATGAAATTTGATACACTGATAGTTGATAGCCTGGTTATGAACATAGGATACATTTTATTCCGATATTCCCACGGGAACAGAAACCACCCGGGTGAAACCACGAGCGGCCGCTAGTCACAAGTAAAACAGTTCCGCACGGGTCTCGTTCATATATAAAAGGCGCCCTCTACTACTGTACTATCACTGTCAGTTGAATAAAGTTTGTGATAAATGAAGCACAGGCTGTTTGGTAAACAGCAATGTCGTAAAACTTGCAAAAAAACTGTTAATTAAAGACTGAGCTGTCAGTGTGACAGCTCAGCCTTGATCTGTAGGGTTAGCACCGCAAACCTATCGAAATAGTATCGATTATCATATAAGTCGAGTACGTAATGTCAAAAAATCATCGCGTTCTTTCATGGTCGCAAATTTAATTATTCGTCTTTTTTCATGTACCTTTTTTTCATAAAGTTTTTTTCATAAAAATTATAAAAAAATATTTTATAATTTTCTTATCGTTTAAAAGAATCTTCTAGTAAAATAGGTGAAAAATTCAACGCGCACATTATAAAACACATTACCAAAAATCAGTACTGAAAAAAGACGAATAATTAAATTTGCGATCATGAAAAAACGCGATGTGAAAATTCGATATTACGAAAAAAAAACTTTTGTAAAACTTGTAGCACAAATCGCTGAAAGAGTTGTATCATCTGCATATCGTTTTAAAATAATACAGAACAGCACAGAATGTATGAAAAAAAATATACGAACCACATTTCTGAGTCTCTCTTATTATTATTTCTCTACTTTATTTCATGTTTTCGTTCACTAAATTGATTGTCCATACACATAGCATAACGAATAAAACAATAGCTAATACTAATAACGCAATATTTATTGCTTGGCATACGAGTCCACACACACAACTGAAAAGAAAAGAGAAAGATTTGTAAAAAAACAATAACAATAAACATTTGTTTGCCCGTATTTAAAAGGTTTTTATTTCACGTTTTGTAAGAAAAAGTCCGTAACAACTTACACAAAAAAATAGTCCAGTACGAACTAAGAAGTCATCTTACGACAGTATTCTAAAGATTCCCTGAAAACTACGTACTGAATAGGTGGTTTTGGATACGTACCACATTTCCCACTCTATTTAATCCTCAAGATTCGGGGGAATTACTAAAAAAAGAAAAATTGCATACAATCAGCATACGAAACAATACGGTTGAATTATTTTATTATTTGTAGCCCCATGAGATGGTTTTACCGACACTCGTCGATAACGTGTCACTGTCCCGTAGGCTTAGCACGAATAACTTACGAGACACTATTGAGAAAGTAAAGTAAAAAAAAAAATTAAAACCGACCTTAAAAAACTAAAAAGCAAAAAATAAACCTTTTGGGAGTCGGTGCAAGCCAAGGCAAGAAAAATAAAATAGTAGGACCGTAAAGTAGAATGTTTTTATTATAAAAAGTTTTTTTATTTCACAATTTTTAAAGGTAGATAATATCATGTCATCCAAGTAACAAATATGAAATGAAATATAAAAAAATGCTCAAAACATAAATAGTATTGGGTCAAACTAAACCAAATTTTTATGGGACCAATTGGCAACTATTCTGCATCGAACAAAAAAATAATCTCGGAAATCGGTTCAGAAATCTTGGCGTAATCGGTGTACATACATAAAAAAAAAGATTATACCAATCGAATTGAGAACCTCCTCCTTTTTTGAAGTCGGTTAAAAAATGTACGTGACATTGAGCAGCAATCCTACCGGAGGTAAACGGAACTACATTTTCCTATACATTTTTAGACATTACGTGCTCGATACTTCGTCGATACGTACTATTTTGATAGTTTTTCGTGATATCACTACCGATTACATCAGCATCATGCGCTATAAGATATCGCGTGATAAAGCGGTGTATATGCTAGTGGGGCTGAGGTCGTAACATTAGTAATAGGAATAGTCAAACAATATTTAGTATTATACAATATTTAGTATTATATTATGGTACTATACTCAGCAGTGGGTGTTATGTAGCTGAGACGACGAAATAAAATAGTCAAGTGACCTATGAGACAAAGTTTTGTTGCAAGGTTTGTAATTCAATAAGTCTTTTAATTTTTCAAATAAAGAATGCATTCAAAGTTTGGGTCTATACTCCAGCCATCTTGCGAAAAGAATGTTTGTAAACAAATATTTGAACACTTTTCGTAATTATTCCACAAATACATTATATTTCAGACATCTAATGCCAAATATCAAACTTAAACAATATAAGTAAGCTATTAGTTAAGTGCACATATTTCTAAAACATGTAATAAAAAAGTAAATTTGAGGTTAAGTATGGGCAGTTTGTTTACTAACATTCTTTCCCTAAGATGGCTGAAGTATAGCTATAGTTTAGGGTGTTTTTTTAATCAATTTTTAAAAATAGATTTTTGGTGCGTATTAAATTCGACCTATTGAAAAACCTCTTATGGTTTACCTCTTGTCTCAGGAAGTTGAATAGAGTAGGTATAGGTTCGGTTGGTGGTAGGACTTGTTGCAAGTCCGCCTGGCTACCTACCACCATGTTATCTTAGTCTGACACCATAACAACAATGTTGTCAGCATTGTTAGAGATAAGATAGCCAGTAAGACTGCCAGTTAGAGATAAGATAGCCAAATCCAAAGATAGATTGTTCATAAAAATAAAGAAGCACAAAATTAGTTAATAGTGTTATGTATGATGCAGCAGAACCTAAGTTCATAATTAAACTTATCTACGGTTATAATTGATGGTAAGGAAAAATATGATTTAGAGTGTGCTGACTTATTCAGTCCAATCTATATTTTTTCCTGTTTGGATTTAATGGGGAATGGCTGATAAAATTATTTTATATAAGTAAGAAAAGAAAAATCCACTCTATACGTACCACATTTTAATCCATGCAAATCATATATGATTTAATTATACCACAGGAAATAAAGACATTATTGCCAACTTAAGGCTTATGAAGGTTTTTATTAATACTATTGGAACTTCTCTTGAATAAAATATTGGAAGAATAATTCATTCTTCTTATTTTTTACAACGTAAATAAAACTCTCCATGTCACACAATGACAAATAAGAAAGAGCATACCTTCATAAGTTATTAACAATACTCTCCTCTTTTTCTTCTTCTTTATGAGTGGTATACTCTCTTCAGTATTATAACAGACTTCAGAATAAGAAGGAGGTTATAAATTCTTCGCAGGTGGTACTCCGTCGATTTTTTGCTACATAGGCGAAAGTGGCGCAGTCATACAGGCAAATACCAACTATCATATTGATATTTTACTAATGTATTTTAAGAAGAGATCAATTCTACATAGGTTTCCCAACAAATCGTATACGAATAGTTTACGAAGCAGCCATGTGTCGTGGTACACCTGGGTGGTTCACCTAGGCTATTAGTAATCTGTGGTACAATCTTTATTACAAACTTCACGGTTAACCAGTAGAGCTTTTAGGGAGCTTTAATTAAAAAGTAATGAATATACTTATAGGTAACGTTGATATCACAACAAATAGGACAACAACATTTCATTTAAATACTAAATTAATCCTCAAACTTTAATACTTTCCGAGAAATCGTCTCCCAAATAACTCTACTGATCAACCAGGAAGTTCCCGATTGTACCTACCTATAGCACCCGGTGTTGTGTAGATAACTGTTTTATTAAGTATCTATCTACACTCACCGGCACATCTTATGGCCCACCCTGTTATTTTCATACAAACATGCTTACTTTGTGAATCTATACATAAATATGTCAACATGTTTTTGCAAAGATGCAATTTCATTCACATTCGACTATCCAATTAGCTATTTTAATGAATACCGAGACCACTGCATTTGTCCATAGAGGCAAAACAATGAATGCTTCATAATCACATTTTAAGTTTCTTCGCGCACTCATCATTTGTAATATGATGTGTTTGTATATATTGAGAATGTGATGTCATGCGCTCCGGCCGACCCCCGGCGCTTGCAGGTACCCGGGCCTGCAAATAAGATATTGCCTACCGAAGACACCATGAGAGTGGTCGACCAGGCTCCTGTGACAGTGAATGCTACTGCCCGCAACAAGGAATATAGTCAGCAAATCTTCCATCCTGGCATATTCAAACGGACTAGAAGCTCTTTTCTGGGTAAAATTCCCCCTACCTACATAATCTGCTAAAAGGTGTATGATTCTGAAGTCTATTCAGCCAGCCAAGGATAAGTCCAATCTTGATACAGAAATGGATATCGATACTGTTTGTCCTCCTCCATGGCAAAAAGTACCTGAGCGCAGAAATGCTAAAAGAAAAAAAATCTCCGACAGCCCATTGTCCCCTAAATCGGTCCAAATCACAATTACATTTAGCGGACTCAAAATAGACACACCAGAGGAAGGATGCCTAGAACCTGTGAAAAATCCTGTTAAACCACCACCAATCATCGTATAAGTAGTGGAGGATGTGATAGATAGATAGTTGTGCTGACATACGGTACAAAGTTATAGGGGAATGGTACTTAATAGGGCATACTTTTAACGGAAAGATGATACTTTAGAATTCTGATACGAAACTTTCACAGTTACACACATACTCTACTCCAATCAATATACAGGGTGTTAAAATACCCATACCGAAGTCGTTATATAGGCGTAGTGTACATTAAACTAAATAAGAATATGTAAAAATAATTGCTGGGAAACGTCTTTTATTTTTCGTTTAATAAAAATAGGTGTTATTTTTACACGCAAAAAACACTTGCAACGTGTGCGTGAGTCTAGAGGGTACGAGTAGGCGGCCGGGATCCAGTTTATTTGATTGTTTTTGATATTCATTGCAGTTTTGCAAACTTTAAACGATAATCTTAACAAATAAATATTGATTTTGATCATCAATAACTCCTTAACTATCAGGTTACCTTAACATACAAGAAAATGATAGTAGCGATCGGGAGAAAACGTGGTTTTAGTTTTCGTTATTCGTCTTTTAACATCCTGTAGTAAAAGAAGACATATAAACAACTGACAATACAGTAAAAGGTGAAATTATTAACGCCAAATATGGCTTAGAGAAAAAACCTACATCTACGTTTTTTGTAAATCTCTCATCTGGCCAAAATAATGAAGCTGTCAAGGAATTAAAGTACATTTGTCATCAGTCTGTTGTTATAGAAGATCCTAGGAAAAGAAAATCTATAATCCAATGTGCCATATAGGTGCCAGCAATATGGTCACTCGAAAAACTATTGCATGCGCCCTTATCGTTGTGTTAAATGTGGACAGTCTCAGTCCCATATCTTATCTCGATGTGTATCAATAAAGATCGAAATACGCATGCGTTTTGCGCCCTCTGTAATGGATAGACCTCACCCTGCATATTACTAGGGATGCGAAGTATACCGAAGCGAAGAAACTCACCAACATCGATGCAGAAAGAAAGATACACAAAGACCAAACAACCCGAAATTGCAATGGAGCCTGAAGTTATTAATAACACTACAGTGGATACAACAAACCAAACATATGCTGGACCTCTTTTTTTTTAATCACTCGTCCGTCGCGCGGTTGACGAGGCGAACGATAAGGTCGCTTACCGCCTGATCGCCGATTAGCGACCTTGCAAGCGTAGACTTAGCACGCTTTTCGCTTTGCCCCTCGCGCGCTTGTGTTGGGAGGCGGTACTACAGGCGAAAAGCGAAGCTATGTATATACGTGCAAGGTCGCTTCTACGGAATAAGGAAACTCAAACGTCGCACGAAAATCAGTAGAATCCTCGAAACGAGTGAATCAAAAATAGAGCTCCTAAAGTCTTATGAACCAAACACAACCAATTAACAGGAAATACACTACATGTAGCTGAAAAAATACTATAGAACAAAAAATACCTCTAATGGCTTATCAGATTTACAAACACCACTAATATTCTTCAATAGAGGTGCTCCTAAACAAGCAGAAAAGTTTGATCTTGTCTTCCATCAAATGAACACTATGCTTATGGTAAATTTTAAATAGAAAAATATTAGAAAAAATTAACTCGGCCACAAGTGAATTCTCAGACGGGAATCGAACCCGCGACCTTTGGAAATCCGGTCCAATGCTGTTTATTAATCTCTTATTCCAAAGGTCGCGGGTTCGATTCCCGTCTGAGATTTCACTTGTGGCCGAGTTAATTTTTTCCAATATTTTTCTATTTAAAATAAATTTACCATAAGTATAAAAATAACATTGAAAAATGCAAAAATTACAAAATCATAAAAAGAACACTATACTAATGCTCTTAACGAAACTCGTTGAAAAAATATACACTTTTAAACTTCCGCGTTGCATTATAAATAATGAAAATTTAAACGGTTATTAGATGGTAGTAAGCTCGAAGTAGATTGTCTCCGAAAGCATCTAAATTCCATAAAATAGAGCTCCTGCGCTGTCCGCATCCAGCGGCATCCCGCGACCTTCACCAGATCGGCGGTCTACCTTGTCAGGGGCCTATTCACGGAGCGTCGTCCCGTGCGCCGTGCGTGAGGTGTGGCATGATAGTGCTGTTAATATATTTCACTGTCAATCTACACCTTTGATGCTTTACCTACCCAACAAGGGATTTATGGCGTGAGCTTATGTAATTACAATTATTTTAAATCCAACTGTTAGATAATTGAAACTATTTTCAAGAGAACATCATCTTCTGATCTTCGTTTTGGAAGTAAACATATTCGTTAATAAGCGTATAAGTCCACTCGCTATTTATAAAGTAAACTACGGCAATTACGATTGCCACCAAGATGACTATCGTCATAACTTTGACTAATGTATTGCAACGAAGCATGCAACTGAAAACAAAGCATAGTATTACTTATTACAATTCTTTGGTAGGTATTATACTTAAAAATACAAAAATAAGACAAAATATATAGATCAATATAAGTTTTAACTGTTTCGTAACAAGTGTTTTTTACGTAGGTGGGCAGCCAGGGCAGACATTAATTTTCAAAACATTTGTGTACCGTTTTATTTGTTAATAAAAATATTCTGAAAATGTTAACAATACTATCATAACTCTTTCCTTTTATAGAATAGAATAGAATATATTTGCATAAGATATGGTTGTACATGATGGAAAAACTTATCAATAATGTTGCTTAACACTTTCGCGGACAGTGAACGAGACACAATAGATTTTTTATTGTTATGACTGCTATAGCCGTTCAGTGTCCGGGAAAGGGTTAACATACCTTGCTTATTTAACATGCAAAATGTTATTATAATATTAATTAAAATTATAAGAGTAGAGTTACGCCAGTACGACTGCTATATGTTTCAAGAACATAATGAAACTGGCAGGCCGCACACAGGCCGGTTTCATTATGATCTAGGTAGAACAGAACAGAACAGAACCGAATTGAAACCGAAAGTTCAGAATGCAATACAAAATGTACCACTCGACACACACTTGCCGACCTGAACCAGGAAGAATGCCCGGTCAGCAAGCAATAGGCCAACAATAACTGCTTGGCCAGACTGCACCCGCGGGCGCGGGGCGGGTTCATATGTTTGAGTACATTTCATATGTACTCAAACATATAAAATCCTATTAAAGTGTCCACAGTGGGCACGCGGGCGCGTCGAGTAAGATTTCTAATGTTTAAGTTATCGCACCGCGTCCGCTTGTACAGTCTGGCCAAGCACTAAGCGAGCACACCGCGCCGCAGCATTTGTTGTTCGCGCAATATATGTGTCACGCCACAATTATCGGCCACATATTATATTCTTATGGAAGTCCGCACACCGAATGTACATTTGTTGCAAGGTGCATTTTGTTGCGAGACTGTTGCCGCGCCACATGAATCCAAGAACGAAAACAACTGTTCTTAGCGGCGCAACATTTTTACAAAAATAGAGAAAACCTTGACTATTCCGTTTCATATAACGCAGAGGTTGAAATAAACCGTATTTTAAACATCCATGGACTCACTCAATTAGCAACCGACGAAAAACGGAAATTATAATGGACTAAGATCGGCAAACATGTTCGAAATCGTTAATTATTGGGGTATCTTGATGAAACAAGTGAACCAAATGACTTCTTTATTTCCTCATAAATTGTCACGTAATAAACAGGTAAATTATGCCGATGTTGTCGATATTTCCTCGCCACAACTTGTTAGCATTTTTTGCCACAACTGTGCGTCCGGTGTGATACCACGATGCGTTTGTTGCAAAAGTAGGCGGGCCGAGGTTTTGTGGTGGGGTAAAATCTTGGGGTAAAATGTAATAAACGTGTCTGACCAGTGTATGGAAGAGAAGATAGATAGACTGCTCTAACTCTTGCCTTCGTCAATCCCTCTGACTTTTCTCATGCCTCGTAGGTAGTAAGAATGTAAATAAATTGACATTAAATTTAATAAATATATTTATCTTAACGCTTACCCCATTTTGTTGTTCGTAAGTTAGATAACAAAGCTTTTATCAAATTTCGAATATGTAATGCTTGAAATCTTTGTAAAAATATTAAATAAATACACTACACCTCTCGTGGTGCAATGTTATGAAATTATGAAAAATATTTAACGCTTAATTAATATTTATTTTAATAAAATAAAATAAAGACAATATGAGTTACAATATTAAAATACTGTATCGAGCGTTGTTTAAAAAAAATACTTCTTTTTCTTTCTTAATTAATGGCCTGCTCGCGATGAAATTCACGAATTTTGCCAATGTCAAGTAAATATATTTTGTAGTATAAAGAAATTGTACCGCAAAAACTAAAAAACGCTATGACCCGCGGCCATTTAAAAAAAATACTTTCGATATTACGGATTATTTGACAGCAATATTGACAGAAAACCAGAATTCTATCCTTCTTTCAAAAGTCAAAGCTCCAGTAAAATTTTATTTACTTTACTCTCTCCGGTTTTTAATAAAAAAAAATAAGGATTAGGAAGGAAAAAATAGGAAGTATCTACCTATTAATTCCTTGAAAGATCCAATGTTTTTTATTTCTATTTAATTAAACTATTTATAATATTACCCAATTTTTATAATATATTTTAATAAATAAAACTTAAAATATACGAAAACTCGTTATACAATAATTTGTTACCCGGTTAGACATCACTAGCTTAATAAAAAAATCTGAATTATTGTTATAAAACACTATCGCGGTAAAAAGCGCGTTATTTATCTGCATGAAAGTGGGCATTAATAATTATACTATATTTTCAAGTTACAAAAACCAAAGGGCTTGTCTACTTAAATTTACAAAAAAAGTCAAGGATTATAATATTTTTTGTATTGTGGAATCACTTTCTTAGCTTTTACACGATTCCTTACTGTTCCCAGTACTTGCTTACGGAAGTTGCCAGATTTCAGCCTGCGTCTATGTCTTGTTCTTACATTTGTTTTTTCCGATCGGTTAAAAAGGGATTGATCTATGGACTAGAGCTGTGGGTTTCTATTCATTATACGTCGCCATACGAACAACCATAGGAGAAGCATCACTATTCGATTTATTTCGATCTGCTTACGGAGGTTTCCAGATTTCAACCTCAAGTGTCTCCGTCTTGTTCTTACATTTGGGTTTTCTGACGGTTAAAAAGGGATGGATGGGTTGGAGCTGTGGGCTAGCGTCGGAAAATCTGGTCTACTCATTATGTCGCCATACGAACAGCCATAGGAAAAGCATCACAATACCGATAAGTATAATCAGTGATACTACGCCACTAATCACCTTGCAGATGAGATCACATACACAACTGGAAATAAGAAAAACAATTTATTAACTATATAGAATATTTTTTCTAAGAACAAGCACCTATAGTCGGCATTTTAATTGAGTAGAGTGATTTGACAGGTTGTCAATGTCATTTTGTAAAAATAATGCTGCATAAAATGTAGCTTTAATAATAATAATAATGAATTTGTGTGCGTGAATTGAATCAATACTTACTGAACTGGAACTGTATCTGTGCAAATCATTACATGAAAAAGTTCAAAGCAGAATTATTTTTAAAAAGTGACAATGGAGCTGTCAAATTACTCTACTGAATAAAAAGTCCGACTATATATATTTCTACATTTTACATCACTTTCTAGAAAAATCGAAACTATGTCAATTTGTTTGTTTGTTTATTTTTTTCTCTTTCATGAAAAAACTACTGAACGGATATGGGTGAAATTTGGTTTGTAGGGATTTCAAGTAGTGGACTAACACATAGGCTACTTTTTATCCCGATATTCCCACGGGAACGGGAACCACGTGTGTAAAACGATGGGCGGCCGCTAGTAATTCATATAACTTTGTACCAATTTTTTTCATTTGGTTTTCGTTCTAGATAGACTACTGTATAATAATAATAATAAAACGATTAATTGCACATAAAAATAACACATTTCATAAATTGCCTTATTGCTAAGTAGCAATTTCCTCCATGCAACCTGGTGTAGAAGAGTAATAATTGGATAAGGAACAAAATGAAGGAGGGAGTGGGTGCAATTTAAGAAAAGAAAGGAAAAAATGAATGTAATATAAAGTTAAACTTGACAGATAGGAAACAGGTTTATATAATATAATATATAATATGGAGAAGGAATGTGATAATTATGTTTGAGAAAGGAAATGCGTTCTGACTAGATCGCCAAAAGAATTCAAAGTGCAAGCTTTCCTGATACCTTCTGGAAGGGAGTTCTACAGTCGGACAGCATGCTCAGAGGAGGAATAGAAGAGGAAATCAGTGGTATTGGGAGGAATATCAAGAATGAGATTAGAGGAAGACCGTAAGGTGCACTGAGTGGGAGAGGAGCGATAGTGAAAGTATTCTTTTAGATAGTGAGGAGAAGGAGGATGGATAGAATAAAGCAGCGTAAGAGTGTGTTAATCCCTGCGCCGGCGAATTGGGAGCCAATTAAGTTTGGAACGGAATTGGCTACCAATTTTCGAAGACTATAGATAAATTGGATGCACATATTCTGCAGACGCTGTAGCTTATTAAGCATAACCTCCGAGGGAACCGTGTAACAGACGTCAGCATAGTCTATAACGGAAAGGAGAAGAGTCTGGGCAAGGGTAACTTTTGTGTGTTGGTCGGCAAGAGGTAACGCAACCGATTTAATGAGCCATAGGCAGCAAATATTTTTTTCCTAAGTGCTTCGAGTTAGCAGTGACCAGCCCCCTTATTCTGTACGAATTTGGCAAAATGTGTATCTAAGTACATTTTACAGTTACTTAAATCAATAAATAAAATAAATAGCCTAATGAATTTGTATGAAAAAGTAAAAAAAAAACCTTTGATTTGGAAACAAATATATATGCGATTTGGTTTGTATGAATACGTGGTCAGATTTAAACCGGCGCCTAATGCTGATATTAAAAAAAAAACACATTGTTACTTCACTTTATAGGAATAAGTGTAGGTGATGCTATTAAAAAAAAGTTATCATTAGTCAATACAAAGTTATTATGGAATTTGGATTAATCATAGTAGGTAATTTTATTTTTCAGCAATGAACAATAATAAGATAATCGTTTTTTCCGTTGATATGAATGCTATAAAAACGTTTCGATAATAGGTAATTATACCTATACGAGAAACCTACAGTAGGTAAAATATCTTCATTTGGTGTAACTTTCCACATTTTCTCATGGTTTTTACAACCAACCCAAATCACTTTTTCATAGTGAGACCATAAGTTTATTGTATACTAGCGGTTTCGCCCGCGTGGTTCCCGTTCCCGTGCTAATATTGGGATAAAAAGTATTCTATGTTCATAACCAGGATATCTACTATCTGTGTACCAAATTTCATCCAAATCCGTTCAGTAGTTTGGGAGCCTATTCAAGGCACACAAACAAACAAACAATCAAATCTTTCCTTTTTATAATATTAGTATAGAAAACTAGCATGGTGGCTTTATTCACGTGGTTCCTGTTCCTGCCAGCGTAGCATGCGCACCGCGACTCGCTATCGACCTTTATCTCGCGATATCTGTCCCGCTCATATCAATACGGTGTGAGCGGAACAGATAATGCGCGCGCGCGAGAAAAGTGTCGAGAAAGCTTTCTCGAGGTGCGCATGCTACTTTGTTTTTGCTTTGTTACTTTCCGCCCTTGCCAAAAATCAAGTCGATTAGTTACTTAGTTAAGGCGGTACCCCCACCGAAAGTGGCGCCGCGTTGAATTTTATTTAATATCGTAGTTCTAAATCACAATTTTAATAAAACTAAACGTGGAATTTTTAGAGCCCATTGTCTTGTATTTTTAGAAGGTATCGCTACATCTCGTCATAGTCATTCGTAGAAGTAGATAGCAAATGTGTCAAAAACGGCCACTTTTAGCAGTTTTGCTATCTACTTCTAGCAGTGACTACGAGGGAATGTAATGATACCGTCTAAAAATACTAGACTATGGGCTCTAAAAATTCCACGTTTAGTTTTATTAAAATTGTGAATTAGAATTACGATATTAAATAAAATTCAACGCGGCGCCACTTTCGGTCAGGGTACCGCCTTAAGAGCGTAAAGGAAGGACACACACTTTCGCATTTATAATTGTTAGTTAGGACTAGGATATACACATTCTATTGTGTGTCAAGAAATACGATCAAAAAACGATGGCAAATATTAAAAGAATCGTTACTTGTTACTCTTTGTATATCATGGTCAGACAGCAAAAAGTCGTTGAGTACTAATGAATAATTTATTCAGTCTAGACTTTAGCTAAGCTATTACGTGTAAACATGGATTCTTTTCATGATTATTTCATCGTTAAAGATAAGTTAACACTTAACAGAATCTTAAAACCAAGAGATAGGTATAAAGTGTTATGATATTTTCATAGTAAAGCAAATATTTTTGTATAAAACATAGACGTAACGGAAACTAGTCAGATTTAATTTTATCGATCAATACTAGCATGATTAAGGCTGACGTCATAATGACGTTAGCCTTAATCATGCTAATACTGCTTATCATCCAGGATACACTTTTGCTTAATAAAAAGGAATTAAAGAGGCAATATTACTTACCACATAATTATCGGCAAAATCCAAACAAATTCTTTAGAGAGCTAAACAAAAATAGTTTTCGGAATAATAACAAAACTGTATTACATGGCTTGTTTATAACGACTGAGAATTCATAGGTTGTGGCTAAAACAGTCATATCGGGTGATGCTATCAGCGATATCTAGCGATAAGTAATGTGAATCATCATGGCCTTAGATAAAACATTTTTATTTATTGAAAACTGCGACTATTGAACCTCAAATAATATGAATTAGCTGTAATCGTAATCTTTGTTATAATGTTAAATGTAATCATTTCCTTTATGAAGGAACCTCCCTATATTTTTAATTGTCATGGTATAGTCATGGTTGCTTTTGGGTGCGCAATATTACCAAATTCTTATGATTGTGTTAAAACAATCTAGTACTTAATAGTAATGTAGGTATTTTATATACTTTCAATTAAGTAGGTACTTTTGTTAAAATGCTGAGGGCGTCATTGACTTTACAAACAGACTGTTTTTGAAAAACTCAATGTTGGCGGGGGTTTCCACAGGAGCACAGAAAGAGAAAAATATAAATATAAAATGTTACTATCCGTCGGTGAATATAATAGACAGCTTTTTTTATTAAATTTATTTCCAAAACCAGGTAAGGGGGGTTTCGATCATAAAATAACGAAAAAAAAAACAAAATAATTAAGTTAAAATTAAATGTATCGAGGTAGTAGGTAAGTAAATAGCAACCTTTCAAAGCAGGAGTATAAGTTAATATTTACACAATACTCGTATATTAAAAAACAAATTATTTGTCTATATAATGTTAACAGTCTACATAGTGAATTTATTAAATTACTAATTATTCACAATCAATCGGTTTTCAATGATCGTAGCTTATTAATAAAATTATCTATAGGTATATCGGTTTGATCCGGGATCGATTCATCGCTCCCGTTGTCGTTGTTGTGTCGCCATATGAAGAGCCATAGGAAGAACACCACGATACCGATGAGGATCAGTAGCGAAACAATGCCACTTATGACCTTGCTGATAAGATCACAGATGCAACAACTGAAAAAAAAAACAAGAATTGAACAAAAGTGGAACAAGACAATGCGAAAAAGGTTTTAGTTGTGGTTAGAACATTATGATTATATAAGGAAAAAAAACATTTAGACCTATTTATTACATTACATGGTACCCCTGTATGTCAAGAGGCGCGTACGCGTTAGAAACATCATTTCAAAACCATTTTACTTTCACCGCTTTCTAGTGTTTCGAGCATGATTTTAAAACAGAATCCAAAACATAAAAAGTCTGCATTGAATTCATCCTAAATTAATTAAACCTTTTGGCAGAAATCGACAGGGAAACGCACTATAGGTATTATAAATGTCAATGCATTTCATTCCGTTTCCCAAATTTTTTACTTGAAGTTGGCATGTGTACAAACAGTACAAGCCAATGAAGAAAAAAAAACGGTTTGTGGACATTGGCAAAATTCGCGAATTCTATCGCGAGCAGGCCAGTAATTAAGAAAGCATTACAGTACGTAGCAGTATCTATTAATTCCATGGATTTTTCCAAGTTTATCTAAACGGCAGTTTATGAAATTGGTTCTAAGAAATAAAACATAACTATCAATACCGCTGTAGCAACGTTTTATAAGGGGTACAGATGATTACAGTCAAATTATACAATACTAGAGGCCAGGCGCGGTTTCACCCGCGTGGTTCCCGTTCCCGTGGGAGTTTTGGGATCATTTATAGCCTATGTTACTACTTGGGTACCAAATTTCGTCAAAATCGGTCCAGTAGTTTTTGAGTTTATTCGTTACATACAAAAATACAAATCTTTCCTCTTTATAATATTAGTATAGACTAGCTTCCACCCGCGGGGTTTCCCGTGGGAATATCGGGTTTAAAAAGTAGTCTATGTTACTTTCTGTCTTTTATATACCAAAATACAAGTCTATTGGTTGCTTAGTCATGGCGTGAAGGAAGGACAAACAAACACACTTTCGTATTTATAACATTAGATAAGATTATTTTATTTTTACTAAAGACCTCAAACCAGATTGCAAAAGTCATCCTATTGTATGGAAGCAATACTGAAATCGCCTAACATACGGTACGGTATATACGGTAATAATTTTGCGATTTTTATACTTATGATAAATTTTTAATAAAAATATTGGAAAAAAACACGCACGCTGGCCTGCAGCGTATTAAAAAAATAAAAGTAGTGGAGAATTCGACGGTGGTTCGCAAGTTTCGGTAGCTCAGTGGTTAGAGCATTGGACCGGATTTCCAAAGGTCGTGGGTTCGAGTCCCATCTGAGAGTTCACTTGTGGCCGAGTTGTTTTTTCCAATATTTTTCTATTTAAAATTTATCTTAACTATAAAAATCGCATGGAAAAATGCAAAAAATTTAAAATCATACACTATGTATTAATCTCCATCCAACCATCCAACCATCTGAGAGTTCACTTGTGGCCGAGTTGTTTTTACCAATATTTTTCTATTTAAAATTTATCTCAACTATAAAAATCGCAATGAAAAATGCAATAATTTTAAAATCAGACACTATGTATTAATCTCAAAATGACATAATTATGACATTTTTGTTTGGTTTGGATAACATATTGCAGATATTGGATGAATTGGAGAAGTAATGGCCGTGGCAGTATACCCGATTTTTTTTTATTCACCTTATTTATTAAAAAAAAAAAATTGGTATTTAAATGAAAATAACTGATTATTAGTGGAAATATTTATAATTAAAAGAACAAAATAGTTATTACAATTTTGTTCTTAAACCGAAAGTTTCGATGAGATATTATAGAAGCAATACATATGATGAAGTGTTGTTTATTTTTATTTGCAGCTTTATTTCACGATAAAACATCGGTAAATTGACAAGAAAGCCTAAAAATTATTAAAGATGTGGACTGCGGTTAGAAAGTTTTTTATACCTAATAGAAAGTTTACTTAAATAATAGCGATAAAGTTGGCGATTAAACGATGAAAAAATATTTTTTCTAAACTGATTCACGTTCCGTAGCGCTTTATCAACAGGATGTTTATAAAAAACACGATAATTAATTATTTAATAAGATTATGTGATTTATCTATCACGAGATAAGCAAGATAATAAATCAGTAAAATTCACAAGTATACTAATTAGCGAATGAAATACGTCGAGCTCGATAAGTAAAAATTGTTATTAGAATTTATTATTATTAGCGTACAAAAAAACGGAGTGTTAAAAAGTTATTAGCGTATGTATTCTAGTATGACATTCTCGTAGGTATCATCTGAGAAATTTAGCCCAAACTAGATATTTATATAAACATATATATACCTATGTACTTTTCTAATAGTTGCTATTTGTACATGTACCTTCTAATGGGGGGTCTGTGGATCCTTCTCCAGTAACGTTTTTGAAATCGTAATTGTAGTTTTTACTTCAATAAGAAAAGGCGGCTGAATGGATTTGGATGCGATTTTGCTAATACGATTAGATAAGACCTGACCTGCCCCATTATTCACAACATTTGGAAACATTCCTGAGAGCGAAATGTATGCATTGTCACTGGCCACTCCATAGACAAAGCACAGAATTCGAATCCGATTCCGTTGTAGAATGATTGTGAATCAGGGGTCTGGAATAGGATAGGACATAAAATACTTTTTACCACAATATTTATTTCCACCGGATCAGGAACCACGTTATTTAAATTAATAAACTAGATATATATTACAACTAGCTGACTCGGCGAACTTTGTACCGCCTTAGGCCTACCTACTGAGTCAAATTATCTTTTCAAACCATACTGGAACCCATTAAAATATACATACCAAATTTCAACCAAATCAGTCCAGCCGATTAGGGGGAGTTAGGTGAGAAACACACGTACAATCCGACCAAATCAATAAGGCACATGACAGCCGAGGAAAAGTAAAAACAAAACTAACTAAAAAAAAAACAAAATTTTAAGAAGCGGCAACAAAACAGTAACAGCAATGCGGTGATAGAAGCGGACACTGCAAGTGCCAAAAGCGCAAAACCGCCTTCCTGTCATGCGCCTAATGGACAACATTTCAAAAATATATAATGCAAATTTTCCTATGCATAATAAAACTAGATGTTAAAATACGAGGCACGTATTTTTTATTTTTATTATTAGCATTATATTTGTGTATTAAATCCGTATTTCAAAACTGGCTCATTCTAAAAGAGCATAAGTACGTTCTCAGGAAGTTAAATTGGTAAGGCTGTTGCTTATTTCGGATTTGAAAAAAAAACTGACGTAATGGTTTCTATTAGTGATGTGACAGTGGCAGTGGCAGAACTTAAATATCGATAACTACGTTAAAGTTGTAATTTTCGTTATTAAACCAAAACATGTTTTAAAGATTAACACTTTGGTTAAGATAAAAAAAAAACATAACAAAAAAAAATATAAATTTAAATTTATACGCAAAAATTCGCGTTCATTCGAACAATATAAACATTTTGGGTATTTAGAATTGAAATGTTTATCAAACCATATTCAAATTTAAGGTCTGGTATTTCATTAGTGGAACAAAAAAGAACCACTTCGTTAAACACACACAAATTTGTGGCCCGTGTGGTCCACCTGCCTGGTGTCGCGTGATGGTTTACCTAGCAAACATAAAATGTAAATCATCTATTCAGCAATAATCATAAAAACAATGTATTCCAAAAAACTCAAAACAATCACAAACTGTTTTTTCATGGAATTATGTAAATTAGAAAATATAGAATATCGATATCTTAGATTTTGATCGCTCTTTCACTACTTGAATTGACTGTCATTGTCAACTCAGCCAGAGAGAACCATTTTTTTTTATATTAGACAGAAATGCAAAGGAATGACGGGATCAAATCCTGACTTTCTCGATTTGGACTACATTTTAGTTTTTATTAAATATCTCACAAATTACCGATCAGAAAATTCTAA
The DNA here is from genome assembly GCA_910589605.1 of Chrysoteuchia culmella. NCBI lineage: Eukaryota > Metazoa > Arthropoda > Insecta > Lepidoptera > Crambidae > Chrysoteuchia > Chrysoteuchia culmella. The sequence continues at coordinate 9,156,658 of OU342654.1, read as the reverse complement.
AATAAAAACTGTGAGCTTATGACACTAAAACCTCGAAATGGTTTTTTTATTTTAGTGCTTTATAGAAAATGAAATGTTGTCCATTGTCTTGATCGGATAGTACAGAAGAATTATATAAACTACAATATATAAAGATTTTTACTTGGATTTAGCGTCATTTCAAATCCTTACTCAATATCGCATTTCCAGCTGCCTAAATTAAAGACAGTTTTTTTTGTCAGAGATCGATCGATGTTTTAACAATAATATATCATGGGTATGGGTCATTATTAGGTATGACCTGTGGCAGAAACGGGGTAAAATTTATCCTTTGTTCTATTCTGGGACTATTCGTAGCAAAATATAATCTAAATAAGTTCAGGCGTCTACGTGTAGCGTGATTGAACAGCAAACAATGAAACTAAAATTTATAATTTTGTAATTTTTGCATTTTTCAATGCTATTTTTATACTTATGGTAAATTTTAAATATAAAAATATTGAAAAAAAATTAACTCGGCCACAAGTGAATTCTCAGACGGGAATCGAACCCGCGTCCTTTGGGTATCCGGCCCACTGCTCTGGATACCCAAAAGTCGCGGGTTCGAGTCGAGTCGATTTTTTCTAATATTTTCTATGAACATTTATTATAAGTCCCTATAAAGATACTACTGAAAATGCAAAAACTAAAAATATTATCAGTAAAAATATGTATTTACCACATTTTTAACAATCAGTCCTTGACGGCTTAAGTATAATAATTTTAATATACTTTATCTATTAATTTACAATTCACACAACACTCCTATTATATGATTCGTTTTATACTGGCAGTTAATTTAAAGTTGATAAAAGTATTTTAGCTATCAATTATCTGGCATATGTATCATTCGTGTCACGATAGCTTTTTGCGATTTAGAGATATAATTAATGACTGTAAAATGTTGCGAAATAGTTTTAATATATTATTTTTAATGTAACGGAAATTGTGTAAAAATATTGTTACTTTTTTCCCGAAACGTATAATCACAGACACTAGAAAAGGGCAGTCGATTAATACCACAGAACATAAAAAAAAAAAACTCTGTTCTGTGATTAATACTATTAAAGTATATTTACATTTATATTGGAGTGATGGGAAACACACACAGAGAAAGAGAGAATGGGACAAAACATAACTTTAGGGTCAGCGTCTCCGCGCCAGCATACGCTTATCAGTCTTAAACAAATGAAACATTATACTGCAGGTCACATTGGAAGCGACGCGGAAAGCGGCTTTTCACACTTCGGTTTCGTCGAGCTATGTATTTCGTAGTAGGTATACGCACTGTTCGCTTATCGCGTCCACTGGCCTGTGTTCCAACAAAACACTGTGAAAAAGTTAAAAACGAAAACAAATAAAGTGCCGTTTGTTATATTTTCAGATAAAAACTGAAAGTGTAACAATTAAATTTACTTGAAATGAAGGCGGTGCGATAGTAAAACTTTGATTAAAATTTTAGTTCCGCTACTGCTTAACGGCTAAGCAATATCTTCGGTGCCGGCGACAAGTCCAACGACGCTCTCGTAATAAAGAAGTTTTGTATATTTTTTTAACTTTTTCCATTAGAACGGATTCCCCGGGGTGAGGCGGTTGGCGTGAGAATGAGCAATTTCCGCTGTACTGCCACGATTTCGATCTGACTTCCCGTCTGGGCAGCGATTTTAAAATTTATAGAATCGCTTTACATAAAATTGAAAATGGAAACAAAACGCGTTTACGCGTTAAGCCGGCGATGAAGCGATATTTCTCCTGTGGGCGGGCACTATGAAGATTTATATGGCAGCCGTGATTTCCTTTGTCTAGTCGAGTTACTTTTAATTAATTTTGGATTTAAATTAGTTTTCAACTTAAGTAGTTAAATTATTACAACTTCAGAAATATGTCTAAAAAGATTTTGGTATATAACAGCACTGTGCTAGTTGATTTAATAATTGTACGAATTATACTCTTTCATCTTATCATGCCAAATAATGCCATTACTACACTTGACAGCAAATAAATTGAGCCACTGCGTTATTTTCATACAAACATACTCACTTTTCAGTCTCATTATTCAAAACATTGAAACAGTAATGTATACATTTGTACGTCTCGATGTACGAGTCGAATAGTCGATTTGCGAATAAAAGTCCCAAAAAATCAAGAAAACTTTCAGTTTTGTGCAAAGTAAGAAAAACAAATTTACTCAATCCGGTTTCCTAGAACATTACATGGAATGAAAATTAAACATATGTTTTCATTACTTTGCACAACACTAAAAGTTTACTTTTATTTTTAGGATTTTTATTCGCAAGTCGAGTATTCGACTCATACATCGACGTACAAATGTTTACACACTTGTCAGCGTACTAATAAGGCATAAAATATCTGTTTTCTTAAAAAAAGCTTCTTACTTACAAGAAATATACTGAAAGGGCATTGTATAGATGTTCAAAACAGTATGTATACTTATTCTACCTACTATTACCTAAAACTAAAAGCTATTTGTAGCTTCATTTGGCGTTAACATAGTAAGAATGCTTTTCATATTAAGTTGCTGGCAAGTGACCGTACAACTGTTATAATAATAATATATCAGCATTACAAATAACTTACAGTCTTGAAGCAGTAAGTTTAAGTGCTGCCGTAGTAAAAGAAGCGGTTGTTCGTTGTGTTCTAAGCTCTTTAATGTTGGCACGATCGCGGATTGCCGTAAGTCTCCATTGCGCTCACAATGCGCTCGGAATAACGAACTCAATTGTGTTAGTTTGGGTGCACCTGACGATGGGGTTCCGCAGAAAAGAAATAAAATATATGTTACAGAAAATGGATTATTACACCTCAAACATTAGTTTTTTTCCGGTTACCGGAAGGTGTAAGGTGAGACATTTGAACACTGAATAATACACCTAAACCCCGATCGGTTCTCATGGAGCCTCCCGACCAGCTCTCGGCCACCCTGAACCGCCTTTTGGTCAGAAGGCCGAAGCAACAACCGCCCGCCAGTCTTGACCCCTCAGGTCACCCCCCTGTCCTCGCATACGGCCTCCCTCTGGGAGCCTGTCACTTTTCACTAAGATTCTGGCCGGTCCCCCCATCTGGGTGTTGGACGTATTTGTACTTCTACCTATGCGCACTTCACTTAGGTGAGTGACGCTCGCGCCGTATCCCTTCCCAGGGTTACGGTCACTTCCGATGAAGGCTGTTGTTCGTTCTTAGGAAATCCAGCAATTAGGTGGTGTTTAATCAGTAAGAGTCTGACATAGCTCTCACAGCCGGCTGTGGAGTATGCAATGAATGCTTCACGGGAAAGGCACAAAAAAAAGTTTGTTCAGAATTTATCACCGAGATCGTGAATTGCCATAAGTGTCCATTGCGTTATAGAGCAATAACGCAATCAATTGCGTTAGTTTGGGTGCACCTGACGATGATGCGCTTTTGGGTTCCGCGGGACAGGAATAAACTATTATATATAAAATTAGATTATTAGATCGCGAATAAACGTCAGGTTTTTTAACAATTTGATTCGACTACCAGATGGCGTTGGAGGAATTATATTTTGTTTGACCACTCAATACACGTCATCCGAAACTAGAACCGTCCGTTTCGATATCGGATCGGACTACAAGTCGGACACATCACAAGGTGGTTATGATTTTATCCCTGGTCCGATCGTCTTCGATATGACAGCACTTACATGATTTCTAACGTGTCCGTTCAGAATTTATTACAAAGATCGTTGATTGCGAATTGATAGTCTGATTGTCCGATTATTTCTTCACAAAGACGTCGTATTAATGATACCGTCCTACCTACCTACATTAATAGTAAGTAATCTCGCAATTTTCGTATCTACTTAGTTATCTGTAAAAAATAACTTCGCTTGAAACAGTTTTCAATAAGTCATATTTTTTCTTCAATATTTAGCTGTATTTCTAGATTGTTACTAGTTGATTGATCACACTTTGACTCTTAGCAAAATCCGACTCACACTTAGCTCGTTTTTCTCCACTCATTGGCAAATGGATGAAAGGCACTGGGGTTATTCCCCGACGGCACGCTATTCTCTCGCATAGCTAACGAAATAAGACTCCAATTGGGGCACTACGAAGACAAGGAGTCTTCGTATATTCAACAAGATACCTAATTCATCAAATGTGATCTATGTATATTCATCAAGATACCTATTGCCAAAAAGTGTCTCAAGTAAAATCCTTTTTCTTGTCAAAAGTCTAATATTAGACTTCTTCGAAAGTTAATTTCTCTTTATTAAATCGACGTTGAGGTAGTTAGTAGCAAATTCAATCGTCTTGAAAAGTTTCAAAATTTCATCAGTCTCGAAATGAAGATAAAACCTCTCCACGGGTCACAAGTTGGACTCCACACAGAAAAGTTCGAACTTGTTGCGATCGAACCGAGTTCTTGATTGCACCCCATCTTGGAAAATTTCGAACAAATACTTATATACTTTCTCTGTGAATTTAGAGGAAGCGGAAATAAAATGAAAAGTTGTATCTTTCCCTTGAATTCTGAATTGTATTTTAAAGTTCGGCGTGATAACAAAAGTTGCAGTAAGTTTACATGAAAAAAGAGCTCTATAAAAAAGAAATTGGATTGCGCATGAATTATTTTTATCAGCCCATAACATTATTGATTAATGTTTTGGCGCGCACTGTTCATTGAAATAAAACAACTTTTACGGATATCAAACGCGCTATATTTCCACGAACTAAGTTGTAATTGTCCGTATTTTTAGGTTTTTTAGGGGTTTTTTGATTTTCCCGACGTTTCGGCACCTTTACAGCTGCCGTGGTCACGGGATGACGTGAAACAAAAAACCCCTAAAAAACCTAAAAATACGGACAATTACAACTTAGTTCGTGGAAATATAGCGCGTTTGATATCCGTAAAAGTTGTTTTATTTCAATTATTGATTAATCTTAATGTTAGTGGAATATCAGAAATACCATGTGTACTTATTAAAAAACCACTTTGCTTCCGAAACTATTAGCAATTGGAAATCGATCTGACGAATATCAAAATGGCTAACGAAACTCGAACTACAAGACTAAGGATAACAAAACTAACTAGAAGATTAATACTCCGCACCGCAGAAGTGAAACCTAAGAGCAGTTGTTCACGTTCCTAGCGCGCCTCAGAGTCTGATAAGTTTAGTATTTCTAGCTCCTAATTCTAAAGTTCCCTAAAACTCAAACTACAACTCATCTGGTAGTGGGTATTTGTCTTTGAATGGAGTTAGGGAACACACTGCTTTAAACTTATCCCCAATTAATATTTGCTGAAGGTACTTTAGTAGTTCGCAAAACTTGGTTGCAGGAAACTTATGGCACAGTAGATATGTGTCCCAACTGCCAGTATGTTTGCTCCCAACCGAATGTCTAGAACGGCTAGCTAATGTAGGAACTTTAACTGACTTGAAACTGAGGCGTTGTGTATCACAGTTGGCTAGTGTAAAGTAATACTGGGCGAAGTAAAGTCGTAAAGGAATCAATTTTTACCTCTAAAATGATATTATTTGGAAATTGTACGTATTTGAAACCTTATAAGACTACATTTTGAAACAATTATCTCTGTCTTTTTCTTTACATGTAAAATAAAGAAAATAACCTCACTTTTGTACTATTTTTCGACGTTTTTCGTTGTTACTTTCATCATAATTATCATTATCACAACTATCTTCTTGAATAATAATCATTGAGACAACTTCACAGTACGTACTTTAAAGTGTATTTTGATGTAGAATTCAATATGTGTCCGCTATTATTTACGAGATTTTCTGTTTTTTTTTTGACAATCATCTGTGAGGTTTGTACGCAATTTATTATTTCGCCATTCTCCGATTAGTTTTAAACGTGTCCGGGCTTGTATATCGGATAATATTGTCTAGTTCAATTAGTGCTTTTTTTTTTAAGTTGAGCTTTTATATGTTAGGCCTCAGTTAAGTCACGGTCTGGTTAATTAAATTTTTTAACACCTGTTTTATAATTAGCGTAACGTGTACGTTCACCGAGATATGATGAAACACTGATTTAATATAAAATAAGCAATGATTCTAAATGATTACATACATAACATAATATATATGGGGTACTATACTACACCATCCCCTTTAATTGTAGAAAATTCATGAAAATTATTAAAGTAAAAAAAATATGGGAAACACAATTGTACATAATGAATACAAGTTATATTAACGATTACATTTTGTAGTAAATAAAAACTATAACTACGATTACATTTAGTACATAAGAACTAAAACTATGATTACATACATTTACGTACGATCTTTATGACATGGTTAGTCTATTTATAGAATTTTGAGGCTGAGATTACGCTTAGATTAATAATAACACTCACTTCTAACAATAATGTTTACGTATTATTCTTTCTTATTACAATTTTGTTCTTTTCTTATGTACTATGTCTTCTTAACCATTTTTAGCTATTTTAACATTGCAATCTAAATCCTCTAATACTAAATATAGCCCAAGGCCAGGGCCAATCCTCTAATACAAATATACTTTGCGTTTTATCTCCAAACGGATCCCTAAGTAATATTTAATCTTCTTACTTATAAGTAACTGGATTATTATTTTTATCATAATATATTTTTCTTTTTATCTTAATGTTATATAAATGATTTCTAGCATCTCTTTGGGCTTATTGAAGCCTATATTTTAAATCTAGTGGATAACTGTCGAGATTATAGAAAGGATTTACTACACTACCGTTCATGTTTGTAGGTATGTTACATAGCTTATCGAACACTAATTCATGTGGCGTGTATTGAGTTTCCGAGTGCACAGTATTGTTATACAAAAAACTCCAGAAAGGTATCCATTCGCTCCATGAATAAGTGTGGTTTTGGCAATTTATTCGTGAATACGCACCCATGTGCTTGTGTGAGTTTTCCACCGCTCCTAAGCTTTCGTGATGGTAAGCTGTGGAGGTTAAATGATTAATATTTAACAGTTGACAAACCTCTTTCATAGTACTAGAAATAAATGCCGCGCTTCTATCAGTACCAATCTCTCGAGGAATCCCATATCTAAGGATGAAATTATTTACAAACGCTTTTGCAACACTAACCGTATCTTTTGTTTGAAGCGGAAAAGCTTCAATAAACTTTATAAGTTCAGATTGTAATGTGAGCACGTAACTATTATTGTTATAATCTCTCGGTAGCGGGATAACAATATCAAGAAAAACTTTCTTGAACGCTGAATTTGATTATTCGAGATAGCCATGCTTTGTTTTAACAGAATATTTATTTTTCAGGCATTGCTCACACTTTGATATGAAGTTTTTTACATCGGATTCTAAACTAGGCCAGAAATAATATTTCTTGATATTATTTGCCATTCGCCTAATGCCTGCGTGGCCACTTGTAGGCAGTAGGTGAAAATCATTCAGTATGACACGTCTGTCATCTAAATTATGCCGGTCCCGGGCAACAAAGACGTAATATCAAAAATCAAATTTTACAGGAGAAATAAAATAAGCTATTTTGTTAATAGTTCAGCGCGCAGTAATCCAAAAGAGGCGTTCAATGTGTCAAATGAGAGCTAATTTTTTTACCCATATAACCCCCATACAAAAAAATGCATTGTTTAAATAGTTAATGGAATAACTGACAAAATGTATAATACAAATTAAAGACGTTACCGTTTCAATCACAACATCTTTAATGGCTTTATAAGCACACTGACCACAGATTTTTAGAAGCGTAAGTATTTACTACGAACTAATTTTCCCTTTAGCTCTCAAGCGTATCGGACGATTACCGCTTTGTTGCGGGAATTTTTTTAGACAAAGCTTTGCTGTATTATCTACTAGTTGCTATTTTGCAATCCTATCAATGAAACATATTTTTACGTGAACATTATAACGGACTGACCTCAACTGTAATTTATTAGTATTATTTATTTGTATTTGTTATTTATTACGAAATAGTTATTTTTTACTAATGTGACTACTACTCAATTTATGTTTACTACATCTGGAAGCATGATTTTATAAAATAATGATATTATTTTAGTGAGAAACATCTGGTAATTATGAAAAACGGAATAAATAGTAGAACTATACAGTGATGTTGGTTTAAGTTAGATACTAGTACCTATCTACCTATCTGATATTTAGTTTTATTTATTTTCCCAACCTTATTAGTATTGAAAACATTTCCATTGTTATTTTCATTTATTAGAATAAAAAAATAAATAAAAAAAAAACCATTATTATCACATATTTTTTATTAAGAATAATTAAACTATGGAAACAAAAATAAAATTGACAAACACTTGCAAAAGAAAAGAAATATTAAATGCTACATTAAAATCACATAGTTTTTATAAATAATTAGCATTTGGAAACAGAAATTAAATGGTCCTTTAACAGCAAAAATAATTATTATGCTGTCGTTAATTGGAATGAGATCATTTTTTTTTATTAAAAACCTACCTATAAAACTTCGAGAAGAAAAATAAAAAACAAACCTTACAAAAGAAAACAAATATAATACCTATAATACTTTAACATCACATATTTTTTTTAAAGTATGAAACTTAAAAAAAACAGACATTAAATTGTCCTTTAAAAATAACAATAATATTATGCTACTCGTATCTTTTCTTTGACTAAAATCACACATTTTTATTATGTATGTATCGATTTCTTCTTCAAAGTTTCCAATACAGTGCAAATTATTATATTAAAATGTATGATAATGTTTTGGAATTACTTCAGTTCTGCAAAGACTTATCAAATCATCATAAAGTGGTTTTGGTAGCGATTGACTCCCTGTAAAGGTTTCTTAATTCATCTGAATCAACAATCACTGTCACCTTTTTAGGTCTTCCTCTTGAAGATTTGATGATTGGTACAGTATTTAAAGAAATGCACTCATCGTCATAGTTGCACTTGAGAAATATAACATCTGGATTTGCTTCAGTCACCTTAACTTCGTGGATCTTGGTCCACATAATTTTTTCATTACTTTCATCTGCCCGCAACCAGTATCTCTTGTCCATTAACTCCTTTAAGTCAAAGAAATATTGTTGTTCCATTTCATTAACCTGAAATTTTTCGCCATTTATCTTGGCATTTATAATAATATACCATACATTTGATCAGGTGTATAAATTGTGTGATATTTTTTTTGCGCGTTCGATAAGAGAATGCATCGAATCTCCTTCAGACTGGCTATGTCCAGTTTCAAAATAACTATTAATTATATTGACTCCAAAGATAATTCTGTTTTTATTCTGGCCAGTACAACCATCAGAATAAAATATAAAATTGTTGATTCCACTTTGGCTCTCATTTTCAATGAAATTAAGAACGCAACTGCCGATTTCTTTAGCACCCCTTTTGGCTATTTGGTAGTGCCAGACATAGCAATAACCTTTTCCACTTAAGGAGTTGTAAATTGTGAAGTTATATATGTGATACTTCCGCTTGTAATGAAAGATCTCGCTCTGATTGAGGAATCGTCAGGGACTCTTTCCAAATCATATATAGCGACAATAGTAGTCGCAGGATCGACTTCTATTTTATCTTTAGTTTTGAGTTCACGAACACTTTCCTAATTTTTAATGTGCTTTGTGTAAGCTTCTTGGAGTTGCTCTTTTCTTTCACCATCAGCTTGACGACACAAAGTACTTACATTGGGCGCACATATCTTTTTTTGGTTTAAGAAACGAATAATTAAATTTTGTATTAAATACAGTTTCATACTGGAGTGCGTCTTGTGGCCATGTCTACTTCACGTGGATAATTCTGGTCCTTAAACCATTCATTGGAATACAGTCTATACATTTTCGAAATATTTAATGTTTCATCTAAGTACAACCTTTGAGAATCGCTTCTTACATAATGCGATTCTTTCACTGGAAATAGTTTTATATGTGTAATAACAGTTTGCTCGGTTGAATCACACATTTTTCGAGATCTATTTTCATGTTTGCCCCTGTTCTTGACCATCATTGACTTTTTCAGATTTCCCTTTCTCTATTGCTGTGTAAACTACTTTTTCTGTTATGTTAAGTGTATTAAAAAAAAAATTTTTGCAAACGGCAATTTTTTCTGTTTCATTAATCTTGAAAAGATAGTTAATAGTTTGTGTCCTGTTTTTTGTTCTTTGTAGTTGCATTTTTTTTATACGTTGATCCTCGTGATCCCCAATTTGCCAAAATTGATCGAATATAGCTTGCCGTTTCTCTTGAGAAATCTTGTTTGCATTTCTTTTAACATTTACAGACAACCTTCATCAATTTAGAATCTCTTGTTTTTTTTCAAATTATCACTACATAGTACACGGTACACCTCCCGCCGAATTAAGTTATTATTTGTATCAATTGTGTACCTAAGCACGGTGCTAGAAAGAAAGCAGTAATCACTTATGCGTAGGAGTGAAAGGGATGACGTTCGGCGTAACATGGCAGTGCACCACCCGGGCTACAATAAATTTCCGGCAACAAAGGCGTAATAGCTCATACAGAATAAAATCTCTTGTAATTCCTTCGTATGAGGTGTTTACAGTTTATTGACTTATTAAGTTTATTCTAAAGAACGCGGTTAAATGTATTACTGTTTCTCTTTGTTTAGTTGTTTAGAGTAAAGATGTTTACCGGTTTTGTTCTGTTAGGTTTTTAGAGTAATCCGTTAATACATAACTTAGTCGTGAGATATTTTCCATGCAATAAAGATGTTATTATCATTTATTTTAATGAAATATTAATAAAAAAAATCTGAAAAAAATAGGAGCGATAGATTGAAACTCGGAGATGCCAAAAATCAAATAACATTAAAAAAGCGGTAACCGGCGATTACCGCTTTGTTGCCCGGGACCAGCGAATTATATTCTTTGCACTCCTCTCAAAACACATATTTGTGGTCCGGACCAATTACATGTTTTATTTATTTATTCTATAATGCTAGCTATAAATTCTGTATTATATTCATTGCGTATTATACGTAACTCTGCGTAAACGTCAATTTCGTGTGCAAAAGGAATGTTATAAAAGACATTTGTGTAATATAAAAAATCTAATATAAAAAATAAAGGAAGCCATCAAATCTAACCCTAAGCTATTTTGGTCTTACTCTAAATCTCTACGCGGTGGATGAATTTATCCAAAAATACGGTGATGAATCGTACGACGAGGGTAAAACAATTTGCGATGCTTTTAATAAATATTTTCACAGTGTTTTTGGCACCACTTCCTCTGGCAGCGTTGTAAATTTGGGAACGGATTGATGATTCAGTTTGTAGTTAACAATTTTCTACGGAAACCATAGAAAAAGCACTAAAGAAACTTAATCTGGCTTTTTTCAAGATATTATAAACGAACATTTAGATTGTCACATTGTTGAGTTGGTCGAAAATATCAGTTTCTGCACACCCAAGCGTCGCACGCGACACACTCCGCTGTTACATGTCCCTAGATGTGCCACCAACTATGCACGCAATAGTATATTGGTCCGCCTGCCCCATACTTATAATAACATTTCAGTGACCTTACTATATTCTTTCTTTCGAAGACAGCTATTAAAAATACTATTAAAAACAATTTCCTACTTAAACAAACAGATATATAAAAATATACAGAATAATATAATATTAAAATAAGTCTTTTCTATGCAGTAATGTGTGGGATTGGCTTAGATTGAACAATCACAATCGATTAATCTAAGCTAATCTAACTAATCATTAGTATTTACTTTAAATTTGATATAAAACTTACTTTGTAATGTTACTAGATGATTCAGTGGTGCACGGAAGAAAAAATGTATAATTATAATAATTATATAGTAACCTCTAAATTTAACAATAACTGAGAATATTTAATGGGTGTTGATTATTATGTAACTTTGAAACTGATTTCTTGTATTTTTTTTTTAAACTAGTTTAACTTTAAAAAAAAAAGGTATTTTTAAGGAAAACTTGTAATTGGCTTTACTAGATTACGATATAGACCTATTTAATTAAACAATTTGTAACGCTGTTGCACTAGGCATTTTTCGTAATTTAGTCCTATGGCAATAGTCATTATTCTCAAAAACGCATTTGGGCTAGTTTTAAGGCCCATAGATAGCCTAGTCATCTGATATTGATATTTTTGTTGTAAATGCTGTATACGGTCTACTGGAAGGATGTAACCCAATTTGGAAAAAAACCAGCCAAGTGAGAGTCGGACTCGCGCACCGATGGTTCCGTACAAACCTGTAGGTATATAAGTAAAAATTCACCCATCACGACAATCGAGTCATAGTTATGGTATTTTTATTGCAAATTAAAATAAAAAATTTGCAAAAAAATATATTATTATATGATGTAACAAAAAAATTAAGGTTTTCGCAATTTTTCCTTTATCTGTACTATAAGACGTTACTTCGTACCTAATTTCAAGATTCTAAGTTCACGGGAAGTACCCTGTAGGTTTTGATTCCCGTGCGAGTTTCGAAAATTTGCGGAAATCTAAGCCAAAGCAATCGAAAGATACAGCCGTTTATGCCGCAAATAAACGGCTGTATCTTTCGATTGCTTTGGCTTAGAAGTTTGATTTTTTCACAGCTCCAAGGGACAGTAGACCTGAGTATTAGATATAAATTTCAGTTTAATACCTTCACGCGTTCCTGAGAAAAACGGCCTTGACGGTCACGGACGAAGCGATCCTATAAGGGTTCCGTTTTTTCCTTTTGAGGTACGGAACCCTAAAAACATTGAACAGCATATGAGCTAGCAAAAAAGTTAAATGATATTATTAAAGAAAAGTCATCATTTTATCCTAAATATAGTATTCAAAATACAGCAGATTTAATTGCCAAAATAAGGGATGTTATTTTACCTCCTAATTCTATTTTTCTTTCTCTGGATGTTGACAGTTTGTTTACTAACGTTCCCTATCAAGAAACTCTCAAAATACTCTCAAATATTCTAGAGAGAAGGCGTATTCATCCAGGGGAGGCAAACGAAATTGTGCATTTAACCAATATTTGCATGCAACAAAACTATTTCAAATTCAATGGTGGGTATTACAAACAGAAGGAGGGGTTGGCCATGGGTTCTCCGTTATCACCTCTGATGGCGGAGATCTTCATGGACAATTTTGAGAATAGGTATTTCACAGGTAATAATAACATTCTTTATTATTATCGTTATGTTGATGATATACTCATATGCTGGACCGGTACTAGACAAGAATTAGAGTCTTTCTATTCATTTGTAAATAATTTACATCCAAAGATTAAATTTAAACTAGAAGTTGAAGTCGATAATTCTATAAATTTCTTAGATTTAACCATTACACGGGAACATTGTCGTCATAATTTCCAAATATATAGAAAGCCTACACATACTGATGTAGTAATACCCGCGGCTTCCTGTCACCCTTGGCAACACAAACTAGCTGCTTTTCATTCTTATATCAATCGTCTATTGACGGTGCCTTTGTCAAATGAATCTTATATGAAAGAATTAAATACCATTTATAATATTGCCGTTGCAAATGGTTATGATCGACGGATGATAGATAAAATGGTTAAGACGCGTTCATACTTATCGGTCAAGTATGATTTATGTAGGGAAAATTTCAGAGAAAATATCAAAAATCTTAAGAAACAACGACGTTCACGTGGCATTTCGAACCACTAACACCGTTCGACGGGCCATTTGCAATGGTAAGGAAAAAACAGAGGTTGGCAGGAAGTCAGGTGTATATAGGTTAACATGTGACGAGTGTAATTCCGTATACGTGGGACAAACTGGGCGCTGTTTTGAAACACGTTATAAAGAACATATTTCTGCCTATAGGAATGCCCGACCAGAACGATCTCATTTCGCGGAACATTTATTAGATACCGGTCACCAATTATCTGATGGGCATTCCTACGAGGTTTTACATACTTGTAATAAAAGTTTACGACTGATCGTGTTGGAACAATTAGAAATTATCAAACATAATGTTGATGGAGCCATACTTAACGATCAGATAAATGTTTCTTCCTCCCCACTTCTGCGTATTTGTAGACAAACAAACAGTGATAGGGATTCATAAATAAAAAAAAAAAAATAAAAAAAAAAAAAAAAAAACTTCTATCGATATCACATATTTATATCTTTTACATTTAATTTACATTTATTATAACAATTTCCATTAATTATAACCCTGTCTCACTCTTATAGTCGCGATGCGTCACACTGGGGGCGGGGAGGGGGGGAGTGGGAAGCATTAAATACGGCTGTTTGGGGCCATTTTACTCACTCGGTGCTGAGATTGGCACGGTCTAACAACTCCTGAGGATGCTCCGTGTGTGTGCGAAACACGTGTAGAGTAGTCGGTGAAGGTGCAAGGTGTGTCACTGGGCTGCATCTGCATTTTTTCTTGCGGAATTACGCGACATATTTTTCGTTTTCTACTAAGATATGGATTTCCGCCAAGTAACGCCTGATTCTATCAAATACATTGAAAAAGGTCTAAATGGGTGAAATATACAGAAACTGCCAATGAATCGAGAATTTCCGTTATGAAATTGGTCATCTTTAATGTTATTATTAAACTTTCTATAATCTATCACGATGCGCCATTTTTTGTCAACCGAATCGGACTTTTTTGGTACCAACAGGGGCTCGACCATGCATTCGTGCTTTCTTCTAATATGCCATCCGTAAGCATCTCTATTTTGTTTTTCAATCTCAAGGTTTTGCGTTTGGGGTAATCGATAAGGTTTCGAATATATCGGGGTACTATGTGGTTCTAATTCGATAGTGTGTGCGTATAAAGGCATCACATTTAACTTGTCTCCGGGTAAATGGAAAACGTCCGGAAATTTTGCACAAATATTTTCTACTGACTCCCTTTCTTCAAAATTTTATTTATCTAATTTAAATAAAGAAAATAATGTTTTAACTCTATCCACGTTAATAACAGGTCTGTTAAATTGGAAAATATAATAGTCATTTAATCTTGACTTAGCTAACGAAAAATTTTGCAAGTTTACTTCACTATTCTAGTATTCAAAATTTTTATTAGTACTTTTCCCTTTTCCGGTTTTACTATAGTACTGTCTACGAATACGCCCTCGCATAACTCCTGACATTCAATAACAAAATCGTCCTTGTCATAAGTTTCAATGCCTAATAATTATAATTATAAATAAATTTCCTCTTTTAAATGATCGGCTATAGCAATAAATTGACTATACAACTTATTCACTTCACATAACTTAATTACAGAAATATTTCCTTTTCTTCGTTTCTCACCAATTTTTATTAGATACGTTCGTATTTCTTTCAAGTCAAGTAACTAAGTAACAAATTTTTCAAAAACCTTATATTTATGAACTATAATTAGTACTTACAATTAATTAACTAAACTAAAGTGTTCTGTCCCGTATAAACCATCGCATTTTTTTTCTCACTTTTCGCTTTACGCTTTTAAGACTTTTAAACACTTTCACACGCGCACTTTTTCGAATATTGGGATCACACAATTGCCTCTGCTTTTCCGCTCAATACAGCAGGCTGATGACGTAGCAGGCTGGCATACGTTTTTAATGCAAACTCGTTGACTTGGCGTTGTACTAACTAGCCATGATGTTTCCTGTAGGCCTTGAACAGGATGAGCAGCGCCCCAATTACCAGAAGCGTAATAATTGCTATGAGAATGCAGTTTGTCACTGATAAGTGCTGCTTGATAACTTGCATGTGGGGTGAAGTATCCACTCCCACAGCTAAATTGGTGTTCATGGTTTTTTCTTACACCTTACTTTGAGGCGAACCCATTTTCGATCGATTTATAATCAAACTGTACTTTATCACACAACGTTAATACACCGACGATCTAACCCGTAGTAACGTATATAACGTATATACGTCTCCTTATTAAGAGGACGACTGGCAGGGTCGCCATATGCTGTCGGGAGCCGAAGGATATGCATTGAAACACCGAGATCTAATTAAATACAGATTTATTATAAAATAAGCATGATTATAAATGGTTACATACATATTGAAAATTGAAACGGGTATTAAACGCGTAGAAACGTGATAGATATTTCACCTACCTAATTTTCCCGACGTTTCGGCCAAGTTACATCGGCCGTGGTCACGGGCTGACTGGATATGCGATGCTACGTCTCGCCGTCGTCCGAGGTGGAGTCTTCATCCACCGTCCAGTTTTTTCTCCACGTACCGTCACACACAACACTAATAAACCGTCGGTTTTAAATTGTCTACAACCTGGAATCCAGTGATAAAAAACGCTTTTGATGCGCGGTTATCTACGAATCAGAATACGGCTGCGGTACAGAATAGGGACACTATTAGTGTTGTGTGTGACGGTACGTGGAGAAAAAACTGGACGGTGGATGAAGACTCCACTTCGGACGACGGCGAGACGTAGCATCGCATCTCCAGTCAGCCCGTGACCACGGCCGATGTAACTTGGCCGAAACGTCGGGAAAATTAGGTAGGTGAAATATCTATCACGTTTCTACGCGTTTAATACCCGTTTCAATTTTCAATATTTATAATGCAACGCGAAAGTTAAAAAGTGTATATGGTTACATACATAACATAATATATATGGGGTACTATACTATTAAAAAAATAAACACAATTTTTTTTGTCCATTAAGGGCGAAGGTGTAGTATTAGTACCCCATAATATATTATGTTATGTATGTAACCATTTATAATCATTGCTTATTTTATAATAAATCAGTGTTTAATCAGATCTCGGTGTTTCAATACACATCCCTAGGCTCCCGACAGTATATTTTTAATTCCTGATACGTGTGGAACACAGTTGTAAGAATCATATTAGAGTTTTTTATTCGGCATAGATTTAATGGTATCTTCTAATTACCGATACATTAGGTTTTAAACTTATCAAATTACTGTACCCATAAAAATATATATCTTATTCTTTCAAAAAGCGCTTATAAATAAGCAGTGCCACTTTTATTTCTTATTAGTATCTTAATTAATAATTCATATGATAAATATTAAACAAGAAAATATACTAGAAAAAAGCAACTAGTATCATGTCGCCCTGACGGGACATGAGACTAGTTGCTTTTTTCTAGTATATTTTCTTGTTTAATATTTATCACATAAAAATAGCATTGTAAAATGCAAAATTAAAAAGATATAATAATTCATATTTTAGTGTTTTCAAATAAAATAAACGACAAATAAAAAAATGCTACGGTTATTAGGCGAAGAATGCCAAATTGCCGATTTGTAGCAACTAGAGAAACTATTTAGCTTGTTATATTTTGTTTATTTTTTGTAGCTACAACTTTACGTTCCTATATAAAAATATCTCCCTTCTAAACCATGTTTTTATACTACTAACCATAGTTGTTTCACACTTGTTACGGCACTAAAGGAGTTTTATAAAATAATCTTAGAAAACTTTTTATGAATCATTTTTGAAGTTATCCTACCGACCTTCTTCCAACTATGACTGCAGAGACAGAAATCGTATGTCTAGCTAGCTACCTAATTAAATGCGTCCTTTGAGTGTATCATTGCTTGGTTATGTACCCCGAAGTACTAAGATTAACTTGCAGCTCAGATTAATTGTAGTTTGAACTTTGTAGCTCGAGTTTCATCGTGAATTTTAATGCTGTTTTATTAATTTTATCACCAGTTAGACGTCTTTTAGTTGGATTAAGTTTCTAAGATGCTGTGACTTTCGAGTTGTTTATTTGATCATTTCTTAGATAAATAATGTTTTGGGAATTTAACTCGTTAAGAATCAATTTTGTTTTAAGCAAAATTCACAATAAGAAAAGATCGAGTCGTCTCGCAAGTTCTCATGTGGATCCGAGAATAACTTGTATGTGAGCCATGAAGTTTTATTTCTATAATTTTTCTATAAAACTTATCATTTAAGATGGCATTGAAAATGAAAACTAAAAAAATCCTTGTATACGATCTAAAAATTGTATACGATCGTGATTTTTTTTTATAATTTATTCTTTTCTTTCAATTCTAAATCCAAAGTATGGCTGTTATCATGGCTAATTCAACATCAAAGCTATATTATGCAATACAAAATCATGTTATAAACGCAATACTAGTAGAACTAGTCGTCGCGAAATGCTGATATTAATTGCATGTTTGTTATTTTAATCGAAAATCTACTTGTCTGCAACTAAGCCGTTCTAGTCAATTGAGTTTGTTTAACATAATTAATGCTAAATATTAAAATAAATGTCAGATTGAGTGATACGGCACTGTTTTGCTTTGATGGAATCAATGCATGCTTAAAAATAAACCCAGACTGCCCAGACGTTAATAGATGAAATCCTACGAATATATAAAATCCTACAAATGGGAAATTTAGTAGTATCTTTTACATCGTCATCAGCCCTTCTTAACGTCCCTACTGCTGGGGCTATGACCGACCACGCGCGCCCAATGCGGCTTTGTGGGATTAACGACTGCAAATATAATTTGCTTATTAAAAAAAAAAAGGAATTCACTTATCGAAGGAATTGCTCAATAATAGAAAAGTACGATTCAAAAACTCATAACACGTTCTCGCACTTATATTTGTACGCTATAAAAAGATGATTATCTAACAACTATTCGAAGCACTATTCAAAGAAGAGCTATAAAACTAACATTATTCATGAAATAATGGCATGAGATTTAGAGCGAACCGCATTTGTAGAATTTAAGTAATTACTTGGAGATGCGAAAACGTTTCATAGCGCGATTGTGATTGTTTGTTGGAATCCGCTTAGAACTCCTGCATCGCCGCTGTACCTAGCTGAGCACATTAAATTTGTTTCCATTAGACCTATCAGGCAACATAAATACATTAATAATAGAAAAGTAGTACCACTCATTGAAAAAAAAGAAAGCTTTTAATTTTTTTATTTAATTGATTTCAATAACAAAAAAGGATTGTACTCTCAGACAATGCGTCTTACACAGTCTACTTATATACCTTCACGCTGTGCTATTGAAAAGTTCTTAATCGTGACATTTCATTATATGACTAAGGGCCTGTTTCACAATCTAAAAGTAAGTCCTGAGTAGCTTACTTGAAAGTTGAAAGATGATTTGACATATTTTTCATATCACAACTGTCAAATCATCTTATAAGTAAGCTACTCAGAACTTACTTTTAGATAGTGAAACAGGCTCTAAGTAAACCAATCCATTTTATAAATTTTAAACGAAGATGAGTACAGTTGAGACCTTGGGTCTCAATCGCGGTAATTTTAAATTATAAAACCTAATCTCTGTAGACCTAGCCGACAGAATTGTTTTCGGACAGGAATTTGGAGATAAGTTTTGGTACTTATCTAATTAGTATTTCCCGACATCATTTGAGACCCAACAAATTCCAAATGTGTCGTCGTTGAGGTGTGACCAAGAGTGTAAAGTAAACTTATTTCACTTATTATGCTGCTCCTTTGATGCTCTGACGATGACCCCGCAAGGACGTGAGAGTTTGCATATATCGCGAGTATATTTATTTTTATGATAACAATACGATATTTAATAGTATAGTCAGTCTAAAACTGGACAGTGGGAACCCGTTCTTGCTTATCCCCCCACCCCGCGTCCGGCTTCCTGCGGAAACGGTCCTTCGCCAGCGACGGAACCATCTGATAGCGACTTGGCGAACTGTTTGCAATTATTGACTACGATAATTTCTCGAACGATTTTGATTATAGCCGTTATTGATGCAACGCAATAATCAACATAAGTCATTTTAATGTTCCTTCATTTATCCTTTGGGAACGTCTCATAAGTGGGAATATGGATGGACGAAAGGCAGACTGCGACTTTGACCGCCTATAATACGGTAACATCACACTCCTTAAGAAATTCTATCAAATCTAAACGATTTTTTGGACATCTTTTTGATCATAGATTAGACTTTGGATAATACAGATTGTCTTTTTGATTACAGATGGGTATTAGGTATTTTCTAGTATTTATAGTTATTTCTCCAAAGTCTAATCTGTGATCAAGTTCAAAAATTCCTCTGGAACAATCAAATTGTTTCAGTGGTTTAGGTCTGAAAAGGTAACATGCAGAGTTTTTTGTAAATGATATTTCAAAATTCAAAATTCAATTCAATATCATTTATTCAATCTCGGCTATTACAAGCACTTTCCTACGTCAAAGAAGCTACTCCATCGGTTCACAAGCCCTACGGCGGGAGATCTTGTAACGAGAAGAACCGGCAAGGGCTATTTTTTTCTCCCTGTTTTATTTCATACAGAGTGGTCAAATTAAGTTTTCTTGGCAGCTTCTTTCTTCGAAGGTCCTCCCAATTTGTGAACTGCCAGTAGAGTCTTTAGTTTTATCTTTTCTTAATAATAAAGAATTAAAAAAATAATAAATAAGAAACGTAAAGCTGTAACTGTAAGTACATAGTTGTACTACATAACAAATGTCGCGTTTTAGTTCCGTTATTTTAATATATGGGTTATTTTAGTTACGGAAAGTTAAATTAATGACTTGAATTGAATGATCTAATAAGGAAAGAACGTAGACAAAACAATTCGTTATTAAGTTATAAGAACGCGGGATAATAGTATCGATAGACGACAGTACTCGTATGATTTACAGTTAAGAACTATATTCATTCCTATGGAATAAATGTGGATCGAATGGGTGCTAAAGACTGCAAATGCAGGTGAGATCAATGGCTTAAAGTTCATTAAGCTTGACGAAGCTTGAGATACTCGTAGTAAATTTATGGTCACCCAACCCATGACGGACCTCATTTCAAATTTTTTTTCATTCATTATAAATTTTGTCCTTGTCATTATAAATTTTGACCTCATTTCATTATAAATTTTGTTGAGAATTTTGACCAGAATCCTTGTGCCGTTAATTATCACAGGAAATGCTGCTTTTTGGAATATGAATGGTACCTAGTTTATAATAATTCGGCTTGTAACAGACATAATGTTGATAGAATCAGACACGTCAGCCATATTATTGATCTACTTATCATAAACAGACAGCTCTTTACATAAATTGTAAATGATTTGCATTACACCAAACATTCTTCATGTTAATCATCATATGTACGAGTTAATTTCATAAATGATACCTTCTATTATGTATATTTTTTATGTTGTTCATTCAATTCAATTCTGTCTGCAGAACAAGCAATACAATAAAACTTGTTGGGGCTTCACTGTGACAAAAAATTTGCCATGATTTTTGTAAAAATAAAAATATTTTGTGCTTCTAAATAAATCATCTCCTAATTTACGATGTGCTTATCTGTCAAGAATGCTTTTATTATTATGATTTGTTATACCGTGTGAGGCCTTGAACCGGGGTAAATATTGAAAATAGAGACTCTCTAGCTAGAGTATAAGTATTTATTCTGAAAAGATTCCAGTTAATCAAATCCCATGCGTTACTCACAATAAGAATTTAAAGTTACGATTCATAATCAGTGTATAATTGCAAAACAATATTATCGCTAACGCTGTGAACTTATCGTGGTACAGGGGACAATAAAAAACCTTACCGCAAAACATATAAAAAAAATTACCTTTAACTTCTTGAATAGCAACAGCCCCGCTACTTCCCACAGCTTAATAAAATCTCTGTTTCAAATTACATCTGTAGTTTATTATTAAATATCGCAATGACAGTTATCTGTTTACAATTTTATCCATCATGCAAGACATGTCATTTCAATCAATACCAAGTATACTCTTTGTACCAAGTAGATTCAGCTATGGAATTATTAAGTAAATTAATAGAATAATTTTGTATAGTAAAGTCAGAATATTGCCATAGGATATTCTTTGGTTTCAGTTTAAATAATTTTAATTTAATTGAATTAGATTTATTTACACAATTTGTAATTAAATGTGAAAATGGGTTTGAGTACAAAATAAAACAACCCAATAAAAACAATATCTACGTGGATTCGTGAAGTGCGATAGTAAGACAGTATTATTTTTCTATCAGCCGACACATACATTGTCAAAAAGGCGTTCCGAGTAGCTTCGAAAGAGTTGAGCGGAACTGTTGTTTGCATTACATTGAATTTACGATTAAGTTGTTAGAAAAATCAAAAAGTAAAGGTTTAGTTTTAATTACTTGGGACCATAATGATTCAATTACTAGTGACCTATAGAGCCTCAGTTTTTAATATTATTCCCGCTTCTAGGCCCCACACTGTATACTTACATTAAAGTATAATTTATTCACAAACTTTACGAATTGATTTAATTGCGGGATTTCGGGAGCTTCACCCAACGAATGAAGATTTCCAGCAACTTTGTAAGGCGAAGTTGGAAAATGTATCCTGAAAGTTCCTAACAACGAAACTATCAGTCGAGTGTTAGTGCAAGATAATGAATTCAACGTCAAACACACCGGCATTGTTACAGCCGCCGATCGTAACAATGTTGCTTTGGTAAGTTTATCGGGGCTAAAATTTAGCCGGACAACTTCAGATAGTATTTGTGGGAACTGCAACCAAACAATTTAAGCATCTTTGTCGCAATTGGCATCTGATTTGTTAAAATTAATTTACTGCTGTCATACTTTGTATAAACTGTAATGTTGCTAAAAAGTTTAGATGATTAGTGAATAAGGTATGTGATCAGTTTCTGAATTGGAAATTTCAAGTTGAGAACTTCTCAAACTCAACTCAAAGTAATGCAGAGTGAGATGTCATCTAGGTACCGACCAAAACTCACATGTAATAATGTTCCGAATATGGTTGGCGCGTTATCGAGATAAAATTTGGGGTTCGACATTTGTTGTTATTGTATTGCCTGTGATGGCCTACATTGTAAACAGATTTAGGTTACGTTTACTGACATATCTGAAGATTCACGGTGTGACGATGATTTAGCCAGTTGCGTTATCGCGATGCAGATAAGATAGGCGATCTAGTTATATTTAAAACTATAGTCTATCAAATCTAAGAAGTACCGTTTGACGATTTTTAAACCGACGTAACTTTGTACAGGCGTAACTCACACGATTTAAATTAAAAAAAATCGTAAAACTATGAAATTATGAAGATTTTTCAATTAATTGCAAGATTTACAATTCTTAATCACTAAATTCAAATTCATCAAGCAAATCCAAATAAACAATATAGGTACACTAAAAACTTTAATTTTTCTGTACTTCGTTACAAAGTCATATAGTTACGTCCTTTTCCACTGTGGAAATGTCTTCATCGTTTCATCCCACGAGTAGCAACCATAGTGTGATTTGCACAAGGTATTTGAATTCGTTATTTCGAATTATGCATGGTTTGGGTTATTCCACAACTTGTCCCATGAGCTTACGTACGTAAGCAGTACGGCCCACTTAGGCCGAGTTGGGGAAAATCTAAATAAATGCTATTTCCAATCCACAACTTGTTACTCGTCCCATATTTTTTAGTATGAATATCTAAGCCTTATCGACTGTGGGTACACTTAGCCGCACAGGTGTGTAAATAAATAAAATATATATTTAGGACTCATATTATTGAAAGTAAAGACTAATGATTTTTATGAGTTAGCTACTAATGTTTCGAACCAAATAAGTTCAAGAAACGTATTTTTGAATCAGTCGAATTTTTCATGCGAATTCAATTTGCATTTGGAATTATATTTTATCTCCGTGTGATGTCTCCGGGTGTATTTAAGAACTCAAGTAACAGTAATTGTCTGATTCCGATATTACGATATTGGATCACTCAATATCGGAATTGTAATTTGGAAATAGCGTTCCGAGATTCCGATATTACGATATTCCGAGATTCCAAGATTCATGCCCTAGTAGGTACTTATCTTTATTTTAGCTTTGCAGTGTATGCATCGACTACAATTATTCTCTTCATCGTATTTAATAGGACTCTATTCTTGCTACATATTAATGACCTGCTTGTGCCCGGTACTGTTAGGTATGCAGTAGGCAGCACGGTTACGGAGAGATGTATCCAGTGCAAAAACCAGCGGGGAGGAAACCCGTTCTTTAAGAGAAGCCATGATTGAGCGGACAAACTCGACCTTAAGTCTTGTCTCCCAATGGAGTGACAACGATCTGCCCCTTATTTGTATAATTTAAAATCTATCACAATCCCTTTCAGAGGTATTGTGATTGTGATATTTTCGTCTGTCATATTGCTTAGACAGATCAATTTCGTTTATTCCATACCTTTTAAAACGCGTCCCTATCACAATCCCTTTCAAATGTCAAATAGTGACGGCCTGAATAACTTTCAAATTACGAATTGAAAGGGATTGCGATAGATTTAAAATTAGACAATTAGCCCCCTGCACCCCGACCGCCTAACGGTATAGCCTGGTCTATCGCTATAGCTATCAAACTTCAAACTCTTATGAAATCCTTCAACGATGCGGTTTTTGTCTAATTCCTACATAATTCTATTTATCTTTTGGATTTACTATTGCATTTTTAGTATGAAAGTGATAGCGTCTGCGAGAGCCCTTGTAGGGGGCTTGAAAAATCGATAGCTATAGCGATACCAAAAGCCTTACCGTTAGGCGGTCGGGGTGCTGGTCAGTTTTAACGCTGCCAAAAAGAGCCAAAAAGAGTCCTTTCAACATGACTCTTACTTTTCGAGGTACAACTGTACCAGTTCAGTGGCAATCTTCAACTTCTTGGTATGAAGTTGTCATCAGATCTCAACTTCGGCGACAACATGAGTTGAAAGCTCAAACTACGGCAAAAAAGCTGGGCATCCTAAATAACGTTAAGCGGTATTTCACACCGGAACAGCTTCTTATCTTATATAAAGCGCAAATCCGTCGATGCATGGAATACTGCTACCACCTTTGGAATGGTTCACCAAAATACCAGCAAGCCACGCTCGATTCGGTAAAAATGGAAAACAGAACCAGGAAACCGTTGGAAATGATGCACTGGTGCATACCAAGCTCCACAGTCTCCCTCATCATCAAAAAGTTTCATCATTGTCGGTGTTCTACAGATTGTACTTCGGAGAGTGTGCTATTGAAATAACATGCGCTTATACCGCTATCTTCGTTTTACCACCCGTTTTATTACCCCCTACCTGGTTGATATTCTACGTCTATCGTGCACAAACAAAAAATTAAAACAGCGCTTCTCCTCATCTTTTTTCATAAGTACAGCCAGGGAGCAGAATTCCCTGCCTGCGTCTGTATTTCCGGGAGTTACAAGCCCTGGTATATTCAAAGCTTGAGTGAATAGGCGTTTTCTAGGCAAGCTCGCTCCATTTTTGACCTCCTTTTAAATTAAAGATTCAGAATGAGGGCAAGAGTAAACCTCTTTAATGTAAGAAAATCTAATTATGGCCGGAATTTTGGCCATTACATTTTTTACACGAATTATTGCATAAAAAGAAGACTGATTTGTCTAGACGTTATAATTACTGTTATTTTTTGTCTTTAAATTTTTTTACTGAGTGAATTATGCGAAAATAAAAAAAACTTTTGATTTGGAAAAATGTGCAGTAACGTTATTTGAATCTTTTATATGGTAACACGTTGTATAGTTATATGATTCTGCAAAACTTATATATATAGAACTTTTTAATTTATAACTTTTTTATCCCGTCAGGGCGACATGAGACTAGTTATTTTTTTCTAGTATATTTCCTTGTTTAATGTTTATCACAAAACTTATTTGTTTAATTTTGTGGAGAAAATAGCTTTTATAGAAGTACCTATTTCCAAAAAGAATGATAAATCTAAAAAAAGTTAGGTTATATCAATACCGGTATCTCCGGATCCCGGTACTGAGAAAAATCCGGTATTCGAAAGCCGTAGTCCGCGCGCCCCGCCCGCCGCGCCTGCCGCCTGTCCGCTACTTAAATTGCATGCAAATAAATATGGAACTTAACTTCTTTATGGATGTTTCGATTTCTATTAGCAATTATAAAATACGCTGCGCTCCGTCTTTGTAAGTATGGCGCGCTCAACTCGCTGTTACACCAATAAACGACAGCAACAACAGTCACAGCATGCAGTGGCGGCACGACGGCGCCGGTACCTACCTACATCATGGTAATTGCTTCCGTCCGACCGATCCCGATGTGTAGGTACAGTCGGGGCACTTCCCGGTTGACCAGTATAGTTTTTTTAGGGAGCTTTATTGAAAAAAGTTATAGATATTTATAAAACGTTTATATCACATTAATAGGTATTTAATTTGAATAATACATTATTTATTAAACCTTTGTACTTTCCGAAAAAACTTTTCCCAAAAAAACTCTACTGGTCAACCGGGAAGTTCCCTGATTGTTCCACCGAGCTCGTAGGTAAGTGTAGTTTTAATAGTCGATCACCTATCCGATCACCAAAATCTCAGCTATTTTTTTTTTTAAAATTCATATAGGTACTTAAATTGGTTGAGTCAGTGTGCCATAACTTAATTCTGTTATTATTTTTAATGTTTTGGGTTCCTCCTCCACATCTTCAAACATTGGTTGAGAATCATAGGTCACAATAACGACGGAATTATTCTTCCGTATTCATCTCTGTCTCCGGTACATATTTCATTTTCGTAGACATTTTTAATAATATATAATTATATGCATAATATCAAATCAGCCTAGTAGGACTGCAAAACGTACTTAATCTAATCGTTTGAGATCGTAGAGCGCACTGCTCTCCACCCGCTCTGGTGTTTTGTGTGTGAAGTATTTCGTTTCTCCTATCTCTTTCATTCGGATTAATCAGCATTATTTTTATGGTTAATCCATATTGTATAAGGGTTAATCTGTATAAGGGTTAATCGGTATAAGGGTTAATCAAATATACGGGTTAACCTTATAACCGGATTAATGGGTCCTTGTTTCTACAGTGACGCGACACTTCGAATTCACTTGTAGAGTCGGGGAACTTCCCGGTTGACCAGTAGATTTTTTTAGGTGGCGTTATTCAAAAAACTTATAGACCTATAGTAACCGTTTATATCATAAATATTAGAACATTATTAGGTATATCATTTGAATCATAAATAATTTCTTAAAATTTATTACTTTTCTTATAAACGTTTCCCAAAAGAAACCCTACTGGTCAACCGGGAAGTTCCCCTTGTATACGAATAATCGAACTTATTGATAACGACTCGTTGTTATTGCAGCCATAGCCATATTTTTATATTTAGTGATACCCAACTTTCAGCTCACATCCAACATTCAATGAAAATACATTATTGAAACTAAAAGTTAATAAGATTATTAATTAATCTGGCTAAACCATAGTATTTTACATTTCATAGAATAGAACTATTTAATATAATGCCAAATATAATGCGGCTACATTATGAAGTGGTAAATTTAAGATTTGGCTACGGCGACGACGTCCGTATCGTAAAAATCCGAAAAACTATAATCGATTCATATTCTCAATGAAATTAAATCGATATCTCAGAATCCTTATTTTTCAATGTTTCAAAGCTGTAAATCGGTACTTCTTAGATTCGATAGACTATATATAATTTTTGTGTTGTGTGTGATGTACGCAGTCACTACATTTAATATTTTTTTTTTTTTTTTTTTTTTATGAAATTGTTTGTCCTGCGATCTGTCTCTGCGACATTGAGCTGGATTTTTAATAAAAAGTTTTATAACGGGCATGTATGGCACAGTATCCAATGATATGTCCCAATTGGTGTTAGCTCCTCACGTAATCAGATCTTGAGGAGCACGTCTTTTCAACCTTTTGAAGGTGGAGTTTGGCTCTATGCTCATCAGCTCCCTTGCCAGAAGGTTTGGATGGCGATTTAATCTTTCTGAGTATTTCAGTAGGGAGTTTCTCAATACATCCTTGACAGTTTCAACTTTTAGGTCTTTGTGGAGGCGCGTGTTTGTTAGGTACCAGGGTGCACCTGTTATCATCCGCAGGGTTTTTGACTGGAACCGTTGCAGGATCTCTATGTTTGATGTGGATGCTGTTCCCCACAGCTGAATGCCATAAGTCCAGATAGGCTTTAGGATACTTTTATAGAGTAGTAGCTTGTTTTCTAGACTAAGATGTGACTTACGACCCATTAACCAATGCATCTTACGGACTTGCAGATCTAGTGCTTTTTTTTTTGTTTGGATGTGTTTTCTCCACGTTAGTCTACGATCCAGGTATATGCCCAAGTATCGTACGTCGTCAGATTGAGGTATTTTAATTCTATTCAGCTCGACTTCGGGACATGAGTCTCGTCGCAAACTAAATGTTACGTGGACTGATTTAGTTTCGTTGGCTTTTATTCTCCAGTCCTTCAACCAGCGAGACAGCTCGTCCAGGTTTCTTTGTAGCTTGGCTGATGCTCCAGTTGCTGTTTTGTCGACTGCCAACACCGCCGTATCGTCGGCATATGTCCCCGTCAAGACGTGTTCTGTGTTCGGTAGATCGGATGTGTAAATCAGATAGAGCATTGGGCCCAGTACACTTCCCTGTGGGACCCCGGCCTTTATTTCGTGTAGTTTTGTGACACTGTCACCATGTCTGACGTAGAAATGTCTGTCATGAAGGTAAGACTTAATAAAAAGATAATAATTTAATGGTAGGTTCTTCAGGATTTTAAATAGAAGTCCATTATGCCAGACACGATCAAAGGCCTGTGAGATATCAAGGAAGGCAGCAGAACACCACATTTTTTTTTCAAATGTGTCATTAATTTTTTCTACGATTCTGTGCACCTGTTCTATCGTACTGTGGGAAGGTCTGAAGCCAAATTGATGTTCTGGGATTAAATTGGCTTCCGCAATAACCGGAGCCAAACGGTTTAAAAACAGGATCTCCAGAAGTTTAGACGTCGTCGGGAGCAGACTGATTGGGCGGTAGGATTTAACATCAGTACCGTCTTTGCCAGGTTTAGGAATTAGAATAATTTCTGCCACCTTCCACTGTGGTGGAATAAAATTTCTCCAAAGGCATGCATTGAACAATTGTGTGAGATATTTATATCCAATGTCTGGCAACTCTTTTAGGATTTTAGCTGTTATCAGGTCGTATCCTGGAGCTTTGTGAACATCGAGTTTCTTAATGACTTGAATTACTTCCTTTTTAGAAATCTTCTCAATGGGGAGGTCCATTTGGTGTGTTTGGGTAAGTAAATTCGTAACTTCATCTAACTTTGTGGAACCGCAGTCGTTGTTTGGAGTGAATACTTCTGATAGATGATACGCAAATATTTCAGCTTTATCCTTGTCACTTTTTGCCCAGGTACCATCTTGCTTTTTAATAGCCGACTGGTGGATGATAGGTCTCTTTAATTTTTTTGTTGCTTTCCACAGGGAATAATCAGTGGCTGGTGTGGCATCGAGGCTTCTGAGGTAATTTTCTGTGCCAGTTTGTTTCTGCTCTGCAAGTGTTTTTTTCAGCTTCTTAATAAGCCTGTTAAATTTTGATTTGTGTTCACGATGTTTTGTGGTCTGCCAAAGTTTTCTAGCCTCTCGTTTCTCGTTTACCAAATCTAACGTTGCTTTGGGATAACTGTTAGAATTTTGACTTTTTACAGTTTGGACAGGAGTGGCGGCCCATGCAGCTTCTTGAATCGTGTTGTTAAAATGTTCCACAGCATCAATCACATCTTCGTCCGATTGAAGAGGTATTTTACAATTAAGAGCTCGTTTAACGAGTTCACGAAAATATGGCCAATTGGTTTTATTATTATGCAGTCTACATATCTTTTCTATGTTTTCTACCGAAGAGTTGACATGTGCTATTACCGGTGAATGATCAGACGAAAGTTCAAAGCAAGAACTGCATTTGATAGAAGAGGAGGGTAGCCCTTTACTGATGAAGAAGTCTACAAGGTCAGGTTTCTTGTTTTCGTGAGTTGGCCAGTATGTTGGTTCGCCAGTAGTGCTAACTATTAATCTAAGAGTTTGCACTGATTTTAGAAGTTGTCGTCCTTTCGGAGTAGTGACTCGAGCCCCCCAGTCTTTGTGTTTTGCGTTGAAGTCTCCACCGGCTATAAACCGACGTCCCAAAGTGGTGAAGAAAGCAGAATAATCCTCATATTTCATGTTGTGCTTGGGAGGGATATACAGTGCCGATAGTAGTAACGGGCCTTTGTCGTCCTCGACTATTATATTTGTGGCTTGTATTTGTTCTGTTTGGTATGATTTTGTAGCATAATGGCGTATTTTTTCTCTGATGAATATGGCTGAACCACCATGAGCAGTACCATCCGGGTGCATGGTGTGGTACATCTTGTAATTTGGAATGTTAAAAAATGTTTTCTTTGTGAAGTGGGTTTCTGAGACGAGGAGAATGTCAACTTCGTGGATTTGAATAAACATTTTGACTTCTAGGTAGTGTTGTGGTAAGCCATTGGCATTCCAAAGGACTATTTTTAACTTGTTGAATTTTTACTAATAATGGACATTAAGTTTGTTAGGAGATTTGTCATTACACACATCTGGTTCATTATTTGTTTGAACATTTCCAACAACTGTTTCATTTCATTGCTTTGACTTTGGTTATTTTCACAATTTGTAGGGTTCAGAACATTTTGAGGTGTTTTCAGAGTGTCTGCATAGGTTTTTTTCGTGCATTGATTGGATGTTTCTGTAAAGTTATTTTTGTCCTTGACCTCATTGACCGCCATTATGCCTTTATGTTCATGCAGCTCGTAGGATTTCTTGTTTCTAAGAGGCGGATACTTTTGCTTTTGCAGCTCTTTATAAACAGAACATCCTTTATAGTTCGCCGGGTGATTTCCGTTACAAAGGACGCATTTTACGGAGTCTGAGCGTTCTTTACGAGGGCAGTTGGCGGATGCGTGATTCCCAGCGCATTTAATACACTTCGGTGTGCGATGGCAGTATGATTTTGTATGACCATATTGCTGGCAGTTTGCGCACTGTGGTATGTTGCGTACTGGCCTTGGTGGTTCAAATTTTATGCGATGATTCAAAAGACTTTTTATGTCGTAAATTTCCTTATTGTTGCTTTTTGGTTGCAATTCTACTATAAACATATGTAGAGGTGTTTTTGTGACCCTCTGCTTTATGTTCCATATGTTAACAGTATCATGCCCCA
Organism: Chrysoteuchia culmella; assembly: GCA_910589605.1. Lineage (NCBI taxonomy): Eukaryota > Metazoa > Arthropoda > Insecta > Lepidoptera > Crambidae > Chrysoteuchia > Chrysoteuchia culmella. The sequence goes on along the minus strand of OU342654.1, from coordinate 9,125,633 downwards.
TTTCTTTTAGGGCTAGGTGGATATCTTCTGTGTCTGTAGTGGGATGTATATATTTTAACACTACTTTAAAAGAACGTTCTTGCTTGGGTCGGTAAGTATAAAACTCTGTTAGTTTACCCTCCAACTGTTTCACAATTCCTTTGTAGACTTCTGGTGTCTTGGCTTGAATTTTGACTCTGTTGTCGTTCAGTACTTTTACCTCATAATTTCCTGGAGCGTGTTCATCCAGTAGTTGTTTTAGTGGTCGTATGTTTTCAACTTTATCCACAAAAATGGGAGGGGGTTTGAGAGGTTTTTGTACTTGTTCAGTTTCTGTTACTATTTCGACATCCAGTTCTTCAAATCTGTTCGATGTACTTACAGGTTGACTGAGCCAATATGTGCTGAGTTTAGTTTGCTTTTGCGCTTGTTCATTTTTGTGATCTGGGCTGTCTCTGCGTCTCTTTCCGACTTTCACTTCAGTCCATGACTTGGAGGTTTGTTCAGTAATATTTGAAGTTGTGAGGTCATGCAAGTCAGAACCGGAGGGTCTCTGTCCTGTTGTATTGTTTGTTTCCGGTGTTGTCTGGTTTTCATTAGTGTTCTTTAATGAACGATCATCACTTACAGAATGAGACCGTGGTCTATTCAAGAAAAGGCTCTTATGAAAAATTTGTTGTGTTAGTGTCCTATTTTGAGTTTCAGTTTTTTTAATTATATTATTTTCTAATTCATCCATATGTGTTCCCACGAGTAAGGTCGATATATACAGGTCGCTAGGGAGGTGACGCCTATTCTCCCTAGAAGGCTTCTTCAACGACGTTTGCCAGGTCCGCCGAGGTTGGTCGCTCTAGACTAGTCTCCCACCAGCCATGCAGTCTCTTGGCGCGTATCCCACCGTAGACTTGGGGTGAATTTTTATAGAGGCTTTCTACCTCTTAGCCCGGGCAGTGAAGCCAAGACCACCGGTCCTGTAAGACTTGCCTACAGGGTTGCGGTTTGTGTGGGTCATTTCCTACCGACACAAAGGGCCTAGCTGGTTAAGCTGGCTGGGTCAGGTTATTTACCGCCGCCCAACACTCGGCGTGACTATCCATTTGGCACCACCCGAGGGACACGTGCAGGGTTGTGGTTAGGTATCTCCTGCGGACGCGGACAGCTCTATCCCTCTAATTTAATATTTAGTAACTTGTATCATTGTTTCCACTGAGTTTTATCTTAAATAAAGTTTTCTTCCAAAGCTATAAAAATGCGATTCCACAAAGGATTTAAATAATTTCATCCTTTCCACTCGCGATAAGAACCCCACCAATCATATTTGCGCTGTCATCGATGCAAAGAAGAATTTATGTTCACCATCCATATTGTCCCAAGTGGCAACCAACTGCGTTTAACCCGGTACCTCGGATTTATTTTAATATATAACTCGGTCCTTATCTTGCAATCTCCATTCTCAGTGTAATCTAATATAGGCTTTGATATTTATATGCGCATTAACCATAAAGTTAACTTATAGCATAAGGTACCAAAATGATATCGTCAAAAGTAGATCTTCATTCACTTTAAGTATAATTAAGTGAACCTACCATCTCCTACCTATTTACGAATTTTGGTCGTGAAATGCTTAGTTTAATTTGTGATACCTGCTCATCCATCAATAGGTAGATTATAGAAGGTTCTGTTTAGTTTATTTAAATGTAATTTTGTATTCAAGCGACGGCAATAATATTAAAAGTATTACTACTCTGCTAATTAATGGGGGCATTAGAACCTCAACACTTCTTCGTGTAATAGTTATCAAAAAATAGATTTATTATTGGTCTCCATGTTGCTACAACTAGATACCGCCCTCATACATTTAGCTCTTGACCGTTTTACTCTGCCACAAACACACAGCACAGTCTACTGTGACAACGGCATACGCACATACGGCATCAACAATCATCCCTAGCAACCGAGTCAGTTGGTTAAACAAAAACGGCAAAATTTGTCCGTTGGATTGGTCCATGTTTACCATGGTACATGTTTTGGTCCGTTTTTTGTTTGAATATTCGGTATCTTTACTCGGACTCGTAATTAGTTGCAGTAAAATGACAGCTCCAGTCTAGTGTGCCCACTTTCTCACAAAGTAAAAATAGTGACGTGACAAAATAACCGTTTGTTTAATTGACATTCAGTTAAAATTGATAATGATATTACAAAAAAATTTTGATATTAAATTGACTATTTGGAATGCAAATCTATAAATCATTTATATTATAAGAGTGTCGTTGTGCTGCGAAATAGTATTGATAATATGAAAAACTTACTTGCACAAGTTTTATTGATGTGACATAATTGGATGGTAATTATTCGATCGGATCCGATACTCAGATGTATCGTTAAATGCAAAACGATCCACTCGATTTTAGTTCGATACATTCGATCCGTTGGCGTATCGTAAGGAGGACTGGATCGAAAAAGTTAGAGATAAACAAAATATTAACCTAATTTTATCAGTAGCATGAATGTCTGTGCCCTTTGAACGTCGTTTCTTGCTGGTCAATCATACATTAAACGAAAACCGTAATCGCCTGGATCCGGAGCGGATTTTTTAAAAGTTATTACTACCTGATTTGATTTTATTATATATTTGACAAGGGAATCACATCTTAAAAGTTATATTTTGATAATTTGAATCAACATCTTTTATTTCTTTAAAAACTTGATTCGATACTAAAAAAAACGTATCTATTCTAGAGGTTCAATACATTGTATAAAGATCAATAGCGATACAGAATGTCGATACAAGAAACCCGAATCGAACATCTTTAATAAAATGAGACAAAATGGCGATAGAGCAGCGCGCGGTAATTACTTGCATCACAAGCAAGTGAAGAAAACTTCACGAGCGACATGGCATATTTAACATGTGTGGATTTTTATCAATATTTTACTATTACACTAAACCACAAATATTACTAACGATATAACGATGTATAATTTGACGAAAAATAAGAAGAATTCGTCTTTATATCTGTAATTTATACTAAGATTAACAAATATCTTAAGTCTTTTCCTAATTCTCAAATAATAATTAATTCATTTACTTGTTTATTGTATTCTTACTCGTTATTTATATTTACAACAAATGAGATATTTGAATTGACTTAAAATGTTTGTACCTATCAGGACTTATATTATCAATATTTGGCAACAAGTTATTTAAATTCAGCAAATAACTGTATCATGATACATACTTATTTATTTTCCTTAAATAATTACATTATCGAGAAGCTCCGTAAAATATTCGCGTCCAACTTACCTCAGAGTCTCAAGACGAATGTCTTTGACCAGTGTGTGTTACCAGTGATGACTTATGACAGTGAAACGTGGTAGCTTACTATGGGTCTGATAAGAAAATTCAAGGTCACACAGCGTGCAATGGAGAGAGCTATGATCGGGGTTTCCCTAAGTGATCGAATCAGAAATGAGGAGATCCGTAGAAGAACTAAAGTAACCGACAACGCTCTAAGGATTGCTCAGCTAAAGTGGCAGTGACACATAGCGAGAAGAACCGATGGCCGTTGGGGCGGAAAGGTTCTGGAATGGCGACTGCACAGGACGATGCTCCGTGGATAGGCCCCCGACAAGGTGGACCGACGATCTGGTGAAGGTCGAGTCCGAGTATTGTTGTAGTAACGCGGAGACCAAAGATAAATTTATGTATAAAACTTAAATGTTTGAGATCATGATTTTTTTTAACTTTTACCAAAGAATACCAACAATTACTAACTTTTATTCAGGTTTAAAATAGCTTCAGAAGTTATGAACAATCAAAACTAGCAATACCCAATACCTCCTTTTGTTCTTACTCGCCACCTACATGAAAAGTTATTGTGCTAGTATCAAACTATATTCCAAAAGCAACGAGCTTTTAGTTACGGTCTTCGCTAATTTATAGTCACCGTCCATTATTGAAGTGTTTCAAACTATAAGTCTTAATAAATACGTCACCGAAGTTCTGTCCGAAGCCTTTATTAAGATAATGTCTTTGGTGGTGAGAAATTCTGTGGCACCCTATCGGGGAAACTTGAAGTTCCACAGTTAGCTGTTTGTCTTACCCAAGTTGGACAGCGAAGTAACTACTCAAACAACGAGAAGGGTTGGTCCTGATTTAAGCCAGCTTAACAACCAATTTAAATGTTCAATTTTAACTATTATTATGAAAATAAACTTTTTACCTTTTGTGTTTACTTACTGATAAAACTAATATCTCTTTAGTAGAATAATTAAACAAAACAGATAATACATTCTGATTTAAAAATCTTCTTCTTCTTCTTATCGAGTGAGGATTAGTGGCCACCTCTGGTGTCAGAGTTTATCAAGCCGCCTATAAGGCCTCTGACTTGGCTTAGCGACTGTAATAAATGACAACAGCCGGGACCGACGGTTTAACGTGCCCTCCGAAGCACGAAAGCGCTCAGTTATAATGCCACTTTACGTTCACCCATCCGACACCTGACCGTACCGAACTTTGCTTAACAAACGCGATCGAATACGATCGGTCTGTCAAGCGCGGCCATGAGCGCTTCATTTAAAAATGATTTGATAGGATATAGATTTTCATTTTTATTTTACTACGTATTGGACAAGCGTAAATGATTACGGCTCGTCGGCTCGTCCATAAAGAAGACCCCCAGCAGTGGGAACATTAAAATGGCTCATAATGATGATTATGTCATATTTATTTATTTCACGTCGATATTAAACATTATTATTTTACAATCTATTTTTTTATGAGCAACGCCTAGACTCTTGGCGTTCATCATATCTGATGTATTCAGCATTAAAGATTTAATGGATTGAATAAACATAAAAGATATGATGTAAAACACGGGATTTTTTTAAATCTTTCTGTACATTAAACACAAAGTTAGATACAAAAGGCGGACTTAATACTAAAAGTATTGTCTACCAGTCAACCAAATAACAAATGGAGAAATATTATTTACAATTTATTGAAACTTTACGAATTCAGAATGTGTTTTCGGAAAATCTGGCCGCTATGGCAGTCGTTAATAGAGGTGGGTGGGCCGACTCTATCACTTATAGGGGATAGTATGAAAGGTTATTATTAATTACATTACAGTTGATATTATTTTGATCTCCATGTACAGTGAGATGATTTGTTACGCGTTGGAAATACTTACTAAACTTTATGTGCTGACTGTGCAAGGAATTATTTACAAAAAAAGGGGTACCTTGGTTTTTATTTATTGTTTCATCCGTGTCGATTTTACTGTTTCCTATACATACTAAATTTTATCGCGGACTTCGCAGTCGTAAAATATTATTATCTACAAAACCATAGTCAATCTTCTTTTTTTAAGTACCTACGATCAATAAGTTACAGATAAGTTGTAAGATAACAAATAAGTTACAGATTGACTTTTTTCGCCTTTAGTCATTGTTATGTGTAAAAAAGCATATTGTTTGAACCTAGAGATATTTCAATACAATATTACTCGTAGTCAATGAGGAGTTTATAAGTTTACCTTTAAAACTTTAGACTATATTAAAACACAAATAAAATGTACAACATGAATTAAATAAACTGGAAGAAACATTAAACTAAGCACTTACACAGCCAGACAAATCCAAGTTCAATGCTCTTTTCGTTTCAGTACATCTTAGCAATTATAAATTCGTATTTCATCCACGGCGAGGGTTTAAATAAAACAGCCTGAGGCTTTGAGAAATTAATGAACATGTTCCAACAAAGAGATCAAGCGAAACGTTTCATTACTTATTTCTCTTACTGAAATACTTAATCTGGGGATAAAGCCTCAATCCCTACAAGGTTGCCGAATTTGCCAATGCCCCGACGAGTAAGTACCAAGAGATAATGTTTGTACCTATAAAGTACGTAAATCTGTTGTTTTACTTCTTTTTACAGCCACCGAAAGTTGTAATTTTTTTAAGGAAAAAATATGTATATTTCAGTTATTTAGGCACGGAAAACGTTATCTCTGAAACAGTAATATTCTGCAGACGCAAGAATAACAATTTAATTAACTAATTATAATGTATAAATTATTTCATAAAAGAGAGATATTACCGTAATGGTGGTATTTTCTTAATTAGCTTATTGTGATATCGTCGACTGTGTAATTACGAATCCCATAATACTTCGGATATATTGTTAGTAACGAACACTCAATGGAACGATTTGTTGTCCAAGGGCAGGTGGAAGGCAGCGCATGGTCGATCACCTACGCGTTGAACAGACTCCATTAAACCTGCAACAACAACCTCCAATGTTCCTGAAACACGGAAGACCATAACAAATTAAGGCGCATCGCGAGGGCCGCATTATCCAATAAAAATGCAAACTCTGTCAAGAGTGAACGAGTGAGGAGGAGAGCTATTTTCCCCCATACAATGGCACAACTTTTGTCCTGCCCTGCGTGTCCCTACACCTGTAAATGTGAGGATATTCACAAAGCGACTTATGATACAGTCTCAGTGGCTAAGTTTGCGTTCTAACACATACAAACAGAAGTAAATAATAGATTCTGGTCACCCCTCCCGAGACCGACCACTACGAAAGTTGCTTAATCACTACAATTGCAGGCTGAGCGCGTGAACCACTGCTTTACTCGCGCGAACCACCTTATTTATCAGTCCCCCTTATAACTTTTCAGACGTATTCAGTAAACTTTTTTTTTTACAACATTGTAAAGAAAACATTGTACAGTCAACAGCAGTTATGGCTTTACATTTGCACTACAAAAACCGCCGCTATTACGAGCGTTGTAGAGGCCCTCTCAAGGTCAAAGTGTAAAGGCGTAGCTGCCGTTGACTGTACTTGAAATGAATTTAATATACTCGTAAAATTTTGCAAATATTAAAGACTATCGACAGCCCTGTACCGAAGATAGCCTCATTCTGATTTGATGGTAAGTCTCATGAATTTTGATGTATTCGAGCATTAAATCTTGCGGCTTAAATTATAAATATTTTCGAAGTACTTTAGGCTTAAAATCAAGTCGGTTAAACAAATACTTAACTTTGCTTTTGATATCAAAATGAATTAACGCGTTTTTTTTAATTCTCTTATTTTTTTATATATAATCACTCCTAGTTTTAAAGTAAAATCCTATAAATGTATCCTATTATTCATTCAATTTCTACTCTTCATATTTGAATAGTTACCTGAATTATATTGCACGTGCAATTATAAAATATCAGTTTTTAATTCTAAATAATTAATTTTTCGTTAAACCTCGTTTAGATGATAAAATTTGGCTGAAAGTGACATTTTCACGAAAGTTCTTGTTTTGCTGCTTACATGATTAAAAAACTTTCCGCATCGCAGGGTAAAATTGAAAACAGTTATTGCAAAAGTTGACCAATATAGATAGTGCGGTAATGCACTCGGTGAATTAAGGTTAATTTACGACGTAAAAGCAGAAGCTAATTTTAATTTCAAAAATTCCAGTGCAAAGTAAATGTATAGTAGCACGGATAGCAGTTTAAAACGACAATTTATTATGGATGCAAATTGTGTTAGCTTGGGGGCCTACCGCAATATATTAGCGCAGTATTGTTTCAATCTTACCATGCTATTTCGTACTATGAATCTCGTATAGTAAGTTTGTTTTTGACGAAAGTTTTGTGATGTCTTCGCTCAATCATCGCCTCCAAAGTATGAAGTGTGTCAAAATGTGACAACCTCAATAGAAAGAAAATGCAAACAAAAGTTCTTGACATGATCGTTTCTAATAGATGTTGGTAGGCCCACTGTGAAATATTACGTTAAATAGTGGTCAATCGGTGAGGCGGGTGGACAGCTGATGTTGATACTCGTAAAATTAATATCATGTCCCACGGATCCGTCATCCCGTGACTCCATTACAGATAACAACTGCGTTGTTTTGTTTATTCATATTTGCACATGAGAATGTTATACCTTTTGTGTATTTCAAACGTAAAACATTTTAAATTTTTCATGGTGTGAACCATAAGCGAAGTTTTGATGGATAAGTAAGTACTAAAAAGACCATGGGGCCTTCCCCCTTTGTATAGGCTACTTATATCGGCGACTTTTCAAAGCGATAATGACTGTTGAAAGGTTCATGCGTTCATTCATTACTTTGCAAAATGCAAATTCGAGCTCAATTATCAGAAACGAACCAAAAAGACAGAGAAGGAATAGAAAACTATCTTGTAATACCAATACCAAAAACATTTCGGTACACTAGAAACCAATCTATAGGTGACTTTTTTCATATCCTCAGCAATATTCAAATGCGGTCCACGGCGGAAATATTGCCACGTAGCCTATATGCAAATTCTATTTGAAATGCGGAAAGTTTCCACAAGAGCGGCGAACCTTCAATCGCGAACGCAAACAGTTTCTATAAGATTAGTCGCAAGATGCTCCTCGGTGTCAATATTGACTCAGCCGAGACGTTCCTGACTCCAAAGACGGAGCGATGCGGTTTTTTTCTTTCGTATATTTTGACCAACTGTTAGTTTTACACTATATTTTGGAAGAAAAGATTTCTTTGTATTATTGCAAAGATGTTTACATTCTTCACGTGAATTTTGTGTTGCTATTCTTCTTTGATCGCTACGTTCCCTAAAATATGGTTGAGCGAAGCGATGGCTGGTTCATGCGTCATGCTCGTGAACGGGTGCTGGCAGCGGGATGGGTCTGCTCATGTCTGCTTGTGTTAAAATGTGTTGAGATATATATTTTTGTTTTGATTTTATGTTATTTATGTTTTTTTTTAAATTAAGACGCGTGGCACTGCTTGATCAGAATAAATAAAAATAAATAATATTTTCAAATTATTCCAATATATAAAAGTATTCTTTTTTGTTAACTTACTTTAAATATGCTTTGTGATTATGACCCAGCTGATGCGTCTTCTACTAACATTGTAGGTTGTGTCTTACATTAATGCACTTTTATCTTTCTTTTTATTGCTGTTGTTATTTTTTTTTTATATATTTATACAGCTTAACATAAGTACCTGAAGTACGTCATGCTCACTCAAACGTTTCTTCGGCGGTGTCGCGTGAGGCGGGTCGTTACGTTCCCTAAAATATGGTTGAGCGAAGCGATGGCTGGTTCATGCGTCATGCTCGTGAACGGGTGTCGCCAGCGGAAATGGGTCTACTTCAGTCTGCTTATCTTAATCTTGTGTTTAAAGGTTAAATATTTTTTTTCTAAAATAAATTGATACTGACCTGTATGTTCCTCACAACTTGCAGTACAGTAATCTTGTAATGCGAGAAATGTTGTAATGTATGATAGATAAGTCTTTCTTTGCCAGTTGAAAATTGTTTACGGTTACAATAACCATAAAATTTAATATTATAATTAGTATTTATTTTTGTGATGAAAATTGACCTTACTGATATGTTAAGGTCATTTTTCAATTTGACGACTCTGTATGAAATAAAACAGGGAGAAAAAAACAGCCCTTGACGAGTTTCTTGCCGGTTCTTCTCGTTACAAGGTCTCCCGCCGTAGGGTTTGTGAACCGATAGCATAGCTTCTTTGACGTTCATAAGTGCTTGTAACAGCCTAGACTGAATAAATGATATTGACTTTGACTTTGACTTTGAATGTGAGGAGCTTGTGGCACAGTGGTTTGCGCGCTCGGCCTACGATTGGACGTTAAAATCCACCAATCCGCATATGGCTTTCATGATGAGTCATGGCCAGATCATGACCAGCCCATTCTCCTTATCCATCCTTAAGAAAGGCCAGTGGCCCAGGGGTGGGGACGTTAAAATGGCTGATGACTAACTTTTTGTTTCGTAAAACATTGCAGTTTCTTGCAAGTCTCTAGTTCCTCCTAGGTGGCAAATATTGACTAAGTCGAGACGTTCGCTCTACCCCCAAACCTATATCGAGATAAACGAAAAGAGCGCTTCAAACTGTATGAGAAATATTTTCTCGCCCAACTGTTTTTGTCGAGCTTTTTCAAGAAAGCACTGCACTAATATCTATTATCAACGGCAATGGTCAACATAAAGAAAAAGTTCGGACAATTCTTTGACCGTGGATCAAACTTTTTAAACGCAAGGTAGGTAAAATTTTACCGACTATCTCGATAAAATGTCTGTAGCTCTACTGGACGTAAGTGGAACAAATTTCGCTATACGGTTTTTGACATGATCATTTGAATACTTTTTCAAATGTTTTTCGTCCCAAGCTGTTGTATCAACGAAAAAAAATCCTTATATTTATTGTTGAATGAAGTACGAAAGAAATAAGTATAAATGAATTTTAGAAGTTAAAAAAACTTTATCGGGGTCTCATAAATAAAACGTTTATATTTTTATACGTTAGTTTTGCACTTTATATAACTTCTTACCTATCTACGACCAAGGTTGGATTGGAGAGATCTATTTAGAGCTATGATACTAACATGTTTTAAAAAATATGATTTCATTTTAAATTAAAAATAGCATCAAATGTCATCACACGACAGCTACGACACGATAGAGTAATGATCCAGAGTCGAGGAATAGAGACAAATGTCGTATCGGTTGCGATTTACAGCGCGGCGCGCGCCATCTGGCGGCTCGATTTATGAGTTTAATCAGACTGTTAGGCGCCGCGGCTGTACCGAGCTTATTGATTGTAACCTGAGAATCACTAATGAACTTTTTAGTTGAATTTTTGTAATTCCAACCAGCAATATGAGACGTTAGCTTATTGAGACCTGAGGAATCAATAATGAACTTTTAAGTAAATTTATTATAATTCCAGCCAGCAATAATAATATGAGACGTTAGCTTATTGATTGGACCTGAGGAATCACTAATGCACTGTTTAGTTATTGTTTTTTAATTCCAGCTAGCAATATCAGACGTTAGCTTATTGATTGGTTCCTGAAAATTACTAATGAACTTTTTGATTCTATTTTTGTAATTCCAGCTAGCAATAATAATATGAAACGTAAACTTATTGATTGGGTACTGAGGAATCAGTAATGAATTTTTAAGTTCAAGTTTTGTAATTCCAGCCAGCAATAATAATATGAGATGTTAGCTCAGCTTGAACCTGAGGAATCAATAATGAACTTTTTAGTTAAATTTTTGTGATTCCAGCCAGCAGTATGAGAAGGTTGGTGCGGAAAAAGTGGGTTGTATTTTCAAGTGAAAAATTCACCGTAAACATTAATTGGTATAATATTGAAATTCTTTTAGTACCTGTAGACTTCATAATTTTACTAGGTATTCATTCCATTGAGCTTTATGAAAGATATAGGAAAACACTATTTTTATAAATAAAATTATAATACTCTACTGAGCAGTAGGTTGGTTTATTGATTGGGACATGAAGAATCACAATTGAACTTTTTACTAGTTGAACTTATCCTATACTAGTTGAAATATCCGAATGAACCTAGAGATACGAAAAAATATCAATATTATAAAGCTGGCGTCTCTGAGCTTAATAATATTGATATTTTTTCGTATCTCTAGGTTCATTCGGATATTCAGTCCATTCAGTTTTCAGGAAGCTAATCAACTAGACATAATAAATTAAAGTATTTACGGCTTTTATAATGACGTCATCCCAAGTTTGCCAAACGTAAAAAAAAGACTTTACAGTATGTACTTAATTTATTATTTATGCCAGATTCTATTATAACAGAGAATCTTCATAATAAATTACTTCTTAGCTTCACAAACAGGAAGAATGAACTAAATTTATAACAATAACTTTGAAGACAATTCAGTTACGTACGTAAATTAGGTACTACACTGAAAACTTTGTGTAAAACTTTTGTTTCGCGAAACAAATTATTCCGTTACGTACGCAACTTGCGCCTAACTTCACCAGTAACTTAAATAAGCTCGATTTGAACTTAAAGTTCTTATGCTACAGTCGTAAATTGTACGTTACGTGCTTAAATGATTATGTAAGTTGGGAAGTCATTACTTGGTTGAAGTTTTAAGTACTAAGCTAAGTGGTCATTTATTTAAGGTATAGTTTCTATATGTATTGTTCTTTTGGTTCTGATTTTATTAAACATTTGATTGGCTCTTTCACTTTAACGTTTAATGCATTATGTTTATCGACTAAATAGAAATTGCCGAAAATCGAGAAAAAAACTGCTGTTTCGTAAAAAAAATATATATTCGAACTGGTAAAATGTATGAAACAGCTGTTTTTTCGCAATTTCTGGATTGCTCAAAAAGTTGTTCGTGGTTTCGAGTGCACGTACTATAACATTGTATAATAATATCATACTTTGTATAAAACAAAAGAGGTCAATTTAGTTTTGATTTTCCAAAGGTACTCAATGTAAACACACTTCACTTCAAAAGCCTTCAAGTGACTTTCCTGCAAACTTTTTCATTTATTTTAGTAATATAGTAAATGACATTATAAAAGAGCGCATACATATGAATACCAAGTGTTCTTGGAGACTGGAAGTGATAACAATGGCGCGCATTTCAATGAAATTTGCATTAAAATGCTAGGGTCCGTGCAGCGCCTTTGTGACGGGACTCTAACGTGGAACGACGGCGAAAGAATTCTAAAAAGTGAACATCAAACCGTCCTTTTTTAAAAGGATCGTTTCTTACAGTCAGTTTTTTTTTTATATAGAAAGGAAAATACTCCATATTGAAATTACCGTCAGGCTTAGCTTTTTATAGCATTGTCTAGAAAATTTTCAATGTATTATAATTTATACAATAAAAAGGGAAGTGTTATAATTTATTATGGTGCACTTTCCAAAATGCTATGGTTAAACAACATTATTTCTTCAGAAAATAGAAAACCATAAACCAAAAAATGCAAATATTTACTCACTCACACTCACTAGAAGCAAATATCATACACACAGATACACACACACACACACAGTAACACGGAAATCTGTATAGAAAAACTACTACTTTATAAATTTCCAAAACAGTAAGTAAATTCTCGAACTATAACCACTGCATCACAGTTCTTTGTAATATAATTTAAGCTGCATTTTTCATTCTGAGAAAAGCGGAAAATTTGTTACGTTTTCTCTTAATAACTTTTCAACAAAACTTTTAATACAAAATCCTATGCTGAATAAATCCCGTGGTCATACAAAAACAAGCAAAAACTGAGCGTAAAGTAGGATTAATCCGGCCTCAAACTTTGAATCATGGTAAGGCATGAAATTTTTCCTCTTCGTATGTACTCAAAACAGAAGAGCACTCCTCTGTATCCACTATCGTGCGGTAAGAGGTGCATCCACAAATTTCGAGCCAACAAGAAATCAGCCTTACAGCTCCGTTACATTGATTCAATTAAAGACTTTACTAAAAGCGCAATAGAGCTGAAATTCCCTTGGAAGTTTTAAGGGGATTAGAGATAACTTTGTAATAATAACTCATGGAGCTGAAGTCAAGTTGCATGTGATAAGTGGAGTCGTGCTTCGTTATCCAACTGCCGCTGCAAGACCATGCTAATTGTATACTCAACCGTTGTTTTAATGAGGGAAACATGGGTTCTTTCAAGTAGTTATGTTTCTTACTGAAAAAAATATAAATCCGAACACAGGAGAAGCATTTGAGCAATTTACCTCATGTGTAAGGTGCAAAAAATTTGAAGCACAAAGAGGCTAACATGAATTTATAGGTATAGATAGGTGGAGCTAACACTCCGAATACCTACTTGAAGCAAAATTTTATGTAGCGTTATCTCGCTCTCTAGAGAATTCTCTCTCTTCGTAATTAATTTTGTTTTCCTATTTTAACACTACTATGTGAGAGTTGTGTTAAATCAATACAAATGGAGCATTTATATGTTCTACGTGGTGGTGAATTGGAATCCAAGATGCTAACTTTTGCTTTCATTTATTAGTGATAAAATAGGAAAACAATATTAATTAGAAAGAGAGAGAATTCTCTAGGAAGTGAGATAACGCTACATAACATTTTTCTTCAAACAGGCATTCGGAGTGTTAGCTCCACCTATACCTATAATCTCATCTATTGGAGGCAAAATATGAATGAGGGCAGTGCAAATATTGTTTTACTAGTATGGTGCTAATAATTTCGTAATACGAGTATTAATTAACTCTGAACAATGTACGGGCTGAATCATAAATACAGATTTTATAGTCTGTTTATCGTATTTGTAGAACAAAATATAGTTCTTTGATCACAGTAAATTAAAGATACCACATAAAAGCTTTGTAAGTCCTAGCACACTAATAGTATATCTCGAATAATCGACTTTATCAGCACATACAAATATATTGGTGCTCATATGTTCGAAAAGCTTGACGACTACGATTTATTACAATCACAGCGTAAGAACCAAAGTTATATAGACTGCGGACCTACCAACATCTTTTAGAAACCATTATGTCAAAAACAAGCTTACTTTATTCATAGTACTAGATTCGTAGTACGAAATAGCATGGTAAGATTGAAATACTACTGCGCTAAGAAATGGCGGTAGGCCCCCAGCTACAATCCTTGCAGCGTGCACATTATGAACAAACGACAAACGATATATCTCCATCTTTGTTAACACACAACAGAAATATTCAAAAATAAGGAACCAAATACCCATCCCCCTTTAGCTATTCATACCAGATTATAAGCAAAATACAAACATTCGTACAAACCCGAGAGACAATATAGGCAGATGCTGTAGAATGCAATATCCCGTGCAAACATTTCTACGTCCACTACACAATAAGTCAGTAAGCGAACACAACCTACGCGCTTCAAAACTGAGCAAACAGGGAATGGAGGAAAGCTGGGCCTTCTCTGCCAAGCCACAGCGTAAAGAAAATACAGTATTTTGTGTTAGACTCTTTCTTGATAAAGTTGATAATTATTTAGGAGATCTCAGTGAGGAATCACTGAGATTATTCACGTGTAATGAGCATTCAGCGTTGAATATTCGAGTAGTGTGGACGTTGAACCGAGCGTTACAAAGCTTACACGCGAGAACGACCTTCGGCCGGTGTGGACGTCGCAACGCTGCACTGTTCGCGGAGAGAATTTAATTATTGATTATACTTAAATATACAATAATATTTTTTAGTTTTTCTTAAAACTTTATTGGCGCTTATTTTTTAAAGGCTGTTTTAAACGTATAATATTTCTATCATAAAAACATTTAAATCTTCACGAGTGATTTTTTTATGTGAGGGCGTTGAACGATATCTAAAAAGTCAACAGGCAAAGAATTTGTCATAATAAATCGTATTTCAAGGGGAAAAAAAATCAATTTTACAATGAATAAACAAAAGGTGTTTTTAAGTTATAATTTGACTTAAATGACTACAATCGATAATAGAAATTTTTAACATGGTGACTTCAATAGTTTTTTATTAACTATTTTTGTGTATTTGGGCGTATTAAGTCTACAGTTAGAGGATAATATTTTCACGATACTTTTGTTTATAATGTATATAAAACTAATAATGTATATGATATCTGCCGGCTCAAATATAAAACTAGGCGTGCCTCAAGGCTCTATTTTGGGCCCTTTCCTGTTTCTTGTATATATTAATGACTTGCCTTTCTTTGCCAAAAACTTATGTGAGATTGTCTTTTTTGCGGATGATACTTCTATAATATTTAATATTGATATGAATAAAACTGATTTTGACGATGTAAACAAAACACTCTCGCAAGTACTAGCTTGGTTTAATTATAATAATCTACAGCCATGCAAAGAAAACTAAATGCGTTCTTTTTTCTTTACCAAATGTTCAGAGAGTACCATGGAAATTGTTATGAACAATGAAAAATTAGATTTAGTAAAATCAACAGTATTTCTGGGTAACTATGGACTGTAAACTTCAATGGAGTCCACATATTGCAATACTAGCTGGCAAGCTTAGTTCTGCTGCCTACGCTGTTAGAAAAGTCAGACAACTGACTGATATAGAAACTGCTAGGACTGTGTACTTCATTTATTTTCACAGCATCATGTCGTATGGTATTCTTATGTGGGGAGTAGCAGCTGACATTAATACAATATTTATACTACAAAAACGAGCTATAAGGGCAATTTATCAACTGGGTTCCAGAACATCTCTTCGGGAAAAATTTAAAGAAATTGGTATACTGACAGCTGCTTCTCAATTTATTTTAAATTGTATTCTTTTAGTACGGCGTAATATCAACCTGTATATCAAACATGGTGATTTGCACGATCGCAATACTAGAAATAGAAATAAACTTGTTATCGATTAAAGAAGGTCCTTGGATCTTTTATAGGTATACATATCTATAATAAAATTCCAGATAATATTTTGGATTTGCCTTTCGAAAAGTTTAAGATGAATGTAAAAGATTGTCTTCTTAAAAAAGGATATTATACTATAAAAGATTACTTGAATGACGAGACAGCTTGGTCATAAATATTTAGTTTTATTTTTTCGAAATTGTAGTGTCATTCAATTAATGTATAGTTAAGTATTAGATTCAACTTTTAACACAGGTAGCTTGGGTATGTCATGCTCTCTGTAAACATTTCTGCGGTGGTGTCGTGTGAGGTGGGTCGCTACGTTCCCTAAAATATGGTTGAGCGAAGCGATGGCTGGTTCAAGCGTCATGCTCGTGAACGGCGGGATGGGTCTGCTCATGTTTGCTTGTGTTAAAATGTGTAGAGATATATGTCGTTTTGATTTTATGTTATTTATGATGTTTTGAGTTGAGATGCGTGGCACTGCTTGATCAGAGTAAATAAAGGTAAATAATGTTTTCAATTATTCCAAATATATAAAAAGCTTTTTTTATTTACTTTTTTAACTTTAATTACGCTTTAAGATTGTGACCCAGCTGATGCGTCTTCTAGTGACATTGTAGGTTGTGTTGGGTCTTACATTAAGGCACTTTTATCTTTCTTTTTTTGCTGTTGTTATTGTATTTTTTTTATATTTATACAGCTTAACATAAGTACCTGAAGTACGTCATGCTCACTCAAACGTTTCTTCGGCGGTGTCGTGTGAGGCGGGTCGTTACGTTCCCTAAAATATGGTTGAGCGAAGCGATGGCTGGTTCATGCGTCATGCTCGTGAACGGGTGCCGCCAGCGGAAATGGGTCTACCTCAGTCTGCTTATCTTAATGCTGTGCTTAAAGCCTAAATATTTTTATCTAAAATAAATTGATACTGACCTATATGTACCTCACAACTTGCAGTATAGTAATCTTGTAATGCAAGAAATGTTGTAATGTATGATAGACAAGTCTTTCTTTGCCAGTTAAAAATTGTTTACGGTTACAATAACCATGAAATGTAATATTTTAATTAGCATTTTCCTTTTGTGATGGAAATTAACCTTACTGATATGTTAAGGTCACTTTTCAATTTGAAGACTCTGTATGAAATAAAACAGGGAGAAAAAACAGCCCTTGACGAGTTTCTTGCCGGTTCTTCTCGTTACAAGGTCTCCCGCCGTAGGGTTTGTGAACCGATGGCGTAGCTTCTTTGACGTTCATAAGTGCTTGTAACAGCCTAGACTGAATAAATGATATTTACTTTGACTTTGACTTTAATCTTAATCTAGAAAACCTTCTGTAGATTACAAAACAACGGGTGCGTTTCGATTGGCATAAAAACGGTTGATCTAATTTCAATGTCACTAACGTTCACTTCATATCATTTTTATTTCACCTAAAAATATATGACATAGTTTTTATTTAACCTATTGTTCATTTATGATGATTATTCTTTTCCATATTTTCAATAGCCATAACGTTTACCTCCCATAATTATCATTTGATATATTGTTCTTTATATAACTATCATTTCATATACGTATCAATTGACCTAATAATATATGTGATAATAAACTCTAGTTATAAAGTTGAAATAACTACCTACCTAATCAGTCAATATCGTCCATAAAGAGCCAGTGGAAGGGGGAAGGGGGGAGGAGGCGGACCCCACTACCAGAGGGGCTTAATACTACTCAGTGACAGAAACGAATCGCCTAAAAACCGACTACCGGACCCGAAGCTGTGTGTGGTGAGCTTAAACCATCTGCGACGATATGCACGCGTGGGAACGCCGGAGCCTCGCAGCGCCGGAGCCGCGACAGAACACTTGCCTGCTGCATGCTTTCTTGCATGCTTGCTTGCTTGCATGCTTTCTTGCACGCTTGCTTGCACGCTTGCTTGCATGCTTGCTTGCACGCTTGCTTGCACGATTCCTTGAGCTCAAAATCATCATTCTGTATAAAATATACTGAAATCACCTTAATACTGTAAAATATTTTTATAGATGTTGCTTGAGTTTTTATGGCATTTAAAGTATAGGTAAAATAAACTTATGTGAAATGTTGATTATACTATATGAATTTATATAATATGAGCATTATATCATTTCATGATTAGGTTAAATGATTATTAAGCCAATTGATTTTTATATCAAATGAAATTATGTTAAATGATATTATATGATTAGTATGTTATGTTATGTGATCGTTATGTCAAATTAAATTATGTGAAATGTTGTTATATCAACTGATCTATAATTCATGTAAATTTATGTCATACATTACACACCCCAAAACAAACTATTACAAACACTAAATAGTCAAAAAAACTACGTTAAAGCCGGTTGGAGTTGGTGCCAGCCAAGGCATTCCACTCTGAGTTCCTATATTTTATTATTTTTGTTGCCGTGACTGGCATAGACTCGAAAAGGCTTATTTATTGCTTTTTTTTAACGTAGTTTTTATAATAAAAAAATCTTTAAACCCACTTGTTACTACCCTTGTTTTAAAACAACGCATAAGAATAACACATAAGTTATATAGATATTTAAGAAAATGTGGGTATTTTAATTTTTTCTAAGATTGTTTAAAAACAACATCAGTTTTTAGACATTGATTACACGCTTACTGCGTAGAAAACTTTCACAGCGTGCGTTCGCCACTACAGCGCATTTGAGATCAAGACTGAGAGTCTTGCCGAGGTCTTGCCGAACCAAGGCGCGTCGGGCATGACTCACGAACAAATCTTTAGTGGGAAGGTAAAATACTGTGTATCTGTATACTGTGGCCGGGCCTTCCCTGCCAAGCTAATATTGACTACGAACGTCTTGCGATTACTGTTGAGAAATTGTTTACGCGCAAACCGGCTATGGTCGAGAAAACATTGTTACTAGATTCTCGAATCAATGGGATTAACAGCACTTTTGGATTTATATGTCATCATGTAGTAAGTGAAAAATAAAAGTATACTGTTTGTTTATTTTTTCCATATGTGGTATATTATTATTATTATTTATTTTTAATATTTTTTCCAGTATTTTCTAGAGATATTTAATTTTATAACTTCGGATCGGCGTTTTATTTTGTGACGCGTTTTATGTTGCGGCTCACGCTTGACCGATTGGTCAGAGAGCCGTCTTCTTTGTATGAAACGGTACATAATGACGTCACGCAAAACACTTGCAAAACGTTGAACAATATTGTAAACCCGAAAATTCTTATCGTATTTGAATACAACAAAATATAGTTTAGTTTTATGTTTCAATCGATTTATGGAACCTGTTGTTAATCCCCTGGTTTTTAGTGTAGGGTTTGCTAATTAAACAGAAATGGGTATTAGAAATAGTTTATAGTAACTATGTGTATAATAGACTGCTTTGGCATTTAAGAGTTGATGACTCTTCCTAACGAATTTCGTTTCCGGTTCTAATACGAGTACTGCTTAGTACTACATCTTTTCCGGTTTACTGGTAAAGATTGCCTCGTGGCATTTAAGTCCGCCATCTGCTGCTTTTTATTTTGTAGTAAAGATTTAATACAAAATATCTAGGTAATAGAGTTCCAAGTACCTAGATATTAAAAATAAAATGTTTTCTTAGATGATAATGAATTTTAGTGCGACGAAATGACATTAATTTGAAGTAGGACGTCGATGAATTTTCATGAAGAGAAAGTGCGTAGAATTTTATTTTCCCAGACTGGTTTTTATGAAAGCAACTCACCTATTTCCTTATTGATTTATTCAAGACACGACGAAAAAATTTACAGATACTGAAATAACTTTGTCGGATTTGACTTCGGTAAAATCAGATGCTTATTATGTTTTTCTTTGAATATGCCTGCTGAATTGGTTTTATTTCAGAATGTTTCAACTGAAGAATTTTATGAATTTAAAATTGACTCACGAATCCTACTTATATTAATAAATGTGAAAGTACGTCAGTTTGTTTGTTTGTTACTCTTTCACGCAAAAAATACTGAACGGATTTGGATGAAATTTGGTACGTAGGGACTTCCACACGATTCAAGTAGTGGATTAACACTTATTCTACCTACTTTTTATCCCGATATTCCCACAGGAACGGGAACCACGCGGGTGAAACCGCGGGCGGCCGCTAGTAAAGTCGCAAAGAAGCATCAGGATATCATTAAAAACAATTATTATATCACCGAATGAAAAATTATATTATGTTTTAACCTTTCAAGGCCCGGATTATGAGGCACGATAGATATTTTATTGTTCTCTGAAAACCGGTGTCCGGTGTTTGATGAATTAAAATATATCTAACGATTCTTACTTACGAGTACATCATGATTAGTTTCATACACGAGAAGCCGCTATACGGTGTATAATGACAACATTACTTAAATATTGCGGTAACAGCTGACGATAGTAGAAATAAAATCACGTTTTGAATATTCGTAACTATTTTGTGCTACTTCCCTAAAACTGTTCAGCATCAAGTTATGCTGAATGTAAGATGAAATCATTCAGCAATATCATGTTATTCGCTTTTAGACGAAACTTCTACATGCCCTAAATATAATTGGATTAACATTGAGATTCTAACAATGCGTGGTTTGCCTTACAATGGAAATATTTTATGACTACAAAAGAAATTTTCTCCTTTATTTCGCGTTATTGAAAGCGATAAGCACAATGGCTGCTAGGCATAAATATTGTTAAGTTATCGCTTGAAAGATCTATGGCGGTAGGTGTGAGGGTGGCGTATCGTTCACTTGACAGTTATTACTTTCTTTATGCGTAAACTCAGAAGGAATTCTATTTACTGGGAACATTGTTGACAGTAACGTAAAAATATCGCGCATGAGAGAAAATTGTTCAAATATGTGAGTATTTACGAAGAGTCGCTTGCGGAGTACGCATATGCGACCTTTTGCGACTCGATGCTACATCTGCGCTGTTGAAGTGCCATATTAACTTAAATTATTTTTGTTTTCATCGTTATTCGCATGAAAATTGTATACAAACGCAACTTTAGGATAGTAATCACGTTTTAAATATTCTGTAACTAGTTTGTGCTAGTTCCCTAAAACTGAAACGGCTTTTCCTCTCAAAAATTTATAGTAGTCAAGAGTTATAAGTTTTCAACGTGGATTCCTAGGAGTGTCGGAAGTAGGTAAAGGTGTGCGAGCATTGTAAGTTATGAGTGTAACAACACTTAAAGCCTTATTCGTCCTTCCTGCTTTTAGGGAGGTAATTCGACCTCTTTAAATCACGTGTAGAAGGTTCATAAGGCTTGAAAGGGGTTTCAAACTTATAAGCTCTATAGGTCAAGATTAACTATTCTCGTAATTTGAACTGAAGTTTGTAATGTAACTTTTGGTTAGTTATTTTGCTATAAATTAGTTTGAAAATACTTTTGCAGTATGCTAGAATAAATAAAATTGTAAATTGTTGTTCGAAAATATGTTAATTATTGTTTATTTATTTGAAGCAACTTGAACAGATTTACACCTTACATTTTGATGTTCAGTATGTTTGCCGCGGGGCTATTAACTATCTTTGCAACAGCAACGTGATAGCAGTAATCGCGCGATAATTGGTTTACGTCACCTATCAACAGTGCGACCTCTATCGAACAAACGATGAACTACAATGTGCATTCATTTAGTTCCTGTTATTGCTACCAAATTGTATTTGGCGCGAGCGTCATAGCAGCACGCGTCGTCTCACTCTCGCACCTAGGTAGGAGCGCAAGAGAGTGAGACGCCGCTATACGAACCATCAGCTTAAGATAAGCCAGCAATCACATACGTAATATCATTATTTTTGACGTTCCGCAGTTAACGCGCGATATCTGCGCGATAATCGCAAATTTTTGGGTAATAGCCACGCCATTCAGCAAAATAATTAAGTAACTTGTACGTGATATGTTTAGCTCTATAAATTACTGATTTATTAAACCAAAAGTTGCGAAACATAGTCTTGTGTTTTCAATAATGCCAAAAGCTAAACATAAACTAGCTATGCTGTTTGGTGAGCAAGGTTATTCTCGCACGAGTACACCATTTCCTCTAGGTTAATACTTCAGGTTATTACCAGTTGCTGCTGAATTTCACCTTCGAGTTAAGTCATTAAACATGTCCCCATCAAACGTACATAAGTCAAAGTTTATACGATACTAACCCCGAAGTATCATGGGTTGTAAATAAGTTCTACGTCCAATAGCATTTCTAGAAAGTTCGGTCTCGTGTTAGTCTCTCAGTCTCTAGATAGATTACTTGGCTGTAGATTGGCAAAGCCTATTAGCATTTTGTGGCATTACCACGAGATTTCAGAGCAATATCAAAGTCACAGAACACAAGGAAGAGGTCATACATTAAGGCTGAGTTGCACCAGTTAACTAACAGAATTTTGGTTGTCAAAGCTGTCAAATCCTACATTTTTCCCCGTTTAAGTTCTAGTTATCGTTAAAGTTAGATGATGCAATCCACCCTAAGTACTGAAAGAACTGTCATCTCGAAAACAGCATTGCCTAAAGAAATTAAAAAGCGTTTAAAGGGAAACGGAAAATGTATGGAATGGGTAGTGCCACGAGACAGCCAAGTTATATAACCTGTTTCTTGAATTTGATTCACCTAAGAATTAAATAAGACCATTATCAACAGAAAAAATAATTAAAATAACTGCCCTGTCTAAATACGAACTAAAAGGTGAAAATGTAGTATATAAGTTAATAAAATTTACATTGCATTACTGCTAGATTAAAGGGTGTTCTATAGAACCATGACATTTAAAAGAAATATCAAAGTAAAACAGTGAACTACATATAAAAAAAAATGGAAACGGTAAGAAAAGAAACATCAGATAAAATCAAATTAAATGAACAAACAAGAAGATATACCACGCAATTGAAAACTAAATGTTTAAGCGCGTTATTATCGGCAAAAGTTGTTTTATTTTGATATTCACGTAAGGTTTCAGTACATTTCCGTATGTACCGAGACTCATTAGCACATTTGAAAGCTACTAGATACGGCGCATCCCTTGCCATTTCCGTCGGGACGGAGTGACGTCGCAATCGGCGGATGCTGAACGCAATCCGATGACGTCACTAATGTGAGTATTAGTTACACTGTGTGGTCACAGAACCCGACATGTTACATATTAATCTGTTTGTTTGGGATTGTCGGAGTTTGGTATTAAGCCGTTTTGATCTTAATATGATGGGGGTGTTAAAATATTTTGGTAGTTAAATTTTAGAAAATGTAAAGCAATGAAGTTGTTTGGTTTTACCTTCAATGTAGGTACGCTCAACTTTTTTTTTTGTTGATAATATTGATTTACTAGCATATGATTGTTTTTTAATAGACAAGCTAATACGTTTATGTAAACAAGTGCACAAATACAAATTGGAAATGAATAGAAACGACGAATTAGTCTGCGACCGACAACGCTTTCGAGGTGGTCATAATCTGGGCCAAAACAATTTAACTTTGTCGTGCGCGCGTGCGCGTGTCGCGCTTAAACATTTAGTTTTAAATTGCGTGGTATATCTTCTTGTTTGTTTATTTAATTTGATTTTATCTAATGTTTCTTTTCTTACCGTTTACATTTTTTTTATATCTAGTTACATTAAAATACACACATAATTATACACACCCAGATCAAGACAAACAGACATGTTCATGAACACAAATATTTGTCTTGTCTGGGAATCTAACCTTGAATCTCTGCGAAGAAGGCAGATAGGGAATCAAACCTCGGTCCTTTGCGAAGAAGGAACCTTACTCATACGTCAGACAGGTCGACAAAATAGTTACTTACTTTTAAATTCCAGTAAAGTACTCTTAAATCTATCGTCATCATCCATCGAAGAGAGTCGCAAGGGATACGGCTTATCTGCCCTGCAGCCACTATCGAATGTGCAAATGAAATTCTGGTAATACCAAAATTTATGTTGTGAGACCCTACCACCAGCTGCTTCGTAATATAGATATAATCTTGATCAAAGACGGAGCTATCTATACCTGTACTGCGTATGCGCCATCTATTTCACTATATTACTTTGATATCTAATAATATAAAATTCTCGTGTCACAGTTTTCGTTCCCATACTCCTCCGAAACGGCTTGACCGATTCTCATGAAATTTAGTGATGAGCGTATTGAGTAGGTCTGAGAATCGGCTACTATCTATTTTTTATCCCGAAATTCCACGGGAGCGAAGCCTCGGCGCACAGCTAGTTTCTTATAAATGTCATGGTTCTGTGGAACACTCTTTTTGCGTTCGCATCCAGATCGCACACGCGTTGGAAAGCGCCTTAGGGTGCACCCTAAGGCGGTTTCCTACGCGTACCACCCGGGTGGTACGAAGCCTGCGATTTTGTCGGTTGAGCCCAAACTTTACTATCTCGAGCCATTCCGGTTTCGGGAGGCACGTTAAGGCGTTGGTCCCGTGCATTTGCAGTCGTTAACTCACTCCAATCCGATTTGGGGCCCGTAAAAGGGTAGTATAGCCTATTCTCCATATTCATGTAGAAAAGAGGCTGGCCACAGTTAGGACATAATGATAGTGATAGTTACAGTGTAGAAAAAGATAGTTTATTTGTTAATTATAGGAGACTGATATACTTGAAGCAAATACGCCATACGAGCTCGCATTGTGAAAAATGGGGAAGACTCTATATGGGGTCCGATTCAATTTGCTTTCTCTTTAATTTCCGTGCTTTTTCGTGTCTTTTGTCCTACTTGGCAATTGTCAACGTGTGCATTCTGCGTCACAGATTTCAACGCAAATTACTATGAAGGTAACATCCTACTAATATAATAAATGCGAAAGTATGTCAGTTTGTTCGTTACTCTTTTACGCAAAAACTGCTGAACCGATTTGGATGAAATTTGACACACAGATAGAAGATAGCCTGGATTAAAAGTTTTACCCCAATATTCTCACGGAAAAAAGCATGCGGGTGGAACTGCTGGCGGCCGCCAGAAATATTATAAACGCGGAATATTGAATGGTTTTTTCAAAATTACTTAAGGCAAAATGAAGTACTTGTGGTAAATTATAAATAGAAAAATATTGGAAAAAATTAACTCAGCCACAAGTGAATTGGACCGGATTGGACCGGATTTCCAAAGGTCGCGTGTTCGAATCCCGTCTGAGAATTCACTTGTGGCCGAGTTAATTTTTTCCAATATTTTTCTATTGAAAATTTACCATAAGTATAAAAATAGCATTGAAAAATGCAAAAATTACAAAATCATAAAAAAAAAAATACAACATGAAGTAATTTATACTTCTATACTAATATTATAAAGAGGAAAAATTTTATTGTTTGTTTGTTTGCATTGAATATGCTCCGAAACAACTCGACCGATTTGAAAAATTCTTTCATCACTGGGAAGCTACACTATCCCCGAGTAACATAGGCTAAATTTTTTTATTAGGGATCCTTAATTACTAAAACTACAATAATGAAAACCAAGGTGTAAAAAAAAATTTGTCCGCGACACGTCTTTATTGTTAACCAAATAAGATTCAACTTAGATCGCGTATATCCAAGAAAGTACGCGATAGTCCTCGTTATTTATTCAACTTTATGTTCTTAGTAATAAGGTCGTGTCGCGGACAAAAAGTCCTTCAATGTCCGTCGTCTGCGCAGGCCATTAGGTTGGCATTGTATTTGGCTTTATAAAAACTTACCTAGCATATTTTTCGTGAAGTAGATGAATTAGCAACACTGGACTCCTTTGACGCCGCCCGCCGCTCCGGACGCGAAACGAGGCGAGGTTGCAACTGCAGTATATAGATTTTACGTCAATGGTTTCTATTCGAAATTTAAAAATAAACAAGTGCTAGCGATCTGAATCACAGAACAATAAAAAACCTTTTTATTGTTCTGTGATCTGAATAATATCTCTCCGGATCAAACCCTGATGCATGTAGTCCACTGCATCAGGAATTTTTCCTGACGTACAACAAAGCTGACAATTTTTTCTCCGTCCGGAAAATTTCTTGATGCCTATAGTCCGAGCCTAAAATAAGAATATATTTACCAAAAACTATTTGGACACACTTAAAAACAGTTAGAGAGTACATTGAGATCAATGATTTTTGTTTGTTTATTTGTTTGTAAACGCTCATCTAGGAAACTACTAAACCGATTTGAATTGAACTTTTTGTAAAATGTTGCTACTTGCTACTCGGTCGGAAAATAACGGAATGTTTAATTTGAGTACATCAATATTTAGGGTACTTTTACTCCAACTACCGTCTTTTCCACCCAGCACCTATACATCGTATATGTAGGTTATAGGCGAATGTTCGTGTGCGCTCGGCTGGACTTTGGAGAATGTTTGTGTAAGTTTGCTAGACCTTGGATTATGTTCATGTACGTTCACCAGACTTAAGAGAACGTTCGTATACATTCGAAAGACCTTGGAGAATGGTCTTGAACGTCCACCAGATATTGGAGAAGGTTCGTGTACGTTTGTCAGACTTTGTCGAATGTTCGTGTACGTTTACCAGACTTTACAGAACGTCCGTGTACGTTTTCCAGAATAACATAAAACATTGAAGTTTTTTATTTGTTTTGATTGATAATAATCAATTTTATTTTTCTTTGTTTTCATTGATAATACTATTTTTTTTAAGTCACGAATTTCTGTCAAGAGCGAAAGCACCGTATTACTGAGCTTTAATGCTACTAAAGTTTATGTTTATGTTGGCTTTTATAGCGGTCCTAAATTAAATTACAGATAACTTAATGAGAAGCCCAAGATAAACGGGGGTCAACCGGTCTTGGAGACGGTTAAACTCGGTAGATTAGAACAGTAGTTTTGAAGTATTATCTTCAGTAAATAATTCCAAGTTTAACTAGTTTCTACTGCAATCAATAAAGCGTTTTGTTAATGCATTATTTTAAACAAAGAAGTCTTATTGTTCAGATTATGAATCTTTGTTTGATCGCCCAAATCTCCGTCACCCGTCGTATGGTATTACCACTGTAATAAATAATACCACTGTAATATACAATCTATGCCGATTTCCCCACGCGACCTTTCTTTAACCACGCGTAATATATTTAAAAAAAAATGTAAGTACTTATGTTTTCATTTCGTAAAGACATGATTAGACATCAGATTTTCAAAGTAAATAATGTAATCTAAAACAAATATTTATAAATTTTACTTATACTTATTATCCTTAATAGAATCCTCGTCTTAAAACTAGTTCTTTGGAAATTGGAAATATACATTGGGAAAATTATATTCTAAGTAAAAAATATTAAAATCATGGAGAATATCATTAGTGGTCTCAATATTGAGTTGCCTCCGTGACGTCTTTACGTAAATTGAAGCTGATGGAACGAATCCAAGTCTTAAGTGCTACTCGTTTTGGCTCTGATGTAAAGTCCCGGGTTCGATCCCCGGACAAGACAAATATTTGTGTGCATGAACATGTCTATTTGTCTTGGTCTGGGTGTTTAATATGTATATTATGTATGTATTTACAAAAAAAAGTATATAAGTATGTTTATCCGTTATCTAGTATCCATAACACAAGTTCTTCATGATACTTAACGTGGGCTAGATAATTGGTGTGATTGTATGGAAATATTCAATATTCATATTTAGGATTACTATGTATGTTAAAATGTTGTGTCGTACCAGGAAGTGAAGTCATTGGCAGGAAAAAGAGAGGAATGGAAAATACTCCACCGACAAGAGCGCAGCTAAAAATTTAAGAGAGCGATGATAAAACTAAGATTTATGCAGATAATAAGAAGATAAAGATATTGAACAACAATAACCTGTATTTTAGGTCAAAAAGACAGGAATACTAATAGACTGTGCTACTATATTGACAATTCATTTTATCGTATTTTATTCAGTACTAGTGGCCGCTCGCAGTTTCACCCGCTTGGTTCCCGTTCCCGTGGGAATATCGGGAGAAAAATATCCTACGTTCATAATTAGGCTATTTATTTACCTGTTTACTAAATTTCATCGAAACCCGTTCAGTAGTTTCGGAGCCTGCAAACGAACAAACAAACAATCAAATCTTTCCTTTTTATAATATTAGTATAGATATAGATTACCAGATAGTCCTCATGTCTTGGTTATTTCTAAAAAGATAGTAATGAACCGCTTTGATATAAATGTACTACGGTATTTTGCTATATTCGAAAAGATTTTACTGCAACAGTCCTTTTGAACCATGGTTATTTTGCAAGATGAGCTTTGTAACAGTAATTTGTCATAAACCAAACAGACAGCAATCAAATTCTGTCGTCAACATTTTTGTCTATTTCGCAGTGTAGAAATTGCTGTGTAATACAAAATCTTTGTCACAATCTTCTTAGTTGAATCAGCGGAGCAAACTTGAAACAGGCACTGACAACGTCGATTGTCGAATTGAATTTCCCTTCTCGTATTTATTCCAGCTTTGTTATCCGCAAATTTATAAGATTATGTTTTGTAAAATATTACCATATTATTTTATAATATTTATAGTTTTTCACTTTCATAAAATAAAATTTTAAATGTTCAGTGTTGACTCAGCACAATGATGTTAAACACTTACACTTAACTCAAAACGTATTTTTAATAAGTGTCAAATTAAATAGAACAGGGGGCTAATTGTCTAAATTTTAAAATCTTTCGCAATCCCTTTTAATTCTTCATTTAAATGATATTAACATACTTTAGGGTTCTACCTTTTATCGCAGAACTTTTTATGTCATAATTGTATTATGCATAACAGCGGAAAGCATAAACGTCATTTCGCAGAAAATCACTTGGCATATCTCATTAACCATACATTCAAAACCCATAATTTTAAAAGCCAGAATCATCTGAAGGCATATATTCAATATCCATAATAATTATGAGGCAGAACTATCATATCGCAGAAAGTTTACATGCAGAATCATCTTTAGGCATAAATTTGAAATCCAAAATATTAAGATTCAGAACTATTTATAATAAAAGAAAGCAGCCACCATGCAAGCAAGCATGCAGCGTGCAAGCAAGCATGCAGCATGCAAGCCAAATAATATTTATACTAAACAATTTTTATGCCTTGAGCATTTTCGTTTAAAGAAATGCCAAGTTTGTTCTGCCAAGTGAAATTCGGAGTAACGAAATTCTGCCAAACAGAGGGAACCCGAAATTGAACTGTCTAAGCAAAGTGACACACGAAAATATCTTTCAAATGTATGGAGAAGTGTCAAATGAAGTGTCATTTAAAACATCATTCGTTCCGAAAGGGATTGCGACTATGAGATACACAATTCCATAAATCACTAGCACAATCACAATACTTTTGAAAGGGATTGTGATAGATTTTGAAATTAGACAATTAGGGGGCTGGTCTGGCAAATAGTTGTTAAATATATTTTTTACTACATAAGTACTTGAAAAAAGTGAAATTGAATAAAAAAAAATAGCTGTCTTAAGTTACATTACTTACAAAACAATAAACAGGGCCTACCTTAATTCCAGATATCCTATACCTACCAATTACATATTTGCTATTAGATTTCATGATTTTACTCACACTAAATTAATATTTCATGTTTTTTTCTCTCATGTTATTTTTTAAATAGAGAAATTGCACGATAGAACAAAACATAGGAATTATATTTCGTTCGCCAATAATATTTCGCCCTGTCTGATTCAATCATGTCGTAAGAAAATACGCTACCAATAGCCATTAGCTATAGTTTTCTACCAGTATTCAGTCTTCGTATTATATTAGTGAGATAAAAGTAAAAGAAAAGAGGGTAAAATATCCGAATTCTCGGAACCTGAGTTTATTGTACAGTTATAATATAAATAATGATGTCGTTAGGAGAACTAGAACCAATAATTTGAATGCTGACAGAGCTTATTTATGTAATACTAGCGGATCCTCGCGGTTTTACCCGCGTGGTGCCCGTTCCCGTGGGAATATCGGGATAAAATATAGCCTATGTCACTCGGGAGAAATGTAGCTTTCTAATGAACTAAGAATTTTCTAAATCGGTCCAGTAGTTCCTGAGATTAGCGCGTTCAAACTCTTCAGCTTTATAATATTAAGTATAGATGAAAAACCTTTAGTATTTGTTCGCTGAACTACAATTACCCTCGTATTTTATATCAAACAATTTTCGCTTCTTAACTGTTGACTTAGACAATTTGATTAACAATGAAATAGGCATGCAAAGAAAAACTTAATGCGTAGCTAATCTTCATTTAAATTGCCATCCATAAGTATCAGTTGTCAGAATGAATAGTTATAAGTTGTTTTAAAGCTGAAACTAGTAAATAATAATAAAACAAAATAACGGCATATTTGTATAAAAATAAAAACTCATTACATAACTCAAAATAGAAGCAACAATTAAAGTGAGAACATCAGAAAGTCAAGCATTCTCAAACAATTGACAACACCGAGATTGGAAAATTAAGGAAGAGATGAAAACTTTTCCTCGGTATCAATTTCCAGTGCTATTTTGTATGCAAGTTAAAACTTCGTTCTTTCCTGGTTGCCATTATTGTGGCAAGATTCTCGTTACCTCCATTAAGTTCTTAAAAAAAAGGAAGCACTTGTTCCAACTGAAATGAAATTCATAAATCACTCGATGCAGAGATTGCACCCACCATAAGCTTTATTGCATGCCTTCTGGATTCTAATGGACTCTTTGGAGTACGGAGATGGTCTATATTAGCTTTTAAAGTTTATTTAACGTTAACTTTTTGATGGACGAGACACCTTGAGTATTTTTTTATGTATTCCTTAACTTTGCCGTTTAATTCTAATTCAAAAGAATAAAGTAGAAAAGAATGGAGTGTCAAGTTGCCTCTACCATCAGATAAGTTGAAGTTATGTTGATTTAGAGACAGGTCATATAGGTACTGCATATAGCGTAGTCTCGTGCACAATAGTGTTTTTCATTGATTAAAAAAACTATGGCAACAAAACTAGCTCATTCTAAACATTTTAGTGACCTTTCCATTGTAATGATTAGGGTGGAGGTATCCGATAGGTATTCGTGTTACCAATAAAAATAAATGCAGCCAGATCTATATTTTAAGTACCTAATTTATGACACAGAATATCACACTTTCCTGCCGAAATGGGAAGATCTATTTTCTCCGCTGTCATGTGAATTCACGTCGCTTCATCTGATTGAGACTGACGTGTGTAAGTCCGACAGCGTTACGTGGAAATTTTGGTTTATTGTGTGTTTCAAATTTGACACGCAATAGACAGAGGCCTATCCCATGTCATGTTTTCATTCGATCCTACCTTCACATGTAGTATCTGACCTGTCCAATATGACAACGTACCTATAGTGCCTTTCAATGCTTTTTAAAATTTTATTGTAGTTGATTGAGCGCAGAACCGAGCGTCGTGATGGTTTGGGGGAGGCCTATGTCAGGTAGAGTGTCACACGACCGATATTATGATTATGATGGTAGTACACTCAGTGTCAATAGTAATCGGTCATCATTTTCCTATGAATGTTTTCTACTACCACTAACTTGGTAATTATGTTTACCTGACCATACAGAAAATAATGAAAAAAAAAACAAAAATGGCTCTAAATTGGTACCTAACAGCGAAAGTAGCAAATGAGTGTTATTACCGGAATACCTACTTTGGTACTCCAATAAAATAAATCCAAGAAAATATACTGTTACTCCAAAAACACGTAACCCACAATTGTAACGCTGAAAATGCCCTCCATCCTAATACGAGTGACACATATCGATACGGTATAATAAGGCAAAGCTAATCTACACGTCTATACGTTATCGTCTAGGAAACGGCGATGATACATCATGTTTGCGCGACATAATTGCAGGACGATAATGAGCCGCTGCCGCACAAGCCAACCAATAGTTACACACAATACATTGATTTATAGCCTGCCTACTCCATTGTTAGCCTAATGAGATTGCCCTGTCAGCACAATTCCACGGGACTTGACGACGTTTATAAATCATTTGCGGAAACATTTCTCTTGAGTGAATGTTGACAGATTAGCGACTAAGTAAATGTACCTTTGTATACATTTCTTAGAGGTTCAGGGAAATTTAAAGCTGTAAATTACCTTCTGGATGTTGTTTCGGTATTTTGTATGTCTGATAATGTCATCACCATTTTCAGACGCAATACTTTTCTTCCCAAATGTAGGTTATGCTCATAAACTTCATAATGTGGCTTTATCGTAAGCGGGTCGTCGATTGAAATTTCTAAGATTTTTTGAAGATTTCTACTTGCCTTGCTATGGCTGTACTTTCGTAGTCAATAATTAGTGTAAGTCAGGATGAGAATGGTGGTAGTAGTGCTTTACTTTTACTGAAATGACTGAAGCTTTTACAAAGATCTTCATAACATATTATCGATCGACGACGGTGCAGTGAGTAAAAACTGGAAGTAGGTAGGTACCTAATTACCTTTCCAGCCATTAGGGGGCCCGGGTAACCGGGCCACAACACTACCCCCCCCGTGACCAATGGCGGCCTGGAGGGCAAGTACTAGGAGTTTTAGGAGTCCAACATTTCGAATCGCCCCTGCACCTGGGGGCGAGGGATGCGCAAAAGCATTTCTCCTAGTATATATAAAAAAAAAAGGTACCTAATTACCTTGTATTAGTCGGTCTTCCACTTCAACTGAGTTGGGACCGAAACAAAAACTTGGCATATTTTAGATAAGTACTACTAAGAATGGGCTCAGAAATCAGGACTTACTTGGATTCCAAATAACAAAAACAACAGCTATTTTATAAGCTCCTTTTGCATTAACATAAATAAATAAATATTTTTTACACTAATCAACCTAGTCTCAAAGTAAGCACTGCAGGGCGCCTTACAGAGCTTACTTTGAGGCTAGGTTTATTAGTATATGAAATATTTATTCATATTTATATATTTATGTTATTGGGATACTATGGTAACGGATATAAATACATATAATTATACATATACTTATATGTATTTATGTGTAGAAATATATTAAAACGTCCATGACTCTGGTACAAATGCTCGCACTCATCATGTAAACATTTGCCCCTACCGAGATTCGAGCTCGGGACTCGGGACCTCAGAGTAGGCGACACCCTAAAACCGGTGTTCGAACCACTCTAACACGGAGGTCGTCAAATCCAAACATCCAAGCTATTCTTTATTTATTGATACTGCAGTGCAAGCACAATATGTAGACTATTATGAAGCTTAAACTTACTATGTCAAAGCATTATTATTGCGCACAGACTGTTGGAAGCGATGCGCATAATTATGAGCTAAGTTTAATATAACATTGCAAAATAGTTTGCAAGCAAATGCTACCATTGGCACTTTATAAGTAATTAGTAAAACTTAGTGTGAGTTTGATTTCGTCTGTGTGGACATTTTTTTAGAATCTATTTTTCATTTTCATCTTTCACGTTCTATCAAAAAACGCGTGTCCTTAACCCGCGGTCTAATATATAGTTTTCCAAAATTATTTTAGTGAAATTCTAATCCTCTGTCCGGCTTGCTATTGCACTGACTGATGCACTGATATTTAGTTTTACCGGTTTTAAACCCACTGAAAATGAACGGATATGACAATAATTGTCCGTAACTAATAATTCAAGGGTTGAAAAGGTATGAAAAGTGTTTATTCTACATGAATATATGCTTCAGCAGAATAAAATCATCCATCGATATACATAATATCCTAAACACCTTTTGCTTTTAGTGACAAATAAAGCTCTTAGATACAAAAGTGTAACAAAGCGTGCTCATCCGTTACCTGATAATAATGAGTTTGAAAACAAAAGCAGCTGAAATTAGAACTTCGGGAACTGGGCTGATAAGTTCTTTAAGATTAAATTCGTATCTTCGGGGGCACATTGTTGTAGGGAGTTTATCAGAGCATTTTCTAAGATATACGGGCGAAGGTGCCGCCCTCTAACTGCGCAATGAACTTTAAATCCCCTTCACACCTGGGTCCGCCCACCAAATACAGTTGTTGTGGAGTGAACGCGATAAAATCGTTCTTTATGCGACATGCAAAGCCGCTCGAGTTGGGTGTAAATAATTATTAGAGGTGAGTGGCGCGCTTTTTATTATTCCGCTCGTGGCCTTCTTTGTGCAGAAATGAAGATCCAATGAGATGTCACTGGCAGCGGTATTGACTGCGCTTCTGTTCTAAGCCAAGAGATAATGACTTTCTTTCAGCGATGTTCAGTTCTGTTGGTTACAGGCGTGCCGGAGGTAGCTGCGGGGTTATTCTGTTTTACCTATCTGTAAAGCTGGAAACAGATGACAAGTGGCGAGCGGCGACTTATAGGCGCTCGGATATGAGCGAGTGTTTTTGCACTCGCTGATTGTCATCTGTTTTAGGGCTTTTATTCACTCGGGGTTGCTAGTTACTACCACTATTTCCATAACAATTATTATGTGCACGAGGTACGCACTCTAGGCAGAAATGTCGGAGCGGAAGGTTTGAGCTCTGACACAGTGTGACCAGATTAAATTTGACGGAAATAACGATGAATCTCAAAAAAATCTAAAATATACCGCCTTACAAAGGCCAAATATACCCATTAATATACCGAGTTTTAAAACATCTTTTATTCATACATTATCGCAAATACATATATTTTACCAACCAAAACAACCTCTAAAATATGTTTCTATTACATAACTTTATTATTTCTCCAAATTACATGAAAAAATACTGAGTCCTAGCAATATACCTACTTATATGCTGATTTTCGGAAAAATCTTCAAATTATTTGAAATTGCACTAAAGCCTTTTTGACAAGACTTTCATAGTATTTGACAGGACATATACGTCATTGTCCCGAGTGAGCGTATGGCAGCTCTGTTCGCTAGCACCCCCTCTCGCCTTGCGAAACCCGCACGATTGCTATGGCAAAACGTTTCCGTTGGACGACTGTATGCATAGATAGACTGTGCTTGTAAAGCGAGTACTCGCCGGGGCGGTGTGAATAGCTAGCGATGAACTATTAATATTTGCATCTGCAAACAGATATATAAAAATATACTTACAGGATAATATAATATTTATATTATCCTGTATTTATATGAATAATAAATATGGAGTGTGTACTAGTAAAAGACCGGAAATATTAAACATTGCTACAGAATTTTACAAGGATTTGTATAGAAGTCAAAAATCAAAAACGAATGAGACGGAAGTTATGAAAACCCAAGAATTGGAGACCATACCACCTATATTAGTAAAAGAAACAGAGAGAGCAATCAACACTCTGAAGTTCGATAAAGCACCAGGATCAGACCAAATAACTAATGAACTCTTAAAAATCTCTATGCCGATAATTGCTCCCAAACTTACCGATTTATTTAATGAAATGGTAGACACAGAAAATATCCCGGACGATTGGACAAAATCTACAATAGTGCTTCTCCATAAAAAAGGAGATAAAGGAGACATCGGCAATTATAGGCCGATAAGTTTAATGCCAAATATATATAAAATCTTTTTAAAAGTACTTATATCTCAAATTGCTAAAATATTAGACGAAAACCAACCTAAGGAGCAGGCCGGCTTTCGTAGTAAGTTTTCCACAACAGATCATAATCCACGTTGTAAAACAGATCCTCCAAAAGTATAACGAATATAATAAAGTATAATATCCCGGATTTGTGGACTTCAACAAAGCGTTCGATTCCTTGGAACATAAGTACATATGGGAAGCACTAAAGAGCCAAGGAGTTCCAGGAAAATACATACAAATATTGAAGAAAATATATGCAAACAGCTCTGGAGCTCTATTTTTTTATCACTCTTCGCGCGAGTGGCGAGGCGAACGAGGAGGCGATCAGGCGATTAGCGATCTTCCATGTGTAGACATAGCACGCTTTTCGTTTTGCTCCTCGCGCGCTCGCGTTGGGAGGCGGTACTACAGGCGCAAGGTCGCTTTTACGGAATACGGAAACTCAAACGTTGCACGAAAATCAGTAGAATCCTCGAGACGAGTGAATCAGAAATAGAGCTCCAGCACACATAAAATTAGAAACTGCTGAATGCTTATGATTCCATTCTTAAGAATTTGCAGAATTATGTTGTAATTTTTATGTTAAAGTCGCTAAGTGAGCATGTAATAATTTGTATAAAAATAACTGGGTGAGCGGTTAAATGTGCCGGTGTGTAGTTACTATTGCATAAGTATAAAAGTCTAATGCATACATATTCATATTTTTGTTTACAGGTGTGTCACGGAAATGAATTAAATGAAAAGCATTTATCAATTACTGACGTGCTTAAAGGTTCCCTAAGGATTTTATCGTATTTCCACGCGAACGAAGATGCGGGCGGAAGCTAGTTATAGATAAGTGTAAGTGAAACTTTGATAACCAAATCATAATTTTGAAGAAAAGAAGAACCAAATCGCTTATTATAATTAGATGTACATTAATAATACGCCGTCGTTCGAACTGTAAGTGAGAGAAGAAGTAAATACTTTATCTATATAAGTAT
The DNA here is from genome assembly GCA_910589605.1 of Chrysoteuchia culmella. NCBI lineage: Eukaryota > Metazoa > Arthropoda > Insecta > Lepidoptera > Crambidae > Chrysoteuchia > Chrysoteuchia culmella. Next base: position 9,088,930 of record OU342654.1, on the reverse strand, counting down.
AAGTACACAAACAAAACAATTCCGTGACTGACTGATAGACAACGCACAGCACAAACGGCTGAATCGATTAAGCTGTAATTTTGCATCCTTTAACGATGTAGGCGAGCACTTGAAATTTTTTTTTTATATTCCCACGGGAACGAGAAACAAGCGGGTAAAACACGCTGGCGATGCTAGTTTCCAATATAAAATTCGAAAATTTTCTAAACTCATGAGAATCTAATCATTGATATTTGTATCATACGATCAAACCAAATAGATAGGATAACTACTTTAGTTGATACGTAAAAGTCCGCTAATGTGCAACGTTCAGTAAGTAAACGGTCTAAGCAATAAACCTCTTTATATGTGCCTTTTAATGGGCCATAAAGTTAAATAGAAGAAAGGCATTAGAAGTTAATCACGTTTGAGTGGTTTTATGTTTTTTCATAAAAAAAGTTCGTTAGAGACGTCAAATAAATAAACTGAAACCTGGGGCCATAACAGTCATTTAAGAAAGAGGTTAGAAGGTGTAATCTGGCTGTCACTAATGATGTTTTATAAAAGATATGTTACCTTCATAGTATTTTGCGTTGAAATGTGTGACCAAGACTGTCATATTTTACTGACAAGTAGGACAAAAGACACGAAAAAGCACGGAAACGAAAGAGATAGCAATTTGATTCGGACCCTATAAAAGGTCTTCCCAATTTTCATAAATGCGAGCTTGTATGACATATTTGCTCCAAGTACCTAGGTTGTTCCGAAAATTTATAGCCACAGAATAAATACAACCTTTTCTTTAACGAAACTATTTTGAATTGACGGCTAATTTCAACACAAACCAACTTTGTGAAAATCACTGGCCACCATTAATTGTTTTTTTATTTATATTTAAAGAACTCTTCTTTGTTTGCATCAATGGACGCCTGGAGGGAAGCTTTTCGTGCTATGATTTTCTATGATTCCAAGGAATCTCAAAAAAATTTACAAGCTGGGGAGGCTGCTCCTGCGTTAGCAACAATGGAGAAGATAACCATTTTTTGTTTTATATGCCAAAAAATTCTGCAAAAAAACTACAAGAATAACTGTGTTTTTATTGTTTTTTCTATCTTTAAAACTGACCGAGATATAAAAGTGCAAAGTTAACATTTCCGGTCTAAGCCGAGGACCGAGCGCGATATCGTTCATGACGTCACGTCGTCCATTTCCGCGCGAGCAACTCGGTGAATCGAAGCATTTACCCGAATGTGCCCTACGCGCGCGGAACTACTTTGTTCATTTTGATTAAGAAACAATAAAAACAACATGAGTCGATCTATTAAATATTGTAGTGTGCCTCAGTGTAAAAATACGGCCTCGAAAACACCCGAAAAGTTGTTTTTTCACGTTCCTAGGGATCCGAAAATCAGAAAAAAATTGACAAATGCGATGAGAAGAGCGCATCCATTAGGACCAAACACGACAGCATCTTGTTCTGAGGATCATTTCGATATAAGTAATAAAATTACTATTTATACCTATACCTTGTCATGTGAAATACTAAGTAGTAGGTAGGTACTTGGTTCTAGGTATACATACTTTTTAGTAGATATGTAGGCACTCGATCGCAGTGTATTGAAACTAACGATGTATTGAACCCTTCGTTTCCAAGGTTAATGATCATTATAATTTCAAGAAGAAACATTGATTGTAAGTTTAAAACTACAGTATTCAATGTAAATAAACACCCAAACTTGGGTTACACAAGTAGATAGGTCAATGACCTAAGTCGTTCTTCAAGATTGACGTAGAGTTCGAAAGTTTGCGCATGTTTTGCAGTAAAATGTTTATAAATATGATCTTAGGGGTTGATGTTTGATTATTTGTATAGGAATGTGTAAATATATTTATTTACAAAATCTTTGTTTTTTATAAAATATTCTGCCATTATCATATCGTGGACTATGGGAAGGTTGTCGTTGTCGGATTGGCCTTTTTCAAATCCTTCTTCCATTTTAGTACTAAAACAATAATTTACACAATACACTTTATCAATCAGCATTATTTAAAATCAATAAATAACACCAGAGCGCACGAGAGCAGACAACTACTACAGATTATGAGGCGGGGTCGCCTGCCGTGCCGTATGGACGAGATGACGTCACACGGTACTCGCGAACACTGACTGATCGATGTGAAATAAAAACTAGAATAGTGTATACGGTCTAGACTTTAAAAGTTTAATATTGTAACCCTGTTATCTTCTCCATTACTTATTGGTTTCGCGAACTTAAACGTGGTCGAGAAGACTTAAACTATGACTCCAGACCAGCAGTAACTCATATAAACGTCATCAGCGTAGAGTGGCTATTGCGAGAGAATAGACATATACACATCGAGAGATACAGGCTGATGAACTAAACATTGGATCACATGCAGTTTCCACCATCCTGCATGAACACCTTAAAGTTAGGAATCTTGCTTCGCGATTGATACCTCATTCTCTCACCGATGAGCAAAATTGATTGATTGTTAATTGGTCTAAATTTATTTTAGAAAAGTTCGATGGAGGAACTTCGCAAAAAGTATCCTACATTCTACAACTGACGAATCATGGATATATAGCAACGATCCTCTCACGAAGCAGCAATCCACGCAATGAGTGTTTGAAAAGGACGATTTGCCTACATAAGTTGTTCGCGGTCGGAGCGTTAATAAAAACATTATAGCGGTTTTTTTTGACGCAGTGAACCAGTAGCAGTAATTCCGCTAGAAGATAGTAGAAAAGTTACTAGGGAATGGTATGGCGAAGTTTGTCTGCCTCAAGCTTTCGGGGAGTTGGATAGCGAGCACCCAAGGAGCGGCGTCCGTGGCATTCTTTTTCACCAAGATAACGCGCCCGCTCACACAGCTGCTAGAACCATGGACTATTTGACAACTTCGGGGGGACAAATGTTACCCCATCCTCCGTACAGCCCAGATTTAGCTCAAGCGATTTTTTTTTTATTGTCCACGGTAAAAGAAATGCTTCGTGGGCGAAAATTTAGCACTACAGACGAGGCCTTCGAAGAATTTCGGTGGTTATTTTTCGACCTCCCGCAAGCCCGTTTTTTAAATGTTTTGAAAACTGGTTCACCCGAATGCATACGTTCATTGGGATTGGAGAAGGATATTTTGAAAAGCTGTAAATAAACTTTTTTATATTCTAACTATTTTTCATTTCACTATTTTCATTTAACAGCCCACGTACAACATTATAATATCATTGGCTGTCACCCTTTGTATGATTTTAATCTTTTATTGTTGTCGTGGCTACGTGCTTGTTTTCGAGGCGACTCTTTCAGTAATAAATGCAGAATGTACTCATTCTTACCTCTTTGTGTTCTGCGTGTTGGAATAATCTACACTTATATTATAAAGAGGAAAGATTTGATTGTTTGTTTGTTTGTTTGCATTGAATAAGCTCCGATACTACTGAACAGATTTGGATGAAATTTGGTACTGTAATTTTGTACTTGGTAGCCTGGACACGAACATACGATACTTTTTATCCCGATATTTGCACGGGAACGGGAACCACGCGGGTGATTGCGGCCGCTAGATTCATAATATTTGTGAACAAGATGACGTGACGCTATACGCAGGTAGTATTTATTATTTCTTCAATATTGCGACACCAGTTTCTGTCCTGCAGATGAAAGTGTTTTCTTTTCTTTTTAAATTCGAATACCTTCGAAAACAAATTAATTTGTTAAACAAATTAATTTGTTTTCGAAGGTTTATCCTACAAGGTTTTGTGAATTTGTCAAAAATTGGGTTTTTACCAAAGGTATTACTTTTTTTTTATGAAGTACGGGGAGACTCTTAGCCTTCATCATACCTGATGTTAAGTATTGATAAGGCTGAAGATGGAAGCGAGCCTCTCCCGGAATCCCCAATCACTGAGGAACTGGCTATCATATCTTTAACTTCCGGAACACAACAATGCTGAAAACATTGTTGTTATGGCGTCACTGGAGGTGGAAGAGTATTAGCATTCCGTTGGCTATAAGGAGCCAGCTTCGCAAGTCAACGTTACAATGCATTTAGGTATTTTTGAATAGGTATTCAAAACTACAAAAAAAGCAATAACGCTTCTAAAACCATATGTTACATATTTCGTTATAGTTTTTTTTAATAAAATTTATTAAAAAAACACTTTTACGTAGACTAAACCCATTTAAAAAGGCGGAAGAGTATTATAAAGCATTCCGTTGATTAGAGGGCGCCAGCGTCGCAAGTTCAACATGGCGGACGCGGTTGTGGTAAGTTACGTTTAGGGCATGGAATTATCCGCTCATTTTACTATTCGGATAATTCGGATACTCGGATAATATTATCCGGATACTCGGATAATATTATCCGATAATTTATCCGCCTCTGTGGTCTAGTGGTACAACCACCGGTATCAGACCCAGGGGTCCCGGGTTCGATTCCCAGCGGGGGTGTACATATTGTATTCGGTTTGGTTGGTGGTAGGACTTGTTGTAAGCCCGCCTGGCTAGCTACCACCATCTTATCTAAGCCTGACGCCATAACAACAATGTTTTCAGCATTGTTGTGTTCCGGCAGTTCGAGATAAGATAGCCAGTTCCTCAGTGGTTGAGGGGAATCCTCGAAATCGAAAAAAAAACCGGACAAATCCGGATAGTTCGGATAGGAATAAAAAAAAATAACGTAAAATCGTCAATAATTATTTATTTTCGGCTAATCAGTGTAATAATTAACATTTATTGTAGTAAAAAAAATAATGAATGGTAGCTAGCAAAGTAGGCAATAAATGAGAAGTAAGTAACATAAATTTAATCTTAAATACGCACTGAATTTTTTTGTAGTATTCTTATGCTGTATTAATGTCATCATCAGTGTCAACATCTTCCACTGCTGCACATAGGCCTCTCCAGGTGCACGCCACCGAGCACGTACTACTTTGCGCATAGCATCGCTCTACCTAGTTCAAGGGCATCCAACGCCTACGCTACGTTTACCGATATGCAGTCTCCACTCAATAACTTCATTACTCCAGCGGTTATCAGTTCTGAGGCTTTTCCGGTGGGGCTATGACTATGACAATTACGTTGGTTCTCTGCCGGAACTGGTATAATTTCAGATCATTCAGATAACTTCGAGCATTTGAACCACCTTCCGTTAGTGTCCACGTTTTGGCTGCGCATGTATTCGTCGTTGATAGTAATGCCATGTCCGATCCAGTGCTGTTTTTAAATCATATTCTCTAAAGCAGTTGTAGACAATTTAGAGAATATACAAAGAGATATGCTTTCTCTGCTGGTTCTGCACTTGGACAAACATGGTGGCGGCATTATAAAATGGCATGATTCTAGAACAGCCCATAACTGGTTTTAATTTCTCATATACTGCAAATGAACCGGGGCTGTTGTACCCTTCAGTTTTATGTATAATCTGTATGTCGCCTATGAAGATGGGTCTAGTTTTTGTTGCATACGGCAATCCTACCTCTACCTACAAACGATCAAGGGCCGATTTTACTCTTCAGTTTTCTGTATAATCTGTGAAGATGTGTTTATGTTATCGTCTCCTCGACGAAATACAGCCATTTAAAATCGGCGAGTCTTCGCACAAGGTGGCTTGTGATGAATCTGGAAAACCGATTCTAGGCGTGTTTTAGGAGCGAAATAAGTGTTTCAGTAAGGTCTAGTCTCTTTTTTTTTAGGAACAGCAGGACGACCTTCTTTCACACCCTTGGAGTTCTCCCCACGTAGAAAACTGCGTTGAAACGGGCTTAAAGCTCCTTTAGTACAGGTTTGCCGCTTGCTTTGAGGAGCTCAGCTTACTCGTTATTTCTGAGCTTATCAAATCAGGTGCCACCAGGAACTTTTGCTTTTTAAGAGCATTTATGTAATACCGCACAAAATACATTAAATCTATCTAACCGCACGCTGTGTGGCTTATTAATGTAAGTAAATATAATTTAATTTCCAGTGTTATTATTTGAAAATAACTACTACTATTACTTTTAAACCAATAGCATCCGAAAATTGCACATAGTATTAACTGGGACCAATACAAAAAGTATTCAAAGTTATAACCATAAATGATAATTAACAATGTCTTTATCAAGAACAAGCATAATTGTCGACTAAAAACATGTCACAACCAAACACCATACACAGCTAATGACGGACAGAGCGTCCACAACGTAGCGAATGACTGTTGCCATTTGCAATACATACCCAAACTATATATTTTTTTACGTATTTGCACATAAAATTTGTAAAATTAGTGTTCAAATATGTTAAAATATTAAACCAAAAATTATCCTTTTTATTCGAATTATCCGAATAGTAATGCAATTGGTATTCGGATATTTCATATGGCAGATATCCGGATGTTCCGGATGATTCTGATATCCGGATATCCTAATAACATGCCTTAGTTACGTTACATTTAGTACTTTCTCAAAAACTAAAGCAAAGCAAAAATGACTCTTAAACTAAACGTAACATATTTCGTTTAAAACCTGCATTTATTTACAGAACTCTTTCACGTAGACTTAACCCACTTAAGAAGGCGGAAGAGTATTAGCATTCCGTTGGGTAGAGGGTGCCAGCGTCGCAAGTCAAACATGGAGGACGCGGTCGTGGTACGTTTCCGGTACCTACTGCCGCCGGAACGGCAGTTTCCGCTGCACAAATCACTCTGTCACTTGTATTTTATTTTAGCCCGTGGAAAAACATGAAAAAATGGCGGTATATTTTCATTCTTGTTAGTGTATCTGCTTGTTGCGTTATAGGTGCTTCACAATAAGTATTGTTAAAAGGAATCATACAGAATAATGAGTAGTATAGTAGGTATATTGTTTTATTTGTCAGCTGTGGATTGAGTTAAAAAAAGAATCAACATTTACGTTCACTTAAAGAAACAACGAAATCTGGATAAATATTCAAAGATATAAAAATACATTGTTTTTGTATTCATTTTAAAAAAAGATTGTTTTTACAATAAAATTTTCAGAAGATCTCATATTTTATGGAAAACCCGATATTTTTTACGTTAAAAACCATATTTGTAAAGCGAATGAACTGAAAGCTGTAAATTCATGTGTTTACATAGGTACGTTTCGAGAGAGGTCGTCGTCCCCTTTACGTTCTCTTTACGAGTCTCCCGAGTCACTTACCTCTATATAACCGACGGAAAATTCTTTCAAAATGACAATATACGACGCGCTCTATCATGTTTGTGTTGACAACTCTGTTTGATATTATATCCTATTGCAGCGTTATAAGTAGGTATTATGAGAATTTTCGAGTTACTGAAATCAAAGATTATTGGGATTAAGTATTTAAAATATTTTATTCTTGGATTAATTATAGCCATTAATGAAAAATAATTTTACGGGTAGCTTCATCTATGGTCAAATACTTAGGTAAATAAATGTGCAAGAAACATTCATTTTAAAAAGTATTTGACAATCGATGAAGGTTAATAACTCTGATGAAAAAACACTATCCTTATATCAACTCACAAAATGAAAGCAAATAAAAAAAAACACCCATCTCTTATTTTAAAGTCAGTATTTCTTATATGTTTCTAAAAGAAAGGGAACACAAGAACAAATTAAACAAGATTCATCCACTTCAGCGAAGATTACACACTATTTTTTCAAGCGCCTCAAGTTAAAGGCAAGTGAACTAAGCTGCAAAGGGGAACTTTAGTGGGAACATTAAAATTTCTTAAGCGCAGTCCGGAGCAGACGTAAGCCACAAATTCAACAGACTTTTGTGCGGGATAAGCCTTCGGGTAGCGACACAATCGTGTAAGGCTTGCTATTACCTGGGGCTGTACCACGACCCCTTATAGAGGTTATGGTGCGATTGTGTTTTGGTTGCGTTAGTAACAATGAATATGCTTTACTCTGATTGGCTTTGTTTACTTGCTGGCTGGGATACTCCTATGAATATCACTCTTTTTCAATCAGTTAGAGATAAGTTTAACAAATGAATACTTTATGACATTACCCATATTAATAGAAAAATCTGCCCTAAATCCTAAATATGGGCAGATTTTTCTATCAATAATAGGTCCTAACCTACTTCTGTAAGCTGTACGAGAAAACGAGTATAACATACACCAACTTACACTAAACAAATAAAATGTTATCGGAAATGAAAATGTATACCTTTAAAACAATACACATAAACAATAGGAAAACATAATCGTCCTAAAACACAATTTACAAACCGAAACGTCTGAATGCCGTTGGTCAGAGGAATAAAAATAAATAAGAAAGGCAGGTTCGGCCATCTTTTCTTGGCAATTTCCGTCGACTGAGGTACGACCGAGTAGGACGCACGGATACGTGAAATCAGGAGTCAACCCCCTACTATATCTATGGAAGTCGACAGTCTGATTTAGTAGCTTAATCGAAACGGGAGGCTCTATTTCGTGGGACCGTCCGGGACCGGCCTCTGATCGGGATTATCAATCAGATGATACCATTGTGAGAGCCGAATTAGCTTTTGGTTTATAGCGAACCGCCATGATGTAGTCAAGACTATATTTTACTTTGTTCTGATGAAAGTATCAGCTTGTCAATGTTGGTAAAAATCAGCGTGAGTTTGTTGTGCGTGAGTTGGCATTGTTAGATACTTTACAATGCAAATGTTGAAATGTTTAGATAAATGTGTAAACAATCATTTTGTTCGCCAATCAATTCAACTAAATGGAACCGGCCGGGCCACTGACTTTATTTCATGGAACTGAACATTTCAGTACATATTGTTTTTTATTCCTAATGTACCATGTAGATAGAACAAATTTCTCAAATGTAGGACTGTTATTCATCTACCGAAGAAAAAGCAACCAATGGAATAAAATAAATATACGTTTTACCCCTAATTTTCTGCTTGTGTTACTTTCAAGGGTTCTTGAATAATTGCGACAAATGTAAACATATCACCACTGGGTACACACACATATGTACATACGGCCCTTACATACGTAATCTTGTTTACCTCGGGGTTACACGGCACAAGCACATCTCATAAATAATACCTGTGCACACACAGAGATTAATCTTATGTAAGCTCACCTCCACAGTGCTAAGGTAATTATACCCCTTCTTTGGTATATATCCAAGACATTATCTCGATGCTTGACAGCCGCCTTGCTAAGTAAGATAATTTTATCTCGAAATGCGAGAAATGCGAATTACTATTTTAACGTTAGGTTTGCCCTGTTTATCTTAACTTGCTTATACAAATACAAATCATTTATTTGTAAACATAGGTATAAGAAATACAGCTGGTGTGAAAATAGAAAATCATGTATCACTATATTCAGCCATCGATGGGCGAACAAATTTCAGTTTTATTTTAATTAGTACTGAAAAAATAATGATATTTGAACATGTCAACTAAATTTATTCATTAGAATAGAACAGTAGGCTTATTACGAGTTTGGCAAACTTGACGTTACAGTAGATGTTAACGTAAAATGTAGCTTTGTCTCTTTCATATTTAGCGACTGTTTTACCGACATGAGCAGTGTATCCGATAGTCTTCGCTTACGAGTCCTGTAAATGTCATGATATGCAAACTCGTAATAGGGGTACAGGTCAGTAAATAAGAGAGAAATGTCAACACTATTAAACAATCATAATTTAAAAATAACAAAAATAAATTTTATGTTAATGAATCTATACTAATACTAATATACTAATAATATTATAAAGCTGAAGAGTTTGTTTGAACGCGCTAATCTCAGGAACTACTGGATCAATTTAGAAAATTCTTAGACCATTATAAAGCTACATTTCTCCCGAGTGACATAGGCTATATTTTATCCCGATATTCCCACGGGAAAGGGCACCACGCGGGTAAACCGCGAGAATTCGCTAGTTAATAATATTTAGAAGACAATAACATAGATATATAATCATAATAAAAAAAACAATGTTCTTTCTCCAAATTGAATATTGTTGTGCCCATCAGGGTCCATAGTGATACCTATTTTAAGCAACATCTATTGTACACCTATGGAATGCAATAAAGTATTGAGTATTGAGTAATAAAATTCCATGTCAAAAAAAAAAGTACGTAATCAAAATTTGTCAATTAAGAACTCTGTCAATCAGGTTTTTCTTAGTAATAATGATAACAATTATATATTATAATACGAAAGGTAGAATACTATTAGTATTTAGTTCGCCTTTTGTATTTTACTTAATGTATTTTGTACAATAAAGTTCAAGTTAAATATTTCAACAATTCCCTACGAAAGGTAGAATACTATTAGTATTTAGTTCGCCTTTTGTATTTTACTTAATGTATTTTGTACAATAAAGTTCAAGTTAAATATTTCAACAATTCCCCACGAAAGGTAGAATACTATTAGTATTTAGTTCGCCTTTTGTATTTTACTTAATGTATTTTGTACAATAAAGTTCAAGTTAAATATTTAACCTTATATGGTTATGCAGCAAGTAGAAACTTTAACTCTCAGAATAACAATGCCGTCACATAATCGTTATAACGGTTAATGACGTCAATATGACTTCTTTTTTCATAACTTTCAAGACGCAATTCAGTCAATAACGTAAAATAAAGCTTAATTTCATTACAAAATATAATATTGTTCGTCTAAAATGTATTTAAATTCGGCATAATCTGGTTTTGATGTGTTTATGGCTGTTCAAACGTTATTTCGGTTGCAGCCAGCAACCGTGATCCCATTGACGCGTCGTCGCCGCAAACCGACTGTCAGTGTTTCACTGCTCGGTCAGTATGGTTGGCTGGTTTGATAATTCTGACACAAATAACAATATATCACGTGCACGTCAAATATTGTGCTGGTTTAATGCCACATGTTACAACAATAAAACATGTAACACATGTGTAATAAAACAGTAAATTTATCATTGTTTACTTTATCATACTGTTATAATCAAAATATTATATCATTTTATAGCATGAAAGAATATTTCGAATGTAAACTGTAACGTCGATATTTAAATGCGGATATAGTTTTGTATTTTTTTTCTTATTATTTATGATGTGATTGAATTTTAGTAAAATGTTAAAAGTTTAATTTCGTGTAGCATTTTGTTATTTGTTGTTTTTTCCTCTAAGTTAATATAATATTTAGTTTTAATACCTTTTTATCTCAATACCTTGAAAAGGTGAATTTATAATAACATTAACAACTGTAACCACTAACATTATATGTTATGTACTACTATTATAAATTTGTGGAGATTAAATGAATATGAATATGAATATGTCTTAATAAAAAAAAAAAACATATTATCTACTTTCGCTTATCACAATTTCAAAGTAAAGTGATGCATTTCGCAAGTCTTTAGTTTCCTAGAGTTACGGTGCCGTCATAACTAAGTATAGTAGTTATAATAATATAACGACAATCGACGACACTATTTAGAATATTTTTCTATTCTATGTTAACCCCTTACTTCCTTATTGACAATTTTAAAGAAGCAACTTCGTAACAATAACGTAATATAAAACTTAATTTCATTACAAAATATAATAATGTTCGTCTGGCATGTATTTAAATCCGGCCTTCAGTTTCAAGGTAAATTGCTGCATTCCGCAATACTATATTTAGTTTTCTAGACTTACGGCGCCGGCGCCGCCGTCATAATAACTAATATAGTAGTTATAAAATATAACGATACTCGCCGTCACTATGAAGTCAGTATGGTTGGTTATGTTTCTATGTTATTCTGTCAGACAAGCAATCCAGTACTTACTTGTCGGTGGTGAAACTGGGGGCAGTAAAGTGGCGTCGGCATCGAAATCGGCTTCATTTAAGAGATGGATGTGACACATTGCTGCTTCTTTTTGACACAAATGAAAACTTACCAAAGACTAACCCCCATATTCTAAGTCGTTCCTTCAAAACTTTTTACACTCCACTCAACTCGTCGTGGGTAAAATGGTAGTGTACGCTAGGCCTAACACGGAGTGGCTTCGTACTCTTTGGCTCCTCCAGGTCCTTACGGAGTTATGACTTAGAACTCCGATTTCGAGGAGTATTTCGAAGAGGTTTTCAATGAGGTTTAGTTAAGTCGAGGACGAGTAAGTTTTGGAGGAACGACTTAGAATATGGGTGTAAGAGCAATATGTCACATCCATCTGCCAAATGAAGCCGATTTCGATGCCGACGCCACTTGCGCGGTACGGCCCCAGTCCTAAGTCTAGTTTGTCTGTGACCACAGCAATATGAAACAGTAAATTAAAAAAAAACACCTTTTACAGGAACAAAGAAAAGAAATTCTAAATGGAGACATGAATCGTTTAACATGAATATTTAATTTTTGCAATTTCTTAGGACGGTCTCCTTTTTATTATCGCGAGCTGAAAGCGTAAAAGAATGTAATTGTGCTGAAATAATTTACAACGTTTACTGTGCAGAACCCGAGCTAAACGGATTAGGGTTTAGACGAAGTGAATTTTGGCAGTTTACGAGTCCACATAATAGCCTATTAGATTTTGACATCGACAAGCATTTAGATATTCTACTTCGTACTGTACAACTTCTTACAAATATTATAGACTAGCTTCCGCTCGCGGTTTCACCTGCATGGTTCCCGTTCTCGTTGGAATAAAGGGGAAAAAGTAGTCTCTGTTGCTCTCCAGCCTTTCAACTAACTCTATGTAAACAAAATCCACGACGGGTAAAGGGTAAAATAATTTAAAAACCCCCGACAAATAATTAAGTCTGGGGTTTTTAAATTATTTTATCCTTTTTCAATTACGTTTTATGGGTATTAAAAAAAATGCTTTTTATTTCAAACTTTTTAGAGAGCATAGATATTAAGTTCATTGTACTACAAAAAGTAGTTTTTTGCTTTTCCACAAATAAATGTTTACTGCAGCGCCCCCTGATGAGTTGTCACCATAACACGTATCTAAGAACATGCACCAATCAAACCAGAACCCATCACTGAAAACCGCATCAAAATCGGACTAATAGTTTTGGATATAATGGCAACATTGGTTTGCACAAACAAACAATCTCTCACCCCAAAGGCATATACCGTCTCCGTACCGTCGCGGGTAAAAATCAAGTCGATTGGTTGCTTAGTTAAGGCTTAAAGGAAGGACAAACAAACACACATTCCCATTTATAATATTAGTTAAGATGTTTGCATGTTTTCATGTTTATAACTCAATCACGCAAAAAACGGCTAAGGAATTAATATGGATGCAATTTGGCACACAAATACAGTTTATATTAAAATTTGGAAGCCTGGATTAAAAACTAGTATGTACCTAAATATAAACGACGTTTATAGTTTCATTTTTTGTTTTTATTTAGATACCTACCATTTGATGTTTTTTTTTAAACCAATTTTATACTGTCTTGAAATCCTCAGTGTTTTTTTTTACAGCGCTATTCAGCGTTTCAAAATTAAATTGATAACAGTTTTCGTATCGTATTTTTATACTGTTAATAACTGTTTGCTGTTCATCAGATCTCCTTCAGCGTAAATAGATTTACTGCAACGTATTTTTCAACACTTTAATTCTAATTGGATCAAATTAATTTGCACTGTTCGGAAATGTTTTCGTATAAAACGCTCGTTTCATCAAGCCCTTTTTACCGACTTCAACAAAAAAGGAGGGAGGTACTCAATTCAACCCGTATTTTTTTTTGTCCGATGTATGTATACCGATTACTCCGGTGTTGGTGATCCGATTTTAATAGTTGTTTTTTTGTTCGATCGGGTACACTGTCAATTTGGTCCCATATAAGTCTCATTGAGATCCGATGATAATCTTCGGAGATATGGGGCCTAATGTCATGGAAGTCATGAAACAATTATATCATCCAGGTAATTGTTAGATTCTTGTTCGAGCTGAAGTTTCACGCAATAACTACTGATCGGATTTTGATGAAACTTTTTTGTTAAATAGCTATTGGTCCTCGCCAACATACCTATAGGCTATAAACCCTCAATAAGTAACGTCCCTGCACCGGGAAAAGCAGCTTTGTAAAAGGTAATGAGGAGTTGACATAAGGTTATTACCTGTTCTACCTTTAAAAATTGTGAAATAAAAAACATTTTATAAAAAAATTAAAACCGACTTCAAAAAACTAAAAAGCAAAAAATAACCTTTTGGAGTCGGTGCCAGCCAAGGCAAGAAAAATAAAATAGTAGGACCGCAAAGTAGAATGCCTTGGCTGGCACCGACTCCAAAAGGTTTATTTTTTGCTTTTTAGTTTTTTGAAGTCGGTTTTAATTTTTTTATAAAAAGTTTTTTTAAAATAGTATTTCCATGTTACATATTAATAATAAAATTATCTAATTAAAATAATACAATAAAGATACTTTTTATGCGGATCGTTTGGTAAAATGAGAAGGTAATTATTCGTAATTTTACATATGGAGGTAAATTGTTAAACTAAACTTATTTTAACGGTTGTTTTTTAAATAATAATTAAAGTTCCTGAATAAAAAAGGGTTTATTAAAAAAAACTTCTGAAAGAGGATGTTGAAAGATGTCATTATGATTAGATAGATTTTTTACAAAAAGCTTGTACTGTTTTTCAACTGTTATCGCATGAATAATTAGCTAAAATTAGTTCTTAATAATACCTACTAATAGAACATACATCTGAATAAAAAAAATCTCTTAAAATTATAACGCTCGTGTCAATGAACTTTTTATCTCTCTTCAATATTCAGGTCGCTACGTTACAAGGTTGATGGAAACTGAGTACCTACCGATTTAATTAACAATAATTTTTAATCATTTTAATTTTAGATGAAACTATTCGCGTAATTATTAAAAAGCTTAGCATAAAACATCGAGGTTGTTTTTACATATATTTTTTTAAACGTAATAGGTAATTATTATCTTTTCATTTGATGTCTTTATTATTCTTTATTCTTTGTTTTTTTTCTGTTTAGCCATACTTAAATAGAAGGAAAATTAGAAACATATACTAATACATAAATACGGATGCAAAGTAACTTTTTTTATATGTAAGGAGTTAATTTATAATTTTTTAGTTGTTGCATTTTCAATGCTACCTTAATAATGATAAATGTTGGTAGGAAAATATTAGTAAATTCGACTCGGTTCACAGGTCATTAGCCGGGACTAAAATGTTAATATTAGGTTTTTGAAACTTACAAATCACATTCACAATAACACATTCAACTACTTTCAAAATTAACTATTTTCAAATGTCAATGTTTTTTTACCCGCGACGGTACGGAGATGGTTCATGCATGAGAGGTTGGTTGTTTGTTTGTTTGTTTGGGCAATCCAATGTTACCATTTATCTCCAAAACTTCTAGTTAAATTTTCAGTAATGGGTTAGGGTTTGATTGGTGAATGTTCTTAGATAGGTGTTACGATGACAACTCATCAGGGGGCACTGCAGTAAACATTTGTTTAAAAAAAACCGAAACTACTAGTCTGATATTGAGGCGGTTTTCAGTAAAGGGTGTTACGAGTCGGTGCCAGCCAAGGCAGGAAAAATAAAAGAATAGGAGCTCAACGTAGAATGTCTTGGCTGGCACCGACTCCAAAAGGCTTATTTTTTGCTTTTTAGTTTTTTTCAAAACAGTTCCATATTTAACCCATAAGTTTTACTGAGGCAGGATGAAATTAAGCAATAATTTACAGTGTTTCCCAAACTATGGGTCGCGACCCACTGGTGAGTCGACACACCAACCGACTGTCTTTTATTCATATTGGTAACGTTTAACAACATTTAACAACATTTTTCATATTTAGATATATTCGCAGATTCTGAGTCCAAATTAAAAAAAAAAGCTGTAGAAGTTTTGGCAGATTTATCAGATTAATCCTTTTTTTTCAGTTATATAATGTACTTAGTTTAATTAGTTGATTATATACACATTTTGCATCACAATCGTACTTTCTTAAAATGTATTAAGTACTACTTGCTTACTTATTCAAGTATCTAAATGTAAGTTTACCTTTTTTTTTAAGTTATGCATGTATTCTTTACAAATTACACTCACTCTCTCACTCACTTCACAAATTAACTCGAGGATAATGTTGTGGGCTTCACTATAAGTAATACTTATGTACTATCCTTAATTTTAACATATATAGTGAACGCTATTTTTTGTCCCAAATAAAAAAAATATATAATAAAAGTGGGGCAGTTTCGACGCTTCTAATAGGTGGCTCGTAGAACAGAGAACTTTGGGAACCACTAAAGGCATACCGAAAGCCAGGATAAGCTTCCCACATTCCTAAATTTCACACTGTCCACCTTTAAAAAGAAAAAGTAGTAAGCTACAGATAGCGGTGTAATCGGAACAAGCTGTCCTCATATTTTCGTTTTAATTTTCAGAGTTCTCGTGGATATGAGTTTTCTTTCACTACTTTTTTCCTGTAAAACTGTGTTCAGCGTGTACACGAAATGGATAAAAAGTGTTCTTTTCAACAGTGAACGTTGCGGAATACCGTTGAAACGCTTATTTGAATCGGATAAAGCATAATTTTAGTGTGATTGCGAATATCTTTACGTCAGGTAAAGGTGATAACTTTCTTGTATTGTTATTAACTACGTGATGGCGACCTTCGAGATATAGAACTACGGATGAATAGCGCAGTACTGTATCAATCATGCCAATGTTATTTCGTACCAACAATATCCTCTTAAAATAAGCTTATTTTTCGACAAATGTTATGTGCCTTCAAAGTGTGTGTGTCAAAATTTGACAACTTCAATTTGTTCGTTGGCAGGAGTAATGACTATAAAAGTCCATGGAACTGACATTAGGTAATACATATTTCATAATTAATATGTTAGCGATAGGTAAAATTCTTGCGAATGTTCAGTAGCTGATAAGTAATCAATCAATCAAATCATTTATTTGCTTAAACATGGGTATACAAGGAATATACAGGTTACATAATGGAATACAATGAGCGCCATGTCCTACCCTCACGGGTTCGCAAAATCAAAATATGAGTAGATAGAAGTTAATGCAATATAACAAATTTCAGAGCCATTAAATCAATATTGTTAAAATATCAAATCTAAAATTTTCACAATTCAACATCAACATTAGACATAAAAAATTAAATGTCAAAATTACTTTTCCATAAATTAACATTAAAATGAAATTAATAAATTGTAAATATGTCATAAATTAATTGACCGGACAACTCCCAGAATCATACAATAGAAACAACATTACATAAACACTAATTAAAATACAATTATTAAAAATGTAAAAATTTGAAAGTATAATAATTTTTCCTACAAATCAAGGTATTAAAATTGATAATTAATATATTCTATAATAATTGGATAATATGCTTTTTCAATCAGGAAATTATTTAGCTGTTTCTTAAAACTAAGAGGAAGAAGAATTTCTTTGATATATTGCGGCAACTTGTTATAGATTTTAATACCCATTCTGAAAGCACTTTTGGAACATACTAGTGTTACATCTAGTAAGTTTTAACCTATTTTTATGCCTTTTACTATGCATTACTTTGAAGTTATCAATGTTTTTTTTAACAAGTAAAGCTAACTCAGAGATATATATCGAAGGGAGTGTTAGAATCTTAAGTTCTTTAAAGTACGGTTTGCATGAATCAGTTTGTTTCAAGTGGCACATAGAGCGGTTAAGCTAGTTACGTCTTTCTTCCTGTTAAGTCCGCCATTACAAAGTATCAACAAGTGTAGATAAGCACGTTATTTTGTAAGTATTTCATATCTATACATATAGCTCAATGGACAGAAATAACAGAATTTTACTTTGTGGAGGGTCATGGAACGAATTTGAATTGAAAATAAAACGTTCTTATGACATAATGGATTCTTATAGATTTTTTATTTATTCAGACATACATGTCATCAAAAAGACGAGGTGTCATTATGTCAAAGAGTGACGGAAAATTTGGACCTCTTGTATTCACGCTACCATACGAAGCCCTGTGACCATAAATGATGTGGTATTCCATACATATTGCCACAGAGTAAGCTTCCATAAAGAAAATATCATCTTATTACGAACAATCAATTTAATAACTATACAAGCACGAATAACTTTCGAGTAAGTATCGAGGAAGTTAAGTAAAAAATGTATGAAATATTGAACAGCGTTCTTAAACTTTTTTCTTTTCCCAATACTTTTTTGATATTACGTGCTCCATGTATTTATTGTATTTCTGTAGTTTTTCTTGCTAACCCTACCGGTCTCTATTGGCAAGATTTCACACATGAAATTGAATTGATGATTTTAACTAAGTACTTATATAAGTACTTAGTTAAAATCATCTCTACCTATATAGGTACAGATGTATATTCTGAGCAACGTGCAGAAATTGCAACTGCAACCTTATTATTCACTTAATAACGGCAATTAATGCGTTGAGTAACACAAACATTTGCCCTTTGTCAGACTTGTATGCACAATCATATTGGTTTCATGCGGAAGTCAACAAAACGCTTGACCAAATTACCAAACAATATAGTTTGCGATTATTCAAGCTTATTCAAAATAGCAACAAAATTAGATTCTGGCTCTAGCTTTGTGGCTGTTACAATCATGATAAAAGTAATTCTATTTGAATAACTGTGATATACCGTGTTTTTTTTCTTTGTGCCCAAAGTTAAGGTAGTGTTACTTGTTTAGAACAATATTAAGAAAAAAAATTGTTATAATTGTTAATTTTTTATTTTATCAAGTGTTCTCAACCTATCTAAGCAATGAAAAACAAAGAAAACAAACTTAAAATAATATCAATAATAGTAAAAATAACTATTGAGCGTGCACCAAACTCGGCTCAGGGCTTTCTGCTTATCGCAGCGCTACGATGACAAAAAAAAATTGAGTAAAAAAAAAAACGCTTTATTTTGTTCTAAACACAACACAACCTCACCCATAAGTTTGGGCACATAGAATAAAAACACCATGTATATGTATAATAATTTGTAAAATCCTAACTAATATAAATGCGTAAGTGTGTTTGTTTGTCCTTAACTAAGGCCCAGCAGTCAATCGACGTGATTTTTGGCATAGGCTTAGTTGAAAAGACGAACAGTAACTTAAGCTACATTTTATCCCGATATTCACATGGGAACGGGAACCACGCGGGTGAAGCTGCGGGCGGAAGCAAGTAAGAAATAATTAGATTTATTTCTTGTTAAACAATCACCGCGTTTTCGTATGTAACTTTACCCCTGTAGATAATATTAGTTCCAGTAAGGGAATCAGCCTTCAGGAGACGGGCAGCAGCGTCTCCTACAAACTTGGCCACACTGCTATCACCAACCCGCCTGCCAAGCGTGGCGATTATGACAACCCCCCCCCCCCCCCCCACCCTTTGGGGGAGGTATATACCCAGCAGTGGGTGTTATGTGGCTGAGACGACGGCGACGAATTCCATTATAATAACAACCTTCTAAACCACCTAGATAGGCGAAAGAATAAAAAAAGTGAGAGAATTGGTATGTATACTAAACTCGATAATTAATAATTATCATAATAGAGGTGGTATGGCACGTCATGCATGTGTTTGTACTGTGTCTGGGTGTTCAATATTACGTTTAAGTTGTCATATGTCCGTTGTTTCAAGCTATTTACGGACGTAGTCGGCGCGCAGCACAGCGCATTTTAAATTTGCCGAAGCAAATTGAAACGTCCGTAAAGAAATTAAGTTCGCTATTTGAATGCAATTTCCGTAGGCTTGAAGCCGACAGGGCGACGCGCCGCCGCCGCGGCAACCGGTCGGCTCCTTGCTCATGCTCGAGCACCCGCGCGCGGCTGCGTCCGGCTATTGTTGCGGAAGCAGGTCAGATTGCCTAGGGATCATAATAAGGATAATAAATAAGGATGATAATGAAAATAAACATCGATGTTTTAAGGAAAAACATTTGATATTTTGTCCTCAAAAACATCGACACATTGATGTTATACGAGAATAATATCGGAATATATTTATAGCTTGTAGTTTGTATTATAATAACAACCTTCTAAACCACCTAGATAGGCGAAAGAATAAAAAAAGTGAGAGAATTGGTATGTATACTAAACTCGATAATTAATAATTATCATAATAGAGGTGGTATGGCACGTCATGCATGTGTTTGTACTGTGTCTGGGTGTTCAATATTACGTTTAAGTTGTCATATGTCCGTTGTTTCAAGCTATTTAATTCGGAACTAGATCAATGAGTGTAATTTTGATAACTTTTCAATTTTGCGACTTTTTTATGTGATAATTTTTAAACAAGAAAATAAGTATACTAGGAACAACTTGTCTCATGTCTTATGGTAAATTTTAAATAGAAAAATATTGGAAAAAATTAACTCGGCCACAAGTGAATTCTCAGACGGGAATCGAACGAGGGCGTAATGTTGTCTGATATCCTAATGTGAAAATACAAAAGTGTATTTGCTTGTCCTTTCTTCATGCCCTAATTAAGTAACAAATCGACTTGATTATTGGCATAGAGTTAGTTGAAAGGACGGCGAGTAACATGGTCGGCTACTTTTTATCCCGTATTCCCATGGGAACGAAAACCGCCGGCGGCCGCTAGTATTTATGTAAAAGGCTTATTTTAACATACACTCAGCTTTGAATGGGCTCAAAAGTTTTTACCTACGTTCAATATTCATATCAGCAGTTCCGGCGTTATCTACCATTCTATCGGAACATGCATCGTTGAAAGCTCGCTCATGTCGAGATTATTATCGAGAAGTTATCGATATGTTTTTCTGGCGAATAAATTTGTTTATATATAGCGAATATTTTCTGCTTGTTGATAGGTATTTGACGTTTGGATTACCAATGTTATTTTATAGTAAAAATATTAAAGAGACATATTTGAAATTACTATAGTTAATTTATAATATAGGTGTTGTTTTTTATACACAATCAAAAAACACTTTCATCATACCGGCTGCTAAAATATTGTTAACTATTCGAAAGCACTTATCTATAAGTCTATTTAAATAAAAATCTTTGACTTTGATGGATTTGATGGAGTAGCACTTCTCCCGCAATTCTTAACTACTAAGGATATGGCTATAATAATGCTGACAACATTGTTGTTATGGTGCGAGACTTGGATAAGATGGTAGCTACCCATGCGGACAGACAACAAGTCCTACCAACAACCAAACCGAAATCAATTTGGTACTTATTATTGTTTTCACTGTTCCAATTGTACGATAAGGCAGTCATATTATTTACAACTAAATAAATAAATGAATAACTAATGCAGTCGTTTATAGAAAAAAATATTGAACATTGAACCCACCACTCTAACTTTCGTGTAAAATAAACGATTATTATGACTACAGCATAGCAACCGTTGTAATGCCTTCCATCATTTCGGAATTTCCAAGCAGAACTTGTCAGAAACAGAATTACAGGTGCATATGAAACTGCGCTAACTCCTGAGGGCCGGTGAATTGTTAAATCAGACGTAGCCCGAAAGCACTAAAAGCGAACATCGGTTTTATGTACGACGTCTGAGTTTTATAACTCTTCCCCTCACACGTCTACTTACATCTGTCAGATGAAAAATTTAGCAAGGCCGCGCGTTATAGGTGCAGATTTTATTTTAGTCTTGAATTTTTTTTATAGTGATGCCAATATACCTATACAGAGTCATCATAGGTAGATACGTAGTTACCAGTGTTATGATTTCAGCTATCTGATGTTTTGATATCAGTTCAAAGCTTGATGAAACTTTAATACTTTGCCTGTAAAAGCTGAATCGAATCGCACTAATTTTCAGTGATCTAACTGAAATTGATACCATATTATTTCGCTAAACTTTCAGTGCTAAGCGCCATCCGAAGTTACTCTGAATCTTCAAGATCTGTAAGGATTAGAGGTTTGTCTGGTTTAGCAGGGCCTTCCAATCGAGGGTTATCACGTATGGATCATCATCATCTACCCTCAAACAATTTAGGCTCCGAGTATATTATTTAACAATAGAAGAAAATCCCGGACTGTTCTATAAATCCCAAATGTAGATGACAATACAGAATAAAATAATACCAGTAGCTATCAGGGGCACTGGTACGACTCAGACTAAAAAGTTAAATTGAAATCAAAAGTGTCTAAAAGCGTAATAGCATTTTTTTGTTTAGAACACATCCGTTGATAAGTTAAACGGAACATAGGTGAAAGATACGCAAAAAACAGACAGCACAGACACATTTACAAAACTTTAACACAAAATATGAAAATGTTATGTTAAAAGTTTTGAAAGCAACTAGGTATATTTTTGAAATAGGAAGGTGGCGCTTTTCTGTTTTGCATAATGTGTTTACAACACAAAAAAGTTGTAGAGTTAGTTTAGGATATAAAAGGTGATTTTGTTGCGTTTGCGATACATTATAAAAAAACGGCCAAGTGCATGTGGGGCCACGCGCAGTATTGAGTTCTGTAGACACAATAGGTACCTCAAACATTTTACGTCTGCAAAAATAACTTTGTTTTTCATAGTGTTTGTTGACAAAGTTATATTTGCGGTGACGGAAAATGTGTCTATATAATGATAAATTTTAAATAGAAAAATATTGGAAAAAAGTAACTCTGCCACAAGTGACTTAAGTCTCGGTAGCAATATTTTTCTATTTAAAACTTATCATAGGTATCAAACTAGCATTGAGAAATGCAAAAATTCAAAAATCATAAAATGTGTCTATATCTCTAAAATTGCTTACTACCCATATATTACGTTCAAACCAATTTTCGTTAAAGGTTTTTGTTGAGATCTACTGCATATTTTTTTTTTAGATTTTTCACTTTCTTATTTTAAAAGTTACCTAATTAACCACTTTGGAAGTGTAAATCTTTCAAACGGTTGACTTTGAGAAAAAATCGTTTTAGGAACGTCAATGCCATTTTTAATGCCCTATCTATAGATACCCCGCACGTATAGGTTTGATGAATTTGAAGTGGAAAATCGTGAAGTGGTTTACAGAATACATCTACTTACCAAGTTTCAACTATGTAGGTACTCTTAATAGTTTCTGAATCAAGTGGCTGTGACATACAGACGGACGGACCGACAGACAGACAAAACGAATCTATATTATAAGAGTTCCGTTTTTTGCCATCTGGCTACGGAACCCTAAAATGGTACCTACATATTTTTTATATTGTAAAATTAAATTGCATGTTTTTTGAGGTAGGTCTAGAGGGAATATCCCGCCAACAAACTGTGTTCATGGTTTGAAGGGAATTTATTTAGGTGATAATTTATACCACACCTTTTGATACATAAATTAAACAAAAAAACAACATTCGATCTAGTCGACATTTTTTAATAACTTAAATTAAATATTTCTATTCATAATAAAAATTATAGTAGACTTTTTTTTCTTTTTTCATTTATTTATGGACAACCAACAAGGCATACACAAAAAACATGGCTTTAAAACACACACTGTTCACCTTAATCTAGACATAGTGTTGCCCTACTGAGAGGCTGCCACGGCATGCATTAAATAGAATAGTATACACAGTAATTAACTAAACTAAAATCTAATTATGACTAATTAAAAAATATTAACTTGTAATTATGTAAGCTGCTCACGCGTTTACGATAGAGAGCAATTAATTGAAAGTCGGGATTCTTTTGTTACTTTGTTTCATGGTAAACGAGAAAGCCGTTAACATTGATATGCAAATTCCCACCACATTCAAATTATGCACCACAGTCGTTTAAAAATAAGAATTTTATATTTTTAACGAGACCAAGGGCGTAGTCATACAATTTTACTATACTTCGTTTTCTTTAGCATTATGTATGTTACCTGCGAACATTACACACCGAACGGACGTAGTCGGCGCGCAGCACAGCGCATTTTAAATTTGCCGAAGCAAATTGAAACGTCCGTAAAGAAATTAAGTTCGATATTTGAATGCGCTCGGAGCCGACCGGCTACCGACGGCTGCGTCCGGCTATTGTTGCGAAAGCAGGTCAGGTTGCCTAGGGCCCAGCGCAAACCAGCGGAGGCGCGGCGAAGATACTGAGAATAAATCAATTTAAATTAAACCTTAACCACTATGGCGTGTGGTTGAAAACGGCATGCCAAAGATCGATTATTGCGAAAGGCGCGCGCGCGTCGTCAAGCTGCCATGAGAGCAGGCGCGCTACTGCTCGCGCTCAAAGTCGCTCAGACACCGCGGCGCGCGAAACGCGCTTCGCCGCGCCTCCGCTGGTGTGGCGTGCGACCAAGAACCGCGCTTCGCCGCGCCTCCGCTGGTGTGCGCTGGCCCTTAGGATCATAATAAGGATAATAAATAAGGATGATAATGAAAATAAACATCGATGTTTTAAGGAAAAACATTTGATATTTTGTCCTCAAAAACATCGACACATTGATGTTATACGAGAATAATATCGGAATATATTTATAGCTTGTAGTTTGTTCACTGAAACTAAATCCACCTCAAATGACAAGTACGAAAACTTATCTTACTTTATCAATCGGTGAGGGTTTTTTACTACACCCCGGCACAGCAGCATAATTATAATTCATAGATATCCGCCGCGTTAGCTCGCCAGGACTTAGAACAATTTTGGTCAAAAAATCTTTATTATTATTTATCTCCTATTTTCCAATACAACTGCCATTAATACCGCGTCCCATTCTATCACTTTTGGTCGTCATTATACCTAGTTAAATTACGCAAAGTCGATTATCAATAGCTCTGAAACAGACTGACTGCGACGAGGAGGCACTAGCATGCCGACGGATGCCCGAGCTGGTGCCCATACGATCGCATAATGTTTTAACTTCTACATCTTTTCAACTTTTCACGAGCAAAAAGACTACGATGAAGGGTCCAGAAATTAAAGAAAGTGTAGGATAAATCAGTGGACTGTATTTCTAGGTTTTTACAAAATTAAATGTGTGGCAAATGGAGCGCGTGCGTCTGTCTCCGAGGCTTCTGAACGTATGTCGGGCGCGCCCGCTGGTGGAGTGATGCAGAGATGTGGCCGCTCGGCTGCGCCCGCCGGTCGTCGGTTCCTTCTGTAACATCCCCCCCCCCCCTTTTGATACTCTTACTTTACTCTCTATTTTTATAAAATTATTATTTAAATAATAATTATTGGTGGTGATCCTTTACACACCAAGGTAAAAGTTCCTTCTGGAGACCTTTTATATTTCCTTTGCAAGTCTGTTAAGATCTTTAAAACAATGCTTTAGGAAATACTTTTATAATCTAAATACTGAAATATTTAAATTAAATACCTTCCTTATAATATTATAAGTTGGAAGTATTATTTTATTTGGCCAAATTTAAGTATTGATCGTCTAGAATGGTTAGGATTCCTACGTTGTGTAATTATTTTTTTTGTTTTAGTAATCCAAACTTCTTTAAGATGTGGTATGTCTGAGGCGCAGCTATAAGTCTAACAAGGTGAATACTGTGTTTAACCTAAGAATTATCTGCAATTGAAATATATAGTTTATTCCTAACCATAAAACTATAGTTTATACGTGTATGTGTATGTTGTAAAGTGTGCAACTGGGAATACTTATAGGAATAGGATAGGGACAGGATAAAGGAAGGAAGTAACCGGGGCCCTGACGGGCCCCGGGGGTCCGCTCCAACCACCCCTTCAGACCCGTCCTAAAACCACACCAAATAAGGACAGGATAATGATGGAGAGAGTAAAACCCGATTCCATAAGTAAGTAAGTTTGGAAGAAATTCTTCCTATCCCATCGATGCTCGCCCAAACACTACGTCTCCATGTAACACGCACAGATCAAAAGTGAAGTATTCACTAGTAAGCCATATATAAGACATACTAGCAATTAATATTATAGTGAAATTGCCTAGCTGCAAGCAGACAAGGCAGGTATAATGTATAAGCTCCCACTTGAATGACTGGGTAACAAATCCACAATCTTTTCCATTATGTAGTCTCTTCTCATATAGTGAGCCTCACAAACTAAACATAAGTACTTCGAAATGCGAACCGCTACAAACTAGGAAGAACCAGTCTCACATAGTTTAGTCATCCAAGATGAGAAAAATGGTGGTATGCGAACATACCACTATAATGTAGAGTGATGTATTATATGAAGTCTATGCGTAGACACATAGAACACAATAATTTGAGTAAGCATCGGTGAAACCGGATGAATAGATCAAGTTGTAATAACATTGAACTTTATCAATATGTTAAATATTAATGTAATCAATCAGGTATACTCACAAGGACAGGGTAAGGTTTATGAAAAGGCAAGTCAAAACCATTAACCATTACCGCTGCTAGAGTTTCCCAAATCATACAATGTATCAAAAATCATAGGTATATCTGTCGAATATATGGTTGCAATATTTTGAAACACAAGAGGACAGTTATCATATCTTGTTCTACCACGAATTCTGAATTAATGGCATTACAAAATACGAATTTAAGGCCGGGTGAGTACGAACACTAGATGCTCACAAGGATCCATCTAGTCGAAGTCCCTGGATAGCATTGACCTAAACGGATATGAGCATGTCAGTTTACACAAGACTGCTCAAGTGTAAAAAGTCATGGTTCACACCATCCATCAGCCACTACTTAACAAGTCGCCACAAACATAAATCACTGTTGACAAATAATCAGGTTTGATTATCGTTCAAAAGCAATAGTGTAAGTATGGCACGTATCCAGAAAACATTAAGATAAACATTTTGCCTATCATAATATTAGCCGGAAATACTTCCACTGGCTGACTCGGTACTACCACGAGAGGGGTAAATCCTATAATGAAACACAATTTGTTTGCAATCATATACTGGACCATAGACCCAGATAAGTACAATCATTGAAAATTGAAAGTTATAGATAGGTAAGTAATTATTACAATTATTATAAAATTTTGGAAGCTCAGCATTACCTCATTCCTGCAAACTAATGCCAACCAGAACTAAGGCCAGACATTACCTTACAGAAACTACCATTCCTCACAAAATTACCTCGCTCTGAACTTCCTCAACTCGCTGGAAAGCTTACTCTGAGTCCATTCAGAACTACACAATAATCTGTAGGTATATTGGGTATTGTAAATGTTTGTAATGAGTGTATATGAAGTGCGAAGAACAATAATGCTTAAATACAAATAATTTATAATAATAAATATAATGAGTATGGTAAGTTACATGTGACTGCTAAATATTGATTGAATGGACAATGTCATGCTCAATTGGACACATTGAACTCCTCTCTCCCAGCTTAATAGTTACTTTAACAAATAGTGCACAACAAGTACTACTGTTGTAGAGTCTTATTCAATGGAGCAAAACACTACGCCATTCACATAACACATAAAATAATATTTAAACGAATTTTGTATGCAGTGCACAATTTTCTCTAGAATAATAGATAGGTAGGTAAGTACCTAGTGTAAAACCTAGACATCTCCTAGACAATGTCCTCCTAACCTATACTACGACTAGGTATATACTTCGACCAGCTACGTCCTATCGTTCCTACAATTTTATCCACAGTAATCCACACTATTAACAGAATTACGAGTGGCTGTCCTATCGCATTCGTATTTTTTTATAGTCGTCGTCATGATCTGTCTAAGTCGCCTCTTGACGACTAACTGTTTGATTAAATTAGAATAACCTATCTTAATGAAAGGAAATTTAAATTTTAGTTTTCTATTTATGTAGAAATTTGTCTTGGAATTTGTTTATACAGCCTAACTAACAAAAGAAAAAAATATATCTCTGAAAAGAAAAATAACGACACACTTATTATTATACGCACATTACGATACGAGCCGTATAAATAATACAGCTTAGAAATTGGTAGCCACAACGAAAATTTATCTTATCAAATATTAGTTTATTTGATTTAACGATTTAGCAAGGAACAGTGAAAATGGTACCTATAAACCATAGATTCACCCACTCTGTTCTCGTTAGATAAGTAAAGAAAACAAATGTCATTTGACATTATGTTCTATAAAACTGTTATCCAAAACAATCGCACGTGAGATACAAAGTTGTATTTTGGAGCAACTTGAGAATAACAAGCACAAATACAACCTATTATTAATATAATTCAATCAACAATACTTATGTCAAGGTAATTATAATCAATGCATTCCACTAATAATTGTACCTATATTTTAAATTTTATATTCCTCGGATTAAAAGTTAACTATAACCTCGACACCGTTAATAGGTAAAACATCTTATTATGTTTCAGGTACCCTAAGCGGCTGAAGTTAACCTAATTACCTATAGGTATCCATTGAACCTATGATAACACTAATACTCAAAATATAGTTATAACTTGTTTCCTGGTTACAATACCTACTTCTAAAATTGTCCACACTGCTCCTAGGTAAGAGTTTGATAATGTTTTTGCCTTTTTCATGATAATCTAGTAACATTAAACTCAAAGCAAATTTTCCCACATTGATCATTTTCCAATTATTAACTCAACTATCAATGTATTCAGTTAAATTGAATCAATTATTTATAACTATAGTGGGAGCACTGTAAATATTGCCATAATTATAGCAAGAACAACTTACAAGACCTTATTTATAAAATTATTAAGTATGTAGAAAATTTTCCTACAGTACTCATAAAAGAATCTGAATGATTCAGTTGTGGATCTAGTTAATTCTAATGTAGCTATATTAGAGTCATTAATTATGATGAGATTCTATCACAGGCACACAATTCCAAGTTGTAATTTTAACAAGGATACAGATTGTAATATTTCAATACATTAACAGATGATATAATCTATTTCAGAAGAGTTCCAATCCTACACTGTGGATGCTAAACAAATAATGATCAAAATTGTCTACCTTATTACTAAAATCATGGAAGAGAAGGAAAACCGGATTAACTAAGGATTTAATAGGATTTTTTGATGAAGTGTGACGTGTCTGTTATGAGACCCCTTTTTATTAATTATTTCAAGTTAAACTTCTATGCTTTTGCTTGTACATGAGACCACTAGTGTTATTAGTTAAGCTTTAAGCCTATTATCCAACGAGGAGAAAATAAATTGAATTTTCACTGTTCCCTGTATTTTCTTTTTATTATTTTATAGCGCCATGTATTTCGAATGAGTGTCTATGATATTGTGTAGTACCTAGCTAACCCTAACTGCTTAATCTTGGTCAACATCTGTTAGCAGAGCCGGTCCTAGTTTACACTTGGATGTTATGGGTCCACTAACTATATGGCACACCTTGAAGCCAGTATTAACAACAGGCAAACCATTAAAACATATTCAATTCAATTCAATTCATGTTATGTCTGTCAGTCATTTGCATAATATAGTAAAATTTGTAAATAAAACTCACCGAACTATTGGGAGCAGCTTACTCAACCCAGAACTTCGTCACTACCTACTCACTTTCACAGTATACTTAAGTACTAAACCACTGACTTCAGCGGTTAATTCAAATATAATTATTCTCAAGAATACTATGACCGTTCAGGACGGTGTCAACACTCCGAATCCCGAGCCCGCTCGCCTCTCCGCCTTCGTTCCTTATTTCTTTCTTATGAATCTTTGTTTCTCCACCGTACTTTACCGAATTCCAAGAATTTTATGTAAGTTTATAAGTAGTTTGCACATGTCAAGTTTGGGTCCTTGAAACTATCCTATTCACTCGTAATTTGAGAAAAGCCCTTGGAAAGCCGTTAGTGTCACGAATTCTGTTATTTATTATTGCTTTACTATGGCCACATTTTGTTATTTTAACTGCTGCTCCTTTTGTTGAAGACCAAACATATCGATAACACGTGTCAACGTTTTTTTTTATAATTTACGAAACCCTTAAAACATTGGTCAGTGCAAGTAGTGATTTACATTGAAACTTGAATATTTTTACAACATTTATATCATAGCGTCACATTTCCCATCTATGGTCGAATAGCATACCTAGCAACCTATCTAAGTAACTTAATGTCGTTTTTCATGAACTTTGGAATTGTTGTAATGGATAATATAAAAATATATGCTGTTTTCCTTATAAACTATAGAAATAAGGCAATATTATAGTTTGGTTTGTTACACTTCGTCCAGCGGCGCGCGTGTGACGTAGAACGTAGTAGTAGTAGACGCTGAAAGTGCTACTTGTCTACGCATTTGTATGAGATAGCATTCGATAACAATTCGTTAGTTTATGGTTTCGTTGCGAATTTTAACATTGTCTACCAACTTGCGATAATGATCACGATTGACCACATGATTTAACGCGACTTATGTCAATCCCATACATTTTATTCATATCGAACTTCGTTATCGTTTTTCTATTGTTACTTTGACTAAGCCCCAAGGACTTTATACAGATGAAAGTTTGAATTCGTTAAGAAATAATACGTAATACTTTTTCATAAGGGTTTATAATATTTCCGTCCGAAGAGAGCTTAAAAATAGCTTATCCCACGAAACTTACCAACTTGTTAATAACTTAAAGAACTAGTTAAGCTCTATAGCTAGCCATGTGAAAGATTTTGATAAGATTTAATAGGTTTATATATGTATATTTATAGATAGATAGATATAGATATTTAGGCATATACGAGTATTACATTGGAGAATTTGTAAATAGACTTTGATTTAGATGTTCTTCTATTACGTGCGTTTGGATATAAATAAGTCCAAATACTTTCAACTACATTAAATTCATCCAAATCATAGTTCAAAATATGCCAAATATGTACCTTCCGTCTCGTCATTCCTATTATTTACTATTTCCTCTATTTGTCCAAATAGAGGTTATCTAACTTTACGAGACCCAAAACACACGAGAGGATCTAATCATAAAATTTTATCTTGAACACATAAGTATCTGTTGCTGAATAACAAAGTTACTCAAAGATTTACCAGAATATCCCGGTTGTATTCATAATAATTTATAGCTATCGTATTACGTAAGCAAAACTCATCTTACTAATCTCAGTAGCTACAGGAAACATTGACCCCTAACCCACGCCTTAAGTAAGATCTCTTCAAAATAAATGTTAGTACTTAAGCGAGCCAAATTTAATCTTCAGCGGAGAAATCTTGGCGGCATAAATGATTTAATCAAAACGAAGGCGAAATAATGCATGAAACGAATACTTATTTCCACTTGCGCCTGCGTAAGTGGTCTGCGGCACAATATAATTTTCATAATAAGAAAATCAGTTTATCCAACTCCACGACGGGAGTAATTCTCGCCGAGTTGTCTCGCATTTCGTGTAAAATTCATCTCCATGTTCGGTGAACGATTGCGGTACGTAATGACTTTTGTTATGAAAAATCTTATTTCATATTTACGACCACATAATCTCGCCATTTTTAAAGCTCGCTCGTCTTTTGTTCGTTTTCATTTTTATTTGACGAAATCCATAGACTTGGCTCCAAGCATTGCTATTACGATACATTAAATACCGGCCGGATTGAAGCTCGAATAGTTGTATAATTTAATTTTTAAAATATGGAACATGAATTGGATTCATATTAATCAACATTTCAGATTCATCCGCATGTAAATGATTGTGTTAGTGCAATTTCGATAAGCTATTGAACTATTTTGTAAAACGTATAATGAAAAGCAACATCGCATAAAGCTAAGAATAATAAATAAATAATTGCATACAAACATACCTAATTATAAATAATTAGGTATGTTTGTATGCAATTATTGGACTAAAGTCCACGTTATGTTACATTAAGAGCTTATGTTATGGATACTAGATATCGGATAAATATACTTATATATTTTTTGGTAAATACATACATAATATACATATTAAACACCCAGTCCAAGACAAATAGACGTGTTCATACACACAAATATTTGCCTTGTCCGGGGATCGAACCCGGGACCTCTGGCGAAGAAGTCGGGCTTAGTACCCCTGCGCCAAACAGGTCGTCAAATAATAATGAGGCATACACAATCCGAAACATCTTTCTCGATGAATAAATTATGATACGTGTGTATAGTGGCATGCTCGCTAAGCCACAGTTCGTATATCGATCGCGTTATTTTTCCTTACAACGTGCGACTATGCGCCGACTATGCAAATACTTCTATTAATATTCATGGATAGGACCGTCATCGATAATTGAGTCTTACCTGTCAACAAAACTGGCAAATTTACTATACGCGTCACATGCAATTCTGGGGAATCTGGATCCCAAAAAGCGATGCGTAATTTTCATTTTTTAAGGCAAGATTAAACTGTTATTCGTGCACAAAATTACTATAACCGAAACACACATTATCAAATACGAGAACATTTCATCTTCCCTTTAAAACAAGTCTTGTGTTTTACAAACTCACGTTCTTATTCAATTTTCTGAACATGTATACGAGCAATCTACTTTTGTCTGTCACGGCGCGTAGACAGTACGATTTCATTAACCAACGTTGCTCTTTAATAAATTGCGTAAAATTCCGCAACTTTTTCATCCACTGAGTCAACGTACGCATCTGTGGGGGGCCGCAATCTTCATAAATCTAAACCAACTCGACCTTTTGTCTCTGTCCCATTCTTTTAGGGTTTAGGCAAATTCGGAGCCCGCACAAATTGGCCTTACAGCGGGTCTCTGTAAAGTATATTGTGGAGGGACCTCCTTGCTTTCTTTATAAATGGCAAACAAAAGGTAAGAAAAAAACTGGAAATCGTATGTAAATCGGGCTATATGTGTGTTGAAGATGTGACTTGGAAATTCGGGATAGTCGCGATCAGAGTTTTATCTATTCAACAGATCACGTCGCATCAATGAAGATCCTTCTTGAGTAGTCATCGCGCCCATTTCACGGGAAAGGTTTGGTTTGAATTTAAAATACACATTAAAAGGTTATTTAAGGTCGGTGGGTATTAAGACTGTATAAAGTAATCCTCATTAATTATGCAGGTTCCAACCGGATGCCCCATAAAAGAGTTCTTTGAGTGTCGCCATTTCATTAAATTGTTATCCACCACAAGGCCCGGGAGCACGCTTTTTTAATTAAAATAGGCTATTTGGCGCCGACTTAGTGAAGTTTTACAATTAGACTTTCCAGCTCTGGGACAAGATGTCCGACAGAGATAAAACGTTTTTCTGGAATGAAAATTACCGTGTAAATGGAGGTTGTTTTGTCTAAGAAAAATTATTGATCCTAGTATTCTCTTAAAAATGTATGCAAATAACAAAAAAAAAACAGCGAGAATCAATCGCGGTGTTTGCTTTTTTAATTTAAACGATATTTAATTTCTTCGTAGACGTTGGATTTTAACAATAATGTAAGATAATATTGTAATCCAACTTTCACTTAATTCGCAAAGTACCTTTTCACCTCACACGCTCTGAAAAGAAGGTTTTGTCAATCAGTTTAGGCGTAGAAAATCACTTTTTGCGGCCTAGCGCGGCAAAGTACTTTTTTAATTTAATACCTAAACATGTCATAATACGTTCCGAATCGCATTATTGACTTTTTTATATTTGATTCTTATTTTAAATTAATTATAATACTTCGTTTTGGTTTAATTATATTATTTTAGTTCATTGAATCATAAAAACAATAACAATAAAATTAAACTATTTGTTATAAGAATTTTATATTAGGCTGGGTGAGATTTCACAACCTATAATTAGATTTCGGACTGTGACCTAAATCTTTATTTTTAAATTGTCTTTGTCTTGTACCTCATGTCAGTGTCAACATTTACGGAATCGTTTTTATTCTTATTAATAAGTAACAATATATTCCCACTTTAAATAACTTTGAATTAACTATAATACTCCCTTTTTTATTTTAGTTTTTTTATATCATTAAAACAACGAGAATAAGGTTTAATTAGATTAAACGTTATGTTTAAAGAATTTTTTGCCGGAAGTTGACCGCGAAAAACAACCATAAAATGTTCCTCGCTGCTGTGAGGTGAAAAATTGTGTGTTGCGCTCGGCAGAAAAGTTTTAAGCGTCTTGTACCTTTGAAATCCTCGCTTCGCTCAGGATTCAATCTTTGAACCACTCGCTACGCTCGTGGTTCAATCCTAGAATCCTTCACTTGCTCAGATTTCAATAGAGGTAACTCGCCGCTAAATAACCAACTTTCCAGCCTTGCATAACAAATAACTATTTTTCGTAAATTGAGAGTTCAGTTGGAAAGTTATTTAGAGATGGGGTTGACTCAATTTACTCTTTTCGAGAAACGTCTTCCCTTTGGCTAAGGATAAGGTATGGAAACTTACACAAAAGGACACGTAAATAAGGTCACGATCCGCAGCGAAGCAGAAACGACGAAGAAGATATTCGCTTTGAATTTTAAGTACTTATCTTGTACAGAATTGGGTTTTTCATATTGCTTTTACCTACCCATTTCCATATTAATGCTGCTGAGTCCATCCATATGCAATATTATACACAAAAACTATACCTTAATATGGTAATATACAATAATAGCAAAAGCCATGCCATTAAAAATATTGTGTACGTTACTTTATGTGCGCTTATTTTTTCATAAGGTACCTATTAGGGCCCCTAGCCAAAGTAACAATTCGAAAACAATAACGAAGTTCGAAAAGAATTAATAATGTATGGGATTGGCGGATTGGCACAAGCCGGGCTAAATCACGTGGTCTTACCGCAAGTTAATTGGCGAATATAGACATTAACGAATCGAACTATCGTTTCGCTACATAGCGATGTTACTTTGTATACGGGCCTAGATTATCTATTGTTTTAAAATTATTGAAACAGGCCGTTAAAAATGTCGGCAGAAGAGTAAACTGTAAGCCGTTAAGGGTAGTTACGGTTACTAATGAACCTTACTTTTACGTACCCATAACATATTCTTAACAGACATTTCCATTATTATAGTGTCGCAATCTGAACCGGAACATAATTATATATAGAGCCAAAAGGGACACAATTTTAGTTATGTTACCACGAAAGTTCATAAATATGTAGATTCGTAAGAACATTTTGTTCATATTTGCATATTAACGCATGTTCGCTACTTCTAAATTGTTATCGCTCTTTGGGGATTTATTAGGCCGAGCCTATTTTTAATGGGCAGTAAGTAATTTTGTTATTTTAGTTGGACAAGCGCCCTTTCGCTTTCACAGAACTTAAATGTTTCCTTTCACATAAAATTTAATTTGTCATTATAAGTTTTTTTTTTCTCTAAACCAATAATACAAATTGTTATTGCCTAATTATTCTAATCATTATTTGTGATGAGATTAAGTGTTTACTTACTTTTTCGTATTTTTAGTATAGTATGGTAATATTATTTCTTTTTATCTTTTTGTGCCAGTTTTGCAATCTCGCCGGAATAAAAAAAAATGAAGTATACTTCTATGAAGCAGCTGTCACTTATTTATTGTTCAGAAACAAACGGTCATACACATACCTACCTACATGATACAAATTTGCTTCATTTTATATTTGACCTATAGTTTCCTTTATGAATTACAAAGCATGAAATACAACAGCAGTTCCATTTAGTTAAATTATACGGTATAGGCATACAGCGTAGGTTATATACTACATTATACTTACATACATACTTACATACTGTGGAATAGGTATAGAAGTATGTGAGGCATCACGGAAAATCGTTCACAGCATTTCTGCACCAGATGCAGCATTGTAAATTTAAAATAAAAAATCAAAGATTTTACGTCGATACGTGGTTTGCTGGCAAAGCGAAAAAAAGTTTCTTTAGTTTATAGCTTCGGAGTTAAACTTTATTCGTTGCCCTACAGGTAGTGGGAAGAAGGATTTTAGCCTGGGGCTATGTTCCTAAATGTAACAGCAAAATTTTATACTAGCAGCGGCGGGAAACTTTCTATGCTATGTTCAGCAATAAATAATAACTCCTGAATATTGAGCGCGGTCGATACAATATATTTAAAGTTGTTGTTTGTTGTTCAGACTTTCCATATAAGCTTCTAGAGTGTTAAATCTAGTTCGGTAACTATTTTTTTTTTGTGGAGGTTGTGCAGTTTTGAGCATCCTCAAGGTAAGTACTAGTATCGAGGAATCCGTTTAGCTATTTACGTAGGTAGGTATATGGCTTTTTGGTAATTGAACAATAGACTTAAAGTTATAAAACACTAGCGTCCATTTGCGACTTTGTCCGTCTGGACAAAGGGTCAAGCCTAGTATAAATCGGAGAAACATATAAGTGTAAGTGGTCTATTAAGTATTTCAACGTAATAAAATAAAGAAAACCTCCAGCATTTTCTTTGTAAATGTATTTTTAAAACTAAAGGCTTAAATATTAATACAACTTTTCAACAGATTTCCTTTTGGTGAATCACGTAATTAGGTTTTATTTTGCGGAATTAATCTCTGCTCTGGCACCTTTTAAGTGCAAAATGCCGGGAACAGGCCAAAATATAATCAACTGAATATTCATGACGGAAACCCTCTCGAAAGTTTTTAATAAGAAATTATGGAAATCACTTTAAACTGACCTAATCCATATTGCGGGCGCGAAATTTGCTCGCTACAGTAACTGGGGCTCAATTCTGCTAAGGTTAAATATCGTATTTCAATCGCGTCTTAATTGTGCTGATATTTTGCACAGTTCTTGTTAATACAGTGTAATAAAAGACAACAATCTAAACACGATTGCGATACGATTGTGACTTAACACAAGAAAGAAAATAAAAAATAAAGAAAATCATTTACTGGCGACAACACAGATATAAACTAGGAAAACAGGTAGAATATAGAAAAAGATAAAAAAATATTTTTTTGAAAAATAAAACAAGTAATCATTTATGCAGCGGGTAGCTACTAGCTACCTCGGCTGTGCTTTTGCAGCATTGCACAGAATGCTATTGAAGCGCTGGTTTTCAGGCAGGCAGCTCCCAGGACAGTATGATGACAAAATTTATATTAAATTATACCGTTGAAACAAACATATTCCATGTATGTTTCATCGGTATAATTTCTATAATTTCACTATAACTAAAACGAGCACAAAATAAATTAACACAATTACCTATTGTGAATCCCGTCAGGGCGACATGACTAGTTGCTTTTTTCTAGTATATTTTCTTGTTTAATATTTATCACATAAAAATAGCATCGTAAAATGCAAAATTAAAAAGTTATAATTAGATGGCTGTTTCATCTTAATCGATAGTCAAACATCTGTAAAGATGTTTCTTTCGAATGCGAGGATATTTCTCTCATTGATGAAGCGACCGTGGCCAACACCGTAGAACGGTGAATATACTAGAAAAATTTGACGTGTCCTCATAGGTCTCTGTAGCATATTTGGTTAGTGCATTGGGCCGGACTCCCAAGGATGCGGGTTCGAATCCCGTCAGGGCGACACGAGACTAATTGCTTTTTTCTAGTATATTTTCTTCTTAAATATTTATAATATTTATCACATAAAAATAGCACTGTAAAATGCAAAATAAAAAAAATATAATTAGATGGCTAATTTCATATTAATCGATAGTCAAACATTAAATTTGTTAAAATGTTTTTTTCGAATGCGAGGATGCGGGTTCTAGTCCCGTCAGGGCGACATGAGACAAGTTTTATATTGATTCAGAATGTTGGAATTAAATTTAAAATTCCACTTCCTCTACAAGTTGCAGAACTCAGTCTGTGAATATTTGCGTATATAATTATTGGAGTTAAAAACTAGATGTTTTAATTTGTTTTCTCGGGCCGAACCTAAATAAGGAACTTTATCGGGGTCACTCCAATTTCTGTCCGGATCTTTAGTGAACTAATAAAGTAAGCAGAGAAAAAAGCTATATTAACAAAATAAAACGTAAAGTGGAGTAAATTTTTTTTTTTTTAAGTGAATGTTTAAATAAAATCTATACTATATATAATATTATAAAGCTGAAGAGTTTGTTTGTTTGAAAGCGCCAATCTCAGGAACTACTGGCCCGATTTAGAAAATTCTTAGACCATTAGAAAGCTACATTTCTCCCGAGTCACATAGGTAGGCTATATTTTATGCCGGTATTCCCACGGGAACGGGCACCACGCGGGAAAGACCGCGAGGATCCGTTAGTAATATATAAATTGTGACATGGTGGTTGTATCTTTAAAGAGAATAAACGAATTACGTACCCATACTATGTTTTTAATGCAAAAGTATTTCACCCTGTCCATATCAACCACCTTACCTTTTGGATAAGTTACGAATATAGATAGGAGATAGAGAATTCCCGAAAATCAATAAAAACTGAGACGAAGTTTTTTGCAGCCGTCAGTAACAAATTCACTACATAACCTCCTGCTAACTTTAATTACGCAAACCATTAGAGGAAAAGTTATTTCGGCGCAATTTCAATGATGTTCTATTAAATTAATTTTAAAAACTATTGTTGCTTATAATTCATTTACGCTCAAACAACAAAATAAACACGAAACAACGCCATTTTAGTTATAAATAGAATAACAACCATAACAATTACATGGCAAACAAAAATACGTTCAAACTTCGAGTAATAATGTGATTACCAAAAATAATAGCCTGCCAATATTCCAGGGACGCCAACACGACGGTTCGCAAGATATAAATATCAAGTTGCGTTAGAAATACGAGAATCATCCATCCAAAGTTCAATCTGTGAAATTGATATTGGAGTGCGCGGTGAGGGAAGCCCTGTCGCGGTTGCCGACGCGCCAATGTTTCACGGGCGGTTCCGATTCATCCTTTCTTTTATCCTCAGAGCGCTTACACATTGCGACTTTTTGCATCAATACAAACACGATTCAGTTGCGATGCAAATTGCCCACCTTTACGCCCTTTATCCACCGCCGCCGTCATCGGGACGTGACGTCCTGGTGGCGGCGAGGTAGCGACACATGCATTTACTATAGCCGCCTTTCCACCGCAATCTCGTAGCCAAGTGGAAAAATGGCCTGTGCTACCTCGGCGCACCGTCATCAACTTACACGCGCTTCTCAAAGCAGCGATATAATCGAGATTCAGTAGGATGCCGCCTATCAGCCATTTTTAATGTTCCCAGTGCTGGGGCACTGACCTTCCTTCCTTTTATGGATGGATAAGAATAATGGGCTATGACCCACATCACAGACTGCAAATGCAGCCGGGCCCAACTTTCTAACGTGCCTGCCGAAACACGGAGGAGCTTGAAATAGTAAATTTTTGGTCACCCATCCCGTGATCGACCGTTGCAAAAGTTGCTTAACCGTAACAATAGTAGGCCGAGCGTGCCAACCCCTGCGCCACGGGCTCCCTCTACCTATGTCAATACAAATACTTGTAGATCGCTGGTGTCGCGAGGTTGTCGCGCGCGTTTGTATCGATACAAAAAGTCGCAATGTGTAAGCGCCCTTACACACAATATCTTCTTGTTCTTAACCTTTTAGTTTCGGATTGGAGTCCTAGTCCATTTCGATGTTTCAGCGAACTAAGTTTATGGCGTACGGGGCGTACCTACCCCTATAAAATTATGATGAGAGTTAAAAGGACTTCTCATTTAGATATTATGCTATGGAATTAAGCAGATTTTAGCAAAATACACTATTCTGAGATATAAGTTAAGTTTTATCGGAGTATAAGCACTTTTCCCTAGCGCACAAAAAGCACAGATTACCAATATCAGTTATGAACAAAATAATCGAGAATAAAAAGAAAATAAGATTTTTCAAAGCTAATTCAAGGTTTCTGTTTCAGTTCTATTGTTGAATACTAGCACATTAGAACCCAAAACAAAAATAGAAATGACATAAAATACTTACATTGAAATCTTAGTAGCCCATTTGATGCGAAAAAATGACAAACCAGTAGTAAAGAATGTGATGACTAAGCGCAGCCATTTACCAAACCAGTAGACATGTTTCTGACAGATCTCGTTAAAGCTACGATGAACCAATCAAAAGAAAATAAAATTGCTCTTAGGACCGTGGATTTGAGCAGTTGCCCTTTCAAAAGGCTATGCTCAATATTATAGCAACGGTTTTTTAGGGTTCCTTTCCAAAATGGTAAAAAGTAACACTTGTGGTGCGACTCAGTCTGTCTGTCACAAATTGATATATCAAGAACTACTAATGCTATCAACTTGAAACTTGGAATAGTTTTAGAAGACGTTTGTCCAATTATTTTGCAAATAAGAGAGAAATAAAAAAACATACAACAACAGGGTCTGAAATTCAAAGTGGGGCTACTAGAGCATGTAGGATTTACAATTCTACAGAAGTTTCCCTCTTGTGTGTGTGAGACAGCGTTGATTGTACTCTTTTCCAATAGATACAAACACTACAGGTATCATATGATCAAGCACTGCTTGCACATTCTCAAAAATTTTTTCTTTCTTTTTTTAGGCCGCATGTTTCGACTTTTGATGAAAATTAAAAAAAAAATACCGTTAACTTCCTTATCTCCGAAATCTGAAATTATTCTATTTGATAGAAGTTTATGTAATGTAATCCTACAGGAAAAATAAAACGATGTCTCTAAATAGCATACTTTTCAGAAATCTTAAAATTGGTAATTTTATACTTATTTGCTTTTGAATGTCGATATATGGGGACAATATAACGGAACCCTCGGTGCGCGAGCCTGACACGCTCTTGACCGCTTTTATTTCTTATTAACAGCAACCGCTTGTAGTTAAAATGGAGAAAAAGATAACAAAAAGCTACACATAGCGTCTTTGGCTCCCGACACCTTTTAATGAGAATTTTCCTTTCTCGAATCTTTTATCTTTTAGATTGCATTTGCAGTACAATCTGTGTAATCGCAAGGTTTAGTAATGAGAAAATTGTCTTTGTCTCGTGAATTTATTACTTTAATTAAAGGTCTTAATGAAAGCGTTTGGCTGTGGAAAATATGTTATTAGTCTTTCAAGAAATTAATTTATCAATTCAGATATAGTTATTTATTTGAGGAGAAAGGAATGATAGATGGCCGATATTTTGTATAACGATGTACCAGTATATAGCATTTCACATTAATTCGATTTCAGTTCAACTGAGGTTACAGGAAATTTAGATCCCGTACAGTGTTATATTTCAAATAATAGAGCATAGTAGTGGGTAGTGAATTATGATGAGGTATTCATATTTCTTGGAAGTGTTCGATGGATTTGTATTCTGAGAATTCTAATATAATATTAGTAGCCAAAACCAATAATTTCCTTCTCTGAAAACTGGTTACAAACACAGATAACGTCGCGAAATGAAACCAAGCCTTCATTTGTTTAAAACGCTAGATGAATCCGAAAATGATTTTTTACATTTCAAAGCTAAAAACTTAGTAAATGATAAAAGTTATTTAAAAAGCTAAGAGTACATTAATGTAAAAATGTAATTATCTATTAAAACAAATTAAATTAAATTGCAAAAACTACACCCACATTGACGAATATCTAATTTATAGTCTGTGTGTAAAGTATTCGTTTTACAATTTGTTCCTGAACAACTATGCATGAAGGTATTGCATTATTGACGACGCAATGCTGTCTGGCTTACTGCCGCCGCCATCGTGAACATGTACATATAAGTCAATGACATTAACTATTCACGTTCTGAGTAAGTACGCGTGTCCGAAGCAATTATCGTCTTTAAATCAGACATGAACCGACAATGCGTCCATAGTTATATTACATGTTTTCCACCGGCCGATCATGACGTCATGGGTTCAATTCGCACAGGACACAAATGTTTTTTTACAAAAAAAAATGTAATTATGTATTCACAAAAAAAAATTCAGTCTAATATCTTATGCTCTGCTTGGTTTTTTTACTAGATGGTGTTGTGTTAACAAAAGTCCCGCATAATTATGTAACAAAATGGAAATAAAGTTATTGCCGTACAAGCAAAGTAGGTACATTATACATTTTCAAGTTTTCTTACGATTTCGATTTGAAGTTTGGTCTACATAAAATATCTATTAATTAGTTTTGTTCATTTCGTATTTAATTTTTCGATTATATTTTGCAATAAAAGCCTATATGTTACTGGGTGAATTAACCAACCAATATGTTTTTGGATAGTAAACTAAAAATGTTTTTCTTGTCTGACTTCGCCGAAATAAGCTATATCAATATTACAATAATTTTAATATCTATTATTCGCTTCATTTCTAACCATCGCAAAAGAGTTATCCTCCAGTAATAATCTGAAGGCAAATAATAATTCTACTTTGAAGGTGGGATTAAATTCAACTTATTCGTACAATAGAATTATCCGGCCGGTTCACGGGGAAAGAGAGTTTAGTTGCAAAAAGTCTTTTCCGAGGTTAATTTGCGGAATGAATAGCATTCATTTGCAGGAGAAGGTTGTTCGTTGTTTTTGCGGTAAATCGGTGGAAACCGAACCCTTGAGTCGGGTGGCTGTCACCACCGAATGAATTATAGCAAGTATTTACGGGAAGATGACATTTCTGGAATCGGCCCATTAATTCCTAATGGAGCGGCGGAGCAACATTTCATCTGTTTGGCTGCAGACCAGGCCTTGCCGCAGAGC
The DNA here is from genome assembly GCA_910589605.1 of Chrysoteuchia culmella. NCBI lineage: Eukaryota > Metazoa > Arthropoda > Insecta > Lepidoptera > Crambidae > Chrysoteuchia > Chrysoteuchia culmella. The sequence continues at coordinate 9,046,509 of OU342654.1, read as the reverse complement.
TATTTTCGGTAGCGTATCCGAAAATTTATAACTACGAGTTAGTTCTAAATCGCTGGATAGCAGGAAAGTAAGTGGGATTTATGGAATACTGCCTCACGGTCTATTTGTTTGTGGCGAAGGAAATTGGCAATTTTTTTCTCTTGTATTAAGAAATGCAGTTTTGATTTTGTGTATGTTTTCCGCCCTGTTGACGTGCTGTACAAAAACATTTGTGCGTATATCATGTACTACGTATGGAATGTAATACCAGTTAACCATTGAAAAAAAATCTCAATCATATCACCGCCGGCCGTTTCACCGATACAAGTAGTATTCCCTATTATAAAAAAAAAATATCTTCTATTATGGACTCACGTCAGAGAATAGTACATAGTCAAGGGCAATTATTGTGTAGGGTAAACTGTATAATGATTGGGACTTTAAGAAAAACCTAACCTACATTTATTGTTAAATATTATTTATATAACATACTTAGACGATTTAATTTTTTTTAAATATTCTTTGATGTATGTTCTTAAATTTACAAAACATTTAGTACGTACAAAAACCTTTTTTTTTAACAATAAAAGACAAACAAAAAGTAATATATAAAAAGGAAAATAAAAAAAAATCTAATTATAAAACCATCAAAAACGGTCTTCAAAATATACTTATTGGAGTGGGTGCCAGCTAGAACGAAAAAAAACTGAACGTTTTTTCATTTTTATATTTTACTTTTTGAAGTCGGTTTTTAAATATTACAATTTCTTTTTTATATTTTTTATTTTTTGTGTTAGATAAGCTCAGTACTTTTTACCATGTGCTTAGGAATCGTATCGCACCCGTGATATACTTAGTATTTAATAGTTCCGATTACCATGTGTGGTCTTCATCATCCGCTCGACTGCACCAAATGGTGTTTTATGGAAGCAACTGCGCGAGTTAAAACAGCGAAATCAATATAGGTGTGCCTATAACATCTAAAGAGTTCCCTTGATTTCTCCAGGATCCCATCATCAGATTCTATCTTGACGACAATAGGACCAAATTGAAAGTACACCCTTTCAAACAAAAAAGAATAATTCAGAATATTCAGATTGGTTCATAAATGACCGAGTATTGAGGTAATTTTATAGTAAGTTTATAGTTCCGATGCCGCATGTCGTCTTCACCATCCGTTCCACTCCACCAAATGGTGCTTATTGAAAGTTACGTTAGGTACGAGTTACTTAAGAAAACACCTAAATCAATATAGGTGTGCCTATAATATTGAAGAGTTCCCTGGATTTCTCCAGGATCCCATCATCAGATCCTGTCTTGACGACAATGGGACTAATTTGAAAGTTTACCCTTTAAACAAAAAAAGAATTATTGAAATCGGTTCATAAATGACCTAATACTGAGGTAACAAACATTAAGAAGAAAAAACATACGCACGAATTGATAACCTCATCCTTTTTTGAAGTCGGTATATCTAAAATCGGCCAAAAGTACAGTCATTGGCACTCTTAGTACAATCATTGCCAGCCATAAGGTCCAATGATTGGCACTTAACCATACTATCTCTTATTTTCTTTTTTTTGTTTTATTGTGTCTTTTGTGGTTTTGCCATATTTGGATCAGTTGCCATATTTAAATTCGTGGCCACATTTGGGTAGGGGCTACTTTTGGGTCAACGGCCATATATTGCCAAATATGGATCAGTGGCCACATTTGATAAGTGCCACATATGGGTCAATGGCTACATGGCCACATCTGGATCAGTTGCCCTTTTTGAATTAGTAGCCACATTTGGAGCAGTGGCCATATTTTGCAAAGCGTGTCATTGGGGTCAATGGCCACATCTGGATAAGTTGCCACATTTGGGTCAGCGGCCATATTTGGGTTAAATCCACATATGGATCTTTGGCCACCGGAACACAACAATGCTGAAAACATCCGAAGACATGTAGTCATGAAGTCATGTATTTCCATGAAATTTCTTTAAAAATTGCATTTAAATATCAGAGTGCCAATGACTGGGGGGTGCCAAGATTACTACAGATTACCCTACATCTTGGAAAGAGTAGAAGTGGAACCAAAAATTATTATAAGATAATGTAAATTGAAGTGACAGCTCAATGGTGATCTTTCCGAAGAGCAAAATTTTTGTTCATCCATCCCGTGAAAGACCATTGCGAAAGTTGCTAATGCCACAATCGCAGGCCGAGTGCGCGACCCACTTCGCCACCAAACTCTTTAGCTGTTGACAATACAACTGAAACTGTTTCTTAAGTAAATTTCATTAAACTGAGCCTAAACTCCATCTCATCATCAAGTGTCACTCTTGGGAACAACTGGAGTGGAAAGGAGGTAAAACAAACATCATTTGTTAAAAGATGCCTCTCAGGAGTTCCTAGTGAGGCAAGTTTAAACACAAGCTAGGCCTTATTAAAGAGGTGTTGATTTAAACATATCCCCAAGCGATTGTTACGAGTTAACAAATACTCATTTGTTAATTAACATCATGTGGAACGTGACTTATATGTTTTAACATTGATTACGAGGGGAAATTCGAATGCTTGTTTTTAACGTTACAGCAAATTAATTAGACCCTTGCCAAAACAGTGAAACCAATAATAATGTTGTTTAAGGTTAAATTGAATAATAAAATATGTTGTTTACCTACGAATACTAAAAAACTTTTATAATCACCGACTCTACCAACATATCACAAATCAGAGATATTCTTCTACTCTTTTTAGGGTTCCGTAGCCTAATGGCAAAAAACGAAACCCTTATAGATTCGTCATGTCTGTCTGTGCGATGTTATGTCACAGCCACTTTTTCATAACTAAGAGGATTACACAGTTGAAACTTGGTAGGTAGGAAGTAGTCTTTTAATATTACATTGATGATTCTAAAACGATTTTTTCTCAAAGTCAACCGTTTGAAAGATATACATTTCCAAATTGGTAAAATGTGTATCTACCCCTGCGCCAAACAGGTCGTCAAAGTGAAAAACTATGACGATTACACAGTTGAAACTTGATAGGTAGATGTATTTTGTAAACCGCTTTACGGTTTAAACACAAAAATAAATAGGTCTTTAAAAATTACATTGAGGTTCCTAAAACAGTTTTTTTTCTCAAAGTCAACCGTTTGAATGATATACACTTTCAAAGTGGTAAAATGTATTTTCCCCCTCTCTGAATTATATAAATAAGAAAGTGAAAAAAAAAAATATGCTGTACATCTTTATAAAAACTTTCAACGCAAATTGGTTTGAAAGAAATATATTTTGCAGTTTCAGAGCTATTTTTGCAGACGAAAAATTATAGTGGCATTTTGGATAGGTGTATTTAATATAACAATCATAATAATAGAATCTTTATTGCACACGCCACAAAAACAAACACATACAGAGAAAATAAACAAAAAGAGGAACACACAATAGGCGGCCTTATTGCTACATAGCAAACTCTTCCAGGCAACCTTGGGTGAGAGACGGAACCCTTCATGTGCGAGTTCGACTCGCACTTGACCGATTTTTATATCAAACTCTAGTCGGAAAAGCTATTGTTGAGAAGCTTCTACTTTAACAATCTGTGCAGTAATCAGTCAAATAATGAAGACCACTTAAAAGATAGTCATTTAATCGACAGCACGACATGCATTTCGTTGGCATAACAACTTATTCGCTCGTAATGACGCTGAAGGGCGAACGTAAAGCAGGACGTGCTGTTGACTGTACAGTCACGTGCGACAACAGAAACACCACAGTCGAAACAGTACTTGCACTGCGTACAATACGGCCGAAATGACACACACATAGACACGTGGTTTTCGCTGATAAAACAGTTGCGTTTGCCGCCAAAGAGTATGTAATCACTACGTTCTAGTTGCCGCGTCGATCGAGACGAGCGTGTTAGTATTTTAAATATTTTTTTCATAATATCTTGATATTTTTCAAAATTAATTAGTTTTGAAACAATTGGCAATATCTATGAATGAGTGTGTGACTGTATCGTTCCTCCACGCGCACTTTGTCAATAAAGTCGAGAAAATAGATGAAATTTTTGGTCATTGTTTTCAAAGCAACCATATAAACTGTAAAATTGCTGCATTAATTTACAAAGAAATATAAAAAACCGATTTTTTAAGCTTAGCTTACCCCTGTTTCAAATTGTTTATTCAATAAAACTATTAATCGGAATAATAATATTTTACACTATTAAGTTTAATAACAAAGCGTTCCGTACGTCTCGTAAAAGACGAAATTATTTTTTAGATAATAATATATAATTATTGAAGAATGTTGAAAAGTAAATTATAATTACTAACCGAAAATATAAATTTTCTTAAAAGTTGTATTTTTTTTATAATTTAAAAGGTATATAAAAAATTTACAAGAATAAAAGATCTTATTATAAGTTTTTATTTTTTATTTTAATGTATAATGCAATAGAATAAGTTATATCTTTAAAAGAAGAATAAAAGATTTTGTTTGTTTGATTGTACATATAAAACTACCATTAAATCCGCCGTTTTAGAATTTGAGTATGATGTTTATTATCAATTAAATTAAAATGACAAAAGCAAAAGGTAATAACTTATAAAAATTATAAAAACGGTAGTAAACAATGTATGTAATGTAAACATTATAATAAACAATAAATCTAATAATTAAAATATCCTTGAACCAGAGTAAATCACTATTCATTAAATAAAGTACTTTCAATTTAACGTAAATTTTGAGGCACAACCCTACTGCTCGCTCTATACATCTAGCGCCCGGAACTGGCTGAGTGCAACTTCTGCTCGACTTTTTTTTTTTTTTTTTTTTTTTATGAGCGACGGGGAACTTCTTAGACTTCATCATACCTGATGTTAAGTATTGATAAGGCTGAAGATGGAAGCGAGTCTCTCCCGGAATCCTCAATCACTGAGGAACTTAAAATATATAATATAGGTATACTGTAGAAACACTAAACAACCTTGTCACACTACAATATTGAATGACATTTGTGAACATAGAGAGCTTGTTTTCATGTGTGTCAATACGAGAAGGTTGTAAAATGTATACATGTCGCTGCTCATGACTGTACATACTAAATAATATTTAGAATTAATTATTGTTTACTGTCATTAAACTGATTTATGTTAACGTGAGTAAGATTCATTTTCTCCCAAGTCTTTCACAGCTTGATGGATTTATGAAAATACTTCAGCATGCTAAAGTAATGAACGGTCTAATTAAAATAAATTGAGAAGCAAAATGTTGCCATGAAATTGTATTTGCAAAGTTTCTGTTATCTGTGCCCATAAATCCTGCGATCCGGGTACACCATGGCAGATTAATGAGCGAAATTTGTTAGAAAAACAAACAAACTTGCTTTATTAGTATTGGTCTTATCTGTTCCTTCGTAACTCTATAGCGGAGTCTCGTAATTGAATTCTGTGATCAAATATTTGTAGCTTAGATCTTTTGCCTCCTAATTATTGTTAGAGGAAATTGCTTATATTGGATTGCATTAATTTATTATATCTATTATATTATATTTATTATGCTTTCATGTTGATCTGAACGCATTGGCATAGTCAAAATTTAATAAAAGTTTATTCAGGTTTACATGAACCGTATTATTTATAATGTTATTAATACCACTCTTCAAAAATGTCATCATAGTAGACTTATGGGTTCTGTACTTATTTTATTACCTACATTTATAGTTGAGGAAAGCGAGTGAAACAGGCTAGAAAAATATTACTAAATTATATTATCGTATTGTAGTAACATTTAAACTTATAAAGGCTGAGCTTTTATATCTGATAATATACAAAATAAATAAATAAATAACTGCATGTGAATCAAAGCTCTGTTCAGCGCTATGGAGTATTCATCAAGCTTATAAACAAACTTGATGAACAATAATCAATGCGTGTAGTTTACCTAAGACATAAAATGATTATGATCTCTCTCTATTATTGTATTTGGACAGGCAGGATAGAAGCCCCGGTTGTGTCACTGGCCTAAGGGCCTACCGCCATCTCTTAGCGCAGTATTGTTTCAATCTTACCATGCTATTTCGTACTACGAATCTTTTGAAGTAAGCTTGTTTTTTGACGGCAGTTTTGTGACGACTTCGCCCAATCATCGCCTCCAAAGTGTGAGTGTGTCAAAATGTGATAATTTCAATAAAAATCAAAACGTTCATAGACATGATGATTTTTAATAGATGATGGTAGGCCCACAGGTTTTGACAACTTTGAAGTCGAAGAATAAGAATTGGGTGGAAGTGGCCACAACTGAATCGTTTACCCTAAGTATCTTTTTCCCAACAGTTAAATCATGGCATTTACATACATTCACTGGAATTTCATATTTCCTTACGAGTTTTTACTTGGAATTTTACTGTCGCAGCGAATAAAACCCCATAAACGATACGAAACATTTAGCCTGTCTGAACAAAACCAACGTGACGCATTTCGGTCACGTCCCCACTGATCACGGAATCCAATTTGCAGCACAAAATAATACAATTTTACGTCGCCGAGCCCTGGTATCGATTTAAATGGAAAATTAGATTGTAACCTGCTTTAAATGAATTATGTCGCCATGTCACGGTGTACTTACACGTCCGCTGTTTTTAATATTTTCAGTGGGCATATTTTTTTTTATAGTTAACAATATCAAAATAGTGCTCCAGCTACAAAGCTGGCAGCGCATAATACGCTGGCATCGACTGCGTGCCTTAGGTTAGAGCGTTTGCAAACAAAAAACATTTTTTTATTTTGGCATTTTTCAATGCTATTTTTATACTAATGACTAGCTGTTACCCGCGACTTCGTCCGCGTGGAATCCTTTTATACATGTATTAGTTTTCCGCCCGCGACTTCGTCCGCGTAGATTCTATTTTCTCCTTAAGGGAAAATCCTTTCTTACCTATCTACATGCCAGATTTCAACTCAATCCGGCAAGTAATTTGAGCTCTGCGTTGATAAGTATATCAGTAATTTTTGCCTTTTATATATTAAGATTATTGTCTGGGATGAAAGTATTATGGCCCATGAATTGATTAAGTACTTACCTAACGATATGTTAGCTTATGAGGTTGGTCAGTCTTAGTAATAATGAACAAAGTTTAGTATACATTTTGGAAACTGGCAAAGCTGTTGAATTTCATTTGTTTTTGGCAAAAATACTGATCAAAGATTTTCACAAAATATAGGTTTGTGTATTTGTTTTTAAGTTTCAATCATGAGTCTAATAATAATAAAATAAGTCACTTTTACTTTGAAATTAAAGTATTTTTCTTATAAAACTTCATCCCCCTTTTTACCCCTTTGGGGGTGAAATTTTCAGAAACGCCGAAACAGGTAAATGTTTAAAATTTGAAGATCCTAACTCCAAAACTGACGGACTTTCATACAAACTTTCATCCCCTATTTCACCCCCTTAGGGGTAGAATTTGGAAAAATCCTCTCTATGTGCACCCCTAGACCTCACAAGGAACCTATGTGCCAAATTTGAAGTCTCTAGACCTAGCGGTTTGGGCTGTGCGTTGATATGTCAGTCAATCAGTCAGTCAGTTTCTACTTTTATATATTTAAGATAAAGAAGATAGATAGATTGAATTAATTGATAATATGGGAAATATGTTTCTAGAAACTAAATCATCAGTCAATAATGGTTTCGGTCAAAAGTTGAGTGGGATTACAAAACATTTAAAAATATAAAAAAATTGCTACTGAAAATCGGAATTTAAAACCTTTGTCAATCATGTTTTCGGTGTTCAGAAAATTATGGAAAATAAAAAGTGGCTAAACGTTTTCGGGAAAGTGAAATTCGTAATCTAAAAATTCGAATTCAAGATATGTGACCTTTTTTACCATTCTAGGGGTTGATTTCTGTAAAATCACAAAATATAGGTTTGTTTATTTGTTTTTAAGTTTCAACCATGAGCCTAATAATAAGAAAATAAGTCACCTTTACTTTGAAGTTAAAGGATTTTTCTTACAAAACTCCATCCCCCTTTTCATCCCTTTGGGGATGGAATTTCCAAAAAACGCCGGGACAGGTAAATGTTTATTTTTAATCCTTAACCTAAATATAAAGTTTGAAGATCCTAACTCCAAAACTGACGGACTTTCATACAAACTTTCATCCCCTATTTCACCCCCTTAGGGGTAAAATTTCAAAAAATCCTCTCTTAGTGCACCCCTAGACCTCACAAGGAACCTATGTGTCAAATTTGAAGTCTCTAGACCTAGCGGTTTGGGCTGTGCGTTGATATGTCAGTCAGTCAGTCAGTCAGTCAGTTTCTTCTTTTATATATTTAGATAATTTCAGATGGGACTACATTACATTTATACTTTTACCAATAAACCCTTTCGTCCGACTAATAGTATTAGTATAAGAACGCATTTTTTGCATAACATTTTTTTTTCTCGCATACAAGTTTTGTAGATGTAGTCAATGTAGCAATTGTAGTGCAGTCCATTTGGGTAAGCATTCTTTTTAGATAGTTTTAAACGTCAGGCAAACTTGCGTATGATGGTGAAACAATATGTCTTGGTGGGTCGGAGTGGCCTTTGATCCATCCGAAAGCTTCCCAAATTCTTATTTATTCAATATTGTTCTCAGGATTAGGTTAGGTAAGGTTATTTAAGCGAATAAATAGCAAACTTCTTGTCAGTGTATTTTTTTCTCATTTATTCCACAACGACGTAAATCACACAAAAGGAAATCGTTGGCAAAACACGTGTTTAATTTATTCCATTTATTAAATTCCCAGCATAAAGTCGAGTATCATAATAAGTTTGTTTCAATGTTGTTTCTAATAAAGTTTACAAAGAACATTTTAACAGCTAACAAAATCACCGTAAAAGGTTGCTAAATCGTTATTTTTTACAAAGTTCGCTATAATTTATCTCTCGGGACGCAACATCTCTCAAACCAGGAGCAAGGGGAATAAAATTCCCTTTTTTGACAAGCGTAAAACAAGAGTCGTTTAACTTTTCGTATTAGCGTCGTGATTTGAGATGCGGTCTTTGTATTTGCTGACCAGTACCGTATTATGTGGACCGAAAATGTTGGTATTATACCTTATCGGTAATTTATAAAGTATTTTTTAAATACTTTGAATTTGCAACTATTTGATTGTTTATGAACTAATATATATGTCGCAGCATCAGCACGGTGCTAGAATTCATTCTCAGATTAGTTCTTCTTCTTCTTTCTTAATTAATGGCGTGCTAGTGTTAAATACGCGAATTTTGCCAATCTCAAGTAAATATATTTTGTTATATATAAAAATTGTACGGTAGATTAAGTTAAAAATGGAGCCTCACAACACGTGTTATTACGAAAAGAACACGGGTGAAACTCCCAAAGATTAGTTTAAAGCTAAATTTGGAAACGTCAAGTGACATTGACATTGACAGGTGAGGTCGATGCCGCGTTGTCAGCTGTCAGTTTGACAGGGAAGGACCATTTTTCTGTTTTTGGCTGCGATAGTAAACGGACGTGCCTAGTCTGACACATGGTAACGAACTTGCCGCGTTACCGATCCGATTTCATCTGTTAGGTTTTTGGATATTTTGTAACGACTGTTGGTTCTTTGCTGAAATACAGGCTTGTGATTGTTCTAGAGACTATAATTTCGTGTTAACGACGATGTCTGACCCTTCTGATAACGAGTTAAGGAATCATCCTGTTCGTGGTATTTGTGCAGGGACACCTCATTTACAACTTTGTGCAAAGAGGCATCAAAATTTGACCCGGTGAGTTTGACCAAACAGTACTCTAGAAAAACTAGGATCAGGATCCTAGTTTTTCTAGAGTACTGTTTGGAACAGTATTGTTTGGAACTGTTTGAAACAGGTTTCAATTTTGTTTATCTATCAAGCAATAGCAATCTGTAATCGCCTCTGTGGTCTAGTGGTACAACCACTGGTATCAGACCCAGGGGTCCCGGGTTCGATTCCCAGCGGGGGTACATATTGTATTTGGTTTGGTTGGTGGTAGGTCTTGTTGTAAGTCTGCCTGCCTAGTTTCTGCTTTCAGCATTGTTGTGTTCCGGCAGTTAGAGATAAGATAGCCAGTACCTCAGTGATTTAGGATTTTGGGAGAGACTCGCTTCCATCTCCAGCCTTATCAATACTTAAATCAGGTAATGATAAAGGCTAAGAGTCTCCCGTCTCCCCGTCGTTCATAAAAAAACAGTTGAAGTATTTATGTGGTGACATCTCAACTTCACCCTTGTGCAAAGGGACATTGAAATGTAAGGGTAGTTTTGAGAAAAAAAACAACTTTAGAAATCCTAGGATTTTGCTCTATTTCGTTTGATTATGAATCAATAGTGATGTTGTTGGGGTTATTGTGTATAGAGATCCCAACTATAACTATAAAAAAAAATCTTCAAAACTGGCGGGTCAGATTTTGATACCCATTTGCTCAAAAGTGTAGTTGAGTGCATAGAAAAACAAAAAGTTGAAAAATCTTAATATTTATAAAGTACCGTTTTTCTCAAAACTTCCGGTTACGATTATAATGCCCATTTGCAAAAAGGTGTAGATAAGGTGTCCCCTTACAAATATTACAACAGTATCGCTATTGGTTCATAGACAAAGAAAAAAATGTAGCAAAATCATAGTATTTTTTAAGTACAGTTTTTCTCAAAACTGCCTCCTTGCACAAAGGTGTATTTAAAGTACACAACAGTATCGAGACACCATCAAGATTAATATCCGTTATAATCATAGATTCAAAAATCTTAAAACAGTGGACATGTCCAAGTCCGTCCCAGGGCGACATCATGGATGTTGCTAGACACACTACTATTTGTCTCAGCGTTCTTTGTCGTCGCAACCTCGTACGGTACCATTTCCTTGGACCATTTCTCAAGTAGATACATGCCCATTTCACATGCACGAGTTACGCAGGAAATAAATGGTAGGTAACTGAGACCAACAGAAAAATGGGATAACGCAGAATTATATATCTGGGGGCCTACCGCCATCTTTTAGCGCAGTATTATTTCAAACTTACCATGCTGTTTTTTGACGGAAGTGACGTCTTCGCTCAATCATCGCCTCCTAGTATTTATTTATTTGTTTTATTTGAAAACGAACAGCGTTACAAATTGTTTAATTAAATAAGTCTATATAGTAATCTAATAAAGCCAATTACATTTTTTTCTTAAAAATACCTTTTTAAAAAAAAAAGTTAAACAAGTTTAAAAAAAAATGTACAAGAAATCAGTTTCAAAGTTACATAACAATACAATCAACACCCATTAAATATTCTCAGTTATTGTTAAAATTTAGAGGTTACTTTAAAATTATAATATTATACATTTTTCATCCGTGCACCACTGAATCATCTACTAACATTACAAAGTAAGTTTTATATCAAATTTAAACTAAATACTAACGATTAATTAGATTAGCTTAGATTAATCGATTGTGAGTCATTCAATCTAAGCCAATCCCACACATTAACGCATGGAAAAGACTTATTTAAATGTTATATTATTCTGTATATTTTATATATCTGTTTTTTTAAGTAGGAAATTGTTTTTAATTGTATTTTTAAAAGCTGTCTTCGAAAGAAAGAATATGTCAAGGTCACTGAATTGCTTATTGTAAGTCCATACTTGCTGCCCCATGGCAGGCGGACCAATATACTATTGCGTGCATAGTTAGTGGCACATCAGATCTAGGGACATGTAGTAGCGGAGTGTGTCGCGTGCGAAACTTGGGTGTGCAGAACCCGATAATTTCGACCAACTCGGGACAGTCTAAATGTCCGTTTATAATATCGTGAAGAAAGTGTGGGTGTGTCAAAATCATCAAGAGCTCAAAAAAAAAGACAAAACGTAAACAAAACGTTCTTACGACATCATAGTTTCTAATAGATGGTGGTAGGGCCGCTGGTTGCAAATTAGATACTTTTTTATAATGTAACCTTATTTCTTTCTCTTGCAGAGTTGTTATTATTAATAAGTTGATGCAGTAGGTACCTTTATATTTTCAAAATACACTGATAAGCCTTCAAAATTATATGACTTAGGTAAATTAAATATTGAATATAAGATTTTGTACTTCTTACAATTGGCTTAAAAACATCCCAACTATAAATATTTAAAGCGAAGTTCTAAAAGCTTAGTATAAAAATGCTTGTAAGCAGAAACAAGAATGTTTTTTTAAGTCATTGTTACGTAGCAAAAAGCTGTTGCACAATGTAAAAATTGCAAACTTTTTAATTTTTACCTAGTTAGAACTCATCCATCGTACCCGAAGCTAGTAGATATAATATACTGGTTGGAAAGTAGTCAACAACAAGGATGTACAACTTTAAAATAATCCCCTGAAGCGGGAATAAGCTGAAGAACTTTTAATAACGTTTCTCTTTAGATCCATTGCACCTTGCAGAACATTTTTGCAACTTTCTCGTAGTTTTACGAGATATTTGTGAAACTTTTCAGAATGACATTAATCCTCCGTAATTTCTCGCCCGATTTTAAAATTAAAAGTTCTTCTCTTCGAAGCTGCTGAGATGGTGATCTTAATCTTGTCCGAAGTAATATAAGAATTTAATTTTTTTTTTGTTTTTGGTTATTGGTTATTTTTTGTCGTAGAACAGATTACATAGTGATTGAAGTCAAGGGAAAAAGAGAACTGACTGACCTCTTAATTATCAATAGGCTTAAGAACGTAACATAAGCCTTAATTAAATATGTAGGGTAGTAATATGCGAGGCATTTATATACAGACGACAAAGTATTTGTCTGGAAATTTTTATTCCATCAAAGTTTTATCATGATTGAGCAAAGCGTGAGAATAATAGAACACATATAAATATATTTGAGTACCTAGTCTCGAAAAAAATTTATGACCCTGTAATAAACGTTTTTACTTCATTTGAGTTTGCAAAATAACAGAAAAATGGAAACCAAAAACTTTCAACTTTATAAAGAGCTTTATTTTAATATGAAATGCAGCGTCTTCATATCGTGAAAATTATATTTAGGTGTTAAAAGAAAGCAGCTTTGAAAAGCTCAAAAGTTCAGCGTGGCGAGGCGGGCATCCTCGGCTTCTAATGAACTTATGATGAAGATCTTCATTCACGAATCTCATTCGGAATAAAGCCGGAATTTCCGGGTAAATGTTTTGATTTAATAAAGTCCGGTGAGTCGTGGGGAAACGAAATTTTCAAGAGTGTCGACACTTGGCATGTTAAGTCTGTGGATGGAAGTGAAATTTACGAATATACTTTAGCTGAGTCACCGAAGTGTAGGAATTTCCTGAGATTATTTGAAAGGATCTTATGAATTATGAAGAGACAATGTTTTAGAGACTTTTAGACCTGCTAGCTTTTCTTGCAACTAACAATGTAATGTTCTTGTCTCATATTGCAACAAATCTTTGTCAATATGTTTTTTTTTATTATTGGGAATATTAAATTTACTTACGTGCTGCGTTATAATTTTTAGCAACGTATTTAAAACATTAAAATAAAACAACTTTTCCGAAAACACCTTTACACCTTTTCAGCTACCGTGGTCACGGGATGACACACGGGATGTCATTCAGTGACCACGGTAGCTAAAAAGGTGCCGAAACGTTGGGAAAATAAAAAAATCCCAAAAATACAGACAATTAGATCTTAGTTCGTGATATACAGCGCTTTTAATACCCGGAAAAGTTGTTTTATTTCAATGAACAGTGCGCGCCAAAACTGATGAAGATGTTCGTATGTATTTATAACATTTCTTTTATTGTAACGATTTGGCTTTTTATGGAAACAGGCCAAATCGTATGGCCATAGAAATCGTGAGATGATCAAAGATCACATGAGATGATTTTAGTTGGCCGTACATGACCATGTCTAAGTAAGAAAACCTATTCTTCAAAAAGAGTTATTAAACACCTCCGTCTTTTATGTGGCATATTAACTACACGTGTTTCGTTCTTTAGATTCTGTGTACGAATTGCTTGTACGCTAGATAGTGAAGCTGAAATGTATCGAGGTGAGGGAAAACTAATCATTAGGTATCCCGCATCACGTAGGTGCACGCTGAAATATTTACTGTGTTACCTCCGAGATATGTGGAGTAAAGATGCAGTATAAATGCGAAGTAGCTCTTTACTACGATATGTTACCTTTACACGTCTGAGACATGGAATTTTATTGAATTTCAGAAAATGCAACGTGTTTTTTTATATACCATCCCATCCAACTTTAGGGTTTTAATCAGACCATGTAAACAAGTCAAATGGCGCATAAATTATTTTCCATAAAAAACTTTTAGTCACTTTTCCATACAAAATGTATGGATTTGCATGTTAAAGTTACATTTGTGACATGTCGGTAACGCTCGCTCGCTTGCTTGGAATTACATTGCTGCAAAAACATTAATGAATAAGAAGTGCAATAACTTTTATTTAAAGAGAACTGTTTATGCTTATTAAAATCCATTTAAAAAGGGGTAAGTCACGGATAGGTTTTTTCGATTATTCCTTTAAAATATCCTTGAAACACACTGTATACACGCTAGAAATGAAGGAATCGGATCGAATCAATTGAAAGGATGCCAAGAATCGGATTCGCAAACCGCGCGCTTACAATGCGTACGGCGAGCGAACTTGTAAAGTTTTTACACAAATTTAAGGATAGAAATACAACAAACAATTTAAGGATAGACGCTTCATGGAATTATTTTTATTCCTGGAATGTTTTGATATTCAATATGATTTTTATGGCGCAGCCAAAGGTAAAGTATAAGTTGGTTTTAAGAATGATAGCTTAAAAACATAGCTTTTCGTACCGCGGCGTCTATCCACTATGAGGAGAACATGAGTCAATGAATAATTATGAATGGGATATTTTTTTTATGAATTTCATTTCCTTTCAAAGCTACTTTTATGTAGTGTTGAATTCGAATTTTAAGGTATTTCTCTGAGAGGTTACTATCCTTCCGCCTATTTTGACTGGTGCGGCGACAATCTGGGGTGCGGCAAATAGCCCTCAAATATTAGAGGTCTGCGAAAATCATTGTAGCTCATACGCTAACTACAATAGTCAAATATAATCACAACATTTATTTAGTACAGGCGAAGGACATACAAGTGATATTAACATAGTACAATAAAATAGATACTTAACAAAAAAAAAAATACTTAATTTTAAGTTACAGTATTGAATAAATTGTCCCACGGCTGCACTAAAAGGGACCTAGTTCAGCATTGTGTCAGTATTACACTGACGCTGGTTTTCAACTAGACCGCTTTTAGTTTATTGACACCTGGATGTCATATACATAAAAATGTATAAACAATAGTGCAGATGTGCGATTGTGTGTGTGGTTTTACATAGGTATGTTTGAATGAGAATGTTTGTGCGTGTATGTGTACGTGTGAATGTGTGTATTCATCTCTGTGCGTGCGTGTGAAAGAGTGTTATTATATCTGTGCGTGTATCGTTAAATGTAGGACATATCGATATTAATATTTCCCAGCTCCCGCTGCGCATCGGTAAGATATTGTCGTAAACGTTTTCTAAAAACATATATAGAAGTACTATTCCTTATAGGGGGTGGAATGTTATTCCAGATTTTAGACATGTTCTTTTCTGTACGGATTAGTACTGGTTGCTGACCGTCATTTTTACGCGCAAGAATTTTTCCATTCTTTACCCAAATATGTCTCCACTGGTGTTGTCCACCGGCCTGGCGTGCCAGAAAGAATAGACGACGGTTGGTAGGAGTCAGACGTTCATTTATGTAAATGCGAAGCGGCGGGCCGGAGATGTCTATATCGGAGGAGGACAGACCTCGTCGGGCGCGCGCTGCGCTAAGCCACTTGTCGCGCGTTATTTGTCGCGCAAATCGTACAGTTACAATACGCGGCCGCTGCCCGGCAGTATCACGATCAACACCGCTACCGACAGCGCCGGATATCTGGCTATCAAAAGTTGTAATACGGTTCCGGCGCGTGGACCCAACACGCTCCGCACGTACGATGTCTCGCTCGTCGAATTCGATTCCCAGTTTTACAGAGACCTTACTGACGATGCTCATAATGTTTTCCCCACTATACTCCGGAATTCCTGATAGATCGACATCATTTGATAGTAACTCCTGGTCTTTAACATTTAATTGCAATTTGAGCCCAGCTATAGCTTCTTCAAGGGCATCGACACCCAAAGCAGGCGTGACCGACTTCCTTTCCAATGCAGTGAGCCTATTTTCCATACTAGCAAGTTTTGTGTCGTAATTACTTAGTATATTTTTAAAGTCTGCAATTTCAATACGCCATTCGAGCATCTCGTCTCTTAAAGCTTTCAGTTCGCTCCTGAACGACCGCAACTCGAGCGCCAGGTCGACCTTGAACTCTTCTGTGGTATTGAGTGCTGTGTCATCCAGAGCGGGTGGGCTGCCAGCTGCTTCATAGGTTTCTGAGATCCCTTTAACAGGAGTATGTGTGTTATCCTCCCTAGGAATTTTTACTTTACATCCGGGACACGTCCAGGTCTTTATTGTTGTTTTCTCAGGGATTGCTACGCAGGGTTTATGAAATGAGCCATTGCATTTAGTGCAGCGCACACAATCAGTGCCTGTCAAGGAAAGAAACTTTCCGCAAGCTCCGCATTTGGCCATGGTGCAAGTTGTAGAATAGATAAAAAATTATACCACTAGCGCCACCCTGCGGAGACTGTACTTGATTTGTAATCAATAATGCACGACGACGACCGAGAAGCCGAAAAGCAAAGTAGATTATAGTTTCGGATTTGTCACAGGTTCACCAAAGTTCTCACTAGATGGCAGTTAGTGCAATTTTTGTTAGTTAATTGTTATCATATAGTTTTGGAACACTGATATAGTTTCTTGTTTTAAAGCTTGATCAACACTCAACAAGTTTTCATAAGCTGAACGATCACAAGTAAGTACTTAAAAGTAGTAATTATCCACTGGGAATAGATTGTTTTTTTTTTGTTTTAATTTGCGTTTTATTGTGTTCGGAACAAGTTCACTACAGGAAAAACTAGATGGCAGTGTATTTGTCAATGTAATTAAATATTATTACGATTTAATTATATATTTGTATTAATAGTCACAATATTTTTGGAACACTGAAATAAGTTCAATTTTTCACGATGGACACAAAAATAGTACCAAATTGGGGATTTCTCACTTGATTGAATTTGAAATTGATTGAAAATATGTGTTACATGAACTTACAGATGAAGTATCACACTTGATGTATGCATAAAAAGTTAGTTGATTTTGCACATGATTTGTAAGCTGTGAGGCAATTTCAAAAAGTATGGCACCTATCATATACCGCGTGGGGCCTAGAACCGGGGAAAATATTGAAAATAGAGACTCTCTAGAGTACTAGTATTTATTCTGAAAAGATTCTAGTTAATCAAAACCCATGCATTACAGACAATAAGAATTTAAAGTTACGATTCATAATCAATGTATTATTGCAAAACGATATTATCGCTAACGTTGCGAATTTATCGTGGCACAAAGGATAATAAAACACTTACCGCAAAACATCATGATATCACTATCCATTCGAAATTTTACCTTTAACTCATTGAATAGCAACCAGACCCCGCAACTTCCCACAGCATAAAATCTCTGTTTGAAATTAATGAAAATCTGTAATTTATTATTAAATATCGCAATGTCAGTTTCTCTGTTTACAATTTTATCCTTCATGCATGACATGTCATGTCAACCAATACCAAGTATACACTTTGTACCAAGTAGATTCAGCCATGGAATTATTAAATACTTGTATGTAGTACCTATTAATTCCATGGATTCAACGCTTTTTACATTATGATCTTCTTTTTTAAAAGAAGAGTATAAATTGAAAAGAATATTTTTTATTAGTAAAGTCAGAATAGTGTCATGGGAATTTCTTTGGTTTCAGTTTAAATTAAGTAAATTGGATTTATTTACACAATTTGTAATTAAATGTGAAAATGGTTTTGAGTGCAAAAAATAAACACTCCAGAAAATACAATACCTACGTGGATTCATGAAGTGCGATAGTGCGATTGTATTATTTTTCTATCAACTGACACATAAATTATCAAAAAAGCCCTTCCGAGTAGCTCCGAAAGTTGAGCCGTACTGTTGTTTGCATTACATTGAATTTACGATCAAGTTTGATAAAAAAAACAAAATGTAAAGATTTGGTTTTAATTAGTTGGGACCATAATGATTCAATTATTAGTGACCTATAGAGCCTCCGTTTTTAATATTATCCCCGGTTGTAGGCCCTACACGGTATATGTGTGGTTACCCGATGATAATATGAAAATGAATGTTAAATAAAAAATAATCGCTTATGAATTTAAGAAACAAAAGTTGTCCCTTACCGTACGTACGCTACAATTTAAAAAGAGATATCACAAACTTTATTTCAAGCAAACATTCATAGCCATCATAAAAAGTTTTTCTAACCTCAAAAATTACAGTCACACATTAACGAACGACTTTGCATAGCGCAATAAAATAGAGTCAAACTTCGGCCTAGAATATTCAATTTAATACCTAAAAAGTTGTCTTCAACTCGCTACAAGTCGCTCAAGGGAACCCATTACTCCAACGCATTCTCACTCGGCATTTGTTCCAAAGTGCGAAATGAGGGCCTGAAATTACAGAAGCAATTATTTTACGGGTCGAATATTTTATTTAACGGCGAACACAGGCGGTGAGACAAAGAAAAATAATAAAAAAAACACGTCAGAGGCTTATACAAAGGGCCTCTTAACGCTTTTTGGCGCTCAAGGAGCTCGTAGGAATAACGGCTGTAAAGCATTAAAAATAATGTCTCCTTTTGTAAACGCACACTTTTTTCTTGAGAATCGTGCTTATAACAATTTCTGTCATTATTTTTGAGGGTCCCTTCAGGAGTGCTTTGGTAATGGTCACTTGGAGAACGCTTTGATGATTTGGCTCGTTCATTAATAAGCTTGTTTCTACCATTGTTGTTATTGTTACGGACGTTGTTATTGTTATTGAGGAGCTCTCGCTTCTCACATAAGGAGGCCACCAAGGACTCTTTTACGAATAACAGAGTAGTAAAATCTTATTTTTATTATTTGGCGAAGATGCTTCAAACTATCACATTAATATTAAGATGACTGCTATATTTAGTCAAATAGAACAGAACAGTTTTCTTTGTTATTTTGGATGCTGCTGTGGTGAACTAAAAAACTTATAGGTTGGCGTAAAATGGGTGACAAACATAACATTAAAAGTACAATATTAGTTTTGCCACAGATTATAATTATATAATACTATTGCTTTAATAAATATGAATACTATGGTTAAATTCATTCAATGGCTCCGTAATATTTCATAATGAAACTAGGTCGTTATTTTACTATCTCTTTCCACACACTACTTTGGACAATAATTTTTAAAAAAGTTTCAGTAATTGTATTGTACCGCCCTATTATACAAAACTGCCTAATGTAAAAGTTACTGACATATATACAAACTTAGCCTTGAAGTAGGTAAGTAATAGAAACTATCTGGATTGTTGAATCAAGATAGAGAAAAGCTGCAACTAATGCGAGCTTAGGGTATACCAAGATGGCGCCTGATTTTGATCTCTTTGGACGCTCAAACTGATAGCTGTAGTAGTATTTTACTATTAAATATAAAGTTATTTCTATGGAATTATTGATCTTTGATACACAATTATTTTGTGCGTATAACAGTGTCCAAAAATGTCCTTGTTTATTTACTAGTGTTAACGAACGTTTACCAGTGTTCGCAAATGTTATTGTTTATCAATGCCCACGAACGTTCGTGTTCCATTTACCAGTAATAAGGAGCGTTCGTGTTTACCAGTGTTCGCGAATGTTCGTTTTCTTTTATCAGATTTCAATTGCGAATGTAACGTAGAGTACTATTTTTTTCTTTCATTTTCATATTATACTAGTGGTCACCCACGGTTTCACCCGCGTGGTTTCCGTTCCCGTTTGAATATTGGGATAAAAAACCTTGCCTTGCCTATGTGTAAGTCCACAACCTGAAGCACCTACGTACCAAATTTCATCCAAACCTGTTGAAGCGCCTCTACGCTTACCATGAAGGTTTTGTGCGCGGTGTGACAGTGCCGTAAAGTTATAACTTTTTTATTATTTTTCCACGGGGCAAACTATTTTTTGTTTAATTTTTTTTCTTCTGTTTCACATCTTTATTACAACATAATAAAATGTTAATTTGGATTATTATTCACTTAAAACTTTGAAAAGATCCAACATATTCCGTTCAGTAGTTTTTGCGTAAAGGAGGAACAAACAAACAAACAAAGAAACTGACATACTTTCGCATTTGTAATATTAGTATGATTTGTCACAATCACGTTGTTCCAAATATGCTCTAATATCTAATATTTTTTTCAGGCACTTTATGGTTTATTTCTGGTGTAAAAATAGAATCTGCAGATGGAAATTTACCCTTTTACTCCCTAAATATTAGGCATTAAATAAAAAAAGTAATTAATTACTTATGGTAAAATTTTAAATAGAAAAATATTGGAAAAAATTAACTCGGCCACAAGTTAATAATAATTAATTACTTTACTAAAACATTAGTCTGGCTATGTAATTCGTAAAAAATATTGTGGTGTTGTCACTGATAATTTAGCCCATTTGAGTAAAAACTGTTTTTTTATGGTCTTGTATTCAAAATTAAAGAAAAACTGATTTTTTTTTTTATTCTGTTCAAATACTCGGCTACTACAGATCTTTCACCTACCGGTAGTATATTTAAAATCTAAATTATTAGGTTCTTTCCCATTAAACTATGTGTTTAAAAAGAGGCCGCTTTGCTCCATTTTCCCATTGGGCGCACCCTTAATTAGAAACATCGTTTCCTTAAATAATTACCTGTTATTACACTTATTTTTATTATTGTCTTTCAGTGTTGATATGTTTAGTAATATTATAATTCCAAGAGTAGCCTTGTCTTTTTATATTTACCTTTTCAAGCGTTTCTTAACTGTTTCATAATATGATAAATAGATCACGGGGAAAACATAAGTTTCATTTGGCTACGAAAATACGTTAAATATAGTACATTACCGCAGCGGCCAGCACAATAGGTATTGATGGACGAACGTGCAAATAGAGTACACATACGTAAGTCCATCAATGCCTAGTTGTGGCCGAGGCTTGTATAGTACTTTTCTCAAATAATGCGTGGAAATTAAAATTACTTTGCGAAATTAGACGGACAACGAACTACAATATTTTTTTCTTGCGTAAAGTAGTTAAGTGTTAATTTGTTGTTTACTTTTCTAAATCAGCTTTCTATTCGTAAGCTAGTTCGAAACTTAAATAAAACTTTTGCTAAGTTACCTCCTTGGTAGTCATATTTTGGAGTAAAAGATCGTTCCATTTTTAAATTACACGACAGATATGAGTTTACTATGTAATGTATTTGGCCGCTACACACGACAGATATGGATTTTCATACCACTTTTGCCGGCCGCTGCTCGCACGTATGAGGCCAGTACAGCAATATCGATTTATCTCGAAGAAGGTTGTCAAAATAATGCGCACATTTCCAAGCATGTTTGAAAAAAATAATTATTTCTAAAAACGGGAGTTCCCGATATTTTGGCGCAGTTGTATGCGCATGATACTCGTTTTTCCTAATAATTTAGTAATAGTGACCATGAAAGTTAAAGTATTCTTTAATAAAATAAATCATGATTGAGGTGAGATATTGAATATAAGTATTGCTGATTTTGCCTTCATATTACTTACATTCTGTTAAAAACTTCGAACACCTATTTGCTTCTTTGACTCCAATTAACTTTGTTCGAGAGCAGTTCCCTTTTCACTACATTTCCCACAAACAATTTTTACTATCTCGGTGAGATCAAATCTTAAGTAATCAACTTGGAAAATTATTTCGCCTCCATTCGGCAGACTGTTTGCGACCCCTGTCCCAGATATTTACCGAGATAAGTCGGATGGCTCTCTTATCTACCAACTATCAGGCAAACTTGTTAGCTTAAGTTTGTGCTTTGTATATGATTTATGGGCGTCAAATCAAAAACATTGTATGTTATGTTTGACGGGGATGACAATGATGCATCGTATGTCTGTACTTCACGAAAGCATATCAATCAAGTTAAATTAAATCAACTTGTCTTTAAATTTTTTGCTTTTTGTCACAAAAAACAATGGCTCGTTATTGATCAAAAGTTAAGTTAGGGATTAAAAATGTGTTGTTTCTAAGCAAAGCACAATAGTTATTTGTTATGCAAGGCTGGAAAGTTGGTTATTTAGCGGCGAGTTACCACTATTGAAATCTGAGCAAGTGAAGGATTCTAGGATTGAACCACGAGCGTAGCAAGTGGTTCAAAGATTGAATCCTGAGCAAAGCTAGGATTTCAAAGGTACAAGACGCTAAAAACTTTTCTGCCGAGCGCAACACACAATTTTTCACCTCAAAACAGCGAGGAACATTCATGTTGTTTCCGCGGTCAACTTCCGGTAAAAAAATCTTTAAACATAAAGTTTAATCTAAATATACCTTATTCTCGTTGTTTTAATGATATAAAAAACTAAAATAATAAAAAAGGAATTCAAAGTTATTTGAAGGAATATATTGTTTCTTATTAATAAGAATAAAAACGATTCCGTAAATGTTGACACTGACATGTGGTACAAGACAAAGACAATTTAAAAATAAAGATTTATGTCACAGTCCGAAATTCCAATTATAGGTTGTGAAATCTCACCCAGCCTAATATAAAATTCTTATAACAAATAGTTTAATCTTATTGTTATTATTTTTATGATTCAATGATCTAAAATAATATAATTAAACCAAAACGGAGTATTATAATTAATTTTAAGCTATTTAAAATAAGAATCAAATATAACAAAAAAGTCAATAGTGCGATTCGGAACGCATTATGACATATTTTTAGGTATTAAAGTAAAAAAGTACTCTGCCGCGCTAGGCCGCATAAAGCGATTTTCTACGCCTAAACTGATTCACAAAACCTCCTGTTCAGAGCGTGTGAGGTGAAAACAAACATAACCTATGATAATGGTCCACGATAATAATTGTTTAATATCAACAATAGTAAAAACCTAGTATTTATTTATTAAGATACTTTAAAAAGGAAGCTTTAAATTGTTATATGGACGACTGAGGACTGAGTTGTGGGTACTTTGAACATGAATTCTATGAACTCTCTATTGACTAAATGAAACTGGACGCAACGTCGTCTACCATACAATTTACAACTTCCTTTTATGAAGTCGTTTAACATTATTCTACACTATGACCCCCTCTCGTTCAAATTCTGTAATTTGTTTATAATGTAATCATAAATATTTACAGATTAAGGAAGGATGTGTATGTGCATGTTGCCTTAATAAGGAGTGTCACTTAGAGTTGCAGCAACCGGTTTGTTTACCATACAGCAATTTGCCATTTTTTTAAAGTTAGTTAAAATAATTCTTCTCTTACTGCCTCGTTGTTCAAATTCTGTAATTTGTATGAAAACATAAATATTTAGAGATCAAGGAGCCCTCCTGAATATAAATTATTAAACAGGGAACCGCATTTGCCCTTTGTAATCAGATTAAGATCGGTTAATAAAATATCCGCTTACGTTTCCACAAGCGCAGACATCTCTAATCCCCAATATCAAATATATTATTACAAGTAAGTGTGCTTCTAAATCATAACGAATGAAGTTCTGATTTAACTTTTGTGATTGTATCAGTACTTAGACAATCATACTAATATTATAAATGTGAAAGTATATCAGTTTGTTTGTTTGTAAACAAACAAACTACTGAACGGTTTTGAATGAAATTTGGTATGTAGGAACTTCAAGTAATGGAATATCACATAGGCTCATTTTCATCCCGATATTCTCACGAGAACGGGAACAATGCGGGTGAAACCGCGAGCGGTCGCTAATAGATCATAGTTTTTTATTAGATGTATGGGAACATAATGTTTTATAGTGTAAGAAAAAACATGTTATCTCCAACACTTTTCAATATTTCGATGTATGACTATGAGATACATTGATTGCAGTGTATAATTTTTGTTTGTTTGTTTTTTTTTTGTATTATTCCTGTTGTCACCAAATAGGCTCCTCCAGAATACCAGCGTCTCAGTGGCATGCTCCGTATGTCACTGTGACATTGCTGCGGATGGGGCCTTGTTGGCCGCGCACTTTTTTTTATTTTTTTATTTATGTTATTATTATTTTGTGTGTGTCAAATAAATAGTTTGACTTTCTTTCTTTCTTTCTAGATACCTTCATAAATGTACAATTATAACATGTGATTAAAACAGTGTGTATTCAGTGTGTTAATATAATCGTGATTACAACAATTCTCATTTCTAAGGATTGAAAAAAAGTTATAATAAAAATAACAAACTTAAGTATAATGATGAACAGACATTGATACAACGAAAATAAATAAATAATTGCATACAATCACAACAATCATCTAGCCCACGTTAAGTTTCACAAAGAACTTTTGTTATGGATACTAGATAACGGATAAACATACTTATATACTTTTTTATTAAATATTTTAAATACATACATAATAAACATATCAAACACCCAGACCAAGACAAATAGACATGTTCATGCACACAAATATTTGTCTTGTCCGGGGATCGAACCCGGGACCTTTGGCGCAGAAGGTGGGCTTAGTACCCCTGCGCCAAACAGGTCGTCAAAAAGTGAGTAACTTTTATGTATCTACAATTTTTACAAACTTTACGTGAAATAAGAATATTTAATCTTTCCAAGGGAACTGTTTATTTCAGTCCCAACATTTTTGAACGACTTGTATTTTTAAAGGATTTTTTTAACGAAAGACAAATAGGCAGTGTTGTCTTTCGTAGGGCCCATATAGTTGATCTTTTAAGCCGATATATCGGACAATATGTTGTGTCTCCTCACCGTCCTTTGTTTCGAAAGCCATCAGCAAGCCCAATCAAGTAAGAAATTGGTGATCCCGGTTGATGCCAGAGTCCCTGCGCCTGTTACCGAAGATAAGCTCCTTAGTGTGCGATGAAAATGTTTTCCGAGCCAGAAAATCTCCGAGAAAAGCAGATTATTAACGTTTAGTGAATTAGAAGGCAAATATGTTGCCTGTTCCAGTACTGTAACAGTAAAGATTTGTGTTGTTGATTTGGGCCTTAGATTTCAGAATGTTTAAGTTAATTTGTAATTAATTACGAAACATGATTATGATTCCCATTTAAGAATATAAGGCATTTAATATTAAATTGATCATGACCATATTGTAATATAAATCAGGTGCGAAATTTTAGCTTTGTTTAAAACTTATATAACAGTTTTTGTGTCAGAGCTCTGATGATATATCACCACAAGTCTGATCTACACTCGAATATGTAATATACTGCCACTATTTTCTTATATAAATTGGAAATAAATAAATAAAATAAATAAATATTTCCATACAATCACACCAATTATCTTACCCCACGTTAAATATCACGAAGAACTTGTGTCATGGATACTAGATAACGGATAAACAGACTTATATACTTTTTTTTGTAAATACATACATAATATACATATTAAACACCCAGACCAAGATAAATAGACATGTTCATGCAAACAAATATTTGTCTTGTCCGGGGATCGAACCCGGGACCTCTGGCGCAGAAGGTGGGGTTAGTACCCCTGCGCCAAACAGGTCGTCAAACAAATAACTCTTTATAGACCTAAAAAAACATTTTATAAATAAAAATCAAACCGACTTCAAAAAGTAAAATATAAAACTTTTGGAGTCGGTGCCAGCCAAAGCATTCTACATTGCACTTCTATTAACTATATTTTTTTTTGGCCTTAGCTAACTAGCACCGACTCCAAAAGTTTTATTTTTTACTTTTTGAAGTCGGTTTGATTTTTTTTTATAAAATGTTTTTATTTCAGATTTTTTTGTTACATTATGTGCCGTTACTTACACTAAAAATCAGCCCATACACAACAATGATGTCATCTAGGTATACGACTACTTGCCAAAAGGTGATTGATATTTTTCAGGATAATGAAAAAACTACTAGCCAGATCTTCGTAAAAATTATATGGGACCACACATAAACCATTTTCTTTCAGATAAAAAAAGAATTATAAAAATCTGTTATTAACTGGCGAAGGTATGGTAGAACATACATAAAAAAAAAAAAAAAAATACAGTCGACTTGAGAACCTCCTCCTTTTCTTGAAGTCGGTTAAAAAATAAGGGAAGACGAAGTTCTGCAGTAGGGAATATATCAGTGTGCCACCAGTGAGAGACTATTCGTTGACTTAATAATAACTGGTAGCACAGTTTGTTGCTAGTAAAAATACAAAGCGTATTTCTTGCAGTTAGAAATACTTTACCACTTTGATTTATCTAATTCGATTTTTCTTAATAATACATTTTAGCTCATCTTACTCAAATATAATATTTTATTCGAAGTAATTCAAATCAGCCTCGTTGCAGCCCTATCGATTTCATGGTAACTAACAAAACCGTTGGACGTGGAAAAGGAAGGATTTTCAAAAATATCACCAGGAAAACATCTCATCCTAGGAAAAAAACAACCTCTGATTATCCGCCTCTGAAATTACTCAGTCCAATACGCTCTACCGTTTCTATTCGAATCTTTTATGTTAATCATAAATAAGGTTGAAAAACGATACCCATATTGATCGCGCATGAAAATGAGTATCCGCCGATTATTCAGTGGAGAAAGATGACATGGCATTATACATATTTATTAAAATTAACCCCATGGGTATTATAGGCCATTTCAGTAATGGCGCCGGAATGATTGGCAGGTTTTCCCCTGTAAAATAATTACTTTTATTAAAGTTTTCTAGGTAATTGGTTTTCAGTATCCATTAAATTTACAAAAAGCTTTTTGTATTTATAGTGTCTTAAATATTTTGCTTCTTCTTAATGGATGCATTTAATAATATAGTAGATAAAAAATTAATGAGCATTTTTTACTGCGTGGCTTCTGATATCCGAAATGCAAATGCTTATTATTTACCTTATGCTGTAATAGGATCAATATCAACATGTGTTTTGTTGTCTAAGTGGCCGCTTGTGATTTCCCCCGCTTGGTTCTTTTTTGCGTTAAAGTATCGAGATAAAATTTATCCAATGTTTTATTCCAGGCTATGAACTATCTGTGGCACAAACAACAATGACAAAATCATATTTGAGCTTTATACAAGCGGCTAGGATTCAGATATTTACCAAAACATTATAAATGAATTACTTGTTATTTTTCATGAGCTCGAAAGTTATAGAAACACTTTTCTTTAAAAATACTAATCAAATAAATCATTGGATCATGGATGATTTTAAAAATTATATTAACGAAAACGTCTAGCTGATCAATGTTTATACGTAAATACGTAATACAAAAGTGTCCACAACTTTTTGTGACTCTCGAATGCGATTATTATTTATGATTATGTTTAATGTTCTCAAATCCTGCGTTGAAAAATGTTGATAATTTGCATATTAAGAAGCTTCAAATAAGTGTTAGGAAAAATCTTGTATTTCATTGCCATTGTTCTTTCATCCAAATTCGTATTACCGTTTTGCGTGATTAAGTAGGTAACCAACATTAAACATTCACTTGTAATATTAGTATGATTGATATTTATGTGTTTATAGCCAAGACAACGGTGTCAGTATCGATAGGTATCGTCCTCGATATTTTGTAAGTCAGAATACTAACTTGAACACCAACAACCTATAGAAATGTTTGCCCTTTTTGTTTGTCAAGGGCATGCAACACAGCGTAGTCAACGGCGCACGTGAAACATGTCCTTGATGCATGCGCTTTGACAGACTATGCGCGCGCATGTTTCAATAAGCTGTCAGAAATTCAAATGACTGATTCGTTGACATCTCGTTCGTTTCGTTGCCGTATTCAATAATTGAATGCGCCAAACAAGGTTGAAAAAAAAGATGACGACGAAAGTTGAAGATTAAAGTGCACGTGTGGACATATTTTTTAATTCACGACGGGGAGACTCTTAGACTTCATCATACCT
Organism: Chrysoteuchia culmella; assembly: GCA_910589605.1. Classification (NCBI taxonomy): domain Eukaryota; kingdom Metazoa; phylum Arthropoda; class Insecta; order Lepidoptera; family Crambidae; genus Chrysoteuchia; species Chrysoteuchia culmella. The sequence goes on along the minus strand of OU342654.1, from coordinate 9,018,426 downwards.
GATGTTAAGTATTGATAAGGCTGAAGATGAAAGCGAGCCTTTCCTGGAATCCTCAACCACTGAGGAACTGGCTGTCTTATCTCTAACTGCCGGAACACAACAATGCTAAAACATTGTTGTTATGGCGTCAGACTTAGATAAGATGGTGGTAGCTAGCCAGGCGGACTCATAACAAGTACTACTACCAACAAAACCGAATACAATATGTACCCCCTTACTGGGAATCGCACCCTGAACCCCTGGGTCTGATACCGGTGGTTGTTACCACTAGACCACAGAGGCGGTTGAAACATAGTCATTACGCATGTTTTATAAAAAGCCTAGAACCCAACGAGCGTTTTCGCAAGCCCTAATGAGGTTTCCAATTTCGCTTAGCATTGTTTGCATAAAATGAAATACAAAAAATCACCCCTCACAGATCATTAACATCAGGGGTATTCAGAAATTCCCCATGACTAACCATGCTGACGTAGCATAATATTCCCTTTATATTTAGAGAGGACGCGATGACTTACATTTCATTATCATGAATAACAAGGGTACTCATAAATTTTGGTGCGCAGTTGGTTGGAGGGTTACATTTTTATTCTTAGTTAAAGCAGTAAAAAAAATAAGGATTATTTTCTTAAATCTGTAATGTTATTCTTTTAACGTTTTGTGAAATAACATTAATTTTAATTTAAAATCACCTTTTCTTTTTGAGGGTAAGCAATGTTTTTGATACATTCAAGCAAAAACTCAGTAGAATTTTCAATGGATGAAATTATCTATCCGAAATAGTTTCTCTAAAGTCACTATACTTGTATATCACTCCTGTCAATGCCTGTGTCCTATAATAGGCGGGGCGCCGGCTACCGGAAGCGAATTAGCCTCTCAGACCCAAGTTATGATAAAATCCATTGTTGTCTAGACACCAGTGTGCAGCTAGCAAATGACGAATTAAATGAAAATACAAATACCTTTATTGTGAAATGTAGGTATACAAATGTAGTTGTTAGGTTAGTTTATCAGTGTCTCACTACGTTTCCACCTTTTACAAGGTATACAATATTGCAATATAGTGAACATTTTTTAATTTATATAAAATTAAATAAGTATATAATGTCAAAAATATTAAATATCACAATTGATTAATCATAATGTCATGTTTAAGTACATTAATGCAGTAGGTATAAATAATTAACAATAACATTTCAGAATTAATAGAATTTTAGTTATCAATGTCAAAGTATTAAATGTCAAGATTATGATTATATTATGAATAAGTACGTAATTATAGTTTTTTATTTATTTTTTATTGTGCCATAATAATATGTTGGTAAAGTATTTAATATAATAGAATCAATTATTATAATTTTATATCCATTTATTTTAAGGAAATGTCAGTGAGGGAGTCTACTATTGTGTAGTATGCTTTGTCAATTAGCAGCTTCATAAGGCTTTTCTTGAAGCGATTTACTGGTAAGATTTTGATGTCATTCGGGACTTTGTTATATATTTCTGTAGCCATGCCAAAGAAACTATTGCTAAAGAGTGCAGTTTTATGTTTAAGTGCACATAATTTGTTTCCTAGGCCCTTTCTATGGGTCTTAGATGTGTTTTGCTCTGTAAATGTGGAAAAAAAGCATTATGATTTTGCTTGACAAATAATGCAACTTCATATATATATATATAGGGATGGGAGCAATACGCAACAACTTTTTGAATTTTTTTAAAGTATGGTTAGCAGCTCCTTTTACATTCATATTAAGTCCTTGTTATTGCATAAACTTAAGAAATTAATTGCACCTTCATTTAAAATCTGTACTAAACGAATTATTCATATAAATGCAAGAAATATATAAATTAATTTCAATATCTTCGTCTATGCCACAGTATTCAATCAAAGTGTCAAAAGATATCGAACTTTTTTATGGAGCCTGGTGGCAAGTATGACATACGAGTAATTTTGGTATATCACCTATGAAACATACGCCAATCTACCGAGCAAGAAATTACAAATGACAAATACAATTTTAACAAAATGTCGTAAATGATATACTTTTTGAAAGATTTCACTGTTAATGTGTTTAATAATATGATTTCACATCTATATACTGAAATAATTAAGAAGCTGATAGGTATCATTTACGAGATTTTATCGAAGAGTATTTGTTGTTTGTAAATATCTTCTCTGTCGATTGGCGTATATTTTATAGTTATACACCAAAAAAAAGTTTTTTTTAATTTTAATTATGCCATTAAGGTTCGATGTTCTTTTCGTCAAAATGCTAAATTATTTGCGTTTATTTGCGTTTCTGAGCGTTGGCATAGCTTACACGTCTGCCGCACGGCCACGGTTTCCATGAAAGTACGTACTAGAGGCAAGAGCTGGCACTACGCCAAGCGATCGGCGCGATCTAAGGGCTGCACCCCACTACATACTACTACGTTTTAAATGAAGAAATAGGAAAAAGCTAGGTATAGCTATTGTCATAATATGGTAATAGGTAAGTACTTTGAACTTTTCTTTCGTGTTAACAAGAACTTGAAATCCACATAGAGTGGATATTACTTGCATTTTAATAAGGTTTTTTTATAAGTTTTCAGGTTCCCTGATTATCCCATACAACATAGATTTTTCATTGTAATGTCCAGTACTTTTTTTTTCAATTTAGCTTCTGCTTGATATTTAGAATGTAGATAATATTTTTTTGGAAGCACGTTTGAGGTATTTTTGTTGGAAAAATGTAAAATAATCATAAAAAATAATTCTTGTTATTTTCGTTATTCATATATTTGATATTAACGACTTGCCAGTCTTGGTACAGAAAGTGTTACGTGTATCATATGTGATTCAAGGTATAGGGAATCTTTTAAGAATAACACCATTAATTTAAGCTTTAAGCCTGTGGAGTAGGTAATACCAGACACTAAATAATTATTATGCCAACCACGAGCCTTCGTATGCTCAGAACAATAATGTGCGCTTAGCCCTTTATCCTGCACATTCTGACCTCCCCTGATTCAGCTAAAAACTAACGATAACAACATCCATTCGAAAATAATACCCTATTTGTCAGCTAATAACATCTAGTTTCCAATAACTCTGTAACAGGTTAAGTGAACTCACTCGAATTTAGACTTAAAACGTCAAATATTCAGGATAGCTTAGGATTAAAATTGATTGCTATTTAATCACAGTTTTCTCAGTAAACTCCGCTTTATGATTCTGATAATATCTCGGATCTGTATGGTCGATTGACGACCCTCGTCAACCCTGAAAGCCTCTTTCGAGCGGCTTTGATCAAAACTAAAGCCTTCCTGAAAAGCCACAATAAAGCAATCCAGGTTGATTGAACTCTTACACAAAATTAGTGATTGTTGACATCTAAATTGATTACCTGCCGCCAAAATAAAGTACTCGGAATTCGCTAATAGAATATCCGTAAAATCAGTAACGGGTGCTGCTCTCAAAATAATGTTAAAGGTCTCGATTGAGGTGTCAAAAGTTCCTGAAGTACCGGAGGCGTAGGGTTGTCAGCAAAGTCGTTTGGCACACGTTATATGCGTTAAAAGCTCAGATCTTCGCAAGGAAAATGTGAACGGATTTTCTCCACGAAAAATGTTAATGACATTTTTTATCTACGTCGAAATAGATAAGGACATCGGTATTCTGTGCAACGAACAATGTTTGGAAGTCGGAAACTTGTGAACCTCACCTCGGGCCCTTACAAACTTGAATGGACGGTAAGGGTTGGACCACATCTGCCTGCATGCTATCGCCTTTCATCGCCCTATCCTTTTCTGTCGTTCAGAACCGTCACTTGCCAGAGCGAGAAAGACTGATAAAATGCTATAGCATGCGTCAGCATCGCGGTGCGATAGCATTCCGTCAGTCTTTCTCGCTTAGACAAGACGTGACTGTTTTCTGAGCGACAGAAAAGAATAGAGCGGCAGATGTGGTCCAACCCTAACCTTGCTAGAGTCCGAGTTACTGAGAGCGTCAGAAACTCGAAGACCTCTCTAAATCTAAACTTTCCTCTCGTTGACAGCGCTTGAGACATTACTTTCAAAGTTATTGTAGTCTTTGAAATCGCGTTTCGAACAAACGTAAACTGGGTCTAGAAAAGATTTAGGAAATACTGCTCGGCAATTTTCCTCAAGGAGAATACAATTTAATTCGAAAAGTTGTTTCAGTTTTCAGTATTCACACAAAAGAGGAAAACCATCTTTTAAAAATATTGTCATCAGCCATTTTTGATGTCCCCACTGCTGGGGCACTGGCCTTCCTTATGGATGGATAAGGAGAATGAGCCATGGACCTACTACGCAGGCCCAATGTTTTGGTCAAAATTTTTGGTCACCCATCCCGTGACCGACCATTGCGACGTCAACAATTGCTGGCCGAGCGCGCGAGCTACTGCGCCACGGGCTACTTAAAGATCTTACTCTATTGCATTTAAAAAATTCCATAGTTTACGCGACAGGTCAGACAGACAGTCTGATGTTGAGAGCATCCATACGTCATTCGTAATAACGGTGGTTTTCGTAGTACAAGTATAAAGACCAACATTCTGTTGAATAAACCTTTCTAAGCGTAACTCAGATAACAAAATCATATTTAATTCCTCAGGTAAAACTCATTAATTATATTTAACAAAGCCTAAGAACGAAGTGTAAATTAAAATTATGTACAAAGTTTAGTTAACGACAATCTTAACAAACTCATTCCAACTGATTTAAAAACTTAATGAAAATCCACTCAATCGCCATGCTAACTATGGCTTCATTTTAATATTAATCCATTAATATTAGGTAATTTATTTTAAAGGTCTTTAACCAACTTTGAAAAGAAGGAGATAGGTAATCAATCAATTTGTATTTTTTTTATGTATGTTTGATCACCGATTGATATAATTCAAACGTTAAAACATCATGTTTGTTACCAAGTTTGTCCCATTTTTTAAATTTAAAATCAGTTCAGTACTTTTCAGGAAATTTTGAAAATACTGTCGTTTTCTAGCGATAATTATTTATTTATCTTTATTTAGAAAACCAATAGCTTTATCAATGCTTATATAATAACTTATGTAAATCTATAGTAAGCCAATAACAGGTTTTCCTTAAATAAACCAATAATTTTGTGACAAACGACTTTTGGTGATGTAAACCATAAGCAAAATTATTCTTACAAAATTGCGCAAAAAATATATTTATATTTATGACTAGCTGTTGCCCGCGACTTCTTCCGCATGGAAAAATGAACATTACAAACAATATAGGGGAGTATGACCATGCGGCCCACGTTTTCCACATCAGAGTCATGCTGCATAGCGTCACGTAGGGTGATATAGTTCTCCGCTCTGATTTGACGCTGGTTTGTTCAGCGCTCATAGTTTCAATTATGGCATACATGTCTACTAAAAACTGACTAAATAGCTCCTTGAAGCGGTGCAAATATACGTGTTCGTCCTGCCGCAACTGCAAACGGTAACTATAAAACTGCATTGCGGAGGTTTTTTATTGTAGTTCGTTGCACGGGTCTGCGGGTCTACTTATAAATTGCAAAGTTATAGCCATCTTCTCCGCGACAGTGGATTAGCGGATACTGTAGCGCATCGTAAGAGCGGTGCGTCTCGCTGATACGTTGCAGATGATCATCACGCGTGCGCAATACAACGTCTCGCCTGTCACACTCTTGGTCCATCAAGAGGACCGCCACTTCATTCGTCGAAGGGGCATTGTAGCGACCTGCATGCGCTGCAGCTGGTCTGCGTTCGGCACTAATAACGAACTTAAAGTTACTATGATCACCTTCGGGCACAGATTCTAGTGCGCTTTGAAACTGTTGAGGTAAGTGTTCACGTCATGCAGCATATTTTGTAGCCCAGTAATGAGGTCAGGGTTCAAGTTTGGAATATGCTACTGCCGGACATTGGCCTGCTCCTGGTAATCAGCTACAAAATAAATTTGTAAGAATTTAGGAGCATCTGTAGGTAGGAATGATCCGATGAGATGGTACACTTGGCCTTGTATTTTAAAAGTTGTCATGAAACCGTGCTCACGTACCTGTTTGGCACCAAATGAGGTCATTTGAAATGCACTATTGTAGGCTCGTATAGAACTTAGAAATTGTTTGGACTGAGGGTGGTCTCCGTACAATAGAGATTTTAATGGTTGGGGCAATTCCGTCAACGGTTCCAAGCGTACTTTTCTAGCAGAGCAGCACATTCCGTTGGGGCTCTTTCTTCCACTTCAACGCCCGGCAATGGCGACACACTTCGGTCATGGAGCCAATATGTGTATCGTTGTTGTATATAATGCAGGGGTTGTATCTGAACCCTGATTTTTCTTTATTTGTCCAGGGCAGATCTTCAGGTTCGTAAATCATGGATTCGTTGTCACTGATCGACAATCTGTAAACAACGTGGCGCTGGCGATCTAATTCGAGTTGTTCATCACGCTGTTCAGTAGACTGTGACTACTTACGTACCTTGATCGTACTTGATCGACACGGTCACGTTCCTGCGATCTTTGAGTAGTGAGCTCGTTTTGCGTACGGTGATAATTCTCCCTGAGAAACTGCAATTGCAACTCATATTAAGTGGAGATTTCAGAGGCTAGAGATTCAGCACGACGTTCACGTTTGGCGGTTAAACGGTCCTCGCGTTGCGTGAATGTTGCAGAGGCGCGAGACTCAGCGTGACGTTCACTATCGGCGGTTAATCGTTCCTCGCGTTGCGTGAATGTTTCAGAGGCGCGAGACTCAGCACGACGATCACGTTCGGCGGTTAAACGTTCCTCGTGTTGCGTAAACGTTTCAGAGGCGCGAGACTCAGCACGACGATCACGTTCGGCGGTTAAACGTTCCTCGTGTTGCGTAAACGTTTCAGAGGCGCGAGACTCAGCACGACGATCACGTTCGGTGGTTAAACGTTCCTCGTGTTGCGTAAACGTTTCAGAGGCGCGAGACTCAGCACGACGATCACGTTCGGCGGTTAAACGTTCCTCGTGTTGCGTAAACGTTTCAGAGGCGCGAGACTCAGCACGACGATCACGTTCGGCGGTTAAACGTTCCTCGTGTTGCGTAAACGTTTCAGAGGCGCGAGACTCAGCACGACGATCACGTTCGGCGGTTAAACGTTCCTCGTGTTGCGTAAACGTTTCAGAGGCGCGAGACTCAGCACGACGATCACGTTCGGTGGTTAAACGTTCCTCGTGTTGCGTAAACGTTTCAGAGGCGCGAGACTCAGCACGACGATCACGTTCGGCGGTTAAACGTTCCTCGTGTTGCGTAAACGTTTCAGAGGCGCGAGACTCAGCACGACGATCACGTTCGGTGGTTAAACGTTCCTCGTGTTGCGTAAACGTTTCAGAGGCGCGAGACTCAGCACGACGATCACGTTCGGCGGTTAAACGTTCCTCGTGTTGCGTAAACGTTTCAGAGGCGCGAGACTCAGCACGACGATCACGTTCGGCGGTTAAACGTTCCTCGTGTTGCGTAAACGTTTCAGAGGCGCGAGACTCAGCACGACGATCACGTTCGGCGGTAAAACGTTCCTCGTGTTGCGTAAACGTTTCAGAGGCGCGAGACTCAGCACGACGATCACGTTCGGCGGTTAAACGTTCCTCGTGTTGCGTAAAAATTTCAGAGGCGCGAGACTCAGCACGACGATCACGTTCGGCGGTAAAACGTTCCTCGTGTTGCGTAAACGTTTCAGAGGCGCGAGACTCAGCACGACGATCACGTTCGGCGGTTAAACGTTCCTCGTGTTGCGTAAAAATTTCAGAGGCGCGAGACTCAGCACGACGATCACGTTCGGCGGTTAAACGTTCCTCGTGTTGCGTAAAAATTTCAGAGGCGCGAGACTCAGCACGACGTTCACGTTCGGCGGTTGAACGTTCCTCGCGTTGCGTAAACGTTTCAGAGGCGCGAGACTCAGCGTGCCGTACTCTGTCGGCAGTTAAACGGTCCTCATGTTGCATAAACGTTTCAGTGGCGCGAGACTCAGCATGGCGTTCTGTGTCAGCAGTTTAACGTTCCTCACGATCGACAACGGAGACCTAATCGCCATCAACCTTTTGGCACTTCTAGATATCTGGGAAAGATTTGATCTTTTTCTTCCTGGCATTGTAAGTACTTATGGCAATTATCCACAAAATCTGGAATGAAAATTGTGTCTGTTATGTTTGTTCATCATTATTGCTACCCTTATCCCAATTTATTTGTGGTCGGTGCAGTGCGACCTTCTCTTCCATTCTTCTATGTCACTCGTCATCTCCTCATACACTCCCTTCACATTCATATCATTCCGCACACAATCCATCCATTTTTTCTGCGATTTTCCTGTTGCTTTCCAGCTATCAACGTCCATATCCATTTATTATTGTTACATAAGTACATGAAATAAAAAACATTCTTTAGTACCTAACACTTCATATAGTTTACATACCTTCTGTTACATATGTAGGTAAGTAAAAATAAACCCAGTGTTCCAGTAACTTCTTATCTATTTACAAAATCTGGAAAGAAAATTATGTCAGATAAGTATGTACTTATTACAATATTATAGTAACACATGCACTGAGGCATATTGTACTAACGTACTTACGTTACATGTATAAAAGTTACTGAATAATAACGCGGCACGGTACATGGCACCGGCTCCACACGCTCGTCCAAGCCTCGGCAAATGTATAGTTCGTTGCTGCTTTTAAAAAGGACCTCTTTGATACATCCGTTACAAAACCAGAAATGAACGCCATCGCTCGAGTCACTCGGTGAGTGCCGTTTTGAAATAAATTTTGTAGATAGGTACACTTCATGGTTTACATGGTTTACATACCTTCTGTTATGTTTGATGAACAAAATCACGTAAACTTTTTTTTATAATAAGCAAACCGTTGAAATAGTTTTTTAATATTTTCAATTTTATTTCCATTGACATTGATGGCAATGATTGATGGCAAATTGTCAACACCGTTATCATATTGAAATTAAAAATATTACTTATTGTATGGCTCAATTTCTCTTTGGTACCACAGGGTACTTAACCTAATAACTTTTTTAAAACTTTACACTATGCTGACTACTCTTTGTTGACCTCTATGGTTTAAAAAAACAACAAATCTAGGTATTCCCTGGTTTTAGTGGATCTCTGAGGAATGCTAATCTTGTACTATACCCTTCGATCATCCTGAGTGTAGCAAAGGTTTTGGTTGCTGGTTTACTATTTATCGGCCACTTTTCGAGATTTTCTTTAGATATTATGTTATTCCGGGATATACACTGTTGCTATACAAAGTTTCGTCAAAATCCGTTCAGTGGTTTTGGCGTGATTAGCGTACAGACAGACAAACAAAAAACTTAAAAATTGATCTAAAATGTTCAGTTTCTGATTTTAAGTCGCCCTGGTTGGTTTTTTTCCGAATATATTCAATGTACAGACTTTTTTGGGTTTACGATTTTATTATAGGTATAGAAAATAGCTGAACATGGTAGCCCGAGAGCAACATGTACAAATGTGAATGTTACTGTTGTATTTATGTTTTTATGTAAGTTACAATGAACCAGCACTAACATTTACATTTTAGTCTTATTCTCGTTAAAAGGTCTCTCGTCGTAAGGTTTGTGAACTGATAGCGTAGCCTCCCTGACACACGCAAGTAGTTGTAACAGCCCAGACTAAATAAATGATATTGTAGATAATAGTATATAATAGTAGATTTAAGGAGTTCTGTTGTAATAATAACCTTAAGATCTAGATATATCATAATAGCCTATATTATCAAAGCGAAACTCTTCACAAGCTATCTTAAAAAAAGCCGAATGGTATTAAGGTTTATTATCGTTGGGTAAGATACTAAAATACCTCGTAATAATACGGACCGACTTTCAGACGCAGCAGGTAGCATATTATTAATATTTTAAGGGAAAAAAATATTATACCACGTTATTGAAGGCAATTCAAATAATGAGTGCTCACTTACAACGGCCCAGCCACAGGACAATGGACCCTTTATTCATGTTTAATATATAAACGAGTACTATGTTTATGTACCTACTGAAAAAGTCTAAAATTGTTCAAACAACACTATTTGAACAATCCTTTTTCTTCTTTTGTAAACTAGAGATTCCCGTTCCCGTAAGAATATCAAAAAATCCTTTCTTAGTGCTCGCCTACGTCGTTAAAGGATCCTGTACGCAAAGTTTCAGCTTAATCTGTTGTCTGTCAGTCGGTCACGGTATTGTTTTATTAGTATAATATATAGATGAAAACTACAAACCCTCAAATATATCACTGCTTTGTAAAAGAAATATAGGTAGTACCAATCCTTCCTCGAGGATCCAATTTTTTCTTAATTCTTGTTTAATTAGGTAAAGACAAGCCTGTAATGTCTGTAAATGAGTTTACGTTTTGTAAGCATGATTAAATTAAGATTTTAATTTAAACCAAAAACTCGGGTCCATCCTTTTTCTATTACATCTTACGAGTATACGGGGTTTTTCCTTTATTACTTGGCTGTCACAAACAGAAATGTGTCAACTTTATGTCTCTCCCTCAAATCTCAGTCCAGCATGTCTTCGCCAAGTAAATTATTATCCTTAAGGAGAGTTACTCTTCGTTATTTCATTTTTATCCCTACCGTGACAGTTTCAGAGTTTGACGTTAAGAAACAAAATATTTTACCTTTAAAAGCTTATACATTATTCTTCTGTTCCGCTTTATGGGAGTAAAAAGCTATTTCATGTTGTTTTCCGTTTCGAAAACTCAATATCGGAGAAAAGTTTACTTAGAAAATGGGTAGGTACTTAAAAATTCGTGGCGTGTTCCAAATTTTCCGTGTTCACAATTTATTGGCATCCTTTCAAAGGGAACAAGTAATATGATCGATAAGGGTAAACAGTACCAAAAGTTTTCTTTAGTCACCGCAAACTGATCGCGGCCATTTTAACATGATCTTTGAGATAAAGAAGGTGTCATAGGAGAAACTTCAGCAATACGTTAAAATAGGGGTTCACGTTATTCCGGCCTTGAAACCCTTCGTTTATATTGTATATTACCTACTTGCCCGAGGGAAATCATATGTGGATACGGGACCAATGAAATAATGTTGTCTTATAGTGGCCCTTTTCGATCCATGGATGCTATCTACTGGATTGCCTTAAGATTTATTGGACGGAAAAAAGCAGTTCTACTAAATAAAATATAGCAACACTAATACAATTCGTAAATAAAATGTTATCATAAGACATAAATATAACCCTCACTCAATAATGAAGTTATAAATCGCCGTTAGCATTTTACTTGTCTCTACCTTTATTTTTTTTAATGCAAGCCTTTTTTGTCTAGCAAGCTCTCCCGCCGAGACCTACAAAAAAATCCACTGGATCCACATCAATCGCTTTACAACAACTTCAAGTGATAACCACTTGTTATATAAGTAGGAACTCTTTAGTCCGTTGGTTATATTAAAAACGGTTGTATGATGGGGCATGCTTTTCAGATATTTTTTTAATTTCCTACGGACCAACTAGTTGGTCTGCGAGTTGCTTTGTAGGACAGTCATGTAGCCATATAGCGACCTTTCGTTTTTATTACAGTACTCAACAACTTATTTTAATTTTTAATTAATAAAATCCTCTCATTTTATGCTTGTAAATCAAGTAGATCGAAAATCGGTAGTAGATAATAGTAATCTTTGGTCATTAATACTAGTGTTAAACAATCATTAATTTAACGGTATTGGCTATAATCTCCAACGAAGAACCAATTTGTACTGATGTATTGACCAATAAAGTCGTAATCATAACATTTCGATAGCAGCAATAGCACGCTATCTTGAAACCACACGCGACTACAAATCGTCCGTTTCAAGCTGGCTAAAGGTTTGTTTACAAGACCACAATCGGTACTGAAACGAAAATGCAATCATGCCTTTAGAAATAATTATACGAAAGAAATATATACTTAATGTTTTTTAAAATAAAAGAATAGATTAAATTATATAAACAATGGTTTTTTTTACTTCTTTTATGACTACAATGAGAAGTATTAGTATGTTCCAATTTTGACACCAATTGTGATTATTTTAGCGTTAGCCACGTCTGTGCGTGACAGTCCGCGAGGAATTCAGTTATATCGTGATACAAACTTTCGCAACAAAAAGTAGCATCGTTCTCATAGGTAAAATATTTCATCAAAATTGGTTCAATGGCTTAGGCGTTACAAAGTAGTTGACAGACAGACACCAACTCAAAGTAAAGCGAATTTTGTTAAATGCGGTAATATTACGTTCTCTAAAAATATACACCATCACCGAATTCAGTTGACTGCTTGGTCTGCGATTATACATACTCGTATATCAAGTGAATATATTGATCTGAATATGCGTATTCCATAATATGTGGTGACGTATTGTTCCGGAGTCCATTATGAAATTTAACACATTTCATTTACAGATATTACAAATGTGCATCGCGCAAATGTAACCAATATTGAACGTTGATGCCGTATAGAGTTTTCGGTAGTAATGGCATTTCTGTATGAATCTATCTATAGGTAGTGTTTAACAATGACCAAAAAGATGCAAGGTAAAGCTGCTGTTTACCCTTATAAAAAAGTTGACCTACTTGTGAAGAAGAATGTGCTAATTGTATCAAATCCCTCATTTTTATAACACTACGTGGTGATAATGATGTCCAGGCTCTAGTCTGAAATCGGCTACGGCAACTGCATTAGAATTTTTTTTTTTATTGCAATACACGTCATGTACATAACTTTCATAACGATACTGAACTGTCCGATTAGATTTTAATCGTATTATCCAGCCTTTTGTATTGATGAAGGAATTCAGATGATGATGAATGATGAGATGAAGGAAATGCAATGAAGGAATTCAGTCCGATTCGATTACCATTTTATAATTATTAATTTGTTTTATCGTTCTATTAAATTGAGAAGATATATCGTTTGAACTATGAGTCCATTGAATAGGCGTTACGTCCCACTTTGAATTGTAGAATCATTACCGTAAATAGGCGACGGTTGGTGATAATAGTAATACCAGTTAATTACAATTCCACGCGGAAGCCATTACCCTACTATTCCTATTTAAATAGCTTTCCAATATCGAACAATTCTGTAAATGGGTTATATTGCTGAGCTCACAAATTAACGTTCTCAGTCCACTAAGTTTACTGAAAGATTTCAGGTGGAAGCTCGCAGTCATTTGACTAAAGCTCGAAGTACTTAAAAGAACATTATAGTAGGTACCACTTCGCCTGGAAATGCGACAAATAGGGAAGTCATATTTCGGTTATCATGCAACTTGTAACGGGTCTTTTGTAAAAGGGAGTTTGTTAAAATGTCAGGTTGCGCATTTGACGATCGCTAAAGCCTGATATATATTCTAATAAAACTACATTTTAAATTACATTATCGCCTGCCTACAATTATGCTTCTGTGTTTCGTTCTCGAGATTAGAAATATACACTTGTAGTTCCACATACAATGTCGCCATATATGCACTAAGTTTAAAAAAAAACATAAAAAAAATAAAAATATTTTTTCGATAAGTGGGTATACCAACACTTATTCGTATATTCTTATACTCGCCATTCACATTTCAGTGCTCCGCCATTACGCACTTTTCTCTTTAGTAGAAATTGTATAAGTTCTTTTCTATTAAAATGTCTAAAAGGAAACGTGACGATACTAAAAGTTATATTAAGGAAAAAAATAGGAAGTTAGAAAGAAAACTTTTAAAAGGACGACGCAATCGTAGATTGTCTTCTTCATAGGAATCTCTGCAGTTGTCGGACGAATCTCAAGGTAATTTTTAATTTTATTGAACAAGTTTATTTATTTTCTAAAAGAAAATCTATCGTTTATTAATTACTAATTAACTTTTAAAGTGCTTTAAAATTTTGATTGATATAAATAAATTCATAGTGCAACGATTTGAGTTCACCTTGACCATTATTATCTTTTCGTTTATCGAAAATATATTATACCATAATAAGGGAAAATATTTTATAATTTTATTTCACGTTCACGATGCAACGCTTGATTTCATCTTACCCACTGTAATAGACCGAGTTTTCCAAGGTCAATCGGGGTTCACAGTGCAACATTTTGAGTTCACTTTTACCCGCATTGTACCGGTTACGGTACATAACGGTATATGATTCGAGTATACCTTACCTGTAATAATGCCACTTTGTAATACCAAACAAATGGGTTCACGGCTGGTTCACGGCTGATCCACGGCTGGTTCACGGCTGGATCACGGTGTGACAATCGAGTTTATCTTACCCAATTATCTCACACAATAATTTTATCACACTATTGCATATGATATTATAATATAAATCATAATTTTGACAAATTATAATAATATTGTTATTGATTAAAAATATAATATATACTTAATAAAATAAATAATTTCCCGGCTAAAAATAACGGATTTTTTTCGTTTTTCAGCCGACATAATTAATGATCCGGTGAATATTGAGAACCTCAGTCCAACAAAGTTGAACCAGGTCCATCTACTAGTGCACAGCACACTCAGAACACCTTTGTTCCTGACCTAATTGAAGACTCTGTTCAGTTAGATGAACAGGCCTCACAAATTGTGGAAAATCAGGAACAACAGTTACCTGAACTAGATGAAATCTCATTAGAGATTCTGGGGGCCGATCCTTCTAAAGCTATTACTTATGGAAAGGATATCCAAAAGGATTTAGCAGTCCGTTTTGAATTTATAGCCACTTCTGGCTTAACAAAAGAACGCCGCAAGGAGATATTGGAATCTCACTTACCTCCGGGCAACTGTAAAATGATAGACGCTCCTACTTTGAATCCTAAGATAAAAGCCGCTACCAATGACAACATGGTGAAGCGAGACAAAGCTATGCTTAGCAAGCAGAAACAGATTGGCAGTGCTATTGCTTGCCCCGCAGAAACTATTAGTATCCTCATGTCTAAAGATACAAAAGATACAGACGTACTAAAATTGCTTATGGATACTGGGCGTATAATGTGTGATACCCAATATAATATGTCTATCACCAGAAGAAATTTTATCATGGCTGTACTAAAAAAAGAGTTAAAGAACCAAATACAGCTGACAAAGATTGACAATTTACTCTTCGGGCGAGAACTCGCAGACACATTAAAAGCGGCTTAAGCCATCAATAAGTCAGGTGCTGACTTAAAATTAGCTGCGTCATCCAAGAGTTTCACACACACCACCGAGAAATCTAACCCTGCTCCCCCTACAAATAATTTAAACTGGAGAGCGCCGGTCCCCAATCGCAGACCAATGGGACCTCCGAGGGCGAAGGACTCTGCACCCCCGACGAGACAACTCATCGAGACCATCGCGCGGACGACCGACTGCTGCTCGCGGTCGCCAGTAGACACCACGGTAAATTTTGCCGGTAGGCTATCTACATATCTTTCTCAGTGGACACTATTAACAACAGATCAAACTATTCTATCATATATAGAAGGCTATAAAATTCCCTTCTTTGAAACTCCTTATCAATATAGTATTCCACAGCATAGCTATTCTGACACAGAGATAAATAGTTTTGACACAGCTATTGATAATTTACTGTCTATAGGTGCCGTCTCTAAATGCCTGCCTTGCAATAACCAATTTATATCAAGTATATTTCTAGTTCCGAAACCGAACGGTAAAGCACGTTAATTCTTAATTTAAATAACTTAAATAAATTCATAGAGACCACTCACTTTAAATTAGAAGACTTTCGAACTATGGTAAAATTGGTATCTGAAAACTGTTTTATGTCTACAATAGACGTAGACGACCTCAAAGACGCATACTTTTTAATAAAAATTCACGACGACTCAAAAAAGTATCTTAGATTTGAATGGAAAAATAGTTTATATGAGTTCAATGTTTTACCATTCGGCCTCAACACAGCTCCTTATATTTTTACCAAGGTGATGAAACCTGTTGTTAAATTATTACGATGTGCAGGTTTTCTATCATGTATATATTTAGATGATATTTGCTTGGTATCAAGCAGTTATGATGAATGTATCCAAAATATTGAAACCACAAAGAAACTTCTCTGTGGTCTTGTATATATCTGTGTCTTCAGTATATATTCCCTCTATAGAGAATAATATCGCTGGTGCCGAATCCATGAGAGTCCATCCTGATGTTGAATGGGAATTATCCCACTTTGCATTTCAGAAAATTATTCAGTCATTTGGCGTTCCAGATGTTGACTTGTTTGCGAGTCGAATCAATAATAAATGTACAAAGTACATTTCTTGGCACAAAGATCCTGATGCATTCACTATCAATGCTTTTTCGGTTAACTGGTCAAATTTGTATTTTTACGGCTTCCCTCCATTCTCAATAATTCTTAAAACATTAAGAAAAATTGTGAAAGACAGAGCAAAGGATATTTTAGTAGTACCTGTATGGCCATCACAACCATGGTACCAACTTTTTAGGAAACTTTTGGTCTGTGAGCCTTTAATAGAAAGCCTAAAAAAGAACTTTATATCTCTCATTCCAGCCAGCATCAGATCCACCACCAGATTACCCTGGCTGCAGGAGTCTCATGCGGGAGTCTCTGTTGAGAAGAAGCGTACCTCCAACTTCGATTCACATTATGCTGGCATCACTGTCAGAAAAATCTATCCAGCAGTATGATCCACCTTAAAATAAATGGTATCTTTTTTGCATATAAAATAACATTAACGTATATGAAGCTTCAATACCAAAAGTTATTTCCTTTTTAACTGAGCTTTTTAAAGGTGCCAAATATGGAACCCTAAATAGTTGTAAACCAGCACTCTCACTTATTTTAGGACACCAAATCAGTGAAGATGATCGCGTTAAAAGACTCTTCAAAGGGTTATATAGACTTTATCCACCATTGCCCAAATATGATTCCACTTGGGATACATCTTTAGTAATAGATACATTATCTAATTGGACACCTAATGATAGTTTACCACTAGATAAAATAACTAAAAAAAATGTTACTTTGCTTGCCTTGGTAACTGCACATAGGGTGCAAACTCTAACAAAAATCAATATTAATGAAATAAAATTTTCAAGAAATGAAATTACTATTACAACAAAAACATCAAGTGTACGCTCAACACAACCTTTACCTGTGCTTCCGTATTTTCTAGACAGATCAGAAATATGTCCAGCCAAAGTTTTGTCTGATTATTTGAATGTTACCAAACCATTACGTAATAATATCAATTGACAACATTGCATAAAAATTTGTCCTACGTTTTAATTTTTTATTTAGAAATTACATATAAAAATTAGAGTCACGTATTTTTTTCCTTTTGCAATTTTTTTACTTTAAATCATCATAAAATTAATTTGAAAAATTGCTCATTCTAAAAGAGCTTAAGTCCAGTCGTACGGATTTCTGGCGGACATACCTTGGCAAATTAATTTAAAAATACACTGTGACGTTGTCAAGTCAACATGACACTTAAATGAAGTTTGTTTGTTTAGTTTATGTTTGTATTTCTTGTATGGTTTTCGCCTGCAATATTGTTTTGTTGTTGTTTAATTTTAGTCTTGCTATTTTAACTTGATTTTAAAGGGAGGAAAGGCCAAGACGTTTATGGAAAATGTGAAATTTGTGGCGTTATGAGAGTAAAAATGTATTTAAAACAATGATTTCGTAATATAAGTCAATGATTTAAAACATATTCTTAGCCAGATTTTCATTGGAGCCTTACAGGTAACTACCTAAATAGGTCAGTTTATCTAAGATACTAAATATACACGCAATTTCCGATGCCTAATTATTGAAACATCATAAAAAAGCTGAATTATTTATGAGAAATCATTGAAAAATGCATATATTTTTTATGTAAATAACGCCAGTCATAGTGAGGTGCCATAAATGTGCAATATATATTTTTCATCGATATTTTCGGCGATTGATTTCTATGCTATGGTGTTTATAATATATTATACTGTTTTTGTTGTTGCAGCCTCCGAAGGGACTGAAATTCGGGGCAAACTAAAATATAGAAGTTTTTACAGCAACGTATTTTCATTAATATAGATTTATTTAACTCGCTGCTTAATAAATAACTTGAATCTTGTCATTCAAAAAAGTAAGCGATAATCCATTTACCGCGTCATCATCAGGAGAAAAAAATCCAGATTATTTTTAGACAACTATGTTTATCATTTAATGTTGACAATTGATTCGAATAAATTTGTTTTTCCATGCATGTGTGTTGGGATATCTCCTGGTTTTAGTTCCAAAGTATAAAATATTTGAGATTAATGAGTTATTTATTAATATTTTTATCGATATCATGTTCAAGCTGTTAAGATACTTCACTATTCTTTTGATTTTTCAGTTTATGTTGGTAGTACGATTTTATTTATTAGGGTGGTAGAAACTTACTCTTTGGAGTGTTTAATATGGATGGGTAAATTTCAAAGAAAAAAATTATTCAGTGAAATATTTAGTATTTTCATTTTGGAAATATATTAGTTTGGAGTGTTTATTGTTGCAGTTTTATTTGGCATTGAACCCTATCAAGGCTTATTTTCGCAGCAAAATTGCGAATAGTCATAACTAGTCCGATTCTATTCTATCTCTATCATACAATTTGTGAGTGTTTGTATGTTTAGTTTGAGCACTTAGATCTTTGTTACAAAATCACGCAAAACAAATTGATTTGGATAAAATTTGTCACTCAAAACTGAAATATTTCAATCCGTTTTGAAACATTTTATCGTTTATTTTTTATTTTCATTTCAGTGAAATGCACTGTTACATACTCTTTGACTATATTAACAGCGATTTTTTTATATTGATTTTTAATAAGAGAACTTTTAAGCAAAGGAATGTCATTATTATTCCGTGATCACGACAAATCGGGGTTTATTCCAAATATTTCGTTAAATAATTGAATAAACAATCCGAAAAAATACGTACGGTGTTAGAAATTGAAAAATCTCGAAATGGTTTTCGATTTAAGGTTCCTTGTTAAAAATTAAATCATGTCATTTCTCTTTTCATTAGCACCAAGAAACCTCATAAGAGTGTTTCTTCGCAGATAGTAAGTAGGTGGATAAAGAGTACCTTAAAATGCAGCGGCATTGACGTGGCATATTTACGGCCCATAGTACTAATGCTAGCACATCTCGAGCACATAAGTTAGGGGTCAACTTGAACCTCATAAGAAAGACCGCTGGTTGGTCGGGTACATCCACTACGTTTGCGCGTTTCGACAATAGAGAAATTTCGACTGATTCAGTAGCCGTACCGCGCAAGTGGCGTCGATATCGAAGTCGGCTTCATTTGACAGATGGATGTGACACATTGCTGCTTCTTTTTGACACAAATGAAAACTTACCAAAGACTAAGAGCAATATGCCACATCCATCTGTCAAATGAAGTCGATGTTGATGCCAACGACACTTGCGCGGTACGGCCTCTGATCGACATCAGTTTGCTAGATCTGTTATAAATACCTCATAATCAATTAATGATTAACATTTATGTTCTAGATATTACTAGTGATATAATTACTTATATTTTGTTCTAGTAGCTAATTAAAGAAATTTATTGAAATATGTATTTCTTTCCCCTTCATAATAATTAATACCGAATTTTATTTCACAATGAAATCACGTGAGTACTCTCAATATCTACAAGTGTATATTTTTAATCTCGAGAACGAAACACAGAAGCATAATTAATGATAAATCGAACTTACCTGTAAGTGAAGATCTATCATAATTATGCGAGGTGTTTCGTTCGAAGATATTAGCATCCCTCCCGCCCAAAATATTGTTAGATTTTTTAACACCCTTTTATTGTGAATTAAAATATGGACTTGACTCTGAACTAAATGACGAGTCAGGCGCGCCGCAGATACGAATAAGTGTTGGTATACCCACTTATCGAATTTTTATTTTTTATTTTTTTTAAACTTAGTGCATATATGGCGACATTGTATGTGGAACTACAAGTGTATATTTTTAATCTCTTCGAACGAAACACCTCGCATAATTATGATAGATCTTCACTTACAGGTAAGTTCGATTAATCATTAATAAACCACCTAAGCTTTGAAAGTACTTACTTGGTCTCTTAGTAGTAGTCTTTACTTGGGTTGTTGCGTTGACATCAAAGAGCATGGCACTTGTGTAATTTTCACCTGCCAGTACTTTGACAAACTTGTTGTAATTAAAATAGTTCAATCCAATTAATTTAGTTATTATTACTTCCGACAAAAAGTTTTTGATTTCTTTCTCTTTATAAAAATTCAACTTAATTATTCAGTGATATTTTTATGTGAAACTTCGAATAAATGATTACTTTACTTTACTCTGATATCACCCAACGCTTTCAAAGTTGTGCATTACAAGTAGAAAACTCGTATAATAAATTTGAGCATGCACACGAAAGGTGTATCAAAAGCTACTTGCACTAAGTACAGTGAAAAAGCAACATAAGTAATTTACAAGGCTCTCACAAAATGAATAGACTTTTAAAAAATACCCTCAAATTAAGGAATTTCGTTACGTTGACGTTTAAATTAAATAACGAAGTTCTCAAAAACAATTAGGCGGGCGCAAGAAACCTTCAGACGTAATGAATGTTTTGATGAGGGTTTTTAAGAAAAAACTTTTTCAACAAAATGCTATTTTGACGAGAAAAAGATTTTATGTTCCGACAGGATTTTGTATTTTTTCAATAGCCACACAGAAATAGACTAATCTGCCCATCTTTTGCAGGAGCCTTTTCATTTGAAATCGTAAAAACGTTTTTTGCATCTGTACAATGATTGTTTAAGAAGTATAGTTAGAAAGATCTTCCATTATTTTGTTGAATGAGCCTGGTGGCGCATTTTGTTTGACTTTTGAATACCGGAGTCTTGAGTGTATTAATCTAAATAAGTATAATTAATACTTTGTTATGCCAATTTTGAATTGTAGGTATATTACTCAAGGATTTATGTAAAAAAAATGTTTTTGGTAATATATTAGATCTTCATTTACTTCGATTACGACATAAACAATGCCTCTTAAAAAAACCAAAGCGTCGTAACATGAAAAAAGCCGGCCAAGTGCGAGTCAGACTCGCGCACCGAGGGTTCCGTACAAACCTGTAGGTATATAAGTAAAAGTTCACCCATCACGACAATCGAGTCATAGTTTATGGGATTTTTATTGCAAAATGAAATTTAAAATTTTTAATAATATTTTTTATTATTATGACGTAACTAAAAATGTACGGTTTTCGAAATTTTTCATTTGTCTGTGCTATAAGACGTTACTTCGTACCGAATTTCAAGATTCTAAGTTCACGGGAAGTACCTTGTAGGTTTTGATTCCCGTGCGAGTTTCGAAAATTTGCGGAACTTTGTGGCATAAACGGCTGTATCTTTTGATTTTGCTTTGGCTTAGAAGTTTGATTTTTTCACAGCTCCAAGGGACAGTAGACCTGAGTATTAGATATAAATTTCAGTCTGATACCTCCACGCGTTCCTGAGATGTTATGGATACTAGATAACGGATAAACATACTTATATTACTTTATACTTTATGATTTTTTAATTTTTCAATGCTATTTTTATACTTATGATAAAGTTTAAATAGAAAAATATTGGAAAAAAATTACCTCGGCCACAAGTGAATTCTCAGATGGGACTCGAACCCAGGACATCTGGCGCAGAAGGCGGGATTAGTACCCTTGCGCCAAACAGGTCATCAAGGTATTCAGTTGGTGAAAAGCACAGTACACATTATGCGACACGTATCTATTTGTAGGATACGCGGTAGAAAGACATTGACCCTTCGCATAGATAGTTCAAAAGTTTGCCATTTTGACGTGTGCAATAAAATAACCTCCCCGGCTATGACGTTATTAAGGGCCCGGTAAACGATCGAAGTTTGACAAACACGTTTGTTGAATATTTTTTCGAAAGTGAAACGCATCGAACATAGCCGCAGACAGTCAAATAAATTTGACAAACACGAAAATCCGAGTGAAATTTAACAGAAAATTTGATCCTTTACGGAGCGCGGAAGATGCAATTAATGGCAGTTATGAGACACAAATAGATGTTACATTATTCTCTAGACACCGGTGTCCTGCTAGGTAATGACGAAGTATAGTTCATCACCGCTGCGGCCAGCAAAAGAGGCATTGATGGACGAACGTGTAAATGTTGGCAGAGGCGAAGCCAAGGCACACATACGTAAGTCCATTAATGCCTAGTTGTGGCCAAGGCTTGTATAGTACTTTTCTCAAATAATGCGCAAACATTAAAACTACTTTTCGAAATCAGACGAACAACCATATTTTTTCCCGCGTAAAGTTCCCCGCGTTCATTTGTTGTTTTTTTTTCTAAAACAGCTTTACATTTGCAAGCCAGATCGAAATTTAAAACCTTTGATAAGTTTTGTACCTTCTTGGTTGCCATATTGCAGATAAAAGGTCGTTCCATTATTAAATTACACGATATATATGAGTTTACTATGTAAATATTTGGCCGTTGAACACGACTGATATGGATTTTCATACAACTTTTGCCGGCCGCTGTTCACATGTATGTGTCCAGTACAGTAATTTCGATTTATCTCAAGAAGGTTGTCAAAATAATACTCATATTTCCAAGCATGTTTAAGAAAAAAAAATACTATACTTTCCATGGAAACTATAGAAAATCTTTAACGTCCCCCGGCTACACGCATCGGAGAGCATGCCTGCACCAACTGGTTTAACCGGCGCAGATTAGACGTAGCGGATTGTCCAGGCTACCTGCTCGGTCTTGCCTGCGCAAACCGGTTTATGCAGACATGCTTTCAGGTTAGAAGGTGCGTGTAGCCTGGATATACTCGTCATTATAATGAGAACTTTAGATTCTCATTTATCACTCAGTTCCCCTTATTATATATATGAATTATAATTGTTGCAAAAACCCTGCCCCTATTAAGGAAAAGGTTCTTATATTTTACCGGCATGGATAGAACGATCTTGATCTAAGTTATTGGTATATTTTATTAATACACTTAGGTATTTGAATTAATACTTACTTAGCAGAAGTACATACTACCAATATACTTACAAGAAAAAAAAAATGTTAGCTTTAAGTAATTGATAAGGTAATAAAACTATGCAATTCGCAAGCTTAAATGTTTAATTTATTCATAAAATAAACGGTTAAAATATGTTAACATTTTCCTATTGAAAGTATACTTATAATTCAAATCCACTTCACATACCTACCATCGTCTTTTTTCTCATTTGAATAAACCATCGTCTCAATGTGCGTATGTCAGTAATTCCAAAAGCACTTCAACTGAGTAAAAACGTGCCGCCCTCGCTTTTCCGCCCCAGGTCACATTAAAAATCGTGGACTGTTTTAACAAATTTAAATCCAAAAGCAAACATTTCGCAATTTAAAATCGCGCTAACTCGACAAAAAGTTGAGTTGCGTCACAATTTTTTCCACAAAATCGTAAATAAAATAAGCGAAGCGACAGTAACAAAAGAGAAAGAATTTAATATCCACCGCGGTATGCGGCATGCTTGTAACAATTTGTTTTCTTCTGGAGAACATTATTTTTAGCGTGAAACGCATATTTGTGTAGAAGAGGTTAATTTCCGAGAAATTATATGTTACAGCCTTTTTCCTTAGTCTTCTATGAACAACTCCTTGATACAAAAATATTTATTGTGCAGATGTCAAAAAAAATATTTCAATGATGAATGTAGACCATGAATACCTTTAAAGCATATGGTTAGACTTTCATCCTGAAAATGTAAGAAATCTGAAAGAAGAAATCCGAGAGCTCTGGTGAAAACAAAAAATCGAATCCAATCCCTCTAAATTGAAAAAATAAAGCTCTAAATTATACCTCTAAATTGGAAGAAACCCTGGACCAACGGCTAAACGTGCCTTCTAAAGCGCGGAGGCGCTCGGGATAATACATTGTTGGTCACCCATCTTGTGACCGACCTTTGCGAAAGACGCTTATTGGCTACAAACACAGGACAAGCGTGCGAATCAATGCGCTACGAGCATACAACCATTAGTGTCAAGTAATACCCACAATACAGCGATACTTATACGTATGCGTAGGCACATGTTTTGTTTTATCACTTAATTTATGCTTTTCCATTAGCATTTAAGCTGAATATGAAAACGAGCAGTTTCCATCGAACTGGAATCCCTACTAGGGTGGTTTTGAAAACAATAAAGGTTACAGAAATTCTCTTTTTCGACTACGACCCATCGTTTTGTTTTTCCTCATTTGTTTACGTCAGGATTCGGTTGGCTGCAGACATGATTATTTGATTATTGCGTAAGGGTTTACTTAGACATGTGTGTTTCGTGCTTATTGCTTTTTGTTTTTGTCTGAGGAGTTACAGAAACTCGAGTCTTTGGATAGATTTTTAAGTAGGTAAAATGTATTTATGGTTTTGAATTATTTTTCAGACAACTACTAATGAATTTGTTTCTCGAGTCAAGTTTGTAAGTTATTGATAAGTATAGTATGAATAAGTATTCATTCATTTTAATTATTATTAAAACATTGTTACCTATAATACTTAACCTTTATCCATTTCTTAGAAAGTCGTTGCCATTTGTTAGACATTGAAATTTTTAACACATACTGTGCATATGTATATGTTTAAAATTTCAATTTCATTTCGGTTTCTTCACCAACAGATAAGTTTTGAATAGCTTATCTGTTGGTGAAGAAGATGATGTCTTGTAGTATATTTTTCTTGTTTAAAATTTATCACATAAAATGCAATTGTTAAATGAAAAAAAAATTAACAAATTCTAATATGAACTATTTTTACTTATTACAATAAATAAAATAAGTAGTCAAACTAAGAAAAAAGATACTGAAAGTTGATTAATTGAACCTTATTTTGTAGCTAATTAATATCCAGTACGACGAGATACTTTTTAATGTGTTTTGTCAACGGTTCCGCAGAACATCTGCGGTCACGTATATGCGCGTTGCGGCACAAACGACCGTGAATAATCACGAAATTATAATTCTGAGAGGAATTTACTTGAAGTTGTTCGTAGATTTTTTTTTCCTACTTCACTATACTGAAATAGCAATAAGTGAGTTTTATCCATCTAAGAATGACCCAGGACTTTTTATGGCGAGGCAGAGTTTTACATTTTGTGGTTCCCTATGTTTCATATTTTATTGTCCTTTTGTTACAATGTTGCTATTCGTATTTATGTATAGTGTAGGTATTTGTAGTTCGTTAGCAACATGAAAAACAAATAAATGTTTTAATTTATTATTTTTAAGTTTTGCATTCTCAGCTCGCTTGTGTGTTAAATGCTATCTTAACTGATAGATTTTTGTCTGGTTTGTGATGTATTCTAATATTTTTCCATTGTAATTTTTAAAATGTTTAAGCTTTATTAATTCTTTAAGGTCAAATCAGTAATTCCTCGAAGCACCAACATAATTAGTCCCTGTTTAAAAATGTGTTTTACTTTGTTATTATAACTCATTTTATTGTTTATACTTTTTGTAAGAAAATCGTAGACTTGAACTATAAATAATCTGTAAAATTTTTGCTTAAATTGCGTTACTTTAGGTATCAATAAACTAGATTTCCAATTGAAGGTGTAATTATAAAAAACCTCGATCTTCGAACTATCGCAAAACATCTGATTAAATCTTTTCGCACGAGAAAAGTTAGCGAAACATTAACTTATGAATGTCGTCGAAACTTTCAAAGTCAAATCTGAAACTCTGTTATCGAATTTAGCTATTTGCTATCTCTTATGAATAACAAATGAGGAACAACTGAATTAATTTCTAACTTTGGAAATTCTTGTTAAGAATAGTCATGTGGAAGGAAATCTGATATCATTAACATCGCTCTATTAGGTTGGGCCACTTGCGCCAAGCTCGGTTAGCGCTGGGTTAACCCAAGAGTTAATTTTACATCCGGACAAATACTAACTGTGAAACTAATGCTTTAAATATATATAGCTCTCTTTCGGACCACAGTACTTTGGATAAGTCTATTCCTTAATGTCAGCTTTGAAATGACACACTGTACTAGTCGCATTATAATGAGTGTTGTCATACTTATTACCTTCTGATCACAGATTATATAACTTCTGATAATATTTTATCTTCAAAACGGTGATGAAACCTTAGTTGCGTGGTCAAAATTTCACATAGGTATATCGACAATTTGCTGCAACTTGCTGCTATGTGACGTAATAGGGAGACAAAAATCTAAAAGGAAACTTAAAAACTGATTAAAAAAGATGGTATTTTTTGGCAGTGCAAACAGAGTTAGTTTAACCTAGGATCTTCGGCGGGTTACATTTTTAACTCATCACTGTGATAATAGGGCAAAGACATAGAATCACCATGACAACAGTGTCAAAGTCAATATAATGCGAAGTAGCGCGTGTCATGTCAAATTTGGCAGAAAGGAATAGACTTATCTAAAGGACTGTGGAGCGAAAGACAGCTGTATATTCAGCATCAGTTCCACCATATTTGGCCGGATGTGAAAATGGCCCTCGCGTTACATATTTAACTCGTTGTTTTGGTGCAAGTGGCCCTTAGTGTTATATTATCAGTTATGTTACTAACATTGCTATTTTTATTAAAAATACGGTTGTCTGTCTGTCTGCTTGACTAACTACTGCTAAAATATTATTATTATACCGCGGTTTCTCCTGCGTCGTTTCCGACGTATAAGTTTTAATCCGTTCAGTAGTTTTTGCATGAAAGAGTAACAGATATTCTCACAAACTATCGCATTTATAATATTACATTACACTGTTATGATGTTCCATTACTAAAACAATGAGTTATTTTAACAATGCAGAAATATTAAATAGGCAAATCTGATATGCCAGTAATGAAATTCTCTTCTCGCAATATCCACGGCTGACTTATCCGATAGATTAGAATAGTAAGACGACTGAATTGAATAGACGACACAAAATTGGATTCCAAATGCTCATGCTGTGGCAATCGATCGTACGCGCCTTTTTGTTTTGGTAAAAGAATAGACGATGTTTTCATTACATTTTTCATTACATTTGGTTCCCAACATAAAATGGAGCAGTTAAAATATCAAAAGATGATGCCACTTGCAGACTCCTATTGAGTAAAATTTCACTTAAAACAATAATAAATAACAGAATTCGCGACAATAACGTCTTTACCATGATTCTTTTCAAATAACAAACCCTTGTATCAAAGAGAACAGTGTTGAGGACCAACATAACATGTGTAAACTTAATACAGTACCCGGCGATAAATATTGCACATCGATCTTTGGATTTTGTATCTGGATATTGTATTTTATACAAAGAATAAAAAAAAATATCAAAAGAAGCAAATCATAATTGTTTAAACAGATCCTAGTAGATATCGGACTGTTTGTATTTCGTGCGACAGAGATAACGCTCTACGGAGCCGAAATTAGCCGATTGTCTCTTTCCAAAGGTCGATGTGCAATATTTATCGCCGGGTAATGTAGTTTTAATTGCTTTCGACTCTGAGAAATATGGTGTGAAACAAAAACTCATAAGAAAGAAATACTGAAGGAGGTAGGGATGGCGAGATACGACGTCGGTGACGGGAGAAGGTTCGAGGATTCGGGCTACGGCCACGATGAGCAAATATTCTAAATAAATTGTCCTTGGTAGTGGTGGTGACTCCTATTAATATTCTACATTAAGTGTCATAGTTAGTGTTGGAGTTAGGGTTTCTATTACGATGTAAAAGTAGGTAATGTAGTTCCGGATCTAGATTGAGTAAGTCAAATCATAAATACTTAGGTGAGTTTCTTATATTATCGATCCCTCCCTCTCCCATGGGGAGCTGGCTTTGTACAAATTTATATAAATTATTTCAAAACTTAAAATAGGTTTCGATTTTTAAACTCTGTGTAAAACTGTGTGTAAAATATAAATTTAATGTGCTTTAAGCAACAAAAAGCATCGGATCGTACTTTCGATATCACAACCTCTTTAGTCATCCCCAAAGAAGTCTATCTCAAAAAGATCGTCTACGATGGATAGGAATGAAAAGGATTATTTTCATAATAGGAACGAGAGCTGGGGGCCAACTCTGCTAACGTTTAGTCGCAATCGTATTTCAATCGTGTTTCAATTGTAGTGCTCTTTTAACCCTTTGATTGTTATAGAACATAGATCCACGCGAGACACAATTGATTTTCTATTGTGTCTGGAATCTCGACCGACGAGAGGTTAAGGATAGCGTCCACCAGACGGGCCGGGCCGGGTCGGGCCGCAACGCAACGTTAAAATACTCATGCCTATCGGTGGGATGGGGGCCAAAAACGGCGAAGGCAAGCCGGACCAAACATTTCTCCAAAAACTCTCCTAACTGTATGGTGGATCGGTGGGGTGAGATTTATGAAATGGAAGCCGATAGGAATCGGCATGTGTGGACTTTTCGCCACTGCTGCCTATCTAATATTTTGTATCAATGATATTGTTTATATTAAAACATTGTTTTGTATGAAATATCGTCTACTAGCGACAGATCGGGGCGGGGCCGGCCGTAATACCTATATTTGTGAAGACATTGAAGAAAGCTGCGCGGTCCGTTCCGATGCGATCCGCTACGATCCGCCGCTAATAGACGTCACTTTACACAGTTTGTTATTACTAAAGTGTAAAATACACTAGAATTAAAACACGACTGAAAAACTTTTATGACTAAACGTTATTAGAATAGACTCCCTGAACCCATCTTTCAGGGATCAAAGACGACTGCATGGCTATGCCTCCATTAGTGGAGGCATAACCAATAGTATTGGAAATGTATTGGATTGCGGTCCGATTGGTACGTTTTTATATGTAGGCGAGTGGAAAAAGAAAAAATACCGTAAATCGGCTTGAATAAAATGTACTCGTATCTCTAGTAAATTATAGATACTTTTAGAGCTTTTTTACATTACCAAAAACGATATCGATATCGGTGCCGATGTTGACATCAGGGGAAGTAAAATGTATGAAATATGTACCTGTCTTTCGCATTATCCGATCCGATATCGGATATTGTTGGCGGTGACATCGGGGATCATCCTGGATTCCACTTAGTTAATTCCACCGCCACGTTGAACTCATTTAAGGACCATTTTTATTAATTAAACAACGCCTTTTTTTTTAAACATACCTATACAAAATCGCGAGTCGTGTCGAAACATGTTTGAAACTGAGATGACAGATTTCGGCTGATAAGTTCGGCAATATGTGAAGACAAACAGATATCGGCTATCAGTTATCGCCGATGCGCCGATACCGATATCGGATCGGATAAGTGAAAAAAGCTCCTAGATCTACAAGCGTGGATAACAAACAATTGAAAATCGATGTAAATGTTCCATAATTTTTCATTTCATTACAAATGGTTATTATTTCTTATTTACCCGTGGCTATATGGATTGTTTTAAAAGCACTTAACATTCTGTGCGATGAAGTATCTTTTAGTCTATTGTCTTCCTCTAAGAAAAGTTACACGTTAATTAAAAGTTGAACTGTTATGAGAAAATTGAAATAGGTCGACAATGGGTCAACAATAAGATACGAACAAAAGGCAAGATTAAGACCGTTTGTTTTATAAGTTCTCTTCGTTGTAGAGCTGGAAGTAATGTCAACAGAATATCCTTTCTTCTTCTTCTTACTATATATATATTTCAAGCGGCACGAAATGACACCGTCGACATTATTATAAAAGATAGCCGGGGGTGGTATGGCCTTCAGAGCGTCGCATTTTGCATCTAATACAGATTTCCTTTGCTCTTCAAAGTTCTCTACTTTTTCTTGCACCAAACGTCTCCTGGGCGACGACTTGCAGCATCCTCTCACTGTCTTCCTACTAATATAATAATTCTAAAAGATTGAATTTTTGTTTATTACTCAATCGTTACGCAAAAACGCCCGAATAGACATGCATGTATTTTGCGATACATATAGTTTGTCTCTCTCTCTGGTAGGTCATTCATGTCTGAAGATCGTCGACGATGGGATGCAAATCTGGAACGGATGAACTGTCGCCATCGACTCCTGTCAGTTGGGATGTTAGCGATAGTGTCGAATTAGGGTTTGTCTGGATTCTTGAGTTGGTCAGAGGTCAGTTGGTGAGCGGCCCCTGGGTCTTATTCCCTCTGTGTGTCCAACGATGACTAACTTTTCGAGGCTGTCGTCTCAGCGTGTCATTGCGTGTCCAAAGTAGCTGAGCACACGCTGATAACATTTCGTCGAAAGACGCTCCTTTTTTTTCAGCTGTGAGAGAAATTACAAATTCTTAGCATCAGCCTCCATATAGTTTGTAACCTCAATTAAAACATAGGGCAATTTTTAACCGACTTCATAAAAGGAGGAGGTTCTCAATTCGGGTGGTATATATATATATTTTATGTAAGTATGTACACCGATATAATTACGTCGAGATTTCCGAACCGATTTCCGTGATTCTTTTTTTGTTCGATGCAGAATAGTTGCCAATTGGTCCCATAAATTTGGTTTAGTTTGACCCAGTACTTTTATGTTATGAGCATTTTGATAAATTTCATTTCATTGTTAAATTGGACGATTTAATTTTGTTAATAATATACATGAAACCTTATCTAATCTAAACAAACCCTGCTGTAGTTTACAAAACAACCTATTACAGAAAAACTGCGTTAAAAAAAACCGACTTCAAAAACTAAAAAGCAAAAAATAAGCCTTTTGGAGTCGGTGCCAGCCAAGGCAAGAAAAACAAAAGAATAGGAGCTCAAAGTATAATGTCTTTGTAGATATTCCTACGGAAACAAATACCACACAAGAGAGAGAGACACTTTAGAGACGGCGAGCGGCCACTAGCCTATACTTACCTATAATAAAATAGTAAGAAAGTCAACTATGTACATTTAATACTTTTTGAAAAAAGTAAATGGTGTACACTATATAAGATGTACAGAACCCAAAACAGCTGTTTTTAAAATTTTTGACAGTTTGTCTGTTTGTTTGTTCAAGATGAGCATCACTCGAGAACTACTGAACGGATCTTCATGAATTTGGTATGGTTAGCTAATTACCTTGGCCAACATAAAGGATACTTTTTGTAACATATAGGATACTTTTTATCACGTAAAAGTACCTCATTCCTACGGTAAAAAACAAAAATCAATTTGTGCTCAAATAGATAGAAAACTTAACTATTGAGTCAATGAATAGCAATAGTAGATAATTTTTAATTCTGATTTCCTTCAATGTGCCTATTAGAAGCTGAACATTTTGTGCAGTTAGCTAATCACTGAAACTACCAGTCTGATAACGATTTTTTTTTATAAAGAAACATTGGACCACATGAATGAACATAAATCGTTTTATCGTAAAAAAAAAATCTTCAAAGTTAATAAAAATTACCACGCGGACGAAGTCGCTGGCGGCTGCTAGTTAAGCTATAATAGTCTAATACTATACAATTTAAACAGTTTATATTGGATTTTTTCGCATACACTTCTGAAAGCAAAGATCAAAGAAAGTCCTTTGCTCTTGAGTTTTCATTACATGTTCCTACAACATGTTTTTATTCGAGTTTACATATACCCACTTATACAAGAATGTTTGAAATATACATGTACGATGTATGTTCCCTTCTTTTGAAGTTCCAAATATACTTCTCTCAATCAATGTTACTATGACGTGTTTAGTCCGTATATATTTTCACTCGCTGCCACAAAATTATTCATAATCGAAATAATACAACTTTTACGGATTCATCCCCTAAAAACACGGACATTAGATTTTAACTAGACAGCGCGTTAACATCAGTAAAAGTTGTTTTATTTCAATGAACAGTGCGCACCAAATCTTAAGACTATTAATAATCTTTATTACAGTAACCAAAATAGTAATAGACGTAGACTTACTTCCTAATAGAACTGTGCGAATAGAAACGCAAGTTTTTTACACCAATATTATTTTTTACATAAAACGGGAAAGTGCTGAACCTTCATCATACCTGATGTTAAGTGAAGATAGGCTGTAAGTGGAATCGCACTACTCCCGGAACCCTCAACTACTGAGGAACTGGCTATCTTATCTCTTACCTGCCGGAACACGAAATCGGAATAAAAATATAAACCTACCTACCTTAAACTTTTTCTTTATATTCATAACTAGTGGCTGCCGATGGTTGCCGCGTTCCCGTTCGAATATCGGGGTAAAAAAAAATGTATCTCTATGTATTAATAACCTTCAGCCTGCGAGATTTCATCCAAAATCCATTAGTAATTGCATAACAAACAAGTCTTATAAATTCACGTATAATAGTTTAAATGATGATCTCCGCATGGCTAGCTACCACCATCTTATCTAAGTCTGACGCCATAACAACAATGTTTTCAGCATTGTTGTGTTCCGGCAGTTAAAGATAAGATAGCCAATTCCTCAGTGGTTGAAGATTCCGGGAGAGGCTGCTTCCATCTTCAGCCTTATCAATACTTAATATCAGGTATAATTAAGGTGTCCCCGTTGTGAATTAAAATAAAATAAATAAATCTTCGTAAAATGAACGGCTGCTAATTAGTAGTCCTAGCGTTACACCAAAAAAACCTGCAAATTGTGTTAAAAGCATGGGTTTTGGTACGATTGATTTTTAGGCCATATTAATCGATTTGACCCGCAGCACCATAAAAAATAAAAGGAGAGAAGTAATTACGTCATCATTTTTTTGTATGGGAAAAAAAACCATTTTGTTCTGAAATCTATCGTGTGTGGTATCAAATGACAATTCTAAAAATATATCACATCATTGCAAATATATTTTCTCTCATAAGTATATTTTTTATTATAGTTTAAATAATTTGCAAAACATTCCATGTTTGGGCTCCTCCAGATACTATACGTTTGAATATGTTTTTGTGAAATATGGCTCAAATGGTACTCATATCAAATCTCAAGAAAGAAATTTTGAAATGTATTCAATAAGTATTTATTTTTCATTATTATTTTGGTATGTTTTGAAAATTGTTTTTATTTAAATTAAATTTTATGACTAAAATGTATGTAATGGTGTGACATATTTTTAGAATAAGCACAAAAAGACCTTTCATTTGATATGATTGTTTTTTTTTGTTGTAAAATATAGCTCAAATA
This sequence comes from Chrysoteuchia culmella, assembly GCA_910589605.1. Lineage (NCBI taxonomy): Eukaryota > Metazoa > Arthropoda > Insecta > Lepidoptera > Crambidae > Chrysoteuchia > Chrysoteuchia culmella. The sequence continues at coordinate 8,985,259 of OU342654.1, read as the reverse complement.
ACACGTCATATACTCATTTCCAACTACAAGAAAGCAGTTTTGGAAATTTTAATGTTTATTTATTTAAATTAGTAGAAAAACTCTTTCTTTCTTTCTTTCTTTCAGAGATGATGGGATCGAAGCAGTGCCGAGAGCACGCTTGACTAAATCATTAATCGGATCATGCCGATATGCGCGACCGGCGCTCTTTACGCAAGTCAGCCCATGGCGTCCGAACTGGTCCACATCTTTGCCACTTGGACAGTGATGAGGTTCGCACAACTTAGCACCCAAGCGTAAACAAATCGAAATGCGAACAAGGATGGTACCTAGGTTGTGGGAGGGAAGAGCGTGAAGCCAATGTCCGAATTCTTTTTCCGAGACTGCTAAGAGTCGGGCTCGGTCTGTATTTAAATCTTTATTGTACAATAAACACAAAGTTAGGTACAAAAAGCGGACTTAATACTAAAAGTATTCTCTACCAGTCAACCTTTAGGGGAAACAGAAAGCAGCGAAAGCGGTACAAAATGCGATTTGTTAACATTGATATATAAACATACATCACTTTAATACATATATGGATGTATTAAAATATACAAATTAACTTAGCCCTTTCGGACCTTAGTCACACGATCGTGACTTGCGATTTTAAAAAAATCAAACGACGCGCGAAATTCGTTTCTACGCGTTAAACCGGCGCCACATGATCGTGAGTTTGTCAAGTAGCCAATGAGAAATAGTTTTCGCGGCAAAACAGATTAGTAGGAGCGTGCGAGCTGCCAAAATGGCTGCGTTCCCTGACCCCCGGAAACAACAACGTAAGTTTTATTGGATATATTTAGTTTTTTTTGCAATTTCTTATATCTGCATATGTTTTTACATTGGCAGATGCATGAAGTAACATATTCAGGCAAAGTTATCTGTTAGATATTACTAACTATTGATACTGTACTGTACTAGCGCACTAACGTGACTTTTTAAAAGGATGTGGGTTTTCTAAGTATTTTATTTAATTTTAGGTTTGCCTTTAGATGATGATTATATCCTAAGCTTATTGGAGGATGGCAACTGCTCGGACAGAGAAGTTGACTATGGAGATAAAGAATTTGTGGCGCCACTCGAACTTGAAGTCAGTGAACCTGCTGGTATCTAATACCAATGGGTATGCAGATGACACCACTTTAACTTAGATATTTTTCAACTGCAAAGGCTATTTCAATTTCAATTTCAATTTATTTATTTACTAGAAACATGGTAAAATACAATACAGATCTTAGATATTTATAAAATGTCCATTCATGTCTCGCCAAATCGGCATGCAAATGTCAAGAATATAATTAAAAATATAAAATAAATCAAATAATCTACATAAAACAAAGTCATATACACAAAAACTATACATTATCACAGTCCGAAATACTCTTTATCTTGTCTTTATATGTTTGCAGTAATTAAAATAATCGTCAATAGAATAAAAACATTTTTCTTGTAGCCATAGCTTCACTGACCTTGCCATTGGGAATGACTTGAACCCATTTGGTAGTGCATTGAAAACCTTAACACACATTGCTGGACAGTTCTTAATGTACAGAGCAGTTTTGGGATTAGCACTATATGTAAGCCTGTCTGGATACCTCAAGCTCCTATTTGAATTATCTTTAAAAGTCCTAAATAGGTGTTTGTTGCATTTCACAAAACATACCAAATTCAAAATGTACATACAAGGCAGTGTTAAAATGTGCAATTTACGAAATAGTGGTTCACATGATTTATCTGGAGCTAAACCATGCATAGCTCGAATACATTTCTTCTGGGCGACAAAGGCCCTATTTACATCAGTACTATTACCTCAAAGTATCAGTCCATAATCCAGTGCAGAGTAAACATATGAATAGTATGCTGTTAATAATGTTTGTTGTGAAGTAGTTCTACGAAGTTTACTGAGAAGGTAGATATAGCTATTAATTTTGGTACATACCTTATCAACATGAGTCTTCCAATTTATATTCTTATCTAACATAATTCCTAAAAATTTTGTTTCATTAGTTTCTTTTACAGCGTGATTATTATAATTTATACAGAGATTATTAGAAGGTGTACCATAATTATTAAATTGAATGAAACATGTCTTATCTAAATTTATACATTAATTATTGAATGTCACCCAATTAGAAATTTCGACAATGGTGTTATTAATATTAAATTCATAATTATCAATTTCAGAATTCTTATCAGCTGTGACAATAACTGAGATATCATCAGCAAATAAAACACATTTACTTGATATAACATCTGGTAAGTCATTAATATACAAGGTAAACAAAAATGCATTATGCCTCTCACGAGATTTATAGGAAGTTATTATCCCTTTTTCATCAATATTATTGATTTCAACATATTGAGATCTATCACTTATGTAAGAAGCAATCCAATTCAACACTGGTCCTCTCAGTCCAAAATTCTCCAATTTCTCTAATAGTATTTTATGAGACACAAAATCAAAGGCCTTTGACATGTCAAAGAAGACTACTGTAACTTTCTTTTTATCATTGACACCTTTAACTACAGTATGAAATCCAGTCTTGTCGAGCATACGAATCTCACACTTCAGGCCGTCTCAGATTGGGGCAACGGCAATCTTGTCAGTTTCTATGCCACTAAAACACAGGCTTGTTTATTCACTGCAAAACGGAGTCCCCTCCAACTGATTCCGAATTTCCAGGGTGTATTCTTACCGATAACTCTGCAAGTTCTTGGTTGAATGCCTGCCCAGTTATTGTTAAAAAAAAACCTAACGAAGAACTCTAACCGTGAGCCTGTCGCTATTGCCAATTGGAGTTAGAAAAAGGAAAGCTGCAAGAATTAATATACCGAATGAAGACGAAGCTGCTCCATCCAGTTAAAAAAAGGGTAAGAAAGCGATCAAAGTTAAAGTTAATCAAAGTAAACGGATTATATATTTCAATTGCATTTTCTTTATATCGCCGATAAAGACGTTTATGTTTTTTATAAACATTAAAGTTTGTTTATGTTACTTTATATCAAATACGTTTAGAACGTATGTTAATTTGTTGTGAAATATATCTTAGTTTGCCCTAAGGCATGTTACGGTCCTAAATTAACTGTGATTGACAAAAATAAAAATACATTTTCTAATTAACTGTTATTTTAATAATCTACACAAAAACAAATCAATTGTTATTCTCAGAAACAGTTATAGATTAATGTTTTTCGTAGCAATAACAAAATGTATGCCCTGAAATACTACGAACTCACTATCGTGAGCAGGTACTAGTAAAACCCAGAGCTCACGATCGTAGCATGTACGTTTTAGGTTTGTTTGGAGAAAGAGATTTTTTTTATTATTTTTCACATCAAACGTAATAACTAACCATACGAAAATCGTAGAAATTTAGATGATCAAGGAAAATAAAAATCTCAGGTCCGACAGGGTATACTAATATTATATACATATATAAATAAACAATAGTTGATGATAAATTACCAAACCACGAATCTAAGCACTCAACCCATCCAAAAGAAAAGCACGAACATGCCTTTTAAAGGAATATTTACTGGGAGATTTTCTGATAGCGTCTCAGGGAGATGGTTCCAGAATCGCAAACCTTGCAGAGTGAAGGAGTCAGACATATACCCAAAATGAAAGAGAGGGGAAGTGAGCACAAGAGTATTAGCAGAGCGAAGATGGCGGCCATGAGAGTCACAGAGATACTGAAAACTGGATTTCAAGTATCCGGGAGAATGCGGATTGTTGAGGAAAAAATAAAAATGGTTATTTGAATAATGAAAAATAAATAAAAAATACTAAATAAAAATATTTTCCTTCCTGAGGTTTGATGTGAGAATATTATGTATATTGTATTATTTGAGCCATATTTTACAAACACATATTGAAACGTATCATATCTGGAGAAGCCCAAACATGGTATGTTTTGTAAATTATTTAAATTTTAATTAAAAATATATCACTGACGTGCAATGATGTTCCACTCGTTTAAAAAGAGGTTTTAGAACAAAAAGTTTTCTCTCCCATACGAAAAAAATATGCCGTCATTACTTCTCTCCCATTTTTTATGGTGTAACGGGTCAAATCGATTAATATGGCCTAAAGATTAATCGTACCGAATCCCATGCTTTTAACACCATTTGCAAGATTTCAATAAATTTCGGGTTATACCGATAGGACTGTAACCACTACTTCCTTGTTTGATACTAATGAACATCATATCATTATGCAAATAATTAATAAACTGTGCTATAAAAACTTCTTCAAACTCGCCCATTAAAAAGAACGATATATCTTCATAACTACACTTTTAAACAATATTCGCCGCCGTAATATTTTCTAATCACCGACACGCATTCTTCGTGAGGGAAGTAATACCAACCTAATGTTTGTTTCTTTTCATAAAATTAAAGTCTGGGCACGCGAGTTTCATTCTAAACAGCCAGCGAACGGGAATTTTCCTCATTTTCCCACCTTCCTGGTGGGAATTGGAGATTGTCACGAAATTAAATGGCAAGGAGCCGAGTGACAAATCATAAATTTTGAAATTGAATTCATCTTTTATGAGGTTACATCCTCTTTAAGTTTCGCTGCGTAATCAAATACTATTTATTATTTTGTTCTCCTCCAAATAATTTTGTGACGTAATATTCAGAGGTTTCGGAAAGTACCCCTCCTTTGTTTGTATGGACAGTCGACAACACAGCAAGTTAATAGTCTCACATTTACATGGGTGTTAATTTTTATACGTTCCTTAACTGCAATATCTTTCGCAATCTTTCATTTAGCTTGTACTAGGTACCGGGATTATATTTATTTATATTTAATATTTATTTATAGTTATTTTATTACAGTTAATTAATTTAAGCAGCTGAGAGCGAATCTAAAGAGGTCAGATAAAGATACAGACAGAATACAAAAAGCGGTGATATAAAAGTGGCCAAAGGCGGCCTTATCGCTAAGAGCGATCTCTTCCAGACAATCTTTGGTTTGACGACCTGTTTGGTTCACCGGTACTAAACCCGCCTTCTGCGCCAGAGGTCCTGAGTTCAATCCCCGGACAAGACAAATATTTGTGTGCATGAACATGTCTACTTGTCTTGGTCTGTGTGTTTAATATGTAAATTATATATGTATTTACAAAAAATATATATAAGTATGTTTATCCGTTATCTAGTATCCATAACACAAGTTCTTATGTATGAAAATATTTGTTACCTTTTTATTTGTATGAAAAAACTGGTATGTAACATTTTTTTCAGTTAGCACAGGTAGTCGTCAGTATTAGTTGAACTCGCCAATTTAAGACATTAAAATGAAATAATAATTAGATAGGAACCTTACTCAAGAATTAAAATTTGAGCATGATTGACTTTGTCAATAAAAAAAATGCGAATTGCAGTTTTATATGAAAAAAATATGATTGGCATTATTTTTTTGTTGGGTAGATATTTCGGATTATTTTTCAATAGAAATCTAGATAAATGCAGTCTCAATCCAAATTACACCACATGTACAGTCAATCATGCTCAAATTATAATTCTTAAGTATGGTACTGTCAGGCATCTTCCCGGTTGACCAGTAGTTTTTTTAGGGAGCTATATTTAAAAAAATAACAGATATACAGAAAACGGTTATATCACAATAATAGAACATTAATAGGTATTTCATTTGAATTATTAATTATTTCTTTAACCTTAGTTCTATCCGAGAAAACGTTTCCCAAAAAACTCTACTGGTCAACCGGGAAGTTCCCCGATTGTACCTTAATATTATTTAATTTTTATGTCTTAAACTGGCGTTTGACGTTGATAAAGTTGACCTGTGCTAACTGAAACAACAATTGTTATGAATGAGTTTGCATGCACGATATCTGCAGGGTTAGGACGAATAAATATCAAAATAATATCGAGTAAGTATCGAGCACGTTATGTCAAAAAATGTATAGGAAAATGTAGTTCCGTTTACGTCCGGTAGGAACGCTGCTCAATATCTCATTTTTTTTTTTACTTTACTTTCTCGATACTTACTCGAAAGTTATTCGTGCTAGGCCTACTGTAGTTAGTAGATAAACAGGTCAAAAGGTAACAAAGGTTGTCTGGAGGAGATCGCTCTTATCGATAAGGCTGCCTTTGCCCACTTTTGTATCACCGTTTTCTTGTGTTCTGTCTGTATCTTTGTGTGTGTATTTAGTCTTATTTAGTCTATCTAACTATCTAAAAAGTTATGACGAAATATTTAACCTTTTTGTGTTTAAAGGTCAACTGATTTGGCATTTACCATATACGTACGATTTATACCTTTTACTTTAATCCAACGGATTTAGTTCACCTCGACCCGACTCGTAATCTGAAAACGTTAATTCAAATGTTACTGCGTGTCACTTTATGACTTCGAAGGGAACGAAACGTTGAAATTTCCAAAGCATTGAGTAAGAGACGCTTTAATGTGTCGCATTCACAAAGATTATATTACATCTGACAGCTAACCTCTGTAAATGTTTATTGGAGTGGAGACAATGACAATTCATATATGCTAAGACAAGCGTGCGTTATTTGAATTCGTCTTTTAATGGTCATATTTGATATCAAAGTCAATGCACACTTTATTCAAATAGACTTTATATTATGATTAAATATTTGTGGACACAATGTGTCCACAAATATTTAATCATAATTTAAATATTATTTGTGTATATACAAGTACCTTAGGAGCTATACATATATATTATGAAAGTTAGTACAAAAGGTAAAGGTTAGTACAAATACACTATTATATATTTTTTTATTTTGCAGTAAAGTGCAAAAGTTGTTTAACGTGATAGGTATTTTCTGTTGAAATTTGAATCAAGGGTATTATAACCCAATGTAGGAGATTGGAAATGGCGCCTAGCCTAGCCTTTGTTTGGGCATTTTCTGTTGAAATATAAAAATCAAGGACACGTTTTCTTTATTACACAAAAAAATAACGCAACTCGGCCAAATGTGAATTGACCAGTTGATGCCGTAGAGCTTCCTGCGTTTCAAGCAACCTGTAGGGCACTTCATCTTCATGACGATGATCAACACTGGGACAAGACTCGAGGAGGCCTGTGTCAGTGAGAGCCCACGCTGCTTACGACATTTGCTCGCAATTATGTTAGTGTTTTTTTGGTCTTTTGAATACTTTAGTATTGTGGAATAAATACAAAACATTCCTTTCTGAAGACTTTGAGATAACAGACCCTTGGGTCTCTTTTCTCGGGAGATTTTAGACAGACTCTTCCTATTTTAAGTTCCGTCGGGGGACAAGAGCTGATGAGATTAACGTCTCATTAAAATATTCTAAGGTCATATACCATATGGCCTCAGATACATAAGCTGGTATTGACTACCAATACGAAAGCGCAGCTTGGCGGTCATTCACATGCCCAAGAATATTCTGCATATTATCAAAAATTAGAGAAGGACTCCTCCCTGTAGATCATGGTCAGGTAAGTCTTCCCCAAATACTGAGAAAAGTCGTTGCCTCAGAAGAGGAACTTATACACTCAATATTCGGGGACCTCTAATGTATAACTTTCCTAACTTAAAGTTCTTGGTTATGTGAACGCGCTATACTAACACCCAAAAAAAAATTGCGGAAATTGTTGTGGATGAAGTGGTTTACACTTGCTTTAACAATGTTGATCAGGACGACGCTACGAATTACCCAATTGAATTTCTAAATTCATGTCCAGCGACTGCTCACAAGATCAATCTTAGGCAGTGTTCCAATAATGCTTTTGCGAAATTTTACTAAGCCAAAATTATGCAACGGGACCCGACTTAAAGTAAGTGCTTTGCAAAGAAATATTATCGAAGCTGAGATCCTGCCTGGGTGTCCTGCCGGTGAAACTGAGTTTATACCGCGTATACCGCTCATCCTTAATAATTTTCCGTTTGAGTTCAAGCGCACACGCACACAGTTCCCTGGGTGACCCCGTGCTTTGCAATGACTATAAATAAGTAGTAGTGACAAACGCTGAAAGCCGCTGGTGTCGCACTAAGGTCTGATTGTTTTTCCCACGGCCTGCTCTATGTTGCTTTTTCGCGGGTCGGTAGAGCTGCGTGTCTATTCATATTGGCTCAAAACGGAAAAATCACAAATGTAGGTCAAAAAGAAATACTCTATGCACCTTACGGCTACATTAGTAAAATAAATTTCCTTTGGCATACTGCATTTAATAATCATTCTTTGTGGTAAGTACCACGATTAAATTAACTTTAACGTCAAATTAAAAAATGTAAGTACTACATAAAACTCCACGCGTACGAAGTTGCGGGCACCAGCTAGTATTTTAATAAAATCTTACTTCAGTCTTTACACAATCAATAAATGCAATATACCCTAGCTATCTCCCTCGGAAGAATGCATTACTTAAACTATAAAGCATATTTTGTGCATCAAAGGGGTAGGAAAATTTTCAGAATTACCAACGAAATAATACAAAGCAAAGCATTGTTGGAATTCACAAAGGTTTCAGCCGTTTACGTAGAAGTTACGACGTGCGGGTTACAACTTAGGTAGTGGATGACCAATAATAAGGGCTGTCGTTTTTGATTGTGGTGAAACTATGAGGCCTTTATTTGTATTCGAGATTTATTACGCTTAATATTTTCGACGAATAAATTGGTAAGTATAAGAGGATGGAGAAAGGAAGGTAGGGAGTCGTAGCACAGTGGTTTGTTCGCTCAGCCTTCGCCATTAAGCAATTTTCACAATGGTGTCGGTCACAGGATGGGATCAAAATTGTATTATATCGAGCTCCGTGCTTCGGAAGGCACGTTAAGCCATTGGTCCCTGCTGTATTTGCAGTCGTTAAAACCCATCAATCCGCATTGGGTCCGCGCGAGTTATGGCCCATTATCCTTATTCATCCATAAGGGAGGCTAGTGCCCCAGCAGTGGGGACGTTAAAATGGCTGATGACTAATAAGGGAGCTCGGTGGTGCAGTATTTCGCGCATTTTTCGCAGTGGTCGGTCACGGAATGGGTGACCAAAAATATAAAATTTTAAGCTCGCTTCGGAAAGCACGTAACTGTTGGTCGATTCTGTACTTGGAGTCATTATACCTAACCTACCTAAATGAAGATCCACTTCGTTTCGCTGAGCTAGAGAAGTAATGAAGTTTTTAATGATTTTAGTAAAACACTTTTCTACTATACTTACTTTCGCCTTTTGTTTCTCCCTCTACCGTATTTATTTTGCTGACAAAACTAAACCGATGTTGCACTCCCAAAGTCCAATTTGTCTTAACTAAACCACGATGCCAAATTAGTGAAAATTGTTTTGATGATTCATGCATAAAAAGATAACAGACACAGTTTTATTTTTCTAGCAATTTGATGAAAACTATCGGAGTCTTTTCCTATCAAAATCGTTTACTATGTGTAAGCTGCGTAAGTAGTAAGGATTTTTGTTGATGTTATGTTTCTTTTAAACAGTACCTTGACTTTTTTGGCATTCAGCCAATCGAGAATTTTTGCCAATGTCACAAGTAAATTTAAGATCGATTGGTTAAGTAAGTAACTAGTTCTCTATATTATTTATCGTTTGGAATCACACACATAAGTTTTCGGAAACGATTGATAGCTACGACGAAAAACGAAATACCCTAATAATTCTGTTTGTAAAATAACATACTTACAAAACATTCGAATCTCTTGCACAGCCCAAATAACAAAATCTTTTTTTTTCAATTTTGGTAAGCGATATTACAAAGCCTGATTCTGGAGAAAGATTATCTAACATCGCTCGACGACCCTAGTTCACTCAGAAGAATTTACGAGTTGCCGCTAGTTTTGTGATAATAAAATGGAGGTTCCTTAATTATAGCTCAATGTGTTTATAAAATATAAATGTTACTGTGCTGTACTGTATATTTACATCAGTTAAAACTGCTTATAAAAACACTTCGACAACCATTATGATCATAGCTAGCTCACATGATATTACGAGTATAGTGACCGAAAATATCCCAAATACCGAAAATACTGTCCCATTTTTATCGTCACTATTCCGGTTTCCTGCCAGTTCGTAAAGAAAGACGCAAATATTTGTGTAGATAACAACAAATACGTCGAAAAAGTGTCAAGATCCCGACGGCAATGTATTTCGACACAGTCCATCAGGCAAGGCGACGCATAAATATACGTTAAATGTGACTACATGCGGGCGTTATTTTGTTTTTATAGGCTTTTGCTTTGGTAGGCTTCGATGTCGATGTTTATAGACATAATATTGATGTTTGGTTCCAGATAAATAAAACTTCTGTAGGTTTTCAAGGGAGGGTAATATTGAATTTTGGCGAGTTTGTTGAGATTGCTTCATATCGTATGAAATGTTATAACACAAATATTTTTAATCATATTCTGCATCGGTTGATAGCTGGAAGCTGGAAGCTCTTTTTATTTAGAAAACCAACAGAGTAGTAAATTATAAGTAACGAATAAGTTTTTAAATCTTTGGTAAGACTTTTTATTTTTATTTTTTATGAATTACGGGGAAGTTCTTAGCCTTCATAATACCTGATGTTAAGTATTGATAAGGCTGAAGATGGAAGCGAGCCTCTCCCGGAATCCCCAATCACTGAGGAACTGGCTATCTTATCTTTAACTGCCGGAACACAACAATGCTGAAAACATTGTTGTTATGGCGTCAGACTTAGATAAGATGGTGGTAGCTAGCCAGGCGGACTTACAACAAGTCCTACCACCAACCAAAGACAAAGACTAATTTATAATAGTTGCTATGTGTGCAATCGTTAAATTTAATCTTTGGTATTCAATCTACTTGCGATTAAGACGTAACCTAATACTGGCACATAATGATTTAATAACATTTAATTAACAATTTTTCCTCCTCACATTTATTCTCCTTATCCGTCCATAAGAAGGCCAGTGCCCCAGCATTGGGGACATTAAAAATGCTTGATGACGAATTCACAAAACCCAATACAAAATCTCAATAAAGAACTTACACCGATGACGGTGGAGATTTTGTTTCAACCTATAACGAACTCCGGAGCTGACGAAGGATCGAAATCACTTTATTTATTATTTAAATTGATACGTAATAAAAAGTCCATAGGATCAAAGTATTTTTGGAGAGCTTAAAGGATCATTTACCAATTAAGTAAAGAGATTAAAAGATTACCTTCTACAGATAAAAGCTACGTAGGTAGACAACACTTCATCTTAAGGATAATTGAGCATTTCAAGCGAAAAAATAATAATTAGCCATTAGCATTAGATTTAAAAGCAATTTTGTCTGCCATTAAACTTTTGACCTGTCTTATTCAAGGGTGTTAGTAGTCTTCATCGTCATTATCGGCCATTTTCAAGTCCCCACTATCGGGACACATGGCCTTCCTTATGGATGGATAAGAAGATTTGGCAATGACCATTGACGCGGGCCCAATGCGGATTGGTAGGTTTCCTTAAACCTACCAATCCGCTTAAGATAAATTTCAAATAGAAAAATATTGGAAAAAATCTACTCGGCCCCAAGTGAATTCTCAGATGGGACTCAAACCCACGACCTTTGGAAATCCGGTCCAATGCTCTAACCACTGAGCTACCGAGACTTGCGGACCACAGTCGAAATTCTCCAATACTTTTATTTTTTTAATACGCTGTATGGCCAGCGTTGTCACATCAATGCTAGGAATATCCTTGCATTCGAAAGAAACATCTTTTCAGATCTTTAACGATCGACTAAGATGCAATAGCCAATAATTTATGATTTTTTTTTGCATTTTTCAATGCTATTTCTGTACTTAGGTAATTATATAAATTTTAAATAGAAATATATTGGAAAAAATCAACTCGGCCACAAGTAATTTCTCAGATGGGACTCAAACCCACGACTTTTGGAAATCTGGTCCAATCCTACCAATCCGCATTGGGTCCGCGTATACCGCTATACGACCGAAGCGAGATAGCAATGAGAAACGATCCGCGCGGGAGCGAGACCGATTGTGTAGATAAGGCCAAAAACCACGAAATCACTTCGTAGTAAAAAACTATAGCGATGAAAGAGAAATGAAATTTTGAAAAATTTACACGATGTTAAATTTTATTAGTGTCCACTTATTACAATAATTTCTGAAAGCATAAGTTATTTGAGAATAATCTTAAATTTTTGTTGTTTTTAGGGGTCTTTTCTAAAAAAAAAGTGTCGAGGCAAAATCATTAAATCGTGTTTCTGAAACTACAAATCCAGATAAGGGTATGAAGTAATATTATATCTTATTAGATTTTTAAGTTACATCAAAGTCAAAGTCAAAGATTTTTATTCAAATAGACTTATAGATAAGTAGTTTCGAATGGTACAACATTTTTTTTCCCTACCAGCCATACAGGAGATCTTTTAACTGATAAGAAGAACGGCCGCAAGAAACTTATCAGCCTTAACAGAAACAACAACATTTACAATGAAACATGTTGTTGCCAAACACAAATCTACAATCTTGAAATATATTTAATAAAAGAAGAAATTTTTCTCATACTCATATTAAAATATTTTCCTCTTACACAATTTACAGTAGTCATGTTTAATGTTGGTATCACATCCATGCATTTTGGTCTTTTAAATAGTCATCTACCTTGTAATAACCTTTGCCTAAGAGCGTTTTTTAACATATATTTTAAATTTATGCAAAGGCAGCGCAATCACTTGTTGTGGAACTTTATTAAAAAGGCTATGCCTTTCCCCAAAAACCAGCGTCTACATTTTTCAAGCCGATATTTTGGAGCGGCAAGCTTATTTTTGTTTCTAGTATTAAAATTATGAACATCGCTATGCTTAATAAATAAATCATGATGTTTCCTTACATATACTATATTATCATAGATGTATTGTCCCACCAAAGTTAGTATATTAATCTCTTTAAACAAATCCTTATGAGAATCTCTACGTCGAAGTTTGTAAATGGCGCGCACAGCTCTTTTTTGAAGTATAAAAACATTTTTATTTAGCCTTATTATTGCGAATGCCGCAGAACTAAGTCTACTCGACAAGGCTTCATTATGTGGATCCCATTGTAGTTTTGAATCCAATGTAATACCAAAAAATTTTGTACTCTCAACTAACTCTACTACATCCTCATTCAAATTGGTAAGCATATCGACCTGCACTACATTAGGTAATGAGAATTTAACAAACTTGGTTTTAGTAGGGTTAAGAGACAAATTATTACTGTTGAACCAGTGTGCGGCTTGAGATTCGTCAGAACAATTGTTTCCTCTATCAATTAAAAAAATTAACGATGTATCATCTGCAAATAGTACTGTCTCACATAATTTACTCGTGTAGTAAGGGAAATCGTTAATATAAATTAAAAACAGCAAAGGGCCCAATATTGAACCATGCGGCACGCCCATAATAATGGGGGCTCCAGTATTATTGACAATTACTTTTTGATTTCTATTATGCAAGTATGACTGCAAAAGGCTAACCGATTTTTTAGACACCATAATGTTCTAGCTTCTTTAAAAGTGTAACGTGATCAACGCAATCGAATTCGAAGAATATACCAATTACGTCTTGCTTGCCCTCTCAAGCCTCAAAAATATGTTTGAGGAGTGCAATGCCAGCATCAGTAGTATTTTTACCTTTAGAAAAGCCGAACTGATTGTTATGAAGGATTTGATTTATGTTAAATATTCTAATAATTGCAAGTAAGTATATAATTTTTTCAAAAATTTTACTAAGTGCCGGTAATACTGATATCGGCCTTAAATTTGTGGGGTCACTTTTGTCACCCGATTTAAAAATAGGAATAAGTTTACTACATTTCATTAAATCGGGAAATTACCTTCATCTATGCATTGATTAAAAATGAAAGCTAAATATGGAGCTATTGTATCAATAATTGATTTAATAATGTTGGTTGATATGCCCCATAGATCTTCAGTCTTTTTAATATTTATAGACTTGAAAGCTTTTATGTCTTCACTATTAATATGCTTGAGTCAAAGTGTTTGTCACTCAAAGTGTTTGAGAAAATCGTGTACGATGCAATATATCCGATTATACATAAGGGTATTTCTGACAGACAACACGGCTTTTCGAAGAGTTATCAAGCCTATTAAGTAATTTTAATATTACCAATCATATTAATCAACCAACACGTAAAAAATCATGTCTAGATTTGATTGTAAGTAACTTAGACAGCGCTTTCATACCGAGAATACACTGCCTATGTCTATCTGATCATGAAATGACTCATAGTTTAACTTTTGAACTACGTAGTGATCATAATTACTCAAAGAAACCGAAATTTTGGTTAGAGTATAAGCGTGAAATGAGTACAGATAACATTGAAAAGTTCCTAGGCTGTATTTCATCTCTCTTTTTTTTCGGGTGTACTCAACGAACAAGATGTAGATAAATCATTTGACTGTTTTCACGAACACGTAGTTCTATTTTTTAACTTATGCTTCTTAATCATATAAGTAAAAAAAAGTTGTAAGCCAATAAAAAAATAAATGGCTAAGCAAAGGTATTAAGAAATGTTTCGTACGTAAGCGAAAGCTTTAAATACACTAGAGTATTATAGAGTCATAAAAAGTCATGTACAAAGTGTAGATACAAAAAATGACATAAAAAAATACACTTAGATAATAAAATCATAACTAATCCTAATGAAATATGTAATGCATTTAATGACTATTTTATAAACTTGACGAATAATTCTAATTTAACTAATGAATCGGACATAAAGAACGTATTAATTGACATAAACTCACATGCAAATAGTATCTATCTAACACGTATGAATGAGGATGACATAATTAAAATAATTAAAGGACCTAAAAATATTAACTCTACTGGTTTTGACAATATTACTACTGACATCATTAAAAAAATTGCTACTTATATAATTAAGGTACAAGCCCTTGACACATAATAATTTTAACGTTAATAAATGGACATTTTCCCTCGAAACTTAAATTATCAATAATCAAACCAATGTATAAGAATGGTTCGCATACCGATATAGCTAATCATATACCTATTACGTTAATACCTGTATTCTCTAAAATTCTAGAAAAGGTAATGTATGATAAAATATACTCATTTGTAACCTCGCAACAACTTTTAGAAGTTTAAACAGTTTGGCATAATGTCATTACTAAGATACGGACTCATTTTGTAGAAATGCCCAGAGCATTTAGAGTACCAAAGAAATGTGTTCGGTCTATCTGTGGTGCAGATAGATAGATTAGATAGCTGTAAGCCAATGTTTAAGGCTCTAAACTTGCTACCGCTTCCCTGTCTGTACAAATTAGAGATGGCACTTTTTGTAAAAAAATATAATTATCTATTCGACATTAAAATTAATAACTTATATAAAGGAAGACAAGGCAATAATCTCTGTATACCAGACCAAAGATGCGAACAATGGTATACTCAAAAAATGTTCATTGTATGGCGATTCGAATATTCAATAATATATATATATAACTACCCAATATAATATTGTATAACTACCCAATGACATGAAGATTTTGACATATTTTAAATTGAAATCAACATTGTTTAATTTACTAATGGACAAAATGTATTATAAAATCGCTGACTTCCTTAATGATAAAATTAGACATTCCTTTTAACTGTTTTTTGTTTGTTTATTATTGTTGTTATTTTATTTTCTGTTTAAATGAAAAATGTATCACAAAATAGATTGACTGATAATTTTGACATTGGTTTTTATCTATTGTTTTTTTTTTTAATATTAATAATCTTGGCTAGTGCTCCTAAAATTTTTAATATTTTTGTTTTGTGGTACCTACTACTATTTATTACAATTAGATTTTTTTTGTGAAAATGAATATTTGCACATCGCTAAATGCGATAGAATATGTTGGAACTAGTTATTTTGGGTCATATGTAACCAATGACATAAAGATTTTGACATATTATAAATTGAAATCAAAATTGTTTAATTTACTAATGGACAAAATGTATTATAAAATCTGACTTCCTTAATGAAAAAAAATTACATTCCTTTTAACGGTATTTTTTTTTGTTTCATTATTGTTGTTATTTTATTTTCTGTTTTAATGAAAAATGTATCACAAAATAGATTCACTGATAATTTTGACATTGGTATTGGACATATATTGTCATTTTTTTTATATTATTATATTTTTTTTATTTATTTGTTTGCATAAAATATGGTAATACAAAGTTGTTATAATTAGGTTTCCAACATATTCTGTCGAGTGGTTCGACGTGCAAATATTTTGTCAAAGTGATACAAGTTATTACGAATGCTAATAATCCAGATACAATTAATGAAAATACAGTTAACAATAAGTCAATAATTAAATTGTGGATGTCAATATGATTAAAGTAAAAATGTCAGAAATTATATTACAATTGTCAATCATAACTACAATTATTATATTAAATTTCCTTCTAATTTTTTAAATGTCAATGATTGTATCGTTCAAATAGTCATTTATACAATAATATGTTTTTACAACTAGGACGTGAAATAGTTTCCCTTTGAATTTATTAAGGGGCAGTTCCTTAATATTTTTCGGCAATTTATTGTACAGTCGTATTGCCATACAAAATGAGTTTTTTGCATGTATTGTGAGTTTTTTCTATTCCTCAGAATACACAAATCGTCGCCTTTTCTTCCTCTATAATTGAAATCGCATTTTTTTTTTAAACAGAAGACTGTGTTTTTTTTACAAATATACAAATTTCGTAAATGTGGCATGGCACATGGCAAGGGCAAACTATTTAACGATTTAAAAAGAGGTTTACAAGTATCCAAATAGCCAGCACCACAAATTGTTCTAATACATTTTTTTTGTAATTTGAAAGCCTGCATCTCCACTAAGTTTCCCCACAGTACAATACCATAACGTAGAATCGAAGAGACCTAGCCATGGTAGGCCATGAGAGCAGCTTCCTTTGATGCAACATGTCTCACTCTGTTTAGTACATATACAAAACGATCAAGTTTACTAACCATTAAACTAATATGCGTTTTCCAATTACAATGACTGTCAATACTGATCCCTAAAAATGTCGTTTCTGTCACTTCATCAATATTATCATTATTATATCCTATGTCAAAATGCTTACGTATAGAGTTATGAGTTTTAAACTGAATCATTTTTGTTTTACTTATATTGATATTTAGATTATTAATTTCGAGCCATTTTAACACTTCTTTTACGATTTGCGATATCTTGTATGTCATTTTTATTATCGGATTTTATTATAAGAGTTATGTCATCAGCAAATAGTATACATTGTTGATCGATAAAATTTTAGTAGGTCATTAATGTATAATAAGATAAGATATCTTGGCTAGTGCTCGTAAAATTTATAATATTTTTGTTTTGTGGTACCTACTACTATTAATTAATCAAGCAAATAAATCTCATCTCATCTCAACTCATCTCATCTCATCTCATCTCATCTCATCTCATCTCATCCCATCCCACCCATCCCATCCCATCCCATCCCATCCCATCCCATCCCATCCCATCCCATCCCATCCCATCCCATCCCATCCCATCCCATCCCATCCCATCCCATCCCATCCCATCCCATCCCATCCCATCCCATCCCATCCCATCCCATCCCATCCCATCCCATCCCATCCCATCCCATCCCATCCCATCCCATCCCATCCCATCCCATCTTATCATATCTTTATCTTATCCTATCTTATCGTATATCTTATCCTATACCTTATCCTATATCTTATCATATATCTTATCCTATATCTTATCCTATATCTTATCCTATATCTTATCCTATATCTTATCCTATATCTTATCCTATATCTTATCCTATATCTTATCATATATCTTATCCTATATCTTATCCTATATCTTATCCTATCCTATCCTATCCTATCCTATACTATCCTATCCTATCCTATCCTGTCCTATCCTGTCCTATCCTATCTTATCTTATCTTATCTTATCTTATCTTATCTTATCTTATCTTATCTTATCTTATCTTATCTTATCTTATCTTATCTTATCTTATCTTATCTTATCTTATCTTATCTTATCTTATCTTATCTTATCTTATCTTATCTTATCTTATCTTATCTTATCTTATCTTATCTTATCTTATCTTATCTTATCTTATCTTATCTTATCTTATCTTATCTTATCTTATCTTATCTTATCTTATCTTATCTTATCTTATCTTATCTTATCTTATCTTATCTTATCTTATCTTATCTTATCTTATCTTATCTTATCTTATCTTATCTTATCTTATCTTATCTTATCTTATCTTATCTTATCTTATCTTATCTTATCTTATCTTATCTTATCTTATCTTATCTTATCTTATCTTATCTTATCTTATCTTATCTTATCTTATCTTATCTTATCTTATCTTATCTTATCTTATCTTATCTTATCTTATCTTATCTTATCTTATCTTATCTTATCTTATCTTATCTTATCTTATCTTATCTTATCTTATCTTATCTTATCTTATCTTATCTTATCTTATCTTATCTTATCTTATCTTATCTTATCTTATCTTATCTTATCTTATCTTATCTTATCTTATCTTATCTTATCTTATCTTATCTTATCTTATCTTATCTTATCTTATCTTATCTTATCTTATCTTATCTTATCTTATCTTATCTTATCTTATCTTATCTTATCTTATCTTATCTTATCTTATCTTATCTTATCTTATCTTATCTTATCTTATCTTATCTTATCTTATCTTATCTTATCTTATCTTATCTTATCTTATCTTATCTTATCTTATCTTATCTTATCTTATCTTATCTTATCTTATCTTATCTTATCTTATCTTATCTTATCTTATCTTATCTTATCTTATCTTATCTTATCTTATCTTATCTTATCTTATCTTATCTTATCTTATCTTATCTTATCTTATCTTATCTTATCTTATCTTATCTTATCTTATCTTATCTTATCTTATCTTATCTTATCTTATCTTATCTTATCTTATCTTATCTTATCTTATCTTATCTTATCTTATCTTATCTTATCTTATCTTATCTTATCTTATCTTATCTTATCTTATCTTATCTTATCTTATCTTATCTTATCTTATCTTATCTTATCTTATCTTATCTTATCTTATCTTATCTTATCTTATCTTATCTTATCTTATCTTATCTTATCTTATCTTATCTTATCTTATCTTATCTTATCTTATCTTATCTTATCTTATCTTATCTTATCTTATCTTATCTTATCTTATCCTATCCTATCTTATCCTATCTTATCCTATCCTATCCTTTTTTTTTTTTGTTTTGAGTGAGGGGAATCCTGTCTTTACAGATTCCTGCCTTGAGGATATGCTGGGGTCACCTAGCAAACCCGTCCTGGTAAAGACCTAGGAACAAGCACACTATCTCTCGCCACCCCCGTTACCCCGTCGAGCCTAATAGGCTCGGCGGGGTTACGGGGTAGGACTCACCCACTCCCGATCCTCCACCGGGCCAAAGGCCGGATGGGAGATCGGGACTGGGGAGGGACGCCCACCTCGCGACCCCCCAGTCCGTCTCGGAAGACAGACCGGAGGACCGGGAGGGGGGGGCACTACCAGCTAAACCCCTCACTGCTTGCCTTCTCACTGCCACAGGCCACGGGGGACCAGAGTAGTATGCACCCCTTAGACCGGCAGTCCGCCCGGCTGTCCGGGCCTCGTCGCGGCTAGAGATGGCCGGGCAAGCGTGGCCATCTCTCAGACTGGTGAGGGGGGACCGTGCGATCCGCTCGTGCGGACCGCATGAGCGTCCTCCTCGCGTACCCGTTCCGATGCCTCCTTTTGCGAGACGACGTCCTCGCAAAAGGAAACCGCCGCCTGCCAGGATCTGTCACTGGCCAGCATGGCTCTTGCCACGCTGGGCAGCGAGAGATCCCTTCCTACTGCAGCCACCAGAGCCCAGGCGGGACACACAGCAAGAGTGTGCTCCGCACTGTCCTCCGAAGCGCCGCACTCATGGCACTGCGGGGTCGCTTCCCTCCTGATCAGGTGCAAGTATTTTTCAAAGCATCCATGCCCGGAAAACACCTGCGCCAACCTGAAGGTTAGCGACCCAAACTTCCTCCCGCACCACTCCCGCAGGATAGGACGGATGGCCTCCACCGTTCGCCTGCCAGCCGGATCCGCGTCCAGCAGGGCCTCCCACCTAATCATGAGGGCCTCGTCTGCTCGGCGTCTTGCCGCCAAGCTTTCCTCCGGGGCCAATGAAATTCCGCTCCTCAGCGCCTCTCTCCTCTGGAGATATGCCTCCCTCATCACCTGGGCGTCCAGCTCCCAGGGAGGAGTTCCCGCCAGCGCGCACGCTGCGTCGAAAGACATGGTCCTGTACCCCCTGACGATGCGCTGAGCGATCGCTCTCTGCGGCCGACGTAAGCATCTCCGATTTTCATCGTTGAGCTTGTCGGCCCAGACCGGCGCCCCGTACAGGGCCATGCTCCTCAGCACCCCGGCGAACAGCCTCCGGCAAGTGTCCCCCGGACCACTTGTGTTAGGGAGGAGGCGTCCCAGTGCCCCCGCCGCCTTCGTTACCTTCGGGGCCAGCTGCCGGAAGTGCTCTTCGAATTGTCAGCGTCCGTCGAGCATCAGCCCCAGGTATTTGATCCACGGGCGCAAAGGTATACGCGCTCCGTCGACCCGGATGTTCGCGTCCGCCGGAGGGCCCCTCCGCGGACCATGAAAAAACACCGCCTCCGTCTTCTCAATGGCCACGTTAAGGCCGAGCATACGGATCCTCTCCGTCACCAGGGAGGCTCCGACCCCCGCCAACCTCCTGACATCCTCGTACGTCTTGCCCCGGGCGACAACCAATGTGTCGTCGGCATAGCAGATGACTGCCATCCGGGGCAAGAGGACCCCTCTCCACAGGAGCGGACCCAGAACCGATCCCTGTGGAACACCGCACACCATCTCCTTGGCGACAATACCTCCATCTTCCGATGGGTACTGTTACGCACTTGGGGACAGCCGTGTTTATTCAACACCCACTGCCTCCAAGATGCGGTCTGCTCAGCTAGCTCAGATGGACACGAGACTCATGGGAGTGTGCGTGGGTTCTACCTTGATGGCTGTTACACTCGGAAAGAAAATATTGAGATTAGTTCACTAAAAGGTTCTAATTCTTACTTCTAAAGAGGGCGCCACCAACACAGGAGTGTTGGAATAAATCAAACAAAGTGATACATTTCTGACAAAAATTCTATGTATATTGATTTTAAACCAGTCATTATTTAAAATTACAAACAATTCTTTCTAAACATTATTAGCAGAAAACATGGGCACTGTTAATAAAACTCATTAAAAGTTAATGAATAAAAGTTACATGTGGGTACTCAAAAACACATGGTAAATTATTTGGTCATGACCTGTGGAAACAAGAATCAGTGGAAGCGTCCTTCCATGAATCTATTCTGAAGCTAAATGTACAATCCTAAGTTACTTCTATATTAAAATTACATTAATACAACCGTTTTACATGTCGATGAAATTCTCAAACAAAAAGTACACAAAAACATACGGAGTTCGTTGTTAGCTTACGCAGCCATCCTCCAAGGTGTTGGTGCACTCACTCTCCCATGCATCAGAGGAGAACACTTCTATATTCTGTGGCCTGAGACGAGACACACTGCATCAAGGGGACATGTGCATCAGTCCGGGGAAAGTTGTCAGAAATGTAAAGAAAACAACTTAATTTCTGGATTAAAACAAAGGAGCGGCTCTCTGAAACAAAATAAGAGAGCACACGATAATTCTCAAGAAGTTCCACCATGAAGCGTGAGACTCCAACCAAGACGAAACGGTATGAAAAACTCACCTGCCGCTCCATATTAAAATTCTTGATTCATATAATAAAAATATATTGGCACTAGGCCATATCTTGGACAATCACCACCTCATCTCCAACAACGGATCGGACGATCCCAATATAAATTTCTCTGCTTCCAATATTATATGTCGTATCGACCGACACCGAGGATCGAAAAGAAAGGCAAGTCACCGTCACCGGCGACCATAGACGAGCCGAACCAAAAACAATGATATATTGTTCCAGAATTTTCCACAAATTTTTTTTATTCTACAACTAATTGAAATGTATTTTAATAAATACAAAAGACATACTGAAAGTAAATTAAACCATTACAATATTAAAAAACATTAGACAATAGCAATAAATATGCAATGAGTAACTTTCACAAAGACAGCAAGTTGTGATTTATAACATTAAGTTATTGCCTGTTACGAAACGTAAAACGTCAGATGTCATGTCATTCGCTGTCAATGTCAAAGTCACTCAAAACAATAACACTGGTAGTTGTTATTGTGAAAATATTGAAAACCACAAAATATTACGGAATGAAGTCTAAAACCTAGGTAAATACGTGTAATGAATGATTCTGCAATGAAATAGCTCGGTGCGCAAGGAACCTACGGTTAGTAACACTAAAATCAGTGCCACAAAAAAATGGTAAACAAAACACTATCGTGTCTGGGGCGACGGTGTATCCCGTGGTCTGTTCTTGGCGTCGTTGATGGTGAATTCAACACAGGGCCTGAGCCCAGTCCTGCGAATAGACCACCAGACACACCCTCACTCCAGTCTCGAGAGTGAAAATACCACGGTTGCGTATTATACACGCAACAGTACAAGACCTCCCTGTCCTCCAGGTAGTTCTCCACCACCCTGACCAGGTACGGGGGCAGCCCGTGAAATCGGAGTGCCTCCCGGATGACCGAGAAGGGGAGGGAGTTGAAGGCGTTACCCCATCCTATCCTGTCCTATCCTATCCCATCCTATCCTATCCTATCCTATCCTATCCTATCCTATCCTATCCTATCCTATCCTATCCTATCCTATCCTATCCTATCCTATCCTATCCTATCCTATCCTATCCTATCCTATCCTATCCTATCCTATCCTATCCTATCCTATCCTATCCTATCCTATCCTATCCTATCCTATCCTATCCTATCCTATCCTATCCTATCCTATCCTATCCTATCCTATCCTATCCTATCCTATCCTATCCTATCCTATCCTATCCTATCCTATCCTATCCTATCCTATCCTATCCTATCCTATCCTATCCTATCCTATCCTATCCTATCCTATCCTATCCTATCCTATCCTATCCTATCCTATCCTATCCTATCCTATCCTATCCTATCCTATCCTATCCTATCCTATCCTATCCTATCCTATCCTATCCTATCCTATCCTATCCTATCCTATCCTATCCTATCCTATCCTATCCTATCCTATCCTATCCTATCCTATCCTATCCTATCCTATCCTATCCTATCCTATCCTATCCTATCCTATCCTATCCTATCCTATCCTATCCTATCCTATCCTATCCTATCCTATCCTATCCTATCCTATCCTATCCTATCCTATCCTATCCTATCCTATCCTATCCTATCCTATCCTATCCTATCCTATCCTATCCTATCCTATCCTATCCTATCCTATCCTATCCTATCCTATCCTATCCTATCCTATCCTATCCTATCCTATCCTATCCTATCCTATCCTATCCTATCCTATCCTATCCTATCCTATCCTATCCTATCCTATCCTATCCTATCCTATCCTATCCTATCCTATCCTATCCTATCCTATCCTATCCTATCCTATCCTATCCTATCCTATCCTATCCTATCCTATCCTATCCTATCCTATCCTATCCTATCCTATCCTATCCTATCCTATCCTATCCTATCCTATCCTATCCTATCCTATCCTATCCTATCCTATCCTATCCTATCCTATCCTATCCTATCCTATCCTATCCTATCCTATCCTATCCTATCCTATCCTATCCTATCCTATCTTATCTTATCTTATCTTATCTTATCTTATCTTATCTTATCTTATCTTATCTTATCTTATCTTATCTTATCTTATCTTATCTTATCTTATCTTATCTTATCTTATCTTATCTTATCTTATCTTATCTTATCTTATCTTATCTTATCTTATCTTATCTTATCTTATCTTATCTTATCTTATCTTATCTTATCTTATCTTATCTTATCTTATCTTATCTTATCTTATCTTATCTTATCTTATCTTATCTTATCTTATCTTATCTTATCTTATCTTATCTTATCTTATCTTATCTTATCTTATCTTATCTTATCTTATCTTATCTTATCTTATCTTATCTTATCTTATCTTATCTTATCTTATCTTATCTTATCTTATCTTATCTTATCTTATCTTATCTTATCTTATCTTATCTTATCTTATCTTATCTTATCTTATCTTATCTTATCTTATCTTATCTTATCTTATCTTATCTTATCTTATCTTATCTTATCTTATCTTATCTTATCTTATCTTATCTTATCTTATCTTATCTTATCTTATCTATCTTATCCTATCTTATCCTATCTTATCCTATCTTATCCTATCTTATCCTATCTTATCCTATCTTATCCTATCTTATCCTATCTTATCCTATCTTATCCTATCTTATCCTATCTTATCCTATCTTATCCTATCTTATCCTATCTTATCCTATCTTATCCTATCCTATCCTATCCTATCCTATCCTATCCTATCCTATCCTATCCTATCCTATCCTATCCTATCCTATCCTATCCTATCCTATCCTATCCTATCCTATCCTATCCTATCCTATCCTATCCTATCCTATCCTATCCTATCCTATCCTATTTTATCCTATCCCATCCTATCCCATCCCATCCCATCCCATCCTATCCCATCCCATCCCATCCCATCCCATCCCATCCTATCCCATCCCATCCCATCCTATCCTATCCCATCCTATCCCATCCTATCCCATCCTATCCTATCCTATCCTATCCTATCCTATCCTATCCTATCCTATCCTATCCTATCCTATCCTATCCTATCCTATCCTATCCTATCCTATCCTATCCTATCCTATCCTATCCTATCCTATCCTATCCTATCCTATCCTATCCTATCCTATCCTATCCTGTCCTATCCTATCCCATCCTATCCTATCCTATCCTATCCTATCCTATCCTATCCTATCCTATCCTATCCTATCCTATCCTATCCTATCCTGTCCTGTCCTGTCCTATCCTATCCTATCCTATCCTATCCTATCCTACACTATCCTATCCTATCCTATCCTATCCTATCCTATCCTATCCTATCCTATCCTATCCTATCCTATCCTATCCTATCCTATCCTATCCTATCCTATCCTATCCTATCCTATCCTATCCTATCCTATCCTATCCTATCCTATCCTATCCTATCCTATCCTATCCTATCCTATCCTATCCTATCCTATCCTATCCTATCCTATCTTATCTTATCTTATCTTATCTTATCTTATCTTATCTTATCTTATCTTATCTTATCTTATCTTATCTTATCTTATCTTATCTTATCTTATCTTATCTTATCTTATCTTATCTTATCTTATCTTATCTTATCTTATCTTATCTTATCTTATCTTATCTTATCTTATCTTATCTTATCTTATCTTATCTTATCTTATCTTATCTTATCTTATCTTATCTTATCTTATCTTATCTTATCTTATCTTATCTTATCTTATCTTATCTTATCTTATCTTATCTTATCTTATCTTATCTTATCTTATCTTATCTTATCTTATCTTATCTTATCTTATCTTATCTTATATTATCTTATCTTATCTTATCTTATCTTATCTTATCTTATCTTATCTTATCTTATCTTATCTTATCTTATCTTATCTTATCTTATCTTATCTTATCTTATCTTATCTTATCTTATCTTATCTTATCTTATCTTATCTTATCTTATCTTATCTTATCTTATCTTATCTTATCTTATCTTATCTTATCTTATCTTATCTTATCTTATCTTATCTTATCTTATCTTATCCTATCTTATCCTATCCTATCCTATCCTATCCTATCCTATCCTATCCTATCCTATCCTATCCTATCCTATCCTATCCTATCCTATCTTATCTTATCCTATATCTTATCCTATATCTTATCCTATATCTTATCCTATATCTTATCCTATATCTTATCCTATATCTTATCCTATATCTTATCCTATATCTTATCCTATATCTTATCCTATATCTTATCCTATATCTTATCCTATATCTTATCCTATATCTTATCTTATCTTATCTTATCTTATCTTATCTTATCTTATCTTATCTTATCTTATCTTATCTTATCTTATCTTATCTTATCTTATCTTATCTTATCTTATCTTATAAATTTAATTTAAGTAACAAAAACGAGAAAAAAAGCAAAAACATATAAAACCTATCCGTAAAAAACCTTAATATTATCTTGGGAGCTATTAAATCTGAAAATTGGATTAGGGCTCATATTGTCAAGAATTTTGTTGACTAACGTATTAAAAACGTATTAATGACCTCTCTCGTCCCTTCCTATGTCGTTTTTTTTAGGGAAATAACTAAAATAAAAGCGGTATTTCAGCAATAACTCAGCGCGCTTACATTTTAGAAAGCTGCAATTCTGGATAATCACTATCTAGGTGCATCTAAACAACATACCAAAAATGCAGGTTTATCGGAATTATTCTGATTTCGAATGTAACATTATGACTGGTCTAAAAAGTGTATTGTAATCAGTATAATCACTTCATCGTTAACCGTGTCGAAGTGCGCTTGTTTGTAAAAGCGTATCATCTTTAAGACCACTTAATGCCGAGCACTTTATTGTTGTCACGGCTTGTTAGCTTTCATTGGCAACGTTGAGACATTTTAAAACTAAGTCATTTTAATACTAAGAGAAGAAACGCAGGAGTGGCTATGGTGCAGTGAATAGTATCTTTCTTTATGACCTGTCGTGGTAATGATTTGCCTGCTTAGCCGTCTCCTGTGAAACAGGGATAAACCTCTGTGTTTGTTCCGCGTTTATGTGTTAAACCATGTTTTGTTTATAATAAAGTGTAGGTGGTTAGTATTGAGATCCAGTAATTAAATCCTCTGTGGTCTAGTGGTACAACCACCGGTATCAGACCCAGGGGTCCCGGGTTCGATTCCCAGCGGGGGTACATATTGTATTCGGTTTGGTTGGTGGAAGGACTCGTTGTAAGTCCGCCTGGCTAGCTACCACCATCTTATCTAAGTCTGACGCCATAACAACAATGTTTTCAGCATTGTTGTGTTCCGGCAGTTAAAGATAAGATAGCCAGTTCCTCAGTGATTGAGGATTCCGGTAGAGGCTCGCTTCCATCTTCAGCCTTATCAATACTTAACCTAACTAATATTATAAATGCGAAAGTGTGTTTGTTTGTCTTTCCTTCTCGCCCTAACTTAGCAACCAATCGAATTGATTTTTTGTATAGAGTGAGTTGTACTTTTTATCTCAATATTCCCACAGGAACGGGAACCATGCGGATGAAACCGCGGCCGGAAACTAGTAATAAATAAATATTGGATTAATTCATAAAATAATATATATTATAAATATAATATTTAAACTAAAAAAATTGAGCTAATTAATTTCGGAATGATATCAAAGTTCTATCAGACACCATTACACGATGTTGTCTAATTTTTAATTTTCTTATGATCGAGTAATTAGAGACGATCATGCCTGACATGTATATTCTTAGGTATCGATCTAAGCGAATGTAAATTATTTCTTTCAGAAGAATTTTTAAACTGTTTTTTAATGTTTAGAGTTACATTTAAAATATTTTCTCCTTTTTATTATTGCTTGAGTAATGGTTTAAATATAAATATATACTTTATTATTCTAAAAAAAACCCGCTGTTATTTAAAATAAACTCTGCTCGCATTCAAAATTATACTGAACAGACAGAAATAATGATGTTGTGTTTTAATATCGCAACGTGATCGTGACAGTTACCAGAGCAAGTTTTATTATTTTTGCGAGATGCTTCATTAATCACATAAATATTACGCTAGAAAATTTAAGTAGGTATATTTATCAGATTGTTAAGAAATACATAATAGATATACGTGAGTTTTGTCACGTTAGTCTTGCCCTAAGGTAGCAATGCATAGAATCAAATAATACTAAAATGATATATGTAAATATCAAATGCAATTTTAAACGTATTGTCTAGTTTTTGATAAAAAATCGGCCTAGTGCGAGTCGAACCCGCATATGAAGGGTTCCGTCTCTCATCCAAGGTTGCCTGGAAGAGATTGCTATGTAGTAATAAGGCCACCTATTGTGTGTTCCTCTTTTTTGTGATTTTCTCTTTATGTGTTTGTTTTTATAACGTGTGCAATAAAGTTTCTATTATTATTATATTAAATTAGGTATTCACTTGAGTACCGATTACCTATACCTACCCAAAATGTCACCATAATTTTTCGTAACTATAGCTCTGAATCTGCTAAATATATTTCGTTAAAACCAATTTTTGTTGAAAGTTTTTATTAAGATCTACACACACACATTTTACGACTTTGGAAGTGTACATCTTTCAAACGGTTGACTTTGAGAAAATATCGATTTAGAAATCTCAATGTAATTTTTAAAGACCTATCTATAGACACCCCACACATATAGGTTTGTTGAAAAAAAAAATCAGTTTCAGTTCCATGTATTATCCCCTTAATAAAGATATTTTTTTTGTGAAAAAACCGTAAGAAACGTTACCGGTTTACAGAATACATCTACCTACCAAGTTTCAACTGTGTAATCCTCATAGCTTTGGAATAAAGTGGCTGTGACATTAATGGACGGACAGACAGACAGACATGTCGAATCTATAAGGTTCCATTTTTTGCCATTAGGCTACGGAACCCTAAAAAATGGGATACTACGAAGTGCTTAATATTTACACTTAGGTAATTCTTAATACTATACGAATACCATACATCAGCAACTTAAAAAATGTGAATCACCTATAATCTATATACTTAATTCAGGTTCGCAAAATTTGTGACGACTCGATAGGGACTTTGGCGCGTAGTACGCGGCCGAGTAATGTATCAAATTAAAGGTACTCGAGTCTATTTGTTCCGAAAACTATAAAATATACAAAATGTTAAACGTGATGATCACAAACTGCAATTAAAGATTTTCGCATAATTTGGAATTTTTCGTCGATCGACGAACCCGAGTATCGGGTTGTAACCTAGTATTCTCATAACTCGACTCCTCCAAAACAAATTCCTTAAAATATCATCTACACATTTTTTTTGTGGAAGAACAAAGTTACCTATTTATTCAGTAACCTATCCAATGAACAAAGAAACAACTTAACATAACTATTATTCTTCCAAGTCCGTAATCTGTTGGATGTGTGTTTATTTTATCAGGATTAGAGAGATTTAATTGGCAGCTTCACCGCTCATCGGTAAAACTTTGATGAGGTGAAAGTTTGAGAGCGGAATAATCCTCTTCGTACACTTTGTTATATTCATTAAAGCGTTTGAAGTTGTTATGTCTCAAATGAACGCTCTGAAGTAGTTTGTATCATGTTACACAATTTGTAGTAAAGTGTGCTTGTTAACAAAGATTGTTGGGTGTTTTCATGATGCTATGATTTTTAAAAGAAAAATCCATTTACGAAATAAGTCTCTGTAGTTATTTTTTATACCACGCAATCTAATTGCTTAGTTCTTTCTATGATCTATTTAAACAAATAATGCATAAATGGTTGCCATTATAATGATTTTATCAACCACTGCTTTGTTAATTTTTCTCTTTTAATCTTCACATCGTGATCAATAATTATTTTAGTTTAGTAAAGACACAAATATGATATCTTAGAATCTCTACTGCTATGATAAATACTGGGAACGTTTCAAAACATCAAACCCAACAATAAAGTTAATAAAAACTTTATTTCACAGAAAAATGTTATAAAATCAGCCATTGGAACAGTATCCAGTCCACATATCAGTTGAAAGGGTTCTTAGGATGCAACTTCGTCTGATCCGAAGTTAAGCGTCCAAGTTCGACACGAGTGCAGAATTGAAGAGAAAATGCCGGTCACGCGTTAAACTTTGCACGGAGTATCTTTGAAGTGTTCTATATCTGCGTCAAGCGGGCGCAGCAATTCTGTTTCTCTATATTTGCAACTTTAAATTGCGCGGAATGCCTCTCGGCCTACATACTAGAGCCAAGTTCAGATGTCGATTTTTTTTTTTTTTCAATTTATTTGACAAAATAAAACTTTTACATTGTTGACTCAAAAATTGAAACAAAAATCGCTAGGATTTGTCCGGTGTGCTGTGAGTACGTAATTTAATTCATTATCTATAGGTACTTAAGTATAAAAAGATTATAAAAAAAAGAAGATTAATGTTGGACTACTTAACCAAAAAAGAACAGTGTAATTGTAACATGTAAACATCGACAGACTATATAAAATTCCGTGGACAGGAGGGAGATAGTACAACAGTGAAGCATGCACAATTGGAGTGAATGTGAAGGAAGGCAGACTCGCATCGCGGCACCAGTCCGTTCTTTTATCTATAGGATGCTTAGAAAATGTAATTTAAATTTTTTCTTTAAGTTATGGGCCGTGATGGTATTTTTAAAAGAAGGGTCGTGGTTTAGAAACATTGTTCTATCACTTTAAACAAACAGTGAAATGTAATGACATTTAAAATGGGGTTTAGCGGTAATCAATCGGTGAATCGGTTGGCGAGGGATGTAGCGCTTTCTATCAAGATAATGTTTTGTCGGAAAATTGTTCAAAATTTTTTATATCTTTCCACAGACCTATATCGAGATAGACGGTCAAACGATCCACGGTCAAAGTTTTAATCAATCAATCAATCAATCATTTTATTGCTTTATATAAGTAGGTACAGGTGTTATAAAATGTGTTAGGATCTTATGGGCCCTGAGGGGCATAACAATTTTTGGTAAGAGGGAGACTTATATAATCATACAATTCACTTTCTCAATTCAATTTCAATTCTTCAATTCACTTTTCTTTTATGAAGATTGTCACTTAAATATTCATTAACTGTGTAGTATGCTTTCTTAAATAGTACTTGTTTAAGTTTATTGTTGAATTGTATATCTGTATTAATACTACTTAGTTGTTCTGGTAGTTTATTATATATTTTTATGGCCATGGCGTAAGTGCTTGTTGAGTGTAATTTTATTCGAGATGTAGGTATAACTAACTTGTTTTTATCACGTAAAGTGTAGTTGGGGTTATAATCTATGTGTTTTTTAAATATTTCAGGATGTTTTCTTACAAATTTGCAGATTTCAAGTATGTAGATGCACGGTAAGGTAAGTATTTGGTGTTCTATAAAATATGGTTTGCATGATTCTGTACTTTTGATATTTACTAAAATTCTTATCAATTTTTTCTGCAGTATGAACAGGCTGTGAACATCGGTGCTGTTGCCCCACATTATGATGCCATAGCTGAACCACGCGTATGCATACGCATAATATGTTACTAGGGTTGTTTGTATGTCGGTAGTCTTTTTTATTACTCGAAATGCATAGATAAATTTAGATAATTTGGTTTTTAACTTTTGAATATTTTGCTTCCAATTTATATTAGTATCTATCTCTACACCCAATAATGGAAATACTTGTACTTTTTCTAATTTAATGCCATTTAGGTGGAAGTTTATTAATTGAGGTTCTTTCTGAATAGGCTGAAAGGTCATTACTTTGGTTTTTAATAGGTTAATTTCAAGGTTATGGTCAGTTATCCAGTCTTTTGTTTTGCTTATCACAGAGTTAAACTTTTCAGTTAGATCGCTATTGTTTGGACATGAAATGAGTATGGAGATATCGTCGGCAAATAGTACGCAATGTTCTGTAATGGTCTTTGGCAGGTCATTGATGTAGATAAGAAATAATAAACACCCTATAACACTGCCTTGCGGAATAGATGCGTTTACATTTTTTTGATCGGAGCGAGTTATTTTTATTTCTTTGGTGGTGTGATTATAATGTTGAATTTCTACAAATTGTTGTCTGTTAAGCAAATATGATTTGAACCATTTATGAGCCACCCCACGAATACCTATTCCATATAGTTTTCTTAATAATATGTCAAATTGAACCTTATCATATGCTTTTGACATATCCAATAGTATGCCAACCGGATATTGTTTATTGTTAATTATGTCAATCACTTGTTGAATATATTTATAAATTGCTAAAATCGTTGATCTATTTTTACGAAAGCCATTTTGACTTTCATCGAAAATATTATATTTTTCGCAAAAATTATAGACTCTATCACACATAGCTTTTTCGAGTATTTTGGAGGCTGTGGGTAAAATGGCTATTGGGCGATAATTACTGGGATCTTTTTTGTCCCCTTTCTTGTGAATGGGTTTAATTATAGCCTTTTTCAAAAGATCGGGGAAAGATCCTTCAGAAAAGGATTGATTTATAAGCAAACAAAATGGTACAGCCAACTCAGTTGCACAATATTTAATTAACTTTGGAGGGATTTCGTCTATACCATAACTGTTTTTGTTTTTAAGCTGTTTAATTATTTTGTAAGATTCAGCAATGTCTACGACCTTAGTCAGTTCGTTTGAGACCATTGCCATGAAAACCCGCGTCACTCAGAAACGAAAACGGTTAATTGTGCATTGCTTTCTTGCAAGAACTCATCAATAACATTTACACCTCACCAAAACATCACTAAATCTCGCTCGTGACGTCATCGTAGGTACGAAAAAGTCTACACCCTAGTTTCTCATACAGTTGGAAGCGCTCTTTTCGTCTATTTCGATATAGGTCTGTGTATCTTTCGCAACAAAATCATATTTATATATTATATTTGCTTAATCTTTTAAATAATTATGAAAGGAAAGGCATTAATAAATCAAAATATATATTTTTTAATTTTAAAGATTTATTCGTTTTTTTAAAACGCGAATGAATTATACTGCGACCTAATACTATTATAATTCTAGCGAGTTTATAATTACAAATCTTTTTTTTTCAAGGCGAATGAACTATACTAGAAAATCTCTAGCGAGTTTTTTGCTTACAGCTTCGGGAGAATTCGGGCAACTAACGCCACCTAGTGAACCTAGCGGCAGGAGTGAACTATTTCGTTACATTAATTAATTCATCAAACCCGAACTGGATACAGGTCTCCAGAGAACAATGGAATATCTATTGTGTCTCATAATCCGGTGCCTGAGAGGTTAATGCTATACAGGCTATGAAACTTCAAAAGCTGTGCCTATCACCCAATATCTATAGTATTTGCTTCAACCTATCTTTTAATATTCTTGTGAAAGCTACGACGCCGACGAGTCGTAGCAAGTTCGTAGTAGCGTAGCAGGAGCAGTGCTACGACAATATGCAGAGAAGACAGCTAATGATACGATAGTGAAATATTGATGATAATGATTTTTACGATAATATAATAATGACAGAAAGTGCTACGATGATAAAATATTAAGTGGCGTATAAGAATAATAGCTTCATAAACTGCTACTTACAAAAACGGAGAAACATTTATAAAACATTCAAAGCTTTTTTATAGACCAATATTTTACTTTTATTTCATCAAATAAAAATCAGCCTCACAGTTTTTCCGTTCTCTTAAAAACCGACCCAAAAAAGTACCTTGAAGTATTCTTGCGAGAAATAACACACTTGACCTCACTCAACTGAATGGCCTCCATTGAATACCGCTCTCACGCCCGCTATAAATAAATAAGTGTCCAATGCATGAACACTCGGATACCAAAACATACGTATAGTCCAGGGACAATTTATTAGCCCTAGGGGAATGATAAAACCCCGATGTGATCCCAATCATAGACTTGCATCAAACCCAACATCGCTTCATTTCAGAAACTGGATGAAATATAGTCGTAAATATTTCTAGATAGGTTCGGTCTGATCTTGTTATTTATGATGGTATTTCTATTTTGCTCTCTACGTTTTTGTTATTGTACGTACAGTTCAATAGAAGTATGTAACTCACATAATTTAAAAACTTTACCTTTTCCACAGAATCTAAAATAAGTACATATTACGTTAATAATAATATTAACGTACTATACCAGCATTATTTATTTTCTTAAATTTTTTGTTTCCATGCCAACATTTTATGTCTACGGAATAATATGTTTTAAGTCCCTTTTTTATTTTTTCGTCATCGAGATAAGCAAGTTTAATGAATACTAGAAGAATAGAAGATATTTTAACGCGGTTCTTAATTAATCTTTTATATGACTTTATCTTTCGTTTCCGCATTATCAGTTTTCTTTGGGTAAGGCTGAATTGAAAAAGTAGTAACTTTGATTTTTTTTATTAAAATGATAATAAACAATATCATTTTTATTTTTTGAAAGTTACTACTTTTTAAACGAAATCTCTCGTGTGCCACGTAAATATTCCATTGAACACCACCACGACTGAGCATACTACTAACTATTCGTAAGAGTTGACATATTAATAAAATAAATGGAAAAAATTAACTATGGCTTATTCGTAAACAAAATTATGTAACAGTCACATAAGTCGCTGGAACCAACCTGCTTAAGATATATCAAAAGACACTTGTGCCAGGAGGCCCTCTTCCATAACTTATTGACATCTTCTTAGTACACGCTAATTTACAATATCATCAAAGTACATTTTTCGCAATACAAGTAGGTATGGGTGTTTTTTGTAAGTAAATATTTAGCTGTTTATGTGTGTGTTTGTTTGTGTGTGTGTGTGTCTTTTTCACTGCAATAACTGTTCTATGTCATCGTAGGATTTAGCTAAAAGCCAACATAATAGATCTTCTTTGCGTTTCCGTTGAATAAATGATTCGTCGACGTCATGACACCCATTGCTGGGTATAGGCCTACTGCAATGTTTTTTTACGACTTATTTCATTGTTATTAATAAAGAATTGATAACAATGAAATAATAGTACCTAAGCTGACTCTGTACGTACATGAATCATAAAAAATATTGTTACATATAGTAGGCAGAATACGAACAAGAACACTCACTCGGGTAAACATTTAGGATATTTCTGGAAGAAAAAAGCATAATTCTGACTGACGCACCAAAACGAATCCATGCTTTGACCCTAATCCCCGAAACCGAGACAAAATCACGGCCGATACTATAGTTACTATTATAAAGGTAGTCAACTATGTGTTTCCGCAAAAGAAAACAAAACTTCTAGACATAATAGACTGAGTAGGTTTTCTTTGATTTCCATTGATTATTTAAGCAAATATAGAAAAATAAATTGCTGCGCGCTTATCGAAAAGTAGGAATACTTTTTAATGCAGATAAGTTTCTTATTTCTATGAAGAATATGCATCAAAATCAAGCTGTGAGAGGCTGCTATTAAGGCGCTCTACGACTGAAGCAAGAAGGCAATCAGAAAAAGACGCGCGCGGGAGCGAGACCGATGTTGCAGATTAGGCGAAAAAATCACGAATTCACTTCGTAGTAAATAACTATAGCGATTTAAAGAGAAATGAAACTATACGATGCTAAATATTATTGTCTACTAATTAAACCAATTGCCAATTACCCCATTTGAAAATTATCTTAAAACTTAAAAATTCGTATTTTTATGTGGTCTTTTCGAAAAGAAAGTCTCGAGGCAAAATTATAAAATCGTCTTTCTGAAACTTTACCAATTGGTATGCAGAAATATATTTAATAATATAACCAGATTTGTAACATCTCAATATAACCGTCCTATAGTTTTATAACAAAAAGTAGGTACTGTTTCCGTATAGCGTCTTAAACATAATACACTACACACATTAATATTCAACTCTCTGAAATTAGCTCGTCATCTTTTAATCAACCAGAAGATACTCGTAACAATAGCTAATTTTAATACTAAGGTAAAAAGCGTCAAATAATTTCAACATATAGATATTTTTTGCATTTTACAATGCTATTTTCTTGTTTAAAATTTATCACATAAAGATTTGCATTTAACTGCCTCTGTGGTCTACTGGTAGTACCCATCGGTGTCAGATCCAGAGGTCCCGAGTTTGATTCCCAG
The DNA here is from genome assembly GCA_910589605.1 of Chrysoteuchia culmella. NCBI lineage: Eukaryota > Metazoa > Arthropoda > Insecta > Lepidoptera > Crambidae > Chrysoteuchia > Chrysoteuchia culmella. The sequence continues at coordinate 8,949,266 of OU342654.1, read as the reverse complement.
TGGGGTTTAGATGGTTGTTGGACCTCGTTATTAGTCCCACGGACAAGCTACAACCATCTTAACTAATAATAATAGTAATAATAATTAATACTTTATTGCACACTTAAAGAACATTTTACACAGGACAATTAACAAATAGAGAATAAACGAAGAAGAAAAGGGCGGCCTTTATGCTACATAGCAATATCTTCCAGGCAACCTTGGGGGAAAGAAAAAATAAAAATAAAAAACTAAATCTGTCGATTTAGGGCACCATTTTTCAGCGTTGTTGTGTGATAGCTAGTTATTCCGAGAGAAGTAAGATTCCATCTTCAGGTTTTATATCAGGTATGATGACGACGTATCACCGTTGTGTCGGTAAAAACTTATTTATACACTTTTACGAAGATAAAGAGGTAATGTATAACAAGTGTAACCACATCAGTAGGAGTACGGAGAAGCTATTTTCTATTAAACGCTTAGGGCAACAAGTTTTATTTTTTAATCATAACAGTAAAGAACTCGTAATTGCTTTTGTTTGCAACAGTAACATGAGATTAGCTCGTTCCAGTTTCAATTTAATGTTTCCTGAGGAAATTTCAGATGATCGGTCGCCACAATGTGTCAACGTTTTTTTTTTTACTTTTATGATTTTCCACAAACTGGATTAAGTTAAAAATACGACGGAATGTTTGTCACTTTATCTTTATTTTAAATATATTAATCTCAAGCATTAAAATAAAAAATGGGAAATCAGTTTAAGTGAGGTAAGTGCGTATCGGCATATCTGTGTCGGCGCCGACACCGATCTCGTGGCAAGTAAAATTTATGAAATATATACCTGCCTTTCACATTATCCGATCCGATATTGGATATCAGAGCTGACTCCGATATGACATCGAGGTATCGGACGATAATGTTTGGCTTAATTTTTGTTTTCCTATTTTAACACTTTTTTTTTTATTTCTGTGCTTATAATTCTAGTTTTATATCTTAGTAGAAAACGAAAAATATGTCGCGTAATTCCGCAAGAAAAAATGCAGATGCAGCCCAGTGACACACCTTGCACCTTCACCGACTACTCTACACGTGTTTCACCCACACACGGAGCATCCTCAGGAGTTGATTGGCACGGTCTAACTAATTACGCGACATATTTTTCGTTTTCTACTAAGATATGGATTTCCGCCAAGTAATGCCTGATTCTATCAAATACTAGTTTTATATGTTACCTAAATATAATAACTAGATCTAACCTTTTCTAAGATATATATTTTCTGGTTTAAAATTCAGCACTCAATACTTTTCATCCATTTTTAAATATTCCATTAAAAACACCAATCTGCGAGTCACTTAAAATCAATTGAGTGTTCCATGTCCATTTACACCATGCCGGAGGTCCGGCCCAGCGACCCGACCGGTCCGGAAATAAACCTGACCGCGATCCATCAGCCGGATATGGATGACATACTTTGTGCCGGGTAATGATGTTGAAAATATTTCGTAAAGTGTTTACATTCTTAATACCATCAAATTAATGCGTGGTAGGTAGCTTGGGGTCACCAAAAATGTAGGTACTATCTAAACTTGCACTCTTTAACACCGTTAATGCGGGTTTCATTGTGCCAGGGTGGTGGGACAAGTCCATTCTCTTCATCCATCCATAAGGAAGGACTCTCTCTCATCAGTGGAGACATTATGACTGATTTGATTGTTACATGTCCATTTGCACCGTCTCAGCGGCTGGAGGTCCGGCCCGGCTACCCGGCCGGTCCGGAAATAAACCTGACCGCGATCTGTCTGCCGGATTCTGATAACATACTTTGTCCCGGGTAATGACATTGAAGATTATTTCATGGAGAGTAAAGACACAGCGTAAGGAACAACAGTGGGACAACCCTCTTGAAATCTCGCGCAATGCCACTTTGACAAGACTTCTTAGTATTTGACAGGACATTGTCATTGTCCCACTGGAATAGCAAAGTATGTGCGAGGTTTATGTTGTATTTAAAGCAGATTGGTTGTGCAGAGGTTGTAGTGGTTAACAAACTTTCGCAATGAGGTATCGCATTTTTTTAATCATTTTTCATTCGATGTTAAATTTTCTAGTCCCCTTGGTTTAGTTTTTGTTGATGACGAAGACGATGCAGGCTGTGGTTCCAGAATATAATCACTATAAAAAACACTAATATTTTGCAGAAAAGGAAATTAGTAATTATAACAAATATCGTGCAATAGCATAATAAAAAGCATGGAACTGGAGGTTATTGCAAACATTACTTTTTATTTATGTGATAAAGTGAATAAACTCACCTCACGTGAGTGTTACGAGTATTGAGGTACGGTCAACAGCACGTACAGCTTTACATTTGCACTACGAAAACCGCCGCTTTACGAGCGAGACGTAAGGGCGCTCTCAAGGTCAAAGTGTAAGGCCGTAAGCTGCTGTTGACTGTACCTATTATTGTACTATGACGTATAAGTGGTAAAAGCCACAAATAATAACACTATTATTTGTGTGTGATAAAATACACGAAAATATGATTTTCCAAACTATTGAAAATTTATGTAAAATCAATTACTAAGATACTTACCTACATTTTTAAAGAAACAGGTTTAGAACGGTTCAGTCTGTTACGATAATAACTTTAATTGGCGATCTGCATCTATCTTGGTACATTTAATAATTTTAATGGTATTTGAGTTCGTGAATATGGACCGTGGTCTGATTTTATTTTATTTTTTATCTTATTAGTGCAGTACATAGAGTTTGTTCTATGTACTGCAGACAATAGATAAATGTTTATAAATATGATCTTCGCTATTAATCAAATTGTGAAGAATTGAATACTTTGATATTATCTAGGTAGGTATATAAAAATAGTCTTCTCAAGATAAAGAACATCAAACACTAAAATTAGCTTTTAGTCACCCAAAAGCTTTTACTACAATATCCGCAGACCACCACCAATAACTATTTAAAAATAATCTTTGAAAGAATAACTGATTTTACCCCAAACATTGAATTGGTAGTTGTACAATTTTATCACAATAATATTTCTTTATAATTGAGGTTCTATTTTGTCTTATCTAAACGTTTCAAACTGTAATCAAACCATTTTAAATTCTGGCTGAGCTTTAGATTTAGACGTTGGTTAATCCATGTTTTCTGCAATCCCTTTGGCCGAATTCAATCAAATTTCAATTTGCTGTTAAATCAATTTGGTTTAATGAAATAGTGCGATTTCTCGAGGGACGAAATGGGAATCCATTTGTAGAAGCGTGTGGAGCTGGCCAGATTTATTTTTACATTATGAGGTAGGTACAGATACGGCTATTATAAAAGCCCTTATCAACAATTATACAATTGACAACTTTTGTGGCGTAGGGCAGTAATTTATTTTTACTGATTTATTTGCAGTCAGGCTACAATGCCCCACCTTAAGAACTTAACATACATAAAATAGATAACAACGAAGAGATATAAACGAATTTAAAGTTATATCTGCATTCTCTCTTTCTTCTCAAGACTAAGCTTTTTTTCTATAATAGATTAGTATAACTCGAAAACAGAGAAATTGCCAAAAGTTTACATAAAAGAACATACTAGAGGTGTATGCTGCCTTTATTTGCACCTGTGTCGGTTGTAAATATTATACGAGGCACACACGTACATACACGTACAAAAGTATTTTACATATCCATCTATCCCCGTAACGGTCACAAAAAGGACAATCTGATTTTAAACGGCTATTTGTTTTACATTACGTTACGCGAGCCGGCATCGCACCAGTAGCAAAATTACACGTACACGATCCTCCAATAGCAAATATTTTTATTGTGAATTCAGATGGGGGTAAATTGAGCCTGTTCGTTTTCAGGCAAATGTAACGCTCGTGATTTTTTAGCACCGCAAGGATATGAGAAAACACGCCGACGAAGTCGAATAGAAGTGTCGGTGCGCATTACGTGAAACAAATGATGTGTCAGATTCAATGTTAGGGTGTCAGATAAAATGCTTTTATGCCATCATTTCGTACTACCGTTTGGGAAGTTGTGCGTTATCATTTATTTTAAATGAAGGCTGTATCTTTTTGTGATGTTTTTGGAATCTCATGAGGCTGACTTGAAGATGTTGAAAAAACTTTCTTGGAAATAAATAGGTAAGTATTTTTTTTTACAATCACACCAATTATCTAGCCCACGTAAAGTTTCATGAACTTGTGTTATGGTTACTAGATAACGGATAAACATACCTATATTCTTTTTTTTGTTGTAAATACATACATAATGTACATATTAAACACCCAGACCAAGACAAATAGACATATGGTAAATTTTAAATAGAAAAATATTGGAAAAAATTAACTCGGCCACAAGTGAATTCTCAGGCTGGAATCGAACCAGCGACCTTTGGAAATCCGGTCCATTGCTCTTTCGTCCAATTTACCATAAGTATAAAAATAGCATTGAAATATGCAAAAATTACAAAATCATAAAAAAAAAATAAAAAAAAATAAAAAACAAACAAATAGACATGTTCATGTACACAAATATTCGTCTTGTCCGGGGATCAAACCCGGGACCTCCGGCGCAGAGGCGGGTATAGCACCCCTGCGCCAAACAGGTCGTCGAAGGTCGGAGTATGTCTGAATGCATGATAAGGTAAATGATGGTGTACAGCCAATTTAATAGTATAACGTTTGTGTCTGTCTGATATCTTATTATAGACAAGCTACGACAAAATATTTCGTCTTCTATTGTGAAAATATTGTATTTCTATATACCTACCTATATAACAATCAAGGTATTCAAACGAACACAGCAAAGTCCAAAAGGAATAACATAAATTACAGTAATTGTGTGGTGGCTAAAAAAAATCCATTAGGAAATGTTACTTCTCCGAATTCACTCTAATTACTGACTACAAATCATTTACTTCAATTTCCTTTTACACTAAAAGCTACTAGTGTTAACCACTGCCAGACATGTCAATGGGTATAGTTTCTTTAGAATTTTACTTCGATATTGAAAAAAAGCGTACACACACTTTTTTTGGAACTCGACAAAGGGTAATTGAAATGTTCTGATATTGACACGAAGTCAAAGCATAAAATAAAACAAAAAGGAATTTTCATTCGTAGCTAGCTAGCTTGGATAACCAAAGGCAGCGAGTTGGTTCGAGTTCCGTTCTAAAGAATCGGAGCAGGTGAAAATAAGTTTTTTTTAACTAGAGTACAAATTTGTCTTAGAAAATTAAAATGGATTTCGTTAAAAACGTAGTATTACTCATATTTTTCTCAATTATGCTTGGAAATATGAGCATTATTTTGACTACCTTCTTCGAGATAAATCAATATTGCTGTACTGGCCACATGCGAGCAGCGGCCGGCAAAAGAAATCCATATCTGTCGTGTTTAGCGGCCAAATAAATTACATAGTAAACTCATATCTGTCGTGTAATTTAAAAACGGAACGATCTTTTACTCAGAAATATGGCAACCAAGGAGGTAACTTATCAAAGGTTTTATTTAAATTGCCATCTGGCTTGTAAATAGAAACGTTAAAAAAAACAACAAATGAACACTTTAACGCGGGAAAAAATATTGTTGTTCGTTGTTCGTGATTGATTTTGAAAAGTTCTGCCTAGATACTAAGTAGGTAGGTACTTAGTTTTAATTTCCGCGCATTATTTGAGAAAAGTACTTTACAAGCCTTGGCCACAACTAGGCATTGATGGACTTACGTATGCGTGCCTCGTTTGCTGGCCGCTGCAGTAATGTACTATTCATACTGTCAAAGTATTTAGTTTTTTATGCTGGTATTCTCTTTTGCTATTGCGCTCAGCTGAATGTATACAAGAGTAAAAATGTACTCTTACCTTATAAAATTAAAATAGGATGCGTTAAAAACGTATGTACTTATATTATAAACTAGCTTCCGCCCGCGGTTTCACACGCGTGGTTCCCGTTCCAGTGGGAATATCGGGATAAAAAATACCTTTGTTAGGTACTCCCCGTCGTTTCAACTAACTCTATGCCAAAACCCAAGTAGACTGGTTGCTTAGTTAGGGCATGAAGTCTTTCTTTTACCAAAGTCAAAGTCAAAGTAAATGATTTTTATTCAAATAGACTTATAGATAAGTACTTTCGAATATTCCAAAATTTTTTTTTGCCTACCAGCCATTCAGGACATCTTTTAACTGATAAGAAGAACGGCCGCAAGAAACTTATCAGCCTTAACAGAAACAACAACATTTACAATGGAACATGTTGTTGCCAAACACAAATCTACAATCTTGAAATATATTTTATAAAAGAGGAAAATTTTCTTCAAACAAAGACACTTTCGCATTTATAACATTATTAAGAATTAGGGTGTAAAAGTATGTCAGTTTGTTTGTTTGTACCTCTTTTATGCAAAAACTTCTGGATGAAATTTGATATGTAAGGACTTTAAGTAGTGGACTAACACAGGCTACTTTTTATACCAATATTCCAGAGGAACCACGCGGGTGAAACCGCAAGCGTCCGCTAGTTACTAATTTTATTATGATCATACTGATATAGTACCTTAGTTATATTTTATGCAGGTATCCTGTTTTGCTATTGCGCTCAGCTGAGCGTAAGCAAGAAGACGCTCGAATCATTATGTATGCATTGGCTATTTCAGTGCGTGCCGAGGCATAAAAGATTTGATAGTTGGTAAGCTTCAGGATGTATTTTATTCAGAAAGTTAAAATTGTTTCATATCAAAACGTGAACGTAGGAAAACTAGTTTGTCGAGTTCGATTCAGTGGGTTTTTCATGTTTGACTATGTTGCATGTTTGGCTTTACCTTTTTTTATTTATTGTAATGTCGGCTCTTGTATAAGGCAGTATGTCTGCAGACTTCGGTCATTTTAAAATTTCCTTTCATTAAGATATATATATATATATATATATATATATATATATATATATATATATATATATAAATATATAGTAGGTGAGGTGGATAGGTAGGTACGATGGGTGAGAGCTAGTAGAAAAAAAATGTAAAGGAAAAGAAATGCTTAATTCGGTGAAAGACTGTATTTAAATGTTTTATTGTGGTGGCCGAAACGGCTCTTCGAACCTTGTTAACTTTACAGGTTTTCATTGTTCAGAGGTAGCATCAGCCTTGGCTTTTAATTTTGGCCATAGTACACAAGGAATATTATCTTCACTGATTTACGTTTTTAATTCAGTGCGAACGCACGTAACGCCCCATCTGTCAGATCGACAGTGACAGGTATGACACTGACAGGAGATTGTCAGATGGTCTGCGATTGATATATGACAGAAGGTCCTTGCTTTTTAAGGTTACTTTAATTATAGAATTTTATTGATACACAATAAAATCATAAACTATATCATAATATATAAAAATTTATGAACGAATAGCTGAAGCCGCAGGTTAGTGTCAGTGCACTTCACATCAGAATTTCATAATCAGTGTCCCTACTTGATCTTACCATTATACTTGCCTAATCCACCTAAATTATCAAGTTAAGCCTTGTAATTGATACAAAGGGACCCCCTAAGGGTGTAACTTTCTCTTTTTATTAGTAAACTTTCATAAATAAGTCACTTCAGGAATGCTTTCATGAGTGCACACCATGTGGCATGGAAGCCCTCATGTAAACATTATTTGGGCTAATCTCTGTAGCCAGAGCTTCCCTGTAATATAAACAGAAAGGCATCATACTGTGGAACATAATTTATTAACAAATTAAACATTTACTTACAAATAAGAAATATTAAAAATAAGTCACAGTATCATAATCGGTATGCAAGTGGCCACTTTAGAGGTCAAGTCTGGGGTATCAACCTTCCCCTTGCTCTGATGCTTTTTAGATGAAATAGGGCCCTTCAGGCTTCGTTGGTAAAGACATTACTGCAAGGCCCCCTTTGTGAGAATTCACCGGTTACAATAATATCTGAAATCAACCCCGATCATAATCCACTCTCGCAGGTGACGAGACGCATACGGCGCCCCTCCGAAACACCACTCCGCCCGCGAAGCAGAAAATTCAGTACGCTCGGCGTTAGAGGACAGATCAGGGAAGCCCGGGAGTCGCCTCCGGCTGTTTTACTACCCTGCTAGTATCAAGCAGTGAAAATATAATCAGAGGATCACACATAGAGCGGTGACCCCATTCCTCTATTAAATTAACCCAAAAAACTAACATTTAGTTTTATAATTAAATATATCCATATCAACAACCACCATTCCTTCACATCAGCAAGCTTAGGAGTTCACCCATAGTGTAGCATCATCATCAATTTCTCATCACATTCAATTAAGTTCCATTTCTGATATCCTTGGGCAGGCATTCATGAACCTTCAAATTTATTTAAGATATCACTAAAACAGTAACTTTTAATTAATTGTTTTAACCGTGTACCTATTTTTTATGTTTTTTATGTGTGGATTACAGGACACCTTTTTAGTTTTGGTTTGTATAGAGTCAGGATAATAATAAAGATCAATTTACTTGTCACTGGATAATGTTTTGTCTCATTTCCCCGTTGTTGTCCTAGCCGAAAAAGGTAAGTCTAAAGTAAGTTCCTATTATTATTGAAAATTGGAAAACCACATTACATTTGGCGCCTGAACAGGTTATGGAATGTCCTGATACAGCAAAGCATTTTGTGTTGGTCAATTAGCTCAACAGAAACCCAGGGATATCAGGAATGTTTTATTGACTTTTCAAATTAATTGCATATAAAATTGGAAAAATCTTGTTTAATTTACAGTTAGAAACTAATGTCCACATCTTAAGTTAAATATTTTGTTAGTAAAACATAATTTCTTTATAATTAAGACCTATCAAAGTTGCCTTATTGTTTTTGTGAGCCTGAATGATATCAGCTTAATTGAATGCACATTTTTCTTTTGTTTTTGCATATAGCATCACTTCAGTTGCATTTTTGGGGCTTATTTACATGACTATACTGGGAAATTGCTACAGATAGTAAAGATAATACTTTTGGACAAGAAACTATAATTTTTAAACAATGTTTTGGCTTAGTTTCACACAAAATTAGTTACACTTGCATTGCACACATAAAAGTCTATTGCTACTACTGTATTATAGCCCTGAATCTCTCAAATAACATTATAAAAGCCTTGTATTTGCTAAAAATTCTCCTTAGAAACATCAATTTGACTGCTGTTATAGTGCTAGTGACTTGCAACATAAATTTCTCATTGAATTGGGACACAAGTGAGGGAGCCTTGAATATCCCAAAATTAATCAATTAAGCTTTATCATTGTGCTAGAACTTGAAATTGCAAACACTGCCAACTCTAGTTTCACTACAAAAGCAATAACAAGTGGTACATACTTACAACATTATATATAACATTATATAATTATTTGAGAAATTCAGGAGTGAAGGCCTTGTGTCTCTCAAAATTTATCAAAAAAAGCTTATCATCTTGCTAAACTCTCCACATTCTAAGCTTCACTTGTACTGCAAAATAATACTTTCATACAGCATAACATAGTTTTGAAAATAGGCACTTGTTTGTTTTATGAGCATCAATTTCATGCTGGAAAAAAAAGAATACTCTCACACACACCACTTTCACTGATCTCTGAAAAAGATAAAATACTATTTAGAGATTGGTTATTGCATAATACTGAAACAAAAGTTACATTGGAATTAGCCTGAAAACCTTTGTTTCCAGACTGGTTTTATGTGCTTTTGATTATATTTATTATACACTTGGGTTTTGGGTTAAATTATTAAGGTACTTGTTCTTGATTTAATTTACTACCTACTTTACATAAAGGTTTTAAAAGTTATTGCTACATAAGATTGTTTATAATCTTAGCAAGTTACCTATTTAAACTAATCTATCTTCCCCTCTGCTTTATAACAAGATGGAGGAGGAAAGACCAATCAATTTTCTATTACTGAGGAAGGATGAGTTAGAATATGAAGCTAGGATCCGGGGTGCGGAACCGGCTAGTAAAGTTATTGATCTCCGTGCCCAAGTGAGAAAGCTAAGCAAGGAGCTGCCGTCAGATGAGATAGCTGAAGTAGATCTTGATATAGTTTCTGAATTTCATGCAGTTAAAGATAAATTAGCATATTTAAATGATTTAATTGTGGGTGCCGGTAAACCTACATGCACACTCAAGTTGCTCAACAGGGTGGAGGCAGTAGCACACCATCTGTACCATAGGCTCAGGCGCTTAATCCCTACTGAAGAATCTCCTGTCACTACTGAGAACTTAGATAGTTTGCGTGAGAACTTAGACCAAATATTGCACAAGCTTGATAACTTCATGTACAACTTCAAGAGTGGGTTGTCACAGAGGCGACACTCTAATTCTATTCCACCACCAATACCAGCAGAGGACATGGCCATAGGTACAGACAGTGTCACACCTCCAACAGTCAGCCCTGCCAAAGAGATTACATATTATAATAACGGTTCTGGTTCAGCTATCCATAAACTTGGCATCACTTATAATGGAACAACTTGTGTGAAGGCTTTCTTGCAAAGATTAGATGAGCTATGTCGGTCGCGCGGTATCACCGATAGTAGACTATTCAATTCTGCCGCTGAACTTTTTACTGATGAAGCACTGAGTTGGTATCGTGGTATACTCAATGAGGTGAACGATTGGGCACAATTAAAAGACTTATTACTTGTAGAGTATCTGCCGAGTGATTATGATCAGAAATTAATGCAGGAGCTCTTGTCCCGCACCCAGGGTCCTGATGAGAGCATAGTTAATTATTTAAGTATTATGAAAAATTACTTTATACGCCTATCTACACCGTTATCTGATAAGGTAATGTTAGATATTGTTATGTTAAACATTCAACCGTACTATTCTACACAGCTTGCACTGGAAAAAACAGACACTTGGGCCGAATTGAAACGCAAATGCAAGCTTGTTGAGGTGGCTAATGATCGCGCACGCAGGTTTACAAATCCTCCAGTAGTTAGTTCTTCTTCTGTGGCTCCTGACCTAGGTTACAAGCCCAAGAGTAGCCGCCCTGCTCCCAAGGTAGCTGCGGTTGAAGCCCCTGAGATCCCCAGTAGTTTTTGCGTGCGTTGCCGGGTGAAGGGCCACAGTTTGAAAAGTTGTACTGCTCCTTTTGTGGTGATATGCTATCGATGCGGTGAAAAGGATGTCACGGCCCGGACTTGTCCTAAATGCCGTCCTGCCGGGAATACTCCCGCTAGGGCCGCAACGATCCCAAAAAACGTAAGCTCGTGAGTCGGTGGTTTAAAACTTCGTCGGAGGAGTGGGCCGAGTGGCTTAATTTTGTAAGAAAATTTCATAAAAATAACTTGTTAGCGAAGATGGCTGCTGAAAAAGTTGTGAATAAAGATGGCTCCATATCAATGCCTGCGTTGTCACATGCTTTTTCAACAGGTAATGCTTCCGGTTCCGGTTCCCCGACTCACGTATGCCAAATATTTAGGGATACCCGTCCCTATCTAAAAATAAGTATATACGGCGTAATATTTAGAGGTCTGCTAGATTCAGGCTCGGAAATTTCTATTATTGGTGGAAAGGCTTTTAAAAAGTATTTTTGTGATTTTTGCACTATGCATAAATCAACCGATTTAAATATAATAAGTACTGCTAACGGTTCTGCCTCACCTGTCACCGGATACGTATTTCTACCGGTAACAGTAGACGGGCGAACCGCTATTATAAAATTTTACGTAGTTCCTGGAGTCTCCACTGAGTTATTGTTGGGTATAAATTTTTGGAAAGAATTTGAAATAGCACCCGATGTTCTGTCATTATTGAAGAGTAGAGAATTCTTACCGTCTAATCAGTATGTTAGCGCTGTAGCGACAACACGTAAATTTTTATGCGATTTTGACTCGCTTTCTGTTGTGGAGCGCAGGCAGGCTGAAGAAATTATCCGCGAGTTTGAGGAAATATCGAACGTTAAGAAAGGGCTAGGTAGGACACATTTAGTTACTCATAAGATCGATACCGGGGATCATCCGCCTATTAAACAACGTTATTACCCTATGTCTCCGGATAGGTTGGCCGAATTAAATAAACACCTAGATCAAATGCTGAAAGACGATGTGGTCGAGCCGAGCAACAGTGCGTGGAACAATCCGGTTACCTTAGTCCAGAAGGCAGATGGAACAACGCGCTTTTGCTTGGACAGCCGTAAGCTGAATGCAGTCTCTAAACATGATGCTTACCCGTTGCCCTATATAAGTAGTATACTGGACCAGTTGAGTAACGCGAAATACATCTCCACGGTTGATATTTTCTCATCATTCTGGCAAATAAAAATTGATGACCTTGAAAGTCGCGAGAAAACCGCGTTTACCATACCCTCCCGCGGCCTCTACCATTTTAAAGTCATGTGCTTTGGGTTAACTTCGGCTCCGGCTACTCAGCAAAGACTTATGGATCGCCTGTTTGGCCCCGAGTTCGGGAACCGGGTGTACTGTTTCATGGATGATATCGTCTTAATTTCCGAGACCTTTGCCGAGCATTTAGAGCTGCTACATAAAGTATATGAGAAGTTACAGCAGGCCAACTTAACGGTTAACCTAGAGAAATGCCAATTTTTTAGGAAACAACTTAAATATTTAGGACACATTGTTGATGAATTTGGGTTGCGCACCGATCCTGAAAAGGTGAGGGCTATTGTCGATTTTCCTACCCCGACGTGCAGAAAGGACGTTAAGCGCTTTCTGGGTACGGCATCATACTATAGGCGATTCATTAGGAACTTTAGCAACCGGGCGTCGCCTTTAAACGCTCTTACTTCGACTAGAAAGGGGGCTCCTCCGTTCAGCTGGTCACCGGAGGCCGATCGTGCGTTCATAGACCTAAAAGAAGCTCTCACCAAAGCTCCAGTCCTATCGTGTCCCGATTTCACCAAGGAATTTTCCGTTCACTGTGACGCTTCCGACTTCGGAATAGGGGGGACACTTATACAGCTGAACGACGAGGGCGAAGAGCATCCGATCGCGTATTTCAGCAGATCTCTGACATCTGCGGAACGTAACTACTCTGCTACAGAGCGCGAGGCGTTGGCGGTGGTGCAAACGGTTGAACATTTCCGTCCCTATTTAGAAAGCGACAGACCGTTCCGTATAATTACCGATCATGCTAGTTTGAAATGGTTTCTGAACCTCAAGAATCCAACCGGTCGCTTGGCGCGTTGGGGTTGTAGATTGTCTCCATATAACTTTACCATTGAACATCGTAGTGGTGCTCAAAATATTGTACCGGACGCCCTATCTCGGTCTGTGCCTGTTGCGTCCATTGATATATCAAAAATACAAGACCCTTGGTACATAAATATCATTAAACGCTGTACGGAGAAGCCGCGTGCGTGTCCAAATTTCCAACTCATAGATGGAAGGCTTTACCGTTTTACTAAGTCCAACAATAAACTCAGTGGTGACTTTGAGTGGAAAGAGGTAGTACCTGAAGAACTTAGAGAGGATACCATTCAGGAACATCATTCTAAACCTACCGCGGCTCACCTTGGCGTCGCTAAGACTTACAAACGTCTGAAACTACGTTACTTTTGGCCTGGTATGTACCAGGATACAGTCGATTTTATTAAAAAGTGCTCCATCTGTAACGCTTATAAACATAGCTCCCAGGCAACTCCCGGTTTTATGGGAGAACCGAAAATTTGTTGTCGGCCATTCCAGTGCATCAGTATAGATTTAGTTGGTCCACTGCCCCTGTCCCGGCAGCAAAACACATACTTACTGGTAGTTGTGTGTTGCTTTTCGAAATACGTCTTATTGTTTCCGTTGCGTAGGGCAACCGGAAAAGTCATTGCTCAGCGTCTCGAAGACCACGTATTTTTGATACATGGCATCCCACAAACGATAATCTCGGACAACGGCTCACAGTTTATAAGTCATGAGGTACAAGCTCTTTATGCGAAATACAATATACCGCAAGTGCATTTAGGTCCGGTATATTGTCCTCAAGTAAATACAGTGGAACGTTACAATAGAACCGTGATTACGGCAATATCATCTTTTGTGGAGAACGACCATAGAACTTGGGATTTAACGTTCATAAAATCCAGTTTGCTATGAACACGTCAGTAAACGAGTCAACATCGTTCACACCATTTATGTTAGTCCATGGGAGGGAAGCGGTTGCAGATGGAAACATCTATAATGACTATAAGGATATTAACGAGTTAATCTGTGCTCCTAGGGATGCATACGCTTCCAGATTAGGTTACCTCAAAGATATTTATAAAAATGTAAAAGAATCACTTTTTAAGGCTCATAATCGTAACATAAAATATTATAATAAAAAAAGACGAGACGTTTCTTTCGACGTGGGGGATTACGTTTGGAAACGAACCTATAAGCAGAGCGCTGCAAATAGATATTTTACTGCCAAATTAGCACCTAAATATGAACGTTGTCGAGTAATTCGGAAGCTTTCTCCTCTTGTTTACGAGCTCGAGGACGAAAGAGGGAAATCGATCGGAAAATGGCATATAAAAGATTTCAAAACCGCAGATGCAGCCAAGGATTAGCTATAGTAAACAATTTTGCAGCGCCAGGGCGAGGTCCGTGTAGGTAGCGTTTCATTTGTTTACAAAAATATTATTACTATTTAAATTAAGCATACGTACATACCTAGATAATCATCAAGGTATGCACTAAATAGACGGAATATTTTTTTACTGTCAACACTAATTGTCTTTGGTTTAAAAGACGATATTTTTTTTTCTTTTAAGTGCCACCGTGTGTGGGCGGTGGCAAAGAATACTCACACCGCAGGTCTATGCTTCTTTGCGTGTCGTAAGAGACGACTTACGGAAGCATAGTGCGTTTTGGAAAATTTCTCCCTATTTTATATTTCGGGAAATTTGGGCTGGTCTGCTTGTTTTCTACTATAATAGAGCTCATTAATATAAAAATGTTAAAAGCGACTCGAGCGCCATCTCCCAGGGGAGACATTTACTAAAACGCACTATTATCAGCGCCATCTACCATCTTTGCGGCGTACTAAGCCGTCGTGGCTGTTTACTTTTTAAAATCTTTTGTTTTCGGCTTTGGGTTGCTCCTTTTTCCTTGCGTTGCCTTGGTAAAATATTTGGTTGTTGTTTACACAATTACAACGTGTATACAACAAATGGCCGTCATACAGACGTTCCATTTTGTCAGGGCGCGAGGAGTACCCACTGATATGTCATATTTTACTTTCTATACTATAACTACTGTTAGAAGAGTAGGTATTTTTGTAGAAGTTTTGTTAGGTACTTATCAGTTTTCGTAGTACTTATGTTTATATTTTTTTTTTACCTTTTTTTTATAACACTTCAGGCTGGTCGGCCATAATAACGGCCACATAATATTGTTGTTAGACATTAGGTATTAGCATGGTTTGATAATATCAAATACATATTATGTAACCATCGATTTAATTTCACATTGTAGTATAAAATACGTTAAAGCTGCCTAAGTGGTGCGGCGGAGGGGTGTTTGGACCTTTGGACGAGGCCGTCCAACGAATTCCCTACGTGAATTCTTACGTGGGGGAGGGACTACTGTAATGTCGGCTCTTGTATAAGGCAGTATGTCTGCAGACTTCGGTCATTTTAAAATTTCCTTTCATTAAGATATATATATATATATATATATATATATATATAATATATATAAAGTATATATAAAGTATATAGTAGGTGAGGTGGATAGGTAGGTACGATGGGTGAGAGCTAGTAGAAAAAAAATGTAAAGGAAAAGAGATGCTTAATTCGGTGAAAGACTGTATTACCCTTAATTCGACGCCGTGCAGTATACTTCCCATTGAATGAAAAAAAATATACATAAATAATTGACCATTATTTCTTAGTTTTAGATGCTATAATTGCATCTGAACCTATTTAACTACGTTGTCAAAAATTAGCAAAGCGTGTGCATCGACGGGACGCGAGCAGTCACCAGCGAGATGGCGGAAAGGAATAACACGCTGCGTGGGCTTTCGGTAAATTGCATTTTATTAATTGTGTTATGGCTTATTTTCTAGCAATGTTATTAAAAACTAAAGATAACATTCCCGAAAAGCTTCTCGTATTGTTTTGATTGTCTTACTGAGTTTTATTTAGTTTTAACGACGCCCACAACTTGTATGTCCAGTATACTACACGTCGTCGAATCACTAGTAAAGTAACTGCTAAATACTATGTCCAGTATTCTTCCCGTTGCCGTATTACTAGTATATTAACTTTCGTTGTTTCGCTTGTTAATATTTGTAGGGATCCGTAGATAAAACGTTTTATATCTATTTTTTATAGCCAGTAATCGAGAGGGCACCACTTGGTAGAGTTGGTGTCGCCTGAAAACGCTCTTTCAGATATAGATAGTGGTTCTGAACCTGAAAATTAAGAGGAAATTGCTGATAAAACTGAGGAGTCGTCGTCCTCACCCTGCCCTTCCATCGATTCATACATACAGAACATTAACATTTTAGACAGGTCTGAAAACTATACACAAGACAATATTTCTATTGACACTGATCAAGATAACGTTGGTACTGATACTTTCATCGAGACAGTAAACGAAAATCTTCAAACAGAGGACTGTTCCAGCATCAGTGGGAGCGAGAAACCTCTGTGGCTTAGTGTTAACAAGCACTGGTACCAGACCCAGAGGTCCCGGGTTCGATTCAAAGCGGGGTACATATTATTGTATTCGGTTTAGTTGGTGATCGAACTTATGTTTGTAAGTCCATCTGGCTAGCTATATAGCTAACACCATCTTATCTAAGTCTACCGCTATAAGTAACAACAATGTTTTCAGCATTGTTGTGTTCCAGCAGTTAGAGACAAGATAGCCAGTTCCTCAGAGGTTAAGGATTCCGGGAGAGGTCGCAGATCTTCGGTTCTTCAGCCTTATCAATACTTTACATCAGATATAATGAAGGCTTAGAGTATTCCCGTTGTTCATAAAAAAAGACAGCAACCCTGCCTAAGAAGCCGAAGACAACTTGATCCATAAACCGTTGACTTCTATTATTGTTACCACACCGACTGGTGAAGGCTTTACCAAGTTTGGCTTAGGAATAATAAGGCAAAACAGACTGAAAGATTGCAAGGAACTATGTGACAAATATCTAAAGAAATGAGGCAGAGATTCAACTAGCCGAGTCGTCGACATGTGACATTATTACGTATAATATACGATTATACGACATTATGGATTTTGCAAATTCTGCAATAACAATAAAACGAACGTACGTACATTGTTCCAAATGCAAGCAGAGGTAGTGCTTAGTGGCCAAAAGGAATTGATTTTCTTATTTCCACAATAAGTAAGTAGGGTAGGGCAATAAAAAAATAAGTGACAGTTGGTACTTATATTACTTGTACTATTAAGTATTGTGTGCTTATATAGATTAAGCTATATTGATATTTAAAAAAAACGGGAAGACTAATTATTTTTTAATAAAGAAAAATGGTAATTATTATGAAGATTTTATACGTACTTAATTATTATGTTCAAAACATAAGTGAGTTTTTCGTACTTATAAGTTTTTGGAGTTTGTACTAGTGTTTTAAGCATAAGAAATGTGACTATGAGACTGATTAGCTTTAATATAATTACTATTTTTCTACGGAATCACTTGTTTCTTTTATTCTTTCTCTTTGACAATGGGAAGTATACTGCACGCGGTTGGATTGGATTAGATTCTTATGAACTTGATAATGTCCAGTATAGTGGACGTATGTTTTTCAGGAACCTGAAATGTGTAGATTTTTTCAGCTATTTTTTCGCGGGCTCTCTACAAGCTAAGAATCGAAATGTATAACAATTTTACAAATTTTATTTAAATAAAAATCCGTCGAATGAAGGGTTAAATGTTTTATTGTGGTGGCCGAAACGGCTCTTCGAACCTTGTTAACTTTACAGGTTTTCATTGTTCAGAGGTAGCATCAGCCTTGGCTTTTAATTTTGGCCATAGTACACAAGGAATATTATCTTCACTGATTTACGTTTTTAATTCAGTGCGAACGCACGTAACGCCCCATCTGTCAGATCGACAGTGACAGGTATGACACTGACAGGAGATTGTCAGATGGTCTGCGATTGATATATGACAGAAGGTCCTTGCTTTTTAAGGTTACTTTAATTATAGAATTTTATTGATACACAATAAAATCATAAACTATATCATAATATATAAAAATTAATGAACGAATAGCTGAAGCCGCAGGTTAGTGTCAGTGCACTTCACATCAGAATTTCATAATCAGTGTCCCTACTTGATCTTACCATTATACTTGCCTAATCCACCTAAATTATCAAGTTAAGCCTTGTAATTGATACAAAGGGACCCCCTAAGGGTGTAACTTTCTCTTTTTATTAGTAAACTTTCATAAATAAGTCACTTCAGGAATGCTTTCATGAGTGCACACCATGTGGCATGGAAGCCCTCATGTAAACATTATTTGGGCTAATCTCTGTAGCCAGAGCTTCCCTGTAATATAAACAGAAAGGCATCATACTGTGGAACATAATTTATTAACAAATTAAACATTTACTTACAAATAAGAAATATTAAAAATAAGTCACAGTATCATAATCGGTATGCAAGTGGCCACTTTAGAGGTCAAGTCTGGGGTATCAACCTTCCCCTTGCTCTGATGCTTTTAGATGAAATAGGGCCCTTCAGGCTTCGTTGGTAAAGACATTACTGCAAGGCCCCCTTTGTGAGAATTCACCGGTTACAATAATATCTGAAATCACCCCCGATCATAATCCACTCTCGCAGGTGACGAGACGCATACGGCGCCCCTCCGAAACACCACTCCGCCCGCGAAGCAGAAAATTCAGTACGCTCGGCGTTAGAGGACAGATCAGGGAAGCCCGGGAGTCGCCTCCGGCTGTTTTACTACCCTGCTAGTATCAAGCAGTGAAAATATAATCAGAGGATCACACATAGAGCGGTGACCCCATTCCTCTATTAAATTAACCCAAAAAACTAACATTTAGTTTTATAATTAAATATATCCATATCAACAACCACCATTCATTCACATCAGCAAGCTTAGGAGTTCACCCATAGTGTAGCATCATCATCAATTTCTCATCACATTCAATTAAGTTCCATTTCTGATATCCTTGGGCAGGCATTCATGAACCTTCAAATTTATTTAAGATATCACTAAAACAGTAACTTTTAATTAATTGTTTTAACCGTGTACCTATTTTTTATGTTTTTTATGTGTGGATTACAGGACACCTTTTTAGTTTTGGTTTGTATAGAGTCAGGATAATAATAAAGATCAATTTACTTGTCACTGGATAATGTTTTGTCTCATTTCCCCGTTGTTGTCCTAGCCGAAAAAGGTAAGTCTAAAGTAAGTTCCTATTATTATTGAAAATTGGAAAACCACATTACATTATTTATAAAATTAAAATGGAAAAAAAACATGGAAAAGCACGAATAAAAAACTACGGAACCCTAATGATTGTGTGACTGTTGGACATTTACTAACAGATAAGTGGTTTAATGAGAATTAACCTAAACTACATATAAATAAATAATAAATAACGGTTTTACAAAGGACAATCCAATGTTTATCCATTGCTTAGTTAAACTTTTATGAATGTCTTCAAATTCAGCCTTATAAACTTAAACTGCTTCTATAAAAACCTACACCATATGTTTTAAGTACCTAGGTAACATTTAAACAAACAATACAGCAAGTACTTATAAATTATACTTAAAGGTAACATAATAAGAAAAATTTGAATAATTTGTCATTTAGATATACCTAAACGGCGAGCTGTAATACAAGACAAAAAGTACTATTAGAGTCATGCAACATAAATTCTGCATTTTGTAATTAATGTTTGGCTAAACAGGGTAGCGCTGTACATGTGAAATACGGATTCAAAACCGGAAAATGTTTGTGCATAAATTATAGCTGTTAGTTTATTAATACCTATCCTTGGCCATGGTAAGTGTGGTTTGGGCGCCTCTGAAGAACTTTAACTGATATTTGGTTGTCGAATCTGCAAAACCAAATTAAGTTTCAATTGCTACCGCTTAAATGGAATAGCTGTGCAGTGTCGTCTTAGAATAGCACTACCGCCTCTCATCCCGTGGGTGTCGTAAAAGGCGACTAAGGGTCTCAGCCTTCAGGAGACGGGCAGCAGCGTCTCCTACAAACTTGGCCATACTGCGATCGCCAACCCGCCTGCCAAGCGTGGCGATTATGGCGAACCCCCCCTTTTTGGGGGAGGCCTATACCCAGCAGTGGGTGTTATATGGCTGAGACGACGATGACGACGACAAAATGCGACAGTGCTCTCTAACGCTAACAAATTTAAGTTTCTTTTTTTACCAACGACGGTATATGCGTTTGGGGTGAGAGGTTGTTTGTTTGTTTGTGCAAACCAATGTTACCATTTCTCTCCAAAACTGCTAGTCCGCTTTTGATGCGGTTTGCAGAGATGTGTTCGGGTTTAATAGGTGCATGTTCTTGGGTGGGTGTTATGGTGACAACTCACCAGGGGGCGCTGCAGTAAACATTTGTTTTGCAAACCATCGTTACCATTTATCTCCAACACTTCTGGTCCGATTTTGATGTGGTTTTCAGTAATGGGTTTGGGTTTGATTTGTAAATGTTCTTATATAAGTGTTATGGTGAAAACTTACCTGGGGGCGCTGCAGTAAACATTTGTTTGAGCAAAACCCAAATTAATTGTCCGATTTTGATGCGGTTTTCAGTAATTTGTTTGGGTTTGATTGGTGAATGTACTTAGATAAGTATTACGGTTACAACTCACCAGGGGTGCTGCAGTAAATATTTGTTTGAGCAAAACCAAAACTACTAGTTTGATTTTGATGCGGTTTTCAGTGATGGGTTTTCTGTAGTAAAATAATAATAAAGAAAAACCTACGACAGTTAAAACGTAATTGGAAAAGGATAAAATAATTAAAAAACCCCCGACTTAATTATCCGTCGGGGGCTGCCATCACTATTATAAATTTCAGCATGAATATAAATAAATCCAAATATTCACTATACTATAAGGTTTTTTCAATCCTCAAAGGAATCGAACTCCTCTGGTGCTACCACTACACAGCAGAGGTGGTTAAATTAGGTTCATGCAAATTATTTTTTTTATAAAAAAAAAACATTTTTTTATCGCTCTCGAATGTCTTTAAGCAGATTATTGATCGACTAATTATTGAAATTAACTATTTTTGCACTAGGTTAGCTTATTTACGAAAGCAACGATAGAGTTTGATCACAAATATGATTTTACACACCCTTCTATTTATTATTTTCCCGACATAGTATTTTCTATATAAAACTAAAACTGTACAGTACAGGCTTTATGACTATCAAACCAAAATTTTCATTTTGTATGCATCGGGTATTCCGAGCGCTGAAACCGACAAAAAGGCTTTAAAGATAAAACTACTAGTGAAAGGGTTCGCAAAGCACACCGCTGTATAGTGCCTGCTTCCTATTCTTTTGTTAGTTTTTTTTATCTGTATAAGAGCTGTTTTTATCTGTATAATATTATTGGTATCACGATAGTATCGTGATACCGATAGTATTATACAGATAAAACAGTTAAATTGAAAAACCGGTCACGAGCGAGTCGGATTCACGCACCAAGGGTTGCGTACCATCATTATATTTTCCCCATACATAGACATAGATCGAGGTCAGGTTACCAAAAGCAAATAAGTATAAAATCACTTTTTTGAAGATTTCTGAAAAAGTTTGCTATTAAGAGACATCGTTTTATTTTTCCTGTAATCTTTACATAATTTTCTATCACACAGAATAATTCAGATTTTATTCAATGTAATAAAGAGATATAGGGGAGGAAATGTATTTATTTTACAATTTACATAAAAAGTCAAAATTTATGCGGATCAAAAAAAATTATTGAGAAGCCTTAGTAGCCCTACTTTGAATTTTTCCCTGTTGCAAAAAAAAACATTCTTATTTCTCTCTAATTTGCAAAATAGTAAGGCAAACATCATCTAAAACTACTCAAATTTTCAAGTTGATAACAATGGTTGTTCTTGATATATCCAGCTGTGACAGACAGACAGACTGAGTTGCATGCACCCTTTTTACCATTTTGGTGAGGAACCCTAAAAATGGTTAATCCGTTACCTAGTATCAACCTAATTATGTGACAAGACAATTAGTGTGATTTTAAGAGTTATTGAAGAAAAAATGGAACCTAGGATATTCGGCTTCGATCGGGACTTTGTAATAATTAGCGTGCCTTTGAATTAGTTCAGTAGGTGGAATTTAATTTCGTTAACCATATACGTGTGTGCCTTGTCCTCCAAATGCTATGGTCATCTTATACTTAGGTACCATATTAAAAAAAAGCTAGTTCTTATCTTAGTAGTTCTTTTTTTTAATGCTACCTGTGGCGAGTTTAAACATTATTTTTTGCCGTTTTCTCATGACAAGTTAACTTTTATTGCGAGGAGTTTACGATAGCCCCAATAATGATTTTATAAACAAAACAAAACTTTTAAGTTACAGTAAGTATACTAGAAACGAAAATGACATCTATGATTCAGATGACATTGATCTTCAGGGCCTACTGTCATCTTTTCATCCATCATGTTTTAAGAACGTTTTGTTTGCGTTTTGTTTTCAATACTCTTCAAATTCGTACCATGCATGACCTCCAACAAAGTATAATTTGGTTATTCCTGCCCATTGTGATATATCTATAGATATGAAATATCTACAAAAAAAAATATTGCCTATCTACACTCGATGATACTTACTTTGTAATGGTGGAATTAACTAATCAGCTACGGAACATTCGCAAAAATAATAACGATATCGAAATACTTATTGTATAAGTTTCTAAATACAACTACCTCAGATCCATATACTTCTATAGTCATTGTTTCTGCCAAAGATCAAGTCAAAGTTGTCAAATTTTGACATACTTCACACTTTGAAGGCTTATTTTAAAAGGGTCGTGGTACGAAATACCATTGGTGTTATTTAAACAGTACTGCACCAAGAGATGGCGATAAGCCCCCATAAAGAAGCATTTTGAATAAAAATATTTGTTGCGTTCATTCAATACTCACACTACTTGCGTAAAATGTTAGAGAGACTTGCAAGGCACTAAAAGACAAAAAAAAACCATAAAGTCACGAAAAACCCATTTTCACGATTCAGAAAATAGTTTCCAAGTCTATGTAATTGCGATTCCCAACGCGAGAGCGTATGGAATCATACAGATATACGGCATTTCGGCTATACGGAGCAATTTACTTGGGATTCGTGAAAGATGATGCGATGTGAAAATATGGCGGCATGTAAGACATTGCCGAATTGTGTTCATTCACCAATAATAGGTAGCTTTCGCAAAATATTGGCAAGGATGACAGGGAGTAACGAATCGAAGAATATCTAATAATAAATACGTATATTTTTGTTGTGACTATAAAAACTTTTGTTGTTCCACAAAGTTACATAAACTGCTTGTCGTTCGTTTTATTATTTAGTAAGTGGCGATTAAGGAAGCCACTATTCAACTACCATCACATAATTATAGGTAATTTAATAGCAACGGCTGTACGGGTCATTTGCAAATATTTACCTTTTAAGATACATTTTAACGATTATTTAAATTAAATCAACCGTAAAGCGGGGTCAGTTAAGACGAAAATAGATATGAAGTCAAAGTACCTATGATTAGATATACAAACACTGATATTATTCTCATTCATGTCATTGAAATAAATATTAGATCACACCAATTATCTAGTTCACGTTAAGTTTCATGAAGAACTTGTGCTATGGATACTAGATAGCGGATAAACATACTAATATACTTTTTTTTGTAAATAGATACTTAATATACATATTAAACACCCAGACCAAGACAAATAGACATGTTCATGCACACTAATATTTGTCTTGTCCGGAGATCGAACCCGGGACCTCTGGCGCAGAAGGCGGGGTTAGTACCCCTGCGCCAAACAGGTCGACATAAATCATAAAAATAAATCTAAAACATGGTTTAAATCGCATCAAGCTAGTTTTGAAACCACATTTATTACCTATTAATGGCCACCCACAGTTTTACTCCTGTGGTTTATGTGTAAAACGCCTGACGATAATGAGGTATATCTCTGTGCCGAATTTCGTGTCATGTCACAACATATTTATATACATCTGTGCTAATCTGGATATTTCTTATGTATGTATGTTTAATGGATGGAGCTATGCAAATATTTCAAATTTAAAATGGATGATTTGATTCATTTTCTAGTAGACTCTGTTAGAAAATGATTTAAAATAAATGTATTAAATATAGTGCTTTAAAGTTAATCAACTAAATATTGCTGCAGGCACAGAAATTGCGAAAACCATCCCAGTACTTGTTAGTACTCATAGGTATATGGATAAAGTATTTAATGGATGGTCGCAAAATTATATTTTACGTGTTCTCGTATCCGAACCGCGTCGTAATACAATAACATTATTTTTTAAATCCGCGTACCTAAATTGACGTTTGTTTTTCGTTTATTTGTTGCGAAAACATCGGTCATGAGATTGACCGTTCGAGGTTCAGCAGATACCAACGTGTATGATTTTTTTAAAATATATTTCGAGGTGGAAATCAACAGTTTGTTCATTGGTGTACAACGACAAATTAAAACATCATTTTAAAATTCACGTTTGATAATCTTACAATACATTAGAAAATATAGTTACAGCCGAATTTATAAAACACTTTATTACACATGAAGACATAATAAATAAAGAAATAAATGAAAATGAATGAAAGAGTCAATTCAGAGTAATTAATCAATTCAGTTATTACATAAGAAATTTAATTACGACTTTCTTTAGTTTTCAATTCTATTTATTTTATAATTAGTAAGTAAAACTTAAATTATCATAAAAATTGCAATAAGTAATCATCACAACAACAATGTTTTCAGTATTGTTGTGTTCCGGCAGTTAGAAATAAGATAGCCAGTTCTTCAGCTGTTAAGGATTTGGGGAGAGGCTTGCTGTCATCTTCAGCCTTATCAATACCACAGAATACTATCAATACTTAACATCAGGTATGATAAAGGCTACGAGCGGTTGATCCGAAATAGCTGTTTTATACATAATACTTATCCGTTTAGCACTATGGTAGTTTCATTTTTCAATTGTGTTGTGTCAGTACCATGGAACAAATCAAACAGATTAACTTTGCAATGTTTACCTAATGTAATGACCATCAAAAAGTATACATATTGTATGCTTCTATAGACAGCTATTTCCGTAGAGCAACGCGCGCATATCCAGTGATAGTTGAATTTTTAATTCAGTAATGCCGAATTAAAATGTAGCTATAATGATAGTATTGAAGTTGTGTGCGTGAATGGAATCAATACTTACTGAACTGGAACTGGAAATGCGCAAATCATTACGGAAAACAGTTTAAAGAAATATTATTTTTACAAAGTGACATTGGCACCTGTCAAATTACTCTACTGAATTGAAAATCCGACTTTAGCTATGATGGAAGTAATAAGTACGTATGTTCTTATTACTTCCATGAGTTCTATATTCATTGGTGATGGTGACAATAATTGACTTGACATTTGATTTGATATTGATTGCTTGTATGATCTTATGTAATTGATGTTAAATAATTGCAAACGAGCGATCTGTCATCTGTCAATTATACTTTTACGTTATGAGGAGGTTTCGAGCTCCGTATAAAGTAACCGTATAAGTTTAAGTATCGCACAAGTTTGGTACAACCAAATATCATAGACAATACATTACGATATACATTTACTTAAACGTTACTTTATACGTTTAATTTATACGAATTCTTAATATTTTATGAATTTTGGAGCAACTGGCCGTAAAGGTCTTCCCATCGTTAATATTACTTAACCACCTATGCAACAAATAAAAACACACTTACTTTACATTATATGTAATTTTATAAGATAAGATTCAAAGTAGAAAATCTACTAGTCTCTAAATTTTTCAAACGGGAAAACACTTTGTTTTGACGAAGAATTGCTGAAGTTTTTATCGGCGGTCATACTCGGCTAACTAATCATAGCTATAAACCGACCTCGTTAGGATGGTAACTCAACAACTGAGGGCCTACTCTCTAAGTCTGTTTGCGTAGTTCCAAGTTACTCTCGGATCGTTTTGAATACAAAGATAAAATTAATAACTAAAACTTTACTTACGCATTAGGAGCAGTGTAAGACACTGCATCTGATGCGCCATAAGAAACTAACCTAATGATTATAACAATTTGTCGAAAACGATCCGAAAGTAACTCGCAAACGGACTTAGTAGGCCCTCTGGAGTGTTTCGGACCGTACATATAAACGTAAATTGGCGGTATTGCCACCCGGTTGGCTTTAATCCTTTATGTAGCCAATCTCTGTGGCTTTGGCGTGAGATTAAAAAAGGCCATTCCAGAGAGCCGAGCAGTTGTATTATGAAAACTGTTTTATTACTGGAGGAGTAGAAGTTAAACGCTGTACATCACTTCAGTAAAGTGCCTTTTTTATAGCAAACAGAAAATATGAAGCACATTTTTAGCATTAGCTTTTATTTAAAGTAACATGCTTGTGTAATTTGAAAGTGTTATTACGAATATACCTAATATTATATTATCAGTTTGTGTTTTTGTTAACTTTTTCATCAGTCGCTTTACACATGGTTAACGAAAACATTACGATAGAACAACCCTGAATTCTATAAGTTTATTCAGCAATTCTAGCAATCCAATATGCTGCAAACTTAAGTTCTTCTTACATGCAATTTTTATTAATAATAATTTCCATGCAAAAGCGATAGGAATGATTAAACGAACAACACTGCGAAACATGATTCCAGTATCAAGAACTTTGTTCACCGAAAATTCGAGAAATAATTACCCAAACAATGACGGGACTATTCAGGTCCATCAATCAACTCCGAACAAGATGATGCATGGGCTATCATATTCGAAGCTGCTGAAGAAGATACGCTCAACAAACAAACTACACTTGTATAACACGAGCACAAAGTTTGGCTTATCAATCTTTGGGCAGACTCGAGGTATAACTGGAACTGACAACAGGGGATAATGCGTAGAGGCACTAACTAATTACAAACTAAGCGGATTTTTGTATCAGAGATCCGCAAAAAATAGTTCGAATTGAAATACCACATTTATGGAGTACTAGCGGCCGTCCGCGGGTTCACCCGCATGGTTCTCGATTCTGTGAGAATTTTGGGATACAAAGTAACCTATGTGTTAGTCCAAGCAATATACTATCTCTGTGCCAAATTTCATCCAAATCCTACTACTTTTTAGCGTGAAAGAGTAACAAACAAACAGACTGGCATACTTTCGTATTTATAATATTACTCGATTATAACTTGACCAACTCCTTTTACACGGTAAACTTCAATTGTCACATGAAGGTATAAATAAGTACTTGAAAACGCTCGACAACTTTTTCTTTGTTGACTTGCAAATATACTGGGGATTTGACAGATAATCACTTTGAATTACCTTTGTAAAAGACAGTGAAGGGATTTCTCAATAATCAGATTTATTGATGAATTGTCCAAAGAATTCAATAATCAACAATGATGTCAATAGCAATAAAGTTTTATTTCATTATGTAAAATGTCTAATTTTATAGTGATTATTATTGACATGACAACCTTAAGGGCATTTTTATGACATATACTATAACTGTATGACATGTTTTTAAATAAAAAAAATAATAATGACAACAGATTGTGTAGCATGTTAAATTATTTTTCAGACATTCATAAATACTATAAATAATTCATTTTTTTTCAATATTTTGAGAGCTTTGTAAATGAATTGCCTTGTATACCATTTTTCATTATAAAGTTAATAAATAATTCAATTAATAACTGTAAATCACGCATAGTTTTACAAAAAAATATTATTCTCTAATAACTTTACGGCACTTTAATAATAATAATAATATCATCTGGCTAGTAAAATTAACATCAAAATTGAGATAAAAATGAGATATTTTATCGGATCTTTATTCTTTTTGCTGTTTGGTAAAACGAGCTTTTAGCTCAAAGTAAATCATATGAGATGTTTTTGTTTTATTATCAAAAAGAAGTTGATTCAGATCGTAACTCACTCCATTAAGCTAATAGCCGCCCAGTGAGACGGCAAACGGAGATTAAGCTATGCTCAGTCATCGCTTTCGTTACGCTATTAATTGATAAGTAGAGCTGAATAGGAGAGCTTTAAAGGCGCTTTTTAAGTTGATTGGTTTTAAATCTGTAGCAGAAAGGGTTCGCTGTTTTGATATAAATAAAACGGATTATTTTAACAGACCCGCTTCAACTAATTAGTTAGAGTGGAGGCTTTAGCAGACGTAGATTAAGAATAACTGCGGCTTTTATAAAGCTCTTAGTTTTTAACCTTTTTTTATTGTTTCTTTGAGTATAATTTTGAAATTGAGATAAGTTTGCTGAAGTTCGGTAAACTGACAGTTTCCTAAGACTATCCTTTGGGAGTAAAAGGAAAGGATCATACAATTATGACAATTCATAAGCGCTAAGTAGTTAAGCCTATTTTAATATTTATCTCTAATTAATATTTTATAACGACCTGTTTGGCGCAGGGGTACTAAGCCCGCCTACTGCGCCAGAGGTCCCGGGTTCGATCCCCGGACAAGACAAATATTTGTGTGCATGAACATGTCTTTGTCTTGGTCTGGGTATTTAATATGTATATTTAGTATGTATTTACAAAAAAAAAGTACATAAGTATGTTTACCCGTTATGGATACTAATCCATAACACAAGTTCTTCATGAAACTTAACGTGGGCTAGATAATTGGTGTGTTGTATGCAATTATAAAAATAAAAATAAACTATTTTCTAAATTTATTTATTTGGACATTTATGTTTTCAAATATTATGTCCATTGATAGGTTTACTATCTTTACTGCAAAGCTAATAGCCGACACATTTTATAATTTTATAACATTCCTAGTTCAACGTGGAATAAAATATATCCTGCAATTCTTAAAGTATATAGGCGTAATATAATCCTACGAGTTCTATATTATAAAACATATAATACAGGCTCTTGACTCGCTTTATATTATTATGATGAAAATATTTGCTCCACTAAAACGTCGGAGAAAGCGTAAACAAAGCTTTTAACAATAAAAAGCTGATCCCGGATTGCCACAAAATTCGTCTTTATTCGCTAACCAAAAATTGGTTCTCGTGAAAAAGATCATAGAGATCAGGTCGGAGTCACAAACGTAGTCAATGAGGCACCGATTTTATTGCAAAGCCTAGCCAAGAGAGACCATGCCACTATTTTGCCGTAATCTTTCATGGTAAGATATTGTTACTCTCGGCCAGATATAGGCTATTTGTATAATATGTCGATAGAGATCGTCGTTTCAGCCCCTGTAAAGTCTCTTCCGAATTTGTTTGGGTATCGAATGATATTATTCCGGGTAAAGCGATTCTTGCTCTTCTTTACCTACAATGCATAGTTGTATGTATTACTCGTACGTTTGTGTGATTATTCTACTACTGCAGGGTAGGTAAGAGTGAAATTTCATTTTTAAATTTTATTTCGTTCGAGCCAAGTTTGCTGCTAATACTGTAATGGAACGTAAATCCCTAAAGATTCTTTCTAAGGCGTAAAACGTGATCCAATTTACAATGCCTTCTAATATTTCAGATTTGTTACGATCAACTTTATTACAAATTGGAATCGTCTCAATGTATCCCTAAGGACTGACTGTGAACCTTTTTTTTCTGAATGTCTCTTTGTTCTCGTTATAATGTAGCAGATTTATATGTTTTATGGGACATAAAAAATATATGAAATTTTCTTTGAAGTAATAAGTTTAAACGAATGTTTGAAGAAAAATACTGTTTGATTTAATATAAATTCTTGGTAAATACGCACAAACATTTAATAAAATGTTTTGTTAAAAGTATTCCTTTGCTAGCTTGAAAGACTACTTATATTAAAAGTCTGTAAAACCTACAAATACACAAATTAAATGTGTCTAGGGATCAAGTATGTTTTAGAATATCGCCGCTAGAGAAGTTTTATTTTAAAACTTTGAATCGTTAGTTATTATTTTTCGTAAATTTTACTATTTGAATAAAGAAAGAATTGAAGTAAGTGTTAATTAAGTCTGAAAGACTACATTTGGTAAATATTTATCGAATATTTTTTTTTATATTTAAAAAGTACTTGATCCGTTGTACTTTTGATGTGCATATATAGATGGACCTAGGTTCTTGTTCTCAATGTCGGTTGCGAAAACGACGCCTCCAAAATTTGTAGAATCTATGGCAAACGCTTTCACTTCCACATATGCTGTACATACATTGATTGCTAGGGAAATTCATATTATTTCAAAGACTGAACTCAAAAGACAGTGTTGAACGTCCAAATTTTTTTTTTGAATGCGATCGCAATGATTTTAGGTAACACAATTACGCCTTGTTTTGACTTGCGCGAGCTTTTGAATCATGAAACATGAACGACCCGAGACCTCGCGAACGCGAATACAATGGGATTTGTTAAATCCCTCCGCAAACACACGCTTACCGAATGTAAATTGGTCTAATGTTTGTCACAAACAATTAGTAAAGGCCTCTTCGTGGAGAAATTATATAATCCTACTATTATTATAAATGCGAAAGTTTGTCGGTTTGTTTGTTTATTTGTTTGTTTGCTCCTCTTTCAACTCCCATGCTGGACTGGGGGTGAAAAAGATTTTTTTTATGAACACGAGGATACTCTTAGCCTTCATCATACCTAATGTTAAGTATTGAAGGCTGAAGATGGAAGCAAGCCTCTTCCGGAACCTTCAATCACTGAGGAACTGGCTACCTTACTACCTTTAACTGCCGGAACACAAAAATGCTGAAAACATTGATGTTATGGAGTCAGACTTAGATAAGATGGTGTGAGCTAGCCAGGCGGGCTTACAACAAGTCCTACCACCAACCAAACAGAATACAGTATGTACCCCCGCTGGGAGTCGAACCCGGGACCCCTGGGTCTTCTTCTTCTTCTTCATCCAATACGGGCGGTTTCCGCAACTCGACGACTTTTTTGCGCCTATTTTGCGTCCGGAGGATGTCGGGCCGGATAACTCCAGCAATCCCAGCTCAACCAGGAATGCTCCCGGTGCCTTCACGTCAGAGACGGCTTCCCGGAGACTGCCTGGTGAGCCGAGGTACTTCACCCGGTAAGGGGCTACTCCGTCACAGTCCAGCAGGACGTGAGCAGCTGTCTCTTCTTCCTCCATGCAACCTCTGCATAGTGGGCTGTCAGTGACACCTAAATTAAAAAGGTGCTTGTTAAAGTTGCCGTGGCCAGTGATGGCCCCTGTTATTAAACGTAACAGCGGTCTACTGAGTTTAAGGAGAGCTCTGGAGAGACGAGCATCCGCGCGCGGTAGTGCTAATTTAGCTTGTCTGCACGTCTCCAGTGAGTCCCAGTAGTTTTGATGCAAGTTAGCTGTGTGCTCATGGATCTTACCATCATACCAGCTAGCCGGGATGGGAGCAAAAGGTTCTGGTCCAAGAGGGGTAGAATCTGAACCCCGCCTCGCTAACTCATCTGCCATATCATTACCTCTTGTGTCGCTGTGGCCTTTAATCCACTGGACAGTGAGATTGTTGGAAGCACCTACCTTGTTTAGGGTGTTGTAACATTCTTGTATTAGGCTCGATGTGCTGCGACAACTATTCAGAGCCTGTAGCACCGATTTGCCGTCAGAGAGTATGTAAATGTCGCAGTTTGTTACCTCTCTGGATATAATTGCCTGTGCTGCCAGTGTAATACCAATACATTCCGCTTGAAAAACGGTGTTGTATGGACTAAGTGGATAGGCAATTTGTATGTTTAGGTCCTCTGAAAATACACCCGAACCTACTCCTGATGACGTCTTGGAGCCGTCGGTGAAAATCAGGTGAGCCTTGTGTTGCAGTCTGGAGTCGAGTCCGTCCTCCAGATGTACCCTGTATTTTTTGTCGAAGATGAAGGATGGCGTAACTTTGTCACTGGCTGCCTCAATCAGAGGGGTGTCAAGCCATTCCTTCAGTAAGCCGTTAAGATGTCTTACCCCTTGATACTTTAGTGTACCCAGGTGTCTGAGTCTTAGCGCTGTCTTTGCAGCCTCCTGCTGGATGTGGAGATGTAGTGGTTTGATATTAAGCATTACCTCAAGTGCTGCTGTCGGGGCAGTGCTCATGCATCCAGTTAGAGCACAGCAGGCCTGACGTTGAAGCCCTTGAAGTTTCTTCGCTCCATTGGTTTGGACAGCTTTTGACCCCTGGGTCTCAAGCCGGTGGTTGTTACCACTAGACCACAGATGCAGTTATGTGCCAGCTTCTAGCTTTCCAGTTTGGCTAGTAAAAGACTATTAATGGACTTACGAAAACTAACATATGCGATGGGCTGGTATACTGTCACTAATATTTATTATTACCTATCTTTGCAACAGCAACGCGACAGCAGAAATGGCGCGATAATTGCTTTACGTCACGTATGAACTACAATGTACATTCATTTAGTTCCTGTTATTGCTACATAATTGTTTTTGGCGCTAGCGTCATAGCAACACGCGGCGTCTCACTCTCGCAACCAGGTAGGATCGCGAGAGAGTGAGACGCCGCTATACGAACCATCGGCGAGCGATTAGCCAGCAATCACATACGTAATACCATGTTTGTTTAGCGACCGCGCGGTATCGGCGCGATAATTGCTAATTTTTAGGTAATAGCCCAGCTGAATAATATCTTAGACCCAACCATTGCCGATGCGGCGTCGATGAGGTATGACTATGAGAATATGCTTGTACATTTCACTTTTGGGCTGCACCTTTAATGCCCCACCTTTTTTTTGATGCTTCACTTTCCCTGGCAGGATTAATGGCGTGTGTATGCATGTATGTATGTATTCCTCTTTCACGCAAAAACTACTAAACGGATTTTTAATGAAATTTAGCACACAAATAGTAGATAGCCTGTATTAAAACAAAGGATACTTTTCATCCCCATATTTCCACGGGAACGGGAACCACGCGAGTGCAACCGCGGGCAAAAGCTAGTAGTAATATTATAAATGCGAAAGTATGTCAGTGTGTTTGTTTATTCCTCTATCACGCAAAAACTACTGAAAGGATTTGGATGAAATTTGGCACACAATAGTTAATAGCTTGGATTAAAACAATAGTTATTTGTTATACAAGACTGGAAAGTTGGTTATTTAACGGCGAGTTACCTCTATTGAAATCTGAGCAAGTGAAGGATTTTAGGATTGAACCACGAGCGTAGCGAGTGGTTCAAAGATTGAATCCTGAGCGAAGCGAGGATTTCAAAGGTACAAGACGCTAAAAACTTTTCTGCCGAGCGCAACACACAATTTTTCACCTCAAAACAGCGAGGAACATTTATGGTTGTTTCCGCGGTCAACTTCCAGTAAAAAAATCTTTAAATATAAAGTTTAATCTAAATATACCTTATTCTCGTTGTTTTGATGATATAAAAAACTAAAATAATAAAAAGGGAGTATTATAGTTAATTCCAAGTTATTTAAAGTAGGAATATATTTTTACGTATTAATAAGAATAAAAACGATTAAAATAAAAAAATGTAAATGTTGACACTGACAAGAGGTACAAGACAAAGACAATTTAAAAATAAAGATTTATGTCACAGTCCGAAATCCAATTATACGTTGTGAAATCTCACCCAGCCTAATATAAAATTCTTATAACAAATATTTAATCTTATTGTTATTGTTTTTATAATTCAATGAACTAAAATAATATAATAAAACCAAAACGGAGTATTATAATAAATTTGAAGCTTTTTAAAATAAGAATCAAATATAACAAAAAAGTCAATAGTGCGATTCGGAACGCATTATGACATATTTTTAGGTATTAAATTAAAAAAGTACTTTGCCGCGCTAGGCCGCAAAAAGCGATTTTCTACGCCTAAACTGATTGTCAAAACCTTCTTTTCAGAGCGTTTGAGGTGAAAAGGATTTTATCCTGATATTCCCACGGGATAGGAACCACGCGGGGGAAACTGCGGGTGGCTGCTAGTTTAAAAAAAAATCTCTTTATGTTGTGATCGTCCAACTCGGAGAGTACCGTCGAAAGTTAAATGATTCATGAATATTTTATTAACAACGCTGCTGTATATTTTTTTTTTGAGAAAATACCTAAAAGGAAAACATTTGATTGAATATTTGAATAAGCCGATTAGGAAATGTGTTGCTACTTTTTCTAAAGAATATTTTTGTAAGTATCTCACAAATATTGTGAAAATTTTTGCTTCATTTCATATTTGCCTAATGGAGCTTACAGCTTTGTTTTGTGTAAGGACTTAGCTTAAAAAAAAACCTGTGTTTATTGTAGGCAATCAATTATGAGGTATAATGATTGTATGAAATTTATTATTATTATTATTTAATTTAATACATCATGAGAAACAATTATATTTCAAACACGCTTGGTTTTCACTTTGATAGAGTCCACATGAGATTACCATAATTAATTATGTCTGTAAAATCAGGACTAGTTCCAAAATTACCACTTTTATTGTAAAAACAAACGCTGGTTTACACCGAATAAAATAGTACTTGGTTAAACAGTATTACGGCAGTGAAACGTGGTCGCTAACTATGGGTCTGATAGGAAAGCTCAAGTAACTCAGCTTGCAATGGAGAGAGCTATGCTTGGCGTTTCCCTGCGAGATCGAATTAGAAATGAAGAGATCCGCAGGAGAACTAAAGTTACTGACATCGATCGAAGGATTGCTCAGCTGAAGTGGCAGGGGGCGGGACACACAGCGAGAAGAACCGAGATGGCCGTTGGGGCGGAATGGTTCTGGAATGGCGACCGCGTACCGGAAGACGCTCCGTGGGTAGGCCCCCACAAGGTGGACCGACGATCTGGTAAAGGTCGCGGGAAGCTGCTGGATGCGGGCAGCACAGGCCTATACCCACCAGTGGATGTCATGTAGCTGAGACGACGACCACGAAACAGTATTACTCAATGACTAGTCAATCATTATTTACTTCACATCTATCTTCTCAAAGAGGGCGTGGATTCGATTCCTGCATAAGACAAATATTTGTGTCCTTAACAAGTTCCCTTAGTCTTGATCTGAGATATAGAGAGCTTGGTATATAATTAAGTCCCTTTAAAAAAACGTAGTGAAGTACATATCACCTCAAGTATCCAAGATAATTTATGATTTTGTAATTTTTGCATTTTTCAATGCTATTTTTATATTTATGGTAAATTTTAAATAGAAAAATATTGGAAAAAATTAACTCGGCCACAAGTGAATTCTCAGGCTGGAATCGAACCAGCGACCTTTGGAAATCCGGTCCAATGCTCTAACCGCTGAGCTACCAAGACTTGCGAACCACCGTCGAAATTCTCCAATACTTTTATATTTTTAATTCGCTGTAGGCCAGCGTTGTTACATCAATGCTAGGAAATATCCTTGCATTCGAAAGAAACATCTTTTCAGGTGTTTAACGATCGATTAAGATGCAACTGCCAATAATTTATGATTTTGTAATTTTTGCATTTTTCAATGCTATTTTTATATTTATGGTAAATTTTAAATAGAAAAATATTGGAAAAAATTAACTCGGCCACAAGTGAATTCTCAGGCTGGAATCGAACCAGCGACCTTTGGAAATCCGGTCCAATGCTCTAACCGCTGAGCTACCGAGACTTGCGAACCACCGTCGAAATTCTCCAATACTTTTATATTTTTAATACGCTGTAGGCCAGCGTTGTTACATCAATGCTAGGAAATATCCTTGCATTCGAAAGAAACATCTTTTCAGGTGTTTAACGATCGATTAAGATGCAACTGCCAATAATTTATGATTTTGTAATTTTTGCATTTTTCAATGCTATTTTTATATTTATGGTAAATTTTAAATAGAAAAATATTGGAAAAAATTAACTCGGCCACAAGTGAATTCTCAGGCTGGAATCGAACCAGCGACCTTTGGAAATCCGGTCCAATGCTCTAACCGCTGAGCTACCGAGACTTGCGAACCACCGTCGAAATTCTCCAATACTTTTATATTTTTAATACGCTGTAGGCCAGCGTTGTTACACACTACTACTACGTACTGTACTACAGCGTATTAAAAATATAAAAGTATTGGAGAATTTCGACGGTGGTTCGCAAGTCTCGGTAGCTCAGCGGTTAGAGCATTGGACCGGATTTCCAAAGGTCGCTGGTTCGATTCCAGCCTGAGAATTCACTTGTGGCCGAGTTAATTTTTTCCAATATTTTTCTATTTAAAATTTACCATAAATATCCAAGATAAGTTCTTACTGAAACTCGCCTTGCTGTGATTTTTTATTTGTTATTTACAATACGAAACAGAGTCAGTTCTGATAAATTTTCATAACAATCACACAAATATAGGCAAATAAATTTTTACATGGAAAATTGTTTTCTAATAAAAATGTAAATCAAAAGAAATGAATAAAACAAGACTCAAGTTTCATTCGTTACCTTAAACAGAGGTGCCTGCAGTATTCGTTACAAACTATGTTTTTCGCTGTATAAATCTGCATTCAAATATGTTTCGGATTGTTTTCACGAAAGTCCAACGAGAGTCCCCACCAAACTATCCCTAGTACCCTCTTTCAGATGCAAATAATTCGGGACTTTCTTCGCTCAGTTCCTTTGTGAATAACAAAATTGTTCGTAACCTCATTAGGCCCGGGTTTATGGCTCGTTCTGTGCTGTCACTTGAAGATTATCAGCAGAGGGAGGGATAAAAAATCTTATGTTAATTCCAATTTACCTACCAACCAGGGGCGAGCGGTCATAATATGGCGAAGGTAATCCGGACCAATTTCTCCAAAAAAAACTTAACTGCATGGTGGATGGATGGTTAGATTTCTACAAGGGAAGCTGTTGGGAATCAACATGTATGACCCTTCGCCTCTGCTACCTACGCAGCCGTTACTCAAGTGGCAAATTTTCGATTCCTTTG
This sequence comes from Chrysoteuchia culmella, assembly GCA_910589605.1. Taxonomy (NCBI): domain Eukaryota; kingdom Metazoa; phylum Arthropoda; class Insecta; order Lepidoptera; family Crambidae; genus Chrysoteuchia; species Chrysoteuchia culmella. The sequence goes on along the minus strand of OU342654.1, from coordinate 8,912,192 downwards.
AACGATACGCCTTAATTTCAATGATAAAAACAAGCAATAAATGATTAAATCACATAAAGCAAGCTCATGAAATACACAAATTGTATGGAGATTGCATCATGTAATTTTTTGGATGACATTTGGAAACCTGAATGTGTCGCTTCAACGCTCAAATGGAATCTTGAAGTGGATCTCTAATTTATTTTGATTGTTACTGAAACTGTAAATATAATTTTACTGACACTGAATGTTAATAGTTTCGCAAAATGATAATAAAGTAACTACAAATACACACATCTAAAGTGTTTAGGGATCAGTAAGTTTTATAGTATCGCCGCTATAGAGGATTATTATTTTAACTTTTTTGGATCTTTAATTTATTCTTTATGTAAATTTCACTATTTGAATAAAGAAAGATTTAAAGTAAAAACCAAGTCTGAAAGACTACACATGGTAATATTCATAAGATATGTTTTTTTGGTTAAAAAATTACTTGATCCCGAGACATTTTCGATGTGTATAATAATGTACAGGTAGTTTCCTAAGGAAATATTAATTAAATTAACTAAGAAAATTACTTGAATGAGTCTTGTTGTAAAATAAGTATTTTCCTATATTTTACCCGGGTTCTCTCTATCAGCAAGTTGTCGATGCTCTCAAATCTTTTATAAACGAATATTTTAGGCATAAAAGTTATTTAGCATAATTATTGATTAATATGCAGAATGTTTATAAGTCCGAATCTACATGGCATACTGTTAAGATGGCAGAATTTCATTTGGCATAATTATCTTAAGCATTTTTTATTTCGCATCATTTTGTTTCGCATGCCTTTTATTTAGTACCACGATTATTTGGTATTTTACTTGGCATACTACGAAGATGTCAGAATTTCATTAGCTTTTTAATGAAAATTAGGTATAGGTATTATTAAAATAATGATATGATATTATTTCATTTCATACTAGCCAGTGACAGAACCGAATCGCTGTAAAACCGACTACACGCAGTCTTGTATGCCCTACCCCTAGAGTTTAATTTAAGGCCGCGTAGGCGCGGAGGGGAGAGGCAGCCCGCGAGCTGAGGAGCAGGTGGTGAGCGAAAACCATCTGCGACGATAAGCTCGCGTGAAACCGCCAGAGCCCCGCAGCGCAAGAGCCGAGAAGGAAGTCATGCTTGCTGCATGCCTGTTTGCCTGCTTGCATGCATGCTGCATGCTTGCTGTTGGCTTGCATGCTTACATGCTTGCTGCTTGCTTGCATGCTTGCTGTATTCATGCATGCTTGCCACTTGCTTGTATGCTAGGTGCATGCTAACTGTATGCTTGCCAATAATTTCACCACAGGTAATAGTTTTGAACTTAATGCAAGTAGCAAGCAAGCATGTTTGGCAGCATATCCATAATAATAAAGAAGCAGAATCATCGTTAGGCAGAATGTTTGTGCATTATGATTACTATAGCCATATAATTTCTGCCAAAAGACGATTCTTCCTGTGAACATTCTGCCAAATGATAATTCTGCTTTTTGATTATTATGGATATGAAATTTCTGCCTGTAAACGTTCTGCCAAATGATGATTCTACTTTTGATTATTATGGAATAGGCAATTCTGCCTCAAGATAATTCTGCCTTACAAAATTGTGCGTTTTGAATGTGTGACAAATGAGTGCATGCCAAACAACCTTCTGCGAAATGAGGTTTATGCCAACCGTTGTTATGCAGAATAAAATTATGACTTAAAAAGTTGTGCCAAAAAGGGTAGACCCTTTTACCCAGTCGACGAAGTCTTGAGAATGTTTTAATAAGATACAGAGTTATCAGCTGCAATGTTTCTTTGTTTTCCTCTTTAAACTGAACAGTTTTTCAAACTAAAAAATTTCAAAATACTATCGTCTTCGTTAGCATTATTTAGTGATCGACCATAAAATATTTGTTTTATGGACCCGATCTAAAAGTAAATGTACAGTCAGGGAACTTCCCGGTTGACCAGTAGAGTTTTTTGTGGGAACATAATAAAAAATGTAACAGATATACTGAAAACGTTTATATCACATATAAAAGAACATTAGAAGGTATTTAATTTGAATAATTAACTATTTCTTTAACCTTAAAACCTTCCGAGAAAACGTCTCCCAAAAAAACTCAACCAAAAAACTTTTATAAAAAAAAATTAAACCGACATCAAAAATTGAAAAGTAAAAAATAAGCCCTTTGGAGTCGGTGCCAACCAAGGCAAGAAGTAAATAAGTGCAATGAAGAATTTTAAGTATGCCCATTACTTTACTCTTTAGCATACTCCATCTATGCTTCAGGTGGACTGACTCCTAAAAGGCTTATTTTTTTACTTTTTTATTTTTATAGTCGGTTTACATTTTTTTATTTCACAATTTTAAAAGTTACAATAAGTCCCGTACTACACTACTAGTTTGAGTCAAACCGAAATTAACGGGTTTGAGTCAAACCGCTTAACCGAAAAAAGCGACAGTTTTTTTCAAGATTTCCTGAAGTTTATTTATTTCAATCGGTTCACGTGCTCTCGAGTAATCGGTGAACATACATAAAAAACATTATATGCGCGACGAATAAAATTGATAACCTCCTTAATTTTTAAAGTCAATTAATAAAAAAGACCACCAAATTGGCTTATTTTTCTTTTTCGATATAAAGTCTTTGAAAAATGTTTCTCATCCGAATAACAAACAGAACATACAAAGTTATGAGACTGATGAGTTAAAGTCAAATCTAACTCCACACTCGTATATCACGACTAACTTTTACGTCAGAAATTTCGTATGCATGACTTACGCAGCTGGCCTGTAACACGAGTGTAATAAACGCTGAATATGATCCCAACAAACTCGCTTCTCGCTTCTCATCAGCCGAATTAGACTGCGACCAGTTTCAGAGTGGACAAACTCGCGTCATTAACATTACCATAACAATAATGGCGTGTTGGTAATAAAATTACAAATGTGGACATCGGACGTCATTACGTATTCGCGCTCACGTCCGGCGGCGGACGCGACGGAGCACGGAGCCCCTCGACGTCCATTGTCGACCGCTGCTATGAAATTCGTGTGAATTCGTGTGTATTATTAAACGAATTAAAAAAAATAAGGAGGTTATCAATTTGTCGCATATATGTATGTATTTCTTATGTATGTTCACCGATTACTCGAGAATGACTGAACTGATCGAAGTGATTGATGTTCCCAAGTTGGTCCCATCTTTTGAAATTTTGAAATAGGTTCCAGTAGTTTTGAGGTAATCTTGAAAAAACTATCGTTTTTTCGGTCAAGCGGTTTGACACTAACGGTTTGATTCAAACTAGTAGTACTAGTTTAAGTTAAACCTTAGTGCGGATCTTTTTTAACTTTAAAAATTGTGATATAAAAAACTTTTTATAAAAAAATAAAAACCGACTTCAAAAATCAAAAAGTAAAAAATAAACCTTTTGGAGTCGGTGCCAGCCAAGGAATTCTACATTGCACTTCTATTACTATTATTTTTCTTACCTTGGCTGGCACCGACTCCAAAAGGTTTGATTTTTGAAGTCGTTTTAATTAAGAATTTTAGACGGGAATCGAGAAATAGGTACCTACGAGAAACTCCATAACTATTGCTAGCCAATAAAATTATAATTTAGATTCCCAATAATGCCAGCCTACTATAATAAGATATGTAGCAGTGGCGAGAGGTCGAAATATAGCGAAGGTAAACCGAACCAAGAAAATCCACAAATCCAACAAACAATAATAAAAATGGAAAATAAAATATTTTGATCACTTTGAAACTTTTTTTTTTATGATTTTGTAATTTTTGCATTTTTCAATGCTATTTTTATACTTATGGTAAATATTAAATAGAAAAATTTTGGAAAAAGTTAACTCGGCCACAAGTGAATTCTCAGACGGGAATCGAACCCGCGACCTTTGGAAATCCGGTCCAATGCTCTCCAAGAGAATTGGACCGGATTCCCAAAGGTCGCGGGTTCGATTCCCGTCTGAGAATTCACTTTGAAACTGCCTAGCATCCACGTATATTTAACTATTTGGTGACACTAATTATTGTTTTTTTTTTAAGAACGACGGGGAGAATCTTAGCCTTCATTATCCCTGATGTTAAGTATTGATAAGGCTGAAGATGGAAGCGAGCCTCTCCCGGAATCCTCAATCACTGAAGAACTGGCTATCTTATCTCTAACTGCCGGAACACAACAATGCTGAAAACATTGCATTGCATTGCATTGTTGATATGGCGTCAGACTTAGATAAGATGGTGGTAGCTAGCCAGGTGGACTTACAACGAGTCCTACCACCAACCAAACATAAATAGTTATTATGATCTGCATGGTGGATCACTGGGGTAGGGTTTATAAAAGGGAAGCCGATGGGAATCGGTATGTATGGACCCTGCATCAGGGAATTAGAAAAAACATGATATCTAGCCCTTTAGTTGCCACCCAACCCATAATGGGTTGACATTACAAACGTCACTTAAAGATATACGTCAATCAAAACGTCAAATATGTAGCGCGGTAAAATACACTCTGTGAAAATTAAGACCGAAAGTCGCGTGCCAGCACTTAACCCCGATATGGGCGCGTGGCACTTCGTACTTATAATTTGAACCAGTGACGATAATACACTGTTATGTTCATATTTTAATAGAATATTAAGTTTTGTACATGTTTTCGAACAAGAAATAGCTCAAATCATTGTCAGAATTTCAGGCGCATCCGCCATTTTTAATGGCTGGCACCTAACGTCAACGTCAAAAGACATTGGCAACTAAAAGGCTAGATAGATATCATGTTGTTCCTAATACCATTCGCCTCCTTATCAAATATTTGCCAACGAAACTCGTTTATGTTGAAAGCATTAGGGTTCATTATTACTCAGCAAGCAGAGGTCATTTTAGTCTAGTGTTATAAGAAGGGCGTGCTGGTAATAAAATTACAAATGTTATTCCGATGTCTTTACGTATTCCGATTCACGTCCTGTACCAGTCTCATTCGACCGTTCGGAATGGTGGAGTAGACCTCCCTCGAAATTGTCTCTGCATTTATTAATTAAATTATTCCAGCCAATTAGACCGTTATTATTATTTCATTATCGGATTTCACGTCGCTTTCGTTGTTTCTTCGGTCGAACAGTTAACGAACGGTGAAACATTACGTTAGGAATGAAATAAGGAATGTCTGTGAAAAACTTTTATTTGGAGTGCACGAATATTAATGGTACGAATATATTACTTACTTATTATTCGACTATATTACGAATATATTCATGGAATACATCACGAATAGCTGAGATGAAATTGATTACATTTACAATAAAAAAAGAAATTGAAAATAAAATATTGCATGCTTTTTATAATAATCTTCAAATCCTTAGAAAGAAACAACTATAGATGTGGTATTATATCACAAGGGTATTTAGAAGAAATACCTTAAAGCTCCAAGTTTAATTTCAACTCAAAGAGGATAAAATAACAAGTATACACACGACAAGGGAGTGACAAAAACATCGTACTAAAAGATAAATGTTGTTGTATAAATTTCGTAAGATACACAAATGAAGACAGTCTGCTCGCTCGTGTAAAAAGTGTAATTAAATTGAACTTTACATGTTTCGGAATATCTACTCAGTTAAAGCTAGCAGGTGTAGGTTTTCACAACAGATTCTCAGGTAAGTACTGTAGAGATCGTATAATGTTTCCCCACTGCAAGATGGCATAACGATGTTTGCAGTGCGGAATCAACACTGCCATTCAAATTTGTTTTTTTTTTCACTATGGTTCGATTTATGAAGACAGCGCACCGTGCGAAGGTATGGACGGTCGCTTGTTTTAGTTTTGACATGGGTTATTTAATATTAGGGTTAAAAAATTCAATCGTTGCAACAAACCCACCATTGCAATCGTAACTTTAAAAATCTAAAGAACCTGAGATTAATCTTCAGATTCGTTTGAAAACAGCAACTTCTATGGAGCTCAGGGGGGCTAATTGTCTAATTTTAAAATCTATCCTAATACCTTCCAATTTGTCATTTGAAAGATATTTACATACTTCAGGCCGTCACTATTTGACATTTGATAGGGATTGAAAGGTCTTGAATGAACGAAATTGAACTGACTAAGCAAAGTGACAGATGAAAATATCTTTAAAACGTATGGAGAAGTGTCAAATGAAGTGTCTTTTAAAACATCATTCGTACTGAAAGGGATTGCAACTGTATGGTTTCTTGCTACCACACAAACTTTTACTGAAGTGAATCTTGAAATATTAAATTGAAATTAAAATACTTGAAAATCTTGAAATTAGAAGTCCGAACTGTTTTCTTTTGTTTATTAAAGTAATGAGTCACACAACATGAACATATCGATATTGAATGCGAACTAATTAGTTGAAAAAATTAAAACAAAATATTCATTTACCAAAGTGCTGACAACGCGCTAGGCGCTCGCTAGGTAACAATAAAATTGTGCGGTTAATGACCGTACAGCAACTATAAGCTTACACATTCCATAAATCACTATCGCAATCACTATACCTTTGAAAGGGATTGTGGTAGATTTTGAAATTAGACAATTAGGGGGCTGGTCTGAAAGCAATTTGGTGGTAAAATTGAGTTCTTAAGTCTAAAATGATTCTTAGAAACGATTACTCTCATTTGCATTGTGAATACAAACAATGAAATCATAAAGTTTACAATCCAAAAAGGTTTTCTATGATCTGTTAATTCCTCAAACTTTAATAAAACAAAAACGGGTCTGTATGTATATGAATTTTGCTTTTAGATAAACTAATTTAATATAACAAATCCACTCGAGTCTCATTTAAAATTATATTAAAAACTTATAACGAACATAAATCACATTGCATGGATAGAATATTTACTAATTAGAATTAGTAGCTGTTCACGTAACTTTGTTATTTCAGTTTCATTTTATTAAAATGATTTATTGGATAGAATATTGTTGGTATTTTGTTAAAAAGGGGTTTGTTTTTAGAAACGCAAAAGAAAAGTTGCTGAAAATTCAAATTAATATTCATGCCGAAGCTATCGTAATATTAATGTTTATATGATACATTTATTCCTGATCAGAGACTGCTCTATCTATGGGGCCTACCATTCACTTTTAGGAACCATCGTGTCATAAGAACGTTTTGTTTGCATTTTGATGTTCAAATTCGGACCAAACTAAAAAAAAATTACATTCCTGGTAAAAATGTTGTATTACATGTTTAATTTCACCACTCTGTACCCGGCATAATAAAGGCGTCCAAATTATGCTAATATTTAATAGAATGACTGGCAGATGACACAAATAGGTACAGGTTATTGTTAGTAATCAAGTTAGTTTGTACTTAAACCGAAATAGTAAAACTTGCCTTTTCAAACATTATGGTTTACAGAAATTACTTATAAGCCCGCTGTCTCAAAAATGATACTGCACGATGCTAGATAAAAAATTAAAACACACAGTACCCCCTCAGTCACGTCCACGAATCTCCAACAAATCCCACGGCACTAGACCTGGAACTAATGCGAAGTGATTCCCATTGTGTCACGGCGTTCCTTTACCTTGGAACTGTAACGAGATACCGACTCCCCAAACAAATTTCGGAGAGGACGCACCCAGGTGAAACATTGCCCCTATTAACTGAACGAGATCCCACCGAATTAGTCCGATCGAAATGCCTCCCGGACGAATTATCTCGACTTGATTTCCCGATTCGTAAATTCCGACATCGAGTCAACCCTCAAAGAATTCCTGCAATATTTCCTAAACTAAGACTGATGTAATTTGTGTGCCGCAACTAACTTAACTTTGTTCGAAATTAATGGCCCGGCACTCTGATGTTGGGCGAATTTCTCGACGATTTCTTTTTTTCTAAAAGGTGAGCCCACTCGTCGAAACTGTTGGGTTAAACGCAAAAAGTTCGCCGGAATTTGGGGCATGTTTCGAATTAATGAAGAGTTTTGGTTAAATAGAAAAAGTTTAACATCTGGCTGTAAGACTGCTGTTATTAAGATTGATAGCAGCGAACATCTGTTCTTCATGCCAAAACTGATTTATGAAGACACTTTTCTATTTGAGCAAATGTAAGTAGTGGGCAATAACTTTCAAGATTTCTGGTTCAATAAAAGCAATAAAAATAGATTTAAGGAAACTTATTCCTACCGATAGCACACGTTTTATGATATGTGTAATAGTTATAGATACATGTATCTGTTAATATTCAAATTATACTCGTAGGTAGGCACAGAATATATATTAGTACCTTTCGGTACAGAAATTTCACTCCCGAGTTTAGGTATGATAAACGCAAGCGTCCGGTCACCGGACTAGTCTCAATAGGCTGGCACTCGCTCGATTAGTCGCACACGCAGCGCACGCATCCGCGAATTAAAAGTAAACTGTTAACACCGTAAGGTACCTCTGACAGCCTTGCAGATTGAAGCGAGTCGGCAGACAGTTATTGTACCATGAACGCTATACGCAATGCAAAAGTTTAAAATTAGGTTGTTTTCCAGAATAGTAGGTGAATATCTCGGGGATTTTGCGCCGCTTGTATGGAAGTGAGAATAATAATATAAGTTTCCAGCTACAACAAACAGATGACAAAGCAGTTTAAAATTTAACCTGTGATCTACATCATTATTTATATATGCTATTTATGTATATACCTCTTTTAACAAAAACACGATTGCACGACACTTACACTGCCATAAATATTGGAAACATAGTCCTTCCCTCAAAAAACTCCCCTCTCGCGATGCGAAACACCAAATCCCCAGTAGATCTTTTCTGCCATGATGAATAAAGACTAAATTCTTCACCACCAGATTAGTTTAGAAGTCGTAACATGTACGTAATTCGCTGCAGTAATGTGCGTTCCAATTACTATAAAGTTGCGAATTTAACTTTTGAATTTTGCAACTAAGTTCTTCGTGAGTTTCTGAGAGTTACGTGGCTATTTTCTTACAAACAAGCGCACGGAAACACCGTGATGAGGAAACCGGATATTGGGCCAAGCTTGCTATTGCATTCTGGGTTTTATTTACACAACAATGTCTCTCATTTTTGTGGAACAATGTAAATTGTACTGTTTTATTTTTTATTTTTTCGTAATTTCTATTCATACCGCATAACAATAAGCGACCCCATTGTGGAGTTATTTGTTATTTATTTTCATTGTTACTGTTGAAAGTAGTTAAACGATCCCGATTGAAAGAAAGATGTAGTGGTAGATTGATACAAGCAAAAGTATAATTACCATAGATTTGTTTTAGGTAATTTTGAATGACTAAACATAATTGATTAAGTCGTTTTTAGATCGTCATTTGCTAGAAGGACACTGTTGTCCAGAGAACAATTGGAATTATGTCTCATAACTCATAACATAACTAATTTTATTCAAAGAACATGTGTGATACCTACTATACAAAACACTGCCCAATTTTTACCAGCCTGCGCCAGAAGGAGGGTTATGTTTTTCAAGAGTATATATGTATGTATAATTGTTTGGCACGCTCTGCGGCCTGATCGGATCAATGGATTTAAGCTTAAGAGGTGTCGTTAGATTCGTATTTACTGTGAGAGTGACACTGGGTATATCAAAATAAAAAACCAACTTCGGCTATTATTTGAAGTGTTAAATAAAATATATTTTATGAATACTTCAATATGGGTATCAAATTAACGGGCTGATCTTAAGGATTTCAAAAAGGCATAATATGACCAATAAATAACTAAAAAGATATAAATAAAAAATATATAAAATAAAAGACCCGCCTTCTTCAAAAAACAAGCTAACTGATAAGATGGAAACAAGATCAATTATAAAAGGCATAAAATTTAATAATGATTCGAATCATTTAATGGCATTCCTCCCGACTGCATGTAATATGTTGAACAAAATATTTTTTATATTTGCCTTTTAAAATTGATCTGATTGATTGAGGAATTGATTTTTTGAAGCAGGTGGGGTTTTTAGTTTTTAAAAATTTTATTTCCCGAAGAGTTTTAGAGTACTTTTTTACAAGTGTTGTACTGTAATGAAATTTTTTCTTACCCACTTGGGGTAAGTTAGGCAATCTTACCCCGATGGTAATTTACAATGCGGTTAGCTCAGAGATCGAATTATAGGGTCGTGTGTTCGTTTGGCTCAGTCGTCCGTGGATCTAAATGGGTTGGGCGCCGTTAGTAAAATAAACAAATTAAAGTTAACAAAAAAAATTAAAATCCACGAACCGTAACAAGATGAACTCAATGAAACAAAACTCAGCATATGCTTCAACAATCCTTTATTTAAAGTGGGATCATACCCTTTTTAAAATAAAGGGGAATATACAACAAATTAATATGAATAGAAGTCCTTTACGAGGGACAACTCCTCGGTTGAGATTATATTAAGAGCCTAATTAACCTAAAATGGCTTATACGTAGGTACATTGTCCTATAATTAAGATGGGTGACTTAACATAGAAATCTCTTAAAGATACCCGGTTACACTTAACTTAAAGGAGTACATCCGGAGTACAATTAAATTTGTAAAACAAATATTAATCCTGTAATTAAACTAGGTTACATGAAGGCTAAATTAACACAAAACATTTTACTATTGGCTAAGGATCGCTATGGCTGACCCTGAACATGTTTATACTCATTCTGTTTCGTTATCGTATTCATTCTAAACGCAGAATCGAAGGTTCTAAGGTTTTACGTATGGTAACACAAAGCAGTTTGGAAAAAGGCTGCTATGTGCGCACGTCAAAAATATCAACTGGATCGAGGGTATACGAAGACTAAAAGTATACTCCGCCGGCTCCCGTCTACGCACCAGTAGTCACTATCGGCGCGCGCGACCGCGAACAGTTCGTTCTCTCCTTACCATATAATCGAAGCTTCGAGAGCTACCTAGCAATAGCAAGTGACCGTGCATACATCGGCTTGGTGATCTGGTTACACCATCGGAGAAGGCGGAATTCAGCGAGTGCAGCAGCAGTATCCAAGGTACGTGCGTTCATTGTATTGTTGTTGCCTACACTACCTGTGAACCTTCAGATCGCGATTATCGGAGACCTTGTTCCAGGTCTACCCAGGGTAGCAGGACGCTTTCCATAGCTAAAACGTGCGAATGCTACATCTTTATGGTGCCGAAACCCGGGACTTCCGCCTAGTCTAAATCGTATCGGTGTGATTAGTTTCTGATGGATCGTTAAAATTTAATTAAAATTTTACTTTATCTATTTAGAAATCACAAACGTATTATCATCTTCGAACTAAATTCGTCAATAATACCCACAACTGATTTAAAGGATTGTAAGATCAAACTACGTAATCATTTTAGCTTATCGGTACGTTAGTTTTTAAATATCGGCTTACAATCATTTTATAAATCGTTGTTTGATTGATTTATTTGGCAGCTAATCGTTATTTTTTTTGTTTGTTAAATATTCAAACATTAATCGTTAACTGCACCAATTAATACAAGGTTTAACTTGTTTAGTCATATCGTAATCTTTAATAAAAAAGGAACAAAAAAAATAAATATAGTCGTCGTTTAAATAGTCGCTTTAAGCTTACTGTAATCAGTCGATTTTTATTAAGTTAACAGCATTACATTCGCGCGCAAGACAGCCACAGATACGAAACCTGTTTCCCGGCCGGCCGCGGCCGCTCGCTATTCGATTCACGTTGATAGCTAGTCATAGATCTATATTGATTGTGCGTATTCATTCTCGTTCGCCATTGTAAAGTTACCGCAAACGAAATGTCGCTTCTTAGTAAACAATCGACTCGGAAACAAAGTGTTTTTAAGAAAAGTAAATCGCGGTCTACTGAATTTGAATATAGTGTTGCCGATTTGCCATCGTTGCGTAGAAAACGTACTATCGCTTATAATCGGTTGGCGAAGGCTTTGGAAATTGGTTCTTTGGCGCCGAGTGATATTACCAAGCGCGACTTATTTTTCTCCTACCATCAGGAAATAAAAAAAATCGTTGCAAATTTCGAAGACGCGCATTATTCGATTTTAGAAATTTCTGGTGACAGTGAGGGTGGGGATAGCGGTGACATTCAGGAACGTTTCGATGAAATGTATTTTAATGTTTTGTCGATTAATCGTCAATTATCGAACAGTGACTCATCGTCTGGCCAGTGTACCAAATCTTCACCGAATATTCGTTTGCCGAAAATTGTGCTACCTACTTTTTCTGGGAATGTTAAACAATGGCCCGAATATATCGACACATTTAATGCCTTGATACATAATTCCGGTTTTTTATCGAATACAGAAAAGTTTCATTATTTGATCTCATCGCTTAGTGGAGATGCGTTATCCGTGGTCAAGGCCTTCCCGGTGACCCAGGAACATTATAATGATGCGTACCAAGCACTGACGGCGCGTTATAAATGTAAACGGGAATTGGCTTTCACTTGTTGGAGGGATATCCTTAATATCGAATTCAAATACAATAATCCTCATGAATTTCGGAAATCACTTGATTTATTCGAAGAAAACTTATGCATATTGAAAACTATCGAATTGCCAATCGATAAATGGGATTTTGTTCTTGTGTATCATATCCTATCTAAACTAGACACGGGTGTTAGACGTGATTTTGAGAAAAAATATTCACACATCGAACTACCCACGTACGAACAATTAAAAACGTTTTTAAAATCTAAGTGCGAGGCTTTGGTGCGAGATACTCATTTCAGTGAATTAATTAAATCGAATAAATCAATTAATAAGCTTTCTGTAACTACTCAACCTAAAAGAATACACCCAACCAACTCACTTGTTGCGGCGTCGGATGCACCTCATTCTAAGACCAATGTTCAGTTTGTCAAGTGTCCATTTTGTAGCGAACCACATTCTATCTCGAGTTGTACTAATTTCCTCAATAAATCGCTTGACGAGCGTATGAAAATAGCCACCGACAAAAAATGGTGCTACAATTGTCTGAAGCCCTCTCATCAGTTAAGGGACTGTAAATCGGTATTTTCTTGTCGAACATGTAAACGTAACCATCACAGTTTGCTCCATCGGGAGACTACTGCTGTCGCGAATAAAAAATCCGAATCGTCACTTGTTTCAAAGGCTCATTCGAACACTTCTGTTCTACTCGCGACGGCTATCGTACATGTTACCGATTCAACTGGTAAAATGCATCCATTGCGCGCCTTGTTTGACACTGGGAGTCAAAGCAACTTTATAACGGAAACGGCAGTGAAACGCTTAAACTTAAAGTATAGTAAATCGAACGCGAGCGTCAGTGGACTCGGTGAAGCCCCTGCTCCCATTATTGGTGACGTCACGTGCCCAGTAGGGACAAACGATCGTGTAGCGTTCACTTTGAATATGCAGGTAATTGCCAAGATATGTGGTGACCAACCAATTGCCAAATTAAACACATCAAACTGGCCACACATACAATCGTTACCGTTAGCAGATCCTGGTTTCGACATACCTGGGCCTGTTGACATTTTGCTCGCTGCTGATGTTTTTGCCGAATCACTTCTTAGTGAACGCACTCGAGGATGTAACAACCAACCTACCGCTTTTAATTCTATTTTCGGTTGGCTTCTTCTGGGAAAAACCCAACTCGCATCGACCAATTTGCTACATTCAACGTCACATATCGCAGATGATGGTTTAAACTCATTAGTTCATCGATTTTGGGAACTCGACTCCATTCCTAAAACATCGTTATTGACTCCTGACGAGACGTTATGTGAGCTAAAGTTCAATCAGGAACACTTTCGTGATGACACGGGTAGGTACGTGGTTTCACTGCCATTCAAGGAGGAATCAGAACCCATCTTTACTGGTACTCGGGAGGTAGCACTTAGGCGCTTTCACGCAATCGAGAGAAGGCTCTCTCGCGATCCGGACTTACATCGTCAGTACAGTGACTTCATGTCGGACTATGAGGAATCGGGTCATATGTCCCTGGTTCCTGTCGATGACGTAGGCAACGGAAAATACTACATACCCCATCACTGCGTATTGCGTCCGGACTCGTCAACAACTCGCCTCCGCGTGGTTTTCGATGCATCTGCAAAAGATTCTGACTCCCATTCGCTAAACGATTCGCAGCTTATCGGTCCTAAGCTTCAAAGTGACATTTTAAGAATACTGTTGCGTTTTAGGAAACATGACATTGTCTTCATGGCTGATGTCCGTCAAATGTATCGACAAATCTTGTTAACACCGTCACATCGGGACTACCAGCGTATTTTGTGAAGATCATCGCCTAGGGAACCCTTAATGGAGTATCAGTTGAATACTGTAACGTATGGTGTATCATCTTCTCCTTATCTCGCTTGTCGTACATTGCGACAGCTCGCCATCGACGAAGGTGAATCGTATCCGCTCGCTAGGGACGTAACCATGTCAGATATTTATGTTGATGATGTGGTAAGTGGATTCGGTACTCTCAGCCAGGCAAAGCAAGCTAAGTCTCAGCTCATCGATTTGTTTAACGTGGGACACTTTAAGTTGCGTAAATGGGTAAGCAACGTCCCAGATCTACTAAGCGATCTTCCACGCGAAGACTGTCTGCATGAGAGCATACCTTTAGACACAGCTGAAGAAGCTACCCATAAAATTCTTGGACTTGAATGGGATGCGAGGTCGGATGAGTTCCTCTTCAGGGTCACACCCACCACTCGTCCTTGCAGTAAACGAACCATTTTGAGTGAACTTGCTCGAATCTTTGACCCGCTAGGATTTCTAGCTCCAATCACAATTCAAGCGAAATGCCTGATGCAAAAACTTTGGATACTCGGTATAGGTTGGGATGATACTCCACCAGCGGAGATCGTAACCGCGTGGAATAAACATAAAACCCAACTGTCGCTACTTAGTCAAATTAGGATAGCTCGTCAACTCGCTAGCACCTCTGCCCATTCATACCAACTTCATGGATTCTGTGATAGTTCAGAATTGGCTTACGGAGCAGTTATATATCTTCGAGTTACGTATAATGATGGTTCTACTCGCGTTCATCTTGTGATATCAAAAGCTCGAGTGGCTCCATTGAAACGAACATCGTTACCGCGATTGGAACTTTGTGCTGCAGTACTACTTGCCGATCTGTACAAGTTTGTAAGAGAAACGTATCTTACCTCCATTCCAATACAGTCGGTCCATCTTTGGTCGGATTCCACAATCGTTTTGGCTTGGTTACGTTCTCACGCCTCTCGCTGGAATACATTCGTCGCCAACAGAACAAGCCACATTCAAGAAACAACACCATTAGACTGCTGGCATCATGTCCGTTCCGAGGATAATCCTGCAGACGTCAGTTCACGTGGCCAGTATCCTTCTGAACTCGTCCATAATACTTTATGGTGGACGGGCCCACGCTGGCTTGCCGGTCCTTGTGAAACGTGGCCACTACCAATGAACCAGACTCTGCCTGGAGATGAAGTCCTGATCGAAACAGAATCACGTAAATCTCTGGCTCTAGTCACAACGCCGACTAATGACGATTCCACGAGAAGTCCTTTGGCTATCCTAATAGCTAACCATTCTTCTCTACGCAAGCTAGTCGCAATCGTAGCGTATGTGTATCGTTTCATAGGTAACTGTCGTAATCTATCTCAAACGAATCGAAACACATTCTTAACCAGTATCGAAAGACACAAAAGCCTCCTGAATTTAGTCAAATACGTCCAAGTTCTAGCTTTTTCAGATGAGATAGAGAAACTAAAAACTAACAAAATCCTACCTAAACCATTTCGCAAATTGAATCCGTTTATCGATGATCAGGGTATTCTTAGGGTGGGCGGTAGAATTGCGAGATCTGGATTAAAATACGAACATAAGCATCCTGCATTCTTACCGGCTGATCACAGGCTTACCTACTTAATAATCGAAAATGTCCATCGTATTCACTGTCACACCGGTGTCAATACAACCCATTTCTTATTATTGCAACAATTCTGGATTGTATCAGCAAAGCGTGCTATCCGGCGATGTCTGTCGAAATGCCTTAAATGTTATCGTACCAATCCAAAGCCTTTGGCGCCGTTTATGAGCGATCTTCCGTCATATCGACTACAAGAAGTCAAACCCTTTTCTATAGTCGGTGTAGATTTCGGTGGTCCGTTCCGCATTAAACTAGGCCTGCATAGGGGTGCTAAAATAGATAAAGCCTACTTATGTCTGTTCGTTTGCCTAGCAACGAAAGCCGTACACCTTGAAGTGGTTTCAGCTTTATCGGCAGAAGGGTTTATTGCGGCTTTGCGTCGCTTTGTAAGCCGTCGTGGTCGTTGTAGTGAGATTCATGCAGACTGCGGAACGAATTTCGTAGGCGCCTGGAATCACTTATCGAATTTAATGAAGCAAGCATCACATTACGAAAGAATCCAATTCAAATTCAATCCTCCTTCTGCTCCACATTTTGGTGGTGTGGGAAATCCAAATTAAGGCTGCAAAAAGTCATTTTTATCGGGTTATCGGTGATCAGGTGTTAACATTCGAAGAGCTCACTACAATATTTGCTCAAATTGAATCAGTACTAAATTCACGGCCTCTGTGTCCTATCAGTTCTGATCCCAACGATCTTTCCGTTTTAACGCCAGGCCATTTCCTCACTTTGGAACCGTTAACCAGTGTTCCGGATGAGGATTTAACGAATGTCAAACTCTCTCGACTCAATCGGTGGCAATTGTTGCAAAACTTTCATCAGAATTTTTGGTGTAGATGGAAAAAGGAATACTTGAATTCTTTGACTCAGCGTGCAAAATGGACAAAAGATTCAAAACCGTTAACGATAGGTTCGATGGTGATAATGCGTGATGATAATCGTACTCCATTGCACTGGCCCTTAGGGCGAGTTGTACAACTTTTTCCCGGTGCCGATGGCGTAGCTCGTAGCGCAATGGTCAGAACCGTTAAAAATCAGCTTTTACATAGACCGCTAGTCAAATTATGTCCTCTACCAGTAGAAAACTAATTCGCCACACTTATCCCCTATCATGTTTTTTATTTATGTCATTCGTTATTCGTTTATATTATATAGTTTAAATTAGCTTTTCTTACCGTTTTAATTATTTTTTTTATCTACCTACTGGAAAATACTCATTCGTATTTTGGTGGGCGGGATGTTTCGTTATCGTATTCATTCTAAACGCAGAATCGAAGGTTCTAAGGTTTTACGTATGGTAACACAAAGCAGTTTGGAAAAAGGCTGCTATGTGCGCACGTCAAAAATATCAACTGGATCGAGGGTATACGAAGACTAAAAGTATACTCCGCCGGCTCCCGTCTACGCACCAGTAGTCACTATCGGCGCGCGCGACCGCGAACAGTTCGTTCTCTCCTTACCATATAATCGAAGCTTCGAGAGCTACCTAGCAATAGCAAGTGACCGTGCATACATCGGCTTGGTGATCTGGTTACACCATCGGAGAAGGCGGAATTCAGCGAGTGCAGCAGCAGTATCCAAGGTACGTGCGTTCATTGTATTGTTGTTGCCTACACTACCTGTGAACCTTCAGATCGCGATTATCGGAGACCTTGTTCCAGGTCTACCCAGGGTAGCAGGACGCTTTCCATAGCTAAAACGTGCGAATGCTACACATTCCGTGCATGGTTCATCAAAAAGGAGACATAGGTTTACCTCTAAATCCTGGATATGTTTATAAGCGAGGAGGTGAAGAAACACCCGCGGAGACTCACGCCCGCATTTAAATTATCATAACCTCGGTCCGTCCGAGGACACACGCCCCGTGGAACAGCAGCGCGCCCGCTTGCAAGGGAACATCATGCCTCCTAGTGCTTGAGATAAAAAGATATCCTCATAAAAAGAGGTATCTCCAAAAAACGGTATCCCCCAAAAAGCCCTGGAAACCAGAAAGAACATTTAGAAATGACCATGACGCCATTTTATGTACAGCGTTTTCCATACAACCAACAAACCGGAGAGTACTATGGGAAGTCTTACCAGGAATTGGGCTTTATTTAAATATGATGCGGGAAACCTCCCGAAGGTATGGGATCACACCATTACTGTGTCTAGCGATCTGAAAATTTGAACAATAAGACTCGCATTACAAATGGGCACCGCATGGAGAAAGAAAAGAAATTCTCTCGCACCAATCAATGAATTTGCCTGATAATAACTACTCACCCGATTCACACTCTCACCAACACTTTCCAATTTGCAAACATATTTAAAATTCAAAAATTAATATAAACTTGTAAAAATCATTGTAAAAATCTGTGTAGAAATGCCGCTTGCTCAATCGCTGCGCTCGCGCCATGAAGGAAGAACAAAATTGCCAATCATCGCCTGACGTTTCGTTAGTCCATGACAAAAACTTTAATACTTAGCACAAAAAACGAAATGTCACTCAAATAACTACTATTATCAACATATTGAAACCAAACCAGTCATTTACTTAATAAGTATTTACTTTTTCATCATAACAACAAAACCAGAATAGTATTTGCTTTTCATAATACGAATAGAAGACTACGAGTTCGACGCCGTCCGACAGCAAAAACGGAACGCACTTGTGTCACCGACCGGCACTGTCACTGCTGTCATCCAGTGAACGTCAAAATAATAAACATCTGTGATATTGTGAGAACAAATTTATCATTGCAAAACAAACTTTGGATACTAAATGAGATATTGGTGAATGATCGAAAAGAAGGTGGTATTTAAATAGTTTTGCTATAAACCTGTGCGGTTGCGGTATGGCTAGGTCAACATTCGTTAGCCAAACGATGGAAAACATGTTCTAACAAAAAGGTAACTCCTTCTCATATTACTGCAAACTAAAATCTATTTAACTATCGATAATAACCCATAAAACCAGCACCACGGATTACTTAAAGAATCGAAATACAACCTAAACTATTATCCTTGCCCATACCAATGACTGTAGCCAGCATTTAGACTACCACAAGTACTTATTTCATTAGTGCCCCGTATCCCTATGGATAGGTATAAAATTCGGTGTTACAGTACCGTCTTAGTTGGGAAAGAAAATTTTTATTCAAAACTAAAGTTTTGAATAAAAATTTTCGTCAAAAAGTACGACGAAATCTACTACTATAAACCTTAATCCTATTTTACTTAAAGATAAAACCACCTCGGGACTCCAAACTTGATTATAGAAAGTTTGAGTCATATCAAGGGACACCTAACAACTCACCCGAGTTAATATGATAAAGGTGTAGAACCATTATAAGGACTCCAATAACACAAAAGATGGGAGTTAAACCCTGGCTCAAAACCTTACCAGTGCTAAACACTGGGTTGTTCAAAAACTAATCATAATGCAATTTGCCCAAGACACAAAAGGAGTAAATTACCAAAACCTGAAGTATGAAAAACATTGACTTCTAAAAAAGGTACAGTGTGAGGAGTGGAATCTCCAAACTCCCTTAAACACATAACAACAGTGAAAAGCAAGTCATGTTGACGAACGACATGCCCCTATCTTAAAACTAACATGAATGTTACCATCCTTGGCATCATTTGTGGGTTACACAAATGCAACAAGGCCTACGGATCTAACACGGATAAGAAAACCTACCCTAAAAACCAACAAACAACTACCTACTAACAATAGCTCTTAACTAAAACAGCACTGTGCACAGGATAACACCATGGCAGATTCGAAATCCCAAGACCATCTAAAGGGGACTTCAAGCGCCTTCATTGTGACCCCGCACAACAATATCCTTAATGTGAAAGGAACCAAGTGGTTTTCCATCCATACTCTTTAGAGAATAAACCACGGTACCCAGTTTCTTATCAACCACACATTTTTCAAA
The DNA here is from genome assembly GCA_910589605.1 of Chrysoteuchia culmella. NCBI lineage: Eukaryota > Metazoa > Arthropoda > Insecta > Lepidoptera > Crambidae > Chrysoteuchia > Chrysoteuchia culmella. The sequence continues at coordinate 8,892,395 of OU342654.1, read as the reverse complement.
TTTGGGGGATAATTTGGCTGAGAAATATTTTGAAGCGTTGGATAAAGGAAAACACCTTTTATAAATTATCTGACCTTCCCGAAGATCCAGAGGGCGCTACTTAAGTTATAATACTTAACATTATGTCGGTATGCCTTTTGCAAATGACATTCCACGTCTTTAAATATTTTCTGTAATTTAGGTAAACCAGAAATGTGATTATCAGAATTGATAGCAACAGTCTGGCCATCAAAAGGTTGATCCGAGTTATATGTCGCTCCATCGAGTACCATCTCCCTACCATGATTAAGGAAATAGGCAGTGAACTTTGTCCCTGCGTGAACGGAGGTATTGAGGGCACATTGAATTTCTTGAATGTTCTGATCCCATTTACGATGATCAGAACGCACATCAGAAGCAATGGCTCGAACAATATCCCGATTAACCCTTTCAGTTTGGTTACATTGAGGATGATAACGAGGATTATAAAAGATGTGAGTTACTCCTGCTGATTTTAACAGGTCTCTAAACTCTTTAGAAGTGAATTGGGGACCGTTATCCGTATATAGGATACGACAAACACCATGCACCAGGAACACACCCTTTTCAAGACATTTGCACACAGCTTTGGCCGTGGCACTTCGCAAAGGAAAGAGGAGGACATATTTGGTAAAATAATCGGAGACAACAAATAAATATTGATTCCTCGAGTAAGAGGGCGGAAAAGGACCAAGAAGATCACACGAGATCGCTTCCCAAGGTTTAGTAACCTGTCGGGGATCACCCATCAAACCAGGACGAGCAGTATTAACTGGCTTATAAGTGTTGCAAGTTTCACAGTCGCCGACATACTTTTTCACGTCGCAGAATAACGACGGCCAATAGTACATATTCGAGATCTTCTTGTGGGTTTTAGCAACACCAAAATGACCAGAAGCCGGGTCATCGTGATACATTTGAATGATCTCCGCACGTTTTTCAACAGGAACGACCGTTTTCCACTCGTGTTGAGATGTAAGGTTATATTTATTCTTTGTCAATCGATATAATTTCCCCTCAGCAATAGAAAAGTTTGGGAAAAGTTTAGGATTCCTAGAACACCCCTCAAAAAGTTTAATATACCAAGGATCTGTGATCTGGTGAGGGTCAATTTCGATAGAGTCGATTTTTATACGGGATAACGCGTCAGGCAAAACATGCTCTTTCCCTTTTCTATGGATAATCTCAAAAATGAATTGACTAAGGCGGCACGCCCATCTACTAAGGCGACCAGTAGGATTTTTAAGTTTATAAAACCATTGCAAGGAAGCATGGTCAGTTACAATAAAACATTTCTTACCTTCAACGTAAGAGCGATACTGTTCCAAAGCATAAATAACAGCAAGCAACTCCCTCTCCGTTGCGGTATAATTGACCTCTTGTGCGTTAAGAGTCCGACTACAATAAGCAATAGGGTGATCAACACCGTCAAATTTCTGAGTTAAAACACCACCAATGGCATATGAGGAAGCATCGGTATGTATGTAAAATGGCAAACTAAAATCAGGACATTTTAAAATGGGTGCCGAAATTAAAGCTGTTTTGAGGGTGGAAAAAGATTCTTCGGTTTCAGGAGTCCATTTAAAGAGAACCTTTTTACTAGTCAGCCGCGATAAGGGTCTGGCTATTTTAGAAAAATCCTTTATAAAACGTCGGTACCAGCCGGCCATGCCAAGGAAACGCTTGACCTGTTTTGCATCAGTAGGAACGGGAAAATTAGCAATCACATCTACTTTGGACGGGTCCGTCCTCAAACCGTAGCAATCTACCACGTAACCGAGATACTTAAGTTCAGATCGACAGAAAAGGGATTTTTCCATGTTGATGGTAAGGTTCGCACTCTTAAGTATTTCATAAACAGCCTTTAAAATAGTGATATGCTCCTCAAAAGTATCAGTACATACAATGATATCATCGATATAACAGAACACCTTATTGTCGAATTGGGCTGCAAACAAGCTATCCATAAGTCTTTGCATTGTAGCCGAAGCTCCCACTAAACCGAAACACATGACATTATAATGAAATAGTCCACGGCCAGGAACAGTGAATGCCGTCTTCTCTTTGGAACTGGCCGAAAGGGGTATTTGGTGGTACGCAGCGCTAAGATCAAGAGAGGTTAAAAATTTGGCATCCCGAAGGTTATCCAGAATATAATTTATATATGGAAGAGGATAGGCATCAGTTTTAGACACAGCATTAATCATCCTACTATCCAAACATACTCGAATTTTACCATCTGATTTTGGAACCTGAGTAGTAGGAGAATTCCAAGGCGAGTTCGAAGGTTCAACAATACCTAAATCTAACATTCGATCAAGCTCCTGTTCCAAAAGTTTCAGTTTTTCCGGACTCATACGATAATATCTTTGTTTCACGGGCTTAGCATCACCGGTGTCTATATGGTGTTCAGCGAGATGAGTCCGACCAAGACCAACTCTCTCAGAGTCTATATTATCGAACAACGATTTAATTCGTTTCAAATTGGACATTTGTTTGTCCGTCAAAGAATCAAAAGGACGTAATCCATTTTCAGAAATACTATCAATTTCATAAGCCTTGTCAGAATTAACAGAAGGAATGCAAGCTAATACATCAGGAGCAAGATTAAAAGATTTCCAAAAGTTAATTCCAAAATGGACCGGAGTTTGATTTTTGGTTGAACATAGAACTTTATTATTTTAATTACTTGTTTATATTCAATCGGAACATCCATATAATATTGACAATAATACTCAGAACCGTTAGCAACTCTAATATAACAAGGTTTATTAAGAGCTCTCAATGGTATACCGAGTTTAATAAAAAGTTTGTGCGCGTTGTTACCGAGCAATGAACAACTAGCACCACAATCAAGTAACCCACTGACAGGAACACCATATACCTCAACAGTTAAAAATGGCCTATTGTCCCCCAAAGCAGGTTGAAAATGAGTCTCTCTGCAAGTACTAAAATTACTCAGGGAGACTAACTTACCAAGTTTTTTGGCCTGTTACAATCAGGACAATCAGTGGATTTAACATTAAGCTTGCCACATTTATAACACAGCATAGGACGAGATGCATTACAACGAGACGTATGGTGCTTGCTATTTTTACATATAAAACAATAAACAGAACCTTTCCGAGGACTGGAGCTCTGAACAGACGCAACCGGAAGCTTTTTAAAGTTACTAGTATTTTTAACCTCCGCATTATCAGGCTTAGTCTTCGGTTTGTAACAAAAATCCGGAGCAACACTCGGTTTAGTAAAAGAAGGTTCAGAAAACCCTTCCATTCGAAGTTTACACGTCTCAATTCGTTTACCTAGCTCTTTTAAATGATCAAGAGACCGGACGTCAACCAGCATCAATTCGCGATTGTACTCGGGACGAATATTCCGCATCACAATCTTTAATTTTTCCGCTTCGGACAACTCAGTATTCAAACGAGACATCATACCCAGGATAACCGATAAAAACACTATTAACGACTCGTGTTTAGCCTGAGTACGAGACTGTATTTCCTGCATAAGCCGATCGTCAAAACCAGGAAGCTCGTAATCGGATTTTAAGGCCGATACTAACTCATCATAAGTTCGGAACCTAGATTTGTTCGCTCGATACCAATAGAGAGCAGGACCCTCGATCAAATCAGGAAATCCGGTGAACACATATTCTTTAGGTATCTTCCTAGCAGCACAAAGCTCCTCCAGCCTTGATAAGAAAGCACGGACACAGTTGTCACCGTTAAACTTCAAATTTAGAGAGCACAAGTTATAAGATTTCTCCGGTTTGTAAATAACAGTTTGAGTATGAGAGCGGGGAGAACTATCCTCGGTTTCAGATTCAGAAGAATCATCACTTTCTGTCATACAGCCAACAAGCTTCCCTTGCAACATTAAAAGTTCTTCCGGAGGATTAGCAATTCTAGAAATTCTAGAAAGAATATAATTGGCACGACCAACAAGACGCGCACGTGTAGTTTCCGGAATGCTTCCCTCACTAAAAGAATTAAGAAGTAGGCCAGCCTTACCCTGTAGAACCGAAACTTCTGTATCTGTATACAGTCACACACGAGCAACGATAATTATATACTATACAACCATATCGCATTGACACACATCAGAGCTAGCTATCTCTGTCCACAAATGTCATTGAATTATGTGTGTTACATAATTAGATTACATTTGTGGAGAGAGTTGCTCAGTGTTTCTATGTTATTGCACATTGATCTATTATTATAAGGTACGGCAAATTACTTTTAACCTTTAACCCCTCAATCACCTCTCCAAGAAAAAGATTCAATATTAATTTCAAACGAAGTTTTTTGTCTCCATCATTAATTTGTTGGAAAAGCCCAATTAGCGCTCTTTGAGTAAGGTGAACGTTAAATTATCGTTTAAATTTCAGTCAACGTTACGGAGTGTTATTAAATTCAAATGAATATCAAATTATTTTCAGAGAAAAAGGTTAAAATGAATATTTGAACGCTCAGTGGATGAGCCAGGAGACACTACGACGGAGTTTTTGAATTTATAATGAATACTTTGGAATGGTTTTTTAATTAATGACTGTCACGTTCTAGTGATCTGGGGCCTTACAATCAACTCTCGTTGCGATTTTTTTTAGGTTGTGAGAGTGGGATGCTGCCATACGGCACTTATAACGGCGTCTCGCTCTTAGGTACTACCTGAAAATAACCTAAATCGAATCGCACGACAGTTGATGGTAGGCCCCCCTGATTGTATTTTATTTACTATTTACGCGTATCTGTATTTTTATATATCACTAATATAATTGTGTACGTCTATTTGCTCTACTTCTCGTACCGAATGATATCAATGCACTCCTCGGTATCCAGAATGTATTCACATTTTATAATTATATATATGATTCGATCACATTGTGATGTTTTCGTAAATCAATGGAAGGTAAACAAACCAGCCTTTGTGTGATATTTTTGTTGTGAAGATTTTGTTTCTTTTTCCTAATATTTTTGAGTTATTGTAAACAGCGATTATGTTATCGTTATAATGACAGAAAACAGTCGTAAGACTGTTTTCTTATTTATCCGATCCGATATCGGTTTTGGCGCCGACAACCGATATCTGTGTGTCTTCACATCTCCGATATTATCAGCCGATAAAATCTGTGATCTGTCATCGACGACAGGCCGACATATCGGTATCAGTTCCGATATCGGATCGGATAATGTGAAAGGCAGGTACATATTTCATACATTTTACTTGCCCCGATATCGATGTCGGAGCCGACACTGATATCGGATCGGGGTGAAAACGCTCTTAACTCGTGACATAGCTTAATGCTATATTACTGTTTCGCCTATTTCATATTATCATACGATTAAATAAATACGTATCATAGACGACTACCTTACGTCATGAAAAATGTAACTCGCACTTCATACTCTTTAACAATTATCAAGCCACTAGGTCCTTGCTTAATGAGCCGTTGTACGTCTGAGATGGTGAAATTTTGATGAAACTGAGAGTAATTGCCACCTTCCACTCTCTTGGTCTACGGAGCAGCCTCTAAAGGCTTAATTAGTCGAGAATTATTGTACAACGACGTGTTCTTACTCTGAGAAGTAAGCTATGGACTGCCACTAATTAGCTTAATGGAGATATTTTGTTACTTTGACGGAACTTAACTATTTAGTGCTCAAAATGTTATTAATTTTTGTTAATTAGAATAATCTGTTCGTAATTCGATCATTTTTAAAGAAGATCCAAAGGTATCTTTTCATACGAGACTATTACAAAATAATGGCTTAAAACTATGACTGTATCACAAATGGTTCCGCATGATTCATAGTGAAAAAATTCTCTCGATCGGACAAAAAATTACGAATCTACAGCGATTTTAGTAACGTAGTTTTTAAAACGCATTGTAAATAGCGCGTCATTCGCGTTACGTCATTTATCACAACGCTCGCGTTCTTTTAATAATATTTTATATTTGATGGCGAATAAGTTCGTCATTAGTCGACCGTCTATAATAATATTTTTTTGTTTGAAAGAGTTTTCTTGTGAGATTGTCCCATTATTTTTTCAAAATCGTCTCAGTAGTTTAGGTCCATAAAAAATTCATTCTTAAATTTGTCTTCGGAGTGATGCGTAGGTATATTGGTTTTATCCCTGCCTTTCCATCAATCCTTTATCTTTCGCCGTTTCAATGTATGTCCTCACTTCAGCATGAGTCATGAGACTAAGTAAAAAGTGGATGGGCCCTTATGCACGCAGGCCCAATGCGGATTGGAGGATGTTAACTATATTGCAGATGCGCCCGGGACTAACAACGGAACTTCGTGCCTGCCTTTCGTCAGAGTAATCAAGGTACTTACCATTATTATGGTTATTGAAATTTGTTTATTCGTCATCGTCGGGGCATTGGCCTTACTTATGAATGGATAAGGAGACCCAAACACCACACGGGCCCAATGCGGATTAGTGGGTTTTAACGACTGCAAACGCAGGTGGGACCATTGGCTTAACGTGCCTTCCGAAGAACGGAAGATCTCGAGATAGTAAAATTTTGGTCACCCATCCCGAGACCGACCGTTGCGAAAGTCGCTTAACCTCAGCAATCTCAGGCCGAACGCTCGAACCACTACGCCACCGAGTCCCTGTGCCCCCTGGCCCCTGGGCGAACCCCCCCCCTCCCCATTTCGGGGAGGCCTATACCCAGCAGTGGGTGTTATGTGGCTGAGACGACGACGACGATGTTCTTGAAGTGGGGATATACATTAAAACGGCGAAAGGTAAAAGATTGATGAAAAAACAAAAAGGAATATACATAATATGCCCTTGGAGATATATTATACTTGGAAAAAAAATATTTCAATCATTTTGTGATTTTTTAATTTTTGAATTTTTCAATGCTATTTTTATACTTATGATAAATTTGAAATAGAAAAATATTGGAAAAAATTAACTCGGCCACAAGTGAATTCTCAGATGGTACTCGAACCCACGACCTTTGTAAATCCGGTCCAATGCTCTAACCACTGAGCTACCGAGACTTAAGTCGGTTAAGTCTCGGTAGCTCAGTGGGTAGATCATTGGACCGGATTTCCAAAACGTTTTTATGATTAACATTTTTTTAAGTAGATAACAGTGCAATTATTCAATGACACCCGAGCTAAATGAATTACTCTTCCGTTTACATGGTGACAAATTGGTTGCGCACTCGAAATTGATAGCCGTTGCATTTCAGTTTATTTATTAAATTAATAATTTTTAGTACCACATAATATTTCAATAAATTTCAACGTATAATCATTAATTAATAGTGTATCGTAGTAACAATGGAACTACTTATCGTTATTTTTATGCTGTTAATACAACATTATTATTTACATTGATGAATGTCCCTTCAAAAGTATTGTATTTTTATTAAAGGTATTTATTTGTTTGATTTTTAGGGTTCCGTACATGAAAAGGAAAAAACGGAACCCTTATAGGTTCACTTCGTTGTCCGTCCGTCCGTCTGTCACGACCGTTTTTCTCGAGAACGCGTGGAGGTATCAAACTGAAATTTATATCTAATACTCAGGTATACTGTCCCTTGGAGCTGTGAAAAAAACAAACTTAAACCAAAGCAATGAAAAGATACATCCGTTTATACCGCAAATTTCCGCCAATTTTCGAAACTCGCACGGGAATTAAAACCTACAGGGTACTTCCCGTGAACTTAGAATCTTGAAATTTGGTACGAAGTAACGTCTTATAGTACAGATAAAGGAAAAATTGCGAAAACCGTAAATTTTTTAGTTACATCATATAATAAAAAATATTTTACGGAACCCTCGGTGCGCGAGTCCGACTCGCACTTGGCCGGTTTTTTTTTTACAAGATATAGAGTTGATCACAATTAAAGTCAATCATACAAAAACTGTACATCTTGTTGGTTGTCCTTAAATAAATGAAAAAAAAACGACAATACTCGTAATATATAGTTAGAAGAAATTGTATTGATGACTCCGTTCAATACGAGTATTTTTGAGGTTTTACAACGAGTCATATTTTAGTGATTTTAAATTTTCAGTATATATTCAAATTCTTATCACCTATATTTTAATTTACATTTACATTATCTTTCTTTTTCACAAATTCGTATTGAATTTCTCTTGAACAGATTTTTTTTTTAATTTGCCTGTACATAATTTTAATTAAGCCAATTTTAAATAAGTACTAGGCTTTCAAAATAAATAGCAAAAACGGTATGTACAGTACGCAACTACATTATACTATAGCAAACTACCAAGTATCGGATACACAAGAAGTAAGAACTAAGTACTTACTAAGTAGTAACAATAGTTAGCGTAAAATCTTATGTAGGTATGTTCGTGAGTCAATAGTAAACATAAAGAACTTAAGAACCCGGCTGCACGTCCCGGTAACGATTTGTAAGGGCTTCCGTCTAACTTTACCTTCTTAGATATGTAGGGTTACCATGCCTTGTCTGAAATAAAGGACCACTAAATGAAAATATTCTTTAGTCAATTGAGCATGTCAGTTTTGCCCTACCATCCGTTTGAGGAAGCCCGTCAACTAAGATACGGGCCTCCGACCGTAAGTTTCCCGAAACTACGGATGGAGCCTACTCTCTATTGATTTCGGTTGTACTAGTTTTGAACAAACGGCACAAACACATTGGTAGTAAGGACAATGTCAAAACGTATTCTCATTCATTCTTAGTTCTGTAGGGCAAGCATGAATAACTATCGAAATAGTATCGAGTAAGTATGGAGCACGTAATGTCAAAAAATTTATAGGAAAAAGTAGTTCCGTTTACGTCCTGTAGGAACGCTGCTCAATATCTTATACATTTCTTTACTTAACTTCCTCGATACTTACTCGAAAGTTATTTGTGCTAGGCGTACGGGTCTCCAAACTAATAAGCTGGACAGCTTATTAGTTTGATATATAGATTTGGATAGTATAGATTTGGATGATACGGAGTAGCAAACGTCCGTAACTTAGGCCGAAACTACGTGCTTAGAGAGTAGACCGCCTGACTCTTTTAGCTGACAAAAAAAAATAGGCGCAAAAAACTTATGAACTTATTTAAAAAGATATATTATGTCTTATAGAATAAGAAGTAAAAGACGTTTAGACAATTGTACAAATAAAAAATCGGAAAATGTACATAAGATATGTGAATTTTATTAATCTAAATTAAAGTGTGTTTGTTGTCATACCTTTACGCCCTAACCAAGCAAGCAATCGACTTGATTTTGGCATAAAGGTTATCCCGACATTCCCACAGGAATGGGCACCACGCGAATGAAACTGCGGGCGGAAGCTAGTAGGCCTTAGATGGTTACAAAATTAAATTGTGAGCTGAAAGTCAAGCTAGTAAAGTTTACCGATGACCTGGAAAATATTATATTTTCCTTAAAGCAAGATGGTAAATATGTGAAAATATGTGTAAATATGTGTAAATATGTGTAAATATGTAAAAGAATAACATTAAATTGCGTTACTCTAACAAATTTATTCTGTATCCTGAACCAAGAATGTTATAGGTATAAAGAAATAATCAATTTTCTTTAGGTAGGAGAAATGCACAGATAGAGTAGACTGAAAAACAGTTTCGTTTTGCACACAGCACTAACATATTGTTCAACATTCTATAATTTAGACTAACATCTAACTCTAGTAAAACTTGTACCAGTTTAAAAATAACAATATTCTTTATTCAATTGAGCATATTAAATGCATTTTTGAATTGTCAGTTTGCCATTTCCTGAAATGAGAAGACTCTTTTAGCTGACAAGAAAAAACAAGCGCAAAAAAAATCTTACCAGCTTTATCAAACGTAAGTATTAGTATTTTCACCTCACACGCTCTGACAAGGAGGTTTTGTCAATCAGTTTGGGCGTAGAAAGTCGCTTTTTGCGGCCTAGCGGCAAAGTACTTTTTTAATTTAATACCTAAAAATATGTCATAATGCGTTCCGAATCCGACTATTGACTTTTTTGTTATATTTAATTCTTATTTTAAATAGCTTTAAATTATTTATAATACTCCGTTTGGGTTTTATTATATTATTATTATTTTAGTTAATTGAATCATAAAAACAATAACAATAAGATTAAACTATTTGTTATAAGAATTTTATATTAGGCTGGGTGAGATTTCACAGCCTATAACTGGATTTCGGACTGTGACATAAATAATTATTTTTAAATTGTCTTTGTCTTGTACCTCATGTCAGTGTCAACATTTACGGAATCGTTTTTATTCTTATTAATAAGTTACAATATATTCCTACTTTAAATAACTTTGAATTAACTATAATACTTCCTTTTTTATTATTTTAGTTTTTTAACACAACGAGAATATTGTATATTTAGATTAAACTTCATGTTTAAAGATTTTTTTATCGGAAGTTGACCGCGGAAACAACTATAAAATGTTCCTCGCTGTTGTGAGGTGAAAAATTGTGTGTTGCGCTCGGCAGAAAAGTTTTTAGCGTCTTGTACCTTTGAAATCCTCGCTTCGCTCACTAGAAAAAATCAAATCCTAGAATCCTTAACTTGCTCAGATTTCAATAGAGGTAACTCGCCGTTAAATATCCAACTTTCTAGCCTTGCATAACATATAACTATTACAAACATTATACCATTACTAAACAAATCTATCAAAGTTTTATTTCATTTGACTGATGAGTAACATAGTAGACATTAAGTTAATTATCAGTTCCATCTATTACAGTAATTTAGATAATCTTGTACCTTGTAATAACATTTGCTCATGAGTTTAAGCTTAGTTTAGTCCTGTATTACGTAATTTTCTCTCCTTCATAAAACAACAAGTGAATCCCAGTTTGTAGACGTCATAAAAAGAAGTTCCTACTTTGCTTACCATTTATCCTTATCACCCACGTTGAGTTGGTAACACTAGTGTAGTTAATGAAGTTAAGCTCTTGTAATTTACCCACGTTGCCTACAGTTACTACTCTGTTCAGTGTTTGCTAATGTCCGAAAGTTGAAAACATAATTACAGCAATGAGAATGCAATTTCCAACTATAATTAAGTTGGTAGCTAAGTAAAAAAATACGCAAAGAACTAAGTGCTTCATAATACGGTTACGGCACCGCGTTTTGAGGACAAAGTAATTCCAAAATACGCACATCAAATGTGTCTAGGAATCAAAATCGTTTTAAAATATCGCCGCTATAGAGGCGTTATTAATTTAACTTTTTGGAATCGATAATGATTCTATTTTGTAAATTTCACTACCTGAATAAAGAACATTTGGTAAATTTTCATTGGGTATTTTTTTATAGTTAAAAAAGTACGTGATCTCTAGCCAAATTTGATGTGTATAGTTTTTATCATACAAGCGAAATGCAGTAGGTCTAAAAAGAATAACTTTCGAGTAAGTATCGAGAAAGTCAAGTATTAAAATGTATGACATATATGTATGACAATAAAGAAACAATTTCTGAACAAAATGTTATACAGCAAGATGCAAAAAAGTCTACATTTACTACTGCTGATCCGTTAAACAATGAAGAACAACACAAGGAGATACAAATAAAAGTGTATTTTTTGGCTGATCAACAGGGACAAGGTGTCCAGCAAGTGTTGCAGAAATTACTTGGTACTCAATACCAAGTATTAAGTTTTTGGAAGTCTGGAGCTACTATCTTTGATATTCTAAAATCATGTAGATCAGAATTAAGTAATTTAACACAAAATGATTACATAATCATTTTGTGTTAAATTACTTAATTCAAATACAAATACATATACAAATATTTTTATTTGCTCTAAATAGGGTTACAGTAAATGTTGTTTAGTACAATTGTGAAAACAAAATGGAGCTTAACCTATTTAGCCATTTTACATAGCATGCAAATATATAATAAAATGATTTAAATTAGATTAACATTAAGAAACTGATCGAAATGTTATAAAATAACATCGAGAAATAAATTAATAAAAAAAAAATGTATGATAATAAATGTCAAATAAGAAATAAAATAAATTAATGTCAATATACAATTAAATTCTCATGTCAGTCTACAATTACAACAATGTCAATACAAATACATTTTGTTCATTTGAAAGTCTCGAAACCTTTGTCAATATAATTGTGATATAGATAAAAAAAAAAAAAAATAAGTGAAAGTGATAAATATGTCAAAATTGCAAATGGAAATTAATCTGCAATCGGAAATTAATGAGCCTATTAAAAATGTTCAAAAGTAAAATTTATACTTATAATAAATGATTCCCGACAATTGACATAGTTTGAGACTTGATTCACACGTGCTATTGTATGTATGTGACGTGGCACGTAGCGTGGCCAACAGCACATGGCAGCACAGCACAGCAGCAGCAGCAGCACAGCAGGTCTGCAGGGTTCATCGGGTGGAGAACCACATATGGCCCGCAAACATTTCTTTTGACAGATAAAAGCTTTACCTACATCAACACTATTTCCCCATATTATGAGCCCATAACGGAGTACTGACTCAACATAGGCAAAGTAGGCACTAAGTGCAGTGCTTCTAGATGCTATTTTATTCAATTTGTGAAGAGCAAAAGTGAAACTATTGATTTTTTTGCATACTACCTCTACTTGCTTCTTCCAGTCTAATCGTTGGTGAATTTCAATACCTAGAAATTTTGTTGTATTCTCTTTTTTAAGTATATGTCCTTGGTAGATTATGTCAAATGTTTTATTATTAAAATTAAGATAACTAGTTTTATTAAGATTTAGTATAAGATTATTATTATGCAGCCAGTCTATAATTAATGAAATAGTATTATTAATGTCAATTTTATGTTCATCCAGATTTTTGGTTATTGTTCTTACTACTACCGATATGTCGTCAGCGAACAGAATGCAACGGTGATTTGTTATTTTTGGTAGGTCATTAATATAAACCAGGAATAAAAACGGGCCGAGTATACTTCCTTGCGGAACACCAAAATGATTTTCCCTGTACTCTGATTTATACGTTTGAGCTACCTTATTCTTATCCAACCGAGATACTTGTACCAATTGCATTCTATTCTGCAAGTATGTCTGAATCCATTCTGATTAAGTAATTACATAATAGTGACTGGTTTTATGTTTGATGCCAGCCTTTTTTCTATTAGATATATCTTGGCTTTATGGTTATCAAATACTAATGTAATAATATGCGAGACACCACTTAATTATCACTTAAATGAAAACAAACTAAATTATGAGTTAAAATATATATGCAACTAATTTAAAAATACAATTTTTCTAGATATGGATTATGCTAGTTATGTGTCAAGATTGAAATATAGGACTGTCAATTTATGTCGTAATATTTTGCGAGAGGTGTTAAGAATGTATTATTCTAGTAAATATACGGATTATTTAGTAAAAAAAAACTCATTGACTTGTAAACATGTAAAAGATGTAGGTACACAGACTGAAAACAATAACTTGACTGACCAGAATGCGAACAGGATTGAACAAGACTTTAATAACAAAATTAACAACTCGATATCTTCTTTAGACCATGAGAAATCCGACTCTCCCACCGCTGAGCTTTTTCGTAACCAACCGGATAAATATACTACACCAAAACATTAATGGACTTATTACCAAATCAAACGATATCACGGTGTGTTTAGATGAATTGACTGAAAACGGCAAGCAGATAGACATATTATGCTGCACTGAACATAACATGGTATTAAATGATGTCCCTTTATTAAATATATCAAACTTCTCAGTAGCTACATGTTTTACACGAAATGAAAGAAATGGAGGCTCTGTTATTTAAGTCAGAAACGGCTTGAGATTTGAAATAATAAACTTATCAAAATTCGACATATCTAACGTTATTGAGACTTGTGCTAATAAACTTGTGGATCGTAAAATAATAGTAGTATATGTGTTTATCGAATTCCAAGAAATAAAAAGTGTGGTTTTTATTATAATCTATATTTTTTTAAAGTTTCATAACATGTAAAACAATTAGCTTATCATTATTTTTACTTAGGAAGTGTACCTAAGTAAAAATAATAATAAGCTAATTGTTTGTGGTGATTTTAATACAGACACATTAAGGAAATCTATTTACTCTGAAGAATTTAAACGTATAATACTAGAACATAATCTAAGGTTATCTGTAAATGAAGTAACTATAGCAGCGGTACATGTTTAGACAACATAATACATAATATACGTGGGGCAAAATCAGAAGTAATTGAGTTAGCTGTTTCTGACCATAAAGCCCAATTGATGGCGTGCCCAGTTAAGAAAATATTTGCTTTTGACCACTAGTATAGGTACATACGAGACTATTGTAATAAAAACTTGCAAAAATTTAGAAACTGTATTGAAAAATTATCATTTACGAAGTATTTTATGACATATTCAAAACCATGTATGATTTATGTTTTCCAATAGTTCGTAGAAAGATGTACACAAAGCGAAAGCCCAACTGGCATAAAAAAATGTAGTAAACGTAAGCGTGCCTTACTATGGCAATATAGATTAAAAAAAAGTGAAGTTGATAAAAATTAATTTAAAGATTACTCTGCACGTTATGATAAGATTATTAAATTAACACAAAAAATGATCCCAAAATGATAATTATATTTTTAAATCTGTAAATATATCCAAGACGAATTGGAAAATCATTAACCAAACCAAGCAAAATCAACCACGAGAAATCACTGATCCTAAGTCAATTGCCAAAGAGTTCAATGATTACTATATAGATTTAGTTAAGCCGAACACAGGCATACATATGCAGGTAAAAAACGTGAGCTTAATAAAGGCAGCAATCAATGTTATTAGTCAATTTTCATAACACCTACAGATCCAAAAGAGGTGTGTGGAATAATAATTGGTCTTAAAAATACCAGAAGCACGGGTTTTGATGAAATATCAACCAAAGTAGTCAAATTTGTTTCTAATATTATATCTAAACATCTTTACATCGTTACATCGTTACATAATTAATCTATGCATAGAGCAAGGAACGTTTCCTATAAAACTGAAAATTACTGTCATTAAACCTATGCACAAAAAAGGTTGTAAGTCGGACATACAAAATTACAGACCTTTAGCTTTGACGCCGATATTTGCTAAGATATTTGAAAAGGTTCTGCACAAAAGACTTTAGAACTATTTTGAAACAAAAAACACACTTACTAAGGAATAAAAAGGATTTCGTAAAAACAAATCGATTTACTCGGCCTTATATGAATTTTTGGAAAAGATATATACTAGAATGGGAAAAGGAGAACCAGTTTATGCCCTATTTTTAGACATGACCAATGCGTTTGATTACGTTGATCACAACATACTATTGGCAAAGTTGGAAGAATATGGCATTCGAGGGATCCCGCTAAAGCTTTTTCGTGCTTTTTTGTCATCGTTCACCTTCAACGACGTACGGACTCTGTCATTCCTCGCTCTTGCCTGTTTTGCATAGACCTCAAATGTGAAAGAAAGAAGGTATTGTTTCACTATAATTATAGTTCGTAACAGTCGTTCGTATCAACTCACTGATAAAACCCAATGAATATAAAAGAAATTTATCTATTAGCCAAGTCGAATAAAATATCGTATTTCACGGAAGAAAACATCTCATCAAATATTTATTGTAACGACACGTCGACCGAGAGAAGCAATCTCGAAAGCTCCCCATTTGACCAGAAATCACTATTTTGCTTTAGTTTCTTTAGGTAGCTTTCGTATTCGTAATAACAAGAGACATTTATTTTGCTTCAAATTCTAGGAAGAAATTTGTTATGCTGTAATTTTTTGTCTCTAGTTAGGTCCGGTTGCTCGTATATTATAGTAATGTTAAAGTTAAAATTTAACTGTGTCAATTTTGACTTCGGTAAAAAAGAATACGTCGTCGGTTATCTTCGCATTCAGTTTCCTAAAAATATTTTACGCGGCGGTGAAATTAAACAATGGTTAAAGGTGTATTTTAAATAAATAACCTAAAAAAGGTAGGTAAGCGATAACTTCAAATTCTACTAATGTCAAAATTTTAAACCACCTCCACCCTGTCGGTTATTTTGACTGCCGTTTAATCTGTAACTTGACTGCTCGTTAAGTAACCGCTGCTTCAACAACGCTTTTAAATTTTTCCGCCGGTTAATTTTACTTTAACCATAATTTAACACTAGGTTAGCGTAACCGAGCTACGATCAACCGGACCTTAGACGTCTATTTTAACCATTCTTATTTAAAGTAAAACATGAGATTCCGATTCACAAGAAATTTCTCGATTTCAAAGTTCTGACTACTAGTAAATTTGCTTTGTTCCTTTTAAGTCCATTACTATCAATCCGCAATGCGCCATACCACAGCTTGAAATACGTAGTATAGAAGAAGTGTAACGCCATTATTACCCTTACACCCATATTCTAAGTCGTTCTCCAAAACTTACTCGTCCTCGACTTAACGAAACCTCATTGAAAACCTCTTCGAAATACTCCTCGAAATCGGTATTCTAAGTCATAACTCCTGGACCTGGAGGAGCCAAAGTGTACGTAGCCATTCCGTGTTAGGCCTAGCGCACACTACCATTTTTAATCACGACGAGGTTGAGTGGAGTGTAAAAAGTTTTGGAGGAACGACTTAGAATATGGGGGTTAGTCCTTCAAGCACCAAAATCAGAAACAAAGTGCCTACCTTCAATTGTCAATGATTGGATTGAGCTTAAAAAGAATTGCACTCAATATTTGTAAAAAGTATACAATTAGGTAGGTATACATTTCTGTTTAAAAAAAAAATAGTTATCTTATAAACTAAAGAATTTGAAAGTGCTTTTTAAGTAGCCTTACAATATTAGGTAGTCATAATATGAATATTTTTAAAGTCTATTATTTTAACGATGTGTGTGTTTATGATTATTGACTGGGAACTATAACGGCAACCTAATTCCACTCTAAAACAAAATTTACTATACAAACACTAAAGTATTTTTAAAATTCGTTAATTTTTTACATAAACTCGTACACTCGGGCACTACTTTTGCACAGTAATGGGTAAGGAAACAGCATAAATTGCTGTAAACAAATGCCATAAAAAAAAAGAAAAAAAGGTAAAGGGCTCTTAAATAACTTCATTTAGCACCTTTGGGAGTCGTTAAAGTACAATTTACGGCAAATCTATTATAGAAAAAGAAACTACGATATTTTCACAACTTAAACTAAGTTGCATAATAAATGATTACTAACAAGCGGCCGCTCGCGGTTTTACCCGCGTGGTTCCCATTCCCATGGGAATATCGGGATAAGTTGTAGCCTATGTGTTATTCTGATGTATATGATGTATTACTGTAAAGTTTCATTTAAATCCATTCACTATTTTTTGCGTGAACAAACATCCTCACAAACTTTCGCATTTATCATAATACTAGCGGTAGCCTGCGGTTTCACCCGCGTGGTTCCCGTTCCCATGGGAATATCGGGATAAAAAGTGGCCTTTGTTTTAATCCAGGCCATCTCCTATTTGTGTGCCTAATTTCAACCAAATCGGTTAAGTAGCTTTTGCGTGAAAGAGTAATAAACATCCATCCATCCAAACATGCTCACAAACTTTCTCATTTATAATATTAGTAGGATAGGAGGGTCAATAGAGCATTTAGTGTCCCAAATTAATAACCTATCTGTAGATATAGATTAGGCTACCTATCTGAGATTGTCACTTAGGATATTGTCTTTGTTGCCTAGTAACTGTCGTTATTTTGGTCATATTAACAAAATATCCTAGGCAACTATCTCAGATAGCCCTATCCATATCTACAGATATGTTATTAATTTCGGGCGTTAGTTAACAAAAGAAAGTGATTTATTCAATCCTTTTAAGTTGCGAAAGCTAAAATCCAGTTTCTCATTTAAGCCAAGGCAACGTGATTCTATCTTCGGTCAACCCTCGTTCAATTAATCCATGAATTGAGCCCAAATGTCGCTTTTACTTCGAAAATCTGTTTGAGAATCAAATCGTGTTCTAAATTACGATCGTCTTTGGTATAAATCAGAATAAAAAATATTATGAAGCTATCCAACAATGAATAATAATAAATACCAATAGAAATACAGTTTTTTTATATATAAATATGAACCTTATATCATACTGAAGCGTTACAATATTTTGCTTTTACGGGGTTACATTGATAATAACTTCGAATAAAAAAAAAACTCAAATTTCTTAGTTTCTGAACGAATTCGAACGGTTTTTTTTATTACGTTAGCAGCACTGACAGTGCAAGAAGCAAATGGCGCGCATTGTTTATAGTGAGCTTAATATTCTTCTTATATTATTTTAAGTGTAGTGGTGACAGGCTATTTTCGAGGTAAGAAAAACTGTCATTTCACTTAGAAATTGATAATATTTCGATTAATATTGTTTGTTTTACCTAAAGGTATACATTTTTGAGAATGTAGAACACGGCTGAAAAAGTGTTTTTGTTGACTTTTTATCTATTTTATAGGCTTAAAAATAATCAGAGGTGTCTTTGTCCAGTAAGTCAAAATTCAAATCTGATTGATTGTTCATGATCAAATACTGATTTGTTATTGAGTTCTTACCAATAATGATTGGTAATTTATATTTTTTATTAAAGGGGTTTGAACTTTTTTGTATGGAGGCTGCTCTCGTCCAATCCTCTTTATAGAAAAGATAAGACCGCTATAAGACGCCATTTTGTTTTTTTTTATGTTAAGATATATAATGCCCTAAAGTGTCACGTTAGCCATATAATTAGAGTTAAAAATAAATAATGCCGACCAAAGTACCACCTCTAACTCCAATTATCTTACTAACCTGACACTTTAGGGCATTATGTTGTATAATATTTTTTGTTCAACTTTACGTTCCCTATCCATTTATATAGATACTGTCGTGCGGCACAATAAAGTAAAATTTTCAAAAGATAAGACCGCGATGAGACGCCATTTTGTTTTTTTTAATGTTAAGATATATAATGCCCTAAAGTGTCACGTTAGCCATATAATTAGAGTTAAAAATAAATAATGCCGACCAAAGTACCATCTTTAACTACAATTATCTTACTAACCTGACACTTTAGGGCATTATGTTGAATAATATTTTTTGTTCAACTTTACGTTCCCTATCCATTTATATAAATACTGTCGTGCGGCACATAAAGTAAAATTTTCAAAATGGCGTGTCAGTGACGAGGCCAAAAGGTTCGAAACCAGTATATTAAATAAAGAAATTTGTATCATTGATCAAAATATATAATTTGCTTTAGCGCGAAGCATGCGCCCCGATTTTTTTATATTTTGTTTATTAGAGTTGTTAACGGGTTTAATTTCAATTCCCGTTATAAAATATAGGGTGATCAAAGAAGCCCCAAAAACGGGTAAAGTTGATCGGCTATATTTTTATTTATTTTTCCCTGAGAAACGAATGATTAATTTTTTTAGGGGTATCAAAATTTATAGGGTATTTCCCGTTGACCTAGAACTATAAAATTTGGCAAGTAGTTTAATTTACTACAAATACAGGAACAAATCCGAAAAATACTTTTTTTAATCAAATCATAAGTCATTAGTCTTGAAAACTGAATTTCGGGAAAAAAATTGATAAAACTGCAAGACTCGATTCCTGAACTATGTAGGTAATACTTTGTACGGAACCCTCGGTGGGCGAGTCAAACTTGCACTTGTCCGATCTTTTTATTAAGATTTAACAATAATTACATACTCATAATTGTTGTGGCTTAAAACAATACTGATATTATCTTTGCACATTATTTTCGAACTACTTGTAGTTTCCGCCTGCGGTTTCACTCGCGTGGTTCCAATTCCCGTTCTCGTGAAATATCGAGATAAAAAGTAGCCTAGGTTCTTTCAACTAACTCTATCTAGTTAGGATTAGGATTCAATTGAGCTTATTACAACATGCATTTTTTGAATTGTCAGTTTTGCCTTTCCCTTTAAATACCCCTTTACCTGATACGGCACTTGACCGGTAACTTGATACGGCACTTTGAGCCGTTGTCAAGTGGTTTTGTCAAGTGGTTCCACTTTATTGGGTTTTTATTTTGTTTCTGTTTATAAATACCACACATATTGTACATCGTTGGATTCGTGAATGAATTATCTACAACGTGGAACTACTTTCATTAAAAAATGTTGTACTATATTGCATATACAAGTGAAAGTGAAAAAGGGTTATTTCTAACTTTCATAAAATAAAATGAAATAATTTAATGCGTCTTCGCAAAAATTAGACAAACTTAATTTTTTGCTTAAAGCAAGTCTGTTTTTATTGATTCAAATGAAAGAGCACGGCCTATACAGCCATTCTGCCCTACTCACACACACACCAAAACAATATTATTTATATATATGTATATAATGTGGTCATATAATGACCCTTCATCAGTTTAGGGGATACCTAATACTTAAGGCCTGCGAAAAAAATCTATTTAGCTAAAAGCAGCCTAGTTTCCTATTACAATTTTCTTATTGTTCTGGCATTGATGTATGGTGGCTTTTCGCCTACGATCCAAAGGTGAAAGTCCCGTTCTCAAAGCATTTTAATGGACATTCCATCATTCAATACTAACTAAGGACCATAAAAGCTCTTTGCGATATACCTACAATTTATTAGTATCCTGGACGTTCAATAGCATGATGGACGACCTTTTTGACTCGTAAGAAGATTTCCGAAACGTTTGATTTTAAGTAAAAAAAGAGAATGTAACTGAACATAACATAATTTCAATGTAATTCAATAATAAAATATAATAAGAAAGAACGATATTACAAAATAAACATAATAATGGTAAAAACACTTAGACACGAAATAAATAAAAAGATGGGTATATTCCTTATTAAACCCACTTTTTGTACTCACTTTCATAAAATTATAATAATAATTCTGTATTCAACCCAAGTTTTAAATCAATTCCGTTTTCAACCCACGAACGAAATCAGTCACATTTGAGTACAATGTAACGACACGGCAGCTGAAAAGGTGCCAAACGTCGGGAAACCAAAAAACCTTATAATATTAAGTACCACTTAATATCGGGTAATATAAATTGTGTGCACTGAAATTCATAAAAGTTGTTTTATATCATGATTTTTGAATTTTTGCATTTTTCAATGCTATTTTAATACTTATGATAAATTTTAAATAGAAAAATATTTGAAAAAATTAAATCGGCCACAAGTGAATTCTCAGATGGGAATCGAACCCACGACCTTTGGAAAGAGCATTGGACCGGATTTCCAAAGGTCGTGGGTTCGATTCCCATCTGAGAATTCACTTGTGGCCGAGTTAATTTTTTCCAATATTTTTCTATTTAAAATTTATCATAAGTATTGTTTTATATCAGTTAAAAACATGTCTTTAACTCAGATATACAAAATCAGACAGATTTTATAACTTGTTAGATCAACATTTATTATAAATGATGTGAGTGTTTGGTATTATGTAATGTTAGTTTCTTCAATGTTCCATTTCGCTGCTTAGGTATTATTCACAAGAGACTGAATTCACTATAGTTAATTAGATCGAAGAGACGATACGATATCAGCATTTGTCTAGTTGAATCACCCCGATGACCGCTGTGTGACTCTTGTAATCTTTAAGTGTGTAATAAGTAACAAAATAGGAGTATAAGTACGTTTTAAACTCATCGAAGTAGAAAGATCGTTAAAGTATAATAATGCAAAAATAAAATAACATTGAAACAACGATAATCTGGATATTATCTCCAGCTCAACCCCCAATTCGACACAAAAGATGATAAATGATTTCAAACTAAAATGGAGTGCAGAGGTGAATAATAATAAATGTAAGTCAGTATTTTTTGTCAATAAATCAAAATTATCGAGACATTTTAAACAACATCTATCTAGTCCCAAACTAAGTAGAGCATGTGCTTTTGACAATAGACTATGGGTACATTTTTTTTTTGTAATAACTGTGCAGGCATTTGTCCACCATCGAGCTTAACAAACAGGATGTGGTCTAAGGTGTTGCATGCTTGCCCAGGAAATTCTATTCACTCTCGCCTTGAAGAGGCCAAGGTTGTAGGAATCGGGGAACACATAAGCAGGCAGCGCATTCCATTCTTTAGCGGTTCTCATAAGAAATGTGTCATAAGAAATATCAACGACGTACGGGTCCGATAATCTTACCTGTGTCTGGTACCTCGATGGTGGTAAGGGGCTGGAGGAACAAGGTTGTGCAGTTCTCTTGCACACTCTCCAAAGTGTATCCTATAAATGTCCGATAGACATGCAACTTTGCGGCGGTGACTGAGGACATATACACTGATCAAAAGACGTTTGTGATCACATAATGTAATGACTTTCATACAAAAAGGTTAAAACCAATATATTAAATAATGAAATTTGTATCATTGATTAAAATATATAATTTGCTTTAGCGCGAAACATGCGCCCCGATTTTTTTATATTTTGTTTATTATAGTTGTTAACGGGTTTAATTTCAATTCCCGTTATAAAATATAGGGTGATCAAAGAAGCCCCAAAACCGGTTTAAAGTTGATCGGCTATATTTTTATTTATTTTTTTATTTTTCTTAAAAAAATCATTACCATTACCAAAAAATTAAATTTATTTGTTTAAGACTACACAAAAAGTAAAAAATACCATCAAAATACTTTATATAGAATACATTCTAGCTTTTAGAAAGGTACCAAATTGAAAAAAAATCGGTCACGATTTAATATAATAATCCCTTTACGAAAACAGGTATTTTATGTGTGTACGTTATATTTTTTGTACATAGCACATAGAAACATTCAGACAACCATAAATATTTATATTTAGGCCTATATCCTGCCTCTAAACACGTAATCAATGTTTAAAACCTCAGAATAATTTCAGCAGATGATACGGAAATCCTATTAACCTATAGATAGCCATGTTTGGTGGAATACCTGGAGCTATCGATATCTCATCCCGTCGGGAATAATACTGACGGGTCGCGACCGCCTTCAAGACGCAAAACCGCAAGATGAAACTGCCGACTCATATAATTCGGAGAAGTAATGATTTCAATCTTGCAAAATGGATTATTGTACGCCTGGGTCTGCGGATTTTCGGGTTATTAGAATCGGGAAATAGATAAGAAGTGGAATCTAGTCTGGTTTTAAAAAGGATGTTTTCTTACTTTAATTTTTTCAATGAAGTGGAAACCTTATTTCCGAGTATCATCTTATTAATTTGTGAAGTGTTCTAAATATACCTTTAGCTTATATTTTCTAGCGCATTCATTCTATCAATTTCTTAAGTAGGAATGGCCAAAAGCGCGTTTTAATCTATGAAAGTTATTGTTTTGTTGTCTTCTTAATATTTTAGTAATTTTGAGTATTTGCATTTTCAATGCAATTTTTTTACTCAAATTATTGGCTGTTGCACCTTAATCGAACGTTAAATATCTGAAAAGATGTTTATTTTGAATGCAAGGATATTGAAAAAAAAAATGAAAAATGAAAAAATGTTTATTTCTGTAACAAAAGTAGTTTAACAGAGATTTAAAGGTGGGCTCCCTCTTTTAAGTGCCAAGGCACCTGTGCCAGAAGGAGTCACTCTTCCTTAACAAAGCATACATGTACAGAATTATAAACCAGTACAGTTATAATCAAATAAACAATTAATTTACTAAAACTTAAGACTTGACTAATGAAACATATAAGTACAAAATTGAACTTGTTTTGTGTGTGTGTGTGTGTGTGTGTGTGTGTGTGTGCGTGTGTGTGTGTGTGTGTGTGTTGTGTGTGTGTGCGTGTGTGTGTGGTGTGTGTGGGTGTGCGTACGTATGTATGTTCTAAGTAAAGAGGCTATATTAGATCATGTTTAATAAAATTTTCGATTTCGTCATAATCTAATGTCTTTAACCATTTGGTAAGGTTAGATTTACATTCCCGATAAGTCATTGGATATATTTCTAAAATTTTGTTTGATTTTATTATATAAATATGCTGATAAGTGTTGAAACTGATTTCGAGCAAAACTAGTGCGTGTACATTGTGTCCCTATTACCTTAATGCGCTTCCTTCTATTTTGGGTAATATTAGGTCTATATACCAAAGTTTTGTGTTTTTTTAAAATAACGTGTAGGATGTACAGTTTCCTAATAGAAAGTAGATCCGCTAAGCTGTACAGTAAATGAGTAGAAAACCTGCGTTTTTTATTAGCATTGATGTGACAACGCTGGCCTACAGCGTATTAAAAATATAAAAGTATTGGAGATATCGACGGTGGTCCGCAAGTCTCAGTAGCTCAGTGGTTAGAGCATAGGACCGGATTTCCAAAAGTCGTGCGTTAGAGTCCCATTCACGAATTCACTTGTGGCCGAGCAAATTTTTTCCAATATTATTTTATTAAATTTTTTTATTTTTAATATATCGTTAAGTAATACTTCCGAGTGCATTAACTCCATTACTACTTAGGAGTAACTAAATACTGACTAAGAAGCCCGTAGCGCAGTGGTTCGCGCACTCGGCCTGCGGTCGCAATGGTCCGTCACGGGATGGGTTACCAAAAATTTACTATCTCGAGCTCCTTCGTGCTTTGAAAGGCACGTTAAACCGTTGGTACCGGCTGCATTTGCAGTCGTCAAACCCACTAATCTGCATTGGGCCCGCGTGGTGGGTCATGGCCCGTTCTTCTTATCCATTTACAGATATGAAATAGTGACAGATTTTGTTGAGGCAGCATTACACATTCAACTTTTAAATTAGTAGTAATTTGAAGTAGGTGAGGTCTCAAGTGGTAGAGGATTCCAGAAGAAGTGTGATTTCATTCTCCTTGTGCATCCATAAGGAAGGCCAGTACCTCAGCAGTGGGGACATTAAAAATGGCAGATAACGACTAAACCCTAATCCTAACTAATATTATAAATGCGAAAGTGTGTTTGTTTGTCCTTCCTTTACGCCCTGACTAAGCAACCAATCGACTTGATTGAAAGGACGAATAGTAACATAGGAAACTTTTTATCCCGATATTCCAGAAGTGGGACCACGCGGAAACCTTGGGTGGAAGCTAGTGACATGATATAGATATCACCGCAAGCGCACAAAGCGCAATTTAATGCGTCAATTCAACGCACGCGCTTTCCGTCGTAAAGCTGTACCACTTGACTACTGTATAAAGATCAATAATGACACTCGTTACCAACCAATATATCAGTTCAGACCTCAGCTAGATGTCACCTCATTACCGTACCAGGCCAATATAAAAGCAAAAAATATTCGCCTCATTCGCAATTTCGCATTTGATCGAGCAAGAAACGTGCAGACGAGAAAAACGGCACGCTAGCCCAGATACACAAAGCAATTAGTGATTCCTAAATTGTATTCTCGTAATACTAACCATTCATGTGAGAAGCTTAAGTATTTCTACATGCGAGAAGATAAATCGACGCAATTTACTTACGGCGTCTACCCCTTACCTTGAGCTTCTACCACAATATTAAAATACCTGGTTTAGTACGAGACAAAAATAGAGCTATCCACTCACACGATTACTTTAAAATTTATCAACTCGTAGTAAAGTCCCTGATCATCTCGTTTTAAAGGGAAGCTTAAAGTGTTTTTTTTTTATATTTTTATTCAAGATGGGGAGACTCTTAGCCTTTATCATACCTGATGTTAAGTATTGATAAGGCTGAAGATGGAAGCGAGCCTCTCCCGGAATCCTCAACCACTGAGGAACTAACTATCTTATCTTTAACTGCCGGAACATAACAATGCTGAAAATATTGTTGTTATGGAGTCAGACTTCGACAAGATGGTGGTAGCTAGCCAGGCGGGCTCACAACAAATCCTACCACCAACCAAACCGAATACAATATGTACCTCCCGCTGGCTCCAATAATCTATGGCTCAAGAGGTTTCGTTTACTATACTTTAGTTTTTACAAAAACAACGTTAAAGCAAATAAAAGCTTAGTCGAAAATACAGTAATTTTACAAAAACGACATATCTTTTGAGATTTTTTGCAAAAACAGCTCATCTACATAGAAGTTATGACGTTTTTGTAAAAAAAAAGTTGACAGTTGTCGAAAATAGCAAAAAGCGTTGTTATGTCAGGGAGCGATAATTTTAGCATTTTAAAGAGAAAAAAGAAGGAAAAGAAAGAAAATGTTGTAAGGAACAAAAAGTCAAGGGATATCATGATTTCTGGCCCGCAGGGCAATCAGGCTTGTGTTAACTTTATCGTGTTTTTTTATCTTTTTTCTAGGCATTGAGTGAACTTTCCTATGCTAACACACTATGCTAACCCGCACCATCGCATACATATAGGAACACATATACAAACATTCGTACATACCTACACACACATACACGAACATAAACACATATACACAAAATCTAGGATAATGTTTGTCATTGTTAATAAAATGAATTGCAAAATATGTTCAAACTAGCACTAGTTAATCTTAATACCTAACTAGCTGTAGTCATATTAAGTAAGATTTGCTATACCTTAATGCTAGTTAATATGTAAAATGTGACTAGCACTGTTGGATTCATAATGATTGAATTCGACTACTTACACTTAGTTTTATAATTGATATATTAGGATTCTGTTTGTGGTCCTTTAAATAAATAAAAAAAAACACAAAATCAGTGGATCCAAACTGCAGGTTAGTATATCTGTCAGGCTTGCTTATTTAAGATAAATATTAGCTTACTTTATACCGTAATAAAGCGTTCTCGTTATGATATTTTTGCTTTTGTTTTGTTTGCAGATCATCATCATCCCGTGACATGACATGACGGGTGAGTCATCCCGTGACCACGGCAGCTGTAAAGGTGCCGAAACGTCAGGAAAATCAAAAAAACCCCTAAAAACCTAAAAATACGGACAATTACAACTTAGTTCGTGGAAATATAGCGCGTTTGATATCCGTAAAAGTTGTTTTATTTCAATGAACAGTGCGCGCCAAAACATAAGATGTACGTATACAAATAAGTTGTGCGGTTTTGAAAAAAAACCCTTCTTCTACAAATTAATCAAATTTTGCTTTCAAAATTGACAAGTTCTGCCTAAAAACTTTACAATTATGTAAAAGAAATACCATTAGAAATATATTAATTGTACCATTTTTAAATGCTGTTTAATAAAAGTTTACAAGTGTAGAGACTTTGATTACAATTTACAATATTTTCTTTGTAAGTTACTATTTAAATTTTTTAATGATCAGTCAGCGGAACTTTCGGTATGGTCATTCAGGGGATGGGTGACCAAAAATCTGGCTTCGTGCGCACGGCCCGCTATAATGCCGGTTAAGCAACTTTCGTAATGGTCAGTCATGGGATCTGTCGGGGATGGGGTCAATCGTGATTTGACAGGGTATACTCCTGGCTCATTGATAATGGTCTGACACTCAATGTTGAAAAGACGAAATTTATACCTTTTTCCATCCAAAGCTTCCAGATGTCGGTGCATGACAACTACTCTATAGTAGCGCACTCCTGTCTGGCTGGATCTGAATGTTCTTGTAATGTAATTACTCGGACGCTCAACATTAAGTATCTAGGAGTAATAATCGACAACAATTTAAGCTTTGACCACCATCTTGACCTTCTGTCAACAGAACACGTAAATTAATTTTTATATTTAAAAACCTGCGCTATGTTGCGGACAAAAGCGTCATGAAAATGATGTACCTAGCATTGTGCCTGTCAATACTAAGCTACTGTATCTAGTGATGGAGAGGCTGGTTATCTGTCATACAGGTTTTCCTAGCGCAGAAACCAGTCTCTTACATAGATAAATTAAACACTGTACCTATTTAAGATTTTGCTAGTTTTAAGTATTTATCTGTGTGAGAGAACAAATAAAGATTTTTGTAATTGTATTTTGTATTGTATTTGTATGGGGTGGGTGACCAAAAATCTGGCTTAACTTTCGTAATGGTTGGTGACGGGATGGGTGACCAAATATTTACTGTATTTGCAGTCGTTAAAGCAAAAAATATATAGACGAAATAAATAATAATTCGGACACAGTGTCTCCACCTGTCGGATTTTTTCTACATTTTACAAATATGTAAACTTATAATTTACAATTGGGTTTATTATAGCAGTTTTCCCGTATAAATATGTAAATTGACATAGGTAAACAGAAAATGTTTATTAAACAGAAATATGTAGCTACAATTCTACAATTTAGTAGATTTTCTACCATGGTAAAGGCGATCATTCTTTTTGGGCTATTTTCTAAAAGTTCCGACCAACAAAAAATATATATGTATGGTAAGAACTGGTCGTTTGGAGCAATAGTTGATAAGGCATAAAAGTTGTAGGATTTTTCTAAGTCAAGGTTACAAGTACAAATATCTTTTGAACTTCTTAATACATTCCTTTGTTTCTAAAAACGCTAAAAATAATAAAAAATCTTCCTTATTGCTAAAACTAACGGTCCGAAGTCATCACGAGACAAAACGATTTAGTAGCCCATCATTTTTATAGCTACAGCGGTATATTTAGCAAAAAAAAGTTTTTTTACGTACGAAATTTTGTATACTTGTTGCAGGGAAATTGTTAGATATATTATTAGAACATATATTTACCTCACTGCATAATAAAAATGCTTCAGATCAAATTTTTTACACGTCCAAAATCCACAAATGTATGAAAATGACGGATCTTTCGTATACGTAATACATAATACAGAATACCTAGACCTTGAGTAATGCTACAACTTTTGTGCCATATCAATTATTGCTCCAAATTACCAGTTCTTACCATACGTATCCTTTTTTTTATTGGCCGGCACTTTTAGAAAACGGCCTATTAATGTATGGAGTTTTAATGATATCCTTTGTAAATTGAATTTTTATTCAACAGAAATTTACAAATTGTAAATTGTAATCTACAATGACAATTTACAACGTTTATTAAACAGAGCCCAGGTAATGATGTTACCGAGTTGCGAACACCGTATCGCATTCCAGTCGAGACGAACCGTTTTCATTCATTGAATCTTGCCGGCAGTCCTCGTCTATCACTCGCAGTGAATTGGATTCGTCATGGGAATTACCATACATTTTCTGATACGTCTTCTGTATTACGGATTGGTAGGATATTTGCGAGTATTTAAGGTAAGATTTGATGGATCGGTTCTTTAGATGTATCTAGTTAAAGTACCTACCAGGAAAAATAATATCTACAGTTCGTTGCTTTTGCATAGTAGCAGTTTTGTTACATTTAGGAGAAAGTTCCCTACATTGAAAATAAATTTGCCACTACTATGGAATTTATGTGTAAGCTAGCTGCCGCCCGCAGTTTCACCCGCGTGGTTCCCGTTCCCGTGGGAATATCGGAATAAAAAGTAGCCTATGTGTTAGTCCACTACTTGAAGTCCCTATATACCAATTTTTATCCAAGTCCGTTCAATAGTTTTTGCATGAAAGAGGAACAACAAACAAATAAACAAACAAACTGACATCCTTTTCCATTTATAATATAAGTAGGATAGGAAGTAGGATTCATCACGGTACAAAGGAAACTTGTTTTAAAAATGATACCAGTGGCGAGTTTACACATAATTTTTTGCCGTTTTACTGATGACGAATTAACTTTGATGGCGAGTTTACAATAACCCAAACAAACGAAATACAGTGACATTAATTTGATTGTCGCTAAGTTTGTGAACTGGGACCTCAAAAAACATTTGGTATGAGTCAGTCGATTATTTTGTGATATCAGAATTTCCATGCATAGAAAAAACGTTGATGTGATAAAGCTTAATGAATTATGTTGAGTAAAAACACACACATAAATTATAGAAAGTGCCTGCCGGCACCGGCTCCGGCTCCTAAAAATATCGCTATTGGGACCCGGCGGTGTGCGCGGTGATACGCTGCCGGTAGCCGAGATGTAAAACAACCGCTGCCGGCCTCGGCACTCGAAATGGCAACCGGCAAAATAGGATATTTATTTATTTTATTTATTTATGAACACAAACACAATATCATGACAGGACATATCCCAATTCGATAAAGTGGTCCCTATTGTCTATAACATATAAACATATGGTATTTCACAATTTTATATGTTCTGTTTAAAAACCAATTCACTCCCTCTATTGTAAAATAAGTAATGTGGTCCGGGAGTCAAAAAGTGTATATCATATTTCTGTAGTTACATAAAAAATTTCGTCTCTACCGCTTCGCCAGCCGCTGCCGTGGCACGCTCGCTCCGCTCTCACGGCTCACGCGTTTTTTGGACACAGTTCTAACCTAACCTAATCTAGAGTAGCTTTTGTACTAACTTTTGTGGACACCAAAACCACCACGCTTTACCCACGCTTTTGAGGACAGAGTATTTCGTCATTTTGCCAAAAAAACGTTAGAGTGATTTGTGCTGAAGTCCTGCACCCCCCTTTGCTACACCTGCTAGCCTAGCGCCGGCTCCCAAATCAGCGACCGGCGCCGGTAGCGGAGGCACTTCCTAAAATATAAGTTTATCTATGGAGCGCAAGTTTGAACTGTCGGTATGGATGCACTTAAAGCTATTTATGCAAGAGCATTTAATCAGTTTTAACACTCGTATGAGCCCAATTACAAATTTCGCCTTCGCTTCGCTGGGCTTTGGCCTAGTGTAGAAACATATGTAGTAGTAGATAGTTTTAGCACATATAAAACACAAAACCGTATGTATCTGTCGTACTCTATGTATTCAACTGATAGGTTTTTTAAAAAGATAGCCTCAAATTGGCATTTTTCTTGTTTCAGAGATTGACAGAGCATGCGCTCCAGCCTCGTGACGTCACAAGCTAGAAGTTTCATACACTCGCCAGACATCTACACTTCTAATGAAACATCTCATAGCTGCCCTTCATACAATTACTTCAGTTTTATTCTTCTCATATGTTATGTTTTTAAGTAATTCCAATATAACTAATATACAATCGTTAATTAGCCTTTTCAGTAATATTAATTAAAGCTTGTAAATTTATTTGATCATTAATTAGATAACCATCAAGTAATAATTTAAAATTCACTGCGGTATGAACAGTGTCGTGTTACTTACATAATTTGCTCATATTGTTGTGTATGAACGATTCATTATTCAATTGATGATTTAGTGCTCCACACATTATCGAATGCGCTTTTAATTAATTGGTTTGCTTTTGGTGTTTAGATTTCGCTTTTAATGGACTGCCTGTTTGTTTATTATTTTACTTTTGCTGATTAAATATTATATTTGAATCTATTAAATGAAGTGTCGAACATAAGGAACATGAATCGAATCTGTTGAAGTAGGTACCTAAACACAACACAACAAGAAAAACAAACAAAACACCACGAGCATTTTCCTCTTTCTTTTTAGGGTTCTTTAATTTCATTTATGTTCACTCCATACGAGCAGGCTAAGGGCATAGCATAGACCATACAGCCTCGTTTTAATTTACGTAGTCTACAAAGTTAAAAAGATATTTAATTGGCAAAGAAGTGGTGATCTGCTTTAAATTTGTGTTCGTCTGGTTGAAATTATTTAGTTTTATTGTGTGTTCGTTGTATGTTATGATGTGATAATATAAATCGCGCACCAACGGCCGGAATACCAGTCACCAAACATCTAGTGTCATGGCAACACATGCTGAGGCAGGGCCCGACCCTTAGGTCATACTTATAACTACTCATTTGTTTGTATTGTTTGTAAGCTACTATATATCATAAGTATCGTCACATTATCTGTGATGTATGTATTGTGTGGTCCTTTGTGGAAACAAAAAAGTTCTCTCTCTCTCTCTCTCTCTCTAAACATGAGAAAAACACCTGATTTTCATCTAAATTTAATAAGTATCCGCGCTGTAGGTACCTATTTGATATCCATAAAACTTTAGCATTTACAATGTTATTTTAGGGGAAAAACTGAATTTCTGAATATATTGAATTATATTCTGAATTTACATTCATACACATGCTTACATAAACAGATCTCATCCCTTGTGAGGTTGGCAGAGTTGCGCTGGGATAGGGATAGGGATAGGTTACAAAGGGATAGGTTACCACCCCATCGCTTTTATTAGTTTTCTCTGTGGTCTAGTGGTAGGACTGAGGATTCCGGGAGAGGCTCGCTTCCATCTTCAGCCTTATCAATATTTAACACTAAGGTATGATGAAGAAGGCTAAGAATCTCCCCATCGTTCATAAAAAAATGCACTGAAAAACAAGCAGGCACAATCTATGTTTTCTTTCAATCCCAAAACAGGGAAATGGGAATACAAATTTACATTATGTATTTTACCACTGTGATATCCGCTGTCATTGGTATGATATGATTTGTATTCCTGATGACATGGATATAGGACGATGCATTCATCAAACGTCGTTTGCATGCAGCGCGCGGTATCGGTTGCAGTCTGCCGGGGTATAGCCACAGTATAAAGACAGATGCAGTATTTTATCTTCCTACCAAAGGGTTATCCTATAAAAATATTTTATTTAAAACTTACTTGCCATAACGTTCATTTAATATAACGACTAATTTATATAATTTCACACATATACTTGAGTTGAATCTGAATTTAGTTGAATGGGTTTGAGGGTGAGGGTGGGTGTTCCCATCTTCCTCCCCACCAAATTAACGAGCATAATTTTCACACATTTTAGGTAAGGTTAAGTTAGAAATGTGACCAAAAAACGCGCGAGCCGAACGAGCGCAGCGAGCGTGCCGTGGCAGCGGCCGGCGAAATGCCAGTAAGTACAAAAAATTACGTCTTTTTTAAGTAAGTAAAAAAAATACGAAACGAAATATTAGTCAATTAAATTTAAAGGGTGGGCAAAGGAGCAGGGGGACAAAGGTTCTCGGGGGCCAAAGCCTCCCGCCATAAAAAGCTACAATGGTGACAATACAAATTATAATACAATATCCCCCGATTGCATGAAAGATCCTGCCGGAAGAAACATCTTTTCTCATATCCGGCTCCGAAAACTTGTTACGGAAGTAATACTTTCACTAGACGTTCCTGTAAAACCTATGACGATAAGCTGCATGAGGTTGACATCTTTGGCTTGACCCTCAAAATCTTTAAAAAAGAATCTATAAAAAATTTATCGACAGATTCATAAGATGTGCTTTTCTCATCCCATTTTCTCAATTCAAATAATATTATAAATTGTAAATTAAGTTAAGAAATGTTATTTGGCATGCATAATTTAAATTAAGTTAAAAAAAAAAACAATATTTATAACTTTATATCTTTTTTATGTAACCATTTATGGAACTTTAAGTACATCACATTGTTTTGCAAATTGTTTATATATGCGACTGTTTGTTCCTTAATAAAGAGAAAAAAAAAATAAAAAAATTGATAGGTTAGGTTAGAACTGTGACCAAAACAAAACGCGAGCCGGCGAAGCGCCAGAAAAAACGGTCTGCTATAACAATTTCGGAAAAAATAATTATATGTTTTAAGTTTATACAAAAACAATGTTATCTTATTTGATTATTATACGAAAAGTTCTTATGTCTTATAATTATTATGTGTTTTAAATATAATACAATGTAAGTTTAATAGTAAAGTGTTTATTATATGAGACGATTTTCTATCCAGTATATTATTCGTTGATTATACGAAATGAATGTTTATATTAAATGATTTTATATAATCTGTTGATATTTTTTGTAAATATTATACGATATGTCATTTATTACATTATACCATATATTACACACACCCTCGATGAGAGCTCGGCAAGCGTCTGAGTGTCGAATGCGCCGCGGTGACGAACGCACGCTGTGAAAGTTTTGTACGCAGTAAGCGTGTCGTAATAGATATCTACGGCAGCCCTATCGCGTATTACGCACCGCGCGGCTGCTATAAAAATAGTTAACTTTTTTTAAGAAAGAGGCCCGTATTACAGAATGTGACTCAAGCAGTGCAGTTAGCAAGGGTCGCGCTTATACATAGCATGTAGCGACGTCCCTTTTTAACTGCTCTCAAGTAAGAACACTGCTCGAGTAACATTCTGTAATACGGACCTGAGACAAAATACTGTATGTTTCGCTGTGGTATAACTTTACCAGCATGAAATTAGGCTGAACATAGCTTCCATTAAGTTTGAACGGTAAACTTAAATAAGCAGTTATTTTAGGTAATAAAACATACGAGCATTTTGGTGGAATAGTTTGAAATTCCGTGCTGCAACGATACTTATGGAAATAACATTTAACATAAAGGCTTCTTATTTTTCAACTTGAAATGCTATTTGTTATTTAAAAAAAACCAGAGTTTATATTTCTATTTCTTATTTTTAACAATTCTATTTATTTATTAAATAATAAGCTATTTTTATTTATTAAACTGAGTATAACATTATTACTGCGTTGTTTTATTATGATCGTGGTCAAATGTAAACATTCACATGCAGAATTTTATTTTGCAACTAAAATAGCTATGTTTTTTTAGTTTAAATGTCGAAGAACAAAATCTTTTGTTTTGATAAATTTAATAAAAATACTTTTCGCTACCGTTTCGTATTATTAAAAAATTATAAAACTTCGTATTTAGTTTCACTAAACGAACTCTTAGCCGCAAACGGAAAAGAAAATTCCATGTCTTAATTTATAATGTAAGAAGAAGAAATATTAATACCTACAAGAAACGGTCATCTCTCAGCTTTTGAGTAATGTTTTACATTCCTTTGATGGATGTACCACGTCGCCGCACTACTCAATATTCTGCTCGAGAATATTCAAATTTACCTCGAGTCTTTGCTCACACCGTCTATCAAATAAACATGAACAACAACTTTGATATAAGCGTGTTGAAAACCGACGCTTTTTTTTATTAAAAACATACATTCAGTATCAAATACAGAATACAAAATCATTTCTGAAAACTCTCAAAAATGTATATACAATTAAAATCTTTAATTTAAAAAATTCAAACCGACTTCAAAAAATAAAAAAGCAAAAGATAAGCCTTTTGGTGACAGCCAAGGTATTATACTTACTGGTATACTTTGCGGTCCTACTCTTTTATTTTCCTTGCCTTGGCTGGCACCGACTCCAAAAGGCTTATGATTTGGTTTTCAGTTTTTTGAAGTCGGTTTTCATTTTTTTATAAAAAGTATTTTATTTCACAATTTTTACTCAAATCGGTGCAGTCGTCTTCAAGTAATCGAGTAACATACATACTTAAACATACTTAAAAAAAAACTGTCGAATTGAGAACCTGCTCCTTTTTTATATATATATAAACACTTATTAATATGCTGATCGTAAATATTGCAAAATTAACTTTAGTGTAACTTTGATTGGTTGGATTAAATACATAAATAAATAACCAACCCGTTTCTTTTTGTAGCGATTTTATTTGTCACAAATAAATGGTAGCCTTTTGTGAAACACCAAAAAATAATAAATGTCAGTCCTTTGCTTTTCTCGCTATTGCTCAAATTAATCAGATGAAAAAACAAAAATACAAATTGAAAATCAATGAACGAATGCGCAGTTTGATTGCTTCTGGATATTGCGATTCTTTTTTATATTAATTGTGTTTTATTGATGTAATAAAAAATATTTGGTTTTTTTTTGCGCTTTACTAGCCCATAAATTTAGCCTTGCGCATGACAGTAAGAACGTTTTTGCATTACCCGATCTGTAGCGCTAGCACGATAAACTTCTGAAATAGTATAGAGGATGTCATCATCATCATCAGCCCGTGGACGTCCACTGCTGGACATAAGCCTCTCCTAGCTCACGCCTTTTGTGGCGTTCATAGGCGGTTATTAGCCTACTGCTACCACGCTGGCCAGACGGGTTGGTAGAGGGTTTGTTTCAAGTTTCCTTCTCTCGCACAGTTGATCAATGCGTCGAGCCTCTTAGTCGACTCTTACGACATCCCAGGCATGTAAGGGAGTGGTGACAAGTGTATTCTTAGGCCGTCACCACACGGCACTAGAGGATGTATCGAGCACGTAATGTCAAAAAATGTATAGGAAAATGTTATTTCAGTTTACGTCAGGTAAGAACGCTGCGCAATAATGTCGCTCATTCCACTCGACACCACCAGAACGTCGTCACCAGTGTCGTTTGGAATAACTATTCCGTTCGACACCCTCCTAGTAATGTCTTGAATAGCAAGCTTCTCACGTAGTAACCACTAATAAGTACCTAGTCTCTGATACTGCCAAAAACAAAGAAGACAAATTGATGTTAGTTTTACATGAAAAGGCTATTAACTATTAGTTTAACAAGTCAATAATTGTTATCACGGACTTAAAATATGCTTTTATAAGTTTTTCTTCTTCAATTGGTTGGCCGGGAAATTAATGTTTGGCCACTTCCAATTTTGTCCAATTTCGCTGTATCCATGATAATAGTGCTACTTGACTGCTCGGTTTGTGTAAAGTAAAATTGCAATTCGCAATGACAAATTTTCACCAATAGGTATATAACAAATGCATGTCATTATAATATAGGAATTTCAAATGACAATAATGATAATGTGACCTCTCTGTATCAGAGGTACGTACTACTACAGTATTAGAACTCCTTGCATGGCCATACTCGAGTTATCAAACTTATCAACGACCAAGTACAGTAAGTTGTAATCAATTGAAATCACTGTTCATTGAACTACTGAAAATAGAGGAAATTATACACCTATGATAATTTACAGGACATCACTAATGGTCGGTGGTATCGAGCGGAATAGAGTGGAATTAACGCAATATGTCATACATTTCTTTCTAATACTTCTTCGATACTTACTCGCATGTTTTTCATGTTAGGCCTATAGACTGATATTGGTGTTATTGAAAGAAATTTATCTATTGTTAAGGTCTCACACCTATATTCGTCTCGCCACCACACCATTACTCGTCCTCGACTTAACGAAACCTCATTGAAAACCTCTTCAAAATACTCCTCGAAATCGGTATTCTAAGTCATAACTCCGTAAGGTCCTGGAGGAGCCAAAGAGTACTTAGCTACTCCGTGTTAGGTCTAGCGCACACTACCATTTTTACCCACGACGAGATTGAGTGGAGTGTAAAAAGTTTTGGAGGAACGTCTTAGAATATGGGGGTTAGACTAACGCCTAACTTATTTAAACATAGCATTTTCTCTATACGAGCATATACAAAATTAACAATCACTGACATAAATATGCCTATAGACTCTTTCAATAGGTATGCGGGAAACTATAACTGCACAAAATTATTTCTGCCTCCATTTAAATAAACAACAAACCATATTCGAAACTATTTGTGTTCTCGGATGGTTCTCGGGCATTAATTTAACGTAATCTCATTGTAATGATACGACATTGTAGTTAGAGAGAATTCCAACGAATAGTCTATTCAGATAATAATTTACTAAACTTGATTTGCATTTCGTTAAATCTAAATGGTAGTTTATTTTGAATAGACACATTACAGTAAATATTACGAATTTCTCTCGTATTCTCACTGTTTGTGTTACGCTAATGCTCGTTCCGTGTCTACAAAGTTCTATTTGAATAAATAGCGATTCCATTATTCAAGTAACAAATAGATTTGGGCTTCGCGGTAAATAATCGTGCATAAAGGGTAGATTTTATTAGTTGTCACTTGTTTTGTAATTAAGTAAGTAAATATTTAGTGGCAATTTTTGTTGTTAGTTTGTTTTTAAGTTTTTTCATTTTCAATGCTATTTTTAGGGGATAAACATTACTGTATTAAAATGAGACGACATGAGACTAGTTGCTTTTTTCTAGTATATTTTCTTGTTTAATGTTTAGGACAATACAATTTTTATTTTGTCAAGTCATATTTTTCCACTATGACTATAACATACACACAAACAAATCCAATGCAAATCGTAAAAGGTTAACAACGAACAGGGCATAATGAAAACTTTTCAAGGCAATAGGCTGGCAACAGTTACTATTGTTTCTAGACATCTTAGACCCGACCAATGTGGCGTCATTGTATCTTATCTCCTGTGTGTGTGTGGCTAATAAATGTTTTTTCTTTCTTTCTTTCTTTCATTGGGGTGTGGCAATGAGAGAGACGTTTATACAAGGTAATTTTAAAGACACTATTCAAAATTTTAAGTTTGACTCAGAATCTTTAAGTAAACAATTTTCTTCTAGAAACATAGGTCGAAATATGCCAAAAACAAAATTACTCTTCATTCAAATCAGACTGATCACCCGATTTATTTAGTATGGGAAGTCCAAAAACTGTTTCGACCATGTTTCTAGGAGAAAGTTATTCACTTACATATTCGCGAACGGTTGTCAGCCCATCGCCTTGAAAAGTTTTCATTATGCCTTTTGTTGATAGCCTGATACAATTTGCATTGGATTTGTATGTGTGTATGTCGTAGTCATAGTGGAAAAATATGACTACAGATTCTGAGTAGATAATAAAAAAAATATATAAAATAGGTATTTCTTGACGCACAAACTGCATATTTGATGCTCTGTCAACCCAACATCACACTCAATACAAGATATATGTGTGTATGTTTGTGTTTATTATAAAAAGTATGTAGACACTACAGATTGTTTATCTTATTACCTACTAACTACGAGTATATATTTTGCTTCACTGATTTGCAAAAAAAATTTGTGCTTACAGCAAAAGTAGAAACATCTGTTTGCAGCATTGAATAGGCAATCACCAACCAAATAGAAACACTCAATTACTTCGCCGGTAATAATTATAGCAGCACCGGTTTTCCGATTTTTCAAGTGAAAATTAATTTTATTGAAGTGTACTAATGAACGCAGAAACTTGTTTCTTCTGAACAGAGAAATAAGGTACTACAATGAATCTTGATTACCGTAGCAACAAGTGAAAAGATTTAAAATGAAAACGCATAATATTAACGCGAAAGGCTTTCTTGCTAGGATAAATAAATACAATAAAGAGAGAATTTCAAAAGAGACATAAAATAAAAAAAATAAAAATCGACTTTTAAGAGTTAAAAATTAAAAAAACAACAAAAAATAGCAAAAAAAATAAACTTCGTAATTACAATAAAAACTGTCTTCAAAATATACTTT
The DNA here is from genome assembly GCA_910589605.1 of Chrysoteuchia culmella. Taxonomy (NCBI): domain Eukaryota; kingdom Metazoa; phylum Arthropoda; class Insecta; order Lepidoptera; family Crambidae; genus Chrysoteuchia; species Chrysoteuchia culmella. The sequence continues at coordinate 8,853,374 of OU342654.1, read as the reverse complement.
TTGGAGTAAAATTGATAACCTCCGCCTTTTTTTAGAAGTCGGGTAAAAAAGCGGTGTTGAGTGAGTTTAATTAAGAGAATCGATTTAATCCCTTTTCTAATATAATATTACCTATATTTAACATAATTATTGTTATGTCTAATTATGTAAACAATACATTAATTAATAATATCTAAATTCTCATAAAGATGACTCGTTTATTTTGGACTTTTCTTGTCTTCGTCTTACATTTTTTATCACTTCGAATAATATTCTTATCTATGTAAATGTAAAATGTAGATTATGTATATCACTACTATATACTTATTTTTTTACTTAATGTTACCCCCTAAAATATTCTCATATAATAATATTTAAAAAAAAACACTCATGTTAACCCTATCAATATCCAATGGTTTAATTACTGTGGCGCAAGCCGTTTTTTATGTACAAAAAGGTTTGAGCGCGGCCTTTTATCAGGCAAATTCAATTAAATTGTGGGACCGCTTAATATTTGCACCGATAGGCAGACATTCCATAGTGGAAATAAATCTTTTAAACCAATCCAAACTCCATTACCAGGGTTTGCTTACGACTAATGGGAAGGTTCCTTTGTTGTTGTCATTTCGCTTGTTTGTGTTTGCTGATCGAAAACGTCAGAGTTAAATTGATGTGGCGATTCACTATTTCGGGTAAATCTTACTAAATTAGAGAGATTAAACTTTCTGTCAGATTTTTGTGTTTGTCAAATTTATTTGACCGTCTGCGGCTGATTGATGCGTTTTTCTTTCGGATATTTAGTTATTTGAGAAAACGTGTTTGACCGTTTACCGGGCTCTTAAGGCAAGGACTTGAAACTTCATTTAAGTACTAAACTAAATTTTTATGGAATTATAATATTAAATTAGTTGAAACGTCTGACGTTGGAACCTAATCAAAACATATGAAACAGGCCATATTACGTCACTTTCCGTAACTCTGGTATTATTTACATTGTATCCTTTAGTAACAGGAATTCAATATAACCATGAGATATATACTTTGTACATTCAATAATGAAATGTAATAGTCTATTCGGCTAGAAAGAATAAAACAAATCACCCTCACAAAATGGCCTAACTGAATAAACCCTCCCCTAGCCAGATCATCACAACGTGATTTCTTGATACTTAGGTATCAAATTTGTCGAAAACCATCGTATTATACAGCAATGTGCATTAGAGTCGATAGAAAAATCGCGAATCGTATAAAAAATGTTAATTTCTTTCGCTCTTACACAGCAATATTAATCTCCCGTTAACCTTCAACGTAAAATATTTCTTGTAGCCACAATACATGTTAAAACAAACGATAAAGGTCGAGGAAATTACATGGGCTTATTACTTAGCGTAACAGCTGACCCTTCCATTGAGTGTACGAGAATGGAAACCCTAATTTCAGGGTATCGCTTAAGCCAAATTTGAGAACAATGAATTTGATTACAATTCAACGCCATTCTTTTGAGCTTCACCATTAATTTCAATTTATACCTTTTCTTTGGAGTATTCGTAATTTTATTTCTCTTTCAAATAGCTGAACAATAGCCTTGGTTACTTTGCAAAGTAGTTGTTTGAGTAACAATTTGTAACTTACAGAAGAAAACCATAAGATAGTTATTTGAGGGGAAGTTCCAGTAAAATGACATGTTTCATTTCGTCGGTTGTTGCAAAAACAAAAGTCCTATTTTGCCATTCCCGTTGCCATCTGATGACATCAGAGGTCATGTGACTTTCATGCCGGATTTTATTATATCACCTTATAGACCAGTTATAATTATGTTTCATTTGAAATCGGAATAATTCCGATACACCTGTATTATTTTAGGGTTCCGTAGCCTAATGGCAAAAAACGGAACCCTATAGATTCGTCATGTCCGATGTATGTCACAGCCACTTTTTTGGTATGTTGCTTGGGACCACCTAGACGGTATTTATCCAGATTTGCAGCTCTCTAAAACGTGCGCGCTGAGTTATTCCTAAAAACCGGTTTTTTATTTATTTCTGTGAAAAAAATACGACATACGAAGGCTCTGATGAAAAAGGTCACTGTAGCGTTTTTAAAGTCAACAAAATTCCTCACAATTTGAACCCTAATCCAAATTTCTAGGTTCAATAGCTCCCAATATAATAAGGTTTTTTAAATATTTTTGCGTTTTTTCTCGTTTTTCTCTCTTAAATTAAATTTAGATTAGCATAATACACTCATTTGCAAAAAAAACTGGCGGTTTTGATGTTCATTCATCTTTAAAAAGATACAATACCAAAAAGGTTTCAATCGTTTGTACACGTTACTGGCCGGTTTTAAAAATGCTGTGGTATTTAAAAAAGTACGTTCTAAATTCAAATTTTCATTTGATGCTCATTTTTACAGAATACCCCTTTTTATCCTACATTTTTGGCGCGAAGTTCCAGAAGTTAACATCGACTTTCATAACTTTTATTAAATTTTTATCGATTGATTTCATATCCTTGACTGTCAAAGCTTTATTTATTGCTGTTTGGCTGTATCAAAAATGGTAGATAAAGTGGTAAAAGCTACCAAAATTATCGCGCTGCTTGAAGAGGGTTGCAGCCAATGTTTCGTGGCTAGGAGGCTAAATGTTAGTCGCTCGACAGTCCAAAGGACCTGGCAGCGATATCAGGAGACTGGTTCCGTCGAGAGAAGGCCTGGTTCTGGAAGAAAACCATGTACCCAACCACGGGATGATCGTTTTCTTGTGAGTCGCGCATTGAGAAATCGAAAATCTTCGTATGTGGATCTTAAGAACAACCTCCAAGAAGTAAGAAATGTGCATATTAGTCTATGGACGGTCAGGAGGAGGCTTCTCGCTGCCAATATACGCAGTCACCGCCCGGCCCGCGGCCCCAAATTACTCCGTGAGCACAGAGTTCACAGGCTTAGGTTCGCTAGAAATTGTGAATCATGGACTCAAGAAGATTGGAATAGGGTTTTGTTCTCTGATGAAGCCAGGATATCTTTATTCGGTGAAGATCGACGTCGGCGAGTGCTAAGAAGACAAGGAGAACGCTTTGCAGAGGCATGTTTCGAAGAAATCACACCTTATGGTGGGGGCTCTGTTATGTTTTGGGCAGGAATAAATTCAATGGATCGTACAGAGTTAGTCTTCATTGAAAACGGCTCACTGACTGGGCATCGATACATAACGGAAGTTCTAATTCCTCATGCACAACCCGCATTGGCCGCTCTAGGTGAAGACTCGATTTTTATGGACGACAATGCTCGCGCCCACCGATCCCGCGATGTTAATGCGTATGTGCAAGAGGTCGGCATTCGTCGTTTGGATTGGCCAGCTCGAAGTCCCGACCTCAATCCCATAGAGCATGTCTGGGACGTTCTGAAACGGCGTGTGAGATCAGTACACCCGGCTCCGCAGACCATCAGAGAGCTGAAGAATGTGATTACTGCGGAGTGGGAACGTATTCCGCAAGCAAGTATCCGGGATATACTCGCTAGCATGCCCAGACGAATTCAAGCTGTGATTTTAGGTAGAGGGGGTCACACTCGATACTAAACATTTATCTGCTTTTACTTTATTAAAGAAAAACAAACATAAAAACTTTTTTATTTTTACTTCATGAGTATATGCACTACTAGCGAGGTTTAGCATTATTTCCCATAAGTTGTATCTAAATTTTATGAAATACTGATGAAAACGATTATTTTCTACCAAATTGTGAGGATAAAACTACCTATAATTATCAAACAAAGCAATATTAACATTTGAAATGGTTCATTGCTTAGGTGCCCGTTTTTTTGCAAATGAGTTTATATATAACTAGATAATGAACACATAGTAGATTAAAACTCTATTATTTTTAGTGTTACCTCCGTTTAACACCCGATTTTTAAGTTTGTTTGGTTTATGGTCATTATTGAACAAACTATCACTCCTACGGGCGCAAATTTAGTCTCAGAATGTAGGTAATATAATTTGCTGTAACTTCATTTTTTATTAATTTCCCCAGAGATTGCTCATTATTCTTGATATTTTAGTCGAAATTTTGCTATTTGCCATAAGTCAGTGCGTTCACATTTTAGAGAGCTCTGGATACAATCTAAGTGAACCAAAACAACATGCCAAAAATGCAGGTGTATCGGCATTATCCCAATTTTAGCGTTAATTAAAAAGAAAATTGTATGAAAAACCAAACTGGTACTTTCATTGTTTTTTTATGTGTTCTTTACACAAGTGCTAAAGCTTACTATGAGATAATATTAACATTTGTGATGTGGCATAAAACCTACTTATTATTTTTATTTTATCACTTAAAATCATACACAGTTGTCAGTGTAGCTAATATTATAGATCCGAAAGTGTGTTTGTTTGTTTGTCCTTCCTCCACGTCCTAACTAACCAACCAATCGACTTGATTTTTGGTATAGAGTTAGTTAAAAGGACGGAGAGTAGAATATGCTACTTTTCATCCCAGTATTTCCACGGGAAAAGGAACCACGAGGGTAAAACCGCGGGCGACCTTCTGTTTTAAATAAGAAAGCAAAGCTGAAACATTATTAAAAAATAAATCCTAACTTCAACTTTACTTCTAAAGAAAGCCCGAAGTTTGATATCAGTAGAGCCATTTATTAACATTATAACTCGCTTTCAGGCTTCGACGTAATAAAGATATACCTTTCAATAACAACAAGGTAATTTCTACAGAATCGCGTGTCCGTGAATCCATTATGTTCTTCTTTTTTACTTTTTATTACAAAGTCTTCCGTTCCCTCCTTTGGTAATTTGAATAATATACCTATCGATTACGATCGTTACGCTGATCGGAATTCGTTTACAGCTTTTTCTTCCGAAACAAGTTCGGAAATTTTCTCGATGGAAGTAATGATGCCTAAAAGTATAATGCCAAAGTTCAGAAGTATCACACTTTACACAACTTATAGGGAGGAATCGGTTCTTCGCAGCTATTATCGTAAGGATAATGTTTACGCCATTTCCGGCTTCCCTATTTTAAATTCGCGAGCTTCATGATGTGGTTCCTTACTTCCTATTCCTTTCCTTTCTAGAGAGAACTAATCAAGCAAGTGCAGAGTGCATCGTGATTCGTCGCGTCAGTCCTTGCGTTTCGACAACCGCACCGCGTCGCCACGCACGATGTGCGTGCGACTCCTGATATAATTTAAAATAAAATGCATTAACCGCAGCTTGAATGAATTATAAACTGTGTAATGAGTGATTCAGCGTTCTAAAGTGTGTGGAACTTAGCCGGCCGGCAGAGTAACCTAGGCCTAGGGTTCCTGTTTAGTTAGATGTTTTTGTATTATTTATTCAAAATCGTTTTGCATTTTTTTTATTGAGTCCGCATTATTTGTTTTATAAATAAAAGACTTTGTAGTAAGTACTAGCCTCTGCCAGCGGTTTTACCCGCGTGGTTCCCGTTCCCGTAGAAATATCGGGATAGCCTATGTCACTCTCCGTCCTTTCAATTAACTCTATGTTAAAAATCAAGTTGATCGGTTGCTTAGTTGGGGCGTGAAGGAAGGACAAACAAACACACTTTCGCATTTATAATATTAGTTAGGATTAGGATTTGCAAATCGGTGCATTTAATCATTTTTGCGCGGCAGTTAGTTTATTTTTGATTGTTTGATAGAATGAAAATGTTTTATCGCCATAGAAAAGCGAAATCTTTGAACAGCCTTTGTTTGTTAACTGCCCTCTAATTTTCTAATTTCAAAATCTATCACAATCCCTTTCAAAGGTACTGTGATTGTGATAGTGATTTATGGAATTGTGTAACTTATAGTCGAAATCCCTTTCGGAACGAATGGTGATTTAAATGACACTTCATTTGACACTTCTCCATACATTTGAAAGATATTTTTCGTGTCTCACTTTGCTTAGACAGTTCAATTTCATTCATTCAAAGCCTTTCAAAACGCGTCTCGATCACAATCTCTATAGATTTTTAAATTAGACAATTAGCCCCCTGGTTAGCTCTAAGGCAATTACGAGTAGTTTTAATGAAGTTACAATGGAGACAATTTATATCATTGCACAAAATCGGCAAAATGAGTCATTCAGTGGTTTGTCCCAACACTCATTTGACCTAATGGGACGAATCACTGAATTGAACAAATACTTAATTAATTCTGCGATTCATCCCATCGATTCTTACTTTTGCATTTCTAAGCAAAGTTTTATAAAGTAATATCAGAAAAAAAAATGATACATTAAATTGTTTTACTAGCTTCCGCTACGGATTCGCTCGCGTGAAGTGCTCTTAGAATTCCATCATTCAATTCCCATGCATTTTTTTCAGCGGCCACTGAATGTATTGTTTCTGTTTTAAAGTATCACAATAAATAAATATATGTGAGAGATAAACTTTGACTCAGGTAATGTCGGAGCTGAAATATGTGTTTTTGTTGTTATTTTTTACCACAATAAACTAGGTACGTCAATTCCATAAAGAAGCAAATTATCATAGTGCTGGACTTAAAAATGAAAAAAAAAAATATTTGAAGAAACCGGCCAAGTGCGAGTCGGACTCGCGCACGAAGGGTTCCGTACCATGACCTATAAAAACGGCAGAAATATAATATCATCATCTGCTTAAAATTTCAATTGTTTAACTATCACAGTTCACAAACTACAGCCTGGTGACAGACGGACAGACAGACAGACGGACGGACACCGGAGTCTTAGTAATAGAGTTCCCGTTTTGCCCTTTGGGTACGGAACCCTAAAAACAACCAGGCACATGTCAAATTGATGAGAACATTACTCATTCGTGACGGGTGAAATAAATATTGATTTATGCATTGAATTTTTAATTATATTCATATTCATTCATATTCATATTCATTTATTCCACATAAATTTGTAACATTGTAGTGCACATTTTATGTTTTAATAGGTAAGTAACCTAGGTTTTTTTTTATAATAACTGGGCAGGCATTTACCCCCATTGTGTGATAAATAAACAGGATGTGGTCTAAGGTGTTGCATGCTTGCCCAGGAAATGCCTATTCACTCTCGCCTTGAAGAGGCCATGGTTGTAGGAATCGGGGAACACATGAGCAGGTAGCGCAATCCATTTTTTAGCGGTTTGCATAAGAAATGTGTCAGCAAAACGCTTGGTACGGACCGTTGGAATGTCGACGACGAAATGTGATTTAAACTAGTCTTCTTAATTTTTTAATAAGTGCTTTAATATTGTTCACTTTATAGTTTTTAAGTTTATGATGATTTAAATACATGTTTATTGTTGATTTCCTTTTAAATACAAATATTATTTTCGAATTTTGTTTACGAATGAATATTTAGTCTTTTATTTAATGTGCTTTTTTTAATTAGCTTGCTGGCTGTAATTCAATGGGACGATTCACAGAACAAACAAAATTATTTTTTATTCAGTGATTCGTCCCATTGTGATGAAAGTGTGGTGAGATGAATCACTCGTGTAAGGACCACTATCACCAACTGTCAATAAACATATTTAGTGCTTAGCATATTTAAAATGAAGTCAAAAGTGACAGAACGATGTTTCAAATATGTTTAGCGCTAAACGTATTTTAAATCGGTTGGTAAAAAAAACGACAAGTAGTTTTGTTGTCTCTTGCTTAAAATAACTTATAATTAATTACAGATTTGGCTTCGTTGTTTTTTTATTATATTGTAATTGATATTGTACTTATTAAGATTTTTTCCATAGCTGTTACAACAGCTTTTACCATTTGTTTCATATTGTATAGAAATGAAACGAGAAGACAGTTCCTCACGTCTACATGTCACGTGTCTCTCGTGACAAACGGGACCGGGGCGCGGCGTCCTGTCATGCAGAATGTAAGCACAACATAGAAAAGTTACCAGAAGCACTCTATCTCTATCTTATCGAAGTCTGACGCCATAACAACAATGTTTTCAGCATTGTTGTGTTCCGGCAGTTAGAGATAAGATAGCCAGTTCCTCAGTGATTGAGGATTCCGGGAGAGGCTCGCTTCCATCTTCAGCCTTATCAATACTTAACATCAAGTATGATGAAGGCTAAGAGTCTTCCCGTCGTTCATAAAAAAAAAACTCACGCCATACTCGAAATCTTGTTTACCCTCCTAGCATGAACACCTATATCATGCGAAATGATATAGCGCATCGTGCTGTCTTGTTTACTCCGCTAAAATGAGAGCGAGACAGTGTCACGTTATCGAGTTATCGAGTCGATAAAAGCCGCTCAAGCTAGGCTAACTGACTACGGTGGGTGTGTGTGTAGATTTTATTTGTGACATTACAGATTTTTATTGAAACTGGTTGGATTTTGCTCTTTTTGATGTAGGTAATGTAAATAATACCGTTTATTAATTCTAACAGATTGAGCAGCTCGGTTGTGCAGTGGTTCACGCACTCGGTTTGTGATTTCCGCAGTGATTGGTCACGAGTGACCTAAAATTTGTTAACTCGAGTTTCTCCGTACTTCGGAAAGCACAAGGCGTATGGTCACGGTTTTCGCGTTCGCATAGCTCGTCCTCACTCCATAAGATTGTCAGATTGACAGATGTCCTGAATGGACGGTAGGAAAAACATATTGGACGATTCGAAAGCACTTATCTATAAGTCAATTTGAATAAAAGTATTTGACTTTGACTTTAAGGAAGGCAAGAGTTCCAGTGGGGATTTCAAAAATGGCTTATTCTGACAATCGCGACTAATACTACATGAGAATGCCTATAAACATTAATTTGTGCGTGCAAGAAATGGCACTTTACCCTCTGCTTCAGCGCCTACCAGATAGATAAGGCGTATCTACTTTATGGTGTAAGGCTGCATCCATCACAAACGTTGTCACTTCACGTATGCTGTACACGGTATTACATTGACTGTTAATGTGACTGGTTGAGTCTTTGTTCGTTGTTTATCTCTTGACAGGTAATATATTCGCATTCCTTGAAAAATTATAGAAGTTGTATGAAACCGCATCGCGTGACATTAAAATGGTCTGTATTTAGATTTAAATACTGTATAAGTATTTAAATCTATAAAATAAGGGTTGATTTCATAATATATAAAAATAAGGGTTGATTTCATCACCAACTGTTGGTGTAAGTATAGTATAGGTCCGTGTAAGTTTAGGTTACGTAAGTTAAGGTACGTGTAAGTATAGGTCGTGGATAGCTCATCAACGATCCAGCAGATAATGTGACAATTCTAATATGAAAATATGCCAAACTTGCAGCCGCCCGTTACCGAGGGAATATCGGTATAGAAAGTAGCATATGTATTAGTCCACAACTTGAAGCCCCTACATACCAAATTTCATCCAAATCCGTTTAGTAGTTTTTGCGTGAAAGAGGAACAAACAAACAAACTGACATACTTTCGCATTTATAATATACTTAAGTAGGAAGATTATCTGCCAGATGAGATATTAAAGTAGATTCTTTCTGAAGATTATTCATCCAGACATCATGTCGGTGGTAAAACCACCCCTTTTAATGTCCTATTTTAATCATAACTTATTTCTGAATTTTGTTATTTCATCCCCGTTTTATAGGTATCTCATTTATTTTGTATGGACGCAGAAATAACTAGTTTAGCCGTTATAACCTTTGTTTTTGTGAATGTATTTCCCACGGCGCTACCTGACGAACTTAGTCTAGAGAAAAGTTATATTTCACTTCTTAGTACCTAGATACCTCCATAATTTAGTAATGTTTCCTATCCCATGAGAAATCAAAAACATTTGGAATACTAATATTATATTACTTTACGTCAAAGTTATTTACTGTGTAATTTTCTTATGAGCACATAATGGAAAAGGTATCCTAAGGAATAACTCTGCTTTTATTTCAAGCTTTTGTTCTTTTTAATTTATATAAACATGGGAAACAAAAAAAACTATTTAAATAAAAACCCCTAATTACTTATATTTTCACAATTACATTTGTAACAGGTGAAATACGATCAATAAATTAATTTTCAAATTTTAAATGAAAGTCAAATATAAAAAAAACGAAGATGCTGACACCGTCGACTCCACTTTGATCTGAAATTACGAGTTTTGCAATTACTAGTATAATTCAAGTACAAATATAATTATCATTGCGAGTATGACAATCATGACAAAAGTGATGAACGAATTCCTCATGATGTTACTGCCAAATACCTTGGAATGCACCTAAGAGAATGACGTGGCAGAAACATATCTGGAGCAAGAGAGAAAATCTGACTAAAAATAAGGTCTTGCCGATCCAATTTATTTTTTCTCGAAATCACACCTATAATAGATTATGAATGTGAAAGTTTGATAATTAAATGTTTGTTTGTTTGTTTACATTATAAGAGTCACCCCGTCGTTCTTAAAATAAAAACGGTTAAACGAATTTAGATGTTTAGCACACAGATGGATTAATGCGTTTAAGTTTTTGCATTTTCAATGCTATATTTATACTTATGATATTTTTTAATAAAAAAAACCATCCCTGTCTTAGAATAACTTGTGGCCGAGTGGATTTTTTCTATATTTTTCTATTAAAAATATAGCATCCTAATTATTGCCAAATTACCAACTAAAGTTGTTGAACCCCCATTATCTTTCCCAAGCTTCCATAATACTAAGCTTACGTGTATTATGTATAGACAGAAGATTCCAAAAGGTGTAATCTTTTCCTCAATCAAGGCATCATTATTGGGATTTGAAAGAAAAATTGTGGAGTTTTGCCGGATCAGAACATAAAGGAAACGCCCAGTATCTGAAAATCAATAGAAACAAGATTATGAAATTATAACGGGGGCTTGTTATAATCTTGTTTCTATTATGGATTCGGTGAAATGAATGTAAACAGTAGATTTTTTTACGTTACGTACAGAAATAGGGTAGGGTGGTGTAAGTTCGCACAGTTTGAGATTAGAAGCTCATAAAAGGAAAAGTATTTATGTTATAATAACGAAACTACTCGTATTTATTTATGATCGTTGGTTATTTGGCAACAAATCAACGTAATTAGTTTAAATAAAAGAAACAAACATTCTTTCTAATTCTTTGTAATGGTTGCGCGCGCAATCTTATACACACTTGATCTGCGAAATCTTGCACACTTGAACATAACCATAAATATCGAGGCCATACTGATATCTAGAATTATGTTGTTTTACTTCGTATTAGCCCGTTACATTAATAGTAACTTTAAAATATAAGACAAACACCAAAAATGTAAATAAGTACTTTATCAGGAACAAAACTTCTATTTATTTGAATAATAACATAATTAGTCATTTAAATCTTTAAACTTCCGTGATTGCTATGTTTTCAGTAATTGCAATTATTTTTCTGGAGTAATATCCGGCACTGCTTAGAAGAAAAACACAAGTTACGTAAGCTACAAACATCACTTCGTTTTCCAATTATGACGTATGTGCAATCTTATCACCCGCGCAATATTACACCACCCTACTCTAGAGTTTAGGAAAGTTATGTATCCCATAAAATCCGCAAAAAACAAAACATTGAACTATTTACTTTGTATCATGGCTTCGAATATTTTTGGGGAACACAGATTATGATTCCTATTTTTACTTTTGTTTGATACCTGGGCCTGGGGGTAATATTGGTCGTCGTTCTCACAACGCGCACTTGCGATTAGTCGGTCGATAATTTGGTTGGTATCCAACTGTCGGTCGGTCGCATCTTGTAAATCTACTGGCATATTCTTTTATAGCAGGGTCTTTTCAAGTCCTCCAAACCTTTCTTCAATTAGTTGTTGCAATAGAAACTTAAAATTTTTTTTTGGTATGTACAGACTGGGTACAGATTGGGTACAACAGCTTTATGAACTTAAAAATAGGAAAAACCGATAATGGGGTTGCCAGGGAGTATGCCGTAACCCTTAACCCCTAAAAATCATCTCGTAATCTTTTAAGAAACTGACATATCCTATTAATAAAAAGTCTTTTCAAGTCCTCTAAAGGTGTCCTGGATTAGCTGCACCGATCAGTGCTCAATAAGTGGGGATTACAGACGGCTCCATTTGTCTCGGTGACAGGACCTGCTCTGATCCAGTTCTCGGGAGATAAAGGAATGCCAGTAAGTCAATCGACTGTCCCTATTCTGTCATTCATATTCCTTCAAAAGCATTCAACTGTTTTGATTCTATTATTTTAATTATTAGAAGTAACATAAGTCAGCTGTGTTTACTTCTTAGAAAGCGCCCATGTTATGAACTGAATTTAGGTGTATAAAGAAATATCGACGCGGACAAGGCTAGAGCTGCTTTTGTAAAGAAAATAGTTTTGAAAATGGTGTTATAAGAGAGCTTATATATTGTTAGGATATATGGAAAGTAACGATGTCTTTTTATGAAATTAGTTTTGGTATTTCATAACACTAAATAAAAACAACGCTTAAAACAGTGTGGTTTCCTGAATGCGTTTAAAATCAACGCTATGATAATTGTAAAGTTTTTTATCATGCATAAAACTAATATTTGAACACAAATAACACTGTTGACTGCAGAATAACAACACACTGTTTATTTGTTTACCGAAAAAACAATGCATATTTATAGAACTTGCATATAGAACTACAAATTTCACCTCGCAAACGTTTTAATGAAACATTAAACGATTTCGGCGAAGCGAAAACTATTGTACCGCAGAGATAACGCCGTTGTACGTTGAAAGTTTCACCTTTGTTCGAAAGGTAACTCGTGGACTAACTTCGAAACACCCTCGCCCTTGTTTCAACTTTGAACAACAAAAATGGTGTTCGAAATGTTCAGTTGTATTTTGCCAACATGAGCGAAAAACTCTTCCTCATTTGCCTGAGCTGATGGGTAACTTTTTGGGCGGAAAATTTAATCACACTTTAGTTGACATTTTCACGTAAGGACGATGGAGAGTAGTTTTCTATACTCAGTCAGATAATTTTCCACTGGTGAATATTTAGAAATCAGTAATTTTTTTTCTAACTCAATGAGATAGTACACGACTTATTAAGGCCATGGAAATAAACACAAAATTGAGGCAGTTTCTATTTTTTCTAAGTAACTCAGTACTTGGAGAAAATATTTTAGACCCGTACAACACTCACTTTAAATTCTTACAACAAGACCTACACAATATCACATTTACAGCATCAGCTCTACAGAACAGACAGCAGTGCAGTGGTCCCCACTACCTTTTTTTTTTTTTTATACTAGGAGAAATGTTTTTACGCATCCCTTTCCCCCAGGTGTAGGGGCGATTCGAAATGTTGGACTCACCTGGAGTACACGGCCTATACAAACATATAGGCCACGCACTCCCTAGGGTACTACCAACTAAAACTCCTAGTACTTGCCCTCCAGGCCGCCATTGGTCACGGGGGGTAGGGTTCGCAATCACCCCTAAGACCAGGCGGCCGTGTGCCGATTACCCGGGCCCCCTCGCGGCTGGAAGATGGCCGAGCAAGTTTAGCCATCTTCCCAGACGGTGGAAACCGTGCAAGGCCAGCGTTGGCACACCCACCAACGCCAGCGTGACTGGTCCCCACTACCTAGATGGTAATGTCTCTATTCGTTTGAACGCTAGACGCTAAGTTACAATATTAAAACGACCTGTTTGGCGCAGGGGTACTAAGCCTGCCTTCTGCGCCAGAGGTCCCGGGTTCGATCCCCGGACAAGACAAATATTTGTGTGCATAAACATGTCTATTTGTCTTGGTCTGGGTGTTTAATATGTATATTATGTATGTATTTACAAAAAAAGTATATAAGTATGTTTATCCGTTATCTAGTAACCATAACACAAGTTCTTAATGAAACTTAACGTGGGCTAGATAATTGGTGTGTTTGTATGCAATTATTTATTTATTTATTTATTAAAAACAATAAGTTTACTATGACATAGGATTTTCCTACTTCAGGTGTTAGCTGGCCGTAACCCTATTTGATAAACTAATGTAATTTTGTATCTTAGATCCTATCTTTTAGCTTAGCCTAATGTACCTAAGTTCATGTTTATGTAATTTAATTCAAATGGATTATGGTGAGAATAAATGAATTATGAATGGAAGCTAGTCCAAAAGAGTTAACTTTTAAAACTTCATGCGAAAAGCATTTACAACGTATACGCGTAACAGTTGAACAAAATAATTTTTAAAAGTTTTTTATTGGATTAGAAATATAATGAAGCACGATCGATAGCCATTTTATTATTCTCGTCCCCCACTGTGTAACTGAGTCTTTTTTAGGCCTTTCTTATGGATAGGTAACGAGAGACGAATAATTCAACCGTCCACTTGGCCAATTTGCGGCTGGACGACCTAACGACCTATAAAATTTTCATGTATCTAAATAACACAAGTTTGCTCAATAATAGAAACCTATTTATTTTAGTACACCTAAGGGTAAACATTAGAAGCTTATTGATCGAAACAATCACCGGAGTCGGAATTGAAACTGGGGGCCTACTATCATCTTTTAGAAAACCATCATGTCCTAAGAACATTTTGTTTTCAATAGGTACCTAGTTCAAATTCGTACCATGACCCTTCACCAAGTAAAATTTTGTTGTTCCTGCCAAGGAACAAATTGAAATTGTATTTTTACATCTTTCATTTTGTGAAGGCGATGATTGAGCAGAGTCGTTACAAAACTTCAATTAGAAAAACAAACATTACTTTAATGTCCTGGCTAAAATGTTTGTTCAGGCATGCTCTCAAGTAAGACGGAACATGTAGCCGGCACTTAAGAGGGTCCTAGTACGAAATAGCATAAGATTTAATTGATTAAGATTGATAAGATTGAAGTAATTCTGCGCTAAGAGATGGCGGTAGACCCTCTGTTTTGTTTCGAATCCAAATCAATGCCATGCCGTAGCTTGGCGCAATCAGTTATCAACAACAAAGGCTTCCATTTATCACCGAGAATTAATTAATTTGTAAGCATTAACTCTTGCGGCAGTGTTTGAAATTAAATTCCATGGATGTTTTATTCGATCGAACCTTAAAGTTTTTAATTTATAGGTAGTAAGTTTAATATTATGTATATATTGTAAGATATATAAGAAGCTTGGTGGCGCAGTGGTCAGTTGCGGGTTCAGCCTTCGGCAGTAGCTAACACCCGCCAATAGACATGGGGCCCGCGTGGTGGGTCATGGCACATTCTTCTTATTGATCCACAAGGACTATTAGGAGATTCCAAGAACACAATTTTTCAGCGTCACTATATCATAGCAATCAATCAGCTTTTATTTGTCGTAATTGTTTTCCGATCGACCAAAACTACACCCAGCTATAGAGACAAATATAAATTCAACGCCCGTCATTAGAAACCTATTAAGAGAGAAAATAATTAATTTTACCTATTAAGACATCGTCATAGGGATTCTGAGATTGTTCAATTATATTAAGAAAATTGAAAAAATGACGTTTGAATACCAAAACCATTATTTTATCTTAAGAACTAGTATTTCTTAATCCTTTGTTCTTATTTTTAGATACAATTTAAGCATCGTGGCGCCGCCTTTACAATGCCCTTTCGGAATTTCAACCAGCTAATAAACGTTAATGTAAATTAATTAGCGCTATTTGTTTTGAAAATTTACAAAACAGGAACTCCAGAATTAACGCTTTACTTCACCGTTGTAAAGTTAATTACAAAAAGACAGCTGAAGCTGACCCATTTACGAGTCGGAGTCATTACGAAAGCACTGACAACGGCGCGGCGAGACGGCTTATTACGACACTGCAAATTGTAGTGACGTAATTATACTAACGCCTCACAATGGCACAGTTTATAAAAATGAGGAGACTTTTACACAAATTAAATGTACCGCAGCCAGAGCAATCCATTTGAAGTGTTTTGTTTTTAAGACTCAAATTCTACGACCAAGCGAGCTGCTTGGTACCTGGTACTCGCGACTGGCTGTCTCGTAATAAGCGTTTTTACAAGTCCTTGTTGATAGGATGATAACGCGATGAAATAAAACATTTAGCAGAAAAAAAGTTTTTGATGAGACTCTCGGACGGTATTACTACCATACTAATGAGTAACCACACTAATGAGTAATTACTACAGTGAATACTTACACTTAATACTGCCTCCTAGCAATTAACCTCCAAAAATAATATATTTTCGGTAAAATCTACAAAATATTTGAAAAGATACTGAAAAAGTACCTATTAAAATACTGAATCTGGTCACACTGCTTTGACCGCCAAGCTTTATACGCCCGCACGTGCACTTATACGTTTCTTGAGCGAGAAAATAGGCGATAGTTACTCGCTCACTCGCCCGCAGTGAGACAGGTGCCTAACAATAATAAATATACAAGCATTTGTCCTCATCACGTGCCACGGTTGTCTGTGAGCCGCCCAGAATGTCAACCCTTTAGTCACCTATGTAGTTAATTGCGTTTCCAACACTAACACTTTAATTACTCCCATTCTATGAAATTTTACATTACTTATAAAAATATCAGTGGTAAAAGAATACCACTGAAAAGAAAAAAATAAAAAACGGAAAATTAAACAAATGAAGATCAGGAATACAATGATAATGAATATAGAAGCATTTGTCCTCATCACGTGGCACGGTCGTCTCCAAGCCGCCAAGAATGTCAACCCTTTAGGCGTCGTAAGTAGCTAATTGCGCTTCCAACACTGGCACTTTAATTACTCCCATTCTATGAAAATTACGTTGCAAATAAGTATGAAAGCGTCGCCGAACAATGCGGTTGTGGAGGGAGCGGTTTAGTAACGGCCGTGTAGCACGGTATATTTTTTTGTAAGAATACTTCTTAGTATAACTTTGCCTACTTTTGACATTTCAGCTGTATTTCACTTTCGTGCAAAAAGGAGTTAGCATTTAAAGAATCTTAAATTACAAAAGCTATTCAAGGTATCAAATGAGTCCAAGTATGTTTTGAAACGTCCAAGTAAGCCATTTGAAGATCACATTTCTCTTGCAACTTGCTGAAGTCCGGTTTTCTTTCGGTTCAAAATGGCTGCTGTAATAAAAATGGTACATTCTCACAAAGACTATATTTTTCGTCTATATTACTTTTCGAAAACTATGATGTAGGTTATGATTTCTGTGACTTTTAAAAAAGCTATTTTAATAACATAATCCTCTGCCTCATTTTCCACTGATTCACTTTTTAGTTTTTTTCATGCATTTATCCTTTCACGAAAAGAAAATAATTTAATTAATACACTGCATCCTTCTCTTTAGTTATCAACTTTGCTATAGTTAGTCGGGCTACAAATCTAACCTGTTAATGTAGTATTATTGTAAATATGAGATTTCATAATCTATAAAAGATCTCTTTTTTAACCTTCGGCGGCAAAGATAGGGCAAACCAAAAAAGAGTAGTGGTTCTGGTTCTTGTTTATGAGAAAAAAAATGTTTGTTCTAAGATAAAATGGCCTTCGATATCCTGCGCCTCTTAAGTGTAAGCTTCAAGAATATTTCATAAGCAAATTTATTTTTTAGCGCATCGAGCCACTGGTTATAGGTTAGAAACTCCTCACTAGAAGATTCTGATAAACCGAAAAGATCTTCGAAGTTAATCTGTCGATGGTATGCTCGGCTATCTGAAGATCACATTTCAGTGGTAGCTTATTCAGTCGAGAGCCATTTCGGATCTCGCCGGCTGAAATAACTGTCGCATAACGCTGATATAGCGCCGGAACGCTCGACCAGGTGACCGGAATTATACAGTGACGCCACGGTAATGATTTAACCGGTATCTGGAGATGACACGCCAATTTTTCGCTTCGCATAGTTCCATTAACATTACATTAATATCTGAACAAAGAGGTACGTTTAAGTATAAAATTTGAAAGTTTCGGTGCGGGTTTTACTTTAATAATGTCACTTATTATTATGGTAAAGTATTTTCACCTATTTTATTTTTTATAACATTTTTAGTGGGAACTTTCTGATCCATTCTCAATAACATTGATGGAAAATTACAATATGGAAATATTATCGTGATTCATAGGCCATTTATTTGATACCATTTTAAGAACATAAAGCCAGTTCAGTTACGCTATTTTCAGAATTTCATATACACTATCAAATAAATAAACATTTATTTAGTAGAAGTCGATAACCACACTCAACAAAAATAGCCTTTTTTTACATAAACTGAATTCCAACTAGTGTTAGTTGTTGATTAGGCGCATTGGAGTGAATAGCAATGTGAATTTCCAAGAACTGCTCGAAAGTAGGACCCACAATCAACACAAAACTTGCACCCTTTGTTCATTCGATCATTAAAATTCCCAATTCTGTAAATTCACGCACGAGTTCAGAGGAAACTTTTGACACGATAGCGACGTCTAGCAAACTTTCCCAAATTCACTTAAGAATCATTTATAGTCTCACAAAAGTAATAAATGTCGTTTAAATTTGAAATACAACGTGTATTTTGGCGGCTGCGCTAACTGTATGTAATTACCGGCCATTTTCTAAATTAGCTTTTTGTTTAGGCGGTAACCGTTTTTAATCAGGAATTGTGCTAATAACGCTAAGGAAAATATTTGACTACAATATAATTATAGTCGGTTGCTCCTTAACGATGTTGCCTTTTTTAACATGCTTATTTATTTTTTGTTAACTTTTTGCTGAAACATAAGATTATGATGCGACCTTTAGTAAGTATTAATCGCAACGAAACAAATATTATATAACTGTAACAGTATGAATGTATTAATTATGTTGGAGTGGGATTGTTTTTCTTTTGATAAATCAATAGGAGCCAAGTAGCTCGTATTTATTCGCATATGAAAATAATTTTATTTAAACGAATTTGAACACGAACATAAAATCTAGAAGGAATACCTAACCTTTATTAAAGTTTAAGTAAGAAAACACAACTATTAAAATCGGATCACCAACACCGGAGTAATCGGTATACAGACATCAGACAAAAAAAACTGGTTGAATTGAGTACCTCCCTCCTTTTTTGTTGAAGTCGGTAAAAAGGAAAAAAACTGCAATAAATGTTTTAAAGTCACCGAAGGAGATCATTTAAAAAACCGAAAATTACTAATACCCTACGTTCTTAATAGTCTTCTCATTACTGCATAACTTAACCAATACCAATAGGTATCCTTCAAAACTTTATGTTGTACTAGAAGCGCTCATAGCACCGTCATAGTTCTCAACTTGTCTTGCTCACATCAAAGCTTGGTAGGTAAATGGATGGCGGTCTCTGTTCCTTCGCAACGACTGGACTAAACAGAATACATTATAAGTAAAGTAACAAGACATATTAAACTCGACTATTGAATAGCAACAAGAACAGTTTCTGGCGTCGTCGATGGTTGAGGGGTTAATTCAAAACTTGTTGATCATACGATAGAGAAACGACTGAATATTGATAAACAAAAAATGGTGTTACATAAATGGGAGCAAAATTGTGAAATCTTGTATAGAATTGTTTTCTAGTAAGTTTTTTGGATAACCTCTGTTACAATGACTGTGACTAGTTGGCTGAGTTGGTTTTACCACTGGTTTTCACTATTCGTAGGACGTCAAAAGAAAGTTTAACGTTTTTTAATAATTACCAACCTCTTTTCTAGTAATAAAACAATACCGTGACTGACAGACAACGCACAGCCCAAACGACTGAACCGATTAAACAGAAATTCTGCATACAGGATCCTTTAACTAACGATGTCGGCGAGCACTAAGAAAGTTTTATTTTTTATATTCCCACGAAAACGGGAACCACGCAGGTAAAACCGAGAGCTGCAGCTAATAGTCTATGATAAAAAAAGGATTGCCGTCTGCGGCTATGTTTGATGCGTGTTATTGCCATAAATTCAAAAATAAATAAATTAGTCAAAAAAAAATCTCTTTATATGAAAATCTACCGTTTTCGTGCCGGTGATAATAATTCATGTAAGCTTAATAATTCATACTAGTAAACATTACTTTTCTCGAAAATCCACAGAATTACCTAGAAATCCTATTACTGTCAAGGCGTCTAATCAAATATTACAAAAGGCAGTTACTAAATTATTACGCCTTTAATTTTTGTAATAAAGCATAGCTGTCAGAATGAGTGACACTAATTGTCCAATTTAGAAAGTGTTACCTTCCCGCACGGCATTTTGGCTAATTGCATGAAACTTTTCCTGTACTCTCACACGAAATATCGTATTTGGGTTGACATAAATTGAAAGTCGTGTTGTTTTACTAACAAAGTATTAAGCAATTAAGTAAAAACAAATGTAACGAAATAGCGCACAAGTTTCAGAACAACAGCTTGTGAGAGAAGTATATTTTTTAGGATTGTTCTATTATTTATCAATACTCATACTTAGTTGATTCTAGCAATTTTTGAGATTTTGGGTTTTCTGGCGCAATGATTTTACTCAGAACATATTTTGTCTGCAATTAATTAATCGATGACAATCTGTAGGTACCCCCAGCTGATGAGAAATCATCATCATAATAATATCTTTTATTTTACTCAGAATTCCAAATTCAAATTAAATTCTTAGTCTAGCCATGATATACCTTTTTTTTTTTGAGTGTGGGTAATGCTTTTACGCATACCAAACGGTTATGCTGGGCTCACCTTTTTTTTTTTTTTTTTTTTTTTTTTTTTTTTTTTTTTTTTATACTTGGAGAAATGCTTTTACGCATCCCTCGCCCCCAGGTGCAGGGGCGATACTACCAACTAAAACTCCTAGTACTTGCCCTCCAGGCCGCCATTGGTCACGGGGGGTAGGGTTCGCAATCACCCCTAAAGACCAGGCGGCCGTGGCCCGGTTACCCGGGCCCCCTCACGGCTGGAAGATGGCCGAGCAAGTTTAGCCATCTTCCCAGACGGTGGAAACCGTGCAAGGCCGGCGATGGCACACCCACCAACGCCAGCTTGGTTTCTTTATAAGGGAATGAGCCGATCATACCGTCGCCTCCTTCCCCTTAGCCGCCTGCGACGGATTCGGGCCGCATGGGCGTCCTGCTCGCGAGCCCTCTCCGCTGTCTCCTTCTGGAGGATCACATCCTCGCAGAAGGAGACTGCCGCCTGCCACGATCTGTCACTACCCAGCATCTTACTGACGATGCTGGGTAGGGAGAGATCCCCTCCCACCACTGCCACGAGTTCCCGACGCTGTGCCGACCACGCAGGACACACTTCCAGCGTGTGCTGCGCAGTGTCCAGCTCCGCGTCGCACTCGTGGCACTTTGGAGACTCCTCTCGCTGAATGCGGTGCAGGAACTTACCAAAACAACCATGTCCGGCAAGAACCTGCACCAGACGGTAGGTCAGCACCCCGTGCTTCCTGTGCCGCCATTCGCGCAGCAGCGGGCGCACGGCTTCCACCGTCCTGGCACCCGCGATAGGAGTCTCCAGCTGGCTTTCCCAGCCTGCCATAACCTCCTCCTCTGCCCTCCTCCTCACATCGGCTAGCTCCTCAGGGGCCAACTGGTCTCCTCTATATCTGGCCTCCGTTCTCGCCGAGTACACCCTCCTGAGGACCTGTGCCTCGAGCTCCCACGGGGGTGTACCCGCCAGGACACACGCCGCCGTGCCGGAGACCGTTTTGTACCCCCTTATTATGCGGGTTGCAATGAT
Source organism: Chrysoteuchia culmella (assembly GCA_910589605.1). Lineage (NCBI taxonomy): Eukaryota > Metazoa > Arthropoda > Insecta > Lepidoptera > Crambidae > Chrysoteuchia > Chrysoteuchia culmella. The sequence goes on along the minus strand of OU342654.1, from coordinate 8,831,809 downwards.
CCTCTGCGGTCTTCTGAGGAGGCGGCAGTTCTCCTCACTGAGTGAGTCCGCCCACACCGGCGCCCCGTACAGGGCCATGCTTCGGACTACGCTCGCGAACAACAATCTGCAGCTGGAATCCGGGCCGCCGATGTTTGGGAGGAGACGTCCCAAGGCCGCAGCTGCCTTCTCCAACCTAGGCGCCAGCTGACGGAAATGTTCAGGAAAACGCCATCGCCCGTCCAAGACTAGTCCCAGGTATTTGATGTGGGGTTTCAAGGGGATCAGAACCCCCCCCACATCAATATTCGCACCGTATGGAGGCCCCCTTCTGGGACCGTGGAAAATGAGAGCCTCCGTTTTGCGGACCGCAACCTTTAACCCCAACAGCTCTATTTTTTCTTTAACTAGCTGGGTTCCCACGCCAGCTAGTCTCCTCGCCTCCCAATAGTCGCTTCCTCTCGCTGTGACCAATGTGTCGTCCGCGTAACATATTAGGCTCATCTTCGGGAGAAGGGCCCCTCGGAGGACCCAGTCGAACCCAAGGTTCCAGAGGAGCGGGCCCAATACTGAGCCCTGCGGAACCCCGCGCGTCATACTTCGCGTTTTCATTCGGCCCTCTGCGTTTACATACAAGACCTCACGGTCCTCTAGATATGACTCGAGGACCCTCCTCAGGTACTCAGGAATGCGGTGGTACTTGAGAGCATCTCTGATCACGGAGTAGGGGAGCGTGTTAAAGGCGTTTTTAATGTCCAGCGAGACCGCAACTACCTGCTCCCCCCTCACTATCGCCCTTTCCGTGAGGTCCTTGAGGGCCATCAGCGCATCTAGGGTGGACCTCTGCCTGCGGAACCCAAATTGGTTGTCGGACAAATTCGGCCCCACCTCCTCTAAGTGCCGGACTACTCGCTCTGCCAATATTCTCTCCAGTATTTTGGCGAGTTCGTCCAGCAGGACAACCGGACGATACCCCTCCGGGGAGTCCGCAGGCCTGCCATCCTTTCTGAGGAGGCACAGGCGTCCTCTCTTCCACGCCCTGGGAAACTCACCCGATTCCAGGCAACGATTGTATAGCCTTCGGAGGTGCTCCCCTAGGTGTTTCAGGGCAATGGAGAGCAGCTTTCCGGGCACGCCATCCGGACCCGGGGCCTTCTTTTTGCCCCCCAGGCGGTCCACCACAGCCTCGAGTTCGGCCTCTGTTATAGGCATGAAGCGATCTTCCACCTCTGGTAAGCCACCTCTGGTAAAGGGTGCCAGTTGGGGCATGTCAGGGACCTCCTCAGGGAACAGTCCCGCCACCACACTCTCTAGGAGAGTCGGATCCATCAGCTCTGTTGAGGGCGCCTGGTTCTTCATCTTGCTTCGAACCATTCGGTAAGGGCGCCCCCATGGATCCCGGTTTAGGTCCTCCAAGAACTCGTTCCAGGAGCTCTCTTTGGACCTGCAAATTGCCTCTTGTAGGCTCTTTTTCGCCATCCTGAGGGTTTCTCTGAGGCCAGGTTCCTCCCCAGATGGTGGTCCCCCTCTCCGACGACGACGGCATCTTTGGAGTGCGCGTTTATGCCTCTGACAATCCTCCCGCAGCAACGCGATCTCGTCGGACCACCAATATACCTGGTTCCTGTTTGGCGGTCCATTCACCCGCGGCATAGCTGCGCTGCAGACTCTTTGAATAGACGCCGTCATTTGCGCCACCCTCTCTTCAATACTACTCCCCTCATCGTTTCGCCCATCAGCGCACCAGGCCTCTATCAGAGCCGCCTCATCAGCTAACTCCTTTTTGAGCTTGCCTACTGCCCAACGCGGGAATCCAGGCTGCGGTCCCGCCAGACCCTGCCGTCGTCCTTGTGCTCCGGAGGGGGAGATCCCAAACCGGATATATCGGTGGTCCGAAAGAGTCTCCGGACCAACCAATACCCTCCACATCTCAATGCGATCTGCGAGAGCCGGGGTAGCGAATGTAAGGTCTACAATGGACCCCCGGTCGTCTCGCACATAGGTAAACGTGTTGCCCCGGTTCATCAGGACAACACCCGCAGCCGTTGCCCAGTCGAGAACAGCCTCTCCTTTGGGCGCGATATTAGGGGAACCCCAAGCCTGATGATGAGCGTTGAAGTCCCCAAGAACCAACACCTGCCTCGGTGCAAGACGCTGGACCACACCGCACAGAACGTCGGTCCAGCTTACCAACTCATGGAGCGCCCTGTTGGGGGAGAAGTAAACACCAACCAGTGCGATTTCCCCCCAAACTGCCGACACATAACCCGGTCCCCTTTCCTTGACTGAGAGGGGAGGGGAGTGAATGGCCTGGGTGGGCACCATTATGGCGACGGTACCGTCGCTGTCACCCGCCCAATTGCATCTTTGCGGAACATGGTACGGCTCCGCTGCCACCACCAGATCTATATTCCACTCAGCCGCGTGCTGGATGACCAAGTCCTGCGCCCCGGCTGCGTGATTAAGATTCCCCTGGAGGATGTTGTAATGATGTCTAGGCATCAAGTTTCCATTTCAACACCCTCCGGAGCAACCTGGCTCTCCGTCTGCGGCATTGGTCCCTTGGTCATGGGGGCCAGTTTTGCTTTCACTGAGGGAGGGGAACAGCGCTTCCCCCCCATTACGTGGTCGGCCGGTACTTTAGCTGCCACGCATACGAGACACTTCGGCTGTGCGGAACAGTCCACCGCCTTGTGGCCTATCTCTCCACATCTAAAGCACACTCCGCTGCGGTCCGCCTCACATTGGCATTTCTGCCGCATGTGCCCCGGCACCATGCACCTATAACATCTAAGGGGACGCGGGTCCAGTGCCTTAATTTGGGGAACGGTCCATCCAATCATGAATCTCCCCGCGTCCATCACTTTCTTGGCCACCGTTATAGGACACCTCACCAAAACGGTGCCCAATCCCCCACGACCGACCCTTATTGGACCCACCCTGATCTGTTCTGGGGGGCAATCGCCCTTCCCGGCCATCACTTCCCTCAGATCCTCCGCTGACACCGAGTCGTCGAAGCCATCGATGCGGAGGTCGACCGTTTTAACTGGCCGATGTACATCAGCGAGGCCCTTTAATGCTGTCTTCAGCTTCGCCGCCAACTCATCCGCCTTCGCTCCGCTTGTGGAGCCAGGGATCTCGATGAGACGCGCACCACTTTGCGCTGTCCGCATTTTGACGACATCTATCCCCAGTTCTTGAACCCGGATTGTTTCCCTAGCCTTAGTGATGACCTGAGGGTACGTCATTCCTCGCCCTGCCGCCTCCTCCGCCATGGTGATAACAATGGCGGCTGCGCGGGGCGGAGTCAGATTAGGTTTCTTTGCCGCTGGCTTGGAAGCCTTCGCTGAACCCTTCGACGGAGCCTTTGCCGCAGCCTTCGCTGGGCCCTTAGCCGGAGCCTTCGCTGCTGGACCTGCTGGACCACCCGTTGCCGCTGGATTCGACGCTGCCTTTGCTGCAGCCGCAGCCGCTTTCTTCCGTCTCTTATTCTCGGCTTTGCTCACAACCTCGTTCCAGGGTGCGGGGGTTCCTGAGCCGAGTGTAGCTTCCCCATCTTGCCTACTGGTCGAGGCTACCGGTGCCCGTTCAGAGGCTGAGTGCGGAGAAGACGTGGCCGCAGCCGCATCCCGCTTCTTGTCTGCAGCTAAAGGCGGCCGCAAAATTGGCGCCGGGGGAAGGCGCCTCTCCAGGCCCTCTATTCGCGCATTAATCATGACCCCGATGGAGCGGGTCATATCCGCCTTCAACTCCTCCAGCCATCCCGGAGGGGGCATCAACAGCGTATCCGGCTGCACCGGAGCGACTACCGGCTGCTGGACTACTGGCTCCATCCGCTTTTCGGCACACTCGGCGAATTGCCTCTTGAGCGCGGAAACTTCTTCGCGGGCGTATTTAAGCTCTTGGGTGAGCCTGTTGACGTCGGCTTTGAGCCGACGCGTTTCCTCATCCCCAGACACGCTCATGAAGCCATCGCATACCGCCAATAGATCCGCCCTAGCCCTTTTAAGAGCTTCCTTGTGCTCCTTTTTAATGTTGCCAGAGTCTCTGACAATCACGAAGAACGTATCCGCCCACTTCCTGATAACACTGGCCATCTGTATCGTTGTCAGGTCGTCACAGACGAGCGAGCTCTCGACAGGGGAAGGAGACTTTTTTTCCTTCCTCTTTTTCTTCTTCGGCTTATCAGGAGACCCTTTCTTGCGTTCCTGACGCGCCACCTCATATTCCGCCCTGTCTAAATCATCTTTGTCCTTTAGGTAGGACAACTTATCTCTAGCCGCCTGAAGCCCGACATACTGTCCAGCAGGCTGGGAGAGACTCTTTTTGGAGATCAGACTTAACGAGCCGTTGCTCCACCTCTCCGCCGTATCGTCACTGCCCGAATCAGAATCGGAACTGGGTCCTGACACCACGACCTTCGGGCGTTTCCGGGAACTGCTCCTTGATCCGCCACGAGTAGAAGGAGTGCAACTCCTGCTGCTACCAACACTCTCCAAAACAAAGTTTAGAGACACGTCCGACTCATCAGCTACTCCAGCCGACGGTGGACCTTCTCCACACAACACATTTTCGGCACTGTTTTTGATCGGACACTGTGCTCTGTCCTCAAGGCGGTAAGTGCCCCCCCCAGAAACGGTGGGGCAGCCCGCGGCCGAGGCCACGGGGAGGGATTCTCCGGACGCTGAGCGGCCGGTACCCTCCTGGGGTAATACTGATTTCTTAGTCGCCATTTCATGTTGTTGGTCCTTTATAATGGGCAAAGGACCAGAAAATCCCACAAGTTTGGTTTTTTAGAGTGGTATCCTTCCACGCAGCCCCCACATGAAGTGGCGGCCCCCAGCCCCTGCACCACGTACAGGGGTCCGGTCTGCACCGCACAACACAACCCGCTCGCATCGCCGCTCCCCAGACTCTCCGGGACGCCGACCGAGCCCGAACCGCGCCGCCGCTACCCAGAGTAGGTCTAGGACGCCGACGCGGAGCCAACAAAACCGCAAGAGCGGTTGGCAGAACCACCAAGCGGTTGGAACCGCGAAGTTCCCGTCCCCTCGACAGTATCAGGACAGAACCGACACTGTCACCGTCTGCCAGATTATTCGCCGTCACTACAAACGATAAAAGCTCGTTTGCAGTGACGCCCAGGGTGCACCACGTGGAGGTTATCTGGCGCGCACCCCATGCTGGGCTCACCTAGTATATTGGACTCGCGTGTCCAGCACCCTATCCCTCGCCGCCCCCCGACACCCCGTCAAGCTTAAAAGGCTCGGCGGGGGTTCGGGGTAGGATCGTGCCAGCTCCCATCCCCCCACCAAGCTCGAAAGCTCGGTGGGAAGACGGGAGATGACCATTCAGCCTCAAACGGCTGGATGGGGAGCCCGGTAGCCATGATATACCTACCTATATATGTATATTCTTTATTTTTACATATCTTCTTCGATTATATACTTATATATATATATATACCTACCTTGCCTATACAAAATATTAGGTAAACATGTATGCATCAGGGAATTAAAGTTTTATTTTATTTTATTATTTATAGCTGCAACTACATTACATATACTCGTAGATAATTATCATAAAGAACTAAGTGTATTGTTAGTTTTAAGCTGAGTAAATTATACAAATGTCCTAGAGGTGGAGACTTGAGGGCCTACCGCCATCTCTTAGCGCAGTATTGTTTCAATCTTACCATGCTATCTCGTATTACGTATCTCCTAAAGTAAACTTGTTTTTTGATGGAAGTTTTGTGACGCCTTCGCTCAATCATCGCCTCCAAAGTGTGAGGTATGTCAAAATATGATAACTTCAATAAAAAACAAAACGTTTGCAGGACATGATGATTTCTAATAGATGATGGTGGGCCCACAGATGTCTTGTATTACGGAGTGTTTTTATACAACCTATTTCAAGCGTAAGTCTTCACAAATAAAATTTATTTAAATCTTACTTATCAGAATCAGAATAATTTATTGCATTTCATGTGGTAGGTACATTTAAGATCTTAGAGGTAGTTATTAGTGCATACACATGAACCCTGTAAGGACAACAATATATTACCAAATTACTTAAAAACTAGTTAAAAATATTGAAACAAATATAATGAAATTAAAAATACTATCTTCAACAATAAATACACAAACAAAAAAGAAAAACAAAACAGTAAGATAACATTGGATATTAAATTAAATTATTGCGTATTAAATATTTTCAGTATTATCAAATTATAAGTTAACTTTTTATTGCATAGGTTTATAAAATTCGTTGAGTTTATAATAACATTTCTCTATTAAGTAATTATTTAGACATTTAACATATTTATTATAGTTATCGATTGCTCTAATATAATTTGGTAGACTATTGTAAAGCTTTATCGCCATAGAGTAAGGTCCTGACCCAACTAATGTCATGCTAGTCTTAGGTAGTACAAATTTATTTCATTTTCTTAAATTCATTGCTCCAGTGTAATTATCATCGCTTTTTATAAAGACGTTTAAGTTATTTCTCACTAGTTTACATGTTTCCAGTATGTACAATGATGTTACAGTCAAAATATTAAATTCTTTAAAAAATGGTTTACAGCTTGTCATTTGGTCTATATTGGCCAGTATTGTTATTAAATAAACTATAGTTGGTTACTTTCCATTTTTACTTTTTGTTTATGTTTGTGAAGAAATAAAAATATATATTTCCCTCCTTTTATTTTTTTGGTATCGAGGGAAAAAACAAAATCGTGTATTTTTTTATTGAGTTACATCGTGGGCACCTTATAACAAAATCTATATTAATCTTCAAAATCCAGGTATATTAAAACAAGAACCTAACAACATTTGATTTTCATTTAGTGCACAATGCACTCAATCGCATCGAGAGTCCTTGTGGCTGCGTAATTACGATTGCACATTTCACAATGGTACGAGATAATTAGGCTCTTCGCAGAATCGGTTTCAATGTGCTTTGATATTTTAAAACCATTATACGACGGAATTTGCGTTCATTGTCCAATGGCAAAATAATCGGAAGAGATGATTTTGACAAAATTCAACTTCTGATGGCCTATTTGATAATAGATAAATGGTATCATATCATTTCCAAAACGTTATTGATGCTATAAATATAAAACGTCATACTTAACAATTTCATAATTTTACTCTGATCTTAAAATAACTATGCGAAAGCAAACAATACTAACAACGTTGGTCCCAGCTGTATTTGCCATGCTTAACTCCTCCGTTCCGCATTGGGCCTGCGTATTGGATCATAGCCATATCTCCTTATTCATCTATAGGAAAGGCCAAAAGGTTAATGACGATGATGACTCCAACTTGGGCCAGAGAAGATAAAACCAAACTAGCCAAGCACCAATTCTTTTTCTAATCTAATGTCATAATAATAAACAAAGCGCAATTTTATCACCTTATACTCATACGATCACAGAGTCTCGTTTCAAAGACATATACCTGGGGAGCGGAATTCCTTAAGCAATCTATAGTTGTACACATCTTAAGCTTCTTTGCGCTCTCGTCATTGAAATAAGACAACTTATACATATTTAAGTGCAAGACACCATATATATGTAGTAGTATATTTTTTGTTTTTAGGGCTTTTTTGGTTTCCCGACGATTCGGCACTATTTCAGCTGCCGTGGTCATGAGAACACTGGCTAGTTAAGTAGCCAGCAACTCGTATAAAATAATACGGTGTCAACATATACGGTGTAATAGTGCACTTAAATCCGTAAATTTGTTTTATTTCAATCTATCCATGAAAAAAACTTTCTCTGTTCTGTGGTTATAGTTCTAGCAAACTGGTAATAGCTGGGAATAAGTAATGAGAACAAGTTTGTGGGAAATCGGACGGCTCCTGGGGGAAGAAAAGGGAGGCATGATGGCTCGTTTTACCGATTTGTTCTCATAAATGGATAACTGCAGACTATTACTGAGGTGATAGTCAATATTACCTACGTTTATGGTTATTGTCCCACTAGCTAAAGCATATAGCTACCTAGCACCTAACGCTACATTCACTGCGGTAACTATTCAGATTTTAAGACTACGTGGCAGAAAGCTCGTATGTTTTTATTATAATTGATGCGTCAAAAGAGACGGTAAATTCGTTATTGGTAGGTTATTTACGAAAATAACGACGACCTATAGAAGTTATTGTTTATATCGATCATTTAAAAAAACCGCATATTTGGTCAATGGTAAGAGAATGTTACTCTCTTATTATTGACCTACCTACTACCTATAAATAATTGCGCAAAGCTTGTGCTTCGTTTATTTACAAATAAACTACTTCCAATTAACGAGTGCTTTTCGTTCATTTTCTTAGTCTATTGTAGTATTGTTACGGTCTAGTTTCAGTTTAGTATACCAAGAGTCTACATAACGAGCCATCAATTATTATTGCACAAGCAACCACCCGCGGTTCCACTCGCTCCATCGTTCCCGTTCCCGTGAGAACATCGGGATAAAGTAGACTATTTCCACTAGTTGGTCTCTACATACGAAATTTCATTTAAATCCGCTCGGTAGTTTTTGCGTGAAAGACTAACAAATAAACTAACAAACAAACTAATATACTTTCACATTTATAATATTAGTAGGATATTGAGGTGCATTTGAAACGACATTCAGTTTACACGCCAATGCACGTTTGTGGCAAACATGTATGTTTGTGTTTGTTATCAACGTGTAGAATAAATTGGCTTCATAGAAGCACACAGGAGGGTCAAAACTCACGCAAGTAACTTTAAGGGATGTTATTTGAGGCAGTTAAGTTTAATTAATCCACATATTCACGCGTGACATTTGTAGTAGGTAGTTGGAACTTTGCTTGATATAGTGCTTTAGAGAATTTAATATCGGTACTTGTTGCGTGTGAGGTTCATTAAGATTAACAAATCCAACAGTTCTTCTTTTAGCGAGATGCGGAGCGTAGTCAGCTGGTCAGGAGCTAATTCAAACTCGAAGTTAGATCGTTGAATGTGTGAGCATGCTTCGCGTTGATTGGTTGGTGCGTAACAACGTAAACAACGTGCGCTCGGGAGAGTTTTAATTCTAAATATCAGTTTTTATCCGTTTGTCTAAGATACAAAGTGAAAAATCATTGAAAACAGATGAAACGGAGCCTGCGGACAAAGTAATAAACGACTAACCAGTGCTAAATAACGCTTAAGTTGATGAACAAAAATTTAAAACCCATGCTAATAAACCATGGACCAATCAGATGACTGCGTACAATAACACGTATAGGTTAACCTATAGGTAATTGTACACCGTGCCGCGATTGGCGCATTTGATACGGGTTCGTTCATAATTAAACGCTGCTGAAATCGTTTGTTTATAAACTGACCGCTTGACTACAATTATTTAGAAATTAACGAAAAATTTTCTGTTTTATTGCAAATCGTACGGACTGTTTACAACGATTCGGCAGTTGAAAAATAGACTCGATTATTTACAAATAATCAGTTCTATCAAAAAGACGGTGATATACATATTAAGAACGGTACTGTGGAGATCGTATATGTTTCCGCACTTCAAGCAGGCCGGTAACCCGCCGTTGCTTGCTGGTTTTGCTTTTATAAAAAGTAAGAATGGAAGGTCCGTTGTGCGTAGATATGGACGCCTGGACGGTCGCCTTGTCAGATAAAACATTTTAAATATTGTGAAATTTTAATTAGGTATAACTTTTTAATTTTGCATTTGAAATGCTATTTTTATGTGATAATTATTAGGAAAATATACTAGAAAAAAGCAACTTGTCTCATGTTGTCATCCCGTCAGAGCGACAAATTGCTTATTTTCTAGTATATTTTCTCAATATTTATCATATTAAATAACTAATGATTAAAACGGTAATAACAATCTAAGCGAGTGCTTATTTACATTTTGAGTTGCGCCCGCGCTACAGTATCGTCAAAGCGCCTTACTTGAGAGAGTTTTGGAATTCAGGCAACTTTAATATTACACAGATCGAAAAACATGTGAAGTTTTATGAACTATAGTATTAAACAAACTTTCGAAATTATTCAAGAAATAAGCTTGACACACTTAACCATTTAATGTCTTCCGCACACATTTCTCCCGTCGCCATGACACTTGTTATTTATGTTACAATGTGTAAAAACATATTGTGTATCAAGTTAACCTGCAGTAAGGCACTTTTACGGTACCAAATAGTCAAATTTACGGCAGTTTAACTCTTTTTGACATCTGAAATTTTGACGACAGACAGCTGAAAATGTTAATTTAAAAAAAAAAAATTTTGCAAGTATAATATGAAAGCCGTTCAAAAAAGTAAGCCCAGCCCAATCAACGCTTGACGAGGAAATGGGAAAAATACTAGCAAAACTCATGTTCAATGTTGTCACAAAATAATAGGTTGATACGCGCAAACCCGACATATGCTGAATTGGTATCCGATTTTGACGCAGCCGTTAGATTAGTTTCTTTTTTTTTTATTCTTTCCCTTCATAATTTGTTAAGCATGTTTCTAATGTCTGTGTCAAATAAATATATTTTCTTTCTTTCTTTATACGTTTGAAGCCAGTAAAAATAGTGCTTTCCTGGTTTTTTTTTGTTAACTACTTGTAATTTTGCAGCATCTAATCTGTTTCAATAAATAAAAGGATACAGAAAATAAAATAAACGTATATGGCTTATGTGCATGTTACACTTGTAAAGATCGAATTGAATTGACGGTAATTGGTAAAAATTAACTAAATAATATTTCATAAATATTTTCTAGGCATTACATAATATGTAAATATTTCACCAAACGCTGGTTTCATTTTCACCACACAACATAAGCTACGTTATGTCCTTCTCCTAGGCCTAATTAATATTTAATTAATTTTGACCCATATTCGTCAAAATTGTTTTTTGACCCATAGTCGTCAAAATTGTTTTGGCTAAGACCTGAAAATATTAAACAAACAGACACATGAAATTTCTAATAATACTCGTATCAATTGATAGTGGATCCGTCAATAATTCTAATGATAATTCGACAAAACTCCATAGTTTTTTTAATAACATAAATTTTATGGTAATTATGTGTTAACAAACAGGTTTAAAATTAGAAACAAAATAAATTTTATTGAATTAGTCGCAACATGGTTTTCCCATCAATGCGTTGTATGCGTGCTGGTATAAAAATAAAATTTTCGGCGTTAGACCTTTTTCAGATCAAAATGTCAATTACCTTTGTTCCGAATACGTGACTCTTTGTGCACTCAGCTAAATTGCGATGAAAGTTTAAAAAAGCTAGAGATTTTTTTTATTAAATTGAAAACGTTGTGATAGATTAGGGAGCTCAAAGAAACACACAAACAGCAATATCGCCAAGTGTTTAATTGACAAAAATATACCGACATATTATCAAAGAATTGTCAATTTTCACGAAACCGACACTGACAACTTTTACCAATCACATAGCAGTTATTTGAATAGGGCACTCTGATTGTTCGTTTGTGTGTCACTGAGACAAAAATTGTTTGTGAATTATTTTATTCTTATACCAATTTCGTTAAAAACGTACTATATATGATAAATTGTTACTTTGCCATTATGTTACAAAACCAGTATTTTAAATAATCTAGCTAGATCGATCATCCAATTTCCTTTAGCCGAGTAGTTCTAGATTAACTAAGTCGAGATGATATTTGCATATTCCGTGCGCATTGTCTCTCTTGAGACCAGCAGTGCAATTCAGCTTATATTACTGTGCGTCGGCCTATAAATGTCCAAACACTGAAATGCCGTCGTCACGACACAATTGTGTTAAGGGAATGGGCTAACTCATTACTTTAAGCATGAAGTAGCTCTGTAGGGCTATGATGTGCTTACGTATAGAATGATAGTACCTACCTTACTCTCATACAGAACCTTGCTGGTCGGATACCTACGTTTAGAAGAGTTTTCTTGACAATTTCCATTAAGTTTAGGCTGGTTTGCAGTCTCGTGGAAGCTTTTAGGCCATCGCTGCAGAATTATATTCGTAGACTGTAAAGAAACGATCTTCTATACTAATACAACAATACCGTGACTGACTGACAGACAACGCACAGCCCAAACGGCTGACCGATTAAGCTGAAATTTTGCATACAGGATCCTTTAACGATGTAGGCGAGCACTAAGAAAGGATTATTTAATATTTGCGCGGGAGTGGGAACCACGCGGGTGATTGGGTGGCGGCCGCTAGTGTTCAATAAATAGTAGGTATAATAATAATAGAGGGTATTAAAAGACCCATAACGAAAACGAAAACGACGTATTCTACCCATCGTTACAATCATTTTCTTGTATAGGGCCAAATCTGGGAACCCCTAGTTAAGAAGTTATTGAGGATCAAAGTCAACATTTATTTTTAAAGATTATCGTTTAAAGTTACAAAACTGCAATAAATATCAAAACCAATCAAAGAAACTGGATCCCGGTCGCCTACTCGTACCCTCTAGACACACGCATAAGTCGTTGCACGCGTTTTTTTGCGTGTATAAATAACACTTTTTTAAAACGAAAAATAAAAGTCGTTTCCCAGCAACTATTTTCACATATTCTTATTTAGTTTGATGTACACTACGCATATATTACGGCTTCGGTATGGGTCTTTTAACACCCTATATAGTTGCCGATTGAGAACATCTTTTCTAAAGCTTATTTCATAATACAAGATAAAGCTATAATGATGCCACTTCCAAGAAGTCATAATACCATCGTGGCTTATTCAGAGCGCGATATCTCCCGGGATCTTCGCTCGTTACTATTCAGATTTGATATCACAGTAAGGACAAAGCCAGGGGGCCTACCGACATCTCGTAGCGCAGTATTGTTTCAATATTACCAAGCTTTTTCTTTCTACGACCCTATTAAAGTAAGTTTTATGCTAGACGTTTTGCGGCGTCTTAAGAGTATTAAACCACTCTCTTCGTTCAATCATCACCTTCAAAGTGAGAAGTATGTTAAAATTTAATTTGTTCGTTCAATTTGTTGCTCGGCAGGAATAACAAAATTTTACTTTGTGAAGGTCATGGTACAATTTTGAACAACATTGAAAACAAAACGTTCTTATTACTTGGTGGTTTTCTAAGAGATGGAGTAGGCCCTCAGGTCTGAATTACAGCTGCATATAAAACAGTTTATTCCAAGCTGTGCTTCTAATCCATAAATTATTTTCACACTCGGCATAGAACAATTTGTTTTAAGTGTGTTCGTAGATCGTTTCTATACCTCCCGACTAAGATTTTCGATTTGGTAAAGAAATTATTGAACATTTTGTTTATTATCGGCTTCAAAGGTAAGGTTTTGAACGCCATTAGAGGTCTTTCTTTAAAATATGCACAAGAACAATCTTTATTTATAATTTAGTTTTGCATATTTACCATGATCTTTGAAATTAAATTTACTAGTTAAATTAAAATAACAGGATTTAAAACGGATTTGTATCATCCATCATCACATCATTCGTGTTATTTTTAAACAGTTTTCATTTAATTATTTTAATCCGATTGTGAAAGTTTGCTGAATTTCCTCATGATTCTGAGAAAAATAAAATATTGTTTTAAAGTAAAATTACAATAATTCAATTTATTTCATAGCGAATTGCGATAGGATATATTTTAAATTCATTCAAAACAGGAATGTTGAAGAATAACAATTATTTAGAAAGACATAACACAATACTACCTATAAAAAAGCAAAATAATAACATGAATACCTTGCATAGCTTCCGTAAAACACAGGAGCTGAAAAACAGTAATATTTTCTCGCTTTCATCCAACCATCAATGGTTCGATTGGACGCATTCATAAAACCAAGATATCCGTACACACCATAGACAAACAAAAATGGCGCTCTTTTTTTTTCATAGTAATAATCCCCGAGTAATCTGCGGTAGCTGTCGGGGTTTGTTGTTCCGAGCCCCGACTGATGAATAATTTCATTCGTTGCTACCAAAAAATATTACCAACGAGTTTCTTTTTTGAACGCGCTCATGGCACGCCGATTTTTCATGCTTTAATGAACGAGCTTTGGGTCAGAGCCATCAAAAAGGACTCCCCGTTTTATGTTGACACGTCCTTCGGTGGAGATAAGGGAGTAGATTTGATGAATAACTTTAGTGATATTGCAAGAGGGTTGTTTTGTTGAAGTTATAAATGTACTCGTCGCGTTAACCTGCCGAGTAGTCTTTTGGTGTGAGCGTAAATTTAGGGTTTGTAGGTAGTGTCGTGGTTTAGGCTGTATTTATATGCAGATTATTACAAATAACACGAAATCTTATGGTTATTTCAAAATAATACTCACTATTTTATAAATTTATGAGAACATATGAGAAAAAAACAACTTGTATCATCATTTATAGCTAAGACGAAACTGCTTTAAAACTTGGACTTATTGTCTTTTTTTATTTAAAACACGTCAAAATAGCATTGTAAATTCAAGGTAAAAAAATCCTAAATAATCATCTTGTAGTAGCTAGTTGATATTAGGTATCTCATAATAGGTACATTGTATTTGTGGTTTCATTTCCATGAAGCAAGCAAGTTTCTTGCGGCAGTTCTACTTATCAGTTAAAAGATGTCATAAATGGCTGGTAGGAAAAAATATATTGGACGATTCGAAAGCACTTATCTATAAGTCTATTTGAAAAAAAAACTTTGACTTTGACTTTGAATGATGTCTAATTCCTATCACCGTATGCTGAAAGCATTGTAGTTAGTATTTTGTAAATACCACAACGGAAAACATTTTGCTCCCGCTCCTTTTAGCGTGCTAAGCAAACGTTTTATTTAGCACGTGGTTAAAACCCAATGAAAGTGTCGAACGCTAATACTTTCCATTCGCTTAAGGTCGGCTATGTTACTTAATAAGGGTTGCCACTCACGCGCCTGACCCGTCCTCGAGGTCGGAAATGCAATAAAATACGATGGCAAGTTGCAACTGAACTAAAGAGCGTTAAGACTGCGATTATTTTTTTTACCTTTCATGTTTTAACGGTGTAACGCTTAGCCTTCATCGTACCTGATGTTAAGTAATGATAAGGCTGAAGGTGGAAGCGTGTCTCTCCCGGAATTCTCATCCACTGAGAAACTGACTGTTTTATCTCTTATTGACTTGTTATGGCGTCAGACTTAAATAAGGGTCATTCCGTAGTGCAAAATACTTATACATACAATTTATTTGGATAATAATAATTTAATGTTAATTATTATTATGCAAATAAATACAGAAATAATCCTTCTTAAGGGAGTATATCTTATATTAAAATGCATTTAATTAATTTTCGTGAAAATAAATAAAAATCCGTGGTAAATTCATTCCCTCCATTTCCAACTTGGGGAATCAGCAGGTATTATAATGTTTTTCAGTTTACGTTGAAAATAAGATCTTCATGAATGCTGTAATGTTGAAGCTGTACTTCCGAACTATTATATGAGTAAAAATGTAATCGCCATTTAGAACCAAAAACTCCTAGATTGTGAATGTATTTTTTGTAATAACTACACGGCGCTGCTAGTAACGTGTTTTAACATGTTAGCCAACCGCGGCCACTGAGCGAGGAAGACATGCGTTTGTCGCTGCTTAAATTATTTCCGATCTTCATGTCCGAATCATTTCATTACATTCGTTGAATTTCACAAGTTGTTACTGTAAGTAATACATTATTGCCACTTAATATATTTGTCTTTTAAACTCATTTTCATAAAAAAATATTATCGTTTATCTAATGCATTGAGAAACGTCGATAAGAAAGGAATATTTGATTTTTTTATTCATATCCTTTACATTACCATCCGTTCCCTCCATTTTTTTGACGGTAATGAGCTGGTTTGCGTAGGAATGAAATATTTTTTATTGCATATATTAACATTTACATGTTTAATCCAAACATACTGTGAGCATGTAAATGTAGTTTAATGTATCGCAAATTGTGCTGTTAATCTTTGTATTACCTGATACTTTGTTCTATGTCAATGTGCAAATTTAAATTTATTTTCTCAGTAGTTAAATTAAAAAAATAATGTGCCTTCCACTTTACTTTAACTCCAGTGAGAACCTTTATTCGATATTTGACAAAAAGGGAAAAATTTCAATATTTATTTGTCTTACGAAACAGTTTCGTTTCAGTCTTAGAAATGACGGAATCAACCATAAGATGGCGGTAGCTTAGCTGCTCAGATAGACTTGCATTAAGTCTTACTGGTATCAAAAACATCTAAAAATCGCTGGAAGTTCTATTACTAAATGCTAAGAACTCATAATTTATTTTTTTAATACCAAAAACGGCTATAGCGCAAAAGAAAAACATTTCAGTCCCGCTCCTTTTACCGTGCTAAACAAACATTTAATTTGGCACGTGCGCTATTGCGGTTAAAACCTAATGAAAGTCTCGAACGCTAATCCTTTCCATTTGTTTAAGGTCGGCTACTTTACTTAATAAGTGTTTCTCTCACGCGCCTGGCCCGTCCTCGAGGTCGGAAAATTAAATTCAATAAGATTAAATACTTCACGATGGTAAGTTGCAACTAAACCTAAAAGCTTATACACATTTACACAAATAGTCACCCGTATGGAGAAGCTCGGTGACGCATTAGTTAGCGCGTTCGGTGTGTGATTGTGTAAGTATCTTTTGGAATGGTTGTTAATACTATCTATTACTAATCTCTTTTGTATAATTATAAAAATGTGTCTTTCGTTTTTAACCTACTACGGCAAAACAAAAAAAGGTTGATGATTTTGACCGGTATGTATGTATGTATGTTCATCTGTACCCACATAACTTTTAAACTGCGATTATATATTCACAATTGAGGTAAGATAGCGTCTCGATTGTCCGCTGTTTATATTAACATGAAATTGAATATGGGCCCTCTAGACGACATAAAGCTGTAAACTAAAAACTCTCTTTTTCAAAGTATATCGTGTTTGGTATCATATGAAAGCTCTTGGTAAGCACGCTTCAAAATCATATGTTTTATTCGTTTTTTCTCGCGGCTTTGCTTGCATAAATCGAATTTTGGTAATAATTTCCATAAGATTACGTCTTAGAAGGGAGTTAAACAAAGCGGTACAATAAAATAAAACGCTTCTCAAACTACATACTTTACAACTCCAAAAGAATTTAAATATAAAATAAGTTCAAAAACTAACACCCGACTACTGAAAAATCACGCTCTAAAAAGTATGAAACGAGAAAATATTCTCATCTGAAATTGCCGTGGTCGTATGCCACTTACTCTAACAAAACAATACATTCTAGGGAAAAGTTTAGGGTTTTAATGTTTAAATTTATTTTTTCACCTATTCTTCTTTCTGGTGCCTAGTTATGTATCCTAGCTATAAGTGATGGTCGTCTGAATTTGTAGCTCAACTGTGTTTTAATTTTACTAATGTTGTTTTTATTAGTGTGAATCTGTTAATGGCTTTCTGTGTCATATTTAAATTGTTATAGTGTTTAGAATAACTGTTGTTTCACCTGTGAATATAAAATAAAAATAAATACACTCAACGTCAAAAAAATCGCACCTTTTTTAAATTTTCTTAACGTTATTAACACTTTACAAATGCGTGTACGGCTTGTACCTCCACCAAAATTAGCCTCGTTGGAAAGCCCAATAAATGAACTTAATAAACAAGATTTCATTGCATTAAAAAATGTTATTCATTAATTTAAAAGTAGTTTTAGTAGGCTGTCTGTTATTCCTTATTAAATCTATACTATAATATTAAGCTGAAGAGTTTGTTTTTTTGAACGCGCTAATCTCAGGAACTACTGGACTGATTTAGAAAATTCTTAGACCATTAGAAAGCTACATTTCTCCCTATATATTTTATATATAGCTATATTTTATCCCGATATTTTTACGGCAACGGGCACCACGCGGGTAAAAAACGCGAGGATCCGTTAGTAAATAAATAAAACCTCAAAACAGCTACTCGTATGAAATCACAAAATAAAGGTGCCTACGCAAAAATGTTTTTGTACCTATCTTTCCACAAAATCTTGATATAGTTTAATGTAAATGAAACCGGGAAATTACGGACGCTGGTGTTCGTTAATAGGCCCGTTTGATCGGCGCTCAGATTACAAAAAGCTTTGTTACAAGGAAGTATATGGATATTACCGGTTTTAATTAATTGCTATTAAATTACCGTTTTTTTAAAGGACCAGAAGCTTTATTGATATTTTTAAAAAACCTAACTTTCAGATCTGGGAAGATCTGAAGGTACGATCATAAACTACGATCATAAATAAAATATTAAACCACCTCCTACTAGCTCTCTTAGCCAGGACGCTTCCAAGAAGTTGAAACTTACTATTCAGATAAATATATGAAGAAGAGCCTTTGTCCAGCCGTAAATTATTATTATAAGTATCTATTACTATACCTACTACACGTCAATCATGAGACAAGACGTCAGCAATGAGGACATCATTTTTACTAGTGTGAGTCTGTTACTTATTTTCTGTTTCATATTTAGGTTGAGTATTTATAATAACTTTGATTCACTTGTGAATACTAATCCTAATCCTAACTAATGATATTAATAATGCGAAAATGTGTTTGTCTTTTCTTGACGCCCTAATTAAGCAACCAATCGACTGATGACCAAATGGCTGATGATGATGAGAGAAAAAGATAATTAATACGTTTCTTTTATGGCAAACATACATGCAGGAAATAGTAACTTGTATTAAAGGACAATGCCACAAATGTATGGAGGGTTGGTGCCTTTTCGAAAATCCCTGTACACCATTCAAACCTTGTTCAATGGATAGAGTAGGTATATTATATCTACGGACAATAGTTATTGTGGCAGCACATTTCTAAACCGTATCCATTCTGAGATAAATGCAACTGTTCATCACTATTATTTCATATGTTTAAGCTGAAAATAACATTATTTTTTTGAGATTTTATCAACTTATACCATTGAAATATATTTTTTTCATCTATGTAAGTATTAAATAATAATATTATTTTATGTAATATTAACAATATATTTAATAATCACCTTATTATGTTCTAGGACGTTGGATAGTTATCATATAATATATTGTAGAAATGAGCGGCCATTCTTATGAGCCAGATAAAATTGCAAAAATGAGTTATTTTTAACCTTCCTCTAGAAAATAATAGATTTTTTTTTATGAATGACGGGAAGACTCTTAGCCTTCATCATACATGATGTTAAGTATTGATAAGGCTGAAGCTGGAAGCGAGCCTCTCTCGGAATAGGTGATGAATAGGTGCGTTTATCTCGGAATGGATACGGATTAGAAATGTGCTGTCTTACGGCCGGTTTCAATAATCTCTCCCTAACAAGATGTAGGCGTATCTTGGTTACGTTACTTAGCAACCGCTGTTATTTTGGGTTATTTTGGGCTGAATAACAAAAATATCTAGGCAACAAAGCTCTAGTAAGCCTATCTCTTACTGTAGATAAGTTATTGAAACCAACCGTTAGTAACTATTGTTCTTACTTAAATACTCTAACCATTCTATATGGTCTGAATGGTGTGCAGGCAATTTTGAAAAGGCACCAAAACTAGGAATTGGCCTTTTAGTACATTAGTATAACAATTAGTCAATTATTAAACTAGCTACTGAAGATAATTTGAGTAAAATACAATAATAATGATAATAATAAAAATACTTTATTGCACACGTAGAAAACAAAATAACAAAGAAAGTAAAGACAGAGAAACAGAAATTATACAGATAGGCGGCCTTATTGCTAAGTTGCAATTACTTCCAGGCAAAATTTAAAAATATTTAAAGAAGATGAAGAAAGAGGGAGTTGGTGCAATTTCAAGAGAGGATATTTGATATAGGTGTATAGGAATTACAGAAAGAATACAATATAATGGAAGTGAATGAGAAAACTTGTAGAATACCTATGTAAATACTATATCAGGTAAAGGAAATGTTCTTCACTCGATCAGTGAAAGATCGCAAAGATTGAGCTTTTCAGACACCCTCTGGGAGTGAATTCCATAAGCGAACAGCGTGCACGGAGAAGCAATAGGAATGGAAGTCGGTTGAATGGGAGGGCATAGCGAGAGAAAGGTTAGCAGAGGAACGTCAAGAACACAATGAAGAGGAGGACCGATAGTTAAAACACTCTTTAGGTAAAAAAGATAAATCGGGAGGAAAAAGATTGAATAAAGTAAGGAAAGAGTATGCAAGTCCCTGCGCCGGAGATTAGGAAGCCAGTTGAGCTTAGAGCGGAAGTGATCTCACTTCCAATCGTGGTCGTGGTCGTGGTCATATTTAGATAAGTTGAAAATAAACCTAATGCATAAGTTCTGTAGACCCTCTAATTTGTCTTGCAGTTCTTTGGTCAAGTCCGTGTAACAAACGTCAGCGTAGTCCAATATTGCTAAGATAAGACTGAGCATGAGTGATTTTAGTGCTGGTCGGTAAAAAGTTACGTAGGCGATTGATAGAACTGTACGCAGCAAAGACTTTCTTTCTTAAAGCATTAACCTGAGGCCTCCAAGAGAAACACTGATAAAAACGACTCCGAGGTTTTCGTCGGATTCGGAAAAAGGGATAATAGTGCTGGCAAATTTCACAGGGGGCAGCTGTTTCAAGTCGATCCTCGAGACAAAATGATGACTACTATGAATATTTCAGAAAGTGGCGCTTGTGTGTAGAACTGAGTAGAGCTTGTGTGTTTAACTTTATTCCGCTCCGAAGGATCGACCTTAAACTTAGCTTTAGTCCGGTTTTTCTTGATCATTAATTTCCGAATCTCATCAGTCATCAACCACGGTGCAGAGAGTTGCTACATTTTAACAGGCTTAATTGGGGCACGAATGTCGTACCTACAACTCGGTGAGGAGGGTATTAAAAACGTTGACCTGCTCATCGACGTCTTGAGAGATGAAACGCTTGCAGCATCCTAACGTGGATGCTTCTGGTTAATTTTGAGAGGCTACGCTGAAGTTTCACAGTTGGTTTATGCTTAGGAGGTCGAATGCGGTAAGATAAATAACTTGACATTCGATTTTTTTTTTTTTTCATTTATTTATGGACAACCAACAAGGCATACACAAAAAACTTGGCTTAAAACACACACAGTTCACCTTAATCTATACATAGTGTTGCCCTACTGAGAGGCTGCCACGGCATGCATTAAATATAATAGTATACACAGTAATTAACTAAACTAAAATCTAATTATGACTAATAAAAAAATATTAAATGTAAGTAGGACGCATAACCAAAAATATGTGGTGTGAATGGTTAGGATAACCCTAAAATGTACTTTAATATTAGTATTTTTTTTGTGATGAAAATTGATCGTACCCATGTGTTTAATTTGTTCACTTTTCAATTTGACGACTCTGTATGAAATGAAACAGGGAGAAAAATTGCCCTTGACGAATTTCTTGCCGGCACTTCTCGTTACAAGGTCTCCCGCAGTAAAGTTTGTGAACCGATGCCGTAGCTTCTTTGACGTTCATAAGTGCTTGTACAGCCTAGACTGAATAAATGATATTGAATTTTTATTTGTATTTGTATTATGAAAACACTATAACAGGACATAAAATTATAGTAGTATAGTTTTTTTTGTTGGTTCTAATATTCATAACGCTCATAAAGTCGGAATCGAATTAAATGCCGTGCAGTTTTATATTTATTTATACCCTACAAATCATACATTGTATACGATGGTCACGTCCCTCTCCGATCCCATTTCCTTGAACATGGTTTCATTACACACACAAGTTTCCATTTTTGGAATACACATGACCATTCGACGAAACATCACAAGGACAGAGCGCTCGTACCAAAATCCTTTAATTTCCGTTTATTCTCAATCACTCGCGAGTTTCATTTGTTTTCTTTTCCATTTTAACAAATCCTCTGTGGTTAATCCATGTTAACGGTCGGATTGATGCTAGAAATTGGGTATCAAATTTTGCCTGATAAAAACTGTCACGTGAACGGTAGTCTATTGTTTCAACGATTTAGTACTTTTTTTAAGGTTTCGTAGCCTAAAGGCAAAAAACGAAACCCTTATAGATTCGGCCAAACCGATGTATGTCACACCCTTTTTATTCCAAAACTATGAGGATTACGCAGTTGAAACTTGATAGGTAGATGTATTCTGTAAACCGCTTTACGGTATATACACAAAAATAAAAAAAAAACATCAAACCTGTACTTATGAGATATCATTAGAAAGATCTTTAAAAATTACATTGAGGCTTCTATAACAGTTTTTTCTCAAAGTTTTGAAGTTATAAACCGTTTGAAAGTTATACACTTCCAAAGTGGAAATATGTGTGTCCCTCTAACTTTTAAAATAAGAAAGTGAAAAATAAAAAGATAAAAAAAAATGTAGATCTTTATAAAAACTTTTAAGGAAAATTGGTTTGAACGAAATTTATTTAGTAGTTTCAGAGCTATAGCATATATTCCAAAACGGCAAAAATATAACTTTGTCATTCATACAAACACTATGAAAAACACACTTACTTTTGCAGACGAATGGCAATATAATGGCATTTTGGCAATAATAATAATAGAAACTTTATTGCACACGATACAAAAACAAACACATACAGAGAAAATGTCAAAAAAGCGGAACACACAATAGGCGGCCTTATAGCTACGTAGCAGTCTCTTCCAGTCAACCTTGGGTGAGAGGCGAAACCCTTCATGTGCGAGTTCGATTTGCACTTGGCCGATTTTTTACAATTTGTTCACCAAACTACTATTAAGTATTCTGTGACCAAACCATGTAGTCTGAACTATACCGAGCTTGAAGGTTTTTAATATTATTATAATAATATTATATTTTACTAGCTGCCACTCGGATTCACCCGGACGGAGTCACCCGCGTGGTAAAAAGTAATAACGAGTTAAAAAGTTATCCTATGTTTTAATCCAGGTTACCTACTATCTCTTAATTTCATCAAAATCCGTTCTGTAGTTTTAGCGTGAAAGAGTAACAAATAAACATACAAACAAACAAACTGACATACTTTCGCATATATTACATTAGTAGGATATCAATAAAGCTTAGGTCTCGTTATTGAGAGCAAAGCTGTCCAAAATAGATTCGTACCGCATCTTTTCATAAACGACACAATCAATCTTTTGATGAAATATGTCACATTTTTCCTTATGGAGGTCATATTTTTCGTAAAAAACCGGCCAAGTGCGAGTCGGACTCGCGCACCGAGGGTTCGTTTAATATTTTCAAAAGTATTTTTTATTAGGTAAGTATATGATGTAACAAAAAATTTACGGTTTTCGCAATTTTTCCCTTATCTGTACAATAAGACTTACTTCGTACCAAATTTCAAAATTCTAAGTTTACGGGAAGTACCCTGTAGGTTTTGATTCCCGTGCGAGTTTCGAAAATTTGCGGAAATTCGCGGCATAAACGGCTGTATCTTTTGATTGCTTTGGTTTAGAAGTTTGATTTTTTCACAGCTCCAAGGGTCAGTAGACCTGAGTATTAGATATAAATTTCAGTTTGATACCTCCACGCGTTCCTGAGAAAAACGGTTTTGACATACGGACGGACGGACGGACAACGAAGTGATCCTATAAGGGTTCCGTTTTTTTCCTTTTGAGGTACGGAGCCCTAAAAAAAATATATTTTGTTTATTTATAAACCGTAAGATTTATATTTTTCTGGCTCTCATTTTCAACTTTATACCTCGACACGTTTCTGAGAAAAAGGCCCGTGATCTTTCTGACAGACCGACAGATCCACATCGCAGTAATATAGTAACATATTATAAGGTTTCCTTTTGAAGATCAAAACGGTAATTTATTTGATGTCTACTTCAATTTGAATAGTTATTTTTTCAAAGCAAAATTGATATTATATTTTCGCGGTACCAATAACTATTTTTCAGCTAAAAATAACTTATTTGAGAAAAAAGAACAAAAAAATACAAAAAAATAGTAAGTATTCTGAAGTAAAAGACGAACAGACAGAACAGTTAGTATTTTGAATAACTATTTGTTGCTATATCTATAATAGGCTAGTTGACAAAATTTCAATAACTGCTTAATATTTTAGCTTATTAGGCATTTTATCGAAAAAAAAGGTTTATTTATTTTTAATCGAGCGTTTACATTATAAATTTCGCGTTTTAAAAAACCAATTTCAATTTGGTTCCAAAACGCACAAGACTGTCATGGCGTCTTGAATGACGTCGCGCCGTGTGAAACAAACCAAAGAGCGATCGTGTCTTCGTACGTTATAGCTAGTTTTTATCGTTAAAAATGAATTTTTCATATTATAAGTACTGTATAGTGCCCCAGTGTGATAGCACGACTATAAAAACGCCAAACAAGTTATTTATATATGTTCCAAACAATGGAGAAATACGGAAAAAGTAGCTAAAACTTGCAAGAAGAGATGATGCTCATACTTTATCAACAGGTTCAAGAATGTATTTTTGTGAAGATCATTTTGATGTAAGTATTTCACACAATACAATCTTTTACTTAATTCGAGCAAACTAGATGTGTTTTGTAGAATCCCTATTTTCTACCACCACATGCATGTATTACTTTTAAATTTGTAAAAATTCTTGACGAGATAATAATCATAGCATGTGCATTAATTAATTTGCAAGACTCTTTAATAAAATAAAACTAAGGAAAACTTTAAGATTGTTTTTTTTTATTTCAAATATGTTATAGTTCCACACTTTGATATAACAATGGGTATACATTAATTTCCCAAAAGTTTAATAGTTTATTATTAATCAAATTCTCAACATACTCAATATTGAATGGCACACTTAAAATCTCCACTTTTTGATTTTCACTATAATCTGGGTCCGCTATACAAAAGAAACAATTTTTCTTTAATTAGCAAAAACTGTATCAACTTGATATTAATTGTTAAAAACCAAAATTTTATCAAGAATCGGTAGTGATACTCGAAACGTCAAAGACAAGATTGGAGTTTCGCACGGCGTGACGTAACGCTTTCTGATTGGTGTTCACTGTCACGTGACTTAAGTGTTCATTTTCCGAAATTTATTTTTTAAAAATATTATTAATCTTTAACGCTTTTAATAATTAAAATTGTTTGTTATTTTCTCCATAATATAATTAATCATTATAAACCCCTATCCATTATATTTATTCTTAATGGACACAAGCCTATTATGCTGCCAAAATACAATTCAATATCATATACACTCATTTGCAAAAAAACGGGCGGTTTTGATTTTCATTCATCTTTAAAAAGATACAATACCAAAAAGGTTTCAATCGTTTGTACACTTTACTGGCCGGTTTTAAAATGCTGTAGTATTTAAAAAAGTACGTTCTAAATTCAAATTTTCATTTGATGCTCATTTTTACAGAAAACCCCTTTTTATCCTACATTTTTGGCGCGAAGTTCCAGAAGTTAACATCGACTTTCATAACTTTTATTCAATTTTTATCGATTAATTTCATATCCTTGACTGTCAAAGCTTTATTTATTGCTGTTTGGCTGTATCAAAAATGGTAGATAAAGTGGTAAAAGCTACCAAAATTATCGCGCTGCTTGAAGAGGGTTGCAGCCAATGTTTAGTGGCTAGGAGGCTAAATGTTAGTCGCTCGACAGTCCAAAGGACCTGGCAGCGATATCAGGAGACTGGTTCCGTCGAGAGAAGGCCTGGTTCTGGAAGAAAACCATGTACCCAACCACGGGATGATCGTTTTCTTGTGAGTCGCGCATTGAGAAATCGTAAATCTTCGTATGTGGATCTTAAGAACAACCTTCAAGAAGTAAGAAATGTGCATACTAGTCTATGGACGGTCAGGAGGAGGCTTCTCGCTGCCAATATATGCAGTCACCGCCCGGCCTGCGGCCCTAAATTACTCCGTAAGCACAGAGTTCACAGGCTTAGGTTCGTTAGAAATTGTGAATCATGGACTCAAGAAGATTGGAATAGGGTTTTGTTCTCTGATGAAGCCAGGATATCTCTGTTCGGTGAAGATCGACGTCGGCGAGTGCTAAGAAGACAAGGAGAACGCTTTGCAGAGGCATGTTGGCTCTGTTATGTTTTGGGCAGGAATAAATTCAATGGATCGTACAGAGTTAGTTGAAAACGGCTCACTGAATGGGCATCGATACATAACGGAAGTTCTAATTCCTTATGCACAACCCGCATTGGCCGCTCTAGGTGAAGACTCGATTTTTATGGACGACAATGCTCGCGCCCACCGATCCCGCGATGCTAATGCGTATGTGCAAGAGGTCGGCATTCGTCGTTTGGTTTGACCAGCTCGAAGTCCCGACCTCAATCCCATAGAGCATGTCTGGGACGTTCTGAAACGGCGTGTGAGATCAGTACACCTGGCTCCGCAGACCATCAGAGAGCTGAAGAATGTGATTACTGCGGAGTGGGAACGTATTCAGCAAGCAAGTATCCGGGATATACTCGCTAGCATGCCCAGACGAATTCAAGCTGTGATTTTAGCTAGAGGGGGTCACACTTGATACTAAACATTTATCTGCTTTTACTTTATTAAAGAAAAACAAACAAAAAAACTTTTTTATTTTTACTTCATGAGTATATGCACTACTAGCGAACATACACTACTAGCGAGGTTTAGCATTATTTCCCATAAATTGTATCAACATTTTATGAAATACTGATGAAAACGATTATTTTCTTATTAATTTACCAAATTGTGAGGATAAAACTACCTATAATTATCAAACAAAGCAATATTAACATTTGAAATGGTTCACTGCTTAGGCGCCCGTTTTTTTTGCAAATGAGTTTATATTATTTTTCATATTCATGAAAACGTATTGAAGTATTTGAGTAAATATTTATTACACAATTAGTTTCAGTTACGAATACCTTCTCACATAGTTTTTTTTTATTGTGTTTATCATTATAGGTCACTCTAACACATTTAAAATAATATTATGTATTTACTTTATATAAAAAAACTTACGAGGCTGGAATTGGCCAGAGACTTAACGAAGTTTGCAGAATATAATTCAGTATTACATTTTCTTGCTGCCGCCTTGAGGCCTTTTGTAAAATTTGCCGAAAGAAAAGATTAAAAGTCCTTTTTTGACAACGGAAATTAGAAATGACATGATATTAATAATTCAAAGCAAAGTCAAAGAGTTCCGCTTCCCTTTGAAATTCATACTTAATAGAATTATATAAACGGAAAAATATTACAAGTCTTGTCTATGGTTTCCCGGTGTTTTTAAAGCTAGTTAGTTTTTTATAGTATATATATATATATCAATATATATATATATATATATATGTAGTAAACTAACCCCGGGGGCGGTATTTATATCGACTTATGTTGAATTGACCCAGGATTGAAGACATGTTCGACTTATGTGTATTTCAATATAGAATTAAAATTAAGTGACACATAATGTCTTGACGACCCGGAGGTTTCAAGGTGTCGCTTACTCTGAGGTCCCGGGTTCGAATCCCGGTAGGGGAAAAGTTTGTATGATGAATACGAGCATTTGTACCTGAGTCATGGACGTTTATATATATTTCTACACATAAATACTTATATATGTATAATTATATGTAATTATATCCGTTACCCTAGTTTCCCATAACACAAGCCTTATAGTGCTTACTTTGGGGTTAGGTTAATTGGTGTGAAAAAAAAAAAAGAATTCAGTGCGATCTAAGATTAATTTTTAGGATCAATAAATAAAATAATTACATTAGGTTATGTAAATTTATCATTGAATTATCTTACTAAAAATTATTTAAACAGCGAATATATGGCATTTAAATTACCTGACATTTTGCCTGCCTCTATAAATTATGTTTTTATGTTATTATATGTCACTTAATTTATAAAATGGACCTACTAGCACATTGATGGTGTCAAAAATAACCTGTTTAATCACTGATAATCTAGCAGGTGGATCACTGGTTGTATATTTTCACTGCAACATTATGTACAAAAGTCAAAGCTATACATATTAACTTATATCCACGGAGTCGTAGAATATTTCGTTCATCATCATATCAGCCACACGGCACCAACTAATTCAATAATATCCTTATTATCACTGTTAAATAGTATAATTGGTATAATTAATGCGTAGTTTCTTCTATAAAATATCGGGTGGATAGCTAGAAATATTATTTTGAAGAAATGACGGTAAATTACAAGTATATTAAGCGAAATTTTGAAGATGATGCATAATGTAACGTGGAAAGGAGATGGCTAAAAAATATCAGAGTCGCCAGGCATTTCTCATATGTGGTCTGAGAGGTTTAGATATGTATGTATGTATTTTTCTTTGTTATGATGCAGCTCCTATACCTGGTGGATTCCAAGGTTGTGATTATGGTATGTTGATATGTATATTATAGTTTACCCGTTGGTTAACATTTCAGTGCTGGCGATTCTGGGTTTTAATTTCTGAAATTCTAGCCATCTCAAAGTGAGAAAAATATCTAAAATGAGAATTTTTTTGGCGCTATTTTTCATTGTGAAGCCTTCACAACGATTCTCATTGGTCGCCGCGCGCACACGCGTAGTCAATGAGCGCTCATTGTCACCAAATGACATCAAAATTCATAGACAATTATCATATTTTGTTTACTTAAATTTATACCTATGTATGTTGGATAACTTGGTAAATATTTGCCTTCTATATTAGTTGTTTGATAAAAAGTTAAAATTAGACAGGATATATTTGTAAAAAACTAAAGCTATTTGCTTAGGACTTATCTACATATTTAAATAAGATTAAAATTTGAAATAAAACAACTTTTACAGATATCAAACGCGCTATATTTCCACGAACTAAGTTGTAATTGTCCGTATTTTTTGGTTTTTTAGGGGTTTTTTGATTTTCCCGACGTTTCGACACCTTTACAGCTGCCGTGGTCACGGGATATCCCGTGACCACCATAGCACGTTTGATATCCGTAAAAGTTGTTTTATTTCAATGAACCGTGCGCGCCAAAAAATAAGATGTACGTAAGATTAAAATTTGTACATTAATACGCCAACTAGTCTCAAATTATAGGAGATCAATTTTAAACTACAAGAAATAATAATATTTTTTGTAGTTATTTAATCGATATTAATCGTATCATATCGTTAGCATCTACACTAATTAGTCAGAGATCAAAAGAGCTCTTATTTATATCTGGAATTTGAAGTGAGCAAACAAAGGGAACGTACTGCTTTGAATTTGAGACTCATTAGTGGTTCAATACTCGTATCTCGAGTTGCTTGGGTAGAGCTGAAAGAAAAAAATAGTTATTTGTTATGCAAAGCTGGAAAGTTGGATTTCGCAGCGAGCCAGCTGTCACTGTCACTGCCATGCTGATCAGTACGCGTTTTGTTTGTATTGCAACCGTTATTCATTAAATACATAAATTTCATATACCCTGGCGTTATTATTCACGACCTAACAGGTTATGGGCCCAGGGACATGAAATACAATTGATTTCAAGAGTGAGGTGAATAATAAACAGTTCTGAAAAATAATGGACTCTTCCATATTAGCAAAAAGTGGACTTTTCTATTTTCATTGTTTCCTTGCCGGTTTTGTGTTTTGCAATATTGAAATTGAATAAATTGTGATATGACTGCGTCTATAAGAATTGATCAGTTAACAAGTGATAATTATGATACATGGAAAATTCACATGAGAGCCATTTAAAAGAAAAATAACTTGTGGGAATATGTGTCGGGAGATATTCAAAAACCGACTGTACAAGATGCAGAGTATTTGGAATGGATTAAAATAGACGAGAAGGTCTCAAATCTGATATTTTGTTGGGCGTCAGCCCGAGTGAGCTAGCAGCATTGGATGTCTTGGAATCTTCAAAGGCAATATGGGATAAGTTGAAATCAAAGTATCAATCAAGTGGACCCGCGTGAAGGGCTTCGTTCCTTAAGAAGGTTGAGTTGACGCGTATGCAGGTAGAAGATGACCTGCGTAAGCATATGTCCGATTTTTTCGATGCAGTAAAAAACTGTAAGATATTCGGTTAGTGGTTATTGATGAATTATTGGCTATTTTATTGTTGTACAATCTGCCGGATTCCTTTGGTATGTTTCGTACTGCAATAGAATCTCGTGACGATAAGCCCTCAACAGAAGTGTTAAAAGTAAAGATTATAGGACTATGAATCGAAAGATTCGATCATGGGTCTATGTTTCTTAATCCAATCCAATATCCCTCAGAAGAAATACGCACCTAATCCTAATGATCCTAGCAACAATAATCAAGTAGAATGTTATCGTTACGACCCTCGTGGACATTATAGCGAGAGAGTGTTAAACTAAGATAGTCAATAAAAGTAGACAAACTGCGCAATAAGTAGAACGCAGCAGTGGCGAATCACAACAGCAGTACACAACGAGATGTTAAGCACAGCCGAAGAGGTTTTGCTAGATAAGCTTGCTGAAGTTACCTGCGAGAGTGGATTATGGACAAATGTGTTAACTAACTATCTTTAATTTTCAGATATTAATGTAACTTGTGAATTCTAACAAAGGGGCCGTACTGTAATGTCCTACTAACGAAACCTGAGGGGCAATCTTCACTATAGAAGGCATCTGAGCAAAGAGAACGTTGGTTCTCCAGACATAACCTCTAAAGTGACAACTTGAACATTATGATTATAATTTATTTTTAATATTTATTATTTGTAATTGTTTATTTTACTACGTTTATTTTTGTAGGGTTCATTAGATCCTTTGTTTTCTAGTAGTGCAAATTTTTTTATGATTTTAAATTTTGGTATTCTCATTTCGGTTGATTTGGTGCCCTAAAATGACCGCCGAAATGATAAAAACGAAAGTCAGAGGCGAAATAAAACTTTTATCAATTCGGTGCGTTTCGGTGCATATTTGTTTCATTTCCGTGGATTCTTTTTAATTGGGTTTATGAATGAACGATATCAGAAATCACAATAATACAAGGTATTTTTTCAAACCTAATAATAAACAATCACACCGAAATTATAAGAAAAAACGACTTTGAAATTCAACCCAAAATAAAATAATCGTCATTGCGATAAAATTGGACAAACTTCATGTAAAATCTTTATAAAGGTGATGTCCAAAAATTTATGAACTCTGAGTCACGTGTGTGTACAGTATACCAAAAGCTAGATAAAGATATCATAAACAGTTTCTAATTATTCAATTTCTTTAAAATCGCCTTGTTTTCTAGAAGGAACAAAAAAATGCAAAAACCGTTGAAGTATTATTAGACCTCATCAAAACACATTAAAAATACATCATGGCGGAAGATGTAATTTTGTTACTGTCACTTTCAGTAAAGAATGGCAACTCAATGACAGTGACACTGACATATTTTTTTATACGTGAAGTTATCATATTTGACCCCTTATTTCGAGTAAAAAATTTGATTTGTTTTTATCAATAACCACATAACCGTGCATTATATAAAATTTATTGTATTTTCTCAGAATCAGTAAATTTTTCTCCATCTTTGGGGGTGGTGTACATAGACGTGGCCCATATTGGGACATGACCTTTAACAGCTACAAAACTTTATATTTTATGGGTTTTTTTCTTAAGGTTGATTTTCTTTTGAAGTTGGCATTCTGGCTGGCGTCGGCCGTCACTTTTCGCTCAAAGGGCCAAAATTGTAGCCATAATGAATAGGCGAGACGTTCGTAAGAAATGTAAACGTTAATTTGTTTCTTTCGCAATTCCTTTTTCTTTAGATATAATGTTGAATTCAGTCACAGAATGCGGGTTCGTTAAAGAGGCGTCCTGTGAAGTCAAAGAGAGTGGAAAAGCATTTCTTTGTGCCGACAGCTCACCTCATCAACGATTTTAATTTTGTATTGTTAGAGAATGAAAGCGTATTATTCTTATGAAATTTTACACAAAGCATTTTATATCGTAAATCTTTATTATCACTTAAAACAAAGATTTACGCGTATCGAATTTACTTACGTTTTCAAAATTTCCCATTATATGTTTTGTCTTTTTAAATCCAATTTTTATCAATTTTAATAAGCTTTTTCGGAAAATATCCCTTCGTATGCACGGTCTATACTTTTTACTTCCGTTTTGCATGCGATTTAATTGTATTTATTCACTTTTCACTTGTATTTTCTTTACTGTATTGCTGTCTTCATTTGAATTTAAATGTCAAAACAATGTAATTGTTTTGATTGTTGACACTTGACACTGTCACTTTTTACGCTCTAGTACAAAATACGGTTGGACTACGAAAAAAAATGGCCGCGGGTCATAGTTTTTTTAATTTTTAGATTTTACCGTACAATTTCTTTATACTACAAAATATATTTGGCAAAATTGACAGGCAAAATTCGCGAATTTCATCGCGAGCAGGCCACTAATTAAGAAAGAAAATACGGTTCTTCTTGAACTCGGTCTACGGCGAGTGTCTACAACAGTCAGCATTTTTTTATAATCTAGAACGAAACAGTCAGCAAGTAGTCGGCAAGTCCTTTGACACAAGAGAGAAACAGTTGTGCGACCACGTATCCTCATGCACCTCCACGAAGACCTCTGGGATGCCTCTGCACTAACTCCCTGCCACGCACCTACTTCTTGCGTGCTCAGCAGGCGAGTTCTCGACGCCCTTTCACTACGTGTCACAGTCTGCACTTCCACTACAGCCGCTTCGACATGTCGCCAGTCTGTGCGCCGCACGCTCAGCACCGCCCTTGAGATTCCGTCCTATAAGTTCCGTACCCTTTCGTTTATTTTAACATAGTTTATCCCGCCAGGGCGACATGAGACTAGTTGCTTTTTTCTAGTAGGTATATTTTCATGTTTAATATTTATCATAGTTTATCTCTTTAGTCTTTTTAGTGTTGTATTTAAACGTGCCATTCATAAGTTAATAAATATTGTTAATCTCAATAAGTATTTCCATTCATTTTCCTTTAATTTCTAAATATAATTGCCGTTACCTTCCGTAACACGTCACTTTTGATTATAAACATTATAAATTTGATATATCTTTGTAAAAATTATTAACTTTCAATAATTTCATCGATGCTTCAGTTACTTTGAAAAAGGCTAGGATCATTCGTAATTTTTTTAATGACTGAATTTCAAAAATCAACAAATAGGTACTATGGTACATTTCTTCTGGGCGAACTTGCTCCATTCGTAGGCCTCAGCTACGCCCTTCGGCCAGATTGAGGTCAAGAGTATGCTTGTTTAAAATTAAAAATAATATTGGTAGCTCATCAACCAATTAGTGTTTCGTAAGTAAAAAGTATGAACGGCTGAAATGTTTTTTTCCCTGCAGCAGCTAGAGGAGCCACTGTAAGGAAAATCTTCTACCACGGCTAATTAAAAGGATAATGAGACTATTCAGGGTTTGATTCTTCCGCACCTGGAGCATAGTGTACTAGAATTTAGAAAAGCGGACGCCTTGTACACTTTATCAAACGATTTCAGAGATAAATAAATATACTAGGATTAAATTTTGATGATAAATGTACATTCTTTAAATTCTTAATTTAAGACTTTTAAGGTATCTATATCCATCAATAAATTTATTTAAATCTTAGCTTCTTAACGGATAAAGTTTAAAGGTTACCGTACAATAGGTAGACACCGCCGATCCTCAATCATGCATCTAAGTTTTAAAGTGGAGGTCTGCTTCCCTCATCGGCAGTAAGGCACGATGATAAACCCTCGGTAGAAATCCTTCCTGTTAGAATCCAAAGGTAATCAAATGGTCATCATGGGCAGAAGGTCCACTTGACGGTTAAGTTTATATGAAAAGATACAATGCTACGCCGAGCATGGTTATAGAGGAGATTATACTCCTCAGAGTTTAGTAAATAACATCTCAGATGAAGATGATTACTTAAGCTGAAATATTGCTAGAAACAAAAAGAAAAAGTCGAAGTTGAACTGAAACCACGGAACAAACACATAAGTAGTAAGCCACATGATTGGATACAAGTCAAAATTGTAGATTTTTGGAAACATACACTTACCATGTTTTCTTGCCATGGACCGTTTACTCTCATAACACAAGAAACGGGCCGAAACCCAATTACAACGAATCCCGGAGAACTTTATATGTGCTCTTCAAATGATGATCAAGATAAAAGAGAAGATGGACCATGCCAGGAAGTTTGTCCTTTAATTTCCACAAAAGTGACACAAAGTCATACACCCTGTAATTGAAATATGTGAAGTACTTAAACGATTTAATCGATATGAAAATTAAAAATACAAATAGATGCTGGAGAAACCCAAATAACACTCAACAAAGAGTAAAGTAATTATTAGACAAGAACGTATTAGAATTACTTTATTAAGAAATAGAATTAGAATGTATTTACTCAGTGAGAATATTGTTTATTTTCATTTTGATAAAATTATTGTTTTGTTAATTAAAGTTATTTAAAAAGAGGTTTATTTTATTTGTTTAATTAACATTTCTTTGTTTTAAATTAAAGAAAATTATGAATTTAGAATCGATTATTTTATTCTTTAAAAACTACGTTTCGATATCAATATCGAACGAAACGCTTGTGAAACAAAACGCAAATTAAACGTCAAACTGACAATTTGAAGTGTTCAGTGGCCTATTCCATTGTAATAAACATTTTGTTTGATTAATTTTAGCTAATTAATGTTAAGTGCTACTAGTGAAAAAAAAGGTTACACGGCAATAACATGGCACTAAACAGCTATTACCAATTTTGTAAAATTACTCATCACAGTAGTAATATTTTTTTATCGCAATTTATATTAATCATCACAAAAAGGTACTTTGATCACAAAATAGATACATATTGCTAAGACAACTATTGCCAGTTACGTCAATTACCGATTGAAGATCTAAAAAAATACTATATGCTATCAATCACTAGTATTTGATCACTATATAGATTAGATATTTATATGCTATGGAGTACACGACTATGTATTTCTTGCTGCATCGTGCTGCACCGTGCTGCAACTCCAATAATTGGATCCTCCGCTACAATTACCAAGCAAGATATAAAGCTACCACTGATTGACACTAGAACCTAATCCGGAACAGTTTCGATACAGAGACACACTTTCAATAAGAATAGCAAGTACCTACAGTTTAGCGCTATGGGTCGTGGGTCGTTATTTTATGTTTGTATTCAAAACCATTTTGTAGAAGTCATTATAAGAAGACCCATAACTAAAACGAAACCACGTATTCTGCCCATCATTACTATTATTTTCTTGTATGAGGCCAAACGTGGAATCCTAATAGTTAAGGAGTTATTGAGGATCAAAGTGAATATATATTTTTAAAGATTATTATTAATGTAACAAAAGCGCAATGAATATCAAAACCACTTAATGATACGGGGTCCCGGCCGCCTACTCGTATTCTATAATAGATCCATGCAACCTTTGTTGCAGGCGTTCCAATGCGTGTAAAAAATAACGCATTTTTTTGTAAAAGCAAGTCGTTTTTGTGAAACTATATAGGATCTATATAGTTTCAGACGGCTTATGGGTCTTTTCGTACCCTGTAGTGTTTTGAATGGAGGAAACCCTGGAAATCTTGAAATTGGGAAAGAAAAAAAGGTGTTTCATAAAAAATAATATTTGAACTCTGCTAAAATTGTCTCTGTTTTTTTGGTGATTTCAGGTTGCTACCGTGCAAAGGAGATCATTATTTTTGGGACTTTTCCTAAAAGTGCCGACCAACGAAAAAATGGTACGTATGGTTAGAACTGGTCGTTTGGAGCAATAGTTGATATGGCACAAATGTTGTAGGATTACAAATCTTTTGAAAATCCATTAATGTGTGAACTTGTATACTTTGACTTCGAATAATCTTACAACTTTTATGCGATATCAACTATTGCTCCAAACTACTAGGTTTAACCATAAGTAGGTACCAATTTTTTTTGTTGGCCGGCACTTTTAGATAAGGCCTAAAAATGTATGGACCTCCTTTGTTCGTAATGATGAGTTCTACAAATGGTTTGAGGCTTTGACTAAACATAAAATAACGTTGTTTAAATATAATAAGTATGATGCACATTTGTTTGATATCAATTGATAGATATCATATATTTTGTAATTCGTCACATTAAATGCATTGTATGTGCATCATCAAAGAGATACTGCTGGGTGGTGGCGGTCACGACCCTCAGACATGAGGAATACGAGACGAGGAGAAAGAAGGTTTACCCAACCAATTCCAAACGAGGCGTCTCGTTGAGGAGTGTGTCGCACTTTTGATGTTCTGCCAACCCCACAAGAGCGTAAAAGATTGAGGGAACGATTGCAAAAGCTATATTTTCAGCAGGTTTACTCTGGAATGGGGTCGGTACCACTGATTTCTAACTAATCTATGTGTCTATTCTCTAAACCAGATGCCCGTGTGTGACCGTGACACTGTACTGATCACGTAAACAACTAGGTTTGCTTTGGTCGTTAGTACTTCTTGTACCTAATTACTAATCACGGCGTGTTTGCTACGGCCATCGTAGATCGTAATTGATTAACGACTCCAAAGTAAGTCATTAAACAACTTGAGTTGTTAGGAACAGACGGTAACAAAACATTTTTTACGGATTAAAAAACGCGCATTTTATATACCCTTTGATTCAATAAATGGTGGTTATTTTCACTAAATGTTGAATTTTTTTATGTAACTTGTGTGTTTCGTACTTTTTGTTCGACCCGGCTCATCTCCGAATTGCCTGCATAGCTGATGTAGTTAGGAGTAACTTAAATAACTCTTTATGGAATTAAAAATTAGCTTTTTGGAGTCGGTCCCAGTCAAGGCAAGAAAAATTAAATTATATAAGTGTAATTTAAAACTTTTTGAAATTGGTTTTTATTATTTATTTTATATTTTATAAGTTACATTATGTACCGTACTTATTGACACAAAAAATCGGTCCATACACAATGATGTTATCCATGTTACCAATACGAAATTAATTTTTTTTCCAAGATTTTTCAGGACTATTAAAACTTGCCAAATCTCTGTAAAAAAATATAGGACCACATGAAACCTGAACTGTGTTCTTTCACATACATGAAAAATACCGTCAACTTGAGAACCTCTTCCCTTTTTGAAGTCGGTAAAAAAAAAATGTCCTCATAGACAAAGTCGTCCTTGTCCTTTATAATACTGCAAAGCCAACCCAACGGTTATGTTGCGAGGCAGTACTTACCTATAAATTGAGATCTTTATATTATTAAAAGATAATTTCTGTTTACGACCTAGTACGGAAGCTCTCAATTTAACACGCCTCAGATATCGTTCGTAAATTTATTATCCGTTATCTTTACGACTGCTCACAGTTCAGTTCCAATGTGTATTGGTTACATTTCTGGTTAAATTTATGACTAGCCCTACATACACACATACGTACCTACTTTGTATGTAATGTTTTAAAATATACTTAAGCTATGAATCCAATATTATTATTATCTAATCCCTACAGCTACATAGAGCAAAAATCCAATTACTTCCGCCCGCAACTTTACTTCCGAGGACATTAACCTCTCGAGTCCCGGGTTATGAGACTCAATAGATATTCCATTGCTCTCTAGACACCAGTGTCCTGCTAGCAAACGACGAATTTAGGAACATTGGTCAAAAAGTCTTGTCGGGAAAGGGTTGAAAACTATCCTCTTTTTTAATCCAGGTATTAAGCTATGATCGGTTATATCCGCTTAGCCGCTGCCTCAGTAGACAGAAAGAGTATAAACTATCGAATTATAAATTATCCATTTAGAATTCTAGTTACCAACATTATTCAACCTTTACCACATACTTAACAGGATATTCTTTAGAAATACGGGGATAGCCATATTTTACTTGGAAAGCCCAGGGCGCCCGCGGTCGCCGCGTTACAGGTGTGTCTATGTTTTAATCTCCTAATGGTCTCCTGCTTCGGGCTTTGCCCTACCACCGTTCGAGCGAAACTGGATGGGACCACATCTTCTAATAATAGTAGAATGGTCCTCGATAGCACCTTTATTGAGATAAATTACTCTCTAAGCCGGGTCCACCTTTGGGATTTCAAATGATTCATTTTGTTGAGTACACAATATATTTTATGTATTTGAGTCAAAATGACTTCAAACCTATAGGCTGTACTGTGTGCTGAGATAATGAATACATAACTTATTTTACACATATACCTACAACGTTTTTCGTAATTAACAGAAATATTTGTTCAGTTAAAAGTTAAAACGATAAAACAAAAACATTTTATAAAAAAAATCAAACGGACTTCAAAAAGTAAAAAATAAAACTTTTGGAGTATGCTGAATAAAATGTATGTCTAAGACAACTCTACCTAAATACAAACGAGGGCTCCACTATAGTTTTATATCTTAATACTGATGTTAACAACAATTGTGATAAACTCAATGACACCAACTGTATAGTTTGGAAAAATAGTATTAATATAATCGTCGCCCTTCTAGTACATACAATCAGAAACATTCACTTTAAAACGCATTGCGAATTTTATCCGCTGCACTCAGTTGAAGCGTGTGAAAACATTTGTAATTAAAATGGTTGACGGGCAGCCAGCTGTGACAGTGATTAACTCATACAACTTCTTGTTTAATATTTATCTCATAAAACAAATTTAAATTTCAAACAAATTAATCAACAAATACCTATACTCGTATTTTTTGTACAAATATATTATAAAGTGAAGAAATAATTTCCACATTAACAATTGAATATCCTCACAATAAATAACATACCTTTTAAAATTCAAAGTAATATGGGAAGGGAAGTTTAGACTGTGGTAATATGCAATAACTACTTATTCGGTGAATTAGTAAAAATGGTAGAAATCTTCTGCGTTTTATTTCAGATGACCATAATACCTACCTAAACCACAATGGGCTCGTGTCGAGGGCTATGGGCTATAGCCTTACCTTCCTGGTATATATCACAAGGAATAACCGTCTCTGTGGTCTAGTGGTACAACCACCGGTATCAGACCCAGGGGTCCCGGGTTCGATTCCCAGCGGGGGTACATATTGTATTCGGCTTGGTTGGTGGTAGGACTTGTTGTAAGTCCGCCTGGCTAACTACCACCATCTTATCTAAGTCTGACGCCATAACAACTATGTTTTCAGTATTGTTGTGTTCCGGCAGTTAGAGATAAGATAGCCAGTTCCTCAGTGATTGAGGATTCCGGGAGAGGCTCGCTTCCATCTTCAGCCTTATCAATACTTAACATCAGGTATGATGAAGGCCAAGAGTCTTCCAGTCGGTCATAAAAAAAAATTTGATTATATTCCTAGCGGCCGCTCGCGGTTTCACCGCGTGGTTCCCGTTCGCCTGGGAATATCGGTAGTATCCTATGTTCATAACCAGACTATCTACTATCTGTGTACCTACAACATTTCATCCAAATCCGTTCACTAGTTTCGGAGCCTATTCAATGCAAACAAACAAACAAACAATCAAATTGTTCCTCTTTATAATTCTAGTATAGACGTATAGATAGATCACGCTTGACCGGACTACTGAAACGGACCACGGGCAATGATGGGTTGACTATTCCTCTATCTCGCCTGATGATAAGCGATGATACTATCTACGTGGTTACTCATAACGGGATCGCGTTGAGGTCGAGATTGAATGTCAATGAAATACGGTTGTCCAGTCTCGTGTCGAGTTTGTCGTTGATTCGATTTTAATTGGGGCCATTATCGATTTCTAGAGTACAAAATTACTTTATTTACTAATTTCAAGTATTTTTTGTTGTTTAATTATTGATTTTAAGTCATAATTACTGACTTTTGATATTAATACAATGTCGATCCCAATGCGATCGCGTCAAGAGTAAGGGAGCTAGGATGAAACGCGCTACAACTCAAAATTACATAGCTTCTGTATTTTTTTATATGATGATTCATGCAGAAAGAACATGAAACTATTGGTCTTTCCGAAACGTTTAATCACTGTTTTCCTTCATACCACCATTTCAAATGACACACGCAATCTGATACGTTTGTGTCAAGTTGTTGTGACCTAAATTAAGCAGTGGAGGCTTTCAACACCTTCCTGACAAGACGCCTCTCTGCTCCTTTGTGTCATGCCATTTTACACTTGTCTTTTGTAATTCTCCTTTGCGACAAAATTGCCCAGACGACTGTATTGTGGTGACGTTTCACGTTCTCGTCACAGATTTATTAAAACTCGTTACAAATCTAAAACTGAAAAAGAAATGGATATACAGGGTGGAAAAAATCTATAGGCCCTGGAGGGGGGGGAACTATCAGTAGTTATGACTTAGC
Source organism: Chrysoteuchia culmella (assembly GCA_910589605.1). NCBI lineage: Eukaryota > Metazoa > Arthropoda > Insecta > Lepidoptera > Crambidae > Chrysoteuchia > Chrysoteuchia culmella. The sequence goes on along the minus strand of OU342654.1, from coordinate 8,791,557 downwards.
TAGGAATTGACCACAAAACAGTTTTGGCGCATTTGATAAAACTTGGTACACAAAAAAGCTCGATGGGATCATGTCCCTACCTACAAGATGGCAAAAAGTTATCTAACAAAATGGCACCTACATACTTTAGTTAAATGTAAATAAATTCTATTAAAAAATGTTTTGAATTTTCTAAAAAAATGCGAAGAAACTTTTCCCCTAACCTATTATATTCCTAGCGGACGAATTCGCGAGCGAAAGCTTACTACAGTACCTATAAGTATGTTTACCTCACCATCGGTCAGAAATAAAGTCTAAAATACATCTAAAATTAAGTGGTTGCCACTATAATGGACTGGATACCCGGACATCATTGTATGACAAGCTAACATTGATCCATTATGCAGTGATAGTTTTGATGTTTTTTTCGACAATTACAAAATTGATTTAAGTATTAAGTAGCATCTTTTGATATTATTCAATTCATATTAAGATAAAGTATAAAATTAAAGTACTTCTAATCAAAGTTGTATTAAATTGTCATACCCTACAAGGTGCATGTCAATAAATGTAAGTTACTAGGTACTTAAAAATTTTAACATGTATGTGCAATATGAATAAATAGATAAATAAATGTTTGAGTCTGTCTCTTCAATCCTATTCTCAATTTCATATACCTGCGAGGCAGGATCGAGGATGAAGTAAGTTTTGTACATTAGTACATTAATTAGTTGTGAGGACTTAACTGTGATTTATTTATTAAGATATTAAAAGTAACTGACTCATCCAAATAATTAACAGTTTTTTATTTACTACGGGTTCTTGCAGAACTGTCACCGTTAGTTATAACAAATTAAAAATTTCTATTCTATTCTATTCTTAGTCCATTGCATAAAAATACTTGAGAGATGGAATTATGGTCTAATTGGTCTATTGATTCTATCAAAAATAATGTAACTAGTTGTTTAATAATAAGGTATAATTAAAAAAATACGATGGCAACGACGATCCCCAAACAATTTTATATCAGTTCAAGCTCAGAGAGTGTTACGGTTGTTGTAACATATAGCCCGAAGTAGGCGTCCATTATTTGTGGCCAGTGGTTGCGGCCTCGGGGACCAAACGGCCCTACTATGCATTCTCGTGTTCTCAATGATGAAGCGGGACTTTCTCTATGGCTCACGCGCCATTATTGTTGCATGTAAGGACACGGTACGTGGTGCACTGTGCAGTAAAACTGTTATAAAACTAATAAATCCTTAAGCACATCTTAAGTTTCTTCGCGCACTCATAATTGAAATAAAACAAGTTTTGCGGAATATTTAGTGCGATTTATTTACCCGAAATATATATTTGGAAGGTACTATAATTTTTCGGTTAATTTGAGGTTTTTTGGTTTCCCGACGTTTCAAAGTCAAAGTCAAAGTCAAAGATTTTTATTCAAATAGACTTATAGATAAGTGCTTTCGAATAGTCCAACATTTTTTTCCCTACCAGCCATTCAGGACATCTTTTAACTGATAAGAAGAACGGCCGCAAGAAACTTATCAGCTTTAACAGAAACAACAACATTTACAATGGAACATGTTGTTGCCAAGCACAAATTTACAATTTTGAAATATATTTAATATAAGAGGAAAATTTTCCCATATTCAATTATTAGAATATTTTCCTTTTATCCAATTTATAATAGTTATGTTTTATGTTAGTATCACTTCCATGCATTTTGGTCTTTTAAATAATCATCTACCTTGTAATAACCTTTGCTGAAGAGTGACTTTTTAACATATATTTTAAATTTATGCAAAGGTAGCTCTATCAATTGTTGTGGAACTTTATTAAAAAAAGCTATACCTTTCCCCAAAAACGAGCGTCTACATTTTTCAAGTCGAAATTTTGGAACGGCAAGCTTATTCTTCTGTTTCGGCACCTTTTCAGTTGCCGTGGTCACGGATTGACTAGCTACTTATAAGTCAACCTTCACAAATTTGATTTATTATTGCGTTCGGAAACGGTTAGATAATTAAAAGTTAATAATTTTTACTATGGCAACAATTATTGAGTTTAATATTTTGATTTGTTTGCTATTTAAATTACCTACTTATTATTAACTAAAGAAAAATCGAATGATTCTACTGGCAGTTCACAGATTGGGAGGACTTTCGAAGAAAGATACTGCCAAGAAAACTTCGAAAGCAGGCCGACCTCCATCTTTATGTTTGTTATTTATCTACAAAAAGAGCTAACCGTATCTTTAGGTCTTACAATGTGTGATTTAGGTTGAGACTTTAATTTATGGATTATAGGGTCCCAAGCTGGTGGTATCTTCAAACCATCCTCTCTATTGAGATTATTAATAAATCCTTATTTTGACTTTCGTAGGAGACCCGCCATTCCCCGTCGCGTCCAAGTTGATTATAGTTATTTACCAAATTGTATCGCAATCATTTTCCAGTAGCTAACTATGAGATAACCTCACAGTTAGCACAGATACATAAATGACATTTATGGTTTTTAACTGACTTCCAAAAAGGAGGAGGTTCTCAATTCGGTTGGTATGTTATTTTTTCTTTAATGTAGGTACACCGATTACGCCGAGAGTACTGAACCGATTTACGTGATTATTCGATGTTTGTTTGATGCTGAATAGTTGCCATTTGGTCCCATAAAAAATTGGTTCTGTGTGACCTAGTAGTTTTTATGTTATGAGCGTTTTTTGTTAACTTGGGCGATGTAATTTTCACGGTACTTTTGTTTATAGTGTACAGGAAACCTAATCTAATCTAGAAAAAATCTTCTGTATTCAACAAAGCAACATATTACAGACACTAAAAAGAAAACAATAAAAAAACTACGTTAAAAAATCTACTTCTAAAACTAAAAAACAAAAGATAAGCCTTTTGTAGTCGGTGCCAGCCAAGGCTTTGAGCTCCTATTCTCCTATTTTTATCTCGCCTTTTTCCAGGTTTTTTTTATTTAACGCATTTCGAAATAAAGACACATTACGTACCTACCCCTCAAACAAATACATGACATTATCATGTATCTCATCATGTATCGTCGTCGTCGTCGTCATCAGCCATTTTTAATGTCTCCACTGCTGGGGCACTGGCATTCCTTATCGATGGATAAGGAGAACGGGCCATGACGCACTACGCGGGCCCAATGCGGATTGGTGGATTTTAACGACTGCAAATGCAACCAGGACCAACGGCTTAACATGCCTTTCAAAGCACGGAGGAGCTCGATATAGTAAGTTTTTGATCACCCATCTCGTGACCGACTATTGCGAAAGTTACTTAACCTTAACAATTGCATGCTGAGTGCACGAAACACTGCGCCACCTCCTCCCACGGCTCCTCCTTAGGTTCTATAAGTTCAGGCATATATACATATACAATCGCTCTGCGTCTCGCGCCAAGTGGTAGTGGTGACAGAAACCGCCAAGTCGGGCACGGCTTTTTGATTCTGACAATACAATATTCTAGTATGCAAAGCTTGGCGGGTCTTCCCGTGCTATACCCAGTCCCGCTCCTTTTTCTGTCTGACAACGCCTTAAGCTACTAACGACAACGCCAGACAGAAAAGAAAACCCAAATAACACAGAAGTTAGATGGATGTCACACGTCGTCGCCGAGTCAGTCCTCTTTTTTTCTCCTTTACATTGTTAGTACCTACTAATGATTATCATGCGCTTTCTAACCTCTTTCTGCTGTTCTCTGGGCCAGCCATTCTCCCAATCTTCGTCTCAGCCACATGACACCCACTGCTGGGTATAGGCCTCCCCCAAGGATCTCCACAACGATCGGTCCTGCGCAGTCCGCATCCAGTGGCTTCCGCGACCTTCACCAGATCGTCGGTCCACCTTGTCGGGGGCCTACCCATGGAGCGTCGTCCTGTGCGCGGTCACCATTCCAGAACCTTTCCGCCCCAACGGCCATCGGTTCTTCTCGCTATGCCCACTGCCACTTCAGCTGAGCAATCCTTCGAGCGATGTCAGTTACTTTAGTTCTCCTATGGATCTCCTCATTTCTGATTCGATCACGTAGGGAAACGCCGAGCATAGCCCTCTCCATTGCACGCTGGATGACCTTGAGCTTTCTTATCAGACCCATAGTTAGCGACCACGTTTCACTACCGTAAGTCATCACTGGCAATACACAATGGTCATAGACTTTCGTCTTGAGACATTGCGGTAAGCTGGACGCGAAGATTTTCTCCCATTCTTACACTCAGCAATTCCTATCATTGTGTGCAGCCAGAACTCGTAACTCCGGATTACCTCAATAAATGGCCCATGGTAAGGCCCAAGATATCTCCGCTTGCACCGCTCTGGTAAGATCCAGTATGGTCCCTAGACTTAAATGTTTTCCCCTCCGCAACTTGGTTTCGAGCCAAACCGTTATTAATCGTCGGCACAATTTATTGTTTCGTGTTCGGTCGAGTGGTAGGCTGAATTAGGCTAAGAAGTATTTTCACAAAATATGTTCAGTTAACGGCAACTAGGGTTTTTATACAAAATGTTATAGGAGACTGGGCAATTTTGTATTTAAGCTGTCTCCACAGAAATACCTCAAGAGTATCGTATTTGTTTCTAGACAACTTTTGCCCAGTCTGCTTTATTCAGACAATGCAAAACTCATTAAAATAATAATAAAGCCTGACCTGCCGTAGACCACACTTCCTTAGATTGTCTTGCTTTTAAAAATAATCTATGGCTGCTTTATAATTAACGTTGTCATACAGTGCTGGATTTGTCGCGCCAATAAAAAATAAACTAAAAATATAACGAATATAACATTTAGATTGACGACCTGTTTGGCGCATGAATACTAAGCCCTCCTTCTGCGCCGGAGGTCCCGGGTTCGATCCCCAGACAAGACAATTATTTGTGTGCATGAGCATGTATATTAGTTTTGGTCTGGGTGTGTACTATGTATATTATGTATGTATTTACAAAAAAAGTATAAGTATGTTTATCCGTTATCTAGTATCAATAACACAAGATCTTAATGAAACTTAACGTGGGCTAGATAATTGGTGTGTTTCTATGCAGTTATTTATTTGTACACAACTTTCAATTACGTGAATTAATACAGCGTCAAACATCATATTCCTTTGTTTCGATGTGATTTCAGACCATTTCCAATTGTCATCAAATTGAAATCAGAATCGCATGTTGATTGATCTAACTGACAGAACTAATATAACTTCTAATTGCACGCATAGGTATACTGCTTTGATCTGTACCGAAATTAACTGTACAAATTGGATGGTATGAATAGTAAAATGAGTTATATATATATTCGGAATCAGCGATTTTTTCTGCGTCGATCTATCTAGGTATCATTCTAATCAGAGCACTTTTGTGGCGCTTCAGTAACCGATAAAAAGGCGCTTTTCTTTGTTTGCTAATTACTGAAGCGACACATTTTTCGGTCTTTTTTTAACGAGTGGCGTTTAAGTCATATTTAATTCCTATAAATTCACAATTGTCTTTCTAAGTAAAATTGACTTTCTGCTTTTTTTTTTTATCGATGCAGTCTTAGTATTTTTGCTCTTCTTGTGATTAGAGATAATCTAAGATAAGTAATTTTGATTACTTCCATCGGGAAAGGTATGGCGTTTAAGTAATTTTGCTTTACTACTTTCTGACTGCTACTGAGGAACTTTGTAGGCTTTAAGAAGATATGGCAAATAATTTTTATCGAGGGAATGGGCGTTTCAGTAATTTAGCCTTACTTATATGGAGCAAGATTGTGAGCTATCAGCAACTTTGTTTGGGAATTGGGAGTAAATTTTCTCTAAATGACTATCCAACACCAGCTCCTAAATTTTAAATGGGATTTAATATTTACCCTAAGACTTACTACCCTGATATGTGCCCATGAAACAGAATGACTTCGCTCTTGTGGACCATGAATTCCAACCCAATAAGACGAAACCTAGCAATTACGCTCCCCTCTTGAATCCGTATTGGTTATTGGAAAGGTTTGACCCATTAGTCTCTAGATGCTGTATGAACCTGTCTAATTTAATCTTGTAAAATACCTTAACCAGCTCATTAAGGGGCCTATAGGGTGGTAAGCCGAGGGATCGTCCGGCCATCGACCATCTTTTGTCAAAAGACGAAATTTACCCTGTTTCCAGACCCGCCAAAATAGGCCGGCTTCCAGGAACGTGTTCAGGAGCTCAACATAATAATCGAGGTGATTAAATGCTATGGAGAGAATACGTTCTGGCACGCCGTTAGGACCCCGGGTCCTTTTTTTCCCCCTTAGTCGGTGCATGGCCAGCTCTAACTCCTCGAGCGTATCTTGCGAGTATTCCTCCAATCGCTGCGGCGGCAGTGAGGAGAGGAACTTTTGGCAGCTCTGATGGAAACGGTAGAAATTATCTCCTCCAGTAGTTCGGTATTGAAAGTGTCGGTCGGTGATGCTGATTGCCGTGATTTGCTTTGTTCCAATTCTGTAGGGCCGTCCCGTTTTTGGCTGTGTTATGAACCTGATACAGCTCTTCCTCTATGTCAAGATCCCTTCTTCTTCTACTATAGCGGTGACGCATATAGGATCTTTTGACTCTTACACAGGATATTCGCGAAGTGGCCACCTCCTCATTCCACCAATATACCCGTTTCTTGGTGAGGGGAAATCTTACTCTTGCCATTGAGGCGTTGTATTATAGCCGACAGACATTTTTCCATCTTCCTGGCCCTTTTGGAGATAGTTTTCGAACAAATATGATTTGACAAACTCGTACTCAGGACATGGCACTGAAAATGTTTCCACATATTCGATGGCTTTTCATCTTTTTTACAAGGTTGGCTAGTGCAGAGGAGGTGTAGGTGATTGTGTGTGATCCACCATTTATCACCTCATCTTCGAAAAGAAGTGCGGTAGAAACCAAGTTTGCTACACTACATTTCTGTATGTTGTGTGAAATGAAACAGGGTGAAAAAACAGCCCTTGACGAGTTACAAGGTCTCCTGCCGTAGGGTTTGTAAACCAATGGCGTAGCTTTCAGACGTTCTTAAGTGCTTGTAACAACCTAAACTGAATACCAAGGACTGCTTCTTCCTTGTCGGTGACCACAAGGCCGCATCCTTGGCGTTAACGTCGCTTAGTACTATAACTAGTATTGGGGTCAGACAACCTATGACACCATAAAAATTGTTCAGCCAAATTTGTAGATCTGATAAATCTTTGTATGGCGAGAAGTATGTTCCTATCCTACTATATTCAACCCATTCCAAGTGGCAACCACGTATCCTGGTCCAATTTCCTTAATTGTGAGTGGAGAAGAATAGTGTCTGTGGGATGGGATCACTACTGCCCCCTTGTCCTCAGTATCACAAGCCCAGTAGGAACGATTTGATACACAGTAGGGTTCCGCAATTACAATTACCTACGTCGATCAACCACTCCGTCGCCGACTGGATCATGGAGTGGCGCAGTGGTTGAGGTTTCCTTATAGAAAGTTTATGTGACCTCTGTCTATTAGTGTGTATCCATAACCTCCACAGCTGAGCCAAATCAACCAATCAGTCTTTAGTATTTTTATAGTAGTTCCAAACTATTAACATACGTCATTTAACCCGCAATAGAAGTACGACAAACTTACTTTTAAGTCATTATAGCAAAGTAACATAAATACTGATCACCTTTTAAGACGTTGTGATAGACGCATGAAAATGGAAGACGTGTCCCGGAAGTGACTCTGGTTTACCAGCTTAGCAGTATACTTATATTATAAGTATTTTTGCCATACTTCAATTTCTTCATTTTTGTGTTATCAGAAATTTTAAACTACATATAAAATTTAACTTGGTGACTTTGAGTAAATCTGCCTTGCTCTGAAATGAGGCTGCCTTTAACATCGCCAATTATTTCCAAAACTTTCATTCAAAACCTAAGCCATCATACTATTAAAAATAAAAGAAGAAAAAACTTGCCTAAATCAAGTTAGTTTATTAAAATTGGATGATATGGTAAAAAGATATGATTTTTTTTGTGAAAAAAAAAACTTTAAATGGCTTTTTCTCGAAATGGTGTTTTGGCGTTTCAGTAATTTTGCCTTTCCACTGACGATATGTTATATACCTACATACGACATAGTCTCGTAATGCACATGTATCCTGTGATATTTTATAGGTAAGTTTTTTATCTGATTGCATTCAGTGGTATTTGTGTTGGCCCAAACCGCTAGGTCTAGAGACTTCAAATTTGGCACATAGGTTCCTTGTGAGGTCTAGGGGTGGGATTTTTCGAAATTCTACCACTAAGGGGGTGAAATAGGGGTTCATCCCCTATTTCAGTTTGTATGAAAGTCCGTCAGTTTTGGAGTTAGGATCTTCAAATTTTATATTTAGGTTAAGGATTAAAAATGAACATTTACCTGTCTCAGCATTTTTGCAAATTCCATACCCAAAGGGGTGAAAAGGGGGATGGAGTTTTATAAGAAAAATCCTTTAATTTCAAAGTAAAAGTGACTTATTTTATTATTATTAGGCTCATGGTTGAAACTTAAAAACAAATAAACAAACCTATATTTTGTGATTTAACTGAAATCAACCCCTAGAACAGTAAAAAGAGTTACCTATCTTGAATTCGAATTTTTAGATTACGAATTTCACTTTCCCGAAAACGTTTAGCCACTTTTTATCTATCTAAATATATAAAAGAAGAAACTGACTGACTGACTGACATATCAACGCACAGCCCAAACCGCTAGGTCTAGAGACTTCAAATTTGGCACATAGGTTCCTTGTGAGGTCAGGATTTTTCGAAATTCTACCCCTAAGGGGGTGAAATATAGGATGAAAGTTTGTATGAAAGTCCGTCAGTTTTGGAGTTAGGATCTTCAAATTTTATATTAAGGTTAAGTAATTTCAGTAATTTTGCCTTTCCACTGACGATATGTTATATACCTACATACGACATAGTCTCGTAATGCACATGTATCCTGTGATATTTTATAGGTAAGTTTTTTATCTGATTGCATTCAGTGGTATTTAGTAAGATTTTAAATCTTCTAAATATATAAAAGAAGAAACTGATTGACTGACTGACTGACTGACTGACATATCAACGCACAGCCCAAACCGCTAGGTCTAGAGACTTCAAATTTGGCACATAGGTTCCTTGTGAGGTCTAGGGGTGGGATTTTTCGAAATTCTACCACTAAGGGGGTGAAATAGGGGTTCATCCCCTATTTCAGTTTGTATGAAAGTCCGTCAGTTTTGGAGTTAGGATCTTCAAATTTTATATTTAGGTTAAGGATTAAAAATGAACATTTACCTGTCTCAGCATTTTTGCAAATTCCATACCCAAAGGGGTGAAAAGGGGGATGGAGTTTTATAAGAAAAATCCTTTAATTTCAAAGTAAAAGTGACTTATTTTTATTATTATTAGGCTCATGGTTGAAACTTAAAAACAAATAAACAAACCTATATTTTGTGATTTAACTGAAATCAACCCCTAGAACAATAAAAAGAGTTACCTATCTTGAATTCGAATTTTTAGATTACGAATTTCACTTTCCCGAAAACGTTTAGCCACTTTTTATCTATCTAAATATATAAAAGAAGAAACTGACTGACTGACTGACATATCAACGCACAGCCCAAACCGCTAGGTCTAGAGACTTCAAATTTGGCACATAGGTTCCTTGTGAGGTCTAGGGGTGCACTAAGAGAGGATTTTTCGAAATTCTACCCCTAAGGGGGTGAAATAGAGGATGAAAGTTTGTATGAAAGTCCGTCAGTTTTGGAGTTAGGATCTTTAAATTTTATATTAAGGATAAGGATTAAAAATAAATATTTACCTGTCTCGGTGTTTTTGAAAATTCCATCCCCAAAAGGGGTGAAAAGAGGGATGGAGTTTTGTAAGAAAAATCCTTTAATTTCAAAGTAAAAGTGACTTTTTTATTATTATAAGGTTCATGGTTGAAATATAAAAACATATATACAAACCTATATTTTGTGATTTTACAGAAATCAACCCCTAGAATGGTAAAAAGGGTTACCAATCTTGAATTCCAATTTTTAGATTACGAATTTCACTTTCCCGAAAACGTTTAGCCACTTTTATCTATCTAAATATATAAAAGAAGAAACTGACTGACTGACTGACATATCAACGCACAGCCCAAACCGCTAGGTTTAGTGACTTCAAATTTGGCACATAGATTCCTTGTGAGGTCAAGGGGTGCACTAAGACAGGATTTTTCGAAATTCTACCCCTAAGGGGGTGAAATAGAGGATGAAAGTTTGTATGAAAGTCCGTCAGTTTTGGAGTTAGGATCTTCAAATTTTATATTAAGGATAAGGATTAAAAATAAATATTTATCTGTCTCGGTGTTTTTGAAAATTCCATCCCCAAAGGGGTGAAAAGGGGGATGGAGTTTTGTAAGAAAAATCCTTTAATTTCAAAGTAAAAGTGACTTTTTTATTATTATTAGGTTCATGGTTGAAACTTAAAAACATATAAACAAACCTATATTTTGTGATTTTACAGAAATCAAACCCTAGAATGGTAAGAAGGTTTACCTATCTTGAATTCGAATTTTTAGATTACGAATTTTACTTTCCCGAAAACGTTTAGCCACTTTGTATTTATCTTCTAAATATATAAAAGAAGAAACTGACTGACTGACTGACTGACTGACATATCAACGCACAGCCCGAACCGCTAGGTCTAGAGACTTCAAATTTGGCATATAGGTTCCTTGTGAGGTCTAGGGGTGCACTAAGAGAGGATTTTTCGAAATTCTACCCCTAAGGGGGTGAAATAGGGGATGAAAGTTTGTATGAAAGTTCGTCAGTTTTGGAGTTAGGATCTTAAAATTTTATATTTAGGTTAAGGATTAAAAATGAACATTTACCTCTCTCGGCGTTTTTGAAAATTCTATCCCCAAAGGGGTGAAAACGGGGATGGAGTTTTATAAGAAAAATCCTTTAATTTCAAAGTAAAAGTGACTTATTTTATTATTATTAGGCTCATGGTTGAAACTTAAAAACAAATAAACAAACCTATATTTTGTGATTTAACAGAAATCAACCCCTAGAATGGTAAAAAGGGTTACCTATCTTGAATTCGAATTTTTAGATTACGAATTTCACTTTCCCGAAAACGTTTAGCCACTTTGTATCTATCTTCTAAATATATAAAAGAAGAAACTGACTTACTGACTGACTGACTGACATATAAACGCACAGCCCAAACCGCTAGGTCTAGAGACTTCAAATTTGGCACATAGGTTCCTTGTGAGGTCTAGGGGTGCACTAAGAGAGGTTTTTTCGAAATTATACTCCTAAGGGGGTGAAATAGAGGATGAAAGTTTGTATGGAAGTCCGTCAGTTTTGGAGTTAGGATCGATAAATTTTATATTTAGGTTTAGGATTAAAAATAAACATTTACCTGTCTCAGCGTTTTTGAAAATTCCATCCCCAAAGGGGTGAAAAGTGGGATGGAGTTTTGTAAGAAAAATCCTTTACTTTCAAAGTAAAAGTGACTTATTTTATTATTATTAGGCTCATGGTTGAAACTTAAAAACAAATAAACAATCCTTTATTTTGTGAAAATCTTTGAGCAGTATTTTTGCCAAAAACAAATGAAATTCAACAGCTTTGCCGTTTCCCAAAATGTATACTGAATTTTATTAATTATTACTAAAACTGACCAACCTCATAAGCTAACAAATCGTTAGGTAAGTACTTAATCAATTTATCGGCCATAGTACTTCCATCCCAGACAATAATCTAAATATATAAAAGGCAATAATTACTGATATAGTTATCAACGCAGAGCTCAAAGTACTTGACGGATAGAGTTGAAATTTGGCATGTAGATAGGTAAGAAAGGATTTTCCCTTAAGAGGAAAGTAGAATCTACGCGGACGAAGTCGCGGGCGGAAAACTAATACATGTATAAAAGGATTCCACGCGGACGAAGTCGCGGGTAACAGCTAGTTACTTATAAAAAAGCAACTTCGTCTCCAACTCCAATTTGAGGTTAATGTAGGTCTTTCATAGTACAAACTGTATCATATTTATATGAGTATTATTAATCTCTAGCAGTGGTGAAGGGTCCGTACATACCGGTTCCCATCGGCTTCCCTTTTTAAATCCAACCCCAACGATCCACCGTACAGTTTAGTTTTCGGATATCTTTTTCTGGTTTACTTTGTCCATATTTTAACCCCTCACCACTGACCTCTAGATAAAACTTTTGCACTCGCTTGGTTGAAGTAACTTAATATTGAGTAAGCCTTGTATAAAACAGTTTTCATTGTAATTTTTTAAATAAGAATAGAAAGAAGTGGCAACATTCTATTGATTTTTTTGAGGGCAATGTACGAATCTTTGTAGATCGATGTCCTATTCAACTTTTCTGATGTTTTGAAAAAAAACACAATAGAATAACAAAACATATTGGGATTATTTATCAGAACAGTTAGACATTGAACCTTGATCGTTCACGTTTCATTGTCATAATTCAGAGGCAAGGCTATTCAATCAACATTTTAACCACGTACGGAACTTGATAAATCAAACTTTCAATTGATTCTATAACAAAACCTCCTCGGGGTGGAAACAAAACATACAACTTGTTGTCACATAAACATGTTCGTTCGACAGAAACTAACGATGTCTAAGATCGACTCCCACCGGTGTGCACAAACGGACGATTTTGTTCCGTATATCGACTCAAGTCCACTGCATTAGCTCAAATCCAGGGAGGCCGGTGGAAATCTCGCAGCCGCCGATGCAAAAAGAACAAGAACTGGCAATTTAATTGAATCTGTTTTGGCTTAATTATTTTTTACATAAATCAATTCTAGAATTAATCAGTCATTTTTTAATGAAATAACTGCAAAATCTCAATCACAAGCCAAATATCAACACAAATAAGAACAAACAAACTATCGATGAACTATAAGATCCAATTAGAAATAACAGGGTTTAAAATAATAAAAAATCTAATAATGGAAAGTTATTGAATTTGCTAAAAAGAACTATCCGACTTATTGGATTTTTCTAGAGTATATTTGAATATCCCCCTCTGGATTTAAGATATGCTCTCACAAACTAGTTGGAGCTTTCAGACGATTGCGAGCACTCCCCTTATTGCCAGCGCCTCTTGGCACTATCTGTCGTTTCTACATCATTGTATTGCGAGTCCTTTGTCGTCTATTCTCACTTAATACGAACACAATGCATGGTATTCTCGACCGATTTATCCGCTCTCGTTACCGACACTGGATTGTGCCAAAGAAAACTTGGACCGTTTAACGATACCATTATCTTTATGCTAGGTTTATTTGAAACATTAGTTTTATGTAACAAAAGGTTGTCTTTTAGTTCTACCGACGCGAAAACTGATACGAGAAATAATGTTGTTTCTGGGAACATTTATATAATTTTGATTAAAATGTCCCAAGATTGTGAATTTGCTCAAGGACTTGAAGTCACATTGACAATGTCACGATTTGAACATCTACAAGACAGTAAGAGACAACTCAAACTAAAGCTAAGAACTAAAATTACGAATAAGATAATTTAAAACGTCTTCATTCGTCTCCTCATATTTTGCATAAACTAAATTTAAACATGAATCCACAAATAAGGTTGGAGTGTCTTATTTCTGTTTTGATAAAATTATGCCAAAACTTTTTGTCCTGAAAAATCATCCCAGTGTTGAAGAATATCAAAATGTTAGTAAACAATTAATTTTGGTAAGTCAACACACTCACACACACTCTTTGGTCTGAAATCAGTGACTAGACTAAAGCATCAAATTCATTTTCTTTTTTTCACCCGCTTTTTGCTTTATTTTCGGAAAAGAACTTCTTTTACGTATTTATTAAATACTTACAAAATTCGTATAATTATCCAACATTCTTTAGCCATTTAAGAGTTAACGTAACCATCATAGAACTATTTCGAATCGTTACCAATTAAAAGTTTGCACGGACTTCCATTTTAGGCTAGTTAACGAACATAATCTTCGGGCAAACTTCTCAGTTCTGAATTCAGCAAATTATTAAACAGAAGAAAGGTACAACGAACTGAGTTGTTTTGATGAGATTTCATTTTAAAGGCAAACAACAGCTGCCAGTTAATCAAACATTCGATTCAGTCTCAGGGTTTCGCTGATTTTGTTGAAATTTTGCTGACTTGTCTTGTTTGGTTTGTAGCTTGTAGCACTACACAGATATTTCCGTTTTTGTTGCAACGGAAACAAAAGCGCAGTTGGTTGTTAGTTCAACGACTCTGCATAACTACTCTCCCTATCATGAATACCGCAACATGAATAATACAATGTTTTAACGATACCTATTTGGAATCGATGAAACATTGAATTATTATTAGTATTATTATCCTCTTTGTTATCTCTCTTAGCTTTACATGTTTTCTATTTACAAATTAATGGTCTAAGATACTAAAAATATTTGAAATACAAATTCTTACGACAAACCCTTATATATGTTTATTCCGATTTGTTACCTAACTCATAAGTTAAGTGTGTATTAGAGTTGCCTCAAACAGAAAAGAATAACGTTTTTACACTCGCAAATAATTTTAGTTATTATTGAATTTGATAAAGTAAAAAGTCCTGCTTGACTCAAAAAGCTCCTAATGTTGCTTAAAAGCAACAGTTAGAGGTCTTAGAGGAACGGTTGTACGTTCCGAATCCGATCTGTACCCCTATTACGAGTTTGCTTAACATGACATTTACAGGACTCGTGAGCGTAGACTATCGGATACACTGCTCATGTCGGTAAAACAGTCGCTAAATATGAAAGAGACAGAGCTACATTTTACATTAACGTTTACTGTAACGTCGAGTTTGCCAAACTCGTAATAAGCCTACTGAATCCGTGAAAATACGGTCCGTTATTCATAGCCTAAGAACTATTTGTATGGAAGTTTACGCACTGCATCCGTTTTCCGTCATCCGATTTCTATCCGTCATTCCTGGATCTCTATGCCGGAGATGATTATTGTCGGACCGTTGACAGATCGCTGACGGGCCGAAGTAGCCATAGTAATATCTGTATGAACAGTTTCTCTATTTTAATTTAGGGAAGTGAAATTACGGATCGGATTCGGATCGGGCGTAGTGCGTAAGTGCTCTTAGAGTATTTATGACTAGAAATATCATCATCAGATTTTGCGTTTGAATCAGCAAGCCCACTTATAGGTATGAATACATAGGTCCCTGTACATATTTAATTGGCGACGAAAACTACTCTTTCCAATGGAATATATAATATAAAAGAATATGTAAGGAAAGAAGGCAATGTCAAATTTCCTTAACATTGTTCATATCCTGAACATAAATAATGTGTATGCGTCGGATGTGTTTGGTTTATGGAGCGTAAACCGAGATATCGCGAAATGTCTCTGCATCAATGTAACATTTCTCCTCAAAAAGTTTTGATTTATGGAAAAATATAGCGAAGGAAAAACAAACAATAATATCATGTAAGTAACATGGTAATTTTAATAAAGGATAAATATTTTTTTTAGTGATGCAAAAGATTGAGGAGTTAGGTGCCCGATATTGATCACTATACGATTGGGGTGGTTAAACTTTTTTCTCAAAGATAAGTGACGGGATGGGTGAACAATAATATAATATCTGAAGCTGCCTTGTGCTAAGAAAGGGTCAAAAAACGTTAATTTCCGCTTCATTTGCAGTCGTCAACACCTACCAATCCGCATTTGGACCGCGTGCTGTCTTATGGCAAATTGTCCTCATCCACCCAAAAGGAAGGTAGCGGTGTGGATATTAAAATGGCCGAGGTGATAATATCGATTTTAGGATTTTCATTAGGGCTGTTTCCTAACAATCAGAATATTTTTTGTCAAAATCTTTGTATCTTTGAAGTCTAGCCATATAATATAATTATTCTAAAATTTGCTTCCAAAGACAGCGACATAAATTAAGAGATTTGTACGAGCATGCCTATCTCAATTTTCAAAGTTACCAGTATATCCTAGCTGTATTCAAATAACAGTGCAGATCCGAGAAACTGTGCAGTTTGTAGGTATACTAAAACTGTTTGTAACGTGGATTAGTGGTTCGTTCCTGGTATGTCAACATTAGCCGAAGGCAAGCCGGAGTGGAGTCAAAATGACTCTTCGGTCGAGGCAGCCAATATTTGCGTCAGTTAGACTAACAATCCAATTATCCGGTGCAGAGACCGAATACCAATTGCTCACGACGACGACGTTCCCAGAATTTTTTACCAATAAAACAGCACCACTTGGAACTTGGTTGAAAAAGATAACAATTTAAATTGCACGTCTTGGTAAGTAAAAATCCAATTTGTGCAATACTATGATTTTGCATTTTACATTGCTATTTTTGTGTGATAAATTTTATAAAAAAATATACTAGAAAAAACAACTCGTCTCATATCACTCAGACGAGACCCGAACCCGCACGACTTAGAGCAGTGGGCCGGATACCCAAAGGTTGCAGGTCCAGTCCTGTTTGAGCGATGTCAGACAAGTTCAAACACTGATGGCTATTTGCCATATCGCACTTTATTTGAAATTCAACCCAGCAAAGTAAACATGGCAACCCAGCAAAGTAGTGGAATATGGCACTACCTTCATATCCATCCACAATGGAGATCCCACGACCTAAAACAGCTTTTTTATGAACAACGGGGAAACTTTTAGCCTTCATCAGCCCTGATGTTATGTATTGATCAGGCTGAAGATGAAAGCGAGCCGCTCCCAGAATCCTCAATCACTGAGAAACTGGCTGTCTTACCCCTAACTGCCGGAACACAACAATGCTGAAAACATTGTTGAACCCGGGACTTCTGGGTCTGATACCGGTGATTGTTATCATTACACCACAGAGGCGGTTAAAGATCTGATAAAAAGCTGATGATCTTCAACAAAAACAGCTAAATTAGAGAATTATTTAGGCCACTAACCCTTGTGATCTCAATTGTAACCTCAAAATAATGGGCACTACAGCAAAAACACCCATCTGAACAGTCGCAGATGTCCCAAACAATCATGTTTAATTACCCAACACCTAATTTAAGTTATTACTGTTTAAAACATTAGGCCCGAGGCGTTTACGCCGTAGTTGCCTTAGTTGAATCCCCACATTTTGGTAATGACACCAATTTAGTAAATTGTTCGAGTAGCTCGTTCAGAACTTGTATAAAGTTGTGCGTGTGTCATTCTTACCACGCAATATCGAAGTGGTAAACTTTTATAGGTATATTTTCCTTTTCAGGATTCAGTTTTAAAACTGAAAGGAAACATTAAAGCGATACGCTGTCCGTCTGTTCGTCAGACTGTTGACAATTGTTTTTGCAGAAACAGTAAAAAATTTAAAACATTAGTTTTTTTTATTAGGGATTTTATATTAACTTATAGATAATTTTAGCATCGTCTATATAATGTGATTGTAGTTCTAAGAGCTGTTAGGATACCCTGCTATTTATACGGAATCAAAGTCTAAAAATAATTAATTGTTGTTTGAATTGTAATTTTATAGAATTTCTGTATTTGATTTTAATTTTAGATTTTGCTATTAAAACGGAAAATAAGTACTAGTTCTTAGATACGGAACCCTCGACACTCGGGTCAATATCCCGTTTGTCCTGTTTTTACTTTAATTTGTGACAGCTAAGTGAATTGTGTTAGTCCATAATTGATCCCGAGGGTATCACCCGATGAAAACCCAACTATTGCGCAGGGTAAAAGATCAAAATACAAAAAAAGTATTTTTACTAACTAAATTAAATAATACCAACCTCCAGTAGTTTTACAAGCGACTTTCAATGTTACATCTATGTTCCCGGTACAAGTAAGTGACTTATCAAAAATCTTTTTATGGAGTTTAACTTATTTTTGAAAATAATGGAATGTTTCCTTTCAGTGAAATGAGCTAACTAAATGATTTAAGGTAGTTCCCTTCCAGGGCCCATAGACTTTTTCCACCCTGTATAATAGAAATCTTTGAAATTGACATCCCGTAACGAGAGAGGGTACTCTAAAGCATACCAACCTCAAAAAATAAACAGATCCAATTAGATACAGTGGGCGTTCAAACAAGACGGTCATTATACCACACTCGTCCAATGTCGTTATTGAATTTTACAACGCAGCTCGAGAACGAAATAAATTTCACATTAGTTTATTGCCCGCAGGTCCAACTAAACACTGCGTTGGAAACTTCTAGTACATACTAGTTTTATTGCTTGAGCACCGGAGATTCGAAGTAATATAAAAGTTTACGCCGAGTTGCGGTATACTGAAACTATTACTGCATTATGCCTCGCAATGTTTTCAGAACTTTCTTGCAATTGCTGCATGACATGAACGGTGAACTATAGAAATTAAAACTGCGTTTTTTAAGAGATTTTGCTTACTAGATTTAGTTTGATCTTTAGAAGACTTTTCAAAGTATTTTCATTGATATATGGGAATTACCTCTTCTACAGGGTTGGGTGCAGATGCACACAAACTGATTGTGTGTGTGTGTTATGTTATTATTGTATTTCTGTGTATTTGTATTTTAGGTACTAACCCTAGTTGTAAGGTTATTGTTATTAACATATTTTTATGGGCACTGCCTGAAATAAATTGATTGATTGATTATTTAGAACCTGAATTGTATACCAGCTGTCGCGGCCTGTGCATTCATCCCAGAAAACATTTTACAAGGGAAAGTTTGTAATTGGCCTTCAGTATTTATTTAAGCACTGTAATTTGACCTAGCTGTTACCTTCCCAAAGGTTAATAAAATAAAATAAAAATATCCATATAAATGCTAATCGTATATTTGACCCCGTTTAAAAGTTGCTTTCGCAATGTTTCAATCTTTTAGTTGCCAAATATCATTGAAAATCTGATGGTTTGAAACAAACTTAAAATAAGCTTTGTTGTAACGAGTAACGATTACCTTTAATTACTGGACTCACCATCTAGAATTAGATTGTATTGATAAGGCTTGACAACTAGTACTACAGGAACTATCAGAGATTCAAAATGTTTTTTTATGAATGACGGGGAGACTCTTAGCCTTCATCACAACTGATGTTAAGTATTGATAAGGCTGAAGATGAAAGCGAAGCCGGAACACAACAATGCAGAAAACATTGTTGTTATGGCGTCAGACTTAGATAAGATGGTGGTAGCTAGCCAGGCGCACTTACAACAAGTCCTACCACCAACCAAACCGAATACAATATGTACCCCCGCTGCAGGGGCGTGCATTGGTTTTCCAGCGTAGTAGGCACTGTAGATCTAACTAGTAACCTTGCAATTCCTATCCTGCTACCGAATATTATAAGTTTGAAAGTTTGTGAGGATATTTGGATGGATGAATGTTTGTTACTCTTTCACTCAAAAACTACTGAACTGAATAAGATGAAAGTTTACAGCAATGTAGCTTATACATCAGAAAACCACACTGTATGCGAATATTTATAATTATCCTGATATTCCCACGGTAACGGCAACCACGCGGCGAGTGATAGCGAGAGCGGCCGCTAGTCATAAATGATAAGGGTTCGTAATATTTAGTAGGAATATTAAAATGCTGACGAGTTTGATTGTTTGAGCACGCTAATCTCCGGAACTACTAGTTCGAATTGAAAAATTATTTTTGTGCTGGATAGTCCATTTATCTCGGAAGGTAATAAGATATTTAGTATCACGCTACGATTAATAAGAGAAGAGCATTAATGTAAAACGTTGCAAAAACGGGGAAAAAATATTACTTTTGGGAGCTTCCGTTGCGGATGGTGTGTAAACGGTTAAAGTTACGTAAAAATCATGTATGACGAAATTGTTCCCCATCAAAAGTTCTAAAAAAAAAGTCCGCGACAGCATATGTATATGTTTTATGGTTAACTCACTATAACCATTTTTAAGATAATAAAATTTGTTCTAATCTAATGTATTATTTGAGAAGCTGTTTTCATAAACATGATATTAATCCTTATCTAAATAAATACGTTAATCATCACAAGTATTTAATTTTGAACAAAAATGTCCTTTATATCATTTAATTTTAATGAATATCTTAGGAAATATGATAGTTTTAAAATAACTCCTCAACAAAATAATTCGCGACCAAATTCATTCGTCAGGTAGGCATGCTTACTTTATACTGATATATTCCGGAAGTTTAAGCTAGTACGTTACACGTACAAATAGCGTCCTTCTTGCCGTGGGCGGTTTATACTTGAGCAATACTTTTTTAAATAAGTTGTATTCTTGTATGAAACGCTGCTTGTTTCGAGTAGGCAATTTCGAGACTGCCTACCGGTAGGTATTCAGTATTTAGCGTAAGGAAAATCTTAGTGGGTGAGTGTTGAATAGAAGTTTAAACTAAAATAACTTTAACACTTATTGTATTAATTGTATATTTATTTAGGTTTTGAATGAGGTAGGCACTGCCTAATTGCCTATATGGAATGCACGCCCCTGCCCCGCTGGGAATCTAACCCGGGACCCCTGGATCTGATACCGGTGGTTGTACCACTAGACCACAGAAGCGGTTAAAATGTCACAATAATATAATACCCCCCTGAAAACAATTGCGCTTAAACAGAAGCTTTGCGTTCACACTCAATGGACTAAAGGGGCCATAAATAAGGAACACTGGGAGAAAAACTGCATGTAAAGCCAGGGCTCGTAAAACCGGAAGTCCGGCGTCGGCCGCATCCGGCTCTGTCTGCTGGAAGCCTTTTAGTTCAATTTGCCGTGAAAAGAGACCAACCGCTCCGTTCCCCGTGTTTTGTGCCTCTTGGAAAATTGCTTGCGTCATCCTTTGATAATGAGAGGCTTGCATTTTAAACGGGGGTTTGAAAATAGTGAAATTCGCGCATCTGTGAACTTGTGATGATTTTGTGTAACTTAGTATTTTTTGTAACTCATCCGAAATAATTAGAAAACTTCTGGAAAACCATTATTTTCTAAGAACGTTTTGTTTTCAATATTTATGTAATAATAATTTTGTTTGTAACTTATCGAAATCATTTATGTTCTAATGATGTTTTCTAAACATTATGGTTTTCTAAAAGATGATGCTGGGCGCCGTGGAAACCTTTTAGTTTAATTTTCCGTGAAATAAGCCGTTTTGTGCCTCTTGGAAAATTGTAAAATTCGCGCATCTGTGTAGTAAAGTACCAATAGATTTTTTTCTACTTTTAGTATAGTTTTTGTTTATGGCCATGGTTATTTGAAATCAGAATTTTTTTATTGATAAAAATAGTATTATCATTTAATTTTTCTATAATTATTTCATAAGAAAATGTTATACTAGAAAAATAAAAGCTCGCCTTTGTCGCTTACAACATTATTTCAATATTGCTATAGCGGCTAATGGCGAAATATCTGACTCCCTGGTCTCTCGGGTTTATTAGTAATGACTTTCAACAACCAATCTGGATTAAGAGATACGACTAGATTCAACAGAAATGTTATAAGTAGCTAGCTGTAAATTAAAGGCTCTGTGCAATATTTATGGGGAAAAACTACTTAATGAAGTTTCATAATTTAACAAATAACATTTGATTTTACTGCATATTCAATTAAAAGTATTGTTCAAAAGTAGCAATTAAAAATGCATGCCTTTATACACTTGTACACTTCTCTATCTACAGGAGCGTAACAGATGAAGAACTGTATCGGATATACTCGTAACATTATAAATAGGTTACGCCTGTTATCGTTTTCCAATTAACGAACATGTGACATGATCATAAAATTAATTATAATTTGATCAATACATAGGAAATGTGAATTAGTGAGCTTTGTACGCTTCCGTGTACGAGTAAGTAATATTATTTAGTGGTGATGAATCGTTTGTACAATATGTTACATTACAAAGGTTTATAAATTTTAATAGGTACAACTTTGAGGTACTCAAGAAGTCTAAAATAGGTATTTTTTTAAATATTATGCTTTTGTACAAAGGCCCTACCGCGCAAGTGTCGTCGGCATCGACATCGACTATAGTTGACAGATGGATGTGACATATTGCTCTTAGTCTTTGGTAAGTTTTTATTAGTGTCAAAAAGAAGCAGCAATGGGTCACATCCATCTGGCGATTTCGATAGCGACGCCACTTGCGCGGTACGGCCCTTGATACAAAAAACAGTGATATTCTAATCGGGTTTGGGTTCCGCTAGTGGGAGTAATTTGTTTAATTGATTATGATATTTTGATTTAATGCCGCATCCCTAAAATAGAACAATTTAATTTTTATTTGTTTTTCTTAGAAAACCATCCAATTAATGAAAGCATTTATACAATATTACAGTCATATTACCGCTCACAGTCATCACAACAAAGCTAATTAAATCCAACACCGAATCTCTGTTATTTATTAGACTTTTTCCTTCATAAGAAAATATAGGTAGAACAAAATAATAGTTTCTGAGAATGATAAAATCCCTAATCTTCCATTTACTACGCTCATTTGTGTTACGGACGTGATTTGGGGCGTCCGAACAAAATAGAGTATTGAAGGAAACACGCGAAAATCTGCCTCTGATGAGATTCTCACGAGCCTTATTATGATAATAATCGTTATTCTGATGTCGACGAACAATGGGTACCGCGTTGTTTCTTTTATTAAAGAAAACAACATAAGAAAAAGCAATTTTACCCCAATAAGGTGGATGTTAGTTTTTATACAAAACAATATCGTTTTGTACATGCTCTGAATAGATATTATTTATCAAGCATTGAAAAAGAGCTCAGCTTACCTTATTATGGAAGGGTTTGATTTCCTTTGAAATTGCAAAAGCCTAAGTTTAAGGTCGAAGGGAAAGTAACAGAAACGTCACTATTTTGTCTATAGGAACGTCACTATTTTGTCACTGAAAAAATATCTGAACCTTGACTGAATGCATTGGCAAGAGAATCAACTCTAGCTTCTGTGGTCCGCCAGGTAATTGCAAAACCTTTATTATCTCGAGGTCGTCTGTGTTTGTGTAGCCATGGTAAGCCGATTGCATTTGCCTTACAAACCAATAACTGTATCCACTTGATTGGTTACGGCCCTTAGGCCTCACTTGTGAGGAACTTTAAATTAGTTCATGAAGATGAAGTTAATCAAAATATAACGATACGTTGCGGCTCAAAGGACGTAACCACCAAAACACGACTTTTCAGGAGAGCAAAAAAACTAAAATTTAAATTATGTATTTATTGATCCTATAAATATGATTCTTACACCAAAAGTCGTTAATTTTTGAGGTGCATAATGTTAAAATACAACATTTTAATAAATATTTGTAATTAAAAAGTTAGCTGGTGAAAACGCCCCACAAAATAAAACATGTATGTCTTTTATGCCTCATAAAATTACTGCTGCGTTAGTAACGTCTTTTATGCCCCATATAATGAGTGCTACGTTTGTAACACAGAGCGTAACCACCAACTTTCAAAATTAAAACTGTAGTTTTTATCGTTCTGTTATTAGTTTTTTTTTTTTTGGTTTTATATTACAATACTTACAACTGTTTTTAGTAGAATAGGTCAATTTGGCACCCCTTAGTCCATCAGAGGCTTGTATTCTATTCTGTTATTTATAACAAGGATAGCTTTTTTTTACTTTTGTAATGACAAAATAAAATTACTATTTTATAGTTAGTTACTAGAAGGAAGACAAAAGAAAAAGGCAACTAAACCTTTTCATATTGCAAAACAATCTTGATTGTTGGTTAGTCCTGTAGAAGGTAATAAATATTAAGACAAATTAATTGGAACTACAAATTATTTTTAATTATTATTTTTAACAATTTGCTATAGTTCAATATTCTTTATGGCTATAAGAGTCTTTTTGTATGTATTTTCATTAATAAGTACTTGGATAAGAATGTAGTATTTTTGAGAAAGAAATTGTTGCCTTTGTTGTTGCTTAAATCAATATGTATGTATAATCATTATGGAGGAGCGGGGCTTCTCAACACAAGCCCATAAAGCTTAAAGAGACACTCCAACCCGTAACTTGTGATGTTCAACATTGTAAATGGAAATAAACAATTTTTATTTTATTTTTTATATTTTTGTCATACGGATATACGCCCTACAATTTCATTTGAGATTGTCGTTTACGCCCAGTACTTTGATGATGCCTAATAATTATTGCTTTTACGTCTAAAAATACAAAAAAGTCAGCATTACCAGCCTTGAAATTTTGACGGCAATTGTACTTGCTTCCATTAAATCGTAATTGTATGTCCTTTCGCGCTGTGTGCATTAAGTTATTAAAGCGGCGAGTTGTCGCAGCCTTATCTTAAATGTAATTATAATTTACTGTAACAACGTTACAACGCCATTACCTGCATTCCGTGCATAACAATCCCTACTAATGTGAAAAACAAGCCCTACTAATTGCATGTGCAATATTCTAAGGGAAAAATGAAAATTCTCCTTTGTCTCGAAACGCTGAAAGTTCCGCGGTGTTCGCCGTAAAGTCGGTTACATTATTGCTGTTTCCATTATGTTACTGTAGCTAAAGATATCTAAAAACTGCTTTGCGAAAGTTTTAACTTTAGATATAAACATAGGAGATATTTTTATGAAGC
This sequence comes from Chrysoteuchia culmella, assembly GCA_910589605.1. Taxonomy (NCBI): domain Eukaryota; kingdom Metazoa; phylum Arthropoda; class Insecta; order Lepidoptera; family Crambidae; genus Chrysoteuchia; species Chrysoteuchia culmella. The sequence goes on along the minus strand of OU342654.1, from coordinate 8,766,993 downwards.
TGGAATATTGTATTCTTTGTTTTAAGTGCATGTTGCAGAATGTAATTTTATATTTTCCCGTGTTTAACAGAGTGTAGTGCTATTTTATTGACTTCTTCTCTTGAAGCCTGTTGCGTTTGGTTAGTGTAAAATAGACCACTTATAAAAATAATATAAAGTTTTATTTTCCCTGAAAAAAGTGGATAACTAGCTTACCTAATCAAATAAACTAGTACAGTCTCTTTAGTTATTTTTCTTTTAAGACACTTCTTATTCACACCTAAAATCGGTCGGCATGAGATTTTTAAATTACGAATGGAAAAATCAACTCATCCACTGCACCGGTTTTGATGCATTACTCGCAAGACCTCTCCTCTCCGTTTCACTCAACAAAAAACCATTCCACTAAAGCGGAGCGGCGATTTTATGTTATTCCTTCAGCTTCAATAATCTCCACTCCACTCCTCTCGTATCCGCGCCGCCCCAATAGACAAGCAGCCTAGAGCTTGCCGCCGACTGTACTATCCAAAGCTTAGGATTTTTGCAATGCTCAACGTTTTAAAGAGCGTGATGCTGATGGATGTTACCTGGCGTCTTATTGGAGTAAACGCGGGGCTGAGTGGTGTATCAATACCGAGAGCGTGCCGGAGAGTTGCAGGCGGGCCTTTATACACCCGTCAGGTGAAGCATTTATTGAAAAAGACTGAAATGCTACGTGAAATCAGATAAGAAACATTTTTAAAATAGTCTTGTTTTAAGTGTGCTTGCACCTTTCGAGGCTTAGATTTTTCTCTCAATAAGCAATACTCAACGTTTTAAAGAAGAGCGTGGTGGTGATAGATATTTAGCGTTTTATTGGGGGTAAACTCGCGGCTGAGTGGTGTTTCAATACCGAGAGCGTGATGGAGAGTTGCAGGTGCGCCTTTATACGCCTTTATAATATGAAGCATTTATTGGAAAACACTAAGATGCTTCGAAAAGCAGATAACAAACGTTTTGAAAATAGATTTATGTTACTTAAATTATCTAAGTAAGTGTGTTTATACCTTTCGAGGCTTATTAAGATTTTAACCTTAATCAGGCCTGTCTCACTTCCATACAAGCGGCGCAAAATCCCCGAGATATTTACCTACTATTATGGAAAACAACCTAATTTCAACCTTTTGCATTGCGTATGGCGTTCTTAGTACAATAATGAATGAATGAATGAATGAAATAGTTTATTGGGTACCAAAAACAGAGAAACGAAACAAATAGAAAAATTATTTAAAAAAAACCGTAAACAAAAAATCCAAAATTAAAAATAATTAGAGCTAGGTACCCAATAGGCCTCTGCTCAGTATAAGCCGCGAGACAACGTGAACGTGTGTCACCGTGGCACTGATATTCTGCAGATACCTGCTGAGAAAAGGGCGCGTGACATTGAGCAAACAAACAATTACAGTAAGAAATAAATATATATGCATCTACTTATAGAATTATATAATAATAATAAAAAAACAGACAGAACAACAGACAGTAACAGACATTAAACAAAAAACAAAAACCACTAAATACTAATAACTGTCTGCCGTGCGACTAGTCGAGCGAGTGCCAGCCTATTGAGACTAGTCCGGTGACCGGACGCTTGAGTTTATCATACCTAAACTCGGGAGTGAAATTTCTGTACCGTAAGGTACTAATATTTATTCTATGCCTCAATAAGCAATACACTCAACGTTTTAAAGAGCGTGGTGTCGATGGATGTTACTTGACGTCTTATGGAGTAAACGCGCGGCCGAGTGGTGCGTCAATACCGAGGGAGCGTGGCGGAGAGTAGCAGGCGCGTCTTTATACGCCCGTCTAGTGAAGCATTTATTGCAAAAAACTTAGATGCTTCGAAAAGCAGATAACACACGTTTTGAATATTGACTTGTTACTATTGTTAGTTTGGTTTTTATTTTTTCTTTATGACGTCATGTTTTAAGTTCAAGCGAACCTGAATTGGAACACGTTAAGCGAAAAGAGATTTGTACAAGTGTTATACAACTGACATGACTGCATGTGACTTAATGTGTGTAGACACTTTCCATAAACTTACCAATAAAGCGTTCATCCCCTGAATTCCAATTCATCCTACCAATGTATAATTATATAATTTCGACTAGCTTCCGTTACACCCGCGTGGTTCCCGTGGAAATATTTACATAAATAGCAGCCTATGTAAAATTTATGAACTTGATAAACCTTTCTATACCTATGTTTTTTTTTTTCATATTTTAATGTTATTTTTATACTTATGGTAAATTTTAATAGAAAAATAATGGAAAAGTCAACTCGGCCACAAGTGTATTCTCAGATGGGACTCGAACCCACAACCTTTGGAAATCCGGTCCAATGCTCTAACCACTGAGCTACCGAGACTTGCGGACCATTGTTGAAATTCTCCATTACTTTTATATTTTTAATACGCTGTAGGCCAGCGTTGTCACATCAATGCTAGGAATATCCTAGCATTCGAAAGAAACATCTTTTCAGGTGTTTAACGATCGAGTAAGATGCAACAGCCAATTATTTATGATTTTTGAATTTTTTGCATTTTTTAATGCTATTTTTATACTTATGGTAAATTTGAAATAGAAAAATATTGGAAAAAGTCAACTCGGCCACCAGTGAATTTTCAGATAGGACTCGAACCCACGACCTTTGGAAATCCGGTCCAATGCTCTAACCACTGAGCTACCGAGACTTGCGGACCATCGTCGAAATTCTCCAATACTTTTATATTTTTAATACGCTGTAGGCCAGCGTTGTCACATCAATGCTGGGAATATCTTTCTATCTATACCTAGTTAGTACCTACCTAAAAAGTACTAGGTAACTTTTACAGCTTGACCTTAAAACGATCTAATCTGGTAGGTAATAGACACATGTCCATTGATTCGAATTAAATTGAAGCAAGACCCGCAAAACGTACAGTATTTCCACTCAATTTAATGAGTCGATGGAACAGAAACGGGCAGGCAGATTTAATCACAAGACATTTCGGTTCGCCTTTCATGTGTAATTTCCCAATACGGTCTTTTCGATTACTTCCACATCCGTAGCAATCTTTGTTTTGTTACAAAGTCTATTGTGTTTTTGATTATAATTACTCTGAGTTTTACCTCATCGATACTCTTTTTTACCTCTCTTTTTATTATGTTTTGTACGGTTAGTGGTTAGCCTGAGATGTTGCACAACCGATATCCTGCATTTAGCCGATACCACAAAACTGACCAGAAGGCACGTTCCCCGCAATCCTCGAAAATCCCGCCACACTCACACAAATGTTGCAGTACTGACACATAAACAATAGTTATAGTACTTGGTATTGACTCTGTCGGTTTGATTTGCAGCATTATGAAATTTTATTGGCTTGTTAAATAACTCTTTGCAAGTTGTTTAAAATGTGTCATTGTCATGTAATGGCAATAATATCGTTTATTTTGACAATCGCTATTGAATAGCTCTGAGAGTACCCGAGAATGTATGCAAACGTAAATTCAACCTGTGCGTGCCAGAAAAGGCACTTTATACAAAGTGTTCTCTCTGCATGGACGCCCGCCGCCACCTTACTTACTCTGTGCCGGTAAGAATACCGCTAAAGTAAAAAAGCAAAGTATGAAAAAGTGAGATGACATGATTATCTAGATAAAATAATCATGACATCATCTAACTACTAGTTACACAGTAGAAAGTACCAACTTATTGACTAATGTTACAGTTGGTGCTTCTTAGGCTGACTATAGTCCCTAAGTCACATCCCGGAGGGATTGACCAAGGCTTTGACAACGGGATGCAAATGCTACTAGCAAATGATCGGGTTAGAGATGAGATATTAGGTATTTACCGAAATTGCCGATTTGTATGAAGAATTTCAAGGAAAGTTCGTTTTCCATTCTAACAAATTTGCCATGATTACTACCACAAATGCTAATGCCACATTTTTTTATCTACAGGCATTGTATGGAGACTCAGCAATATAATGCTATATTTTTATTTAAAAAAGATATTAAAATGTGGTAATTTTGCTTACAAAAAATAGTAGCTTTCGAAGTACTTCTATCGTAAAAGAAACGAAAATAATAAACGTAATCATGATGACTGATCTTAACCATTAAGATGTTAAATAAATAATAAATCAAACAGTTGATGTATTTTTTAATCATAGAAGTATGTAGTAAGGTTCTCTAAATTTGGAAGGAAAATATCGGCAATTTCATAGGTAAAGATCTATTATATAGTAGTGCACCGATCTGGGGGCTAATTGTCTAATTTTAAAATCTGTTGCAATCTCTTTTAATTCGTCATTTGAAAGATATTCACATACTTCAGGAGGTCACAATTTGACTTTTTGAAAGGTATTGAATGAACGGTCTAAGCAAAGTGACAGACGAAAATATCTTTCAAAGTATGAAGAAGTGTCAAATGAAGTGTCATTAAAAACATCAATCGTTCCGAAAGGGATTGCGACTATAATTTACACAATTCTATAAATCACTATCACAATCACAATATCTTTCAAAGGGATTGTGATAGATTTTGAAATTAGACAATTAGGGGGCTGGTTAGATTAGGTACCTATAAGAACAGTAACCAGAAAAGGGGTGATAAAAACAGCAACAGTGGCATATTCATAAAATTAAGGTATTGGGTACTTCATTTTTGTGGTAGTAATTAATTTAATAAATGATGTTTTCATAAATATAGGAGAAAATAGCACAATACCTTTTAAGTCCACGGACTTGTCAAGAATTTTATTTTCACCACGTAAAGAGCTTATCCATTAGAAGACATTTGAGAGATGAAGTATCAAAGGAAGTTTGCTTTCACGTCACTATAATGTAGGTAGACTGTATTAGCATATACCAGAAGTCTTCCATTTTCGTTTGGCCTGTCTTGTTTCTCGATTCTGTATGAGGATTAGGTCGAATGAGAGGTTTTGAAAGGTCCCTGTTAGCTGGTCGCCCGTTAGTAGTTGTTCGTTAGGAGATCGGCGTCCGGTTTCCTTATCAAGGCGCATCCGGTGCTGTAGCCGTTTTGTTTCTTTGTAGAATGTACCGGATGCCCTTGCACGGTGTATGGAGAGGTATCCTTGTTCATATTACATGTGGGATAATACTTTCCTGTATTATTATGGAGCGCTTTTCTTTTGTTATATTTGCTTGGAAGTTTAATTAACTGCGACCTATTTCAGAAAATGATATCGGTATTGAATTCGGGGTCAAGCAAAAAAGGGGGTAGGTAAGCTTCGCTTTTGAATCAAGAATATACGGGTATCTTTAGTCTAAGAAAGAAATAAATGAGATTCTTAAAGCTTTTTAATTTGTTTCTAAACAGTACAAGAGACAGCATATCTAGCTATTTATTTGTTTGACAGAAACACCCTTAACATAAAGACGCACATAGCCGATAAAGAAAGTTTATGATGGATAAATAAATATCACCAAGACAATAAGTTCGCGGGCGACTCACGTCAAGCGTTGCCACTCCTTTGCGCCATACGCAGAAGCAGTCAATACATTTCCTTTAGTTCACGTTGTGATAGCAACGTGATATGACAACGATGAAGCAACAAGCATGAATATCTTTTGATAGTAGAGAAACCTACGCTATTTAATGGTAAATAAAGTATTTGTATTTGTATGTATAAAGTATTCGAATCGACACGACAAATGTTGTATTGGGAAAGGACATGTCCTAATTTGGGCCACGTCTATGTAAACCACCTCCAAAGATAGAGAGAAATTAACTGATTCTGAGAAAAATACAGCTAATTTTATATAATGCATGGTTATATGGTTATTAATAAAAACAAATTAATATCTTTTACTCGAAATAAGAAGTCGAATATGATAACTCGACTTTAAAAACAACTGTCAGTGTCACTGTTATTGAGTTCTACTCTGTGTTCAACTGTAATTCTATTGACTGACAGTGACAGTGACAAAATGAAATCTTCCACCATGGTGTATTTTTGATCTATGTTTGCACTATATTAATTATTCCTTCCAGAAAACAAAGCGATTTTAAAGAAACTGAGTAATAAGAAATTGTTTATCGTATTTTAAACTATCTTTTGGTATACTGTATACAGACGTGGCCCAGATTTAATATATTTTTGGACATCACCTTTAGTTATATTTACATCTGGTAGGAACGCTGCTCTATATATCATAAAGTTTACGATACCTTTTCGAAACTTTCTCAGAAGTTTTTCGTGCTAGCCCTACGGTAAATGCGTGATATGCTTGTTCTAATATCGTTTTTGAGTTCTGTAGTCAAAACTGTTCAATGCAACAATACACTCTAACAACCTGTAGCTTACAATTCCGGGCACGTATTAAACTCAGTTGATTCCAGACACGCCGTCAACAACAACAAATTTTGGTGTTGCATCTATTGTGATTACGCTATAAATTCATATCGCGGCTGCAACTGACAGTTTGCAATATTGCTCAACGTCCGAACACTAGCAGTTTGATATTTTTTTATTATTTACTAAGATACAACTAACTAACATAAGCATACCACGATCATTTGACTTGTGAAAATTGAAAATCATATGAACTTATTCGTTTCTACGATAATAATACCTAAAAGTGGATATTTGTGTGATTCATAAACGAAACTTTAGTTTTTTACTGTTCAAATTTGGCGCAATCGAGTCGTTAATATATTATTTCAACCTCTCCTTTCCTAATAATAACACTACAATGTCAAGACATATCAATATTATATAGTCTCCCATAATTGAAGTAACGTAATTTCCTTACAATCTTCGTATTGTCCAAAGATCAATATTTCCCAACTCCAGATTCTTTAAAAAGCACATTCTGAATACTGCATTCTAAAATTTAAGAACACCTGAAAAGGTTTTCCATGTCGGCTGTTGATATAAATTGCCTTTTAAACAAGTCCAAGGGGCAGGCACGTCGCTCAAGTGTCTGCTGAAGGGATGTGATGCTCATTCACATGAGAACGATTCGTGTATTTTGACGCATCGTCTTTTTTTTCACGATTCGTTTTTGACGGCGGCAATACTCTTTATAAGCCCGTGTTCACAAGCTTCACGAATGGTGAAAAATGATAGACACCTCCTAGTTCACAAAATTCCAACCGAACTCCGGCACTTCCTCTGGTCCGGTCCTCACAACAATAAAATATCTATTGTGTCACATTTTTCTGTACCTGACAGGTTAAATCACGTACTTACGTCTTTTAAAAATCACTTCCGTCAAATAACACGAATCGCGAATTTTCTGTGACAGATCTGCCGAGGCGCTCGCGCCAGCCCGCCAATCATGAAACGAATGCGAACATCAATTCAAACAAATATCTTGAAGCATCGAGAAAAAGAGTATTCCGTATGTATTCCAATGTAAACGCCCATCCATCATGATGACGTACCGTGCTTTTTAACAAAATATCTACCCGCCCTGACGTATCGTGTTGTTTGACGAATCGTCAATGACGGATCCCGTGTGAATGAGCCCGTCTGATAAATAATTTAGTTGAGTACCTACGAGTGAAGATTCGCGGTACAATTCTCTTGTCACGCTAATGGATACGGTGAGCTTCATTAGGCCTATTTACGGACTAAGTGTTTCGAGATTTGTCTTGGGAAATGCTTTATGTTATTGGTGCGTGGAGTGTTTTGTGTGTATACCTCCTTATGTAACTAACGGTTTAAATAGCTGTAAGTATGTGTAAAATAAAAGTACCTAATTCACTGTTGTTTAACAATTACTAGTCAAATTAGACCTCAATGGTTAAATACATAGGTAGTTAATTTGAGACATTGTTTTGATATTTTACCTCTATTGAGACTTGTTTTCGTAATAACAATCAGAACATAATGGCGCTCAAGAAATACCGTAAATATTTGATACCAAATTTCATTTTGGCAAGTTCCAAAGATAGACGTTCACGACGTATATAACACGTTAAATCAATGAAATTCTTTATAGTGTCGTAAATATAACGTCAAAAGGAAAATTATACTATTAAAAACAATAAAATAACGTTATAAAAAGTTCTTCTTTTGCTCGTACTTGGAAATTATCCAAAAACAACTTTATTTTTATCCAACAGAAAACCAAAAAAACCATCACATTTGAATTCTCCCAAATGCTCCTGTTTCCATAGTTTATCCTCTTTTCTGTGATGCAGAATGTTTCATTACTGAGTTGAGAACTAATGCTGATGTCGGACGTACAGTTAGCATATGACAATGGTCATACATAGCTCAGTATGTAGATACACAGTACTCTGACTTGGAAGTCATAGTACTGTGTATCTACATACTGAGCTATTAGCTATAGCTACAGCTGGAGCTAAAGGTCCGTTCGCGAGTCATACCCGATGCGCCTCGGTTCGGCAAATCTGCGCCGCGGTGACGAACGCACGCTGTGATATTTTGATGTGATATTTTGTACGCAGTAAGCGTGTGGTAATGGCTAATCTATGTTGGCGGGCAGCCCTATCGCGTGTTGTGTACCGCGCGGCTGCAATAATAATAACTTAGTTTTATCAAGAAAGAGTCTAAGACAACATACTTGATGATTCTATAACCTTGTCATAATGCGGGTGAATTGTAATGCTAGATGCAAGCAGACAACGCACAGAATCCAAATGAGGTTGATATTTGTCCCAGACGTGTTTAGCTGCTTTCGTGCAATTGCAATATTGCAATGCTAGTTTATGATCGAAACTCGCATGATTTATGAGAAGGATAAATCATTTGATATAGGTATAAAACTTTGTCGTTGCTAAACGTGATATTAAATTTACTGCCGTTAACTTGCTCAGAATTGCACTGGATTTTGCTTTATCTGATTTTAAAATATCAGTCTTAGCACAAATTATTTTAGTTAGGACAAATTATTTACATAGATAGGTACCTAATATTACTTTAAACTAGAAACATATAAATCGTAAATGAGTCTAGCTAATCAGTAAAAAATATGAAGAAAGGGTAACAGATTGGAAGATCAGATTGACATTTTTATTGTAGCAGCTGTAATACAATGAACGACGATGAAAAGTATTTATTCCATAATGACACGATCGCGTGAAGCAAAGATAGAAACACAGCAAAAAAAAACCTACATAAATTTATATTTTATGATGATGATTTATTTATAAACTACAAAGTATTCTTAGAATCATCTTATATACGAAAGAAGCTTTTAAGATTTATCGCTACAGTGACATGTCCACTCTGCAACATTTAAATGACGATACATTGCAACTAAAAACCAATTCGCAGTCAGTTCGAGTCCCCGCTTCCTTTTCTTTTTTAAGTCTGAGTAAAATTCCGTGTTAAGGCACGAATCGGATAGAACCATCTAGAAATTCGGAGCGCAGAAAATCGAGCCATACTAAAGCATTTTCCAATAACAAGAAGAAACGGCGTGCAGCGATATTAAACACTGAAATTCATGTTCGCGACCATTCTTAACATTCTCGTTATGTCCTCACAAAGCCATTGAAGTAGAACTAAAAATAGCGGCAATACGAAAATGGCCATTATTTCGGACTTATCGAAAAAGTTTTACCACTCGAGGACCGATAATAATGTACACGCTCGTTATACGATATAAGATAGGAACAAAGGCACAAGTTCTGTACAGCCACGGGGATTCCTTGATTTAAAAAGTTTTTGTATTTAATCTGGACCCTGCTTTAAACGAACGAACCTCTTTATGAAAAGGGAAATGGGACAAAATTTTGACTTAGTGAAGTCTCTATCTTTTAGACTTTTAATTAACTTGGCCGCAATTTTCGCTCTGGAATTAATACTTGCAGTTAAGTGCATTACTTATTTATTACTTAGCCAGTTAGCCAGTTAATTAGCTATCAAACGACTAGTTTCCCAAGCAATTACTGAAATCCCGATTGAATTAAGGATGGTGCATGTTTCGTTTAGGTGTGTCGAAGGCAAACTAGACGTCGTCGTCGTTTGAAGTTCTCGTGTTAATATACGATAAAATAATAGAAGAGTTTATTTATTATATTCAAATATTTATATATATATATATATATATATATATATATATATATATATATATATATATATATATATATATTAATAAAAAATCTTTTTTCTTTTTGTTTTGTGGCAATGATTCAACTTCATGAAGTATTTACTAAAAGTTCTGTAAAATATTTATTAAAAATGATATTTTTATTCCAAATATTATAATTAAATACCGCTTTTAAGAGTTTAGAAAATCATCAACGAATTTAATTGATTTCAAGGAAATCTAAAACATGATTATAACTTTATAATCGAACAGTATTTCATAATATAAGCGACCATTTTAAAACAATAGGATTCCGAGTAGAAAGTCATTTTATTCGAAAATTCTTTAAACTCAGGTTTTTGGTATAAGTATTATAGTACTTCGTTTTCCACCATTTCAGAAACGCAAGGTAATGGATTTTCCTAATGGAAATATAATAGTTTCTTTTAATATTTGCAGTTAAATTTAATACCTATTAAGAGTAATGGAGGCAGAACACTAAAGTATTTTAGTGCTTTCAAAGTAATGCTTATCCATACAAATAGAAGTGTCTGTCTGAAAGACAAAAACATTTTTTTTTTCACAATGTGCATATAAATGGAAAATACATTAATCATTTTAATCGTATTCTGTATGTTCCGTATAATTTTCAAAATAGCTGAACCGATTTTTTAAACTGCTCTTTTTATGCGACAAAAAGCTATTATTTCATTTTTAAGGTTCCTAACCACTTAAGAAAAAAAGAAACCCTTATAGGATCACTTTGTTGTCCTTCTGTCCGTCCGTCTATCCTCGTTTATCTCGAGAACGCGTTGAGGTGTCGAGTTAAAATCAAAACTGTTGAAAATATATTCAGGTCAAGAATCTCTTCAAGCTAAGCAAATATCAAACTTCTAAATTAACGTGAAAAAGGGTAGGGTCATTTTTGCCGCAAAAGCGTATATTTCGACACTCTCGAGGAGATCAAAACTCATAGGATACTTCTCGCTGACTTAGAGTTATGAAATTTGGCAAGTAATATTATGGTATTTTACTACAGTACAGGAAAAAATGTAAAATCTATATGATTGTAATTAAATCATACAGTCGTTAGTTATGGAAACTGAATTTCGGGAAAAACTCGAAACGCGTGGAGGTATCGAGTTGAAATTAAAACTATATATTCAAGTCGACAATCTCTTAAAGATGTGAAAAAATCAAACTTGTGAAATAACGTAAAAATAAGGTACCTATTATATTTATGCCGCAAAAAAGTATACTTCGACACTCTCAAGAGAATCAAAACTCATCGGTACTTTCCGTTGACCTAGAGCTATGAAATCTGGCAATGAATATCGTCTTTTTCTACAACTACAGGAAAACATCTAAAAACTATACATTATTTTGTAATAAAATCATGAAAAATTTTGTCTTAAGTTTAGAGAACTGAATTTCGAGAAATCTTCGGAAAAAACCGCGTGATCAATTCCTGAACTATTTATAATATTATGTGGGTAGGTAGGTACCTACAAATTTGTGCCGAACCGTCGTTGGGCGGGTCTGACTTGCACTTGTCCGTTTTTTTTATTAATGACTGATGGAGAATAATTTAACTGATCCATAGTTTCATTAACACGTTACCTACATGGCGCCGTGTATTGGGCACTGAACGTGTAAACCACAGGACGTCGTGCGCGGCAAAACATGGTTTTGCGCGCGCTTACTCGAATTTTCATCAAGATTTCTTAAAAATAGTAAGGATTTAAGGAAAACCACACTGACAATAACACTGCGGACCCACGATACCCCTGGCGATACCCCTAGTGGTATCGTGGGTCTTTTAAATTCGAAATGACCGTAGTGTTGCGGTGTGGAATGCGGAAATGCATTTATCTCTTGAATGGAAATAACTAATGTATTTATAACTATAACGCATAATTATTTTCCGAACAGGCATACTGCGCAAAACAAACTCTTAAGTGAAATCGTAATAAATTTATCACAGCGCTCTTTTAATAAAAACATTAAATATTAATTGTTTGACAATTTATGATGAAATGTCAACTCTAAATATTGAATTTGCACAATTGAATTGTTGAAAATTACCACAATGAACGACAGTGAAATTAAATTTATCAAAATAAATGGTGGCACTGCCCTTCTTTACGGCAAATATAGATATCATAGCCATAAAACATACCTATACAGGCTCTCTCTTATGGCAGTGTTCTTCGTGTAACAATTGGAAAGGTAGGTAGTTTTTTGGTTCGGTTTTTTTTCTTGTTGTTGAACGTTAACCTCCGCGGACAGCGTAGCGTAGCCCAATTGATGTTATTTTAATTTAACTTCTTTTATTTCATTAGAGGATATGAAATTTATTAAAAGTAATGAGCATACGTGTGAAAGAGATCCAGAAAATAATGAAATATTGAAGGAGACGTGTAATTTGAGAGAAATAGTGGTTTCATCTTCTGATGAGCCTATTCAACAAATATATTATTATGAAAAGACAAAGAGGGATTTTGAAGACATGGGCATGAATTTTGCAATATGTAAATACCCTCGCTACGAAGGTGTAAAGCACTTTCTTCACGACGCAAGGAACAAATGTGCACAAATTTCAAAAACTGTATTCCGTGATTTGAGTGAAATAGAAGTTCCAGTGCAGTATCACGGTTTCGTTTTGGCAAATTACTATTATGACAATTTTTTGCTCGGAAGAATCGCGACAACTTATTCCAAATATTGGAGAATATTTTATAGACGGAACTTTTTATAGTTGCCCTGAACCATTTTCTCAAGTACCTATACAATATCCACGGTGACATGGGGAGTGGTGTAGAAACTACAAAAGTGAAGAATTTTATATTCGCCCTATTGTTGTTTTTATTTCGCCCTAGAGGAAAGTTACATTATATTGTTTAACATGATAAAATCCCAAATACCAGAGTGGAACCCACGTACGGTTCACACAGATTACGAAAAAGCAGCTATGAATGGTATTTTGAAAGTATTTCCAACAACTAGTGCTATTATCATTGGGCAAAAAATATTTGGAAGAAAGGAAAAGTTTTGGATGCACAAGAAATAAACCGGGACGAAGAATAGTGGCACTGGCTAGTGCATTGCCACTTCTCCCTGACAACGAGATTCAAAATGGCTTGCAGTATGTAAAATCTGAATCCAATGACTTAGTGCAAATGGAAAGGTTTATTAAATACTTAGATTTTTTTTGCTTTTTGATGCATTTCTTGTACTGTGAGTGATAAGCGTATTTGGCGAACGCCACAGAACCAACAACGTTCTCGAGACGTTTCACTCCAAATTAATAAGCGTATCAACAAAAATACTGTCACAATTATGAGATTACTCAAAGTTCTGGAAAACATTCATACCATGGAGATGGTTCCAAAAAAGAGAAGAAAGGATCAAATTATTAATGACGATTTCATAACCAGCGCGCAATTAGAACTTGTAAATAATCTTGTAAATAACCCCGCCTTCTGCGCCAGAGGTCCCGGGTTCGATCCCCGTACAAGACAAATATTTGTGTGCATGAACATGTCTATTTGTCTTGGTCTGGGTGTTTTATAACGTAAATTAAGTATGTATTTACAAAAAAAAAATAAGTATATAAGTATGTTTATCCGTTATCTAGTATCCATAACACAAGTTCTTCATGAAACTTAACGTGGGCTAGATAATTGGTGTGATGTATGCAAATATTTTATTGATTAAATAAAGAAATTTCAATTGGTCACGCATTACAAAAATTGCGTACATAAGTTTTACGGGTATGCCACACAGACGGTAAGTACTTTAAATATTGTATAAAGGAAATTTAACTGGAAGAAAATTAAGAGTATAATTTGATATTTTTTTTTGTAAATATAAAATTCAAGAGATGATAAAGCTCTTATTAATTAGTGTCGCAACACTATTTGTTGGGGGTATCGTTTGATTTCAAAAGACCCACGATAGCACCAGGGGTATCGCCAGGAGTATCGTGGGTCCGCAGTGGACAATAAGACGGATTCCGCAGTTTTTTCGCTATTGAAGAAAAAAAAACAAAATTAACCCTTAAATTCTACCCTTATGTGTTCCGGAAGTTATTTACTTGCCTCCAGGATGCAATGAACCATTCGAGGTGGTCAAATGCTTGCCTCCAGGAGGCAAAGAACCGTTAAGTGGTACATGGCTTGTGGTATACAGCTGTAGAGACAAAGTGCTTTCCACATTGTAAAAGAAAAATCTTTTTGAAACGGAACTCTATTGATGTGCTGTAAGTCAGCTAGCTTTTAGTGGAATGCTAAAAGCCTCCGGCGTAACCACTCCTGATGCATGCCAGTATTGCATTTCCCCGTTTCTATTGGACCATTTATTTAAGCTACCGACAGTGAACGGAATAACAAAGATGCCCTTTAGAGTTCCTCTATTGTATTAGAATTGTTTGGTCATTTTATAAACACACTTGCTTTCGCCGAGTTGCGGAAACCGTCCGTATTGGAAAGAGGAAGAAGAAAGACACATTTCCTTGTTGTGATCTCAGTACCAAACTAAAGAAACTAACTAAAGAGGGGATCAGTAACTAACTAAAGAGGGGATAGGTGAAACACTATAATAAGGAGAATTAGGGAATTAGCGACCGATAGGATATTCAACCTAGGAAGAATCGTATACACAAAGTCGCAGTAGCTAAGGAATCGAGCTCGCGTACCCAAATGCATCCTAAAAGGTGCCCTTGAATTTAAAATAAGTAAAATACAGTCTAGTAACAAGAATTGTGTAAAAGACGTACTGACGCCCAGACGTACTGCGAGCTATCACCCCTACCTGGTTGATATTCCTCGTCTGCGTACAAAGCGCTTCTTCTCATCTTTCATTATGCGCACAGCCAGGGTGTGAAACACCCTGCCTGCAGATGTATTCCCGGGAGCCTGGTATTAAAAGTTCGAGTGAATAGGTTATTTCGAGGCTAGCTCGCACCATTCTCGGCTTCTTCTTAAATCTGACGATTCAGAATGATGCCAAGAGCAAGCGATTAAAAGTAAAAAAAAGTGCACTGCAATTGAAACACGATTGAAATACGACAATCGATAAACGTTGACATAATTGGCCGCCTGTAGGCCTAGTACGAAAATATTTCGAGAAACTATTGTCAACAATTGTATGACGTACAGTCAGCAACGAAACTTGCCGAACAAAATAACGTTACAAAAGACACTAGACACATGAATTGTACATAAGTTACTGAATATAGTTACAAACAAAATTCCATTTACATTTTAAATTTCCAAAAGTAGCTATACAGTATATTTCAAAAAGTGGCCGGACATTATATTTTCAAAAGTGGCTGGACAGTAGACTTCCAAAAGTGGCTGGACAGTAAACTTCCAAAAGTTGCTGGACAGCATATTTCCAGAAGTGGCTGTATAGTAAACTTCCAAAAGTTGCTGGACGTAGTATCATCTAAAAGTAAATTGTTAGATCATAGCCGGACCAATTTTCGAATTTAGACTGATGACAATCATCGAAAAAAGTACAGCACTGTCATATAATACATTTGTCTCTTTAATTTTGGTCGTGACATCATTGACATGTCATTTGTTTATGCCAGCCTCTCGCTTCTTACACTTTTTTTTCTATTTTAGATTTTAACCTACTTCAAAAAGAGGAGGTTCTCAATTCAATTGTGTTTTACGTCATTTATGAATAGATTTTACAAATTATTTTCTTTAATGGATAAAAGATACACTCCAAGGGGTGGTGGTGGCTTTATTCAGAATTGTAGAAGTAAGTTTTATAAATTTTCAATTTAATATTTTGACTTTTTCGCGGTTTAAGGTTTTTTCGCGGTGTTACTTGTAGATCGTTCCTATAGCTCTAATTTTTACCCACTGAAATATTTGATAATAACATGACTGAATTCAATTATTAATATCTACTTATGTCTTTAACATAATTTCATTTTTTTTTCCTTGATATCGCGTTCTCAGAAATGCGTATCGATCGGACTGTAAGATCGAAAATATCGTTCTTCCTGTCGACTATTTATGATGATTGTACACATATTTATGACCTTGACTGTACTCAAATGTTCAGCGACATTTGAAGATGACTGTATCAAACATGATATTTAAATGATTTACCTTATTGCCTTAGTTAAAATTACTCATGTGTGTTGACAGTCGGGCTTATCAAAATCGAGTCCTACGCTTTCTATTTTCTCTAATAAAGAGTTTTCATATTCCTAATCTTCTTTTCCTTCTAGTTTATTACAAGAGATTTTTCCGTTGAATTTTTTGTTTTCTATTAAACCTTTTTTTTACAAGTAGCTATTCTTTTTTTTGAATTGCATATTTCACAAACATTCTTTCTATCTTTTGTTTTTAATTCTGTCAATATAAGTGGTTTACATAAGCGGCTGCAATCGCTACTTAGAGGAGATTATTGTAAAAAATATGTTCAGCAAGTTTCGAGTAGTATACATATCAGTGGATTTATGTAGTCAGACTTGTTCAGCAAATTTTGATATTTAACAGATCAGGCTAATTATGTAATTAAACATGTTCAGCTAATTTTGTAAAAATAATGTACATCGACCTTTGGTATTCCCAAATGTCTACGGACATTTGTACAACAGCCTGTTCAGTTTCATATGAACCTTTATAGTGTGCAGGGGTTTTGAAAATTTGGATGTGTTCATGGACTTTCGTTGCTGACTGTACTAGCGGCCGCCTGTGGTTTCAACGACGTGGTTCCGTAGGAATATGGGGATATAAAGTGGCCTATGTGTTAGCACACTATTTGAAGTCCCTACATACCAAATTTCATCCAATCACGTTGACTAGTTTTTGCGTGAAATAGTAACAAACAAACAGATTGATATACTTTCACATTTATATTAGTAGGATTGAGCAGCGTTCCTACCGGACGTAAACGGAACTAAATTTTCCTTACATTTTTAGCCCCACTGGTTTGCTTACACAAACTCCCAGCCGAAATGTATAAAAAGGCCAAGATAAGACTGCACCGGTCGCGCACTTGTTTATCTGGATCCGACTTGAATCAACATGCCCTGAATGGGATGCAGATAAGTAATTGGGAAACGGACTTTTAAATTTTTTTTAGTTGTCCATTTCGCGTTCTTTCGTGTATTTTGAAAGTGTTTCATTCTAAGAAAACAATATGTAGGCACTTTATAGTGTTTTTATATTATTTTTAACCATAATTAGCTCACATTCGTCTATCATATTATGAATCAGGCCGTGCCCGTTATTATCACTAATTGCTCCCACATATGTTCATCAATATGCCGGCATACGTCACACGTACCACAGTCGCCTTTGAGATTGATGACGTCACTCGTTAATAGAGTTTCATTAGCAATCATAATTAACACCTTCAGAAACCTTAATTGCGCACTTTGAAAATGAGGTTTAAAGTGGGGAATACTGCAGGAAAACCCATTGAGAAGATTTTTTGAACCTTAAATTTTTTATTGAGCAATGTTTTCAAGCAATAGGGATAGTCTGTTTAGGAACCTAGCACGAGCGGTTGAGCAATATTGTTAGTAAGAAGGAGTTGTACGCAGTGAGCTTCGTCCGTTAAACGCATTGACAGTGAAGACGAAGAACTTCTGTACCTCTAGCACGAACAACTTGCGTCTTCGTATCGAGCCCGTACTGTCAAAAAATGTACATAAAGGAAAACCTAGTTCCGTTTACAACGTTGCTAATAGGACGTGTCGTAAAAAATGTATGACATATTATTGATATCATACATATTAGGGGTACCGCGCAAGTGTCCTTCCTTCTTTCTTAATTAATGACGTGCTCGCAATAAATTTCGCGAATTTTGCCAATGTCAAGTAAATATATTTTGTATTTGTACGGTAGATTCAGTTAGAAATGGAGCCTCACAACACGTGTTATTACGAAAAGAACTCGGGTGAAACTCCGCGCAAGTGTCGTCGGTATCGACATCGACTTCATTTGACACTATCTATCAAATGAAGTCGATGTGACATATTGCTCTTAGTCTTTGGTAAGTTTTCATTGTGTCAAAAAGAAGCAGCAATGTGTCACATCCATCTGTCAAATGTAGCCGATTTCGATGCCGACGCCACTTGCGCGGTACGGGCCTCCTTGGTCGCTCCCGCGCGGCACGCAGTATCATAAAACAGGAGTCGCTCTCTCCCTTGCACTTACAGTTACACAAATTGCCTTTTCTATTTTAGTTCTCAGTATAATACTTGTATACACTCGTTATACTATAAGTACCTAATGAGTATATCGTTACGTAAAAATTTTCCAACAGAACCTCGCCTTAAAAGTCCTATAAATACGTTTGCGTAATTACCGAGCTGAAATTATTATTGTGTCAATTAACGTTGTTTACATTTTGGTGTAGTAATTAGTGAAGGAATATTTGTTTTCTGTTGCTACATATAAATGTAAATACAGAAAACTGGGAGCCTACCATTAACTCTATTTTAGGTTACTTTTATAAGGGCGTGAGAGTGAAACGCCGCTATACGCGCCGTATGGCACACATAAATAATAAATAAATATATAATTGCATACAATCACACCAATTATCTAGCCCACATTAGGTTTAAGAAGAAAGAAAGAATGAAAGAAAAACTATTTATTGGACACACACAAAATAATAATAACATAAATAAAAAATAAAATAAAAAAGTGCGCGGCCAACTAGGCCCCATCCTCAGCAATGTCTCAGTGGCATACGAAGCATGCCACTGAGACGCTAGTATTCTGGAGGAGCCTATTTGGTGACAACAGGTATATTAAAAAATAAAAATAAACAAACAAAAATTAAACACTGCAACAAAACATTTAAAACAAAAATAAAACTATTAAAAAAAATAGAAATCGATATTGGATAGGCTACACAGTACCGAGTTCCTTTGCCTTTCCAACACAAAAAATTGATTATCGAGTCTGGTCTAGTAATACGGTGCCATGACATGATATATATTTAAAAAAAGAAAAAATAAAGGATAAACAGCTTAAAAAAAATGTGTGTTACATAGACAGTGGATGGATACAGACGTAAACAGAATAAAAACAACAAACACACGAAAATGGAACACAAAACATGATTCACAGTGAAGATGTCCGCCTCAAGAATCCTGCGCCGGACTGGAACGCCCACCCACCCCCAGTTGTTAACGTGAGAAACCTCGAAGTGAGTCTGCTTTCATGAAAAACTCGTCATACATACACATCCTAAAAAGAATCGCATAGAGTTGATAATATTCCCCCAGCACAAAACCCTTACATGTTTTTCTTATGCATCCTTATCGCTATCGTATTAAGAGTTGTTTTTGAAGTGCAAATGTTAGGATATTCTGTTAACTGTACTACTCAAGAGATGAACCGAAATATAATGGTCTGTGAAATGTAAAACTATACATTTCTTAATTATTTTGGTTCGTTACAATTTAATGATCATTAAAAATATATTTTTCAGTAACGATTCACTGAGAAGCGATGCAACTTTAGTATACAGATTTACTAATGACGTGCCATATTGATTTCATTTTATCCAGCATTGTGCTATTAAAAGCAAGATTTCCTTGAGTTTCATTCTGTTGAACTTTCCCTGCAATAACATTTTTATGAGACGTCGGACAAACGGCCGATTGCGGTTTTACCCGCGTGGTTCCCGTTCCCGTGGGAATATCGGGATAAAAAGTAGTTTAGAGTAACGTGACTCAAACGAGACATTTATTATAAAGTACATATGTACTTACTGCTTGACGTTTCGGCTGTGTTGCTACACTTGTTAATCACTGAATTCCACGCAGATAACAATTGAAACCCACACATAGACAGGTACCAACATGCCTCATCTCATCATCATCCTCCGCAGCTTCAATCCGTGATGACGTTGTTGACCAACAGAGCTCACAACTTGTGTGAACCCGGAAAATCTTCAGTCGGAGCTTGCTTATGTACCTACATAAGTACTTCATAATAGATGTCGCGTTTGGGTCTTGTTGCTCTTAACTATTAGTACGAATAATGGAACGCGAAAGTTTAAAATCTAAATATTAACAATTAAACAAACATAGTGACATACTTTCACATTAATAATATTAGTAGGATAATACATAGCCAGATAGTTTATTTAATAATGATTGATTGATTATTTAATACTTTTTTTATAAAGTCTCAATACATTTTATAGAAATCGTAATTTTATGAGAAAACGGAAGTAGGCCAGAAGTAATACGGAAGTCAGTGACAGTTGTCATTTTTATGGCCTAAATGACATGAGAGGTTTTATGAATAGAAATAGTAATAGTAAATATAAATATTTTATATTGCTAGTAAATCTTTTAAAACTTGATGTTAGCCCTCCTAATTAATCAACTAATCTTCATCAAACTTGATGAACACTAAGTAATTATATTTTTATCTACCTTTAAACAATTTTATGATACCACACCACACCTTTTTTATTTTAACCCTAAAGGCCACTACGTGTATTACATTATTATAAACCTGAGGTGGGTTATACAGTATAACATTTAATAAGTTTACTTAAATTAAGGTCTCTCAGGCCCTTCCTTAATAAGGTGCGTGTAGCAAGTTGGTATAAGTTTAACTCAGTTTATGTTAAATGATATTGGACTTTATGGACAAAACTTTAGATTGAAATATATTTACCAATGATATTTGTTAATTGCATGTGATAGATAAGTCATAATGGACCACATGGATTAAGACAAAATATTATTATGACTGTGTTATTGTAAAACTCATTTTAATTATAAATATTCTGAGCTTTAAATTATATTTTCACCTCACACGCTCTGAAAAGGAGGCTTTGTCAATCAGTTGAGGCGTAGAAAATCGCTTTTTGCGGCCTAGCGCGGCAAAGTACTTTTTTAATTTAATAATATGACATAATGCGTTCCGAATCGCTCTATTGACTTTTTTGTTACATTTTATTCTTATTTTAAATAGCTTTAAATTTATTATAATACTCGTTTTGGTTTTATTATATTATTTTAGTTAATTAAATCATAAAAACAATAGCAATACGATTAAACTATTTGTTATAAAAAAAATATACTGTGTGAGATTTCACAACCTATGATTGGATTTCGGAACGTGACATAAATCTTAATTTTTAAATTGTCTTTGTCTTGTACCTCATGTCAGTGTCAACATTTACGGATCGTTTTTAGTGTTATTTGTAAGTAACAATATATTCCTACTTTAAATAACTTTTAATTAACTATAATACTCCCTTTTTTATTATTTTATTTTTTATATCAATAAAACATCGAGAATAAGTAGAAACTTTATGTTTAAAGAATTTTTACCGGAAGTTGACCGCGGAAACAACCATAAAATGTTCCTCGCTGTTGTGAGGTAAAAATTTTTGTTGCGTTCGGCAGAAAAGTTTTTAGCGTCTTGTACCTTTGAAATCCTCGCTTCGCTCAGGATTCAATCTTTGAACCACTCGCTACGCTCGTGGTTCAATCCTAGTATCCTTCACTTGCTTAGCTTTCAATAGAGGTAACTCGCCGCTAAATAACCATCTTTTCAGCCTTGCATAACAAATAACTATTGTACGGTCAATGCCAGCGGCCCTACCATCATTTATTACAAACTAACATGTCGTAAGAACATTTTGTTTGCGAATTGTTTTTTTTTTAGCTCTTGTAGATTGAGACACTTACACTAAGAGGCGAATATTGAGCGAAGACGTCACAAAACTTCCGTCAAAAACAAGCTTACTTTATGAGATTCTTAGTACGACACAGTATGGTAAGTTTGAAACAATACTGCGCTAAGAGATGGCGGTAGGCCAAGTCAGGCTTTTGAAATTGTCCTTTTTTAAGCAAAAATTTTTAAACGATTTTTACACATATATTTATGTCGGTCCTATGGTATCTTAAAACTAATTACCACACAAAAATTTAGAAAAAGCTTAAGTTGACGATCTTAAGTTTGACGATTTGTCTGGCGCAGGGGTACTGAACCCGCCATCTGCGCCAGAAGTCTCGGGTTCGATCCCCGGACAAGACAAATATTTGTGTGCATGAACATATCTATTTGTCTTGGTCTGGTGGTTGTATCTGTAAGTATATAAATATGTTTATCCGCTAACTAGTGTTCATAACACAAGTTCTTCATGAAACTTAACGTGGGTTAGATAATTGGTGTGATTGTATGCAACTATTTATTTATTAAGTTTCATTGAGTGATTGCAAGGGCGTAGATCACCGATGACTAATTAAAACTGTCCTTCATTCTACTTTGATTTCGAAATTGTCTGAAGAATTCAATGAAAAAGAAGAATCTCGAAGTGGTGTTGACTATACTCATGTTCTTTTTTCGTGGAGAAACTCAAATAAAAAATGTGGTTTGTTTGTAATTACAAACTCAACTTACAGACTCTTAAATTTTATTTAATTGTACCTACAACTATCTGAACTACCCGTTTTTTGGCTAAAACTTCACAAAATATCGCCAAACAGTAGCAAATTTTAGCCACTAGCAAACTATAATATCTATATTGCACGATCCCCTTTACATTTCCGCGACCACAGCACCAAAGTTTGAAGTCGATATTATCAGTCTTGTTCCTTTTGACAGTACCTGTTCACAAGTATGACGAATGAGCCATCTATTCAATAGGTAAAACCCTTTGAGGGGAACCCAGCAACTCTTTAGGTACTCAACGACCGAAGCATTCAACTGTAATGTAATATTCAGTCTATTTTGGGCGTCACATGGCAATACTGCAACCTGAGTGACAAATACAAATAAATATATCTATGATCGTTTGTGTTTGACAAGGTGGTAAATGACAAGAAGTATCATCATGAGATAGCATCATATGGTCAGCTTGATGTACCAATTCAAATAAAATTTTAATTATGTTAAATTTAAAATAGAAAAATATTGGAAAAAATTAACTCGGCCACAAGTGAATTCTCAGACGGGAATCGAACCCGCGACCTTTGGAAATCCGGTCCAATGCTCTTTCCAAAGGTCGCGGGTTCGATTCCCGTCTGAGAATTCACTTGTTAATTTTGCCGAGTTAATTTTTTCCATTATTTTTCTATTTAAAATTTACCATAAGTATAAAAATTGCATTGAAAAATGCAAAAATTACAAAATCATAAGATAAGATTTTGATAATTAATTAAATTAAAAAAATCGGTTGCTCATACACACGGGCGTAATGCTCGACTGTGTAACATTACATAATACGCGAATGCTCAGACAGCATTTTCCTTTGAAACAAACAGACCGAAATGAAGCTTCAATTTGTATTGTTGTAAATATTTTATTACGAAATCTTCTTATGTGAAAGTTTCTACTTTAACATGTAAAGTGAAGTTAATTGTGGAAAATCTCTCACAAAAGCAATGTTAAGAATCCTTTTATATTTTAATGAATGCGTATTCAGAAAATACAGTCTCCTTTGTTAAGAAGTCTGTATCTTGAATATATCTTACGCTTTCATTGTAAATAAATTAAAACAAAAATAACAACCACATTATATTATCTGTAACGATGATAAGATTATTAGTTTTCAAATAGGTTTTCAATATTTTTTTAAGAAAGCACTGATTTCTTTTTTACAAATTAGTAGACATAATAATAACTTTATTTAAACCAATTTTAAACTATAACAAACGCCGTCCAAGTCATTTTTATTTAATTATGCTTGTCTAAAGAGTTACATATTAATTAATTATTTTATTATTAATCCTTTTTGACATGCTGCGATGGTACTAGACGATTTTGACATTTGTATTCTAATGTTTCTTTGTTGTATTCTTTAATATTATTATTTTTTGACATAGTTCTCAAGATGCCCCTTTGACAATAATAGTATTGTGTAAATTTTGTACCTATTTATAAATGTATTTTTTTTGATATATATAATCTGCAATTTTAATTTATTTTGGATTGTTACTATAATTCTGCGAATAATAATGTACTTATCCTAACTTGCTGGCGTTTTGGGCAAAAGCCAGTAAGTACACTGTTTATAATAAATAAATTAATTAATTCGTACCTACATATATATAATACACATTGTTCTGGATTCTAATTAAAATTCAATTAATGAAATATGAAACTCCACGTTTCGCTTAAAAGTCACATAATTAGTTTTTGAGATTTCTATAGCCTGTTTTTCTTTTTCTAATATATATGCATCTTTGCAGAGGCTATATGGTCATGAGTACAAGTGTTGCGGAACAAATACTTTTTGTGGTTTTATACCTTTTTTTCAATGTGAAAGGTCTTTTTCTGTTCATGGCAAAAGGTCTGTTGTTCTGTTTTTGGTCTTGGTTGGTAAATTTGATTATTTTATTTTTTCTGTTTTTATTATATTTTATCAATACGGCGTGTATTGATAAATTATTTTATTTTTTCTGTTTTTATATATTTTATCAATACACGCCATACTCTGCACTTAATAAGTACAGTCCACGCTATTTCCTTTCCCCTTCTTTACAACAAGCGTTGTATTCAACGCAATTTAATCCGTAAAAATAGTTTTATTAAAAGTGCAAAGAATTAGGAAATGCTAACTAAAAGAGCTCCTTTGTTATTATATTAGTAATATTATGCTTACTACGATGTAGGAAATAATGTATGGGAACCTGTAACAAAGTTATTGCGATCAACACTAACAAATTTCGTTACAAAAATATATCTAGCATTTTCTATAAAAGTAAACCTGAAGTGTTGGCAAATAATGCTCATTACTGCGGAATTTATCCGTTTTTAGCTGCCAAGGAGGCTACGTGCAAGGTAAGCGAAATGGCACTGGATCCAGGCCAAATGACCACCAAGTGTGTCTTGTCTAATTCAGCATGGAAACTAAAATGGATTAAATGCAGATTTCCAGCCACCTAATTGAGTTTGGGATAGTTCGTTGTGAACGAAGGACCATTGTTTAACATATTCTCACAAACTTGTAAGTTGTCTGCTTGTGACCACGGCTATTGCAACATAGCCGAAACGTGAAGCTGTAAGTACATAGTTGTACTACATAATAAATGTCGCGTTTTAGTCCCGTTGTTTTAATATATAATGTTGAGAAAAGTTTAAAATGCAACAAAAGTAACATAAAAAAATAATGCGAAGTTTTTGACGCGTATGAAACTACCCCGCCACAATTTTTTTTTAAATAGTTATATTTATAAAAATGTATGTGCGGCGTAGTTTCATACGCGTGGTTCCCGTTCCTTTCTGAATATCGGAATGAAATGGCCACCAAGTGTATCTTGTCTAATTCAGCATGGAAACTAAAATGGATTAAATGCAGATTTCCCTGCCACCTAATTGAGTATGGGATAGTTCGTTGTAAACGCGCGGACGCTTTGGAGACAATTGTTTAACAAATTCTCATTCAAACTTGTTAGACCAGAAAAGTTCGAAATGTAACAGAAAAAGAATACATGATTATTAATATAGCGCGTTTGATATCCGTAAAAGTTGTTTTATTTCAATGAACAGTGCGCGCCAAAACATAAGATGTACGTATGATTAATATAACTTTTTAATTTTGCATTTTACAATGCTATTGTATGTGATAAATATTAAACAAGAAAATATACTAGAAAAAAGCAACTAGTCTCATGTCGCCCTGACGGGCATGATTATGTTTGTGAAGCCGAGATCAACATAACTAGTTATTTATAACCTGCTTCCGGCCACGGTTTCACCTGCGTGGTTCCCATTTCCATGGGAATATCGGTATAAACAATAGCCAATGTTACTTACCGTCCCTTCAACAACTATATACCAAAAATCAAGACGATTGTTTGCTTAGTTATGGCTCGGTTAAGGTAGTGTCTAAGTGCTGCAATTTTCTTTGAAGACATAATGTGGTAACACAAAATTTCTTGACTGTATTACGAGTACGTCGAATATCTGTTTAATTTTTTTTTAATTAGAATTAATTAGTATTTCTAAGAAACTTCCTTTCTTTCTAATTTGAATAAGCAAGCAACAAGTACAGAATACACAGATAATGAAAGCGCTGAAAAGCTTTTATTCCATTTGCTTTTTGTTCAATACTAGAGGCCGCCTGCGGTTTCGTTTTACCCGCGTGGTTCCCGTTCCCGTGGAAATATCGAAAAAGAAGAAGCCTATGTTACTCTACGTTCTTTCAGCTAACTCTATGCCAGAAATCAAGTCGGTTGGTTGCTTAGTTATGGCTTGAAGGAAGGACAAACAGACACACTTTTGCATTTATAATATTAGTTAGGATTACGATTATTTTATTAGTTAGGATAAGGTTCTTTTTTATAGTACTTGAAATAATCAACTCGTCTCACCATTTGCTCAAACGGGACTCGAACCACAAACTTTGGATGTCTGGTGAAGTGCTAACCCAGTTGAGCTACCACACAAATAAAAAATCTAAAATAAATAAAACTATCCCGTAATATAACGTAGATATCTTAAATTTTAATAGCGTCCTAAATTCAAGTAGCATTCCAGACTGAGATAGCATGATTTCATATTCACATTTCAGTTCGCACAGTTTTTATTTAACCCATAGCTGAATACCAGCAATACAAAAGCGTGTCAACCTACCAGTATACATTGGAGAACTTTGACGTAAAGCACTGGAAGTGATTGATGTTTATTTATTTATTTCGGAACAGTAATAGCAAACACCACCGTGTAGTTGCCGGCTTAGAATAGCATTAAGTTTGATAATTTGTTCAAAAAAACACAAACAAATAGAGATTCGATCGAAATGTTTTGATCAATCCTCACAATAGTCTGCCTCTAACCACAGTTTAAACAGTCTTTGGACTGGCTACAACGGCCTAAACGACGCACTCACACAGATACGCGCCGCTACTACCCGACCAAAACCACTAGGCGCATGACAGGAATGCGGTCTCATATTTTCAAAGACCGCACCCCGACTCTTTCATTGCATTTACCCTAATATATAATTGATAGGCGCTACAGTGATTAACTGACAAATTCGCTTCTTTAAGTTTCAGTTTTCAGTAAGTATCTTATGTTTTTCATAGCTGTCATGCGTCTAATTGTGTTGGACGGATAGTACGCTCGTGTACTATCCGCAACCAGTGAGATCGAGAAGCCGACCATGTAGCGTGTGCGCCGCGTGCGTGTGTAAGCGCGTCATATCGGCCGAGTGCATCGACTCTTTTTTTATGGACACCGGGAAGACTCGTGACCCTCATTATACCTGCTGTTCAGTATTGATAAGGCTGAAGATGGAAGCGAGCCTCTCCCGAAATCCTCAATCACTGAGGAACTGGCCATCTTATTTTTAACTGCCGGATCACAACAAAGCTGAAAACGTTGCTGCTATGGCGTCAGACTTAGATAAGATGGTGGTAGCTAGCCAGGCGGACTTACAACAAGTCCTACCACCAACCAAACCGAATAGAATATGTACCCCCGCTGGGAATCGAACCCGGGACCCCTTGGTCTAATACCGGTGGTTGTACCACTAGATCACAGAGGCGGTTGATTTTAGACTGTGCTCTAACTCTACACAATGATTCTAACGCCCAAAACCAAAACATAGTTGCAACAAAACCGCTTAAATAGAGGTCATTATTCAGCTCCTGATCCTTATTCTTCCCTGATATCAAATATACTTTTCAACAAAAAAGCTAGCAGTTCTACCTTATTAGAAGCCTCCAAATCAACAGCCAGAATGTCTGCTCAAAACTATGGTAGAACTAAAAGCTCTTTTATTGTTTTTCAAATAATGTGTCTAAGTCAGACATTTCTATATTCGTCGAATCAGTATTGATCCCTTTCCGTTACAACTTGAGCGGTTGTTTTCATTCTAAATTTAACGACATTACTAGGCTGCCACGAATGTCTCTAGTGAATCCTCGTGGCCGACATCAACTGCTCAACGTCTATATTTCGCAAATGCTTTTGAACCCCACTTTGCGGCTGAGTCTGTTTTTGTCCCAGAATATTTTGATGATAAAATATTCTGGTTGTGGCACCAGCTCAGCGCGGTTTCAGCTTTCTGCTAATATTTCAGCTCATATCCGGGCATGTTAAGTGTATTAATGTGATCAATGATTTCGTTTGTTTCATTGCCTGCATACATAGCGGTTTGACTCAACATCATGAAGCAGGAAAAGAGTATAAAAATGTTGCTATCTACACTGGACCACAAAGAAAAGGGTCGGTTAGAAAATCTTCAATATCTTCAAAAGTACCTGGTGGCTTACCGCTATTTTGTAACCGACTTCAAAGAAAGGAGGAGGTTCTCAAGTCGAAGGTTTTTTTTAACAGATTTTTATAATTCTTTATTTATCTGAAAGAAAATGGTTTATGTGTGGCCCCATATAATTTTTACGAAGATCTGGCTAGTAGTTTTTTCATAAAATAGCGGTAAGCCACCAGGGCTTACCGCTATTTTGTAAGCGACTTCAAAGAAAGGAGGAGGTTCTCAAGTCGATGGTTTTTTTTATGTATGTTTTACCATAACTTTGCCAGTTGTTAACAGATTTTTATAATTATTTATTTATCTGAAAGAAAATGGTTTATGTGTGGTCCCATATAATTTTTACGAAGATTTGGCTAGTAGTTTTTTCATAATCCTGTAAAATATCAATCAAGTTGGCAAGTAGTCGTTTACCTAGATGACATCATTGTTGTGTATGGACTGATTTTCAGTGTAAGTAACGGCACATGATGTAACTAAAAAATCTGAAATAATAACATTTTATAAAAAAAAATCAAACCGAGTTCAAAAAGTAAAAAATAAAACTTTTGGAGTCGGAAACAGTTTTTTTCTGTACTTTTCCAATGGCAAAGAAATAGAACACTCTGCCTTCTTTCGTTTTATTATATAAATATATATATATATATATATATATATATATATATATATATATATATATTATTTATTGTTGTGTCAGTATGTAGTATTTAAGTTACCGTTTTATTTATACGTCTAATTGATCCTGGCAGAATAACAGCGCTTCTGTGTTCATTCTGCCCATCTGAGAATGACACAGAAGCAAAATGCTGAGCCAGGGTATTTATTGGTCCCACATGATATCCCATAAGTTTGTTTTCAGGTTTAATTTAAAAAAAAATATTTATTTTGTTTTATTCTATTTAAGCATGTGTGTTCTTTCAAGTATCAAGCGCAACATAATGGAAACAAAATGTTGCTTAGTCAACACTGCTAAATAAATTCAGTTGATAGTCATATTTTTAATAGCTGTCTCATCCAGTAACTGTAAGTCTGTACAAAAATGCATGCGAGTACGTACTGTGTAATCATGGTTTCATCAAAAGAGCGGCACACAGCGCTCCGCAGTCATCAGAGCTCGTCACAGCGCCATTCACTCGTCCTGATGGTACTCGCAATTATGTCGCAACCCCGATGTGAGACTGCGCTGTATTTAGATTTTTGTTCGAACCTATATGAACTTGGAGAACACTCTGTGCGTTGGGTTTATTAAACACTCACTAGCTTGGTGTTGGAATTAAGCTTGACTTCTGATGTAGTTTACTTGTTTGCTTGAATACGGGGGTAAGGTCTAGCGTACTATAATGGAAATAAAATGTCGCTCTATAACTAATGCTGAAACAGTCGATAGGTCATATTTTTAGTGCAGCAGCCTGATCCAGCAACTGTAAGTCTGTACAAAAATGCATGAAAGCACGTACTGTGTAATCATGGTTTCATCAAAAGAGCGGCCCAGATCATTCCGCAGCCATCAGAGCTCGTCACGACGCCATTCACTCGGCCTGATGGTACTCGCAATTATGTCGCAACCCCAATGTGAGACTGCACTATATTTAGTATTTTTTTTAACCTATATGAACTTGGAGAGTAGAGTGGTTGGTGTATTAAACATCTATTGCTTAGCGTTGAAACTACGCTACAAGTATCATCCAGTGTAGTTTACTTGTTGGCAACACAACGACGAACGATGCGCCGTAATGAAGACGGTCCTCTTTAAACAATTCATACCGAATCATATTCTTTTAATGTTAAGGTGGTACGACTTCCATACAAACACACATTGCACAATTATTGGTTCGTCATACCTTAATAATTAATAAATACATGCGTAACTAACTCGTTTCATTTGATAGAATCAGACGTTACTTGGCGGAAATCCATATCTTAGTAGAAAACGAAAAATATGTCGCGTAATTCCGCAAGAAAAAATGCAGATGCAGCCCAGTGACACACCTTGCACCTTCACCGACTACTCTACACGTGTTTCGCCCACACACGGAGCATCCTCAGGAGTTGTTAGACCGTGCCAATCTCAGCACCTAGGCTTCCGAGCTTCTGCATTTTTTCTTGCGGAATTACGCGACATATTTTTCGTTTTCTACTAATAACTTGTTTCAGTTATTTGTTTGCGGGAAATAATTAAAAAATTGTACTTTCATACATAAATCACGAATAAACTAATATCTTGTAATTTTTATAATTCTACGTATGTGTATGTGACTCATCGCATTTATATACCACATGTATGAAATAACATTTTTTTAATAATTTCGCGCAAACAAATAACTGAAACGAGTTAGTTGCATGTATTTATGAATTATTAATGTATGATGAACCAATTAATGTGCAATGTTTGTTTGTATGAAGTCTTACCACCTTAAGACAATTTCACCAACTGTCACATATCATGTTTAATGTTTAATCGTATTTTAAACATAATTTTGTCCCTATATAGTTTAAAAAAAATACTGAGCTGCAATGCTTTTAAGCTTTGTTAACGTTAATAATGATTTTAGTGTGTGAGTCGGCTCTTATTTAACCAGAAGAATAGAAACTTCCCTATTGTATCATTAGTTAACTATATTGTTCCACGGCATTGTAGTATAAGCCCCTGAATATCTTTATTGATTAATAGGAGTTTCGAAGTACGAGGCGACTTAACAACAACAAGAACTTGGAAGTTATCAAGAGGTTTCTGGACGGCTGCTTCTATGAAACGGGCAGAGGTTAAAATGTAATAATTATAACTGTTATTCTTTCTTCTTTAACTTTAAATTGTTTCCATATTCAATTAACTTTTTTTCAGATACTACCTACAAGGTGTAACAAACCAAACTATAATATTGCCTTATTTCTATAGTTTATAAGGAAAACAGCATATATTTGTATATTATCCATTACAACAATTCCAAAGTTCATGAAAAACGACATTAAGTTACTTAGATAGGTTGCTAGGTATGCTATTCGACCATAGATGGGAAATGTGACGCTATGATATAAATGTTGTAAAAATATTCAAGTTTCAATGTAAATCACTACTTGCACTGACCAATGTTTTAAGGGTTTCGTAAATTATAAAAAAAACGTTGACACGTGTTATCGATATGTTTGGTCTTCAACAAAAGGAGCAGCAGTTAAAATAACAAAATGTGGCCATAGTAAAGCAATAATAAATAACAGAATTCGTGACACTAACGGCTTTCCAAGGGCTTTTCTCAAGTTACGAGTGAATAGGATAGTTTCAAGGACCCAAACTTGACATGTGCAAACTACTTATAAACTTACATAAAAATTCTTGGAATTCGGTAAAGTACGGTGGAGAAACAAAGATTCATAAGAAAGAAATAAGGAACGAAGGCGGAGAGGCGAGCGGGCTCGGGATTCGGAGTGTTGACACCGTCCTGAACGGTCATAGTATTCTTGAGTATAATTATATTTGAATTAACCGCTGAAGTCAGTGGTTTAGTACTTAAGTATACTGTGAAAGTGAGTAGGTAGTGACGAAGTTCTGGGTTGAGTAAGCTGCTCCCAATAGTTCGGTGAGTTTTATTTACAAATTTTACTATATTATGCAAATGACTGACAGACATAACATGAATTGAATTGAATTGAATGTGTTTTAATGGTTTGCCTGTTGTTAATACTGGCTTCAAGGTGTGCCATATAGTTAGTGGACCCATAACATCCAAATGTAAACTAGGACCGACTCTGCTAACAGATGTTGACCAAGATTAGGCAGTTAGTGTTAGCTAGGTACTACACAATATCATAGACACTCATTCAAAATACATGGCGCTATAAAATAATAAAAAGAAAATACAGGGAACAGTGAAAATTCAATTTATTTTCTCCTCGTTGGATAATAGGCTTAAAGCTTAACTAATAACACTAGTGGTCTAATGTACAAGCAAAAGCATAGAAGTTTAACTTGAAATAATTAATAAAAAGGGGTCTCATAACCAGATATCATTCAGACACGTCACACTTCTTCAAAAAATCCTATTAAATCCTTAGTTAATCCGGTTTTCCTTCTCTTCCATGATTTTAGTAATAAGGTAGACAATTTTGATCATTATTTGTTTAGCATCCACAGTGTAGGATTGGAACTCTTCTGAAATAGATTATATCATCTGTTAATGTATTGAAATATTACAATCTGTATCCTTGTTAAAATTACAACCTGGAATTGTGTGCCTGTGATAGAATCTCATCATAATTAATGACTCTAATATAGCTACATTAGAATTAACTAGATCCACAACTGAATCATTCAGATTCTTTTATGAGTACTGTAGGAAAATTTTCTACATACTTAATAATTTTATAAATAAGGTCTTGTAAGTTGTTCTTGCTATAATTATGGCAATATTTACAGTGCTCCCACTATAGTTATAAATGATTGATTCAATTCAACTGAATACATTGATAGTTGAGTTAATAATTGGAAAATGATCAATGTGGGAAAATTTGCTTTGAGTTTAATGTTACTAGATTATCATGAAAAAGGCAAAAACATTATCAAACTCTTACCTAGGAGCAGTGTGGACAATTTTAGAAGTAGGTATTGTAACCAGGAAACAAGTTATAACTATATTTTGAGTATTAGTGTTATCATAGGTTCAATGGATACCTATAGGTAATTAGGTTAACTTCAGCCGCTTAGGGTACCTGAAACATAATAAGATGTTTTACCTATTAACGGTGTCGAGGTTATACACAAGAAGGACACGGTTCTTGAAAAGTTAACTTTTAATCCGAGGAATATAAAATTTAAAATATAGGTAAAATTATTAGTGGAATGCATTGATTATAATTACCTTGACATAAGTATTGTTGATTGAATTATATTAATAATAGGTTGTATTTGTGCTTGTTATTCTCAAGTTGCCCCAAAATACACTTTGTATCTCACGTGCGATTGTTTTGGATAACAGTTTTATAGAACATAATGTCAAGTGACATTTGTTTTCTTTACTTATCTAACGAGAACAGAGTGGGTGAATCTATGGTTTATAGGTACCATTTTCACCGTTCCTTGCTAAATCGTTAAATCAAATAAACTAATATTTGAAGAGATAAGATTTCGTTGTGGCTACCAATTTCTAAGCTGTATTATTTATACGGCTCGTATCGTAATGTATAATAATAAGTGTGTCGTTATTTTTCTTTTCAGAGAATTTTTTTTTTTTTTTCTTTTGTTAGTTAGGCTGTATAAACAAATTCCAAGACAAAGGACATCAGGCATTCTGGTCCAAAAAAAAAAAAGTGAGCGGCCAGACCCGAGATTAACTTTAATAGATAGTTCCTATTAAGGCCTAAAAAAAAATATAAGGACTTAACCCTGTCACCGCATGAACTGAGTAGCTATTTCGAGTTAAAAATTGTGGACAAATAAAAGTGAGCGGCCAGACCCAAGATTATTTCCAAAAGGTAGTTAATACTAAGGCCTAAAAAAAAATATATGGACCTAACCCTGTCACCACTTGAACTGAGTAGCTATTTAAAGTTAAAAATCTGGACAAAAATAAAAAAAGAGCGGCCAGACCCAAGATTATTTACAAAAGGTAGTTAATACTAAGGCCTAAAAATATATATATGGACCTAACCCTGTTACCACATAAACTAAGTAGATACTTCAAGTTAAAAAATCTAGACAAAAAAAAAGTGAGCGGCCAGACCCCAGATTATTTCCAATAGGTAGTTAATACTAAGGCCTAAAAAAAATTATATGGATCTAACCCTGTCACCACATGAACTGAGTAGCTATTACAAGTTAAAAACTCTGGACAAAAATAAAAAAAGAGCGGCCAGACCCAAGATTATTTACAAAAGGTAGTTAATACTAAGGCCTAAAAATATATATATGGACCTAACCCTGTTACCACTCTCTTTTATTTTGTCCAGATTTTTTAAATCGAAATAGCGACTCAGTTCATGCGGTGACAGGGTTAAGTCCGTATATTTTTTCTTAGGCCTTAGTATTAACTACCAATTGGAAATAATCTGGGGTCTGGCCGCTCACTTTTTTTTCTCCAGATTTTTTTGACTTGAAATAACAACTCTCCTCATGCGGTGACAGGGTTTGGTTCATATAATTTTTTTTAGGCCTTAATATCAACTACCTATTAGAAATAATCTTAGGTCTGGCCGCTCACTTTTATTTTGTACAAATTTTGTAAATCGAAATAGCGACTCAGTTCATGCGGTGACAGGGTTAAGTCCGTATAATTTTTCTTAGGCCTTTATTTGAACTACCTATTGAAAATAATCTTGGGTCTGGCCGCTCACTTTTTTTTGTCCAGATTTTTTTAACTTGAAATAGCAACTCTCCTCATGCGGTGACAGGGTTAAGTTCATATAATTTTTTTTAGGCCTTAGTATGAACCACCTATTAGAAATAATCTTGGGTCTGGCCGCTCACTTTTTTTTTGTCCTGTTTTTTGAAATCGAAATAGCAACTCGGTTCATGCGGTGACAGGGTTAAGTGCATATATTATTTTTTAGGTCTTTATAGGAACTACCTATTAAAAATAATCCCGGGTCTGGCCGCTCACTTTTTTTTGTCCAGATTTTTTTGACTTGAAATAGCAACTCTCCTCATGCGGTGACAGGGTTAAGTTCATATAAATTTTTTTAGGCCTAAGTATGGACCACCTATTAGAAATAATCTTAGGTCTGGCCGCTCACTTTTTTTTCTCCAGATTATTTTGACTTGAAATAGCAACTCTCCTCATGCGGTGACAGGGTTAAGTTCATATAATTTTTTTTAGGCCTTAGTATGAACCACCTATTAGAAATAATCTTGGGTCTGGCCGCTCACTTTTTTTTTGTCCTGTTTTTTGAACTCGAAATAGCAACTCGGTTCATGCGGTGACAGGGTTAAATCCATATATTTTTTTTTAGGTCTTTATAGGAACTACCTATTAAAAATAACCCCGGGTCTGTCCGCCTAATGTTATTTGTGTTTTTGCCCAGAATGCCTTATCTTAAATAGCTTCTCAGTTCACGCGGTTACAGGGTTAAGTCCATATAATTTTTTTTAGGTCCTAATATGAACTACCTATTAGAAATAATCTTGGGTCTGGCCGCTCACTTTTTTTTTTTGGACCAACTTTGTATGAAGATTGCCTGATGTCCTTTCTACATAAATAGAAAACTAAAATTTAAATTTCCTTTCATTAAGATAGGTTATTCTAATTTAATCAAACAGTTAGTCGTCAAGAGGCGACTTAGACAGATCATGACGACGACTATAAAAAAATACGAATGCGATAGGACAGCCACTCGTAATTCTGTTAATAGTGTGGATTACTGTGGATAAAATTGTAGGAACGATAGGACGTAGCTGGTCGAAGTATATACCTAGTCGTAGTATAGGTTAGGAGGACATTGTCTAGGAGATGTCTAGGTTTTACACTAGGTACTTACCTACCTACCTATTATTCTAGAGAAAATTGTGCACTGCATACGAAAATTCGTTTAAATATTATTTTATGTGTTATGTGAATGGCGTAGTGTTTTGCTCCATTGAATAAGACTCTACAACAGTAGTACTTGTTGTGCAGTATTTGTTAAAGTAACTATTAAGCTGGGAGAGAGGAGTTCAAGTGTCCAATTGAGCATGACATTGTCCATTCAATCAATATTTAGCAGTCACATGTAACTTACCATACTCATTATATTTATTATTATAAATTATTTGTATTTAAGCATTATTGTTCTTCGCAATTCATATACACTCATTACAAACATTTACAATACCCAATATAATTGTAATAATTACTTACCTATCTATAACTTTCAATTTTCAATGATTGTACTTATCTGGGTCTATGGTCCAGTATATGATTGCAAACAAATTGTGTTTCATTATAGGATTTACCCCTCTCGTGGTAGTACCGAGTCAGCCAGTGGAAGTATTTCCGGCTAATATTATGATAGGCAAAATGTTTATCTTAGTGTTTTCTGGATACGTGCCATACTTACACTATTGCTTTTGAACGATAATCAAACCTGATTATTTGTCAACAGTGATTTATGTTTGTGGCGACTTGTTAAGTAGTGGCTGATGGATGGTGTGAACCATGGCTTTTTACACTTGAGCAGTCTTGTGTAAACTGACATACTCATATCCGTTTAGGTCAATGCTATCCAGGGACTTCGACTAGATGGATCCTCGTGAGCATCTAGTGTTCGTACTCACCCGGCCTTAAATTCGTATTTTGTAATGCCATTAATTCAGAATTCGTGGTAGAACAAGATATGATAACTGTCCTCTTGTGTTTCAAAATATTGCAACCATATATTCGACAGATATACCTATGATTTTTGATACATTGTATGATTTGGGAAACTCTAGCAGCGGTAATGGTTAATGGTTTTGACTTGCCTTTTCATAAACCTTACCCTGTCCTTGTGAGTATACCTGATTGATTACATTAATATTAAACATATTGATAAAGTTCAATGTTATTACAACTTGATCTATTCATCCGGTTTCACCGATGCTTACTCAAATTATTGTGTTCTATGTGTCTACGCATAGACTTCATATAATACATCACTCTACATTATAGTGGTATGTTCGCATACCACCATTTTTCTCATCTTGAATGACTAAACTATGTGAGACTGGTTCTTCCTAGTTTGTAGCGGTTCGCATTTCGAAGTACTTATGTTTAGTTTGTGAGGCTCACTATATGAGAAGAGACTACATAATGGAAAAGATTGTGGATTTGTTACCCAGTCATTCAAGTGGGAGCTTATACATTATACCTGCCTTGTCTGCTTGCAGCTAGGCAATTTCACTATAATATTAATTGCTAGTATGTCCTCTATATGGCTTACTAGTGAATACTTCACTTTTGATCTGTGCGTGTTACATGGAGACGTAGTGTTTGGGCGAGCATCGATGGGATAGGAAGAATTTCTTCCAAACTTACTTACTTATGGAATCGGGTTTTACTCTCTCCATCATTATCTTGTCCTTGTTTGGTGTGGTTTTAGGACGGGTCTGAAGGGGAGGTTGGAGCGGACCCCCGGGGCCCGTCAGGGCCCCGGTTACTTCCTTCCTTTATCCTGTCCCTATCCTATTCCTATAAGTATTCCCAGTTGCACACTTTACAACATACACATACACGTATAAACTATAGTTTTATGGTTAGGAATAAACTATATATCTCAATTGCAGATAATTCTTAGGTTAAACACAGTATTCACCTTGTTAGACTTATAGCTGCGCCTCAGACATACCACATCTTAAAGAAGTTTGGATTACTAAAACAAAAAAAAAAATTACACAACGTAGGAATCCTAACCATTCTAGACGATCACTACTTAAATTTGGCCAAATAAAATAATACTTCCAACTTATAATATTATAAGGAAGGTATTTAATTTAAATATTTCAGTATTTAGATTATAAAAGTATTTCCTAAAGCATTGTTTTAAAGATCTTAACAGACTTGCAAAGGAAATATAAAAGGTCTCCAGAAGGAACTTTTACCTTGGTGTGTAAAGGATCACCACCAATAATTATTATTTAAATAATAATTTTATAAAAATAGAGAGTAAAGTAAGTTTAACAAAAAGGGGGGGGACGTTACAAAGGGTCGTCGTCTCAGCCACGTAACACACACTGCTGGTTTTAAACCTCCCCAAAAGGCGGGGTTTGCCATAATTGCCACGCTTGGCAGGCGGGTTGGCGATCGCAGTACGGCCTAGTTTTAGACGGTCCTTAGTCGCCTTTTACGACACCTACGGGATGAGAGGGGGTAGTGCTATTCTAAGCCGACACTACACAGCTCCTACCTACAAGGATACAGCGGTCGTGTTTCGGCCATTTCGGCAAAACCTGAACCCCTTTCTATACTCTTCATTTACCTAAAATGCTTAATTAATGTGACTTATTATTCTTTATGTTAATTACTTACCTACTTTTATCACCTTTCTTTTACTAAACTGGAACCTTATTGCCCAGCATTACCCAATTAACCTTCCATACTACAATAATGGCAA
This sequence comes from Chrysoteuchia culmella, assembly GCA_910589605.1. Classification (NCBI taxonomy): domain Eukaryota; kingdom Metazoa; phylum Arthropoda; class Insecta; order Lepidoptera; family Crambidae; genus Chrysoteuchia; species Chrysoteuchia culmella. The sequence continues at coordinate 8,728,684 of OU342654.1, read as the reverse complement.
GATTAATAGTACTCGTGAGCATGTACTCACGACTTCCCAACTTTCTAGGGGCCTTCACATACTCACCGACCCAACAACAAAAGCTATTTCATCCTCACAAATGGGTATTAGCTGGATCAAATAGCAATTTGCCGCTATACGCTATGGGTTCCGTACATGGAATCTCCTGTTACGTGATTAACACTGGACTCTAGTTCATAACGTATTGATTGTGGGCCTGCCATCCGTGATTATGGGATTCAAAGTAAAATTCACATAACGATTTTCTTCTCTTATCGGGAATTTATGAAAATGCAAAGGGTTGTTACACAGATCACAGAATTGGGTTGAAATTTTTTAAGAGTTAGAGAATAATGATTTCTTTGAAGGTTCAATTTTTTAAGAAAATAGCCACACATGGAATCTCCTGTTGCGTGATTAACACTGGACTCTAGTTCTTAACGTATTGATTTTGCCATGCTTGATTATGAGAATAATAATAATAAAAATAAATTTTATTTTCTCATCACAAACTTAGCATTGAAATAAAGTTATTTACAAAACAGGAATAAGTAATCTAAGTTTGTGAGAGGCTGATGCCTGAGCTAGGTACAAAATACCTGTGTTACAGGTCACCAGGCTCCCACCACCACGAACCACATATCACTGATAAAAACGTTATCTAATAGATGTCGCTGAGAGAAAATGAGAAGATTAATGGCTAAACATTAAAAATATAAAGAAAAATAAATATAATAAGAAAAATTAACAATGTAGATGATGCAAGAGTGCATCTAAATACGTGTTTGTGCGTGTGTGTGTGTGTGTGTGTGTGTTGTGTGTGTGTGTGTGTGTTGTGTGAGTGTGTGTGTGTGTTGTGTGAGTGCGTGTGTGCGTACGTGTGTGTATGTATATGTTCGAATAATAGTGAGACCTACAGTGACTTACAGCTGTTATTTTGTGCATGTGTGTGGTGCAGTTGTAGTTAGTGCATGTACCTCACTTAGCAGGTAATTTGTAAGAGGTTTTCTGTAGGTCAAGTTCAAGAGCCACCTAGTAAGTTTCTTTTTGCAAGCCCTTCTAGTAAGAGAATAGAGGGACAAAGCTTTATTTATTTTATTATACAAATCAGGAATCAGGTAACTTTACCTTGATTTCCATAATGTGATGTGATGTTTCCCATGTGAACTATCACATGAGGATTTTCTTCTCTTATCGGGTAAAGGGTCTTATCGGGCGGCAGTCAACCGAAGCCGTCGATGTCAGATACCTACGTGTTACACTGTCGCAGTAAATAACTTAAGTACCTATTTCCGTTCGAATGGTTTACGATTTCTCTTATTTCCGTTCACTTATTTAATTTTATTCTGTTATGCCTGAATTTTTTGTCAGTAAATGATTATTATGCAGAAATGCATCGTTGAACTTATCCTTAATTCAAAATTCTTAACCGATTTTTTTTATTAAAAAATACCCTCGTGTCTCTAATTTCCGATAATAATTTTAGACAAGCGTACCCTGAGCTCTGAAGTATATTCTTCGGATGCAACCCGGTTTTTGTTAAAGTTTTCTATGAAACTTAACTATTTTATTAGATTTTTGTTTAAAAAATTCATTTTTGTAAGACAAATTGTATTATTTCCTTCACATATAACTACTTATTAATTATCACTGACTAAGTGACCAAACTACCGAGGATATATTTCTTTTTATTATTTCACACAACCGGTAATTTTCTTTTGCATCTGAAAAATGTATGTTGATCATTTCTATGTATGTCTTATTTTAAAAAATATTCATAATTTGCGTCACGCCCAAAAACATATCGCTTCATAAATCCAAAACTAAATTGATTTTTGAAGTGCCTAATGTACAGATTTATAAAGCTTAACGTGTTTTTTAAATTTTATTGACGCTACAAAGAATTTAATAAAAAATAAAAATCGTAACGGAAATTATACGAAGAACACCTTGTCGTGAGAATGACCGTACTAAAGATATCAAACGAATATATTTTATCTTTAGTACCTAATGGTAAAAAAATCGTAACAAAAAAGCCATTTCGTTTCAATGATACATATTCCAGCATACACCAGCAAAGTATAAGTATTGCACCCAATAAATCACCTTTATTTTTTTTAATATAGGTACGAAACGTAATCTAATCCGTTGTTTGCAAACAATATTTCCGTTGTTGTCACATTCATATTATTTATTTTTCGCTACACGATAGGACGCATGTGGAATAAATAATGGCAGGAGTGCCATTGTAATAATCTAGAGGGAAGGGATTGCGAGTCGGTTGGTGGCGAGACAGGAATATTAAGGCTTTTCTTTTGGATCTCACATTTCGAACAATTTTCCATCAACCCTCATAAAATGGTCTGGCGGAGCGGACATAATGGGAGACAATTCCTTTTAACACCTGAGACTGGTGGCTTGCCTTAGGTACGCGTATTATTCAGTTTCCTTATGAAATATGCGGAAATGTTATATTTCTGCAAATAAGTTTCTCTATAGAGTATGTTAAAGATGTGAAAATGAGGCACTGAATTTTATTATTCACTTGAATGTTTATTGTTATGCTTCTACAAAATTAACAATTAGAATAGGTACTTCAAACACTATCTAAAGTACCTAAATCACTTTAAAGATAATTAAATAGAGCAAGCGTGTGTTTGTGGTTTCGAGATCGCGACGAAAGAGAAAGACACTAGAGCGAGAAAGCAATATTTTATTTTTAATGGTTTAGTGTGTGAAGCAATACTAACAGAGTAAGACTTTTACAGATTGAGACCGCGCACGCTATTTCACCTTTAACACATTACTCAAAAATATCGTGTAATTATATGCTTTTTTTTTGGTTTCCCAACCTTTCCAGAGGTCGTGGTCACAAGATGACTAAAAATAGTTTCAGATGACATTTTTATTTTTTCACAGCTTCAAAAGACTGTTGATTTGAATATATGGTTTTAATTTTAGCTCAATAGCTCTACGCGGTCCCGAGATAATCGAAAATGGACGGACGGACGGACGGACAGACGGACAACAAAGTGATTCTATAAGGGTTCCGTTTTCTATTTTCTTAATATGGGGATTGGGATAAGTTGTCTAGCGTGATAAGCATTTTCAATTGACGTATAAAAATAGAAGGTCTGGAACACCTGATGTAGAACCCAGCAGCCCAGCTTAAGTAAAAGAGATACGAATATAGCGCCTTGAGTAAAGTTCTTCAGCGAATGAGCAGTTTCTGTTTAGGTATAAGAATCGATGGCGGTTGAGGCGTAATGGTTTCGTAATGGCCGAGCACCGGGCGATGCACCGACGGTCTGGTGAAGGTTGCGGATAGCCGCTGGATGCGAGCAGCGCAGGACCGATCGCTGTGTTGCGATGTTGTGCTGAGTTCTTGGAGATGGTGGTGGGGGCATATACCCAGCAGGCAGTGGGCGTCGTGCGATTGATATGATGATGATGATAACAAAAATTAATATAAGAGATATGAATATAGACAACATTTAACAATTCTGAGGCGGTACGAAGTTTGCCGGATCCGCTAGTAGAAAATATAAATAGATCTCAATCCGCCCAATCCGGTAGTTGTTGTTGTTTCATTAAATAATGCGCGTAAAAAAGTGTTTATTCTTCATAGAGTTTACGTTTAGTAGCCAGGGGGCTAATTGTCTAATTTTAAATCTATCGCAATCCCTTTCAATTCGTAATTTGAAAGTTATTCAGGCCGTCACTATTTGACATTTGAAAGGGATTGTGATCGGGACACGTTTTAAAAGGTATTTAATAAACGAAATTGAACTGTCTAAGGCAAGCAATATGACAGACGAAAATATCACAATACCTCTGAAAGGGATTGTGATAGATTTTAAATTAGACAATTAGGGGGCTGGTCTACTAGGTCTATGTCATATTTGGTCTATGTCATATTGCTATTTAACTCAACATCCGGAATTAATTAATTTTAACTAGAATCCAGAACCAAGTCATACATTGGTCTCTCAAAATAAGATTGAGTCAAGGTATAATACTGTTAGTTTTAAGCCAGTATCAAGTAATAAATGTCAGACACTTATGTACTCAGACTGGATACGTCAAGGTTTTGCCTCAATTATTAGTGAGAAACTTAGGAGTTTCACCCGAGTTCTTTTCGCAAGAACACGTGTTGTGAGACTCCATTTTAACTGGATCTACCGTACAATTTATATTATTTTAATTTATTAAAACTGGATACTGGCGAAATCCAAAAGGGCACCGCCATTGAATAAAAAGAAGAAGAAGAAGAAGTGAGAAACTTGACAGAAAATGTATTAATTTAGGTACTCCTGGCCAGACTTTTAGCCAAATAATTACAAAAATTGATGAATCCCAAATAAATAAAACCACAACTTTAGTAACATTATGTGGTAACAGTTCCAAATTAACAAAAAAGGATATACTTAAAAATATAAATAAATTACTGACATTGCAATCAAACACAAGATGCAGAATAATAATAAGTGCTTTGCCTTATGCTAGTAATTTAAACAGGGATGAGAATAAACGAATCTTTGACCTAAATATGTATAATTTGATTTGTCGTCATAGTGACGTTATTTTATATTTTGACGTTAATAAATTTATTAACAATTTTACCTTGACTCCAGATACTATGTATCTGTCTAAAAAATATAGGTTTAAAGTTAGCTAATTTATTAGCTTATAGTTTACAAGTCTCTGTTATAAAGTGTGTAACTGAGTCGAATCTAACTGATATTCCTTTGACTTCTACTAATAATAATAGAAAAGTTTCAAGCATAACTTTAAACTAAGGCATAAGACAACAGCCAAGCCTCCATGTCTCAATATGTTATGTCAAAACATTCAGGGCTTGTCTGGCAAAGTTTTAGAATTAGAATTATTTGCAGAATATAATCATATTCATATCATTTGTATAACCGAACACTGGCTGAAGCACTGTGATGTGTCTTGCAATGTAAACAATTTCCAATTATCAAGTTTATTAGCTAGGAAGATAGCGATTCATGGCGGTTCTTTAATTTTCGTGAGAAATGATATACGTTATAAAGTAAGAAAGGATATTGAGAAACTCTCTATAGAATGCCATGTTGAGTTCTCGTGTATAGAATTATTAAAAAACTTATTTATAGTATGTGTATACCGACCCCCGAAAGGTAATTTTGAAACATTTGAATCAGTAATGGAGGATGTGGTAAAAAAGTTAAATGTAAAAAACAAACCTGTAGCTGTGTGTGGCGATTTCAATATTGATATTCTTGTTAACTTTACATTAACACGTTAGCTGCGGCACCAATTTTTGCATACTTTCCGTTCCTGCGGCACGAGGTATAATCGGCCCGTACCGTGACCAGACGTTAGGGCGACACGCGGTCTATTAGACCCCACCTCCTTTTACAGACTAAAATCCATTTTCTGGCGCGAAATCAAAGATAAATGAGAATTTTGGTCCTTATTGATATAGACAGTGAATTGATGAACCCTAATCCACCGTCGCCCCGGGATCTGATGGCTAGTTTAGGAATTATTAGCAAAACAAAATATGGGATCTTATACACCTCGTAACGCACTGAAATAGGGCAAATTTTCGCTGCGATTAGTGATGGGAAAAATAATATCGACGTTTTTAAACTGTCTTAACTACGCAACGACTTGACCGATTTTGATCAATTATATCTCATTAGATCGTTTTAAGGGCAAAACCTGGCAAAACAACACAAAGCTATCAAAGGATACATTTTTTTTTAAATAATCTAAATTGTGCTTGAAGGCGCCATAAAGAAAAAAAAACCGGCCAAGTGCGAGTCGGACTCGCGCACGAAGCGTTCCATTCTATACCATTAAGAGGCACCTATTACAGACTTATTATTGGAAAATAATAGATTACGGTTTATGCATAAGGTTTATCTTTCTATTTGTATATGAAAATCTTAATGCGGTTCACAGAATAGAAAAAAAAGGCAACCAGAAGTAGAAAAGAAACTGTCCTATTTATTCTGCCTCGGGCTTTAAAAATACAATTATTAGAACTTGAATTAACATTAAAAAATCAGTATCAATATACTTTTTTTATAAAAATCTCAATACATATATGTTGTACTTATTTATGAGTGTTTTTCATTGAAACAGGGTAGACAATAAGATTTTTTGCACTGAGTGCACTGAGTCAAAATCTTTTTGGATTTTTTATCAGCTTCACGAGATGGTAAAAATGTGCGTAGTTTTTGGTAACAACCAACACATCTTCTCCTTTTTTCACCCTTTTCGAGGCAATGGCGTGCGCTTTCAGGTGCTGAAAAATAACAAAAATGTAAAGATAACGTAATAAAACTGACATTGTAATAAAACTGACTTAGGTTAGATCGTAGATGAGAATAACAATGATAATGTAGGTATAACTGCATCAAATGAATGTGTTTGTTTTATACTTAAAATGTTGAAAGAGTAGGTAGGTAAGGTAGCTTAAATTCAGAATAATTAAAAGGAAACAATAATAAATAACTTAATAATGACCAACTGTCAAGCTTAGTTTATGAAAGCTTCAACACGTTGACTGTCAAGAAATATATCTAAGCATTACATTACCTGGGGTCTCATCGATTTCCTTTTTTATTAAAGATTCTATAAGTTTCTCCACAAAGAGTCTTTTTGGTCTCTTTTTGGTCAAAGAATCGACGTGATGCACAACACTGGTCGCGGGAAGCTCGCGTTGAGTGCGATACGAGGTCAGGGGGGATATGGGACGTTTTAGCCTCGTTCCGCACTGCATTAAAATTATATTAATTCAGTGCGGCACGAGGCCTAAGACATCCGGTACCAAGGTAGGTACACCACCGAGTCCGGAACCATTAGTGATCTCAAATATATATTTATCTCTTTCCTACACTGGACCAAACCAAAGCTATGCCATTCGCACGACAGAGAAATTCACTTTTTTGCTTGCCGCACCACAGGGAAGTTGCATCAGGGGTGATTTAGGCCTCGCTTCGCACTTAACGTGTTAAGTATTCGGCTACTGACCTTTTTCAAATCGTTTAACTTAATCAATCAGTTTTTTGAACCTACAAGGGTAACACTTGCATAGATAATATATTTATCGACTGTGATCCAGTTGACAAAATTAGTTGTCAAAAACATTACATCCGACCATTACGGATTAAAAATGACGTACCAATTAGATATCAATGATGCACCTATGACTGTACAATGCAGGCCGATAAAAAAAACCGCTTGAAATTTTTTAAAAATAATGTAGCTGATAAAGTAGCTTTAGTACCATATGTGCATTAGGATTACCTAATGCACTTTTTGGAAACCTTTCTGGGTTAGTACCTAACTAACGAGTTTAATAATAACTTTAAATCCAAAACTATTAAATGCACCCATAAATTAGAGTTTTGCGAAAAGGCTACGACAGGAATTTATAAAAGTAGAACCAGGCTTTATGAACTTTATAATTTACGAGAAACCAATCACATCCCTAGTTTCATAGAACATGTCAAACAATATTCCAAGACTTTCAAAAAGACATGTTCTATAGCAAAGTCAAATTATAATAAAGCAAAAATTAAAAATTCTTATAATGAAATAAAAATAACATGGGACGTCATTAAGCGTGAAACTGGCAAATCTAAACAACGTGAAAATAGTTTCACACTTAACATCAGTAACGTCCAAATAAATTCGAAAACAGAAATTGCTAATATTTTTGACAGTTTATTTTGTAAACATACCGTTGGAAACCACCGCTGGATTTGGATTCTTCACCAGCGTCTGCAGTCTCGTTGCTTGAAAAGCATGTATCTGAATGTAGTTCATCGTTTAATTTTAGATCTATTAATGCTGGAGACATATTAAAGGCTTTCAAATCTCTTAAAATGAAAACAACCACTGACTTATGGGGCATATCTGTTACTGTTCTTAAAAGTGTTATTTACACTATTGCCCCCTTTCTTGCTATTATTTTTAATAAATGTATTGCACAGGGAATTTTTCCTGATCTAATGAAATTAAGTAAGGTAATACCTTTATTCAAATCGGGAAATAGAGAAGACCCAAGTAATTATAGACGAATATCTACATTACCCGTCTTAAGCAAAAATTTTGAGAAAATCATGTTGGAACAGTTATTGACCCATGTATGTACCTCACAACTTGCAGTACAGTAATGTTGTAATGTATGATAGACAAGTCTTTCTTTGCCAGTTAAAAATTGTTTACGGTTACAATAACCATAAAATGTAATATTTTAATAAGTATTTTCCTTTTGTGATGGAAATTGACCTTACTGATATGTTAAGGTCATTTTTCAATTTGACGACTCTGTATGAAATAAAACAGGGAGAAAAAAACAACCCGTGACGAGTTTCTTGCCAGTTCTTCTCGTTACAAGGTCTCCCGCCGTAGGGTTTGTGAACCGATGGCGTAGCTTCTTTGACGTTCATAAGTGCTTGTAACAGCCTAGACTGAATAAATTATATTTGACTTTGACTTTATTGTCTAAAACGAAAAGATTTGAATGGCTCATAGTCCTACGGATATTTATTACTAGCGGCTGCCCACGGTTTCACCCGCGTGGTTCTCGTTCTCGTGGGAATATCGGTATAACAAGTAGCCTTTGTGAGTCTCCGTTCCTTCAACTAACGATATACTATCACGAGCAACCCGTGTGCGCATAATGCGCAAAAAACACATAATAACATTAAAAAACAGTTTTTTTTTTTTGTTTTTTTTTTTTTTTTTTTTTTGAGTTTTTGCTAAATTTCTCGACTTATCCGACCACTTCAGACAAATACCTTTCTAACGGTGTATTGCACTTGATTGTGCGACTTTTAGTTTAGGAGGAGAAGCGGCTTCACTGCCGTATTATATATATAGATATAAGTCAATTGGTTGCTTAGTTACGACGTGAAGGAAGGACAAAGAAAACGCAAACACTTTCGCATTTATAATAAATACCTTTTAGTTAGGATGTCACAAGCATTCAGTAAGGTTAAAAAAGGAAAATACATTGTATGAAAAAGCGACAGAAGAAGTCAATAGGTACTAACAGAGCTGCAGTCGGGTGCAAGTAAGAATATACAAAATTACAACCTCCTTCTTTTTTAAGTCGTTTAAAAATCTAATACACATTTCAAACGTGGTATTCGGAAAAATGAATTAAACTTAAAAGATTTTCTTTATCTCCGAATTCTTGTTGCCTTTTATTCTTACACAAATCAGTATTTTTATTCTATAAAGCGAAAGCACTTTGCTGGTTTGACATTAAATAAAGGTAGCGTATTTAACTATTGAAGATAAAAATAACTTTGTGTTAAGCTCCTAAACATAACAATATCAAAGGAAACTTTAATTAAATTATTATTCCAGCAGCAATAATCTACTCTGAATAAAGTTTGTTCAGACTTCACACCACAATCACCCAGACCAAAAAGATACATAGTTATTTGTTATGCAAGGCTGGAAAGTGTGATATTGCGGCGAGTTACCTCTATCTGTTGAATCCTGAGCTTAGCGAGGATTCAAAGGTACGTGACACAAAAAATATATAAAGATCTAAAATAAAAAAGGAGCATTATAGTCAATTTAGTTAAAATAGGAATAAAATAACAATAACAATAAAAAAGTTGGAATTTTTTTAAGTGCAAGACAATTTAAAAGTAAAGTTATTTGTCACGTTCCGAAATCTAATCTAAGGTTGTGAAATCTCACCAACCCTAAATAGAAAATGCTTATAACAAATAATTTAATCTAAATTTATATTTATTCTTATTTTTTAATGTTATATAAGGAACTAAAATAACTTATGAAATAAAAAAATTAGTACGATTAAATCAAAGTAATTTGATAACAGAATAAATTGTAATTTAAAAAGTCAATAGTGACGAGTCAAAACATAATTATGTGTGTTTTTCTATAAATGTTCCAATTTTAAGACACTTTTCCATGTTAGGCCGCAAAATGCGGTTTTCCACGCAGAAATTGAATGACTTATCCGAGCGTGGGAGGTGCATAAAATATTTTTACATTGACGCGTGTCAGAGATCGAAAAACAGTACATACTTCATAATCAGTGTCACCATGAATAAGCAAATAACTTGAACCCGAAGGTTAATAATTATTTGTACAATTATCTTATCTTTTTTCAACTCCATAATTATTCATTATAATTATTATCGTCCACAGAACAAAGAAAATTCTACAAAAGTTTTTTCTATCAACTATTGCAACAACAGAGTAAAATATCCGATAATTTTCAAACTAAGGTTACAAAAATGGCTCAAAACTAACCAGAGGGCCTACTACCATCTCTCAGCGCAGTATTGTTTCAATCTCACCATGCTATTTTATACTACGACCCTCTTAAAGTAAGCTTGTTTTTCGGCTAGAAGTTTTGTGACGTCGTCAATCAATCATCAATTTCTCATTCAAACTTAATTTTTTTCCTTGGCAGGAATAACAAAATTTTACTTTGTGGAGGTCATAGTAAGAATTTGAACAGTATTGAAAACTTCTTATAACACGATGGTTTTCTAAAAGATGATGGTAAGACCCCTGTTGTATAAGTTAGTGTAAACTAACTTGCTGTAACCCTTAATCATTCAAGCTCACGAACTGGCCTGTACCAAGCCGTGTCAGGCGCGAGCCACATTTTTGTCCAAGTCTGTCATAAAAAATTGGCTTGAACAAACAAACCCCTTGGTATCAAGTGATTTATGAAGAAATAGACTTTCTATTTAGTTTTTATTAGTAAGGCAATTATTATAATGGGCTTGCTTAAAATACTTCCCATTTGGTTTGTTTTAATTTGTAAGCAAATTCTTGCAATGGCCTCGTGATTTTTTCCAATAATAAAAATAACTTGTAGGTTGAAAACTAAAGTCATGAAAAAACACAATTACGATTCCGTTCATATATTGCATATTTCATATCTTAATACTTATTTTTTTTATACACTTATAAAGCAAAAACGCGCTCGTGACAATCTTTTATTCACACAATTAAATTATATTTTATGCAATAATATTAAATGTGTGTACATTTTATTTATAGTCGCAGTGTGGCGGCAACATACCTGACGTCGCACATACAACACACGGTGCAAGAAAGTACCTACCTACCGTGACAATAGATAGAAATAGAAAATAGAAATAGAAATAGAAATCATTTATTCATAAACATAGGTACAATAATGGTCTTATATGTATACATTTAACATGTTTAAAGTCCTATCTATGTTTTACCATTTTCGGTGTACGAAATTTAAAAGAACAGATTTATATTAGCAAAATTTAACAAATTATTCATTGTTACAAATTAATAAATTATATCATTAAAATAATTCATTTTATAGTATCATGTCAATATTATCAAAATCATCATTACAAAAATCTCTTATGTCATAATAGCATTTGTCAATCAATAGTTTAGTCAATACATTTTTGAATTTAGTTTTGGTTAAGTTGGTTAAATCTTCTGGCAGCTTATTATAAAAACGTGGAGCCATGCTGACGACACTCTTATCCATCATTGCTGTTTTACAACGCAGAGTACGAATATAGGGCTTCCTAGGGCGAAGGCGAGAATCTTTTGCAAACCTTACCAACTCAAATAACTCAGGATTACATTTAACAAACATACAGCATTCAAGGATATAGAGGCTGGGAAAAGTTAATAATCTTAAAGACTTGTAATAAGGTTGGCAACTTTCTATCGTTTTCAGCCCACAATTTACTCGAATGCATTTCTTTTGAGCTCTAAATATGATTTCTCTGTACGTTGAATTACCCCAGAAAATAATGCCATATCGCAATGAAGAAACAACAAAGCCGTGATATGCCACCAGTAAAGTTTTTTGATCTACAGATCTTGATAGCATGTACAGCGCATATGAGAATTTATACAGTTTTTTACAGATTTCTATTGAATGGGACTCCCAGGACATATTACTGTCAATGAGGACACTTAAGAATTTGGCAGTATTTGTTGTATTGACAGTTACTCCTTGAATCTCTATGTCAGAATTTAGGACAGGTTTTCTTTGTGAAAAATGCATTATATTTGTCTTCTCTAAATTAATATTAAGATTGTTATTTTTTAACCAATTAATTATATTTGTCAGAGTATAAGATATGTCCATATTGTAGTCATCATTTTCGTCACTTTTAATAAAAACAGTACTATCGTCAGCAAACAGGATCATGGGATGGTCAGTGCAATTTATTATGTCATTAATATATATTAAGAATAATAACGGCCCAAGTACGCTGCCTTGAGGTACGCCATACTTAACTTTTTCACTGTTAGATGTATATGTCTTTTCCTCTTTTGTGGCGACACATATTTGTTTTAATTCAGTGTACTGATTTCTGTCCTCTAAATAGGATTTTAAGACTTAGACAGTTTCCTCGAATCCCATATTTATATAATTTGTCAAGCAGTATTTTATGGTCTACATGATCAAATTCTTTTGTCATGTCCATATAAATTGCACATGCTGAATTTGTTTCATCCATGTTTGATACAGCCTTCTTTACCAAATCATAAATTGCTGTGTTTGTAGAAGTTTTCTTTCTAAACCCGTTTTGTTCTTTTATTAGTATATCACACTTCTCTAAAAAATTATAAATGATGGCGTGGATAATTTTTTCCAAGATTTTTGACATCACGGGTGACAACGCTATGGGTCGATAATTTGTCATGATTTCTCTATCACCCTTTTTAAATAATGGATTAATAACAGATTGCTTTAGTTTGTTTGGGAACACACCCGTATCAAAGCATATATTTATTATGTGACTAAGGGGCACTGCTATTAAATGACCAACATGTTTAATTACTTTAGTACACAATCCATCATAACCCACACTCGTTGTGTTTTTTAAATTCATAATTGTTTTATAAACTTCAGTAGGTGTAACTGGTGCTAGGAATATACTGTTGAGATTACTATTTATACCAGACAGATTTATTCTATTTGTAGAGGTTTTTTCAGTATTAATATTATTGACAAAATAATTATTAAATTCACTTGCCATCTCGGTTGGCTGTGTTACGTAACGGTTCCCTATTTTTATTCTAGTTATTGGTTCTTTCGGAACACTGATTTTAGTTTTATTAATAATTTGCCAAGTGGCCCTAGATTTATTATCCGAGTTTTTAACATGCTGAATATTCTGTGCCCGTTGTGTCAAATCAATAATTTTCCTTAATCTGTATGTATAGATGACGCTGACAACAACTCACTATGAGATTAAACAACATGAATGGAAACCTTCATCGCGCTTACAAAGTTTCACCAGCCGCTTCACATATATACAAAGTCCCATACACATCAGCTGCACCTAGTCCGGAGGATGAGCTCGCTATTCGACCTTCCTGCAAGTGGCATAATCAACGACCACTTTTCCATACTTCCACTCTATAGCAGAATTTTAATTCCCCATCGAGTCGATCAGGGAGTGGCCGGATGGCAGAAAAAGTAATCCCACTCGGTGGCGCTGCTGTAGCTGTAGACCTTAACTTGTTTATTTTCGTGCATGTGAATTATTATATATTTTTATATATACATTGCATTCGCTTCCAAAATTAAAAAATTGTAGTAGCAAACACGAAAATGCAATAAAACAACGTCTTTGAGAAAATGGCAGGTGTACATCTACACTAGTGCCACCTTATAAAAACACTTAAATTATCTGTCAAAATATCCTGCCATTGCATCGACCACTATGGGGTCATATTCGCGTGCGATCCATTTGGATAGTCGTATAGGCTTACAACGTCACCCACCCACTGACGGCCGCTCACGGGATTTTGCGTGGCAAAGAGACTGCAAATTCGAAAATTGATTTTTATGTCCGTTCAACAGCACGTCCGACTTCATTTACAATACAAAAATCGCGCTCCGCTATTTGGAGCGTCATAAAGGGCGGTCAAAACAAAGAAAGAACATACTACTATCAAAAATGTTCTTATAAGATTGCGTAATATAAAACCGTTGGCTCTTACGCTGTATTCTAGAAACAAATTACAAAAAAGTTTAATCTGATCCTTTTAAAGAAATAAATAAAATTACCTACATAAGATATAGAAATTATTATAAATCATTAATGAAAAAATAATAAAACGCCAGTATTTCATACTGATTGATCATAAGAATTGTTAAATAAATCTAAGAATATTACAAATACCAAGTTTTAATGGACCAACATAAGAAATATTACTTATACTGGTAAAAACAAGAACTTTTACTGCAAGTGCTGATTTTTATATTTTTTAAATGTTGGTAGGAAATTAGGTGATCAAACTCAAACCACGACTGTTGAAAATGAGAGTTATCTGCGTAGCTTACCGAAACAATGTATTTCTTTTGTTCTGTTGGACACTAATTCTGATAAATTTAGTTACATACTATTGACGACCTGTTTGGCGCAGGAGTACTAAACCCGCCTTCTACGCCAGAGGTCCCGGGTTCGATCCCCGGACAAGACAAATATTTGTGTGCATGAACATGTATATTTGTCTTGGTCTGGGTGTTAAATATGTATATTATGTATGTATTTACAAAAATAAAGTATATAAGTATGTTTATCCGTTATCTAGTATTCATAACACAAGTACTTCATGATACTTAATGTGGGCTAGATAATTGGTGTGATTGGAAATATTTATTTATTTAATAACACTTAAATCTAGTAGTAGGCTCAAATCAAGGTCAAACTATAATGCCTGACGTGCTTTCCTGTGTATACAGATTTTCTTTCGTAAAAACACCACGTGATTGCTTTTATCATAATTTTAACAGAGTTGCAGGCTGTAACAATTTCAAAGAAAAGCTCAGCAATTATTAAAAGCCTATGCTACAATATATTTTCGCTTTTGATATGGATTTTTGATAGTTACCGAAACTGCAAAATCATTTTTTCTAACGTCGACAACCGAGCCTTTAAACTCAAACCATCCTGAATATTTAATTCTTTTAGAAAGTGAGAATAACTAAAAAAGGATTTTATAAAACTCTTTTTCTTGGAAACCTGGCGGCTGCCTGCGACTACGTTTGTGTAGACTGATCTAGTTTTTGTCGTAGTAGTGTAGTCAGGACGTTTGTTTTTCCCTTGGGAATGAAGGATTTTACCTTTATATAGGGTGACGACTCGGTTATGGTAGCTTTAATTTAATTCTTACATGCAAAGAGTTGGTCCAAAGGGGCCACACCCGGGTCGCTGGCCACAACTAGAGGTTTATTTCCTACTCGAAGTACGCTAAATGTTGACCAAGTTAGTCAATTATGCATTTCGCGGAACCAGTTCAGTCAAATTATCAATAAATACAAAAAAAATACTGAAAGGACAACATAAGATAAAAAGAGAAAAAAGTATACACACAATCCAGAAGTAATGTAAAAACACATATATATGGCACAGTAAACTAAAGTAGAAAACATAATAGTGACACTGAAATACGAGGAATATTCAAGCGTGACTAGCATTGGGCTTTTATAACCTAAAAAATGTTAGGTACCTATCCAAAAACATAAAAAGTCTTTCAAAGAAAATGTATTCACCTATCAATAAGCCCTCTTTTGTTCAAACCAAAGAATGTCGATAACTCTTTATACAAAACACAGCCATTACAACCAATTTAAGTATCGAAAGAAAATAATGGGCAGGAAGGAACGTGAAATTCGATTCCGTTCCTTAAGGGAAACATTATAGAGACATCAAAGGGAATATATGAGGGGAGAGTAACGATGTTCAGTCCTAATTCGGGTAGAATGAAGTCAACATCATATGATACAAGCTCACAAACTTCCCTAGCAACAGTAGGTAGTCTTTGATGACAATTTTCTTATGAAATATATTTGTATAGATTAGACTGCTAAAATTGTAAAGGTATATAAGTACCCATTCCAAAATAAGAGCTTTTTCAACAAAAGAACTACCACCCAACTTATTAAGCTCAACAACAAAACTTAACAAAACAGACTTTTATGTAAACTGGCTGACTCTCACCAATCGCTTAGTTCCAAACTTAAAGGTTGTTGGTGCCCAATAAGTCAATAAAAAATTCAAACACGGCAGCTAAATGCTATGCTTACCACAAAATGTTTCAGCCAGCGATCTAACCCTGCCGTAGGCGCAGTAAACAGAAACCCTTAACGTTGTCCTTGCGTCCAGATGTCTGTCCGGATAGGAAAACTGGAATTGAGCCTGTTCTTGCAAGGCTAACATGGTTCTAGATCGCATTAGTTATATTAAAGCCGAAATGTTTACTTGTCAGATTTTTTCATTGTTTGATCCGGTTGGCGTCCTGCACTCCCGAGATCCCTTTTTACCTATGGTCCCACATCTAGGGAGTGTAGGACGCCTGTCGCATCTAAAGAATTGACTTAGCGTTCATATTGCCCTTCGAATATGCCTGTGTGTATTATTGCTGCTCAATACCTGAATACCCAACCCATATTGTATTCGAAACATACAGATAACTTTATATTTTATTCAGTTGAGATTCAAAGAAAGTTGTCAACTTTCTATGTGAAAAAATGTTCACATAAAAACCATTTCTTTTTCTTATAAATAAGTCAACAGTCAGTTGGAGAAGAGTTTATCAAAATGTACGTCAAGATATAAAGTCAGACCTACATAAAGTTTACGTTCGTCGGCAGCAGATGTCTAAATCGTATTTCTATCAAACGGAAGGGCAATTTCACACTTGACGTGAATTCCAATTACCTTAATTTGATAGGACACGGTCGCAGCCCTGGGATAATACATATTGCTATACCGCTAAGCTAAATAACAGCTTGCAATTGAAACTATGGCATGAACGTCATTGGCTCTTGCTTAAAATTCATCGTTAATACAAAGAGTCTTGAAACGGTCCAATTTAAAACCTCACTTGTGGTCTAGATCTTCCTACATACATTGTAAACTATAAAGGCATTTACATTATTTTTTAACAGTTGCGGGCAATAGTTTTGAGAAACTTATTCATAATATTTATGATTTTTAAAGCTAATATGATAAATTTTAATAGGAAAATACTAGAAAAAAAGACGACTTGGCTAAAAATTCTCAGGCGGGACTTGAACCCGCAACCTTTGGTTAGTATAACAGAATTATACTTATTCATTAATTTATTTGTTCCTTAGTTAACACAGAACTGAAACTGTAAACCATTGATTCCCAAAGTCCACGAATTGACCACAAGGGGTCCACGGTTCCAAGATTTTTTTTCTGGAAAACTAAAATATTAGCTTGACAACTATTGATAATATTCTGCGAAGCTTAGCGACTGTTACGTGTAAAAACTTGCATATTCCAACTTAACATACAATTACTAGGGGACAGACAGCATCAATTTAATAATAACAAATGGTGTAATTTCAGCTTTTATTAGAAATTTTAAATTTATGAAGCAAAATATTAGTCGGCGCGAATTTTCCCACTTTAAAAACTTGTCACAAGTGGAATGCCTTGCTGAGGACAAACGTTTAGCATTTAATTGCCCTGCATGATGACTTCAAAATCAGATAAGATATTCTGACGTTGGAAATACCACCATGGATCGTAAATCCATTTGATGAAACGGAAGTGGAGAATGTGAAATTGCAAGAGACCGACCAATTAATAAATTAATTATGCAATCAATTCTTACTTTTCTTTTTCGAAAACTAGGTACGTGTTCGGATATTGGAAATTTCTAATGCGTGATGGGAACTCAACTGCAACCCAAATTTCCATAGTTAGCCCAATTTTCAAATGTTTTATCGAGTTTTGGGAATATGGTAGAAATGTAGCTGCATCAGGTCCATCGGAACCAACAAAATTTCAAAAGTGGTCAATGAGAAAAAAAAAAGTTTGGGAACTTCTGCTGTAAACCTATCAAAGGTATTAATTACTTTAATTGTATTAATACTTGACAACGCAACAGCTCTGTATAAAATTACAATTTATCCAGTTGGCGCTTAAATTGCAACTGCAATTACAGTGACACGTCTTCTATGCATTTTACATGAGAGTTCGCAGCGAGCCAGAAAAATCAGATAGGGGTAATGTAACACATGCTCCTAGATGATGCTGCAAGTTTCTTAAGAAGGCGCACTCTGAATACTAGCGCTGCCATTAAAAAAAACATAAGTGCTTAAGCACTGATTTAAATAAAGACGAATAGAGATAAGTTACAATTTAGTAATTTTCGCACTACCGTAGTTTCGTTCAGCGGGCCTACCATCATCCATTAAAAACATCAAATCATAAGAACGTTTTGTTTGCGTTTTGTTTTTATTGTTACATTCCGACATACTTCATACTTTAGAGGCGTTAATAAAATTGAGCGAAAATGTCACAAAACTTCCGTCAAATAACAAGCTTACTTTATGAAGTTCGTAGTACGAAATAGCATGGTAAGATTAAAACAATACTGCGTTAAGAGATGGCTGCTTTGATGCTTTTCTTCATATTCTACTGATATTTCACTGTACAATTTTTTGACAATTTTAAAAGTAGAAGATATTATTATTATATTAATTAATGTTTGCTAATTTAACATGTCACTTCTAACATTTAAAGTGGCATGGACTTAAATAATTCAAATTATAAAATGTCAGAATAATAATATCTGTTAACGAAATTTCAATTTTAATTAAATAGAAGTTAAATAATGTCTATAAAAAGTTGATTTTTTTTAATTTAAGAAATCATTAATAGTATAGTACCTACATTTTGTCCATTAGAAATTTATGCTTGACGATATTGTATGTATGTATTCATTGTATTCATCTTTTTTTGAACTTTGTAATTTTTTCAAAGGTGGCGCTAGTGTGCAGGGCGCGCCCTCTTAAGAATAGCGATTCATCACGTAAGTCGGAGCTGTTACGTAAATGCTGAAACGATTGGTTGCAGGTTACAGCTGAATGATGACAATTGAAACACAGCTGTTCACAATGAGTACCGGCTGTGCCAATATCGAGCGAGATGATGCCTAATTCAATACACTGCAACCACACTGCAACACTGCGGTTTCTATGTGGAGCTGCAGTACCTAAGCATTGAAGCCAAGGATATTATGAAATTGCTTGTTTCTTAGGTTACCGTATGTTCTTTAGCATGTTTATTAAAAGGCGTTGGTGAAATAACTATTTTTTTTTTTACTTATTTAGCTCTGTTATTTTAAATGTATATTACAAACTATCGTTTTTTTTTTCACTCTTTGTTAATTGGTTTTCAAGAAACGAGCTTAAATCCTTTTTTTTTCCAATATGAACTTGTACACAGTTTAAAAACCGAGGTCAAATATAATAAAAAAACCAAATAAACTTTACATGTTCAGCGTACTTTCGAGAGAATTCAAAAAACATTTCTGAATAAAAACATTTTATAAAAAAAATTCAAACCGACTTCAAAAAGTAAAAAATAAAACTTTTGGAGTCGGTGCCAGCCAGGGCATTCTACATTGCACTTCTATTAACTATATATTTTTTTGGCCTTAGCTAGCTAGCACCGACTCCAAAAGTTTTATTTTTTACTTTTTGAAGTCGGTTTGAATTTTTTTTATAAAATGTTTTTATTTCAGATTTTTTTGTTACATCATGTGCCGTTACTTACACTAAAAATCAGCCCATACACAACAATGTCATCTAGGTAAACGACTACTTGCCAAAAGGTGATCGATATTTTTCAAGATTATGAAAAAACTACTAGCCAGATCTTCGTAAAAATTATATGGGACCAAATTGACAGTGTACCCGATCGAACAAAAAAACAATTATTAAAATCGGATCACCAACACCGGAGTAATCGGTATACATACATCAGACAAAAAAAAAATACGCGTTGAATTGAGTTCCTTTTTTGTTGAAGTCGGTAAAAATACGAGTTTAAGAGTAAAAGTTAATGTATTTTCAAGAGGATGGAAAGCGCATCAAACACATATTAATAAGATATTTGAAAATCACTTTGCATATATTAGGGTTTACACAGCACTTGGTAATATCAATAAAAAATTACGAGCATCGATTTAGACGCGAGCCGTGCCCATAATCGTTGTTTGAATGTCTAAAAATCCGATGAAGTTCTTCTGCTAAGCTATTTCCTCGCTCTTTACATTTTATAATAGTGCTAAAGTTAGAAGGATGCTTCTTAAAAGTTTGCACAAGAGACAGGGATAACGCGGAGCCACGTTGTTCCTGGCAGGATTCCAGGTTGCATGTTAGGAAAGTCGACTTAAAAATTATTTTATTGCCCTCTGACTATGGGAGAAATGTGTACGCCGTTTAGTTTAGTCCCGATGAGTGATATGTTTGTAGACAGGTCAGTTAAATACAGTTTCTATAATTATTTAGAACATGCATTTACATTATTAAACTAGATGCTGATGAATGTTTTACCTTCCATAATGCTACACGTACTAATACTATAGTTACTGTGAAAGGTTGACCCACTTCAAACTTTTGTCACTGGAGCAGCGTTTCGCAATCAATTGGCAATATGCTTCTTACATAAGTTGCTTAATGGTAAAGTCGATTACCTTTCCCTCCTATCACAAATTAATATTAAGGTACCCAGAGTCTCAGCCAGATTATCTATTTCATACCATTTACTACTAATTTTAATAAAAGGAATTATGGCAGCCATTCTCCTGTCTGTTCGATGATGATAAGTTATAAAAAGTTATGGGTAAACTGTGAAATTTATATTTATTGTGACAACCTTGGTGTATTAAAAAGAAACATCTTCCTACATGAATAATGAAAAGTGAAATTTATATTTGTTATTGTAATTCTATAAATGTTTGAATTTGCGATTTTAATTAATTTATTGATTTTAATTTGAACTCATTGATTTGATTGATTGTTTTTAAAATATGATGTTATTATTATGTTCTGTGATTTTTTTGTTTTAATATTGATGTTGCCTCTTTGTAATTTAATTTGTTTTCCTTTTTGTACTTCGAATATTGTGCATACCTGTAATTTAAATGCATATAAAGATTATTGTTTGTCGTTCTTTAATTTGTGAATACCATGTAAGTGTTTTGTTGGTAGGCCTTATTTAAATAAATAAATACACTGTAGTATTTTGTTAGTACTTATTTAACGTGAAAAGTTAATAGCAGAGTATTTTTTTCGAAATCTGATTTTTTTTCCTTCATGTAAAAGATCATTAAAATAATTTCTAGAGCCCTTGGTCTTGACTTTTAACCACGGTTCTCAATGACAACATTGACTTTATATCAGTGACAAACTTAAATAAACTTATTTAAATTATAATAAAGCCAGCTTATTTCGCGAAAAATCCATTATTTTTCTAAGAATTGTAAGGTAGGCAAAAAAAGCTCCTGATATTGTCACCAAATTTTTTATATTCGATAGTAAGTAATTCAATGCTCAAAATCATATTTAATCTCTTTAAATACAGATGACCTTTTCCATGTGTCTGTGAAAAGCCTTAACTTTTAATGAACGTTTCTATTTCAAAATTTAACGGCAAGGCAAGTAAAAATTGTGTCTGTCTGATGTCCAAGATATTTTAGGAAACGGCTGGACAGATTTTGACTCGAATTTACATGGCAAATTGCTGTTATAAATAGTACTTGATATTTTATCTAGTCTACTTTACAACAAATTTATACCGTAGTGTTATTCTGAAAAGTTCATTTGCTTAATCACTTGTGAAGCCGCTGTGAAATTACTTTAAATGATTGATTTTGTCGCTAGCGCCACCGGGTGAATAATGTAACTTTTGTCAATAGGATTTGGTGTCGTGCATATGTCGCAGCCAACTGGTTAAATCAGCCGATCAATTGAAGTTCTAGCCCGTCTATAAAACGCCGGCATTCTATAAAATGGCTAAAGCACAACTAGCCAAGCCTTTGAATGAAACTTTTAACCACTTGGTCCACGTCATATTTAGCCGTCTCATTAAATGAGATGTAATTTTATAATCAAACTATTCGTGAAAACCTCTAGCTGGCAGTGTAATATCAGGCATATTTATTATATTAATATTGATAATAATAAATCAGTTTATGTTAGATGAAAACGAAAAAAAGCACTTAAAATTTTCAGCTGGCAAAAAAAAACTAAATTTAAATCACCTGGCTGATTTTAAGTCAGCCATCTTCAAAGGGCTAATCTAAAATAAGCAAACTAGTTGATCGGTAAGTGATGCTGGTTCAATCAACCATCGGCCTAGCTATTCAATTGAGTACCGGTGTTTAATTAACGGGCTAGGCCTCCTATTGAACCGCTGATTTAACCAGTCGGCTACGACACATACATTATCTCACTCACGAATTTATCAGTCAAAATTGCATTTGGGTTTTGAAACCTACTTCACTTTACTTTCGGTTTTCTGTGCCTGTTATCGTGGCTAGCAAAGTAATTTGTTAGGTGACTTTCGAAGTGATTTGCCATTTCAGAATAGCATAGCTGTTGATACCCTACTTGAGTAAGCATACTCGTATGTGGCTCAATAGATCGCAGAGTGCTTAAACACATTGAATTTGCATCGCAAGATAACATTGGAATACCACTGCAGCGAACCAGTATTGGTCGAGTGTGGACACATAGGTATTATCAGGTAATTTGTATTTTGTAGCACTTTCAGTACTGCATTTCTAGGTATTGAAGTTTTACAGTTCTAAAAACAGTTTAGTATGTCAGTATTATGTATTCCCTTTATTGTCTAATAAATAAACATGATTCGCTAAATGTAAGCTCGAGAACAACTGGAGCAATAATTTATGTTTTTTTTCGAATATTCCTGAATTTTTAAACATTTTAATAAAGAGAACAATTGGAAAAAAACCCTGGGAACGAGAATCTCGCGAGTTTAAATGCGGACGGCCACTACTATACATCCCATAATTTTTTTTATGTACTTAGTTCTGTCATTCTGTAGGGCTAGCACGAATAACTATCGAAATAGTATCGAGGAAGTAAAGTAAAAAAATATATGCCATATTGAGCAGAGTTCCTGCCGGACGTAAACGGAGCTATATTTTCCTATACATTTTTGACATTACTTGCTCGATACTTACTCGATACTATTTCGATAGTTATTCGTGCTAACCCTACGGAACTCCGAAAAAGCAAAAGATTCTAATCATAGTCATGTTATTCAGAAATAACGTTCCGCGCGTTGCGTCGACTTTGGCGTAAAACGCGTAGTGTGAAGTTTTTAATAAACCCTAAAACACTTGCTTTTTTGACCTTGTCAAATGTTCTATTATATTTATCAACAATGCAGACCAAACCTATTGTTTTGTTTGTCATTGTCCCAGTATCAATAACATGGCTACGGTAAATCTGTCATATAAAATAGCTCTGCATACGGCCGAAATTTGCAACTAATTGGGAGTTGAAGTCAAAATACGTTTTTACGTCAGCACATTTACATGGGATTACATTTAACAGTTGGGCGGACGGCACAAGAGCAATTATCGACGTCAGTAAAACCAAATGACCTCTGATTTAATTCGTCCGCAGCCAGTTTAACGAGCTCTAGTTTAATAAAAATACTAGCTGCTTGTGCAACAACAGCTATTTGATTGCGCGTTTTATTATGAGCGTCATAAAGTTTATAGTCGCACAAAATGCCTTGATGTACGCGTATTTAGAATTGATGAAAATGTTTTGGTACTTTATTGAGAACATTAATTGAATATCAAGTTACTTGTAGAACTTTCATGCCATCTCAATTGTTTCCAATCTCACTTACACCACCTTCTATTGTTTTTCTACAAAAAAATATATTAAGTATTAAATTTAATTCGCTCTACGATTACTAGATTACATATATATTGTCCTTCAAAACACAGCTTTAATACTTAGTAGTAACCAAAGGATAAAACGATAACTACAAACACAAACCCAAAAACAACCCCAACACATTTCGACCCTCCCGCTCCCAATCAACAATGTTTATCTTTATAAAATTCCCACACATGTGTTTATACGAAACTTCTTGTTTTCCTTTTCGATAACTCGCCTTTCGTACATCTCGAAACAACATTTGCTGGTAACTTGTGACTGCGTCGGGTATTGCCAAGCGAGTCACGTACAGCGCAGTAGCATGGCGGAGCGAAGATTGAATTATCCCACCAGACCGTGCGCTAAACATCTTCCTTCCTGTTATGTTTGACGACAAGATTCTTAATGAAACGTGATATTGTTTGGACTTCTTATTAGATTAAAGATAGACAAATGTTGCATTAAATTTACGCCTGAGCTTCTCAATTTTGTGGGCAACAATAAAGGAAAACAAGAGTTAGTGTCAAATCAATCATGATAGACGAGTAGCGGTTCAATAATGAGGAATGGATGAAGGAATTGATGGCATTTGTTTGTTTATGAAATAAAAAATTTTTAGCTATTATCGTATCTTGATTCTTGAGCATGTTGACAGAATTCGCTATAATTCTCTTACCCACATTTGCTGGCAACTCGTGACTGCGTCGGGATCGTCAAGCGAGTTACGTACAGCGCAGTAGCATGGCAGAGCGAAGATTGAATTATCCCACCAGACCGTGCGCTAAACATCTATGTTTGACGACAAAATTCTTAATGAAAAAAAGAAAGAAGAAAGAAAAATGTTTATTTGACATCCACACGACGATACACAGATACAGATAAAAAATAAATAAAAATAAAATACACATATAAAGCGCACACTGCGCTGCACATCGTCGCATGTTGCCAAACTGTGCCAAGCTCAGTATAAGCAGCAGGCTGGGCCTGCTGCACTGATATTCTGCTTGACACAGCAGTGACAACCATAACGACAGATAAAAGTATTAAAATAAAATAAACAAAACAAAACTAAAAAAATAAAATTCACTTACACAAAAACCAATTAAAAACACGCAACCAACACAACATATCTATGGACTAAAACACAACTCTAATTAAACTAGTTTGTGACACAAACTGTCACTGTCAGAGTGACAGTTTGTGTCACAAACAAAGTAAAAAATCTTTCCACAAACTTTTGTTGAAGTTTCTGGTGAGCGAAAATTATTACATGAGAAAACAGAATCTAAAATAAAATAAAAAAAGGACAATGATTACAAAAATTATGAACAAGTTACGGAACACACCAATAAAAGCTGCAGCAAAATGTAAAAATTACCTACTTAACTCTAATTATACTATTTTGGTGTGAAAATAAATAACAAAGCCGCCTCATAGAACAACCCGTCAGTACACCTAACGCTATATAAAATCGGTTCATAACTCCAATAAATACGCTTTTAATCTAATTGTAAACGTGTTTCGAGTTTTCAGTGCGCGAATTGGGGGCGGCAAATTATTCCAACACTTCGAGGCTGAGTATTTAAAAGACCCACGAAATGCTGCAGTCCTGTGTGCGGGTAAAACGATCATATATGTGGATGCGTTAGTGCGGTAAGAATGTATATCCCTTGCCCATTTGATCTTATTATATAAGTACTCGGGTGATTTTGATTGCACAATATCAAATAGCAGAGAGGCAAAGTGAAGACTTCTTCGGAGGCTCATCTTAAGCAAATTTGAATTATTGAGAAAGGGAGTGACATGAGTTCTAGGTGGAATAGAAAAGCAGAAACGTGCACAAGCATTCTGAACACGCTGGAGCTGTCGCTTAGTTCTAGTAAGCAAGGGCCAAACACGGTATCTGCATAATTTAATTTTGAAAGGACTATGGACTCACATAACCTTATTCTTAGTTCTTCTGATAGGAAGGGGCGATACCTGTAAAGGATATTTAGGCGATAAAAGCAGTTTTGGACAACTTCGTGAATATACTTTTCAAAGCGCATATTTGACTCGAAAATAACTCCCAAGTTCCTGGCTTCCAAGACTATTTCGACAGGTTGGCCAGCAATCATGATCTGCGGTTGTTGCTCTAACGCAGAGGAGACCTGTTTCTTTGAACCAAGGATCATAAATCTTGTCTTGTTTGGATTCAACATCAGACTATTACGACTGGACCATACCAATAGACGTTGAAGATCGTCATTGACTCTCCCCACTGCGATTGATGTGTCTTTAGGATCAAAACTGAGGTACAACTGGACGTCATCTGCATATAGATGGTTTTTTTTTTTTTTTTTTTATGGACGACGGGAGTCTCTTAGCCTTCATCATACCATTAAGTATTGATAAGGCTGAAGATGGAAGCGAGCCTCTCCCGGAATCCTCAATCACTGAGGAATCGGCTATCTTATCTCTAACTGCCGGAACACAACAATGCGGAAAAACATTGTTGTTATGGCGTCAGACTTAGATAAGATGGTGGTAGCTAGCCAGGCGGACTTACATCAAGTCCTACCACCAACCAAACCGAGTACAATATGTACCCCCGCTGGGAATCGAACCCGGGACCCCTGGACCTGATACCCGGTGGTTGTACCACTAGACCACAGAGGCGGTTGATGGTAGTGACAATTTTATATATTTTCAGTGATGTCGGCAGTGTAGAGAATAAAGAGAATTGGACCCAATATGGACCCCTGCGGAACTCCTCTAGTCAAGACTTTGCATTGAGAGAAAGTGGCTGTACCATTATCATTTTTCAGCTCCACAATTTGTGTGCGGTTTGACAAATAATTATGAAACCAGCGAATTGTTGCAACATAGAAGCCGTAATATGCAAGTTTTGACAGGAGTAGTGGAATGTCCAAACAATCAAAAGCACTCGAGTAATCGAGGAGAACAAGCAGTGTACCCATAGCTATGTCTTGTGCAGAGAGAATATCGTCCACCACATGAAGCAATGCTGTAGATGTGCTATTTCTAATTTGTTTCTAAGTATTTAATCATTTGCATGCTTACTGCCTTCTCAACAATTTTAGAGAGACATGGAAGAATGCTTATTGGCCTAAGATCACTGACACTGCAAGGGTTAGATTTCTTAGGGATAGGTTTAATAAGTGCTGTCTTCCAGAAATCTGAGAAAAGTGAAACAGTGAGAGATTTATTTACTATGGCTGCTATAGCACTAAGAGACTGTGGGAGGGTCATAACTATCATATGTTATGATATACCATCAATTCCAAAAGCATCAGAGTGCAAGTCCCGAATAATTTCTGCAACAGTTTTTTCTGAAACAGGGGAAAGGGAAAAAGTTGATGCGCCATGCCTATGGTGCTCGTAAAAAGTCAAGTCTGATATAGTAGTTGAAGAAGTACATGGTATATCAAGAAAAAGATTATTAATAGCGTCTGGATTTAGACCGTGCATAGGTAAGTCTTTATTATTCTTTATTTTTATGTGTTTCTTTAAATTTTGACAGGGAGATTTCGGGTTTTTTATGTTATTATTGATGTGCTGTTCGAAATAACACTTTTTCTCATGATATAAGGCTGAGGAGACAACAGATTTAATTTCTTTGTAATGCGTTCTGTATGATTCACATTTGTTTTTCTTGGATCTAGCATGTGCCATTCCTTAATATGCATCATTTCCTTGACAGTGTCAGTGATCCTTGGGTATGATCACTCCTCAATGATTACCGTTTTAAGTGGAGCATGAAGCTCAAAAAGTTGTAAAATTATAGAATTGAAAGCGGCAGCCATGGAGTCAAGATCAGGTAACTCTTCTATATACGCCCAGTTAATCTGATCCAGATCTCTTTCAAAAAGTTCTGAAATTATATCCTTGTATGGCATATATGTAACATAGTGAGGACTTGGTTTCTCCTTCTTAATGCACACCTCTGTCGAGCCAGCAGCATGCTTCCCCAACTCAGGAATATGTAAGACATTGATATTTCTCACAACAGCATCAGTGTATAACAAATCAATTAAGGTTTCACTATGGTCAGTAAAATACGTTGGAGAGTTAATCTTTTGTTCAATATTTATTGTTTCCAAGAAATTTATTAGTAATTTAGTTTTACTGTCATTTATTTTTAACATATCCACATTAAAATCTCCCAGCAGGACAATATAGTCGTAGTGACCATGTGCACAGACGGACTGGGACAGAGCATCAATAAAGATGTTTACATCCATCCAAGGTGGCCTATAGGCAGTACCAATTACAACTCGAAGGGAGTTTAACTTAAGACTCAACCACATCTGCTCAACAGTAGGAGAATCAGGAACTGAAACAGGTACGCACAAAAATTCCCTTTCTGATGTAGAAACTCACCCCTACCATGGCGAACCCCCGGCGGTCGAGGAATGTGCTTTAAACGGTAACCGGGCACTGAGGGGGCTCTACCCTCCTCACCAACCCTCATCCAGGTCTCATTAATAGCCATTATGTCCACTGATAAGCGATTCATCATTTGGATAAATTCGTCATGCTTTGTGCCCAGAAAACCTTCATTGAACAAACCAACCCTTAAAAATTTACTATTCATTACTAACAAAAGTATTTAAAATTATTAATTTAAGCAATACATTAAGTTGATTAAAATTCGAACAAAATAGCTTAGAATGTCGGCTCGATGTGAAGAGTCTGGGTTTAATTGTAAAAAGGAAAGTACTACAACCACAGTAAGAACGGAACGAGAGTACCATTGATTATTTTATACAGATACATGACCAGAAAATTAAACCTACATAATTTGTATGATTTTCTCTTAAAAGTATTTGTGGCACAAATATAATAAAAAACAAACGGAAACGTGATATTGTTTGGACCCCGCCTTATTAGATTAAAGATAACACAGATAATTACTTATGTGGGCAGCAGCCTCTATCATTTTCATTTTGCCTGGGATGGATGGGCATCCAAAGCTCGTCTGAACTGACTGCTAACCTTTACTAGTTGGAGAGGCATTAAAAATGAGAAATCTCTATTACTGTCAAAATGTTTTAGTCTCAACGATCTGCGACAATCCTATAATGTCGAAGATTGTTTTCATTCAATTTTGTTACAGATTTGCACAAGAAAATGTCGAACTTGCGAGAATTGCCGCCAGGCCTTCATTATAGTGGTACAGGGAGATTGACCTAAAACGTGGATCAAAGCGTATTGATGAGTGTTAATTAATGCATTGATAAAAAAAGCAGACCAACAGCTTGACGTGCCTTTCGATGCACGGAGGAACGAACTAATCTATTTTTGGCCACCCACCCTGTGACCGACCATTGAGAAATCGCAGGCCGTGAGCATTAACCACTGCACCACCTATAGAATTAATTTCTAGCTTTTCAGTACCTAATCAGACTTAATGTTTGAATACTAATGATGATAAGAATCCACATTCTTCATTATGAGTAATACCTCACCCGTAATAATTTAAGCTTAAGATATTTGACACCTATGCGATCATAAATTAGACTAATACATTTTCTGAACTAATAACTTCTGATAGTGAATAATGATGGCTTCGGTTGTTAGTGATACACAAATTAATCATTGGACACCAATTTTGAATAGACTCTGTATGTATTTGCCTATTTTTACTGATAAAATTTATTATTTAAAAGATTTAATGGATAAATAAAGAAAGTACAAGTGTATAGGTAGTATTATTCTTCCCGACGGAACATAGCTTACACGCATGGAAGATGGAAAGATTCCATAAATATTTCGAGATTGTTCTTCTGTTACAGGTACTATGTCCAAGTGCACTCGTTTCCCGGTATTCCCGAGGGAGAATGCGAATCACGTCCTGCTAGGGCATTCCTATGTCTCAGCAGATCTCGCAAATTATCCACCGGAGAGAATGCACTATATTCAGGCACCTGAGGATTGCTCGTATGATAAATGTAGGTCCGGAACATTCCAGTACTTCATATATATTGGACTGTAGATTTTAGGAGTTGCTTTAGTGTAATGGGAAAATAAACATGGTGTTAACGAGGTAGTCAGAATATGGTATCGTGTATTGTACAAAACTGCCATTCTAATTTTATTTTGAACTTTTATTTGTTGTCCACTAAGCTTAAACTGGTTTGGGAACCTAACAACGCCTATTTTTACAGTACCATGGCCTTAAAATACATTTGATTTGATTATGCTCTATCAATATCTAACTAATTGAATATTTAAAGCAGCGAACAGAAAACAGAAACAAATGTTCACTTTTTATCGATAGGAGGTACGTTATGTAAAGTAAGAAACTAAACAAATAATAAGTAGTTGTTTAGTTTCTTTCTTTACATAACGTTCCTACCTACTTATTACATCAAATTTTCTAATTAACACACCATGAAAATAATGTTCACTTGAAAAGCAAGTCATCCAAACAATTTAATACTCGTTAAGTGATAACGAGCTACTTTAGACAAAGTGGTCGTTATCGTTCTAAGCAATAATTATAATCAAAGGTCATTTTAAACCCAGAAAATGATTTCAACATGTCTTACAAGAACAAAGGGTGGAACTTGGCATCATAACAGTAACCCTTTTGCGTTTAAGACTCAACAGCCGTAAAAGTATCGAACATCGTAAAATTGATCCCGTAATAAAATTACTGAGCGTAAAGGGCGAAAATGAAATATCGCTACGCTATTAAGGGGAAAAAATGCGAAATTTAATAGCTCGTGCGGAATTGACGTTTTTATGTTTCCAGTTTCTACGGACGTATCTTGGTCTTATTTCCTTTAAAGAATCATTCCATCTACTAGAACTTTTCTTCTGCAACCAAATAAAGCATGACCCTGATTTAATTTTCATTTCATATCGTTAAAAGTTCCGTCTGGTGCAAAAAGTAAAAACGAAGTTAAGTTACAATATTTTCACTTACATCAAGACTGATTTAAAAGAAAATATTTTCATATGGTAATTGTTTCCGTGGGAACGATGACACTTTTTACCCGACTGCAAAGGAAGGGTTATGTTTTTCGCGCGTAACTTGTATGTTTGTATGTTTATATGTAATATTCTTTTCACCTCACACGCTCTGAAAAGGAGGTTTAGTCAATCGGTTTAGGCGTAGAAAAGGCGCTTTTTGCGGCCTAGCGCGGCAAAGTACTTTTTTAATTTAATACCAAAAATATGTCATAATGCGTTCCGAATCGGACTATTGACTTTTCTGATATATTTTATTCTTATTTTAAATAGCTTTAAATTATTTATAATACTCCGTTTTGGTTTTATCATATTATTTTAGTTCATTGAATCATAAAAACAATAACAATAAGATTAATCTATTTGTTATAAGAACTTTATATTAGGCTGGGTGAGATTTCACAACCTATTCTGATTTCTGACTGTGACATAAATATTTATTTTTAAATTGTCTTTGTCTTGTACCTCATGTCAGTGTTAACATTTACGGAATCGTTTTTATTCTTATTAATAAGTAACTAAAAATTATGTTGAATTAACTATAATACCCATTTTTTATTATTTTAGTTTTTTATATCATTAAAACAACGAGAATAAGGTATATTATAGATTAAACTTTATGTTTAAAGAATTTTTTACCGGAAGTTGACCGCGGAAACAACCATAAAATGTTCCTCGCTGTTGTGAGGTGAAAATTGTGTGTTGCGCTCGGCAGAAAGTTTTTAGCGTCTTGTACCTTTGAAATCCTCGTTTCGCTCAGGATTCAATCTTTGAACCACTCGCTACGCTCGTGGTTCAATCCTAGACACGGCTGAACCGATTTTTATAATTAAGATATCGTTGGATTTGTCTTGACAACCAAAGTGTTCTTACGTAAGTGATGTTAAAAAACCAACATATCAGCTGTGAAGTGCTATTGTTTGAAGTGAAAAAATAATATATTTTTAGAATACTTTATTATGGGTATCAAATTAAAGGGCTGATCTTATGGATTTCAAAAAGGTATAACATGACTGATAAATAACTTCTTCTTAGCGTGTCGATGGCAGATACTAAAGTATTGAGGCCCAGAATTCAGCCACTTTGACAGCCTTGTCGGATGCTGTCATGAGATCCTCCTGCGTGCAGGTGCACGCGGGGCATGATGTTAGGTGGTCCATCGTTTGGACTGCATCGCAAAGGCATTCCGCGGAAAAAGCCGAAAAGCCCCACCTGACCATGTTTTCTTTGCTGCGGTCGGTCTGAGTCCGAAGCCTGTTCAAAGACTTCCAGATCGGCCATGGTAGATCATGGCCAGGGGGGAGGCTTTCAGTAATGGGGACGTAGGAGTAGGTAAGGTCACTTTTTTTTAAGCGATAGGTTGCACCTCGCATGTTTGGGTTCGATTGACAACGGTTCGACGCACCTTACGAAGCTGCGTCGGCTTTTCAGCCTCGGGCGCGCCGCAATGTGACCGTACAAAGGGTGTCGTGAATCGCTGTCCATCTTAGCTCTTTCAGAGGAGCTAGCTACAGCCCTGCGGACATCTGGAGGCGCCATACCAGCTAGTGGGTACAGCAAACTTACCGGGGTCGGCCGTAATGATCCCGCAGGTCTCATTTAGCGTTGTATCCACCAGCCTAGCATGGGCAGAGCGACTCCGCACGGGACACGCGTATTCGCGTTAACGCGTAAGTTGTTGCGAGTGTGCACAAACAGATATAAATAAAAGATACGTTAAATAAAACACCCGCCTGCATCAAAAGACAAGCCAACTGAAAAGATGGAAACAAGATCATCAAGATGAAGGCGGGCTTTTTAGTTTTTTAAATTTACATATTTTCAGTATTAGGTAAGTGAGTAAAGAATTTTTCTTTTCACTTCACATAATAATACCTCAAAGCCGCGCTATATTGGTCTTTTTTTAACATCACTTACCTAAAAACACTTGGGCTGTCAAAACAAATCTAACGATATCTTAATAATAGAGGTCTGTTCGACCGTTTGAAAGATAAGGTAATAAATAATATTACATATAAACCTACATACAAGTATCTTCTATTTATGTTTGTTGTAAGTACGCGAAAAAAGTATATTAGATTAGTAGAACTAATAGTAGCCATAGTAGGCTAGACGAAATTTTAATATTATATTAATTATGTGTTTACGCTGAAATACTGAAAGATAATTTTAGTGTCTCATATTCTCGAAACAACTAGACAAAGATAGTGGAACGCGCAAACCACACGAATGTTCCAATAAC
Organism: Chrysoteuchia culmella; assembly: GCA_910589605.1. NCBI lineage: Eukaryota > Metazoa > Arthropoda > Insecta > Lepidoptera > Crambidae > Chrysoteuchia > Chrysoteuchia culmella. Next base: position 8,695,706 of record OU342654.1, on the reverse strand, counting down.
AGGAACACACTGATACTCGTACAAGTTTCAGTTTACGTTAGTTCTGAGAAGACATGTAGTGTAAGGAACAGGGATACTGGAGAAATTATATTTTCTACATTGTTAGACTTTTTCTCAGTAAAATTTTAATCTGTAAATAGCATATTGATATTGATTATTTATATAAAAAAAAGAACTAGTATAATTTCCTGTTTAATATTTATCACCTAAGAAGAGTATTGTAAAGTGCAAAATTAAAAAGTCATAAAATACCAATCATTCGACAAAATGAAATAATACTTATCTCGATATTGAAAACTATTGATAATACATACATCGATGATTGTTACAAAAACCCGGCGGGCCTACCATCATCTATGTCATTTTGTTTGCGTGTTGTTATTATTCAAGTTGTCAAATTTTGACTCACTTCACACTATGGAAGCGATGCTGAGCGACGACGTCACAAAGCTTCCGTCAAAAAACAAACTTACTTCAGGAGATTCGTAGTACAAAATAGCATGGTAAGATTGAAACAATACAGCACTAAGAGTTGGCGGTAGGCCCCCGTTTGTTATGGCGGCGACTTAAGGTGGTACGACTTCCATACAAACAAACATTGCACAATTATTGGTTCATCATGCCTTAATAATTAATAAATACATGCGCAACTAACTCGTTTCAGTTATATGTTTGCGGGAAATAATAAAAAAATTGTACTTTCATACATAAATCACGAATAAACTAATATCTTGTAATTTCAATAATTCTACGTATGTGTGTGTGACTCATGGCATTTATATACCTCATGTATGAAAGTACATTTTTTTAATAATTTCGCGCAAACAAATAACTGAAACGAGTTAGTTGCACATGTATATATGAATTATTAATGTATGATGAACCATGAAACCAATGTGCAATGTTTGTTTGTATGGAAGTCGTACCACCTTAAGCTAAATAATCAGCTGTACCTAATTCATTTTAATGACGATAATAATATAATATGCAGTTATCTCAATAATAAAATACAGCAGTACAAGACTTAAGCTTTTGTCCAAGTGAATAAATAACCCAAAGACATATTTATCCATATTTAAGCAAGCTCAGTGTGCGCCTTACCTAAACGCAAGATTCGGGCACATATAAACCCGGGTGTAATGTGACAGAGTTCGCGACGGACCAGCTGTTGCGGATAATGCCTCGTCTCTTTATACCGCCGACTTTATCTCCGGACCTTCTGCCCCGAACCTGACCCTGATTTATATATGAAAAGTCCAAATTTATTGAGCACCCTATTCTAGTGGTTAATAGCTGAGGATATTCTAGGGTTAGCCGCTCAACTAAAATAATGAGCGCGGGACAAAACAACTAACTGTGAATGCGTGGTTTTTGCTAGTTCAAATTAGTTGAGAATATGGCCAAGCAAATTTCGTTCTTATTCGAAGCAGGACAAAGCGTTTTCTACTTCACCTATCATGATATTATCGTAGTGACAAATTTTGCCGGGATTAGGTAAATGGATGAATTCATAAAAGATAAAGTCCAGTAATTTTGCAAACTGAATAGAATATGATGTGACTTTATGACAGCAATTTTCGAGTTTATATGATTTCATAAACCAGCTAAGTTATTCGCAATTTAAGGTAAATGAAAACATGTTTTTCCACTGGTAATGAAACGTGTTTACAGGAGAGGCTTCGTAATAAACAAGACCCTTGTTAGAAATTTCCAACATTTCAAAAATCATTGGAAAGTGTGAAGGTGCGAGGGAAATTTCAATTTACGCCGTGGTTGACTCGTGATCCTACTTGGAAGAAATGAAATATTATACGGCCTTGCCCTGACCCATGTCAAATCAGCATTCGCAGGTATGCCACGAATTATTTACGGCCAACTCACGGCTATGAAATTTTTTATCGCAACGATAAATCTTTATTAGCCAAGTTAGAATTTTTTCCTGTGGCGGATATTTTTTAGGATTTCCTTTCGTTGCGGCGGAATTACTGAGCGTAGTTTAAGCAGTCTACTTAGTCTGGGTTGCTTCAATTATGATAAGATCTTCTGTGACTTTTATTTCTGGTATAGAATTAAAATTTTGCATAGCAGTACCGTAGACGAGTGCTATAGTCGTAATTATGTTATATCTGGCAGTACATTAACAAAGCCGGGATTATCCTCTGTAAGTCACAATGTGCATATTCAGCTGCGAAAGGGATGAATTTGAAGCGAAACTAAGCGGAAGACAACGGACCATTTCGCGCTAGCATTGTGCTTCAGCATAACTTAAGATACATCTGCATGATGTTTGTGGGACATGGAGTATATTGGCCAAATTGCCGCATTCTCGGGCCATGCATATTTCATGAGCATGTTTACATATGGTCTGATTAATAGGTATGCAATCTTAAATAGTCCAGACGTAAAGTTGAAAATTGAACAAACGATACTTTGCTTTTGACCATACTGATCTCTTCATCGTGACTCTGGGGGATAAGCTACAAATGCATGTTTATATAGGATGGTCGCCATTGCTTAAATTATGAACGAATTCAGAACCAGGCCTGAATCACTATGAACAGTAGTTTGAAAGCGGGATTCTCTCTCTAGTTAAGCTTTGTTTTGAATAGAAATCTAGAGATCAGAGTTTGCAATTTAAATTAGGTTAAATATTTTGTTAACGAATCAAGGCCTTCGCTTGGGTTTTATTATTTTTCATAATATTATTTACTACTGTTTTACTTTCAAATTATGATGTAATCAGCAAGTACTGACAAGTGCCAACCTACTGAAATGTAAATAACATGGAAATGTTAACAACATAACATGGCATAAAAAACTAAGAAGATAATTAATTAATATTATAAAAATCGTAGAAAATCTGATTTGGACGATAAAAAGTTTTCTTTTTTGTGAAAATGTGGCGTTAGATAACAAACTTTGAGAGTTATAATGAAATGTTGGCAATATAGTTGTAAAGTAATAAAGTTATTTAAAAGCATCATACTAAAGAAAATATTATTTTCAAATTTTTATAATATTAATTTGTTATCTTCCTAATTCTTTATGCCTCATAAAAGGGTTAAAGTATCGTAACTCCCATCATTATGCTCGCTAAATACCTATGTTTGCTCATGCAGTAGATGCTTTATAAGTATCGTATCATGAGCCTGCAGTGAAGGGATATTGATCGATGTCTCCATTGTTTTGCTTTTACTTTCTTGCGGTATGCGGCATTGCACAGTCTGATGCATCATTTGCCATCGATAAAATAAAAATGTTTGTTGCTCAGCCAAGTATGATGGTCGCTATATTGCCAATTTTTTTATTTTTTTATTTTATTAACGACGAGGAGGCTCTTAGCCTTCATCATACCTGTTATATGTCATCATAGCCAGGCGGACTCACAACAGGTCCTACCACCAACCAAACCGAATAGAAATTGTACCCCCGCTGGGAATCGAACCCGGGACCCCTGGATCTGATACCGGTGGTTGTTACCACTAGACCACAGAGGCAGTTTTTTTTTTTTAATGTTATTATTAATTTATAAAATGTCATACTGTACACTGGAACACGATGTTGCAGTGATTTCAGGCTGTTTGTACTCGAGTTGGATAAATTTCGTTTTAGTTATGAGATGAGTAATGAAAGTTTATTATCTCGAGATTTTCTACGCTTTAGAAAGTGAGTAAGGCCGTTTAGACCCAGTTGTATTTGTAGTCGTTTACTCCTACCGCATTAGCCTCGTGTGGTGTTAGTTGTGGTTTGTTCTGTGGTTATGACACATCCCTTATTATCAATGTAGGCCTTTACCCCATTAAAAATGGCTGATGATGTATAAGTTATGTATTTACATTAAAATTATTGATTACGGCGGAGTGTATTATAATCATTACCATTAATGCAGATACAATAACCAGGGGGCTAATTGTCTAATTTTAAAATCTATCGCGATCCCTTTCAATCCGTCATTTGAAAGATATTTACATACTTCAGGCCGTCACTATTTGACATTTAATTGTGATCATGATGCGTTTTGAAAGGTATTGAATGAACGAAATTGAAGTGTCTAAACAAAGTGACAAACGAAAATATCTTTCAAATGTATGGAGTAGGTGTCAAATGAAGTGTCATTTAAAACATCATTCGTTCCGAAAGGAATTGCGACTATAAGTTACACAATTCCATAAATCACTATCAAAATCACAATACCTTTGAAGGGGATTGCGATAGATTTTGAAGTTAGACAATTATGGGGCTGTTTTTTGAAAATTAATTTAATGAATGATCCTTGGTACCTAGTTTAGATTTTATATTTAATCGAGACACAAAAACAAACGTTGTTTCAGTAAAAACAAACGTTGTTGCAGTAAAAACAACATTGATGAGCAATTCCTTAAAAAAATAGAACCGCACGAGTGTAACCCATTAAAACCCAACAATTAAACAAAGCCCATCACAACATAATTACGCCTTTTGACAACTCCGTAACAACCTTGAAATGAATGTTCAGGTTCCAAAAAGCCAGTTTTTCATTCCGGCGCCATAAATAACGCGACATTCATCTTAGTGACAGTTGAATAACACCCCTGGAACCCCATTAGCCTTTAAACGAAACAATGGTGCTGTGAAGAGCTGTCCTGATGTCTGTGTTCATTAGGAAAGGTCCCTTCAAAGGGAAATTAGCTTTATGGCGATGACCTAAAGCATGACACCAAAATGCCATTAAGCTGTAACGAAGCCACAGGCTTTTTAGAAATTTATGCGTGAAGTAAATATAAATTTACTTACTATGAAAAATTTTGTTCGTAAATATCCACGGTTAATGAACCAGCCTGTGACTTCATTATAACTTTTAACACGTCTGTTTCGGTTTTGGACGTTGTATCTAGCTAGAAAATGTTAGAAATGTATGACGAAAGATTCCGCTCGGAGCCCGCACATGTGACGATGCAGGTGTTCGGAGTAACCGCTTATCATTAGTCCGGTCGTACGCTTGATTGCCACGTAAGTGGCACAATAAAAGCTAGGCTGTATGAGACCAATTTTACTTAACGATTCCATTTTGTAGGTTGAGTACACGTGGGATGGAGTGCGTGGCCTATATGTTTGTATGGGGCGTGTACTCCAGGTGAGTCCAACATTTCAAATCGCCCCTGCACCTGGGGGCGAGGGATGCGTAAAAGCATTTCTCATAGTATAAAAAAAAAAAAAGGTTGAGTACACGAAGGGTAAGTATACCGATTATTGCGATCACATTTTGTTTTAAAAGGAATGTGAACTACAGTCGGCGGAAAGAGTAAGGGGGAAACAGCAACTTTACGATCGCATTTTGTTCTATATAATCGACGTACAACGTTATCGGGGATTAAATTACGAAGCACGTTGATGACAGCAATGATTTTTACGTTTGCAAACAATTCAGTTCTCATGAAGCTTATCACGCACGCGGTTTTTGCAGTCTCCTTGTTTAATGGCGCGGAAACCGTGATAAATTACGCCTTAATGCCTTTTTTCTCTCACGCGGCCTATCGCTGCGAGCCTGTTTTATTGTTGGTTGATGCATAGGTGTTTAGTGACTCGAAAAGTTTCTCTTGAAACCATTGATAAATTAAGACACGAAAGAATGATAGTATTAAGAGGTAATAAACAAAAATATGGGTAGTGAAGTATGATGGATAATATAATCTATTGTCTAATTCAGTCGAGTAGAAACACGTAACCCTTGAAGTTGTCCAGGAGTATGTCTACCTCGGGCAAACAGTGCAGTTGGGTAGAGACAACTTCGAGCAGGAAATCACCAGAAGGGTGCAGCTAGGTTGGGCAGCATTTGGGAAGCTGCGTCATATCTTCTCGTCACCACTACCACAATGCCTGAAGAGCGGGGTCTTTAATCAATGCGTCCTACCAGTCATGACCTACGGAGCCGAAACGTGGAACATGACGGTGAAACTGGCCCACAAATTACACGTCGCTCAGCGAGCTATGGAAAGGTCGATGCTGGGGATCTCGTTAAGGGATAAAATCCGAAATGAGGTCATCCGGCAGAAGACCAAAGTGACGGACATTGTCCGTCAATGTAGCAAACTGAAGTGGCAATGGGCTGGTCACATCAGTCGTAGAACCGACGAGCGTTGGAGCAGACGGGTTCTCGAATGGAGACCACGTCTCAGTAAACGTAGTGTAGGACGCCCCCCTGCTAGATGGACTGACGACCTGAGAAAGGTTGCGGGTAGTGGCTGGATGAAAAAGGCGGGAGTGAGAGGCTTACGTCCAGCAGTGGACTGCAATAGGCTGAATGATGAAACTTAAGTCTAATGAAAGCTTGGACAAAGAAACACGTAAATGCGTAATGTTCTACAATAATAGCAATGTTCAATATGAATGTTCTATCGCGGAAGTTTTCAGTCGATCACTTTTAGGTGATATTCGCGTGCGCTCCATTTGGGCAACCGTATATGCTTACAACGTCACCCGTTGATAGCCGTTCATGGAATTTTGCGTGGCAAGAGGATTATAGACAACTTCTCCGATTGTACATTCTAAGTAGGTACAACATACATAATAATACGAGCTGGCATAATAATAATTAATCAATTATCTTATGCCATGTTAAGGCGCAATTCCACCAGTGTGCATCACTGTGCCGCACAAACTTCTGCAGAAATTATGTTCTTTTCGGAGATTCTCTTTAGCAAATATTTACAAAATTTGTTCGCACACACGTAATAGTGCAACACTGTTCTCTTACAAATTACCCAAAACTTTTACAGTGGACATAGAGCCAAGTAGTTGACGCACTATTTGAGTTTGTGCACGAAACAAGTGCTGCATATTTGTGCGTCACACGCTTTTGGTGGAATCAACCTTTAGTGCTTAGCTAAGGTCTCGGTAGAGCAGCGTTTCGCACGCTCGCCCTTTCGCATGCTTTTGCGCACAGACCTATATCGAGATAAATGGTAAAAGTGTACCTACCTTGCGTGTAAAAGGTTTGATCCACGGTCAAAGTTTTCCGACCTAAGTCAGTCCGCTTGAGACCATTGCCATGAAAACACGCGTCACTCAGTAACGAAAATGGTTAATTGTGCAGTGCTTTCTTGCAAGAGCTCGTCAATAACATTTCTACATCACTAAAGCTCGCTGGTGACGTCATCGTACGTACGAAAAATTCGACACGCTAAGTTCTCTTACAGTTTGAAGCGCTCTTTTAGTCTAACTCGATATATGTCTGTGCTTTCGCGGTGGTTAAGCAACTTTCGGAATGGTTTGCGTAGATTTTAACAAAAACTGCCGACTTCTATATTCACATTCAAAGGCTTTTGTTTTATGTTACAAAAATACTCCAAATTGTAACGAAAAAGGGTATGGTAAAGTCCACTAATCGTACCTAACGTACAAAGCTCTGCACATTTTTCAGCGCCCTTATTATGCTTATATTTTTATACCTATGTAAAAGGATTTGTGAAAAGGAAAAAGTGGGACACGTTAACAGGGACGCGGCGCTCTTATTCGATTAACTATTATTCAATCGATTGAACATAATCGGAATGAAAGCAACTTTTTTTATTCACCCTACGTTTATTCCCATACTTTGGTTTTAACATCCTAGAACCCTCGGTACACCTACTACATTCATCATCAAAAAAAATTACAAGAAATCTAAAATCAAAAGACTAAAAGCGTCTAAAATTAAACATAATAGTTTGGCGCAGGGGTACTAAGCCCACCTTCTGCGCCAGAGGTCCCGGATTCGGTCCCCGGACAAGACTAATATTTGTGTGAAATATGAACATGTCTATTTGTCTTGGCCTGGGTGTTTAATATGTATATTATGTATGTATTTACAAAAAAAATATTTAAGTATGTATATCCGTTATCAAGTATTCATATATAACATAAGCTCTTCAAAAAAACTTAACTGGGCTAGATAATTGGTGTGTTTGTATGCCATTATTTATTTATCTATACTAATATTATGAAGAGAAAAGATTTGATTGTTTGTATGTTTGCATTGAATAGGCTCCGAAACTACTGATCGGATTTGGATGAAATATGGTACACAGACAAAAGATAGCCTGGTTATGAAACCCGATATTCCTACAGGAACGGAAACCACGCGGGTGAAACCGCGTTTTAATTCAGTAGAATTATTTGAAACTGTGCCAATGTCACTTTGTAAAAATAATCCTGCTATAAACTGTTTTTCGTGATGGTTAACGCAGATCCAGTTCCATTTCAGTAAGTATTGATTCCAATCATGCACACAAATTTAATTTATCATTATAGGCAGCATTTTAATTCAGCATTATTTTAACAAAGTGACATTGACAACTTGACAACCTCTCATATCATTATAGTGAATTTAAAATCCGACTATAGTCAACTTCATATAGGTACTTACGTACGTTGTTGAAGGCTCAGTCCACTGTACTGACCTTTCGAATCATCGCATCGAACATGTAGGTAAAGGTAGTGACTGACATGAATATTCGCTGGATGAGAGCACGCTACAAGTCGGATAAGTATTCGCACAGACCTATATAGAGATGAGACCTATAGCGTGTCGAATTTTTCGTACCTATGATGATCTCACAAGCGAGATTTAGTGATGCAGAAATGTTATTGACGAGCTCTTGCAAGAAAGCACTGCACAGTTAACCATTTTCATTTCTGAGTGACGCGTGTTTTCATGGCAATGGTCTCAAGCGGACTGGCTTAGTGGCTTTGACAGTGGATCAAACTTTTTACAGGCAAGGTAGGTAAACTTTCACCGTCTATCTCGATATAGATTTGTGGGTATTCGGTATGTTAGTACAGCGAACCAAGCAACGCGATCACAACCAATCAACGAATAAATACTCGATGCGAATATACAAATCTAGCAAATACTCATGTCAGTCACCACCTTTATTGTACGATGGAAGCCACTTTAGTCGGCTATAATGACAACTGTAGTTTATACGCACAAAATAATAGCTTATTAAAGTATAGTTATACCTATAGGAAATATTTTAGATTTTAAAATGCCTATTGAAACTAAAACATTAATTTATCAGTCTCATCATCAGTGCATTAAGGCGCATTTGGCACTCGTCATCTTAACCGCACGGCCAGGCCCTTTCAACCTCCATAGAATATTCAAAGGTTGGCCCGTGAATATATGGCTCAATTGGCGCCGCGATCCATGCGGGATTTCCACTTTCATATTCAGCCGATGAAAAATATCCCGCTATAAAAACCTGGACCATATGAGTTTTTAGAGTCCATGCATTTGAATATTGATGTTTATGGAAAGTGCCAGTCGTGCCTCTAGCAAAATGAAATGGGTCTTGCCATTGCATTAAATTAAAACGCTACATAAATTTTACGTTATAGTCCCACAAAGATGCGAAACGGCGAAACTGCGTGTTTTTATTCAATTAGATACTAATTCTAGTGTTAAAATGAAACGTGAAATTTTTGCCTTTTTATTAGCCAACATTTTGGGCTGGTTTATAAAAAAATGCGATATACTAGATAAACTAATCTCCAAATTCACTTATACGGGACTAAAAAAATCATAACATTAAATATGTTTAAATAATAAATCCTCCGACCGACGACGCTGGCTCTTATTGAGCGTTTTAAAGGTTACTGTTTAGTTAGAATTAGGTACATTAGAATAGTACCCAACTGCAATTAAAAAAACCAAATATAAATATAAAAACCCATAGCCAACTAGCAACGAAAATAGAAGACAATTCTCTATTGTTTTTATTTATCATCGTGACTGTTTTTGCAGGGCTATTCAAACGAACAGTTAGAACGCACCAATGCCACAGGATAAAATAATAGTCACATACACAGAATAACAAAAAATAAAACGAAGGTACACTGTTGATTTTGCAAACAGAGGAACAATTTCAAAGCTCGATGTAAAAATATTGCTCGATATCAAATAAGAACAATTGACGTCAGGTATGTACGTGGGCTATTCCAGAAATAGTTATTGAAATGAAAAATTGTTAGAATATAAAAAAGTTTATTTACAGCTTTTCAAAATATCTCCCTCCAATGCATTCGGGTGAACCATCTTTAAAAACATTTAAAAAACGTGTCCTGCGGGAGGTCGAAAAATAACCGGCGAAATTCTTCGACGGCCTCATCTGCAGTGCAAAATTGTCGCCCACGAAGCATTTTTTTTTACCGTGGGAAATAAAAAAAAACCGCATGAGCTACATCTGGGCTGTACGGAGGATTGGGTAACATTTGTAGCCCCGAATGGTGGCTAGCAGCTGTGTGTGCAGGCGCGTTATCTTGGTGAAAAAGAATGCCCCAGACGCCGCCCCTTGGGCGCTCGCTATCCAACTCGCCGAAAGCTTGAGGCAGACAAATTTCACTATACCATTGACTAGTAACTGTTCTACGGTTTCTGGCGGAATTACTGCTACTGATCCACTGCGTCGAAAAAAAACCGCTATCATTTTTTTATTAATGCTCCGACCGCGAACAACTTTTGTGGGCAAATCGTCCTCTTCAAACACCCATTGTGTGGATTGCTGCTTTGTGAGAGGATCGTAGCTATATAATGATTATAATTCGTCAGTTGTAAGAATGTAGGATACGTTATGCGAAGTTCCACCTTCGAACTTTTCTAACATAAATTTGCACCAATCAACACGACGGCATTTTTGCTCATCGGTGAGAGAATGAGGTATCCATCGCGAAGCAAGCTTTGGCATGGTGGAAACTGCCTGTGATCCAATATTTAGTTTAGCCTGTACGAGTTTGTTTCATGAGTGTTTTCATGAGTTACTCCAGTTGGTATTCCGCCGGGTCTGGGGTCATCATTTAAGTTGTCTCGACTACGTTAAAATTCAAGAAACCAATAAGTAATTGTTGCCAACGCAGGAGCAGACCCCCAAAAACAGCTTGTAATTTTTTTTGAGATTGCTTGAAGGTAAACATTTATAATCATAGAAAATCATGAGACGTCCATTGTTACAAACAAAATCTTTAAACATAAATAATTAAAAAAACTACACATAGGTGATTAACACAAAGGAGGTTTGTGTTGAAATAAGCCGTCAATTCAAAATAGTTTCATGAAAGAAGAGGTTGTATTTATTCTGTGGCTATCAATTTTCGGAACAACCTAGGTATATCCTTCAAATGATTCTCCGTATTTGAAAGATATATCTACACCAAAACAACAGAAGATCTTCGCCCTATTTAAGCATGTGCTCTGAATACTAGTAAACTTGGTGTAGTAGCCTAGATAATGTACTCATAATATAATTCATAACACAAAATACACATAACTATAATTTATAACTCAAAAAACTTACTGACCTACTCAGAACTCAAGAATCTCTACGTCTACTCATTAAAAAAGGACGTTATCATTTCTAGTCTCTTTTAATTTCTGATTGGCATAATTTTAGCTCACACACAAAATCATCTGGCTATTTAGCAACTTATAAACTTTATTTCTGCAGACGTATCGAATGTATGTATCGTAAATATCGTTTTGCAGGCACATACCAAGCCAGCACGAAAGGAAGTGGCGAGCTGTTGTACGCAGAAAAAAAGACAAACGATTTCAAATCCAATGACAAACTAGAAATGGTTCAATGTAAGTTGGAGAATACTGTTTCGTAAAACTTGATATATTGACCGAACAACATTGTGTCCAGGTCTTTTTCAACTAATATTTTCACAATGTCGCAGTACATTAATGACTAAATAATTAATGACGAACAGCGTCTAGCGCGTGTGTGTGAGTGATGTGGAGATTGGGAACGTCCACATGATAATCCGAGCCGGCGCATGTAGGAACGATCTTTTGAGTGAGTGGCGCACAATAGCCCAAGACCGCGTGAAATGGAAGAATGGTGGAGAGGCCTTTACCCAGCCAGTGGAACGATTTGGGCTAAATATAAAAATTATAAATAGGTAATAACAACATCGATCGACCAAATCCGATACAATGACTATTGTTGGAGTATCAAATCATTAATTGCTGGGTTGAGTAATTGCGACCGGTCTCAGATTACTCTCTCCCAAGATTAAATTGTTGACGCGCGGTGGGTAATTTATTTCAATTAATTCAGCGAAGTGAAGCTCTGACAGATTCACTGAATCATTTTTCTCCTTGGCAATGTGAAGACGTTGACAAATGAGCAAATTATTCGGTCACTTCACTATATGTAGCTCGGAAAATGCTAAAGGAAAAGGCGTTCCTCTATTCAGTTGATTTCTCTTCTTTGGATCCTCGTTACATATCTAGCGCCTATTATAAGGCCTTTGAAGCTTTTGTCTTCCAACACTTTGTGTCTAGCTAGTCAATGAAATAATACCATAAAATCAATTAGAAATCATGTCCATATAAATAACTGTGATCTTAATTAGTAGGACTGAAAGTTTAATTTGAAGTAAGGTATATTGTTTTTATCAACAAGTTGAAATCCTTGCTAATATGCGAAAGTGGGTTTGTTTGTTTGGCCTTCCTTCACGCCCATCAATATATCACAAGTTGTTTTTGACAGACTTATAACTATGAGATGTATAATCTGATAGTTGGCTATGTTAGTCGCAGATTGACCGACAACGAAATTAATGACCTTTAGTTGAGGACCTGTACTGACTGAAAAAGTACGTAATGATTGGAAGTTATGACAAGGATGAGAAGGATGTGCTCATAGCCTAAAATAACAGCCGTTGGGCAAAACCGAGATCATTATTGAGAAAAACAAAACACTACTTACTCCTGCTAATTTGTAAAAGCCAGAATTATATTTCAATTTTAGTGAACTCCAAATGAAGTAAAAAGGTAGCAAAAGACAAATCCGCATTAAGCACTTTGGCTGAAACAATGCCCTTGAGCAAGAATAAGAAATAAATGCGATGCGACCTTACCTGAGTTGCCTCTTCATTTTACTCGTGATACTTAGGTTCTGCGTTACTTTTTTTCTTTCAAAAAGAAATCCTTTCATATCCTTTTTGCCATGTTCTTTTAGTGTACTTTATTTGTTTTGTGTTGTGCCAGATGTCACCTCTGTATTCAGCAGAATACCAGTGCAGCAGGTAATTTGCTTGCTGCTATAAGGTGAGCACAGTTTTGTAATCATTTGACGGTGCGCTTCAACTACCTGTAATTACTGTAATATTATAAACTTTCACATTTTATTATATTAGTAGGTTAAGTAGGACAATCACCAAAACTCGAAACCGACACAGATATTAGTTTTTTCGTTTGGTCCTTACCATTAGCCATTTAAATGTTTAACTAATGGGGCACAGGCCTTCATGATTCATGGCCCACCTCGCGAGACAAATGCAGAGTGGCAGGTGTTTACGACTGCGAATGCAGACGGGAGTCCCGGGTTGTCAAATGCCTGAGAGCCGCTGTCGCCAAATTTGGGCTCCCGGTCCGGGACCAACTGCAGAGGCAGGCCGAACGCGTTTTTACCACTACACCATCGAGTTTCAAAACTACCTACTCTTTAAAATTAGTAAAGTTTTTTTTTGGTACTCATATTTATAGACCAGTTAAGCCTTATTTATCAAATAATAGCCCAGTTTACAATGAGGAATTTTCCAAGGTAAAATTTTTAAAAATCTCATAGATGGCGCTGTCCATCTCCTTTGACCTTTGCTAAGACAAAAACAATAAAAAGTAAAAATATGCATGTCATGCACACTGCACATTTGTGCATAACATGCTTATTTTTTACTTTTTTAAATATACAAAAGGATCAACCAACGCACCGAAATATTAACGAATTCAGCGAAATGACCATGCCATAGAGAAATGACATTGAACATGACATTACTAGTCTACATAGAATTTATATATGGTGCCAGTGTTGCCAGATGGCCAGATCGGTATGTCGCAGAAAAACGATCCTCAGGTAGCCCAAAATCGCGCAGAAACAATGATCACAAACTTCCCTTATTTTAGGTGCTGACCAAATAGCTTTTTAAAGTTGATGTTTATTGATAATAATAATTTAATTGAATAGTTTTATGACCGGTGAACACTAGTCTTTATTAAATTAAAATTTAGCAGTCAGAAAATTATATAACTTATAATCAATATTTTGAGTGCGAGCTTATAGTAAACGATGCTAAATAGGGATTTACTTTACTCGAGCGTCATAGTGACCTATTGGGTTGCAAAGCCTAGATGATACGAAGAAACAAAATCTATTTAATGTATTACCATATTCATCGGTGGGGGGGAGCGGCTTTAGATTTTCAAATATGTAAAAAAATACTGTTGCATGGACATACTCGAGCGCGTCAGATATTGATAGCATCAATGTCCTACGTATTTTTAATAATATACGTATGTTAATCTGATCCTTTGCATGATGCGTGTGGACGTACGTAAGGGTTGAAAATGAAAAAAAAAATCGAGCGCGTCAGTATTTCTAAGGGGATGTTAAGTGAACCTAAAAAGCTCTCATTCAATAATCTGACGATTTCGATGTGCTGTGCTGTCTCATAATCTGACGATTATCTAGAGGGTTTCGCCTTATCTGAAAAAAATAATAATAATAAATCATTGAACTTAATTAATTGAAAAGCTCAGGAAATAGCGTACAAATAAAAGAGTGTATTTTTTTTTATGAAGAATACTTGTATTTATAAGAAAATAATAAAAAAAACATTAAAATATTTAAGTTTTTTTTATGAATAACGTGTATATTTAATTATTTGAGAAGGTATACCTGATTCTGGAGTATCCTCAAGAATATCCGGTTTTACGACTACATCTTCATACGCTTTGAGCAAATATTAAACAAGAAAATATACTAGAAAAAAGCAACTAATCTCATGTCGCCCTGGCGGGATTCGAACCTGCATCTTGGGAATCCGGCCCAATGCACTAAGCAATAATGCTACAGAGACCGATGAGGACACGTCGAATTTTTCTAGTATATTCACCTTTCTACGGTGATGGCCACCATATTTTTCATTATCCTTGAATTATTTCCTTCAAAATTAAAAATAAATTAGCCACGCTCGATAATGTCGAGATGACGTTTTTCTTACAACTTTGTAGCCCACCCATTTCTTGACACTGACACTCTCAAATAGTCAAATTAGTGGAATATACACTTTTTAGCATGTAATTAACTCACTCTACCTTAATCTGACGCGCTCGAGAATTTCTGATGATCATTTTTTTCTTACTAATCTAATCCTATATCCTCGACGGGCGGCCTCATATATGGGGCTCATATTTGGTGGAGGTACTTAACCGGGTACAAGTTTTCCCCCTGTATATTAATCTGCCGCGCTTTAGTAAATCCCGAAATCCCCGCTTGGGCTCCCTATATTACTAATACAGAAACGCAACAACTTTCAATTAACTGTCTTTTATAATTTTGTTGTTACCAGTGAAGTCAAGTAGCCCAAACATCGCGAAAAAAATTGTCCAACTAGCGCAAATTGCGACCATCGCAAAAAACGTAAAACTGGTCTCAATTTCGGTCGCTAGGTAGCCCAAAATACGACATATCGCCCAATCTGGCAACCCTGATCACAACAAACAAGAAGCAATGTTGTAGCTTTTCTCTTTTTTTCTGTCAGAACAGAACAAAGGGCTATGCACATGCAGCCCGTAAGTAAATAATTTAGTTAAAGTTACAGGAGATGGACAGCGCCATCTATGAGATTTTAAAAGAACGTACCTTGGAAAATTCCTCATTACCGACCATTCGGTTTATTTCAACATACATTCGTTCCACAACTCCAAAATTAGCCTGATAAAATCAGATGGCGACAAAATCTTTTTAATTATTCAGAATACAGTCCCTTGACCCACATTCGGGATGAAGTCTATAAACAAATCAGGCGGCCTGAGATATCGCACAGCGGCTGGCTGATATTTCAGCGTGAAAAATCACTGTCCATTTATTCTAAGCACCACAGATAAAATTGACCGTTCTCAACGATTCTGCGGACTGTCAGCTTCGGGGTTGAGATTTTTCATGGAAAAATTTTATGCTATAAAAAAGAGTGGCTTGATATATTGGCAGTATACTGAAAAGTTGTCAGACTAACCAACCTTACTTTATTATTGCTATACTCAAAGCGGAGTTTTCTTGAAAACTGTAATTTAATGGTTATTGAAGACAGTGAAACACCAATATTCAGCAATTGGCATTTTTCTAAAGGATAGTTGAT
The DNA here is from genome assembly GCA_910589605.1 of Chrysoteuchia culmella. NCBI lineage: Eukaryota > Metazoa > Arthropoda > Insecta > Lepidoptera > Crambidae > Chrysoteuchia > Chrysoteuchia culmella. Next base: position 8,679,548 of record OU342654.1, on the reverse strand, counting down.
CGTTATTTACCTCTGCAGGAAAAAGTGTGATTATGATGTAGGTATGTAATTATTTGTAAAACAGCATCCGGATTTTTGAATATTTTTTTTAAATAATACTATCAGCACCCTGGATTTAAAAAATATATATTCCCACTTGATTTTGAAGTTCACGTGCAACAAAGGACATGTCCCCATATGGGCCACGACTATATACAACACTCCCAAAGGTGGAGAAATATTTACTGATTCTGAGAAATACAATTAATTTTAAATAATGCACGGTTATGTGGTTATTAATAAAAACAAATCAATATTTTTTTGCTCGAAATAAGGCGTCAAATATAACAACTCCACGTAGAAAAAAAACTGTCAGTGTCACTGTCATTGAGTTCTACTCTGTGTTCGACTTTGTAATTCTATTGACTGACAGTGAGAATGACAAAATGTCATCTTCCTCCATGATGTATTTTTAATGAGTTTTTGCATTATATTTATTGTTCCTGCCAGAAGACAAAGCTAATTTGAAGAAATTGAATGATTGGAAACTGTTTATCGTGTCTTTATCTATAATTTGGTATACTGTATACAGACGTGGCCCAGACTTCATACATTTTTGGACATCACCATTCAAATGAATAAATCGGTTCTATGTTATTGTCGACTCTACAATTTTAGTTTAAACTAGCGGATCCTCGCGGTTTTACCCGCGTGGTGCCCGTTCCCGTGGGAATATCGGGATAAATTATAGCCTATGTCACTCGGGAGAAATGTAGTTTTATAATGGTCTAAGAATTTTCTAAATCGGTCCAGTGGTTCCTGAGATTAGCGCGTTCAACAAACAAACTCTTCAGCTTTATAATATTACTAGCCGTGCCCCGCGGTTTCACCCGCGTTTTTTTTGTTTCCGTGGAAATACCGAGATAAAATATTGCCTATATTATAGCCTCCTTCAATAAATGGACTATTGAATATTTAAACAGTTTTCATATCAGATCAGTATTTCCCGAGATTACCGCGTTCATAACAAACAACCAAACTTTTCAGCTTTATAATATTAAGTTAAATTGTATAAGTCGCAGGCAATAGCCGTCTATCTGTTCGACATTCAGCCAGACACATAAGAATTACGATAGAAATGTATTTATTATACTCTTCAAAGATCTTATACTTACAATCATTAACAAATATATTTCAAAAAAGATTATTACAGGATTTTATGTTGATAAAATAAAAAACTATGGCCCATAACTCATTAATAGGTACCAACTCTTAGCATCTTACACACGTGATAACTTTTAAACGAAATATCCGATTGAGATGAAACAAATAGTATTTTACTTCTACATAAATACTCTTGATAACATAATGCTTAATTTCGATAAAGATTTATATTACGATACATATTTAACGAAGTTTTTTTTTCTTCAGACGATTTAATAATTATTTTGAACACAAAATCGGTTATTGTGATTAAACCATGATAGCTAGATATATGTTCTCGCGGACTTTTTTTGTAGGTCTTAATGGGAACTACAAACCCGTAGTTCATCATTTTGTTCTATTGTCAATAGTTTTTGCAGCGCACGCAAAAATAGGTTTTCGATTTTACACCTTGTGTTACAAAATAGCAATTTTATTACTGATCCCTAATTTTGAAAAAAAAATAATTGCCTATAGCCTTCCTCGATAAATGGACTACCCAACACTGAAATAATAATTCAAATCGGTTCCAGAGATTAGCGCGTTCAAACAAACAAACAAACAAACTCTGCAGCTTTATAATATTATATATATTAGTATAGATATATAAGTATAGATATTGCCAACATATAACTAAAATTACTACGTCGTAAACATATTATGCAAGTCGTATAACTACGGTAATTAGTTTCAATATTGTAATATATTAGTTAACATAAGATATTGCCGATTATACCTTCTCTAAGGGCCAATAAACCCCTGCTGGCACTGTCCTGGCCGTTCAAAATGGGCCATATTTTGAACCATAATTCCTGAAGATTAAGCTAATAATGGAAGCAGAGAATTTGAATATCCTTTAATTAATATAGATATGAAGTTACGGTGCTTAGTTCTTTTAGGTAAGTAACCTGGTAGCATATTGGCAATCATTATTCTTAAGAAAGTCGGGATTAACGATTTTTAGTTGCTCCGAGTTTGATACGCAGATTATTGACAAGCTTAATTTACAAACAGCTTTTTTGTTTTCACCAGTTTGTGTAAACAGATTTTTGTTTTTTATGGTCGTGAACGTCTTGTTTGCATCGAGGTAATAAGATCTAACTTCACATACTCGTAGGTAATATCCACTTCATATAATTCTAATGACACTTCTAATACAGTGATTCGAACCAGCAGTGATAGAATGCAACATAAATAATCCAAAACGCAAATCCTATTAGTCACTGGAATGAGCCTTTCTGTATACAGTGCATTCGTTGTATCCAGTGAAGTGGCCAAAACTATCCCTATTTAGATTTTACCAGTTGGGATTTCGATAACTGGTTAGAAATACCAATTGGTACAGGAAAATTTTGTACCTTGTAGGGTACAAATATTATAAATGTAAAAGTCTGGATGTTAGATGTCATTTGGATAATTAGATGTTTGGATTTTATTCAATCGCGTTTAAATGGATTTGAGTGAAATTTTTCATACATATAGGTTAAACTCTGGATTGAAACATTGGATACCTTATGATCAAGATTATCTAAAAGACAGTAATGCATGGAAGTGATAAGTAACATAATGACTGAAGTTACTTAACAATCAAATCAAATAATACCTACTTTGGTTGTATTCAGTTATGGTATATTATTTGTAAATATAAAAAAAAACAAATCTTTATTTACCTTAGAACTAAAACTATAACAATATTTATCTGGAGTCCCCTTTTAAACATAAAAATGTCTATAGTAAGGGACTCCGCTCCTTCTTATATAAAACAGGACTAAGGTGTATTATTTGTAAATATAAAAAAAAAATACAAAAATCTTTATTTACCTTAGAACTAAAACTATAACAATATTTATCTGGAGTCCTCTTTTAAACATAAAAATGTCTGTAGTAAGGGACTCCGCTCCTCCTTATATAAAACAGGACTAAGGTGTGCACATGATCAATAAAAAATACAACAGTACAAATGAAAGGCAAAGAAAAAGCAAAACAATTATATACAAAGGTATTATAACGATGACATTTATGTAAAATAGTATATGTATATTAATAATGTATGTGTATGTGTGTGTGCCTGTGTGTGTGTACATAACTTACATTTGATAACGCTGGTAAGTTTTATCGCGCCCGTTTTTTCTTGTCAGCTAAAAGAGTCTCAAATGGGTGGTAGGGCAAAACTGACGATTCAAAGATGCGAGTTATATGCTTAATTGAATAAAGAAAATTTGAAATTTGAACGAGTTCCCAAGTGAATCGTCTGGCGGCCACTAGTAGGTCAATAATGATACCTACAATAGTAAGTAGTACTTTTTACCGACGTCAACAAATAAGGAGGGAGGTACTCAATTCAACGCGTATTTTTTTTTTTTTTTTGTCTGATGTATGTATACCCATTACTCCGGTGTTGGTGATCCGATTTTAATAGTTGTTTTTTTGTTCGATCGCGTACACTGTCAATTTGGTCCCATATAAGTCTCATTGAGATCCGATGATAATCTTCGGAGATATGGGGCCTAATGTCATGGAAGACATGAAACAATTATATCATCCAGGTAATTGTTAGATTCTTGTTCGAGCTAAAGTTTCACGCAATAAATATAATTCTTTTTTTATCTGAAAGAAAATGGTTTATGTGTGGTCCCATATAATTTTTACGAAGATCTGGCTATTAGTTTTTTCATAATCTTGAAAAATACGAGTATCTATCACCTTTTGGCAAGTAGTCGTTTACCTAGATGACATTGTTGTGTATGGGCTGATTTTTAGTGTAGGTAACGGCACATGATGTAACTAAAAAATCTGAAATAAAAACATTTTATAAAAAAAAATCAAACCTACTTCAAAAAGTAAAAAATAAAACTTTTGGAGTCGGTGCCAGCCAGGGCATTCTACATTGCACTTCTTGTTGGCAACGAGAGTGTCATGTACCGGCCGCGAATCAAGAAACAACGACGAGCCGTGTCCTGTACCGGGCCCCCCGGAATGTGTTTACATAGAACTTTTGATACCGCTCCGTACATTTTGTTTATATTAACGTAATTACGTTCCGTGTGTTGGTTCTGATATTATTTCGTTGAATTTAGCTAAGTTGTAACTTGAGTTCTTTCTGTGGGAATTGACGGGGAGTTGGATGAGAACCGTCTTGTAGCGTACACGCTCCGGTGCCCAATTCAATATGTTATTGTTACCTATGAGTATATTAGTTAGTTAGTGTATTGTGTTGAAGTAAATAGTTTGTGATCATTCAAGACTTTTATTAACTAAAGGTACTTTAAAATAAATCTTACATCAGAAGTGGCAAGTTTCTCACGCAAATTATTATGGGAAAACATAAAAGAAGACGAGTTCGATCAACATCGAGCGAAAGCAGCAGTGCTCGAACAACGTCACCGTCGCCTCCTGGGAAAAGGAAACGCAAGGTATCTCGTAAAGATGAAACTGAAATTGTGAGTACAAGCACGTCGATTAATTTATACAATATAATACCAGAGTTTGACCCATTAACTGATAATGTTGTGTCGTGGCTTAATGTGATAGAGTCCTATTCATCTACCTTTTCATGGAACGACAGCATGATCCGTTATCAGGCGCTAAATAAACTAAAGGGATCAGCTTAAATTTGGTACGACTCCCTATTACGCAATGATTACTCATGGACGGAGTGGTTATGGAAGGATTGGAAAAAGAAAATATTATCATGTTTTCGGGTGAAACGCAACATGTTTGAATTACTTAAAGAAATAATCGATAAGAAACCGTATAATAGCAAATCATTATATACATTCTTTTTCGAGCAAAAATCCAAAATAGATTCCTTACATCTTAATTTTACGGAAAAAGATTTAATCTCAATAATTTTAGGAAATATCGGTGATGATAACATCAGTGCATCAATCGAAGCAAGTAGTTTCCAAACATGTGACAGTTTAGCAGCATTTCTACATGGCCGTTTTTATAAGCCACCCGTGTCGAAGATAACTAAATCTAGCTTTACTGGTCAGTGTGTATCACGTGACATAAGTACGAGTTCTAAGAGCTCACCATCGATGCAACCATCAACTATACAATCGTCGACCACAATTTCAAGTCAAGCAAAAACCACTACACCTTTTCACAAAACCAGCGGCCAGGTTTTAGGTCGTAGTCCCATCGAATGCTATAATTGCGGAGGTAATCACAAAAGAACACAATGTACTTTAAAGTGCGAGTTTTGTGGAAAGCGAGGGCACACTGAAAGTATGTGCTTTTACAAAAAGAAATTGACAGTTGAACAAAATAAAAACGTAGATAAAGAGGAAACTAAATGCGTTCGAGAGCCAAATCCAGTTGATAAATTTAATAAAAGGATTTGCATTAATCAATTTGTACATGAAGCTTTCATCGACACTGGAAGTAGCTGTTCCCTTATCACGGAAAGATTAGTTAGGGAATACTCACTTCCAATCACAGTATTAGAAACACCAATTACGTTACAAGGATTTTCAAATGACAACGTCAAAACTGTAGTTGAAACTGTTAAAACAAAAATTCAAATAGATTCAGTAGTGATCGAAAACGTTGAAATGTATATTTTAAGTGATTTATCGGGTTGTGAGATTTTAATTGGACGCAACGTGACCGAACGGAAGGACCTTATGTATACTCGTGTAGGAAATACACTTACATTTAATTACGTTCAGCGTTTTCGAGACTTTTGTCAGGAAGTTCGTGAAGTTAATTTAGAATTTGACACAGATTCTTACCGTGATGAATTAGCGGCATTATTTGCGACATATAGAAAATGTATTGCATATAATATAAAGGAACTAGGTAAAGTCAATAACCATGACATGGTGATTGACTTAATTGAAACAAAACCCGTTTATTGTAGACCGTACAGGGCATCTCAATCAGATAGACAAATAATCCGCGACATGGTTGAGGAGCTCCTGGAAAACGGGATAATACGTGAGAGTCACTCAGCTTATGCTAGCCCTGCGTTACTTGTCAATAAGAAAAACGGAGAGAAGCGACTTTGTATTGATTATAGGGCCTTAAATAAAATAACAGTTAAGGACAAATATCCTATGCCACGGATCGAGGATCTTATTAACAGATTACATGGGTGCAAGTACTTTACGAGCTTAGATTTAAAAAAGGGGTACTATCAAATAAAAATGAATGTTGACTCAATTCATAAGACTGCATTCATTACCGAAGATGGACACTATGAATTTTTGAGATTACCGTTCGGTTTGGCGAATGCCCCTTCGTGTTTTCAGAAAATTATGAACAAGGTCGTCGGTAATCATCGTTTTGGTAAAGTAATTCTTTATTTAGACGACGTTTTACTGATTAGTGAAACTATTGAGGAGAATCTACGTCTTCTTGAACAGATTTTTCAGATTTTCCTTGACAATGGTCTGACAATAAATTTTAAAAAGTGTCATTTTCTGAAAACAGACTTGGAGTTTCTAGAATATCATATTAAGGAAGGTTGTGTCATGCCCAGTGAAGCAAAGATAAAAGGAGTGAAAGATTTTCCTGTCCCTAAAACTGTACATCAATTACGACAATTCCTTGGGCTCATCAGCTACTTTAGAAAATTTATTAAGAATTGTGCGATGTTAACGAGCCCACTCACTAAGTTACTAAAAAAAGACACACCGTGGACATGGAACGAGTACCATGAAAAAGTTTTCCACTCTTTGAAAACCAAATTGTCTTCCGATACTATATTGTCAATTTACGATCCTAACAAAGAAAGTATACTTTATACAGACGCGAGTAGAAATGGTATCGCTGGTATTTTGATGCAGATAACTGCAGAAGGCGAGAAGCCTATTCATTATTACAGTCGCCAAACAACAGAGGATGAAAAGAAGTTCCACTCATTTGAGTTGGAGTTGTTAGCTATCGTCGCGTCTTTACAAAAGTTTAGACTTTATTTATTAGGAAACATGTTCAAAATTGTTACTGATTGTAACGCGGTTAAATTTGCCTTGACAAAGAAAGAGATTATACCTCGGATTGCCAGATGGGTACTGTCAACTCAAGAGTTCTCTTTTGATATCATACACAGAGAAGGCAAGCGAATGAAGCATGTCGACGCACTCAGTCGTAATCCGGTTAAATCAGGTGAAAAATCTGAAGCCGAGATAGTTCTTACCATAACTGAGGCCGATTGGCTAAATTCTGTTCAACAACAAGATGAAAAATTAGTTGAAATAAAAAACATTTTGAAATCAGGAGATCACAGCAGTAATAAAGATATATTTAATAAATACGAACTCTAAGGTAACAAGGTATATCGCAGGACACCTCAAGGACGTCGCTGGGTAGTGCCAAAGAATTGCATATGGCAAGTAATCAAATGTAACCACGACGACCTTGGGCACTTTGCGTTAGACAAAACAGTAGAGAGGATCTCACACCTTTATTGGTTTCCTAAAATGCGACGGATCGTTGTAAAATACATAAAAAATTGTACAAACTGCATATATTACAAAAATAAAGGTGGAGCCAAAGAAGGTGAGATGTACCCTCTACCAAAATATGCACAGCCATATCATACGTTACACGTAGATCACCTGGGTCCATTTGTTAAAACGAAAAAGAAGAACAAATATATATTGGTAGTGGTAGATTCTTTCACCAAATTTGTTTTTATTTCTGCGGTGAAAAAAGCAGACAGTAACGGTGTAATAAATGAAATGGACAACATTTCAAAGATTTTTGGTAATCCCCGAAGGATTATTGCAGACGCAGGATCTGCATTCACTTCTCACACATTCAAGGAATATTGCTCGAACAAGAATATTAGGCTTCATACGATCACGACGGGGATGCCTAGGTCTAATGGTCAGGTTGAGAGATTTAATAAAACAATTCTAGAGTCCATGAGAACCATGGGAGCGAACGTGACTGAAGATAAATCGGATCAATGTATTAAACCTCTACAACAAGCACTTAATAGCACATTTCACAAAACAATCAAAGCTGTACCTAGCGAGGTGTTACTTGGATACAGACTGAAGACTGACAGTGATATAGTTGCGCTGGAACCTGATGAGGCTGTTGATGTTACTCAACTGCGCGTAGAGGTAGACGAGAATATCAAAACGGATTCTGAATCACAAAAGCAAAGATTTGACAAGACACGTACTAAAGCTAAAAAGTACCGGGAAGGTGATCTAGTTCTTGTGAAGATTCCGAGTCAAAGTAACGATGGACAAAGTCGGAAGCTACTGCCGACTTTCAAAGGTCCTTTTCAAATAAAGAAGGTATTGGGTCATGATCGTTACGAAGTTACGGATTTAAGAGGTAGCGAAAGATGCAAAAAAAAATATACGGGACAGACCGTTGCCGAAAATATGAAACCTTGGATAAATATTAATGATTGGAACCTGCACGACGTACAGTATTTGAAATAAGGAAACGTACGTGTTGGCAAGGTAAAAACTACAGAATGATATTAAGCGACGAATGTGTAATGTTTGATTATTTTATTTATTTCATTGGCTGCGTACAATGATAAAGAATTTGTCAGCTATTGTGATCATAAAATTTAATAACAGTAATAAGAAAATATAATACGATATCTTGATGTTCTGGATGTATTGTGATGTAAATAATAAGTTAGTTATAAGCATTGAGAGACGTACTCTAAGACTAAAGGGACGACTTTGCTTTGCGCTGATGACAAAAGTATTATGGTAGCAGGAATCGCCTAAGACTAAAGGGATTGCCTAAAGCACCAGAGGAATATGTGATAGTTGGGTCCTTTAGACTTTATGTGCAAAAGTCGGCCTAAGACAAAAGGGACTGCTATAATGCACTGAAGGCCACAACTGTCTATTGTATTTTTATCAAACATCTGGAACGTCATGATAGGAGGATTCTAATGGTAGTCTATTCTTCTGACTGCAGGAGTCGTTACCTAAAATAAAGGGACTGCCTAAAGCACCAGAGGAATATGTGACAGTTGAGTCCTTTGGACTTTATGTGCAAAAGTCGACCTAAGACAAAAGGGACTGCTATAATGCTCTAAAGGCCACAACTGTCTTAACTGTCTATTAGTATTTCTCAAGCATCTAGAGCATCATGATAGGCCGAGGCGCTGAGACTACGTCATAAACATTACAATTTCATAACAAGAATGTTTTTCTTATGTCACAGATTGTAAACTATCAATAAGGGTGTGAAGCGTCCGCGGAAGTGCCTGGGGCAGGCACATTGCAGCATGGCCGTGTTGGCAACGAGAGTGTCATGTACCGGCCGCGAATCAAGAAACAACGACGAGCCGTGTCCTGTACCGGGCCCCCGGAATGTGTTTACATAGAACTTTTGATACCGCTCCGTACATTTTGTTTATATTAACGTAATTACGTTCCGTGTGTTGGTTCTGATATTATTTCGTTGAATTTAGCTAAGTTGTAACTTGAGTTCTTTCTGTGGGAATTGACGGGGAGTTGGATGAGAACCGTCTTGTAGCGTACACGCTCCGGTGCCCAATTCAATATGTTATTGTTACCTATGAGTATATTAGTTAGTTAGTGTATTGTGTTGAAGTAAATAGTTTGTGATCATTCAAGACTTTTATTAACTAAAGGTACTTTAAAATAAATCTTACAATTAACTATATATTTTTTTGGTCTTAGCTAGCTAGCACCGACTCCAAAAGTTTTATTTTTTACTTTTTGAAGTCGGTTTGATTTTTCTATAAACTATCCTCACTTGCGTGCTGCAAGTGAGGTTAGTTTAAAGAAAAAGTCTTAAGATTTGGGTATGATTATAACACCATTTTGTACTTCAGCTGCAAGACTAACATGATTTAATCCGTCAACGTCTGAAGCGTGAAGGAACAAGATATACGTGGAACTTAAACAGTCTTCGTTAATAATGTTATCAATATAGACTTTATTGCAACGAGTTAAGGAACACAAACGCACATGTTCATGCCCATATATTGCTGACAATGTAATTGAAACCTACGGTAGAGCAGTTTGCTATAGTAGGTACAGCTAATTGATTGCCTTATCGAATTACATGTGGATGATTAGTGTGTTTGGGCTGTAATGTCTACAAGACTTTAATGTCTGCGTGCGACGTGTCTTAGAGCTCTTTTGTTTGCTCATGATCAAAATCAATTTAGTAGTTTCGTTGGCATTTTCCCAATTAACTAAATATGTTTTTAGGAGTTTAAATGATTGCATTTATCACTATACGGTCTGGGGCCTAGAACCTGGGATAATATTAAAAACGGAGGCCATTTATGTCACTAGTGATTGAATCATTAGGGTCCTAACTTTTTAAAACCTAATCTATACTTTTTGATTTTTTCTAACAAACTTAATCTTGAATTCAATATAATGCAAACAATAGTACCGCTCTACTTTTCGAAGCTACTCGGAACGTCTTTTTGACAATTTATGTGTCGGCTGATAGAAAAATAATACTGTCTGACTTACTAGGTATCGTAATTCATGAATCCACGAAGGTATTGTTTTCTTTCTGGAGTGTTTTTTGCACTCAAAGCCATTTTCAGATAAATTGTGAAAATGAATCCAATACGATTACTTAAATTGAAATCAATTTAAACTGAAACCAAAGAAATTCCCATGACAATATTCTGACTTTACTAATCAAAATTATTCTTTTGAATTTACACTCTTTTAACACTATGATCTTCTTTATAAAAAGATCATAATGTAAAAAGCGTAGAATCCATGGAATTAGCAGGTACTACGTACTAGTACTTAATAATTCCATGGCTGAATCTACTTGGTACAAAGAGTATACTTGGTATATCAATACCAAGTATACTCTTTGTACCAAGTAGATCATGACATGACATGTCATGCATGATGGATGAAATTATAAACAGATAACTGTCATTGCGATATTTAATATTAAACTAATTTTAATTAATTTGAAACAGAGATTTTAAGCTGTGGGAAGTAGCAGGGGCTGTTGCTATTCAATGAGATAAAGGTAAATTTTCTAATGGATAGTGATATCGTGATGTTTTGCGGTAAGTTTTTGTTGTCCCCTGTACCACGATTAGTTAGCGATAATATCGTTTTGAAATACTACACTGATTATGAATCGTAACTTTAAATTCTTATTGTGAGTAATGCATGGGTTTTGATTAACTGAAATCTTTTAAGAATAAATACTAATACTCTAGAGAGTCTCTATTTTCAATATTTTCCCCGATTATAGGCCCCACGCGGTATATTAGGTTGGGGAAAAAGTCTTTTTGCATATAAAATGTATGAACTTGTAATAAAATTTCTTTGGCTATACTAATGTCTCTGGCTGGTTTTGGTATCATAAAGAAGATAATTCCAAATTCAAATTAGGAAAATGTGTGATTTTCATTTGTTTTTCATACTGTCAAGATTAGTGAATTTAATGAAGAAATTCAGGACATTTGAAAATTTTACTTCAAAATAGGTAAAAATGCAACGCAAGCCGCGAAAAAAGTAGTGTAGTGTCTGTGAGAGTAACATAAATTGTTGTTTAATATTTAGCACTTTGGTTTAAGCGTTTCAATCCAGAAATTTTGATGTCAAAGATGCACGTCGTCGCTCTGGTCGCCCTATTACGGATAAAATGGATGCCATTTTTGAAGAAGTGGAGCAAGATCGGCGTATCAGTAGTTACGACGTAGCTGAAGAATTGGAAATTGACCACAAAACAGTTTTGGCGCATTTAAAAAAACCGGGTACACAAAAAAGGTCGATATTTGGGAACCTCTCGAGCTCACTGAAAGAAACCTTATGAACCCTATACTCATTTGTGATTCTTTATTACGACGTAATTAAACCGAACCAATATTGAAGAAGCTGATTACTGGTGATGAAAAGCGGATCCGTACGTGATCCGCTTTTCATCACCAGTAATCAGCTTCGATCGACGAAGAACGTGCGAAAAAGGCCGGTCAGGCTTCACAGACTGGCGAAACCCGGGTTAACTCGCAACAAGGTGATGCTCTGTGTGTCTCCCTTCCACCGTGTGGCGGGGCATTATTCATTATGAACTGTTACCACCAGGCAGGACCATCGATTCTGAACTCTACTGCGAACAACTGATGAGATTAAAGCAAGAAGTTGAGAGAAAGCGGCCTGAATTAATCAACAGAAGGGGTGTAGTTTTTCATCATGATAACTAATGATAATAAAAAATTTGTCTGGTAGGTGTTAATGCATCCGCCGTATAGTCCTGACCTTGCACCTTCAGATTTCCACTTGTTTCGGTCTCTTCAGAATTCTTTAGGCAGTGTCAGGTTAACATCACAAGAGGACTGCCAACACCACTTGTCACGGTATTTTGATTAGATGCCCCAAAATTTATATAGCAATGGGATCATGTCCCTACCTACAAGATAGCAAATAGTTATCGAACAAAATGGCACCTACATACTTTCGTTAAATGTAAATTAACAACTTATATTAAAAAATGTTTTGAATTTTCTTAAAAAATACGAAGAAACTTTTTCCCCAAGCTATGATTTTTTTACAGTTTAACCCATCAGTTCTAAGAAAATGAGACACAAAGATATTCTAATGTTGTTAGGACAGGACATCGGTATGCGTTTGGGACTTAAATTAAGTCCCAGAGTTTCCCCTTTTTTAATCTGTTACCTATAATGAACTGATATTCCTAACACAAGTGCTTAACCATTTTGCTAGTCCCATAATGACGGAACGTGAGTGATGTTACTGAAAAATAAAAAATACAGCTCGATTCCCAACACAAAACACAAAAAACTGGGAACCTAGCTGCATTTTTCATAACTTCAAAATATTCTTAGACGGTTATGTTTTTTATCACAACTATAATAAAACAATTGAGCAAAATTACAAAAACTAAATTCAGCTACTAATGAAAAGAGCAAACTAGTGCACTCACAATAAACCTTGCGAATCAAACTGGCTTCGCTTGCCCAAAGCCACTTACGTTAAAGCGCTGGAATCGCCATGCCACTCAGCGGCAGCTGGCGCATTCCACTTCCGATATCCTTCCCGATTAAGAAATTACTTTAACAAAAAATATCATTAGTAAATCTTAAGGTGGAGGCTACGTATTCAATTAAAAATAGTTGTAACTTAATTAACTTGTATAGACAAAAGCTCCAGAAATTGCTACAAAATATACCTACTACATACAATCCATCGATTCTCTAGAATACGCTGTAGATCAAGTTACTGAAGCCATGACAGCCTCCTATGAGGAGAGCTGCCCTCAAAACACTGTAAAGGATAATAAAGTAACATGGCAGAATAAAAAGCAAGAGAAGATGAAGTAAATGATTGAACACAACCAAATTGTAAAATTACAAAAACTTCAGTCAGCAGCTAATGTCAGCAGCAAACTAAGAAATCCAGCGCAGTGCGCTCATAATAAACCTTTAGAATTAAACTGGCTTCGCTTGCCCAAAGCCACTTACTTCGGAATCGCCATGCCACTCGGCGGCAGCTGGCGCGATCCCCTTTCGATATCCCTCCTGATTAAGAAATTACTTCAACAAAAAATATCATCTTTAGCATTAAATTACTTACTTACTTAAAATCTTACTTACTTAAATTCTCACATTTATAATATTAGGTGGGTGGTTTACCCACCTAATATTATAAATGTGAAAGTTTGGAAATTTAGATGTTAGGATGTTTGTTACTCAATCCCGCAAAAACGGCTGAATGGATTTTGATAAAAATTGGGATTTAGATACTTGAAAGCCTGGAGAGGAACATAGGACACTTTTTACGCCGATATTCCCACAGGAACGGGAACCACGCGGGTGAAACGCGAGCGGCAGCTAGTCCAGAAATAAGAATAACAAAGAGCAGTTCTAACCTAAAAGAATAGCAACAGAAGTGGAACAGAGTGTTTAAAAATCAATATTTAATTTTGTAGGTTTTTTTTTCTATTTCAAAACAAATGTACGATTTCAAATTGAATGTATGATGTTTTGATACGACGAGTCAATAAATTTTTAACGTTACAAAAATACTTATTTACTCCGATGGCTCAGCGACCTGGGCCCCTACCACGCAATTGTCGTCGGCATCGACATCGTCTTCATTTGACAGATGGATGTGACATATTGCTCTTAGTCTTTCGTAAGTTTTCATTTGTGTCAAAAAGAAGCAGCAATGTGTCACATCTATCTGTCGAATGAAGCCGATTTCTATGCCGACGCCACTTGCTCGGTACGGCCCCTGAAGTGAGTCTTGGGCTCCGACACAAGGTGACGGCACAAAAATAATTAGTTTAAGTATTTTATTTCAGTATTTGTATTACTTACAGTTTTGAATGTTTACTAACACAATTTTATCATATTAAAACATACTTTGAACTAATTAAACACAAATATTTCGTTTGTGCGGCATATACAAATTTGCGGCTAGGTTATGAAAACTGATCTTTATTTGGCACACTGTGCAAATGGTTATTTTGTGCTAGCATTTCTAATTTAATTGGCACACACGATCAACCAATATAATTGTTAAAAAATCTATTAATGTATGATAATGTATGCATCAGTCATTAACGCGCCTATATGAAGTAATTAGGAAAGTTCAAATAGCCTCACCACCTACATGTAGTGTTAATGTTTTGACATTTAAGTTCTGTAGGTCGTGAAGTCAGAACATTGAGGCTATAATAGGTATACTAAGTTTTCTTCGAAATCGTAACAGCGATTAGCAAAAAAGATAGGGACCTCAACTAATCTTCGTATAAGAGAACTGCGTAGCCATGGTATAAAACACTTACCACTTTTACAATCCGTATCTGATACCGGTGTAGTGTTGTAGAAGTGAAGTGTTTAAAGATTCAGAGGTCCTCTGTTCGATTTCCAGAAAGCCTGGCCACAACAATAAATAAAGATATCACAACACGTATGATGAAGCCTACATTTCCCCTTTTAGATCCATTAAGTAAAAAACAATGGAATGTGAAGACAAAAAAATGTTATCTACTTTTTACTTTATCTCTTGCATTCTATAAAACATTAATTTCATTACCTGTAAAACCGACTTTCAAGTTTCAATTAAGCTTGAATTATGTTTAAATGTAACCATAAAATCTATTGTGGAACAATAAAGTTTAATTAAAATTCGTTTATTCAAACACCCGAGCTTACACAATTCCCGAATAAATGAGGAAGTTTGGTTCGCAACTTAATTATGACAATGATAACTAGTGAAACAGGAAATAGTGTGGAAGGGCGAGCAAACAGGACGTGTCCGATTACTATCATGTACTTATATTCTCGCCCGATTTTCGACTGGAATAACAGTATCTCTTCTAAAATCACTTTATACTTTTTGATCAGTTTGATTTATGGTGTATGATGTAGATTTAGGGTGTATGGTAGAATCAAAAGGTTGATTTTGATTTATTTTACATTAAGTTATTTAAAGCCATGACCACAATAATGAAACAACCAGGCCTTGGGAGCCACTTTCGTATTTCCATAGTTAATTATATCAAATTCCGTGAAAGAATTATGATAACTAGTGAAACAGGAAATAGTGTGGAAGGGCGAGCAAACAGGACGTGTCCGATTACTATCGTGTTTACTATTTACACTCTCGTCTGATTTACGACTGGAATAACTTAGTTTCTCTGACAAAATCACATTATGTTATCTTTCAAATCAGTTTGATTTATGGTTTATGCTTTAGATTCAATAATATCAAATTCGGTAGAAAAAAATATGACACTGATAACTACTGAAACAGGAAATAGTGTGGAAGGTCGAGCAAATAGGACGTGTCCGATTACTATCGTGTTTACTATTTACATTCTCGCCCGATTTTCGACTGGAATAACGTAGTTTCTGTTACAAAATTACTTTATATTATTTTTTAAATCAGTTTGATATATGTTTTATGCTTTAAATTCAATAATTTCAAATTCGGTAGAAAAAATATGACAATGATAACTATAGAAAAAGGAAAAAGTTTGGAAGGGCGAGCAAATAGGACGTGTCCGATTTCTATCGCGTTAACTATTTACACTCTCGCCCGATTTTCATACATATAATTACAACATAAATACTGTTACAAAATTACTTAATGTTATTTTTAAATCAGTTAGATTTAAGCTTTATGCTTTACATGTAATTCTGAAATAAATGCTTATTATTATTATTATTTTATCAAATTCAGTAGAAGAATTATGACAAAAATAACTAGTGGAACAGGAAATAGTGTGGAAAGGCGAGCAAACAGGACGTGTCCGATTTCTATGGTGATTTTCGACTGGAATAAGGTAGATTATATATTAAACCACTTTATCTTTTAAGTTAGTCTGATTTATTATTGCCTGGGTTTTGTAAATTATATTAAAGGTTTATGGTAAGATGAATAAATAGTTAATGAATAATTATCGAGAATTTCAAATTAGTTAGATTTGAAAAGATGCAATGCCTAGGTTTTGTAAATCAGATTTTATATTGTATGATCAAATGAATAATAAATAATTAAATAAAACAATACCTACAGAAATTGGATAGGTATTACCTGAAATTCTTATTTATAGTAAAGAATGTTTTTGTCCAGTGGGAATCAACCATACGAAGACATAATGATCGACAGTCCATCACATTAACGGTTGAAACACTACACTGAAGTTGTTGTCATAAAAAATTTGGAAATGGGGTAAGATATAGTTCTCACCATATTATCAAACGTAGAACTGTAAAACCTATTAAATATGTGTAGTGTATTGTACAAGCCTACCTACACCCAAAACGGTTTAAAGCTCTGCATAATGAACGTAGCAACTTTCACGTTCGCACTGTACAGTTCGTCGTGTTATAATTTCCGTGACACTCTCGGTCAGCGGTAAATATACCGGGGGAGGGCCACCCGAGCCCGATCCGATGCATATTTCATGAGGCGACTCCCGATCACCGCATACCTACCGATCCTTTACCTAATTGTGGGACGCCCAACCCTCGCCGAAATCGCTATTTCGGTAGTTTTACCGGCCCTGTAATGACAGTTCTGGCGACATAATTGGAAATAAAATAGGCGAGCGGAATCTATTCGAACGATTCCATAATGAAGCGCATTTATTGAGTCGGTAAAACAATTTTAATCTGTTTAGTGTTTTCTTTTAATTAAGCCTTATGATAAAATGGCATTATCTATGCCACTTGTGCAATCCTACTAGGAGTATTATAAATAGGACAGATATTTTATTCTGTTAGTCAATCACGCGTTTTTAATACAAATAGACAATGATGCAGTAGGGTACTTACGTACTTTATAACTTGTTTGACCTAGCGTGTACCAATCTATATTTTTAGGGTTCCGTACCTCAAAAGGAAAAAACGGAACCCTTATAGGATCACTTAGTTGTCCGTTCGTCCGTCCGTCCGTCCGTCTGTCAAGACCGTTTTCTCAGGAACGCGTGGAGGTATCAAACTGATATTTATATCTAATACTCAGGTCTACTGTCCCTTGGAGCTATGAAAAAATCAAACTTCTAAGCCAAAGCAATCAAAAGATACAGCCGTTTATGCCGCAAATTTCCGCAAATTTTCAAAACTCGCACGGGAATCAAAACCTACAGGGTACTTCCCGTGAACTTAGAATCTTGAAATTTGGTACGAAGTAACGTCTTATAGTACAGATAAAGGAAAAATTTCGAAAACCGTACATTTTTAGTTACATCATATAATAAAAAAAAAATATTGAATATTTTAAATGGAACCCTTGATGAGCGAGTCCGACTCGCATTTGGCCGGTTTTTTCTTTTAGTTTGAATATTTTTTAACCATATTGTTACTCATCCTTATAATTAATTTAATCCTCCTTATAATAAAAACATCCTTATAATAATAAATATTGGAAAAAATCAACTCGGCCAGAAGTGAATTATAAGATGGGACTCGAATCCACGACCTTTGGAAATCAGGTCCAGTGCTCTAACCACTGAGCTACCAAGACTTAGTAGTCAGTATTAGTCCCATCTGAGAATTCGCTTGTGACCGAGATGATCTTTTCCAATATTTTTCTATTTAAAATTTATCATGAGTATAAAAATAACATTGAAAAATGCAAAAAATAAAAAATCATGAAATATATCATTTTGTCATTGGTAACTTGATATTTTATACACTTTTAAAGTTCGTAGAGCTCCTCACAAGAAATATTTACATCAACGTTAAGGCGGTGCAATGTCTAGAGCAGAGGTTCCCAAACTTCTTTTTCTCATAGACCACTTTCGAAATTTTGCTGGTTCCGGTGGTTCATGCAGCTACGTTTCTACCATATTCCCAAAACTCAACAAAAAAAGTTATCTAACTATAGAATAAATATTAAACAAGTAAATATACTAGAAAAAAGCAACTTGTCTCATGTCGCCCTGACGGAACTCAAACCCGCATCCTTGGGAATCCGACCTAATGCACTGACCAATTATGCTACAGAGACCTATAAGAACACATTGAAATTCTCTAGTATATTCACCTTTTTCTACGGTGTTGGCCACCGTCGTTTCATCCAGGAGAGAAATATCCTCGCATTCGAAAGAAACATCTTTACAGATGTTTGACTATCGATTAAAATGAAACAGCCATTTAAATATAACTTTTTAATTTTTCATTTTACAATGCTATTTTATGTGATAATTTTTAAACAAGTAAATATACTAGAAAAAGCAACTTGTCTCATGTCGCCCTGACGGGACTCGAACCCGCATCCTTGGGAATCCAGCCCAATGCACTGACCAATTATGCTACTGAGACCTATGAGAACACATTGAAGTTCTTTAGTATATTCACCTTTTTCTACGGTGTTGGCCATTATCGTTTCATCAATGAGAGAAATATCCTCGCATTCGAAAGAAACATCTTTACAGATGTTTGACTATCGATTAAAATGAAACAGCCATTTAAATATAACTTTTTAATTTTTCATTTTACAATGCTATTTTTATTTGATAATTTTTAAACAAGTAAATATACTAGAAAAAAGCAACTTATCTCATGTCGCCCTGACGGGACTCGAACCCGCAACCTTGGGAATCCAGCCCAATGCACTGACCAATTATGCTACAGAGACCTATGAGAACACATTGAAGTTCTTTAGTATATTCATCTTTTTCTACGGTGTTGGCCATTATCGTTTCATCAATGAGAGAAATATCCTCGCATTCGAAAGAAACATCTTTACAGATGTTTGACTATCGATTAAAATGAAACAGCCATTTAAATATAACTTTTTAATTTTTCATTTTACAATGCTATTTTTATTTGATAATTTTTAAACAAGTAAATATACTAGAAAAAAGCAACTTATCTCATGTCGCCCTGACGGGACTCAAACCCGCATCCTTGGGAATCCAGCCCAATACACTGACCAATTATGCTACAGAGACCTATGAGAACAACTTCTCACATATATATATATATATATATATATATATATATATATATATATATATAACATTGAAGTTCTTTAGTATATTCACCTTATTCTACGGTGTTGGCCATTATCGTTTCATCAATGAGAGAAATATCCTTCCATTCGAAAGAAACATCTTTACAGATGTTTGACTATCGATTAAAATGAAACAGCCATTTAAATATAACTTTTTAATTTTGCATTTTACAATGCTATTTTTATGTGATAATTTTTAAAACAAGTAAATATACTATACTATAACTTTCGTGGATCCCGCTTAAGAATTGTGAACCCCAATTTTTTTGGCACGCCATCTCAGACCGCAGTCTAGTCTCCCGTGGACCCCTGGGGTCCACCTGGACCACTTTGGGAATCAATGGTTTAGAGATTATATTTTTCTCATGAATAATGCAAGACTGCATTATAGTATTGTTCGGAATGAGACCAAGCACAATGGTGCGGCACAGTGAAATATGGCGTTCGTTATTCCATTGGAACGTTTTAGCAAAAGTATTTCCACGATACGATTGTTTCTAATTCTATGATATCTCGCTGTCTGTTTTTTTTTTATTGATTTTATTATAGTTATTATTCTTCTTTATTATTATTATTATTAATTATTAATTTATATTGTAGCGTGCGATTTTTGATGTTAAATGCCTGTCATGCTGTGTACACATACTTGTGGAGTTGCAGCCTATCATAAATCTTTATCTGTTTGTACTGGTCTTCATGTATTTGCTGTCACTCTGTTTTGTGTACCTAAATAAATAAATAAATAAATAGATACAAAGGGAACTTTCAACAAATTGTGTTGCCGTTTCAATAACTCATTGACAACAATTACCTCGCTTGATACTGATAAACTCAACTTTACATTGATGGCAGATAGATACTGTGGAGATCGTATATGATTTCGCCAATGATATTTTATACATAGATATGTTACTTTCACAGTAATTTGCGTTGAAACCTGTGACAAGACTGCACACATTACAATTTGACAAGTAGGACAAAAACACGAAAAAATACGGAAATGAAACAGAGCAAATTTTAATCGGCCTCATATATTGCCTTTCCAATTTTATCAATGTGAGCTGGTATAACATCTGCTTCGTTTGCTTCAAGTACATACATATATTATCATTGGTTTCCGAACTGCACGAAGGCCGAAACACCGCCGTTGCTGACTGGTTTAAATATATAGTACATTACTGCAGCGGCAAGCAAAATAGGTGTTGATGGACGAACGTGTAAATATACATACGTAAGTCCATCAGTACCTAGTTGTGGCCAAGAATAATATACTACTTTTCTCAAATAATGCGCGGAAATTAAAACTACTTTTCGAAATTAGACGAACAACCAACAACAATCTTTTTTCCCGTGTTAAAGTGTTCATATGTCGTTTTTTTTTTCTAAAACAGCTTTCTATCTGCAAGCCAGGTCGAAATTTAAATAAAACCTTTGATAAGTTACCTCCTTGGTTGCCATATTTCGGAGTAAAATAATCGTTCCATTTTTAAATAAAATCACACGACAGATAATGATGGACTTACGTATGTGTGCCTCGGCTTCGCCTCGGCCCACATTTACACGTTCTTCCATCAATGACTCTTTTGCTGGCCGCTGCAGTAATGTACTATAATATCACGGAAGCATTCTGTGATTCGGCTGATCGTGTTGCTTTAATTTTAGCATGAAAGCAATATGATATCGTACATGTGAAACTTTTACTGACAATATTTTTATGAACACCTCATTTCGTGCAATCTGACTGCCGTCTCACTAATAATAAAACTTCGATTTAATCTACCACTGACACCTAGCACTGACAGTAGACGTACAATTTAATCAAGGTCTAGAAACTAGAAAAGGAAACTGGTTGACATTTCAGGATATGGTCAGTGACACGTTGATTGGCTAATTAAACATCAAAATTTAAACAAGTCAATCAAATTTTAGACGATCTTTCCTCTTACCCCTCTAAGTACTCACCAAAAATTGGTGGGGACTTTGTTACCGTACCTATTGAAGTTCATTGAAGCGTATGTTTCGTTTTTTTGGGTGTGTATTTGCTACTTTTCAGTTCCATTCATCCTGTTTTTATCCAAATACGGCGAGTTTTAACTGTATTTCGTAGTGCAAATTCGTTGATTTACGAAAAAAGTAAACATTCAGAAGGCAACATAACTATTTGAGATTAACGCATTGACTTGATTTAACGTTATTTACATGTTGAATATTTTGCACCTAAATTATTATTTTTTAATAATTAAAGTTTATTTATTCGTAATTCAGATTTCTATTATTATTAGTAAGAGTACAACCACAGATTATTTTAATTATACTAGTACAACAGCCATGATTTTTTTTAATTCAAAAACGTATACCTACTTAAATTGCTGTTTTCTGGACGATTTCCATTTTGTTCTCTAATGGCATGTACAATCTACGAAGTGATCCTGCTAAAATTGCCGCTCGCGAGCATCTCTCGGTTCGCCGCTGGGTGGCGGGTGGTGGTGAAAGAAAGCTCAGGGGATGCTTGTGTATTGCTTCACGCGCTCACGGCATGGAAAACAAAGATTTCAAACGTGTACTGACGCCGCCCGGCTCGCAAGCAGCCTATATATTTATTTGCATAAAATATGGTAATACAAAGTTGTTATAATTAGATTTCCAGCATAAGAATATAATAATAATATAAGAATAAGTTTTATTTGCATTAAACATTTGATTTTTCAGAAGTGATTGGAACCACCTAGTAAGCAAATAAATATGCCTGTAACAGGTGACTCCGCTCTTCCTTAACTAATAAATAAATAACAACTAGGTGTCTAAACTAATACATAACGTTTTTAAACAAAAACTTATTCTAAAACTATTTCCACTAGTAAAAGATAATTACATAAAAAATAAAAATAAACAAAAAAAAAGTCAATAATTCCCTTTACCTGTAGTGTAGTGTAGTATAGTATGGTGTAGTGCAGTGTAGTGAGGAGTGCAGTGTAGACCCAAGTAGCATTTTTTTCTCTTTAATAGTACACATTTAGTTCACTGGCGATCCTTAAGCAATAACATTGGCCACACGAGGTTCATTGGCTGTAATTAAGTGAACAAATCCACTTAAAGCTGTATAATAATCCACATATACATATATAAGAGTGTAAAATTGGCCTATTAAGTAACTATTGGTGTTATAATAGTACAACAATACTCTTCTAGTCAGCTTTAATTTTAAAAGCTGAACAAGAGCATTTCGAGAGGGGAATAATACGGCATTGGCTATTTAAGGGTCCACATGTACAGTGTTATAATGCTGGCATTTTAATACAACACATGTGAATATAAATGCAGCCAAAAGCTGTTAAATAGAAGCTTGTGTGGAGAATTATTCAGCTTGTTGCTTTAAGTCGGCTAGTTTGTGTTATATTAATCAGCATTTATGTTATTCTGTAAATGAGCGTTTAATGAGTCCACATGAACATATAAGTAGGTATTACACGCACCACTCTTGATATCTAGTGATACTGGCAGCTGTTAAATATCCCTTGTGTGGAGCATTATTCAGCTTGTTGCTTTAAGTCGGCTAGTTTGTGATATATTAATCAGCTATTATGTTATTCTGTAAATGAGCGTTTAATGAGTCCACATGTACATATAAGCAGGTATTACACGCACCACTCTTGATATCTAGTGACACTGGCAGCTGTTAAATATCCCTTGTGTGGAGCATTATTCAGCTTGTTGTTATAAGTCGGCTAGTTTGTGATATATTATTCAGCATTTATGTTATTCTGTAAATGAGCGTTTAATGAGTCCACATGTACAGTAACGAACCACTTTTGATATCTAGTAAGACTGGCAGCTGTTTATTCGTTCACGAGTACCACATTGTTATCCTCTGAGACGAATAATTATGTGAACGTGGTTTTCTTTAACACTTTGGACGACGACACACACGACATGATACACATGTAAACCTTTCTAGAGCTCACGACATTATAATGGTACACATGTGAAACTTTATAGAGCTTACAGCATCAATTTGGAGTTACAATGGTTCACTGTAGCTAGAGATAACTCCACCATTTTGTTTATTACTCATAACCTATAATATTTCTAATTTATTATGATTTTATCTTAAACTACAGAGGTTTCGTGATTAATTTTGTGGTTAATGCTTAAATACAAAACCATAGACTCATTTTGATGCCATAAAAACATAAATATGAAAAAATGCTTTGTTCGTCTCTGCATATTTAGATAAATTTTTTTGGTAAAAAGGGAATATTTCAGAGGCGCGTCAAAATTTTAACTCTAAATATGTATATACTTTACAATAAATTTACATTACCCATAATATTAATACATTATAACATACTAACACAAATTATATACTTACTTTACCAGTTTGTTACCAATAACCAAATCATTCTAAAAATGGCAACCTAACGAGGAGCAATAGCCATTTCTTAAAAAAATATTATTACATAATGTGGCACTTAGGTGATAATTTGGAGAAAATGCGGCCGATTACTAGTTTTTAGGGTAAACTTGTGACATTTAATTACTATAGAGGCTGTATAATTGTTCACTCGTTACTTGTTATAACTCTCTTGTCTGTATGAAGTACCACACGGAATCTTATGTTATGCCGTTGATCAGCTTTTAAGACCACCGTTCTCTCTTAAACTGCCATTAAAGTGCTACTATTCTGCTACTGTGTACCTTTTGTGACCTCAAGGCTGAATAATTTGTGCCCAAACCGTCGATAGAAGGGCAGTATAGCCTGCTATACAGCTCTTGTACCGCTTACTTAGACCGCTCAAAGAATAAATGTGTACCATTAGTCAACCGCTGTAGAGCCAAAAATGCTACTTGGGGAGTGTAGTGTACATTGTAGTGTAGTGTAATGTAGTGTAGTATAATGTGATGTATTATTAATGTTGTGCTAATTTATTAATTTCTCGGTTTCGTCATAACTCAAAGAGATAAGGTAATCGAATAAGCATATTCTGTCAAGTGGTTCAGCGTGCAAAATATTTTGTTAAATATGATACAAGTTATTATAATTACAAATATCATTATGGCAAAAATCAAAGTAAAAATGGCAGAAATGATAATGTTACAATTTTATTGTCAATCATAACTACAAATAGATAATAAAGTTCCTTCTAAATTTTTAAATGTCAGTGGTTGTATCGTTCAAATAGTAATTCATACAATATGTTTATTTTTCAATTAAAACGTGAAAATTAGTTCCTATATATTATTCAGCAATTCATGATTTTTTTATGATTGCAATTTTCAATGCTATTATTATACTTATGATAAATTTTAAATAGAAAAATAGTAGAAAAAATCAACTCGGCCGCAAGTGAATTCTCTCTTCTTCAAGTGAAGTCCAATGCCAATTTGAAAGTCTCGGAAGAGAGATTCACTTATGGCCGAGTGATTTTTTCCAATATTTTTCTGTTTAAAACTTATCATAATTATTCGGCAATTTATTGAACAGAATGCACAAATTGTCGCCTTTTCTTTCTCTATAATTAAAATCACATTTGTATTTTTATTTCACCTACTTTTTTTTTATCTATGTAGCTCTAAGTCAAAATGCTCTTCTAAATAAAAAATAAATACCCACACATTTGTTTAATAACATAAAAGTGTTAATTTCAACAATTTACAAAATGACTTCACACGGTCCAAAAACCGTGTCATTACAGTCACCGTTAACACATTCGCTGTATAGATGGTTGCGAGATAATATTCGAGGCACGTCGCCGTTGCCGACTCGTTGTCGCTTATCCCGCGAGGATTCCGGGATGAGATTCGATCGGGAGATGTGTAGTTTCCCTAGCGATTTCACATAATACCCGAATGCAAAGAATGCTATTGAATACGATGGCAACTGTAAAAACGTGTTTAAAGAAAAGTTAAAGATTTTTAGGGTTCGGTAGTCTCAAAACCTCAGACAG
Organism: Chrysoteuchia culmella; assembly: GCA_910589605.1. Classification (NCBI taxonomy): domain Eukaryota; kingdom Metazoa; phylum Arthropoda; class Insecta; order Lepidoptera; family Crambidae; genus Chrysoteuchia; species Chrysoteuchia culmella. The sequence continues at coordinate 8,653,984 of OU342654.1, read as the reverse complement.
AAATCATCAGATATAGGTACAGTCGGGAACTTCCCGGTTGACCAGTAGAGTTTTTTTGGGAAATGTTTTCTCGGAAAGTACTAAGGTTAAATAAATAATTTAGTATTCAAATGTTTTGATATAAACGTTTCCTACACTCAAAGTAAAAAAAAACGCACCTTTTTAAAATTTTCTTAAGCGTTATTAACACTTTACAAATGCGTGTACTCCCACCAATATTAGCCTTGTTTGAAAGCTGGGAAGTACAACACCAACAAATGTACTTAATAAACAAGATTTCATTGCATTAAATGCAATATTTCATTGCATTAACCGCCGCTGCATGATGACCAATGACTTTTGAACTTATTCCTTTATACTAAAGATAATAATAATAATATAAAGATAAATAATTTTATTTTGATTAGGCCCATTGCTTACACTTTCACCAAAAGTAATCTTAATTAATTTCGTGACGTTTTACGCATTACCTACCCTTTAAAGAATTAAGATGATCAGATAACTAAATTCTTGATCTTTTTTCGTATAAGCAAACATAAATTGCACGTGAATACTTTTACATATTGCAAATTAAATGCTTTCAAAATAAATTATATGGAGGCAAATAATTTCAGCCACATATAATTAAAGTATACCATTAAAACCAGCCATCTGGCTGGTCAGCCAATTACATTACGTAAATCATCAGACTTAATTACAATTTTAAATGTAGAGTGACTACATAAAAAAATATGTATTTTTACTACGATGTAAACGCTGCTCACATATTGTAAATGTTTTTTATCTACAGCGGGGAAACGCTTAGTTTTTATCATACCTGATGTTAAGTATGTAATGATAAGGCCGGAGGTGGAATAACGCCTCAACAAATGAGGAACTGACTTTCTTATGGGTTGACTCTTTTCATGCTATACAGCTAAAGAGAATAGCGTCTTTCATGTCGTGTAACAATGTTATTTTTAGAGGTCTGGCAACAGACTTATATTAACGTCAACTTATAGACGTTGGATGGTTATTGCCACCTAGACAAACGTATAATACTATTATACTATATATATATATTTATTTTTATCGTGTATTTGTAATTGTAATTTAATTTTGTACTTATATGATTTTATTCTTATAATTTTATAACTATTTTTTATAAATTGTATGTTGCGATTTTGCATTTCTGTAATTTTATTTTTACTTCAAGACCTCTGGACCAGTGGTGATAACACTAGGCCTCAGAAGTGCGCAAAAGATCCAGTTGAATCGCCAAATAGGTAGAATGATTCACTGGTTACTGCTCTCGTGATTTAAATTTTTACTGCGTATCAATAACTTATGCAGCCAATCATTTATTCCTTTTGTACATTTTCGAGATCGCCAACCAAACTTATTTTCGTAGCAGTGGCATCCCAAAATTATCAACCTTCCATCCAGTTAATAGCGGCTTCGTTCATACAAAGAAATAGAAGAAAAAAAAAGATTTATAAAAATAAATTAATTTAATTTCCCTGGATATGGTTTGGTTGGTAGCTTAACAGTACAATCGTGTCCAAACCAACACAAGTTTAAAATAGCTGAATGAGTTTCATTAACCTCTAATCCTATTCATTAATCTCGAAAAAACGTGTATTCATGTCGAGAATCTACCCTTTTGAGGTGTGATATATTGTAACAAAAGAACCTAATACCTACCGTCGCCCTCAGACCTCATATTAAGTTTCATACAAAGCCCGCAGGGTAGGGATATAAATAACAATAGAACAAAAGTAATACCATACTTATGACCCAGTATTAAGCTTTCACCGTACTATCTGGCTTATTTTAGTGACCCAAAGCTCAGTGAATACAAACTATGCCATTTATAATACTTAGTAAATTTTCATATAATCACACCAAATATCTAGCCAAAGGTAGCTTTCATAAGAACTTGTATTATGGATACTAGATAACTAGATAAGTTGACTTACACATTTTTTCACACATATATAATAAACATATTAAACACCCAGTAAAAGACAAATTTTATGTTCATTCACACAAATATTCGTCTTGTCCAGGAATTGAACCTGGGACCTCTTGCGCAGAAGACCCTGGGACCCCTACACCACACAGGTCATCAAATATTATTAATATAAGTCGGAGTTGTTGTAAATGCTTCGTTCGCATCGAAAAATATTTCAGCTACTAAATAAATCAACAAAGTTAATAACCTTTAATTCTAGGTTACTTTAAAGACATGTTATCAATAAATAATTTAAGCAAACTGCTGTGTACACCATATTGTGTATGGGACAATACATTTACATTTCGATTTATATGGTTATATATTTTTTTTTATGTTTAGAATCCGAACTCAAGAGCAAAAAGGAAAATTGACAACACCACTTTTTGTGCCTCTCTTTTTATGTTTATAAAGCTTTGCCTATACAAAACTAAACTGAATAGAATAGAAAACATTTATTAACAACACACAAAGAAAACCGTATACGATCAGACGTGTAGGTTATTAAGAAAAAAATTAAAATGAATAATGATTTATATATTATTTATTTAATCTTTAATATTTTTTTTATTTCGATAGAGGTATCTCGCCGCTAATAACCAACTTTCCAGCCTTGCATAACAGATGTGGAAATGTAGCCCATAAAAAATATTTTTTACAACTAAAGAAAAATAGTTATTTGTTATGCAAGGCTGGAAGGTTGGTTATTTAGTGGCGAGTTACCTCTATTGAAATCTGAGCAAGTGAAGGATTCTAGGATTGAATCCTGAGCGAAGCTAGGATTTCAAAGGTACAAGACGCTAAAAACTTTTCTGCCGAGCGCAACACACAAGTTTTCACCTCACAACAGCGAGGAACATTTTATTGTTTCCGCGGTCAACTTCCGGGAAAAAAATTTTTAAACATAAAGTTTAATCTAAATGCTTATACCTTATTTTCGTTGTTTTAATGATATAAAAAAACAAAAAAAAAATTAGAGTATTATAGTAAATTCAAAGTTATTTAAAGTAGGAATATATTGTTACTTATTAATAAGAATAAAAACGATTCCGTAAATGTTGACACTGACATGAGGTACAAGACAAAGACAATTTAAAAATAAAGATTTATGTCACAGTCCGAAATCCAATTATAGGTTGTGAAATCTCATCTAGCCTAATATAAAATTCTTATAACAAATAGTTTAATCTTATTGTTATTGTTTTTATGATTCAATGAACTAAAATAATATAATAAAACCAAAACGGAGTATTATAATTAATTTAAAACTATTTAAAATAAGAATCAAATATAACAAAAAAGTCAATAGTGCGATTCGGAACGCATTATGACATATTTTTAGGTATTAAATTAAAAAAGTACTTTGCCGCGCTAGGCCGCAAAAAGCGATTTTCTACGCCTAATCTGATTGACAAAACCTCCTTTTCAGAGCGTGTGAGGTGAAAAAAATATTGCCTGATATGGTTTGGAAATTTTCTAGATTCAAACAAATTGTTGATGACGTGGCGTAGGAAGCTAGTTAGTTGAGTATTATTAGTAGGCTATACCATACATACTTAGGAGCACGCAGCGGACATTGAAGAGAGCCATGATTAGTGATTGCCTGTGCTGCAATTCCTCATGAAGGTTTGTTGTCGTGGTCGGGGTTGAGGTCGAAGGTCGTTCTTGAAGGTTCATTCTCCTGAACGGGTGGATAAAACTTGCTGTTGGAGCGAAAACGTTCGAAAACAGCGACCGTGCAATGAATGGCGCTCCGTAGATCCCGATGGAGGCGATCATTAAATTTTTACAGACAATCTGCAAGAATAACCGCTAAATGTGGACAGTGCAAAATAAATCGTTATGGTCATCCTTATAGGATAAGCTAATAGGGGCGTTCTGCAGATAGGTGATCAGCTTTGAAACGTCAAAACATCGAATCACAACCCTACTTATCTGTTTTGGCAAACAATATTCTTTCTTATTTTGGCACTATTTACCTCCTTATTATCTTAGAACATTCGCCAACCAGCTATCAGCCACTACTAATACTCGTACGTTACCACAACGTTTATAGAGTCATAATAATACCACAGCGTAAAAATAATTAATATAGACTGTGTATTCAATGAGCGGTCAGCCTTAAAGGTTAATTTAATGTTAAAATTCGAGCAAATACCGTTATTTTACGACTGTCATAACCTTGTTTGTCTGTGGAGCTCCAGTCAAGTAAATCTTTTCTTTAGGAGATTAAGCACGACCGCCATTTTCTCGACTATACTGAACAAACACCTTAAATATCTGTTGATATTTGTTTGTTTCTATAGATTTGTAGTAGCTATAGATGTATTTTGTTTCGTCTTACTTTCAACGTATGGCCTTTCAAATTTATTTTGCACGGTGCGAACCTATGATGTAACACAGAAAAAAAAATACATTGGTATTGTAGCAGTATAAGTTTCATTATACCTAAATGAGAAATCAAAGCAAAAACAAATCTGTAGATTATTAACTGATTTAGATTTCGCTCACTGTCTACCAAAAGGTAAAGCCTTGATAATTATATAAATGCTAATGGAAAGTTTCACTTTCAAAAGCTGTAAAAGTCCTTCAGCTACTTCGACGGCGTGACGTACCCTGGCAAAACAATTTCATCCCCCGCACCTCAAAGTAATAAATATTTATGGTAAATTTTAAATAGAAAAATATTGCAAAAAATTTACTCGGCTACAAGTGAATTCTCAGACGGGAATCGAACCCGCGATGCTACCGCGGGTTCGATTCCCGTCCACCGCTGAGCTACCGAGACTTGCGAACCACCGTCGAAATTCTCCAATACTTTTATATTTTTAATATGCTGTAGACCAGCGTTGTCACATCAATGCTAGGAATATCCTTGCATTCAAAAGAAACAACTTTTCAGGTGTTTAACGATCGATTAAGATGCAACTGCCAATAATTTAAGATTTTGTAATTTTTGCATTTTTCAATGCTATTTTTATACTTATGGGAAATTCAAAAATTACAAAATCATAAAATAATAAATATTTACTTGCTGTATCATTAGCAGTATTCATATTTTCATATTCATAGCAGAGGTAATTATTTGTCCATAATCATGGACCAATAAATCTCTCACTAGCTTCCGCCCGCGGTTTTACCCGCGTGTTTCCCGTTCCCGTGGGAATATCGGGATAAAAAGTACCCTATGTTACTCTCCATCCATTCAACTAACTCTACTTTCTAAAAAGTCAAGTCGATTGGTTGCTTAGTTAGGGCGTCAAGAAATGATGACAAACAAACACATTTTGCATTTTTATTATAAGTTGAGATTACGATTTGAAAGTTGCAACGTCTCTTCGTGTATCTTTTAAGTTTAAATGTCAGATTAGTGGTATTTTTCCACCATTAAGTTTAATTTTGACCCGGGGCTTAGCCATAAGTATAAAAATTAAAGACAGAAGCGTGTTGTTAAAGTATACGTTTTATTTAAGCTGTGGTTTATAACTCGTAACAACATACAGTTTCCATGAAACTTAATGGCAAGTTAAATATTTACACTCAAATCAAAATGCGATTACACCTTGATTACATTTAGCCCAGAGAAATATTAACATATGAACTTCTTTGAAGTATGCATCAAAAAAGGTATATATCCATAAAACAAACATCATATGCAGCAAGTCATCTACAATACAGTTTACAAATAATAAAATATTTTTTATCCTATTTTTACACAGAAAACATTTTCATAAAAATCTCACGTAACTATCTTTTACCAAAAAATCTTGATACACTTATTTCGTACCTAACAACATAAATTATACTATAGACGAGCCATCCATCAAATTACAAAGGTCATTGATATTTTAACTGATAATAACATGAGTTTAAATTGAGAAGTCAGTCTTTATCTCACTAAAATATAGAGAGGTATAAACTAAACATGACTGTGTGTAAAAGTGTTAACTGTGTTAATATTCGACCAATCCGGGAGTTTCTCGAACGAAATGTTCGGTGTCAGTTTAGCCTTGTGTTTTAGTGCCCTGAATTTTCTTCGCGATCCATCACGCTTTTCGACAGTCAAAACGGCTAGAATCCTATTCCAAAAATCTGTTTCACCCCAAACAACCGATGTACGGACATCTCTCTGCTCCTTCAAAAAGGCATATATCGAATTTTCAGGGCCTACATCGGCAAACACATAAACAGTATTTTCTGCCTTCGACAGTTCACCGCGAATTTTCTTTATATTCACGTGACTGTAAGCCGACGTTAAGTAGTTCGGGGAGAACACGACAACCGTGTATATGTACTTCGGCGCATCCTTGAGACACATTCTCATATTGTTCATGAATTGCCTGTTCTTACTGCTTGTGATCGGGTTCATGTGAACGCTAATGTCTTTCTGATTTCTCAATCCAGGTATCACTTCTTTTACTATAAACTCTTCATCTTGTTCACAATATTTAACTATTATATCGGTTTTATGTAATTCTTGTAAAATTTCGTTATTTATATATCTTGTCTCACTAAACTTTTTCTTTATCAACAAATTAAATCGTTTTCTATATACCACAAAGAGAATTAGGGCGATGATGTATAATGAAACAAATATTGTTATAAAAGAAGCAACCAATATGAATCTCATATGACATGATTCTCTTGACCAGAATGAGCAATTGAATTCATTTATATCAACCACCTAAAACAAACAAAACCTTTTAATATTTCACTAAATCGTTACTTTTATTATTTCATCAGTCAAATTAGTAACAAGGCTATAAAATTGGATAAGAATCAAAATTTACCTTTGTTCTTGAATTCTCGGTAATATAATCAAGGAAATTAAAATTATAGCATTCACAATCCAGTGGATTATGAGAAATCCAAACCATTTTCAAAGGCTTTTTTAGGACATCTTTATAATTTCGTTTTGATTGTTCCCCACTTAAAAAGTATTCATCATCCTGAAAATAAAAAATCAATATTTAAATTCTATGTTAATCATTATCAATAAATCTTAGCATCACACTTGTATAATCAAAGAGTTATAGAGACCGTCAATGATATTTTATATCTCCACAAATTTAGTCAGTAACTATGCTTAGGCATTCTAACTTATAGCTAAGATATTTCTTACCCATAATTTACGTATTCGATTGAAACTGATATCCAAACTGTCGTGTCCATTTTCCCACCAATCATCAAAAGTTGTTTGAAATGCGTTATGACTCAAGTTTAATAACTGCATATTGTACGTATGGGTGAAGGGTGAAATTCTCTTCAGAACCCATGAATTGTTTTTCAATTCTTTGTTTTCAAAATTGAGCTTATTGTAAGCTAATGTCACAGACATTTTTTGCCTATTGTTACTGAACAAATACGAAGATATTGATTCCAGTTTATTATGCTCCAAGTCTAAGTATATAAGACTCAGTAAAGATGAAAACGTCGACCTAAAACAAGGGCATGTTATTATTAATTAATCGCCAAATATAAAACGACATTCAAGCTGACTTTCAGACACTGTCACTTATATTGAATAACGCTACACATGATTAAAATTTCATAACCTTTTAGTAATTTGTTTAAAGTTTAAAGGGACAGAACGATGTTTAAAACATGATTAGTGTTAATCGTGATAAGTAACAGTTGGTGAAAGACGCCCTCAATTCTTACCCACTGATTTCTACTAGATAATTGTAACGTAAATCTAGTTTTTCCAATCTCACCAAAGAACTAAAGATCTTTGGCTCCAATTTTCCCAGTTTGTTGTGGCTTAAATCCAATTCAAGCAAGTTTATCTGATCATTAAACACTGCTTCTGGCAGTGCTTCGATGTCGTTGTACGCGAGAGATATGTTTGTGATCGAAGGTGAGTCAGCGAAAACATCATGAGGTACTTTTTCCAGACCGCATCTCTGGATATAAATCAACATCAAATTTGACAGATTGCCAAACATGTATTTCGGCAGTTGTTGTAATTTCACATCATTATTGAGAATAACAACGGTTTCTAAATCGAAGTTGTTCTTGAACAAATTCCTCGGCAACGACGAAAATTTATTCGAAAATAAAGTTAGTTTCTTTAATTTCCTGAGCGGCTTAAATATCGAACCTGGAAGTTCGTTAAGTCCATTAGAACTTAAATCCAATTCTTCGAGGACGTCAACCCCGGAGAAAAAATCTTTAGAGAACCAGGTAACGTTACTTTGCCATAATGAGAGTTTCCTCAAGACAGATAAATGAGAAAATAAGTTTGAAGATATATTCGTCATGTGATTATGACTTATTTCTAAAGTTTCTAATCTTTCAAGAGGTTTGAATAGCTCTTCTGATAGATGAATGCTATTCGAGCGTATGTTCAACCAAGTTAATTTATTAATATCTTGAAATAAATTGTTTGGTAAATGCGTGACTCCATTTATGGATAATAGTAACTTGGTTAGATTCTGTAATCCTGCAAAATGTTTTTTTTCAAAGTATCCTGATAAATTCTTCGCATTTTGAAATATCAAAGACATCGTTTTGGACACCCCCATGTGTGTCAGGACATCTTTGAACGACGTCGATGGTATCGGACAGTCTTTGAAACTGACTGATTTGAATGTATTTGTTACGTTGGCACATTTTGGTAATTTACTATAATCGAGATTTGTGCTGTTCTCGCATTTTATATTCATATAAGTGTTTGGTAATAAATTTATTTTTACTACTCTCCCTGAAACAAAAAGCTTCATTAAATTTTGAGTTATGCTAGTTTGTGTCCTTTATCAGCTAAATTTTAAGATATAACCTATAAATACATATAACATCACCAGAGCTTAATTACATTTCGGTTTATTTGAAAAAATACTGATTCACCAATAAAATAATATGAATAAAGTGTTATTGGTGTGACATAATTGTCAATAATAATAACGATCGCGCTTGTTGATAAAAATTGTTGACACTTTAACTGGGTAATGTTAAACTTTAACGCTAAAAACACATAACACAAGAAAGAGGTTAGAAGTAGTAAGTTGGCTGTTACGTGTCGCTACTCCTAAGCGACAAACACAAAAGCAGCCCCATCATTTCATTTTGTACTATTTTGAATTTCTTCCTGTTCTCATGGCAATGTGCCTTTTTTCGAGGCGACAAATTATTCCAGTACTAATTAAGTGATATGCTTCTTTATCTTGTGTTATGTAGCTGAAAGCTTACAAGCCATTTCGTCAATAATTGACATCTAAAAGACGAATCATGAATCCAAAACAAAAAAGGACCAAGCTTACAAATCATTTTATTATTATTGACGAATTGAAAAACAAATTAAAAGCTATCCAAAAGCGGAAAAAAACTAGGCATCAAATTTTGAGCGCACTCACCGTCGATATTGCAATTGAGTTCGACGGCGAGCGTGCCGCCGCAAACGCAGTTAGGGTCACTCGGACACATCAGCCTCGACGCCCGAATTATTTGGAGCGCCAACGCAGCGGTCACCGCATATACAAATTTGCAGCCCATCGCTAATCCTTTTACGTCCACTCGGCCATTTTACTTTACAACGGCGGGCGAGTTCGGCATTTTCTCGGCGAAAGTTTTTGGCTGGCTATTCTCATTTTGCGTCATTGCATCTGTGGACAAAAATAATAAACTCAGATATGGAACAAACACAAATTTTGTACTGAACATTGTTGAACACTGAAAAATATGAAAAACTAAATCATAAAGTTATAGTACATTACTGCAGCGGCCAGCGGCAAGAGGCATTGATGGACGAACGTGTAAATTCGTACGAACGAATACGTAAGTCCGTCAATGCCTATTTATGGCCAAGGCTTGTATAGTACTTTTCTCAAATAATGCGCGGAAATTTTAACTACTTATCGAAATCAGACGAACAACAATGTTTTTCCCGCGTTTAAGGGTTCGTTTGTTGTTTTTTTTTTCTAAAACATCTTTCTATTTGCAAGCCAGTTCGAAATTTAAATAAAACCTTTAATAAGTTACCTCTTTGATTGCCATATTTCGAAGAAAAATATCGTTCCATTTTTTTATTACACGACAGATATGAGTTTACCTTGTAATTTATTTGTCCGTTAAACATGACAGATATGGATTTTCATACAACTTTTGCCGGCCGCTGCTCGCAAGTATGTGGTCAGTAACTGTACAGCAATATCGATTTATCTCGAAGAAGGTTGTCAAAATAATGCTCATATTTCGAAGCATGTTTGAGAAATAGTACATTACTGTAGCGGCCAGCAAAATAGGCATTTATGGACGAACGTGTAAATGTGGGCCGAGGCGAAGCCGAGACATACATACGTTAGTCCATTAATCCCTAGTTGTGGCCGAGGCTTGTGTAGTGCTTTTGTCAAATAAAGCGCGGAAATTATAACTTCTTTTCGAAATCAGACGAATGACGAACAACAATATTTTTTCATTTTTAAAGTCTTCATTTGTTGGTTTTTACTCTAAAACAGCTTTCTAATTGCAAGCCAGTTCGAAATTTAAATAAAAGCTTTGATAAGTTACCTCCTTGGTTGTCTATTTCAGAATAAAAGATCGTCCCATTTTTAAATTACACGACAGATATGAGTTTACTATGTAATTTCTTTGGCCGCTAAACACGACAGATATGGATTTGCATACAACTTTTGCCGGCCGCTGCTCGCATGTATGTGGCCAGTAGTACAGCAATATCGATTTATCTCGAAGAAGGTTGACAAAATAATGCTCACATTTCCAAGCATGTTTGAGAAAAAGATAATTTCATCAGCTTTTTGAAAGATGTTAATGTTTTCCGTTCCATAATTTTATTCCGTAATAACAGCATCGGGAACGATCGATTGCCAGATCTGAAATATATTCCACTATTGATAATTTATGGGCAGACTGACAAAAAGTGAAGCAAGATAAATTGCTGCGATGGCAAACACGTACAATGGGACCTCGGCCGATAGCCAGTTATATCGGTCCAGTGGAAGCGAGTATTTCGATTATTAATATTTCCTCTTCGCAAACCAGAATAACGTTGAAATATTCTGTCTGTTTCCTCTATTTTCAAAGACATGGCATTGATAAAAGGTTGCTTTTGTTAAAGCAATTCTTGGAAGATTAAATCTGTTCTTCAAAAATATGGATGGCTTACTAGATGCCCACTGATGATAAAGAGGAGTGAATGTCTAATCGATGATGGCAAAATTGTTACCGAATGTCACTCATCATATTTTCGTACAAGACTAGCGGCCGCCCCGGATTCAGACTCGTGATTGCCGTTCCTGTGGGAATATCGGGATAAAAAGTAGCCTATGTGTTAGTTAACTACTTGAAGTCCCTTGATACCAAATTTCAAACAAATCGGTTCGGAAGTTGTTACGTGAAAGAATAAAAAAAAAAAATTGTTTTTAATAAACAAATAAACAAAGTGACCTACTTTCACATATAATATTAGTAGGATAATATTATATTATACTAGGTAATATTATAATTACCAAATACGGTAACTTATTCAACATGCTGCTTGGTTTCTGAAATGAAAAAAAATATATATAACTCTTTTACAACGACACACATATCACCACCAACATAACTTTTCGGTAGGTAATATTTTTCAATTAGTCGGAAACCGGAGCTTTACAAAATGTTAAATGGAGTCAATAGTTTACGTAGCGTGGGAGTGATTTACTAAAACGGTAATATAAAAGTTCTATACGATGTTAACAGGCGTGGCCATAATAAAAACACTACAAACCTTAGTGATATTAGTGTTTTTTTTAAAGGCTAATGTATTTTTTTTACCAAAATTAAACAGTAATGATATGGCAATTTCCTTGAACGTATTACATTGTTAGGCAATAAATTTAACTCGATCCAAACCCAATCTAATGGAGGTACAAATCGTGCCTACAGCACCTAATCGAGGGATAGACCAGAGGGATTACTCTATTTTATCAGAGCTTGTCAATACCAACGTTCACTAAGACTAAGACTCACTAAGAAGGGATTCCGGCCCAATACACTAACCAATTATGCTACAGAGACCTATAAGGGCACGTCGAATCTTTCTAGTATATTCACCTTTCTACGGTGTTGGCCACCGTCGTTTCATCAATGAGAGAAATATCCTCGCATTCGAAAGAAACATCTTTACAGATGTTTGACTATCGATAAAGATGAAACAACCATCTAATTATAACTTTTTAATTTTGCATTTTACAATGCTATTTTTATGTGATTAATATTAAACAAGAAAATATACTAGAAAAAACATTTTATAAAAAAAAATTAAACCGACTTCAAAAAGTAAAAAATAAAACTTTTGGAGTCGCTGCCAGCCAGGGCATTCTACATTGCACTTCTATTAAATATATATTTTTTTGGCCTTAGCTAGCTAGCACCGACTCCAAAAGTTTTATTTTTTACTTTTTGAAGTCGGTTTGATTTTTTTTTTATAAAATGTTTTTATTTCAGATTTTTTAGTTACATCATGTGCCGTTACTTTCACTAAAAATCAGCCCATACACAACAATGTCATCTAGGTAAACGACTACTTGCCAAAAGGTGATAGATATTTTTCAAGATTATGAAAAAACGACTAGCCAGATCTTCGTAAAAATTACATGGGACCAAATTGACAGTGTACCCGATCGAACAAAAAAACAACTATTATAAAATAAAATCGGATCACCAACACCGGAGTAATCGGTATACATATATCAGACAAAAAAAAATAAAAATACGCGTTGAATTGAGTACCTCCCTCCTTTTTTGTTGAAGTCGGTAAAAAGCAACTTGTTTCATGTCGCCCTGACGGGATTCGAACCCGCATCCTTGGGATTCCTACATACATACCTACTCTGTGTATGTAAAATGTGTAACCGCCCGCGGTTTTACCCGCGTGGTTCCCGTTCCCGCAGGAATATCGGGATGAAATACACCTATCCTGTTTCAATCAAGACTATTAACAGTCTGTGTGCCGAATATCATCCAAATCGGTCCAGCATTCTTGAGTTGACTAACCCGACTTTAATAAATATTTGCATACAATCACACCAATTATCTAGCCTACGTTAAGTTTCATGAAGAACTTGTGTTATGGATACTAGATAACGAATAAACATACTTATATTCTTACTTTTTATTTTTGTAAATACATACTTAATATACATATTAAACACCCAAACCAAGACAAATAGACATGTTCATGCACACAAATATTTGTCTTGTCCGGGGATCGAACCAGGGACCTCTGGCGCAGAAGGCGGGGTAAGTACCCCTGCGCCAAACATGTCGTCTTACTTTGTTTTATTTATATAAAATAACTAGAGGCCGGGCGCGGTTTTACCCGCGTGGTTCCCGTTCCCGTGGGAATTTTGGGATCAAAGCTATCCTATCTCTTAAGTTGGACCAGACTGCTCACGGTGTGCCAATTTAATTTAAAATCGGTTAAGTAGTTTAGGAGTCCATCGTGGACAAACATCGTGACAGGAGATTTATATATATTAAGATAACCAACTCTTCATAATATTATAAATAACTTATCAGAATCAGAGATTGTTCTGTATCTAGCTCCAGTATGACAGGCGTTCAATAGATTAGGCTATCTCTTGTATTCCTATTCTCGACTCTCGTTTTGTAAAAAAATACTAGTTATTTTCTACACTTATCTAACATTAACATTCCACAAAGCTTTCAGTAAAATGGGTACAGCGTTCAATAGTTTGGTATCGGAATTTTCCTTTCTCATGTTAGCCGACCAAAATAAAAGTAATTGTATTGAAATAGACAACCGTGACAGATACCCGGTGGCATAAAACGACAATAACGAGGGTTGACTATTTTATCTGCTCATAAAATCTACCCTCAATAACAACATTTTACCCACGTCCATGGTTGTTCATGGTGCATTAAACTATTACGATACTTGATCCATTCCCACAGAATAAGTAGCAATTGTCCCAAAATTAAATACGGACTTCGCATAATTTTGGTATTTTTATGTTTCATCTGCATACCACCATTGATAGAGTTTTATAATATATTAACTAATTATTAAAAATGTTTTCCAAAATATCAGTAATTTGATAATTGTTTTTTTTCTGGAAGTATGTAATTTTGAAATTATGTTTCACCAATTTATGAAATGTAGGCGTTTGTAATGATGTTTCGTATTAAATTACCTACGTGACTGCTTTAAGTAGCTGAATCTGAACAACCCACACCAATATTTAAGCCCCATGCTCAGTAGAGCTTATACCAAAGTGACAACATTAATAAGGCGAAGACATATATAACCCTGTATTTGAACCTACATTTTAGAGCAGTAGAAAGTAACGTTTTCATCGCACCAAATGATCGTAAAACAGATTCTGAAAAAACTACAGTGTTTGATACGTTTTTAAACAAGAAAATATACTAGAAAAAATCTATTGTCTCATGTCGCGACTGCGTTTTTCAAGGAAATCGTATTCGTGTATAACGTTGTAGGCGTTTCTATTATCAATTGTGATATTTAAATTTTGACATTATATACTTATTTAATTTTATATAAATTGAAAAATGTTCAACATACTGCAATATTGTATACCTTGTAAAAGGTGGAAATGTAGTGAGACACTGATAAACAAGATATTTGTATTTGTATTGTATTTGTATTTGTATTTATGTGGAGTGCGGCTATTACTAATCATTAGGTGGGCATGTTCGATTACTATCTATAAACTGTAATCTATCCCAAGAGTTATAAATAAAGGATAAATATAACGATAATCATGAGTGAACCTTCTATTTATAGGACCTGAGGGTCTAAAAAAGGCGCCTAAGCAATATTGCTAATGAATAAATTGTAATATGAATTAAGTTTTCTTGCCTTCAAAAAATTAAAAGCAAATTCTGCTACACTGACACTGTTCTAAACTCCATAGCCAATAAAAAACAAAATGAATTGTTAGAGAATTCACATTATGATTCTTTAGCAATATTGCTTATTTTAGATCCTCTAAATCAGGGGTTCCCAACCTTTTACCCTAGTCGCCTCACCGAACGTTTTGTAAAAATAATACGCCCCCCTAGGAGCAGAATATGAACAATTATAATAAAAAGTTACAGTTATTTTAATAAAAAGTAACATACGCTGAAGCCGGCGCGCCTCCCCTTGAAAAATTCTACGCTCCCCAAGGGGGGGGCGCCCCACTGGTTGGGAATCCCTGCTCTAAATAGTCATCAAATAATGGGCAACTTGCCGATTATAATTTAGAACTAACAATTATAAAACTAAAAATTTACTCATGTATTGCAATCTTTAATGACAATGAAAATGAAACTGATATATTTTTAGACTGTTACAAGCACTTATGAACTTCAAAGATCCTTTCCTACGGCGGGAGGCTCTTGTAACAAGAAGAACCGGCAAAAGCCTCGTCAAGGGATGTTTTCCACTCCCTGATTTAATTATTAATAATATCTTAAGTTCCAGTCTTAAGCTGGAAGTTTCCAATATGCTTAACCTATATTTAACACATTAGAACTTAAACAGTTAAAGAAAATTTAGATGATGAAAAAACACCCACCCAGTATAAAAATAAATGAAACCAATCCTAACCGGCAAGTACAGTTTATGTAACCGCCCATTTCTACTACTAAACCATATATTTTTTATTCCAAGAATATCTTGTTAATAGAACAGCAAGACGAAATTGGTATTCGCCCAACTTACTTCTGATAAGTTTTTTCATATAAGAAAACTTTTTTGCTCAAACAACAAATCTTCCAACTACTCGAAGAAAGTGGACAGTAGGCATTTACTCCGGCTGCGTCTGACGGTCGTAATAGATAGTACAGTCGGTAAATTAGTAAGTAAGCTTCTTTTGTATCATTCACTGAAATCCTACTACCTACTAATATTATTAATGCTTAAGTATGTCAGTTTGTTTGTTTGTTACTCTTTCCCGCTAAAACTACTGAACGGATTTGGATGAAAACTGGCACAGATATAGTAGATAACCTAGCTTAAAACATGGGATACTTTTTATCCCGATATTCCCGCGGGAACGGGAATCATGCAGGTAAAACTGCGGACGGCCGCTAGTAAATAATATTTTAAACTTTCGTGGTACTTATCACTTTAAACGGGACGGACAAATACAAACATGGTAAAAATCCTATTTATCGTAATAGTCGTAAATTCTCTAAAATAGTATATTCGTATTTCCATCTAATGTTTATTGGATTAAGTGACGTGCATCAAGATAAAAAGGTAAATAAAATTCTATAAAAATCAACATATAATCTAATAACACTATAACGGCCACGGCGTTTATCTAGTCATAATAGCTACGTTAGTATACTCTTAAAAATATTTAAATAAAAAAATTGATTCCGTGGAGATGATGAATCAGGGATTCTGTTCCCGGTCGAAATGACGATTTGTTTTAGTTCGGTGCTTGGATCCACCTCAATATATAAATATAAGTACGGTCAACAGCAACTTCGGTTTATATAGAAAGTCATTTCTACAGAAACCTAAACTCAACGGCATATATCTTAAAGTCCAAACTCGATTGGAGAGTTTTGACAGATAATATCTGTCAAATTTCTCATGTTAGTATTTTGACCTAGTAAAATCAGATTTTTATTATATTCAAATTCAATATTTCCAATTAATATTATTTTATATTCAATATTATATCCAATTTTAATTGGTATAAGTGTAAGAAATATTTATTTATTATTTAATATCATTTATGCAGTTTAGGCTGCTACAAGCACTTGTTAATGTTAAAGAAGCTACGCCATCGGTTCACAAACCCTAGGGTTCACAAAACCTAGTTCGAGACCGTGTAACGAGAAGAACAGGCAAGAAACTCGTCAAGCGCTTTTGAAGAATAATACTAATCTAATTTATTTCTGTCTGCAATATCGTACGAGTATTTACAGACAATCCGTTATCAGCCTCGCTACGAATTTAAGAGTTAATAAATTACGCTTTATAGCCGAGCTTTATATGGTCTAGACGTCTGAGTCAGCAACAAATCATGTCAGAAACGTACAGAAAATTTGAACATAATGCGAGCAACTGGACACCGGGCACCCGCGCCATGTGCTCCTGGCATCCAAGATAAATGGCCTCGGCATTACACAAACTTTTATATTAAATTAAATTTTCCGAAGAAGACAACGAACTTTTGATCGCTCGTCGATTCATTTTACAACTTTCAAACTGCTCGAAAATTAATAACATGCTTTTTTTTGTTTACGTGCCAGAATTTCGAGGCGTAAAAATGGAGTGAAATAATGAGGTATCATTACTGTATGTATTTTAAAAATAATAGTACACATTTTACTTTTAACAACCTTCTGAATATTTTATTAGTTAGGTCTCTACGTAGTGTAGCAATGATGGATTTACCAATATTACTTTTCTTACTTTATGTGGTTTATTATTCAATATTAATTTCGAGGCCGCATTCTTAGGCATCCCATATTACATTAGGTATTCACTAAAGGCCAAGCAATTTCTTTATTAACATTTTTAGCTTAGCAGATATGTTTTTATGTAATCTGTGTTTACTTCAAACTTAAGTAACAAGTTTTCACTAGTATAATTTAGTAGTTTGGTCAAGCAAAGTGCGACTACCGAAAGTATTTTGCCAGTTGCGGCTGATCGTGACATACGAGATGAAAGTTTGTGACAAACGATAAGTGCTATCACATAAACATTCGTATGCTTTTCTACTGAAAAAGCATTTTGACATTTATTAAAGTTAAAATTACAACAAAATATGGAGGTGGTGATTACAAAGAAAAATGCATAGCAAAATTAGAACTAGCAAAATTTAATACGAATTAATAAATGTTTGAAGCAGTGGCTGACCACTTTTGACCGAAACCATCATTCCAAATTTTCCCGTCGTCATAAAACTATTCGTATTGTGTAAATTTTCGCTGATTACCATTATACATACATTATTATGTCGCTACGTAAGTGTTAAAAGAAACTAAAATTGAATCAGTTAAAAAAACACAGACTATTATGCGCACAACAAACGACTTGAAGCATTATCGTAAAATTGAAACAAAATAATATTGAATTTCAACCTAAAACAATTAGTACAGTAAATACCGCTTAACTACATTTTAATATCTATAATAGCTCAAACCAATTATCTTCAAACATTAACTAGAATAACTTAAACAACAACTCTAAATTATTGTTCCTGTTTGTGTTAGTACAAGTGCGCTCCGTATAATTCGTAAGCCTTCGGATTACAGGGTTGCCAGGTGTTGCATTACTGAAGCACCTTCAAGTTACGAAGGGTTCTTGCTAACTAGTTGTTTATTCGGATCCCGGTTTATGTGAATCAACATGAATGTTAATTAACTCGATTGTGAGGGAACTTGCCTGCAATTTACTTAATGCTACATTGAAATATTGGTTTAGATTATCCGATTATATTGAGATAGTCATTACGGTAACTCGATGAAGGGTGATTAGACTGTTAACAATTGCTTACATTTATAACGGTATTTTTTTATATTAAAAAATAATGCAATGAAAAGTGTTTTACTGCTCAGACAGCGTTACAACGAGGTTATTCATAGAATACTTGCAGATCGTGATGGCTCAAACACTGGAGGGTTCGAATCCCGTCGGAGAACAATTATTTTACCATGATATTATAATTTATTTAGTGTGTTTCAGTGGTTTTCATCATTTCTAATGGTGGTAATGAATATGACGACAAAATTATTTTATAGAAAAAAAAAACACTATATTTATTATTTCCGAAAACTATTTTTTTTTAATAATATTAGGCAACTTGCGTGCTTTTTAGTTCTAGTATAAAGTTTACCAATTAGCCGCAGAATACATTTGCTAAATATCCGAATTTATATTTCATACCCGTCAGTAAAAAACGTAGTTTAAATTGAGGTTAAAAGTTGCAAAATGGAAATAGAATCTCTGTTTCTGTTGATTTAATACATTCAATTCGTGAATTGAAATTACACCCAATTTAATGATTTAAACGTGCACTGTTTGTTATACCATTTTGGTATGGATTAAGTGTTGGTTCTGTTCGACCATTCGGTATCTTTAATTTTTTTATTTATTTCTTTATTCTTTATATATAAAAAAAATACAGCAAATGGCGAACTTAATACCATGAAGCATTCTCTACCAGTCAACCGGTAATAGGTGTTAGACCTACCGTATCGGCAATAAAGTAGCACAACAAAACATAATTCAGAATATTGAAACAAAAGTGTATTTACGGGTATTTAATGGACAAAAAAATACATAATCATACTACATAATATAAATATATACCTACATATAAAATATAAGGACTCATTATGTCAGAGATGAAGGGGATCAGCGTAGGGATTTAAGGTAGTGTTCACGGACCAGTTTCTTAAACACAATCTTGCTGGGGGCTTTTCAAATGTCCAAGGGGAGGGCTTCCAGAGTCGTATTGCAGTAAGGGAGAAATAATAGGAGACAAAGCCAGAAGTGTGGGAGGGAGTTTTTAAAATGAGATTGCTGCTAGAGCGAAGGTCAAGTGGATGAGAAGAACCCAGAAACTGAAATCTAGACTTCAAGTATTCTGGGGTAAGTGAATCGAACAAAACTTTGAAGAGAACACAGACAACTCTCTGGTTCCTACGCTGACGAATAGGAAGCCATTTCTGGTGCTGCTGGCGGTAATGAGAGATATGGTCGTATTTAAGTAAACCATAGATGAACCGAATGCAGTTATTGAGAAGTCGATCCAGCTTATCTAGGAAAATTTCATTGAGACTTGTGCAGCACACGTCGGCATAGTCGATAAGGGGTAGAACGAGAGCTTGTATCAGTGCAATCTTGGTGCTAGACGGAAGAAAGTGCTTGAACCTGTACAGAGACCTAAGTGCATTTGTTACTCTAAGAGCAACAAAGTTAACATGATCTTTCCAAGAGAGCTTAGCGTCGATGAATAAGCCCAAGTCTTTGACCTGCTGTGAAAATGATATTACTTCACCATTATAGCACAGTGGAGTAATTTTATTAAGTTTTACGTGCAACGATTGACGAGAGCTACCGATAATAATTGCTTGGCATTTTTGTGCATTCACCAACGTGCCGTAGTTGCTGGACCATTTCAATATCCTCGCCTTTGGACGTAGAGTTGGAGATCTTCTGCATATAGATAGTAAGATGACGAAGGATAACAGTGAGGGAATTGATAAACAATGAGAATAGAAGAGGAGTGCGAATAGCGCCTTGCGGAACACCAGCTTCCAGGTCGCACCAATCGAACAATGCCCGGTCGATGCGTACGGCCTGCTGGCGATCGCGAAGATAAAAGGAAAACCACAGTTGCGCTGTTGAAGAAAAACCAAACGAGAGAGCGTGGCTAGCAGGATGTCATGATCAACTGCATTCAAAGCGTTAGAAAAATCAATTAAGACTAACACAGTCAGTCGTGAATCCTCAAGTCTATCTCGGATATCTTCAGTTATTTTAGTCAGCGCAGTGCAGTGGTTGTACTGTGTCCGGATCTGAAACTGGACTAAAAAGAGCTTAGAAGATTGTTTGGGAGAACAAAGGATGATAACTGTTTGTGAACAGCAGCTTCTAGGATCTTAGAAGTAAAGGGAAGGATATATATTGGTCTGAAATGATTGATAAATGATTGGTTTTTAGGGTGAGTGATTTTAGGTAAAGGAATAGCAAGTGCCTTGCGCCAAGCAGAAGGGAATGTACCGGAAGCGAAGGAGTGATTGAGAATGTGAGTCAGGATAGGAAGGATGCATTCAAGTATCAAACAATAATGGTACGACTAACATCATGACCGACAGCGTTCGATTTGATTGCGAGGGTTAACTTTCGAACTTCTTCCTCGGTCAGAGGTTAAAAGGGATTTTGAATGGGTGGGCAAGGCAAGGTAGGAAGTCCGAGATAGTAGCAAATTTTGCGCTTTGAGAAAGGGGAGGGGCCGAAGAGAAACAAACATTGAGTTCGTTTCGTGAGAAGGGAAGTTTGGGGCAAAGCTGAGATTTCCCAATTCCGAGCGAGCGAAGGAACTTCCAAGTATTGGCAGGAGTAGAAACATTGTTATAAATATAGCGGCGTTTTGATCTTCTTACCACCTGGTTGCAGCGGTTACGTGCGATTTTAAAAAGTTCCCAGTTAGATTCTGTTCTGTAGCGTTTGTAAATACGGTAAGCTCTATCTCTTCGTCTCATAGCCATACGTACACCAGGCGTAATCCATGGTGCTGGTGGTCGTTTCAACTTAACACTTTTAAGACGCGCGTGTGAATTATATAAGGTGAGTATGGCGTTGTTAGTTAAAAATAAGAGATCGTGCTTGGAGAGGGAAGGAGCTGGAGCTTGACCATGTTTAAGTACATGACCAGAAGAGGACGTTAAGATAGGATCAATCCACGTGTCATCGGCGCCAAGATTGTGATGGGTAGGACCAAGAGGTAGAATTGAAAAATTTACCGAAGTAGCTAGCGACCGAAGCTTGCGAGAGGTAAGAGAATTCTTGAGTAAATCGGTGTTAAAGTCGCCCATTATAATGTGATGATTGAAATTTTTTTCAAATTGTCGAGAATTGATTCAAGCTCGGGGTGATAATCAATGAAAGGAGGGCAGTATATGACTCTGAGAAGGACCATTGTACTCTTGACATCGACTTCAAGGAACAGATGCTCCATGCAGAGAGGAGGATGTTGAAATTATTTTGAAGCAAGAACCACATCCGCAGAAAAAGTGTGGAGCAATTCAGTATGACGGTATACTTTGTGCATTGATGTGTTTTTTTTTCAATGTCATTTCAATTCACGCTATTCTACCTTATTTAAGTTTGAATCGTTGCTTTTACAGTGCCATCATAAATACAAATTTTATTCTTAAAAAAAATAACTTGTCTGATGTGTGAGGAATATGGAGACTAGGTTTAAATAGGTTTTTTGTTTTATTAATTGTATAGCTACTTTATGTTTATTTGCGACATAATTTGAAAATTATGTCGCAAATAAATATAACCCTTATATCAATGATAAGTCGTCGGATTTTATCATTGATCCATATTTTTACTAAATTTTCAGTCTACTACTCCACTTCGCTAGCCACTTTCTAAGTTTTGATTTAAAAATGATCCCCTGATATTGAACTATGTCACTAGCACGTACCTAATAAGGTTGAATATCAGTTGCACTGCACTTGCAATTAAATCTCGTTCACTTTAATTTATATGTCAGCTGTCATCAACTTGGAAATGTTTACTCTTATCTGAAAAGTCGTTGCGCCATTCCACGCTAAACTTTATTAAAAAGTTAGCAATCAATTCTCAAGAATTTTATACGAATCATAAATTACTTTA
The DNA here is from genome assembly GCA_910589605.1 of Chrysoteuchia culmella. NCBI lineage: Eukaryota > Metazoa > Arthropoda > Insecta > Lepidoptera > Crambidae > Chrysoteuchia > Chrysoteuchia culmella. The sequence continues at coordinate 8,631,650 of OU342654.1, read as the reverse complement.
TCTTTTGTACCTTTATATACTTTCCCACGTGGCATCCAATAAGTCTTTTGTATGAGTATCGATAAATCATACTCTTAAAAGAAAAAAGATATGAATGGAATACACACCATTTATCATTAAAGCGCTGTAATACCTATTGGGGCAAAAAAAATTGTAAACCCCGTCTAATTCCTACCTATACAATAGTAGCAGTACGAAATTCGCTTTTATTCCTTAGGCAATAAGGGCGCTCAAATTAAGTATTCAATAATTGATTTGTCGCCTGTCCTTCATTTATAAATGCAATAATTCACTATTTCTCATACAGTATTAACGCCTACACATCCATTATCAATAATTTATTCATTCATTCGTCATATATTTACAAACAAAATGTCTTCACAAAAATAATGCTTCTTATTTTTTATGAGAATATAATAAAACCTGAGGGAAAGTGTCAAATTTAATAGAGTCGTGAATAATAAAAGCAGGGCAGTGCGTGACCAGCGTCCATCAATATGGTGATTCATTATAAATAATATGGGAACATTAGCCAATATGAAATGTGAGTAGATTGTGCGACCTGCCAATCGATTACTGTGTAAGTTCCAACACTTAGAGAAAGGTTATTCAAAACAGAGATTTTGATCCAAAAAATGAGATAATTATTTTTATTTCATTTTGGCTTGGTAGTAGTTCCTTTTACGAATGTCGTTTGTAAAAATAGGTAAGACTTGGTGCTTAATTTGTAACTCAATATCTAGTACAGCTTCTGTTTGAGTTTATTATGCTAGTGATAACTTTAATAATGTACTATGATTAATAACATCTGTTGCGTTGTAATTCTACATAAATATATCTGCACACTCCAATGTCTTGTACGAACAGTGCTAAATAAACGGTCGAACCATCAACACGGTGTTTTCGCTGCACTCATACCCTGTCATTCGAAAATCAACCTTATTTCAATCTACATACGCATCATAAAGTGGTCTTCTAGAGCCGGATTATTCGAGAATTTTAAACAAAAGGCGACCCCAGGTAGCCGGCCGCGCCGAACAAAAGACTACTGATAAGGATTTCTATTCATTAAAATTAAAGATCGATATTTAAAAGTAGTCTTTATTAACAAGTGTACAAGATTCCAATGCAAAGGGCTATCGAAGAAAAGGAAAGTTGTTTACGCTAAAAACGGAATGGAATTCTTGCGAAGATTATTCTAACTGTCTATACACTTGTGATACTTGTGAGAAAAGTGAATTATGGCAAATAAAAATATGGAACAGTTACTATTACAACTTGAAGAAACGGCTACTTTAATGAATAAAACTCAAGTAAATTTGAAGAAGTGTCCAAAGGCTAGATTAACTAAGGGATATCTACAAACTCGAATACAGTGTATAGATGAATACTGGAAATTGTTTACTTCTACACATCGGGAACTTATAAAGATTACTCCGCGGGAAAAGCGGACGGAGATTCCGTACTTCGTCAACGAAGAATACAGTACTTTCGAAGATGTTTACATCTGTCTCAAAGCGGATATTCAAGATGCCATTTTACAAATGGATTCTTCGCGGTCACCACAGCGATCTCCGCATCAGGCAACAAGTGGTTCAGCAGACCATGATCAATCAGATGTACTAACCTCACAAGTAAGGCTTCCTAGGATTCAGCTACCTACCTATAACGGGAGTTACGAAGAGTGGCCTACTTTTCAAGATTTGTTCATCAGCTTGGTACATAACAACGCATCACTTTCGAACGTACAGAAGCTTCATTATTTGAAGACCAGCATCGCAGGCGAAGCAGAAACCCTCCTAAGACATGTTCGTGTAACCGATGCCAATTATGCCGACGCGTGGAACATTTTGAAACAACGTTATGGAAATAAACGTATTATAGTACACTCTCTGTTGAATAGGTTATTTTCTCATAAAAAGGTAAGTGTTCAGTCTGTCAATCTTATAAAAATGTTACTCGATAATACTACCGAATGCATTAATACCTTAAATAACTTAAGTATCAATACCGATTCTTGGGATCCTGTAATTATATTTCTTGTAGTACATAAATTGGACCCAGAATCCCGTAAAGATTGGGAAAATTCCGCGTATAAAAATGACTCGGATAATTTACCTACGTGGTCTGATTTGAGGTGTTTTTTGGAGTCAAAGTTTCGTACACTAGAGTTAGCTTATCCTACCGCGACGTTATCTTTAGAGAGAATAAAAGACAAAAATATTAGGGAACGTACTTTTCACGCTACAGCTTTTTCTCGTCCAGTAAAACCGTGTATTTTATGCAACGAAAACCATACTTTGTGTCACTGTAAGCAATTTACAAACATGTCGATTATTGAACGGAATAACTATGCTAAAGATAAGAAACTGTGTTATAATTGTTTGTTGACAGGACATTCTATTGTGAGGTGTAGGTTACCGATGTCTTGTCGTATATGTCACAAACGTCATCATACTCTTCTGCATCTAGCAAAGGCAAAGGAAGGTGCAACGGATACGAGTGTTCAAAATACAAATGCAGAAGGGGATGAAGCCCAAGTAAATACAATGATGACGTCACACTGCAACGATAACCAGGGATACGCTTTATTAGCCACAGCATTAGTTAAAGTCAAGAGTGATACAGGACACACGATATCATTACGAGCGCTTGTGGACCAAGGCTCACAGGCTTCTTTTATAAGCGAACGGGCTACTCAATTACTTCAACTAAAAAAGAAGCCAGCACGAGGAAACATTACTGGGATTGGTTCGACAAAAACAAGAATAAATAGTAGGGTTCAATTCCAAATTGTATCCACATACAATAAGGATTTTTGTATGCAAACAGAAGCTTATGTGTTACCTAAACACTTAACGACAAAATTACCGTCTAAATCAATTCAAATTGGAGACTGGCCGCATCTGAAAAACATACAACTGGCTGATCCAGCATATCATACACCAGCATCGATAGATTTGTTACTGGGAGTTAAAGAATGTGCACAAATATTACAACAGGACCTAATAAAGGGACCTGCAGATACGCCGTGTGCACAGAAAACTGCTTTGGGCTGGATTCTGTTTGGGAAAATAGAAGAAAGGACACATGAAGAACCTGCGCTAATGGTAATGCACCATCAAATTGATTTAGATGAAATACTGAAAACAATGTGGGAATTAGACAATCAAGGTGAAAGAAAACTAACAAAGGAGGAAAAACTTTGTGAAGAAATTTATGATAAAACACACAAAAGAAATGAAGAAGGTCGATATATTGTAAACTTACCGTTTAAATCAGAAAAGCAAAATTCACCAGACGGAAACAGCAAGGAAATAGCTTTAAGAAGATTTACACAGTTGGAAAACAAATTACAAAGAATACCGAAACTAAAGGAAGATTATACAAAGGTTATTCAAGAATACATAAGTTTAAGACACGCAGAAGAAATTCCGAGAGAAGAACTTGAAAAAAGAGCAGTATACTTATGTCATCATGCGGTTATCCGAGAAGATAGCGAAAGTACTCCAACGCGCGTTGTGTTCGACGCATCCTGCAAGGGTACAAACGGCATTTCATTAAACGACGAGTTGCTCGTTGGTCCCGCATTGCAAGAAGATCTCCGCAGCATCATCTTGAGATGGAGGATGCACGCCGTATGCTTTGTGTCAGATCTGAAAAAGATGTATAGAATGATATTAGTAGCAAAGGAGCACGTTGATTTCCAGCGTTTATGGTGGAGAAATGATCCTTCTGAAATATTAAAAGAATATCGCTTACTTACCGTTACGTTTGGCACTACATCGGCACCATACCTTGCAGTGAAGACCCTGAAACAGTTAGCAGAGGACGAAGGTACCAACTTCCCCGTCGCAGTGCGTATTTTAAAAGAAGATTGTTACATGGATGACATACTCTCTGGTTTTGACACTGAAACTGAAGCAATAAAAGCAAGTAAAGAGTTAAAAGAAATACTGAAACGAGGAGGTTTTGAATTACAAAAATGGTCGTCTAATAGTGCAAATTTTATAGAATCTATAGAGCCAGAAAATAGATCAAATAAAGTGCAACTGAACTTAAATATCGAAGGAACTGTGAAGGCATTAGGTATACTATGGAACTTAGCAAATGACGAATTTATGTACAATATTAACTTACCTCCATTAGCAGAACAAATAACTAAACGAAATGTTTTATCAGATATTCAAAAACTGTTTGATCCTCTCGGATGGATAGCTCCATGTATAATCACAGCTAAAATCTTTATTCAAAACCTTTGGTTAAAGAAAATCGATTGGGATGAGGAAATAGATTCAAAATTAAAAGAAGAATGGCACCACATGAGACTAGATTTTGAAAACGTAAAGGACATACATATAAAAAGGTGGTTAGGAGCATCAACAAAAAACATGAAGCGAATTGAACTACATGGCTTTTGTGATGCCTCTGAGAAGGCATATGCCTCAGTTGTTTATTGCAAAATAATAAATTTTGATGGCACGATAACCACCACACTAGTGGCATCGCGGACTAGAGTCGCTCCTGTGAAATCAGTGTCAATACCACGACTGGAGCTTTGCGGTGCAGTGTTACTGTCCAAATTACTAAAAAACGTAGCAAAGGCAATGCGGATACCTGCGTCACAAATATATGCCTGGACGGATTCATCCATTGTTTTATCATGGCTTAGTGGAGAACCATCGCGATGGAAACAGTTTGTCGCAAATCGCGTCGTTGAAATTCTAGATAATGTCGGCGACAAACAATGGCATCATGTGGCATCAGAAGAGAACCCTGCCGATATTGCTTCCCGAGGCGTTCCGCTCGCTCAGCTATACCATTGTGACATGTGGTGGAAAGGACCTAAATGGTTAAAAGAAGAAGAAATACAATTTACAAAGCCAAACACGACACCTGTGGAATTAGAAAAAAGAAATATACAAGTTAATACGAAAATAGAAAATGAAAATACAATCAAATTTGAGAACTTTAATAATTTGAAGGAACTTTTGACAGTAATAGTTTACAGCATTAGATTTTTACATTTTAAAGGCAACTCAGAAGGAGTTGATAAAGCAATTACAACCGAAGAATTAGATGTAGCTTTGAAAAAGTGTATAAAAATTGCTCAAAGAGATTTTGACGAAGAAATTGAAAGTTTAAAATCGAATAAAAACGTAAAAAGAGACAGTAAATTAAAAACATTAAATCCGTACCTTGATGAAGATGGTATACTCAAGGTAGGCGGAAGATTAAGAAATTCAGTCTTGCCGGAGACCTCCAAACATCCTATAATCCTGAAAAATAAAAATGACTTAACTTACCTTATTATAGCAGACGCTCACAGGAGAACTTTGCACGGCGGAACACAGCTCGTCCTGACTTACCTTCGGTCCAAGTACTGGATACTGCAAGCAAAAAATACAGTTAAAGCTTACATTCATAGATGTGTAATATGCACCACGATGAAAGCAAAGATACAATCTCAACAGATGGGAGACTTACCTCGAGCTAGGACAACACCTGCACGTCCATTTCAGCATAGTGGAGTTGACTTCGCTGGTCCTTTGTATGTTTTAATGTCGAAAGGGCGTGGAGCTAAGCAGCGCAAGTCGTACATAGCCATATTCATATGTATGGCTACTAAAGCCATCCATTTAGAGTTGGTGGGTGACCTTACATCAGACTCATTTATAGGCGCATTTCGTCGCTTTGTAGCTCGTAGGGGCGCTTGCACTCACATATGGAGTGATCAAGGCCGTAATTTTGTGGGCGCGAACAAGATATTGGCGGAAGAGTTCAGGAACGCGAATTTAACACTTCCTGGTGACTTGCAGGAAAAACTTTCATTAGAAGGCACACAATGGCACTTCATTCCGCCATACAGTCCGAATTTCGGCGGATTATGGGAGGCTGGGGTAAAGTCGATAAAATACCATTTACGAAGAATACTTACCACCAGTCTCACCTTTGAGGAAATGGCGACTGTACTGTGTGAAATCGAGGCTTGCTTAAATTCGCGGCCGTTGATTCCAATAGACACCTCAGACCCAGATGCACCTGAACCTTTAACACCCGGTCATTTTTTGATAGGAGAGGCTCCCGTTAACATACCTACTCCTGATTTAAAACTAATTAATGTAAATCGTTTATCTCGTTGGCAAATAACGCAAAAGCTAGTTAGAGACTTTTGGCATAGATGGCAAACTGAATACTTATCTAGGTTACAAACTAGACCTAAGTGGCTGAACAAACAACCAGACTTAAATATTGGTGATATAGTGTTGTTAAAAGACGAACAGTTGCCACCTGGAAAATGGTCATTAGGTAGAATTGTAAACAAACACCCTGGTCCAGATGGTTGTACCAGAGTTTATAGCATTAAAAGTAAAAATGAAATTGTAAAACGGTCAATAAACAAATTGTGTAAATTACCTATAACTAATGATTGAATTTGTGAAAATAATTTGTATTGTATTGCATGACATATTTAATCAAAAGTGTTTGGTTGGTTTATAATGGTTGTACTTATAACTTGTGTGTGTGTGTAAGATACTGATACTATGTTACTTTTGTTTTTTTGTGTTAATCTTGTTTAAAGTACTGTCGTCCTTTGGGGGGCGGCATGTTGCGTTGTAATTCTACATAAATATATCTGCACACTCCAATGTCTTGTACGAACAGTGCTAAATAAACGGTCGAACCATCAACACGGTGTTTTCGCTGCACTCATACCCTGTCATTCGAAAATCAACCTTATTTCAATCTACATACGCATCAACATCAATTATTAATTAAAATATTAAATAGAAAAGGAACTTAAACCCGTTACCCAAAAGCGTTTTTGTTACCTACATTTAAGTTGCCATAACTTCTGAAGGAATTTTCATTTGCAGAAGGACATAATATATTATTCTACTGTCGCGATTTGAAGCGCGAGTTAACTAAAATCTACTTGGAAAAAGTTGCGGTCATAAAGCTAGTCTTATTAAAGTACCTCCGAGCCCTTACTCCCCTCCCAAATTATCAGTGAATAAAAAACGCAAGAACTTTAACAAAGTCATCGTCGACCGAGGATGTGGAACTTAATCAAAATATCATTAAAACTTTTTTTATGAAATCTAGACAGAAGCTGTGTTGATGACAGCTGACTTTATTACTTTATACACCGCGAAGTACCTTACGCTAGTATAATATGAATACTTGTTTGAATTATCGTTAATCCAGCACTCATATATTTTCTTTACCTTTTTAGGGTTCCGTATCTCAAAAGGAAAAAACGGAACCCTTATAGGATCACTTCGTTGTCCGTATGTCCGTCCGTCAGTCTGTCAAGACCGTTTTTCTCAGGAACGCGTGGAGGTATCAAACTGAAATTTATATCTAATACTCAGGTCTACTGTCCCTTGGAGCTGTGAAAAAATCAAACTTCTAAGCCAAAGCAATCAAAAGATACAGCCGTTTATGCCGCAAATTTTCGAAACTCGCACGGGAATCAAAACCTACAGGGTACTTAAAATCATGAAATTTGGTACGAAGTAACGTCTTATAATACAGATAAAGGAAAAATTGCGAAAACCGTAAATTTTTAGTTACATCATATAATAAAAAATATTTTACGGAACCCTCTGTGCGCGAGTCCGACTCGCACTTGGCCGGTTTTTTTTTATATAGGTACATCGAGAAACTCTTGCCCTTCATCATACCGTAATTAATGATAAGAATTAATGAAGACTTGCACTTATCCCAGAACTCTCCACCACTGATGAACTGCGGGCCTAACATCATTTTTTAGAAACCATCATGTTGTAAGAACGTTTTGTTATTATTAAAGTTTTGACACACTCCACACTTTGAAAGAGATGATTAAGTGAAGACGTCACAAAACTTCCGTCGAAAAGAAGCTTACTGAGACTTAAGATGAGTATTGTAGTACGAAATAACGTGGTAAGATTGAAACAATACTGCGCTAAGATATGGCGGTAGGCCCCCTGAACTATCTTGTCTTAACTACGGGTTCTTCTTTATTTTTCTAGCACAATACCATTGAATTTTTATAAAAGCATACTACGAGTATATGAATTCACTGTCGGCGCTATAAGCTCTAAATGATCGAAAAGTTTATTTTCTATTCATAAATTATCTAAGGACTTTTACGAAGGACGTCATTCCTACTAAGTATGTTTTATTCATAAACTTAATGTTGATAATAATCGTTTTCTTGAGAATAAATAGTAAAACCCTAACATATTTTGAATAAACTTTTACAAAATTCACAATGTCAATCCAACATTTCATTTTACCCATTAAAACGTTAAAAGTGACATCAACTTCATTTCGACTCACCATTCGCAGAAAATAACGGCTCAAAACGTAGGCACATAATTCCCTGAGCGACAGCTTGCTACTGGAAAATTCCTGAAAACGCTGTTCTGAAAAAAGGAGGTATTGTTCGGCAAAGACCCGCGAATGCTAGCGGCGTCATCAAAAGGCCTTATTAATTAACACAAGTACTCGTTACGCCAGAATGTGCCCCAAGGGTGCGTATGAATAAATAAACAATGGGTACTGGGGAACAGAAAGATGGAAATAATTGAGGAGGATGAGCGTTTGCAGTTGGCAAATTGTGATGATTTAGTTTGAGGACCAGCAGCCCTACCGTCTAACAGTTTTGATATCGCTATAGCAATAAAACTTAAAACTCTAATAAACCCTTCAACGAAAGGGTTTTTATTCGATCCCTACATATTTCTATTCATCTATTGGGTTGACTATTGCATTTTTAGTATGAAAGTGGGTGTGCACGGAAGGAGTCTCCCCGTGTGGCGAATTATGCTCAGCATGCGTTTGGCGCACCCTGGGCAATGGTCTGCGGACTGCGGACTTACTACAAGTCGGTAACGCAGACAAGCCGACCAACTCCATATGCTTCGGAAGGCATGTAGTAGAGATGGAGTTTTAGGAAACTGTCATATCTTATCGTGTCACCACTAACAATGCATTTAGAGCAGGGTCTGAGATCAACGAGACCTACCAGTCATGACCTACGGAGCCGAAACGTAATATTACTGTGACAGTCGTCGTGACAACCGTCCACAGATTACACCTCGCTCAGCGAGCCATGAAGGTCAACGCTGAGGATCTCATTATGGATAAAATCCAGAATCAAGTCATCCTGCTGAAGACCAAAGTTACGGTATTGTTCGTTAATGTAACACTCTGAAATGGTAGTGGGCGGGACACACCAGTTCTCGAATCGTCTAGTATCGTATCTAGTGTAGGCCCCTTTGCTAAATAGACAGACGACCGGAGAAAAGTGACAAATAGTCGTCATCAGCCATTTTTAATGTCCCCACTGCTGGGGCACTGGCCTTCCTTATGGATGGATAAGGAGATCGAGCTATGACCCACCACGCGGACCCAATGCGGATTGGTAGGTTTAAACGACTGCAAATGCAGTGGGGCCAACATCTTAACGTATTTTCCAAAGCATGGAGGAAGGCGCTCCAGATAGTAAATTTTTGGTCACCCATCCCGTGACCGACCCTTGCGAAGCGCGCGAACCGCCACGCCTCGGGCTCCGCCTGCGGCAGGTAGTGGCTGCATGAATAATGCGGGAGGTTGCGTCTGTAGCGCACCTTGGGAGGCTTACGTCCAGCAGGGGACAGCAATAGGCTGAATGTTGACTAACTTATCAGTGTCATTAAAAAATCATTTTATTAAGCACATCTTAAATATTTGCACGTCCATTTAAAGCAGTGTGTAGCGAAATTTACCCAGTTAGGTATCGCTTATGAACATTCTTCCTACTAATATTATAAATGCGAATGTATGTCTTGTTTGGTTGTTTGTTTCTCTTTCACGCAAAAACTACTGAACGGATTTGGATGAAATTTATTATGCAGGTACTTCAAGTAGTGGACTAACAAAAGACCTCTATTAAATCCCGATATTCCCACGGGAATGGGAACCATGAGGGTTAAACTGCGGGCGGCCACTAGCTAAATTTTACACTAGAAATAAAACAAAAACTCACAAACAGACAAGTCTAATCTCAAACTTACTCCGTTTTAATTCTAGACTTGTTTTAGAATTAATTAATCTTATAAAACAGCTTTGTAAGTGCAAGAATTAAAATCTTAAGGGAGTATAATTATCTCACGCAGTTCATTTTTCATAATCACTTGTTTCACTTGTGTGGCGCTCGTGGCAGCTCTTGACAGACTGATTGTATTCGATCACGTTCGTTAAGCAACTTTCGGCCCCGGATGGGGCTGGGGGAGATTTTTGGGTGACCGTAAAGTGGCATTATAACTGAGCGCTTCCTTGCTTCGGAGGGCACGTAAAACCGTCGGTCGGTCCCGGCTGTTATCTGACACTAGAGATAGCCACTAATCCTCATACGATAAGAAGAAGACTTGTGTGGCTGGGTGTATTGATAATTTGATGCCCATGTTTTACCAATTTTTATAATTTTTTGTGATAACCATTTTTTATTAAACGAATCAGATTCCAATAATTATATTATTTAGATTTAAATTTTCTGACATTGCTTTAAATGACAAATGTAGGTATTGAAATGTTTTATCCTCTCATTTTTTAATTTATTTGTTTTTAATTTTAAATCTATTTTCTATTTGCCCCGAATTTAAATGTTATAATTGCTTTTTGTCATTGTTTTTCTTATTCATATCAAAACAATATTTTTATTTTTAAATTGCTTATGTGTAACATCTATAATAAGATTGCATTTAGTTTGGTTAAGTTTAAGTATAAACCTATTTAACTATGCATGATCTCATGTAAATCTTGTTGATGTTAATGAATAAATACTTAGAACTAGGACTAAAAACCTGTAAACGGTGCCTACAAATACTTCTGTTTACAAATATTAGCGAACACACTATAGATCTTTAGATCCACATACAAAATATCCTACTAATCTTTTAAATGTGAAGGATTAGATGTTTTTTACTCAATCACACCAAAATGGTAGAACGAATTTGGACAAAATTTCGTACGTAGATAGTTTATAGCCTGGACTGAAACATATTCTCAAGGGAACGGGAACCACGCGGGAGAAACCGCGGGAGAGTTATAGTATATTTTATTCCGCGAAATTAATTTTTGCAACAAAAGGAAGCAAGAACTGTCCTAACGTAACTAGCCGAATTCAGTTCGGTGAAAAACTATGTCTTCCCTATTCTTCTGTCCCACCTCTTCATTCATCCTAAACTTCTTCTTTCTTTTTTCTCTCTTTCCTGTACATCTATATTTCTTTTATTTTATTTTACTGTCCTCAAATATTCTTGCCCCACCTTGTTTATCTCTACCGGAACTGTATGGACATAACCAGTATGGAATCGCAGACCGGAAGGCACTTAAGATCACTAAATTTGCTCAGTCAGTTCTGAAATCACTAATTCTTACGAAGCCATTATTAACGACCGACCCCTATCATTCCGGAAAACAATCAACTTTTTTTTAAATAAACCTTATCTAACTGAACCCAACCAATCCTCATATTAAAATAGCTTACTGGAAAGTATCAGACAGATTTGAAATAATTGTAAAAAAAAACTCACTTAATATATGTTTTTGAAAATATTTCATATTAGCTTTCATTGAAACGAATAACGATACAAATTGTCAAAACACTACACAGAAAATAACATGAAACGTGTTTAAAATTACAAACTCCAAAGGTTACTCTTGTAATTTGAATTTTAAACCATTTAAATTTTAGGTAGCGTAATAATTGCTTAAGTGCCCTTAAAACTGGCATATTATCCGGAAAATTTATGAATTCATAAAATAGCTGAAACGTTTTTGTTTCACATTGGACGTTTGTGTGACGATGTATTTTACCATTTAACTCGTAACGAAATCGACTATTAATTAATTACTTTAGGATGTTATCAATAATATATCATTGGACGTTACAATTTATAATTTCAGCAAATTAACATATTTAAAGCGTATTCAAAATATACATGCGTTAAAAACGTTAACAAATACTTCAATTTATTTATACGAAATAAATGGACTAATGATAGGTTCTCATAATTTTTGTTATCGCGACTTCATTAGAATAACTGGTTTTCATTTGGATAACGTGTTATTTGCATATTATTAAATAACAGTATTATTTGAAATCACACAAAACAAGAAATAATCAATTTTACGAAGGCTTCTATTTCCAATAAAAAACAAACCAAATCAACAATATTGACTATAAAATTGATTCAAATTCACTATATAATATCATTGATTTCGAAAAATAACATTTTAACCCTCACCCTTTTATTCCTCATATCGAGCAAAACTGATTCAAAAATCAAAAGGGTAAGTAATCAGTTTTATAGTCAAAAATAACAGAACAGTCTAAAATAAAGCTTTACAAAACCAACTTACCTTGTACGAATATATCCGAACATGAACCAAGAAAACTCGATTTTCAATTCAAATCACCAATTCGTATTCAATTACTGTAACAGTTCCATCGTCCATTAATATTCAAGTTTTGCTACAACACTACGTCTACGTCGTAGCGCGAGCGTAGACGTGCTACGGGATCAACGTAGCGACTGCCGCTACGGCGCGTCGCCGACTGCAAATAAAGACAGTTCGGTGAACTTCGGTATCGCTCGGCGATCGACGGGGAAGCCCGAGAGTACCGAGAGAGCCAAGAGCGAGAAAGTTATGTAAGTCCGGCCCCAGACTGACTCATTTTCGGTCTTGCTAATTACGCCACTTAAATTACCCCGGGATGACTTACGTCTCGCGTTGATACCCCGGTAAAGTCGAAACTTTTAAAAACAATTGGAGAAATCATTTTTAGCTGAGTAGCCAAAGGAAAAATGGGAATTAAAATTCAAAACTGTTGGCTTATTAAAATTGTAAACTGTAAAGCTTATTAATTTTGAATTTACTCTTTTCACTCTTTTGGTTTAAAGACGTATTTATGAGTTGCGTGTTTGTTTCACGACGATGAAGCTTCAATACATATACATCAAATCGAAGTTATCAAAGAACCCTTTAGTCTAATTATAGATATTATCTTAATTTAGGCCTTTTTGTAAAAAAAAACATAATATTCCATTACGATTAAAAAAAAGAAAATTTGTTGAGATATTCCTTACATTCCGCAAGTGCCTGATGGTTTTAATCGCATCAACCGCTCGTGTTTCCATGTCGTCATTATATTCTTAGACGAGCTATTACTAGTTCGTAACCCAAAACTAGCTAGTTTATTTATTTATTTATTTGGACAACCAACAAGATCATACACCTTAAATGCTAGGAGTTACAGCCAGTGGTTACAAGAATTGGAGCTGTCTTTATTAAAGGTTGCCACGGAAAGCAAACTTGTTAAAAGAACAGTTGGGAGCGTAAGGCGTCCCTTAACTTAAAAACAATACAAAATTGTCTTACTAAAGCTAGTAAATACAAGCAATTGCCAAGATAAAAAAAAAAGTAGAATTATTAAGAAAGCTGTGCCTTGTTCAGGTAGACTATAAATTAAAATACTTATACTTAGCTTGATAAGGACAATTTCTTATTATAACTTTTTAATTTTGCATTTTACAATGCTATTTTTATGTGATAAATATTAAACAAGAAAATATACTAGAAAAAAGCAACTAGTCTCATGTCGCCCTGACGCGATCCCGTCAGGGCGACATGAGACTAGTTGCTTTTTTCTAGTATATTTTCTTGTTTAATAGTTATCGACAATTTCTTTTTAAATATAGGTAAACTTAGTCTAAAAATATCAATATCCTTATTTTTACTAACAGAATTATAATCAGATTGGAGTCTATTTATAGGAGAGAATAAGCCTAGGTTAGTTTTGGAGCGTTTTGGTGTAAACAAAGAGTATTTAGAAAGCCGTGGAAGATTATGAGTGATTCTGATATTTAGTTTTTGAAGCATTTGCGGTCAATTAATATTACCATTGACTAATTTATGGAGGAATGACAGGCTAATAGTTAGATCCTATTACTAGTCCAGCCTTTATGGCCTGACGTACCTAAGTTTGTGTCTGCGCACACTCACACTTAAAGTTCTACTGAATTTAAGATAAAAGATGTTGTTCCTATGAATTTGGAATGTTCACAGAACCTTAGAATGTACGTACATATTTAGAACTGAAAAACATCGTAGAGAAATTAAAAATAGTACAGTGGTAAAATGTATGGACTGCTTTTGAGTTTCCAACGAAAAGGTGACGAATGATTCCTTTATCACTGGAGTAATCTGACAGGTGCCAATGTCACTTTGTAAAAATAATGCTGGCACAAAATGATGTGTGTGTCTACAGCTTCCTCATAAGGCATATAGAAATTCTACGCATGCCATATTTTAGTTCATATTAAGAGCAATCAAACGTGTCAGTGATATTTTAGGTGCAACCATAACTTCGTTACTAGGAGTTTTTTTTGTGTGTTAGCTGGACAAACGTGTCCCTAGCTGACACATGCCGTTTTAAGACAAACCAGTGAGGTTAGGGCTTTAGACTATAGTCAGAAATTTAGTGCACAATAGGTGCAATGAGAATCAAAAAAACTAACCGTCACACTCAAATAGTTTTGAAACTACGATCATTAAAGTGTGTGCGAGTTGGAGACCCGGTCTCTGGCTTACACACCTGTATCTTCGTAATTATTTGAGGTAGGATTATGTTTTATATCTCAAATTTAGCAGTAGAGCAGTAAGCTCCAAATTTTTCTAATCTCTAGCTCGAATAGTTTTTGAGCTACGTACCGATAAGCATGTGTAAGCTGGAGACACGTAACACATTTTGAATTACCGTAACTGTATAAGTTAGAGTCTCGTAATAAGAATCAAATGATACCTTATAATAGGTGCACACAGCAGGCAAAATTTCAAATCCTTGGGCTTCTTAGTTTCAAAATTATAGGCAAAAAACTGTTTTCCCGCCAAAAAATTCAAAATAAATGGCTCGGACGCAGCTAAGAGCGCCGCCGTTGCCATCCCGTGCGCTACACTGTTGCAATCGAGTTTGACCCCAATGGCTGGTATTAATTCGAGTCACTTTAATTTGCGCTTTCGATCGTTTTAATTTCTGTTTTGAGAATTTTAGACTAGGAGCCGTCCGATATAACTATGCTGATTACAAACCGTCTATGGTAGTTACTTATAATTGAACAATCTGATTCTCTTATGAAGTAGTTTTTAAATGTTAGTGTTAGAAAATTTACAACATTTGTTGATATAAGGCATGGATGATGGGCAATTTTCTATGAAACCTGGGCGTAAAACCAACAGAAATGTAAGTACTATTTAGTACTTAGTACTAGAAAAGATTTGGAGACTGCATAATTACTTCTCAACCATAGACCTTTTTAACAAAAACTTGGGAGCTTCTCTCTCTCCTGTATACGTTATGACAGCTTAGGCAATATAGGGCAATAATATTACGCAATCTAAATTTTTCACTGGCTTTCCAGGTGGCCTCTCACTTTCACGAACTTTCCCTGACCACTAGATCTACCCTAACTATTCCTTGTCTTTCCCCGATTCTCCAGAAAGTGGACACCCTGGTACCTATTGGTCTGGCACTCCCCGTTAGTAAACGGTGGATGCCGAGAAAGCGGTTCCTACGACGCCTTTAACTAAACCAACTATTCTGACAGGGGGTCGGTCAGTCATTGAAACATAGAAGAAGAATTGGTAACATGCAAACCTTTTTTGTTAATAGAAAATTTCAGTAAAAATTACTACTGTAAAGACTGATCATAAATGTCAATTGGTAAATAAAAGCATTTTATAAATTTAAAAAGCTTTTTTAAACATAATAAAAATGAAATTGTTTAGGTATTATGTGGTTTGGCAATTTAAAATATCGCTTATGTAGGTTGCTTATAGGTCATTGATCATACATAACGTAACAAAGGTACGCCTACTATTAAATCCAAGTGATCTACTACTAATGGACAACAACTTAAACAAGAAGCAATTCCAGAACGTTATGTATAAGTAGTAGAACGTAAAACACCTATCTTCAATAGTGTTTTCCTATTGGGTATAAAATAAAGTATATTTTTTTCTAAAAACTAACGCAAATGGATAGTTCAATTGTCGCAGATCAATTAGATTTTCGTACTTTCACAATCACAGATCAATATACCGCATAGCGAAAGTTTGAAATAATAATCCTACTTAATCACCATAAGGTCAATTCAGATGGGTTACTCTTGATGGAATCAAGTTCACATCAGGACGAAGGTGTTCCTCGAATCGCACCCATTTTCAAACGCACATAACGAAGCGCATTTTTTTAGGTGTAATTGATTTGTTTATCACTTAAAAGGTGCGGTAGGAATAGTTCAGGTGCGCTTGAAAATGGGTTCGCTTCGAGAAATACCTCCACGATCGATATAATGTCAATATGGTACTATGGAAAAAATAGCAGCCGATTTCAAAGTACCAAAATAACAGACTTAAAAGTGATAAATATTAAACAAGAAAATATACTAGAAAAAAGCAACCAGTCTCATGGTTAGTGCATTGGGCCGGACTCCCAAGGATGCGGGTTCGAATCCCGTCAGGGCGACATGAGACTGGTTGCTTTTTTCTAGTATATTTTCTTGTGTAATATTTATCAGACTTAAAAGTTTTTGTGCTACGATGCCCCGTTTCCGAGATATATCAAAAAATATACAAGAGCAGTGGAAAACGGGATCAAAGTACTGTGACGGGGGCGTGCTCTTTTAGAATTAAAACGTATTAAAGCTCTATACTTATTAGTATTAGTTGCCAATGGCCAACAACGGTAAATTGATCCCTGGTGATTGTGTCATCAATGTCACTTTGGCGGGGAAAGAGTTAGAAATCAAGTCGGTTTTTTAATTTACTGGAGCAATGTGTCAGGTGCCAATGTCACTTTGTAACAATAATAATGCCTTCCAATGTTTTTAGTGATGTTGTGCTCAGACCCACTTCTAGTTCAGTAAGGTAGTGATTCCACTCACATACACAAATTCAAAATTATTATTACTAGGTTTATTTGGTGATGTGTGTGTCTACAGCTTCCTCATAAGGCATAGAGAAATTTTAAGCATGCCATATTTTAGTGCATATTATGAGCAAACCCACCACCAACCCATGACCTGACGAACCCTCTTGGTTATGCAGGTCGAAGCAGCGGGAGATGCGCGCGGAATGGCCTCCACCACGCGCACTTTCTTGAATCCCTACAAATATTTTCTAAATCTGTATCCTTTGTCTTATGGTCCCTCTCCCCTTTCTGGGGCAGACTTAAACGATAACGCCTTTGGTGCCTCCCAAGTCGCAACGTGCCTACTATACCTTCAGTGGTACCGCTTGGCTCCGTTTCTTCTTTCTTCGCCTCGGTTCTTCTTTCTTCACCTGTCTTCGAGTCCACTCCGAATCCTGTGCCACTTACCAGACCGGACCGATCTCAAGCACTTTCACGCCGTCTAAAAGAACCCTACGCTCTTCCCCGTATAGACTACACTCCCACAACGCGTGGTGTACGTCCTCTACTTCCGACTCCCCACAGTAGCAGGACCCCACGTCGATGAGCTTCATCCGGTGAAGCCTACCCCTAAAACAGCCATCACCTGAGAGTAATTGGGAGACTTCGTAGTCAGGCTGGACCCAAGTTGCCTCTAGACCTCCGGGAAAAACCTGTACAACTCCCGCCCTTGGTCCGATGCGTCCCAACGCCCCTGCCATTCGGCAAGGGCGGACTCAGTTGTTCTGAGTTTTATAGCATATTAGGAGCAATCAAAGGTGTCAGTAATATTTTAGGTGCAACCATAACTTCGTTACTAGGAGTTTTTTTTGTGTGTTAGCTGGAGAAACGTGTCCACAGCTGACACATGCTTATCGGTTCTTAGCTCAAAACTATTCGAGCTAGAGATTAGAAAAATTTGGAGCTTACTGCGCTACTGCTAAATTTGAGGTTTAAAACATAATCCTACCTCAATTAATTACGACGATACAGGTGTGTGTAAGCCAGAGACTAACCAGGTATAGGAGAGGGAAGTTGGTGATCAGGCGCGACATCGGGGACTCGAACACGGTTGGCTTGGTTGCCGGTTCAAAAGCAGCACCTCAGTTGGTCCACCCGGTCTCATCCCTTCAGCATGGCCCTAACCCTCCGGTTTGTCAAGCCAGGATCCGGAGCCACCCCCACCTCGCAGCGACCCTCTGACGAGTCGCAAGACCGTTTCCCCTCTGGCGCTACCCAGAGAGGCTACCGTTTCGTTAGAAATCCAGACCAAAGAGGGCGTGTTGTGTCGCGAAGGTACTACCGCCGACCTTGCTTCAATCAATCCCCCAGGATTCCTTCATCCCCCCTTACGGCGATCGACTGCACAGGTCCTAGTGCAGGAGGAGCTAATACTCCAATGGTTCGCGCCTTACCGTGCAGGCAGAGATGATGACCGGACAAGAGAGTACGGTCATGGGGAGAGATGGGATGTGAAGGAAAGGATGGGAGACGTTATAAAAGTGGATATGGGAGATGCGTCTGATTGTTTTGGTTATGTCTGTTTCAGAGGGAATCAGATCAAAAGCAGGCGGCAACCATGTGCAGGTAAACAATCAGGCTTGTCTAAAGGATCTTCACGACTTGCGCTCACCCCTGAGACCAGCGTCAGACTACCATTTGAACTGATGGTAAAATAGTCGAAGAGTTACGTTGTGCATGTACTAGTGCATCGTAACAACGTGTCCCCTCGACCGCCCCCATAGGAACCTCATTAACTTAGAGACGACAACGTAATCATAAATATATACCCCCATGATAATAAGTATTCATTTTTTAAAATTTTAAAATATCAAGTACTAAGGCTGAACGTGCACAACGAATTTTAATTGTTGCGAATAATAATTATTGTTCGTCTGTGAACTATACTTACCTATAATATACTACTAGAGTCTATACTTGGAACATTTCATGAATAGCATGTGAAAAATCATATGAAATGATTTTTCACACCTGCTCCATCCTTACACAAAGTTCACATCGACTGCTAAAATCGCAGATTATGTTTCATTGATCAATCAATGTGATGTGGGTAAATCCTTGAGCGAAAGCGAGCGAGTATGATTTGTATGCTTAGAGCGCTTACGCACTACGTCCGTTGGCGAATCAATAAAGAAATAAATTTAAATGATTCCAATGCTGCAAAATGCCTTAGACGTATCATGATACAGTATCATTGCGTAATAGAGTCAAGTAGTCAAGTCTTTTAACCGATAATTCTGAGAAATACTTAGCATATGAGAGTGAACCACATAAAACCGTACTCACGATCCAACCGAATAAATTTATTTTCAAAGTATTTTTTCAGTAAATTTGTATTTAGATGTCACTAGAAATTCAATAAAGTAAGGGGAGCCAGTAAAGCCACTATTGAACAACAAGAGAGGAAAGATCTCCAATACTCCTTACTATAAATGTATTTTTTTTACGCAGGAAAATACCTAAATATAAACCTCCGCTTTTCAGATCAACCTTTTCATTTAATCCTCGTCCGCTTTATCGCATTCGCGCTTGGATATAACGCGATCACAAAACGATAAAATCAAAGCTAAATACATCGTTATATATTTTTTCGGTCCCAACAGAATTGACGGCGCCGTTTTTTATTCGACTCGATTCTTTTATGATACAAGTGTGTTCAGATGTTGCAGGGAACATTCAGCTATGAAATAAAAAAAAACAGTTGAGTTAAAAAAGATTGGTCAATACTATTGTGTTGGTTTTACTGCATTTTTAGATCCTCTATATTTTTATTGTTTTCGATATGTTACTGTGAATGTCCGAAATTGGTGAATCTTAAAATACACCGATGTATGTCTACATTCATCAATTTTGTTGGTGTATGTCCGATATTGTTCTTAATTTATATTTAAATCGGACATTTACCGGTGCATCTTAAGTTACACAGAGGAGATAAAATGAATCCTATACATGCACCAGCTGTCTTTGTGGATGTTAAGAGGCGGTGGACGTTTTCATTTTTTATTTCACAATTTTAAAGGTAGAAAAAGTCAGTGGCCTTGTAATATTTCTCGCATGCACAGGTGTAAAGACACGCAAGGCAGGACAAAAGATCTGCCATGGTCTGGGGAGAGATACCACATAGACATGCGGTCTCGGAGCTGTAACTCCACCTGCGCATATTTTCCCGACTTGGGTCCGCAACCTATTTAAGGACTTCCAAGTTGCCTATCCCTATCACCAGACCCTGACATAATGCCAATGGGACCACCTGGGAAGTATTCGTTTCGAACAAAAAAAAACTTAAATCGGTCCTCCCGTCTTCTAGTAATCGAGTAACATACATATAAAAAAGATAAAAAGGTTCTTTTTTGAAGTCGGTTAAAAAAGATCTTCTTCTTCGTGGCGTTGCACATCCCTATGTTTCTCGATGGCTTACCTGCCTTCTGCGTGAGGGCTCGATATCCTAAGTACAAAAAAAATACATAAGTATATTTATACGTTGTCTAGTATACAATAACACAATTTCTTAATGCAACTTACCTTGGGCTAGACAATTAATAATATAATAATAATATTTATTTTTAAGTACTTACAGGGAGCAAAATTCGTTTTCGCTTCGCAGAAATTCATTAAATCAAATGACTAGTTTTATTCGCTACTACTTGAAATAATACTTTTTTGTTTTACTACACTGTTTATTGACATATTATTTATAATCCCCACGGCGCAGCCTGTTATTCTATGCGTGTGTGTGTGTGTGTGTGTGTTTTTGAAGTGAAAACTTCTTTAGCGGCGTTGAGCACTTTTTCTGTAATGGGTATAAAATCTTAAACTCGCGTCAGGACACGTGACCTGATCGAAAAAGCGTAGGACGGATGGAGAGTAGACACTATTATATTAAGATCTCTCATTACTACCAACTTTCATATTGATGCCAGGTCAGTTTTAATGGATTTACCTGCCAAATCAAGTTGGTCTCCGTTTTTATCAACTTTTTATGAAGTTGTGGTCTAGATATAGTGGATTTTGATCGTTTTTTTCGTTTAAGAGGTTTTCACTTCTGCCGGCACTCCCAGAGTGCAACCCGTTGTTCTTTTTTTTTAAATAAGGTGTGCTTACTTTTGGCGATTGCTTATAGAACTTTTGTATTTTACAAAGGAAAATATAATTATTACATCCAACGCTTCTATCCAAAAGTGGGTACAAGAATTACACATCCACAACACAAAACTAAATAAAAATAAAATTACATTAACACTATACGTAGCTCCGCGCTAAAAATTAATTGTTGGAAATAACTGGGTTTCTATTGACACATTCGGTTACTATTGCGCGTTTTTTTTATTTTTTTATTAAACTATGTGCTTATTGCTGTAATTAACGAAACTCGATACAAAACAGGCTTGATAAAAAATAACCCAAAATACAAAGACAAACTACCTCAAAAATGTTTAAGCTGAGTAAGGATTACACATCCACAACCCAATACTACATTAATACTATTCGTGGCTCCGCGCACTAAACGGATTGCTCGAAATAACTGGGATTCCGATAATCTGTTTTTGTTCCCGCGAATCCTCCCAAACAGATCGGGGCTACTATAAATCATTTTCGAATGTTTTGCGGTTTTATGTGGATTTTCACAACGGCCCGGTTTATCTTGTTACGATTTAGGATCAGCGACCGAAGATATTGTGATGTATAGGAGGACTCTATAAGGTCGCAATAGCGGAATATGGAATGAGGTTAGAGGTCTTGACTTATCATATGAAATGGTCCTGTCAACTCTCTTCCACGATCCTGCAACTTTGTAAACAACTATTTAGATTTTCTAGATGGTATACCCAAAACAACATTATAAAATGAAAATTGTTATTTAAAAGTGCAACGTACACTTAAAATATACATAGCTTTCTAAACAATGTAAGAATCATTTATGATTAAGTAATTTTTGCATTTTGCTATGCTATTTTTATACTTATGGTAAATTTTAAATAGAAAAATATTGGAAATAATTAACTCGGCCACAAGTGAATTCTCAGACGGGCATCGAACCCGCGACCTTTGGACCGGAGAGCATTGGACCGGATTTCCAAAGGTCGCGGGTTCGATTCCCGTCTAAGAATTCACTTGTGGCCGAGTTAATTTTTTCCAATATTTTTATATTTAAAATTTACCATAAATGTAAGAATCACATCACATCATCAGCCTGTGGACGTCCACTGTTGCACATAGGCCTCTCCTAGCTCACGCCTATTGTGGCGTTCATAGGAGGCTTAGCCTACTGCTACCACGCTGGCCAGACGGGTTGGTAGAGGGTTTGTTTCAAGTTTTCCTTCTCTCGCACAGGTGTTCAATGCGTCGAGCCTCTTAGTCGACTCTTGCGACATCCCAGGCATGTAAGGGAGTGGAGACACTTGTATTCTGAGGCCGTCACCACACGGCACATGTAAGAATACAAAATGTATACTACGCTCTCAGATTAGTGTTTTCTTTTACCAAACGTCTTGACTTTACTTTGACTTGTAGTTACTTACAATTAAAACTCAATACATAAACAACCATTAATAGAACCTATCATGTGTTTGGCAACAACTTAAGCCATGGAGTTAACGAGATCACGTACATGTTTATAGAAATCATACTTAGGCATAGACATAAAACAAAAAGATTCAACCAAAATATTTCGAGGTGGACCAATTAAAAATTCAAGCTAATTCAAAGCGATATTTAAATATTCTACACCACATCAAAGAAACAGCTGAGCCCGCAGCCTTGTCAGCGCAAATTGGATACTTAAATCTATTTGAAACGCCAAAGTAATTCAAACCAAAAACTAGAAATTATACGGGCGTTTGTTTACCTCGTTTTAGCTTCTCTTGTACAAAGTAATGAAAATTGAAAATGTTATATTCAGCCGAAATAAGGAGCCCATAAGAAAGATATGGGTACTTCGAAAATTACAAGATAATTACTTACCTATATTTTTTATGAGGAAGCGGAAAATGTAACGCTGAAATATCACAATTCAATCTAATTACAAAAACATTGTCTGAAGCTAAACAAGAGTAACGATAATTTTATTAATTACTCCAACAAAAATATTTACTTGTACCGAACATAAATTGTTTTTATTTACTTTTCTCGGGGACGTGACTAGACAAACAAACGTGGAGTTAAAAGGGTAGCGTTAATGCTCTTACGGTGAATAGGGTGCCTGACGTATGGAGGGCACAGGACAACCTTGGTAATATACGCCTGTGCCGCAGAGCGGAAAACTGTTAGCCCTGTTAATATCGAGGTGACAACGGATACGTTTGGGTATAAATGGATAAAAACGTCGGCTTAATACGGCTCATTCATTATGCTCCCTCATGCGAACAAGACCACCTGCGTCCTGATAGACCGGTCCCTCGCATAGCATATGTCGTGGGCCAATCGTTGAACTGGGCCGATCGAGATCTGCCTGAGCAGACGACATTTCATGATTAGACCGATTATTTCATGATGTGCACAATATAATGCCGGGCAGATCGATGAAAGTAACCCATTTGTCGATTTGCACTACTAGTCACTTGGTCACATCGAGATATGGCCGGGCGCATCGTAGGTACTGTGTAGCTCCAATCTGCGATGCTTGTGGCGCTCTGTAAAGTGTGCCAATCACATTTTTCTTTGCTTGTACGATGTGCCCAGGCAGATCTCGATCAGCCGAGTTCAACGAATGGCCTACGACACATACACCACACCCACGTATGCCGAATCGACTTTGCGAATACGATGCCACCTCTTAAAATCCTGTAAGTCCATATATTTGCATAAGTTATTTGCAAACGCGCTCTCGGCATATTGCTGTGAATATTTAAAAGCGGGCGCTTCCCCGAAAATACTTCTTTGAGGCATCCGTAATACTATTCAGTCAACTACGCTTGTGGAATAAAGATTTTCAATGCTTGTTACATTTGCTGCGAGGTTACACAGATGCTTTTAGTGGAATCACTATATCGCGTGTGCTATAAACATTAGTGCTGATATTAAAGCTGTGGCTCTCTGTAATACAAATTTTCTGATCATCACTAAAAGCATTCGAAATTTTTGTCGCGACACCGATGTGCGTCTTTGTAATGTAATTATGGCTAAGTTTCATAAGCTATACTAATAAAACAATATCGTGACTGACTGACAGACAATGCACATTCCAAACAGCTGAACCGATTAAGCTGTAATTTTGCATGCAGGATCCGTTAAAGGATCCTGTAGGCGAGCACTAATATATGATTTTATGATATTCCCACGACCACAGGATAAGGAATAAAACGAGATTGTAATGTAACCTAATTTCTCGCGGGCGAAGTCGCGGGCGGAAGGCTAGTATTGAATATTGTTCAGCAAAATAAACATTTTTTTATACACGACCGCCCAAGAAACGAGTTTATATGTGATTTGGTTTCCTGTATGTATGTGAGTTTCTTTGTTCCACTGCAACTTCCAAGTGCTTTAAAGCATTTGGATGGTTTTAATCTGAGCCACACAATAAAAAAAACTGCTGAGAAAAGATCACAGAAGATCTTGACTATTATAGGAGTCATAAAAAACAGACATGTAAATGCGACAAATAAATAATTAGGTAATGTTTTAAAATCATACTCACAAAAAAATGGATTTAGACTTATCTAACAAATGGAGTTAGATTATTTATCTGGATTTTTGTAAAACTGTTTTATTAGGTTGTCACCTCCGAACAACAAACGTAATAGGGTTCCTACTCTAATTTCGAATATGAAATTCACATTTTCTAATGTATTGCTTTGCTTATCATAGTAAATTAAAAGACTTTATAATAAAAAATAACAAATTGTACATTCAGTCCTTGAGTTGACTTGAGCTAAGATAACGAGGACGATTTAATCATGAAACTAAAAGTTGCTAGTAGTGTCTAAATTAAATAAGTTAAACAGAGATTCTAAGGCTTCAATTTGTCTGTGACTAATGATTTACGCCATTCCGTTTTCAATGTAAATTACAACACAAACCGTTCGCCGGTTACATAAAGGCTATATACTAGTCCCGGACCAGCGGCACTTGAGCATAAATCCCAAAACAGACGACTCACAAACACGGGTGCTTTATGTCAAACAAAATTCAATTCACCCCAACAGGCCCAACTAATGTACCTATTGTAGAAGCGTGAACATACATCATCTTGCGAAGTACCTGCCTTCGAGTTCGGGGAGGATTTGAATAGATACCCCATATCATTGCGTCCTGAATTGTTCATAAATCTTCGTACACGCCTTTTGTTTAGCCACGCGAACGGTACATGAATGCCCTCAAGCTTAGGCGTTTCGGCATTCACTCTGAAATTGAGGATATTGCCAATTATATACACAAGTATGTATACATGTGGCTTTTCACAGAGGATAATGTATTTCCTCTAACAGTTTATTGTTTACCAGCGCTTTGGAATTTCGTACTCGCTTAAGCTTGAACACAAACGAGCGCGGCCTTAAATCAGACTTCATTCTCCCTCGAACGGATAATAACTTTGTTCGCAAACATCTTCTGCGCGAGCGTGCCCTGCCTGCATTGGAAAATAAAACAAAAAATCGAACAGGATATTAAAAGTGAAATGCTTGGTGTATTCGTAGCCCCAGCATTACCACTGCAGGTTATTTTCGGTTTTTTTTTAATAAAAAAAATACACTATACTATCAATACACATTTTTTTACTTTCCTATCTTATCTTAAAAAGTGTTTTACTCTGCATTCTGCCTCTAACTTTCCCTTGAATTTCCTCGTCACCTCTCCGACTTTGTTAACCCCCGACGCAAAAACGACGGGGTGTTATAATTTTGACGTGTCTGTGTGTGTGTGTGTCTGTCTGTGGCATCGTAGCTCCCGAACGGATGAACCGATTTTGATTTTGTTTTTTTTTGTTTGAAAGGTGAACTTGCTATGTTTTATGAAAATCGTTCCAAGATGGCCGCCGCCACAAAATGGCGGAATATACATTTTTAACAACTCCCTCAATATGGATATCAAATGAAAGGTCTTGAATAGTAGTATAATGTACACTATACTGTAAGGGAATGAGGTGTAATAACTAACACAATTAATATAAAAACTCGAGAAAAAAATACTTGTACCTAGGTATATTATACAGTAACTTTGATTTTATCCCGAGTGTTCTTAGCCATGTTTCATGGGGATCATCAGCTCTTTTCTAGTTGATGAGGGGATCTGACTTTCTTCCTTATGTCCGATCGATTCGAAATTTGGTAGCGTGTTACTTCAATAGTATTGAAAGAATATGGTAAAGTAACCATGACCTGATCAGCCGTTTGAAGATCATCATCTCTTTAATAGTTGATGAGGGGATCTGACTACCTTCCATAAGTCCTATCATCGGAAAAGAAATGTTAATAATAAAAATTTAAAAAGCTTGAAATAAAACTTAAATTTAAAATTTAAAAAACCCCTCACAAAAAATACTCCTAAAAGTTAAAAAATAATATTTATTTACCCTAATTACTTATTTATTACGTTTATAATTTTTAACTGACGTCGGGGACCGATATGTACTTATCGCTAGGCACTTGCACGATACTATTCAGTTCATATAATGGTCCCTCGACGTCTGTAAAAAATTATAAACGTAATAAATAAGTAATTAGGGTAAATAAATATTATTTTTAACTTTTTAGGAGTATTTTTGAAGTGAAAACTTCTTTAGTGGCGTTGTGCACATCAAAGTTTTAAATTTTTGGGATGGGTAAAACATGTTAAAGTCGGAAACGTGACCCTGATCGAAAATTTATCCGACCATTTACCGTTGACCTAGGGGCCGTTCAAGTATTACGTAAGCACTACAGAGGGGCGGGGGGGTCTTTGCTTTGCTTATTTTTTATGACATGGGGGGTGAGGGGGATCTAGATAGTGGTTACGTCAGCAGTAATTATTTACTTTTTTACACATTCGTAACCCAAACTTTGTCTATGCAGAAAACGAAATGCATTTTCGGGGATTACAGTCCTCTATCCCAAACCTATTCCTTATTTCTAGACTGCTCATATATCAATCAATTATTGTACCAATCTTTACGTAAGCATGGGGGGAGGGGTAAGAGCTTTGCTTACTTTTGCTGACGAGGGGGAGGGGTGGGTTAATAATTGCAAAAAAAACTGCTTACGTAATACGTAATTAGTTAATAACAACCATTATATAAAGATCTCTCATAACTACCAACTTTCATATTGATGCGAGGAACCATGCTTACCATCAACTGTAATGAGATTCATTTAAGGTTATTTTTAGGTTTTGAGCGCGGGATGCTATCATACGGCGCGTATAGAGGCGTCTCACTCTTACTACCTAAAATGAATCGCGGTATAGTTGATGGTAGGCCCCCAGGTCAGTTTTAATTTCCAGTAAGGAATATTCTTTTCTTTCATTACAACGTCATCTAGATATCATCAAATGTCATCAAGTATCAAAAACTTAGTGGCAACTCCACTAAGTTTTTGATACTTGATGACATTGAGTTGGTGCCTTGACAGAGAATTAGAGTTTCATACTACGGTACCAGATGGCGTTTATATTGTAGATTTATTATTCACTGGTACGCGTGGACTTTTATGTAGTACTTACATTTTTTAATTTGACATTAAATATCGACCATTAAATCGTGGTACTTACAACAAAAATGATTATTAAATGCCGTATGCCAAAGGAAATTTATTATACTAATGTAGCTGTAAGGTGCTTAGAGTATTTCTTTATGAACTACATTGGTGGTTTTTCCGTTTTGAGAAAGCAACATAGAGCTGGCCGTAGGAAAAACAATTGGACCAGCTACTATTAGAGATATGGGAATGACCCCTTAGAAAAAGTTGTTAAGGCGTGATAGGCATTTTCTATTGGCATATAAAAATCAAGAATATTTGAACATGATGTAGGAAAATGGAAATGGCAGAAAGTAATAGACCAGCTAAACTATTCGAGATATGGAAATGACTCCTTAGCAAAAGTTGTTTAACATGATGGGTATTTCCTGTTGAAATTAGAATCAAGGGTATTATAACCCAATGTAGGAGATTGGAAATGGCGTCTAGCCTAGCAAATTTGTTTGGGCATTTTCTGTTGAAATATGAAAATCAAGGACATGTTTTCTTCATTACACGAAAAAATTACCAAAAACAAATTAAGAATGCTAATTTTTGCACCTGTTGCTCCATATTATTCGAGGAACGATTCTCTTAGTTTTTTAAAGACAGTTGATGCTGTAGAGCTTCCTGCGTTTCAAGCAACCTGTAGGGCACTTCATCTTCATGACGATGATCAACACTGGGACAAGACTCTCGAGGAAGCCTATGTTAGTGACAGCCCCCGCTGCTTACGACATTTGTTCGCAATTATTTAAGTGTTTTGTGGTCTTTTGGATACTTTAGTATGGTGGAAAAAATACAAAACATTCCTCTCTGAAGACTTTGATAAAACAGACCCATGGGTAACGTCACATCCCTTTTTTTAGATAGACCCTTCCTATTATAAGTCGGAGGACAAGAGCCGATGAGATTAACACCTCATTAAAATATTCTAAGGCCATCTAAACCATAAGGCAGAAGACATAAGGCATAAACCATAAGGCATAAGATACATAAGCTGGGATTGACAACCGATATGAAAGCGCAGCTTGGCGGTTATTTACATGCCCAAGAAAGTTCAGCATGTTATCAAAAATTAGAGAAGGACTCCTCCCTATAGATTAGGGTCAGGTAAGTCTTCCCCAAATACTGACAAAGTCGTTGCCTCAGAAGAGGAACTTATATACTCAATATTTGGAGACCTCCAGTGTATCTCAAGTTAGAAGAATTCTTGGTTATGTGAACGCGCCACATTTACACCACAAAATCGGCCAAGTGCGACTCGAACTCGCACATGAAGGGTCCCGTCTCTCGCCCAAGGTTGCCTGGAAGAGCATAAGGCCTATGCTCTTCCAGGCAACCTTGTATTCTTTCCTAAGTAGCAATAAGGCCGCCTATCGTGTGTTCCTCTTTTTTGTCATTTTCTCTGTATGTGTTTGTTTTTGAATCGTGTGCAATAAAGTTTTTATTATTATTATTATATTTAAAACACCTACCCAAAATGCCACTATAATTTTTCGTCTGCAAAAACTTTGTTTTTATAGTGTCTGTATGAATGATAAAGTTATATTTGCAGTTTTGGAAAATGTGCTATAGCTCTCAAACTGCTAAATATATTTCGTTCAAACTAATTTTCGTAGTAAGTTTTTATAAAGCTCTACAACATATATATTTTATTGATTTTTCACTTTCTTATTTTAAAAGTTAAAGGGGAGGGGGAGGGGACACATTTCGCCACTTTGGAAGTGCCCATCTTTCAAACGTTGACTTTGAAAAAAATCGTTTTAGAAACCTCAATGTAATTTTTAAAGACCTATCTATAGACAGCCCACACGTATAGGTTTGATTAAAAAAAATCCAGTTCAGTTCCATGTAAAGGGAGCCCCCTCTTAATATATATATTTTTTTTTATTTTTGTGTAAAAACCGGTTCCGTTTTTTGCCATTAGGCTACGGAACCCTAAAAATGACCAAGCAACTGCAATAAATAAAAGAAAAAATAGCGAAAATTGTTCCGGATGAAGTGGTTTACACTTGCTTTAACAATGTAGTTGATCAGGTCGACGCCACAAATTACCCAAATGAAATTTTAAATTCACTTTCAGCGAGTGGTCTCCCTGATCACAAGATCCATCTTAAAGTCGGTGTTCCGATATTGCTTTTGTTTTACTGAGAGAAAATTATGCAATGGGACCTGACTTCAAGTAAGTGCTTTGCAAAGAAGCTGAGATCCTGACTGGGTGTACTGCCGGTAAAACTGAGTTTTTCCGCGTATACCGCCCATCCCTAGCAATTTTCCGTTCGAGTTCAAGCGCACACGCACATAGTTCCCTGGGTGACCCCGTGGTTTGATTTGACTATAAATAAGTAGCAGTGACAAATGCTGAAAGCCGCTGGTGTCGCACTAAGGTCCAATTGTTTTTCCTACGGCCAGCTCTATGTTGCTTTTTCGCGGGTCAGTAGAGCTGCGGGTTTATTCATATTGGCTCAGAACGGAAAAACTACCAATGTAGTTCATAAAGAAATACTCTAAGCACCTTACAGCTACATTGGTATAATAAATTTCCTTTGGCATACGGCATTTAATAATCATTTTTGTTGTAAGTACCACGATTTAATGGTCGATCTTTAATGTCAAATTAAAAAATGTAAGTACTACATAAAAGTCCACGCGTACGAAGTCGCGGGCACCAGCTAGTTATTAATAAAAGGAATTAAAATTATTTTTCGGACATTTTAGAGAATTTCTAATAATTTAATTTAATAATTTTTGTAATGCAAATGAACCTAAAATTAGCGCGTAGACTGGACAATTTATTATATTGTATTATGACGAAGAAACATAATGCAAAACCAATGTATATAATCAGCCGTTTTCCATAAATCAAGCATTTATAAAAAGCTTAATCTTACTATCTAATCTAATCTAGATATTGACCATAAAACGAATTACTTATGCGAAAAAAGGGGTTTTCTTATCCCGATAAGTTTGGTGTGCGCGCTTAGGTAAGACGGCCGCCAGACCGCACGACTCCGCGCTTCTATACAACTCCTAATTTACGGGAACCTCACAAGACGGATGAAGTTAGCATTAAATTATTATCATAATTTCTCACCAAAAACTTCCGAGTGAGTTTACGTCATGAATATGCAACAGAGAAGTTCACTCGAAGCCAACTTTTTATGAGCCCTGTCAAATTTCTTGTACTACAGTTGTAATTTGCATTTTTACTTCTTTTATGCTTTTAGACATTTCGTCAGACGTAAATTAAATGTTCTTACATTATTCACATAAAACTCTCCAAGTATTTTTTTATTGCGTAAATGCAAAATAACTAGAAATAAAGTTCGTGAGTAATTTGCACTTTAGAATCAAACATGTTATAAACTACAATTTTGTTGTTAACATCAGTGATGTTTTCTGTTCAACAAAGATAACATTAACAATTTATGAACTCTTTCAGTCTTACTAACCACCTATTTAGAAATGTTTATTTAATAAAAATGTGCTACATATACTGAAATATACATAAAAAAATCTTAATAGGTGATAAGTGACACTAATCATTATGACTAAAAGAGTTAAGGCACAATGCTATGCAAACACCATAAGCTACATTTAACGATATGAACCAAACTTCCATAAAGGTGATCTATGAAAACTAATAAATAAATAACTGGAAATCGACATATGTTAGTGTCACGTTTTTTGTATCATATTTTCATTCACAAAGTTAAATATAAACACACTAACGTGATAACATTGATCCTTCTGAAGCATATATTTGCACATTACTAGGGCCTGGTCTTGAGCAATGTTAAAGTAATATTGTAAGTGGGTTAGTGTTATAGGCAGTGTATTTTTGCTTCCTATCATCAGCATTATTCCAATATTGTGATTTCTTCGTAAGATTCCATTAGCTAATGGTTAGGCTTCAGACCAACCATTTGATTACTTTAACTATGTTTTTGTATCATCCAAACTCACTTTACATTTACAAGAAGAGAAGTGCAGTTTCACATTATACTAAAAGGAACCAGATATATAATTCAGTCGGGAAACCCATTTCAGGTCTTTTTAGTTTCATGAAAGAAAGCAATTAAGTTTTTTTTTTATTTAACCTTAAGCAGGTGAGTTCATTACTGGAAATAAAAGTAACACTGGTTTTTTACTCTGTATTTATCCTGATTGCAAAATTTTATTTTCCTGATTGAGTTTGAAAACATCTGGAAATTGTTGGTTAACCTTTTATACTCTGTGCAACTTAAGGAAATTATCTCTCTCATTCATTTTATTACTCTCCATTTAGAATTGTTATTAATTAATAAAACGATTTGCATTGAATTTTTATTATACAAACAAAGGAGATGGCTAAATTTTGTATAGGCGACTGCAGGAATGTATTTTCATTTAACCTAGTAATAATATAATGCTACATAGCGGAATATCAGTATTTCGTATGAAACAAGTTTCAGAAACTTTTGAAACAATTAAAATCTTGAAAACAAAATCATAAACACACTCCTCAGTCTGTTAAAATGGCGTTTTATTTTTAGTTCACTTTGGCTACTTTCAAGAGAATATATTTTTACCTCACATGCACGGTAAAGGTAGGATTTGTCATTCAGTTTTCGCGTAGAAAATCGCATTTTGCTGCCTAGCGCGGTAAAGTACTTTTTTATTTTAATATCTAAAAATATGTCATAATGCGTTCCGAATCTCACTATTGACTTTTGTATTACATTTTATACTTATTTTAAATAGCTTTAAATTAATTATAATACTCCGTTTTGGTTTTATTGTATTATTTGCGTTAATTGAATCTTATAAACAATAACAAAAGGATTTAACTATTTGTTATAAGAATTTTATATAAGGCTGGGTGAGATTTCACAACCTATGATTGGATTTCGGAACGTGGCATAAACCTTTATTTTTAAATTGTTTTTGTCTTGTACCTCATGTCAATGTCAACATTTACCGAATCGTTTATATTGTTATTTATAAGTAACAATATATTCCTACTTTAAATAACTTTGAATTAACTATAATACTCCCTTTTTTATTCTTTTAGTTTTTTTTATCATTAAAACAATAAGAATAAGGTAGATTTAGATCAAACTTTATGTTTAAAGAATTTTTACCCGAAGTTGACCTCGGAAACAACCATAAAATGTTCCTCGCTGTTGTGACGTGAAAAATTGTGTGTGGCACTCGGCAGAAAAGTCTATAGCGCCTTGTACCATTGAAACCCTCGCTTCGCTCAGGATTAAATCTTTGACCCAATCCTTGAATCCTTCACTTGCTCACGTTTCAATAGAGGTAACTCGCCGCTAATAACCAACTTTCCAGCCTTGCATAACAAATAACTATTTCGAACGCAGCCGGACGCGACCTCTTCAGTGAGAAATTCGGAAGTTTAAGTGAAAAATATTTCTTAACTCGATATTTTCTCACATTCTCCATTTGATAAAAAATCTCGAGTCCTCATTGCGGGTAAAAAAATGCCATCTGAACGTAGCCGTGTCATATACGGATACCATCACTTGTCAATTGTATAAGTAAACCAAACTTAATACTTATTGTGTGTTTTCGGTCATCTGTTATGAACAAACAAAATAAAGAATATCATAGATTTTTAATAATTCAAAAACATAAATTCTCTAAAATTATTTGTTTCAGTTTAAACAAATATAATATAAAAGAAGGTTTGTTGCCCACTGATTTCGTAATACGGAAATTCTTTATGCCAAACAAAAACATCATAAACAACTTAAAATCTTTTAATTAATTGATTATTTCATGAAAGTGACATAATTATGAATATTAAACTCGAATAATAAAAAAAAAAAATTTAATGTAACGCCCTAGTAAGACATTAATATACATGTTAAGGGCAGTTTCTTAGCCATGACCTTTGATAGATATATTTTTTTTTTTTTTTTGCATTTTACCGGCTGTATGATAGCTTTATTTTTGTTATCATAATCGTTATTCTAAAGTTATCATTATTTCTAATTTTACTAACATTACCCCTGAATTCCCGGTCAAAATCACGTTTTAGATACGATAATTGTCAATTTTAAACTACTGTCTTAATTTATTTGATTAATTATTATATAGTAATCACTTTTTTATATTTTAGTGATAGCTGCATTGAACGTCACATCCACCCTTCATTCGCAATTATGATGACCCGAAGGATATCGGCAAAGGATATGGAGCTTAAACTCAAGAACGCTCTGGAGGACCTCAAGGCAGCAAAAGAACTGAATGATACATTACTACAGGAAAGAGAGGACAGCGAGCATGAGATTCTCAAGACCATTACTCGTAACTCTGAACTTAAGAATGAACTTGCTGAGTTTCATGTTAAATATGCGGAAGTGGTGGACAAGTGTAACCAAATGGAAGACTTTATTCTGTCATTTAGGGCTTGTTCTGACACTCATGAACAGGCATTGAGTCGCATAACGGAACTAGAAATAAGTTTGTCTATTTCTCAAAAGAGAGTTCTAAACTTAGAAAATAAAATTAAATGTATAACAGAAGAAAAGCATTCTCAGAGCCTTTTTAATGAGTTAATGCAATGTTCTGCAACACATGACAATTCAACTTTGGAATGTGTTAACTATGGTAGTAAACCATCTCAAAACAATAATAGTATTTTTCAGTTTAGTAGCGGTAAGAAATTAAAAAAATATATTAAAATTAATAGATACATAAGGAAAACACAGAAATTAATCAAAAGACAAAATTATTATAAAAAATATGGTAACTTAAAGAAAGAACGTACACTATTGTTAGAACAATTAAAAGTGATTACCAAAGAAACATGTAATAAGAATAAAGATAGTAAAATTGTAGGTATTGAATTAAGTGACAAAATTGATAATTTGGAACTTTCACTTCGGGAAATGAACACTAACTTTAGTGAATTCTCCCGCAAGCAGCTAAATTATCAAAAATTGGCTGCAAATGACATGATCGACCTTTGTAATTTTAATACCGACCGATTTGAGTCCCTAGGTAAGAAATGCAGATGTAGTTGTATGATTGACAGCAATCATTTAAGCCATAATCAGTCACTAAGCCAGGCTGCTCCGGAGGTTTGTTTGCCTGCCAGCCCTTCAGGGCTGCTAGGTAAACAGGCCTCCTTGACCTTGAGTGGTGCGCGGTCGGAGATGTTGGAGACTTCAGTCTCTAATATTTCTGATTGTGTATTACTCAATAATTTAAATGAATCTCCTTCTAAAAAAAGGATGACTAAAACAATTATTTTCTGTGATGAGATTGGAAAAAACTTAGGCCAATTGTTCCAGAAACAATGTAAGGAAAATGTTATTAACTATTGTATGCCTGGATGTACTATAAATAGTATAATGAAATCAATAGTTAAGAAGTCGTATGATGACCATACAAATTTGGTAATTTTGATTGGGGATAGGGGTGATATTAATAAAAACCAATTAATATCATACTATAACTCAATATGCTCCTTAAATGTTAGGAAAGTAGTTATGTTTACATTTCCCTATAGTCAAGGTTTCTCTCAATTGGAAAATAAAGTAAGATACAATTTAAATTTAACGTTAAGTACAATAGCTTATCATAATAGTAAACAACTACATTTGATTGACATAAATACATTGTTTAAGGATTTAAACTTGACCAAGGATAAATATTATCTGCCTATTTATTTTATGAGACAAATAGCGCTTTCGCTATCTTTTTATTTTAAACAATTAGCCAATAATCTGGCTAGTAGAACCTCTGCTTTTATTGAGCAGTTAAATTCAGACTTTTCTAATACAACCTTGGAATCTTTTCCAAGTAATTTGATTCTATTGAATCCCAATACTGACTTGGTTAATTTAAATTACCATTAGAGACAACAGAGGCGCCCTCTAGCCCAGTGTTGACAACAGGAAAGCCTAATTGTTTAAGAGTTGTACACCAAAATATACAAGGCTTTTCTGATAAAGATCTAGAAGTTAGTTTATTTATAAACTGTGAAAATGTTGATGTGTTGTGTATCACTGAGCATTGGTTAAAATGTTACGAATTAATTTTAAATATCGATAATTATAGTATTGTAAGTTCATTTAGTAGGCAATCTGTTATTAGAGGAGGGTCTCTTATAATTTTACATAATAATTTTCAATACAAAGAGCGCAAAGATATAATATCCCTCTCAATTGAACGAATAATTGAATTGTCTTGTGTGGAACTAGACCAAATAATTGTAATATGTGTTTATAGACCCCCTCAGAGTAATTACCTAGAGTTTGAGTCCACTATGGAGGAAGTTTTAAGAATAACTAGTAAAAGTAATAAAAAGGTTGTCATATGTGGGGATTTTAATGTTGACATTTTAGACCCAAAGTTGTCAAAGCTCTCAAGCAGATTTTTAAATTTATTTAAATCGTATAATTTATCACATACCTTTAATGAGCCTACACGAATAACACCCACATCTGCCACCTGCTTAGACAACATTTTTTCAAACTGTGTAGTCACTGAAAAATCTATAATAAATGTTATTAAATCTGACCATAGTGGACAACTAGCCTCTATAGAGCACCATCATGTCTGTCCTAAGCGGAAAATTGTATGTAGGCCAATAACTAAAAAGGGCATAGATGTATTTAGAAACAATGTGATTAATAAAATTGAGTCTTTACCAGTTCCCATTATGGAATCTAATTACCTTTATAATGATTTATTTCATGTGGTTGAAGGCGAATTTAGTAAAACGTTTAAGAAAAAAGTGATCAATGGTAATTCGGATAAAGTAAAGTTTAGTGATTGGGCCACACCGGGAATTTATACAAGTAGAAGGAAACTATATGACCTTTATGCGTCAAAGCATACTTCCTGTGACCCAAATTTTATTGAATATGTCAGGAAGTATTCTCAAATGTTTAGAAATGTATGTGTAGCTGCTAAGGCGATGTTCTTTTCAAATAAAATAAAATTAGCGGATAATAAAATAAAGGCTACTTGGAATATTATTAACCAAACAACTGGGAAAACTAAACATAATGTAAACTCCTTCTCCCTTAAAGTAGATAATAAATTAATTGAATCTGACGTTGAGGTTGCCCGTGTTTTTGAAGATTTCTTCTCTCGGGTACCCTTAGAAACTACCAGTAATTTAAATTCCTGTCCAAACGTTGCTGCTGCCCTCTTAGAGTCATGTGTTGATAAGTGTTATAAAGTTTTCAATTTTAAGCATATTAATAGTGAAGACATTTTAAAAGCTTTCAAGTCTATAAATATTAAAAAGACTGAAGATTTATGGGGCATATCAACCAGCGTTATTAAATCTATAATTGAAATAATAGCTCCATATTTAGTTTTCATTTTTAATCAATGCATAGATGAAGGTACTTTTCCCGATTTAATGAAATATAGTAAGCTTATTCCTCTTTTTAAATCAGGTGACAAAAGTGACCCCACAAATTTTAGGCCGATATCAGTCTTACCGGCACTTAGTAAAATTTTTGAAAAAATTATATACTCTCAATTATTAGACTATTTAACAGTAAATCAAATCCTTCATGATAATCAGTTCGGCTTTTCTAAAGGTAAAAATACTACAGATGCTGGAATAGCACTCCTCAAACATATTTTTGAGGCTTGGGAGGGCAAGCAAGACGTAATTGGTATATTTTGTGACCTGTCTAAAGCTTTCGATTGCGTTGATCACGTTACACTTTTAAAGAAGCTAGAACATTATGGTGTCTCTAAAAAATCAGTTAGCCTTTTGCAGTCATACTTGCACAATAGATATCAAAAAGTAATTGTAAATAATACTGCTTCTACTGGAGCCCCCATTATTATGGACGTGCCCCAAGGTTCAATATTGGGCCCTCTGCTGTTCTTAATATATATTAACGATCTCCCTAACTACGCGAGTAATTTATGTGAGACAGTACTATTTGCAGATGATACATCTTTAATTTTTAAAATTGATAGAGGAAACAATTGTTCTGACGAAGTAAATAGTGCTCTCTCTCAAGTCGCACACTGGTTCAACAGTAATAATTTGTCTCTTAACCCTACCAAAACGAAATTTGTTAAATTCACATTACCTAATGTAGGGCAGGTCGACATGCACATCAATTTGAATGGGGATGTAGTAGAGTTAGTTGAGAGTACTAAATTTCTTGGTATTACATTAGATTCAAAACTACAATGGGATCCACATATT
This sequence comes from Chrysoteuchia culmella, assembly GCA_910589605.1. Lineage (NCBI taxonomy): Eukaryota > Metazoa > Arthropoda > Insecta > Lepidoptera > Crambidae > Chrysoteuchia > Chrysoteuchia culmella. The sequence continues at coordinate 8,593,804 of OU342654.1, read as the reverse complement.
GAAACCTTGTCGAGTAGACTTAGTTCTGCGGCTTTCGCAATAAGGAAAATAAGGCTCCTAACTGATATTGAAACGGCAAGACTAGTTTACTTTAGTTATTTTCATAGTGTAATGTCCTATGGCCTGTTGTTGTGGGGCTCAGCAGCCAATATAGAAAATGTTTTTATACTTCAAAAAAGAGCTGTGCGCGCCATTTACAACCTTCGACAGAGAGATTCTCTTAAAGAATTGTTTAAAGAGATTAATATACTAACTTTGGCGGGACAATACATTTATGATAATATAGTATATGTAAGGAAACATCACGATTTATTTATTAAGCATAGCGATGTTCATAATTTTAATACTAGAAACAAGAATAAGCTTGCCGTTCCAAGATTTCGACTTGAAAAATGCAGTCGCTCGTTTTTGGGGAAAGGCATAGCCTTTTTTAATAAAGTTCCACAACAAGTGATTGAGCTGCCTTTGCATAAATTTAAAATACATGTTAAAAAAACGCTCTTAAGCAAAGGTTATTACAAGGTAGAAGATTATTTGAAAGACAAAAATGCATGGAAGTGATACTAACATAAAACATGACTATTGTAATTGTATAAAAGGAAAATATTCTAATAACTGAGTATAAGAAAATTTTCCTCTTATATTAAATATGTTTCAAGATTGTAGATTTGTGTTTCGCAACGACATGTTCCTTTGTAAATGTTGTTGCTTTTGTTAAAGCTGATAAGTTTCTTGCGGCCGTTCTTCTTATCAGTTAAAAGATGTCCTGAATGGCTGGTAGGAAAAAAAAAATTGGACGATTCGAAAGCACTTATCTGTAAGTCTATTTGAATAAAAATCTTTGACTTTGACTTTGACTTATCAGACGGGAATTTGGAGACTAGTGCTTTTATTCTCAATTACAGAATCATGTTTGTGAATAACGAACGCTTTTTATGCTGGAAACAGTCCTACTAAACTTTTCTTTCAACTGAATATAAATGCACAATGATTTTACTGGTATTCTCTTCACAGTTATAACAATATTGCAATCGAATCGTTGCACATCTGGAGACGTCGCTGAAGTAAAATAGAGTGGGTCTCCGTGCTGAGGCCGCATGCATGGAATCCCAGGGGTGTCGCTGACGGGGAAAGAGTAATGTGACGGCGACGGATACTTTTACACTTTGATCTATGGCTGAGTGGTGAGATCGTGCACTGAAACGACCCTGAACGCTTTCGTCTTTCCTAGGATATGGAGGAAACTGTTGAGTGTGTTTTGATGTGGAAATATTGCAGGTACTTTAAAGTGTCGAGTTATAAGTCTGCCGATTTAGGGTTCCGTAGCCTAATGGCAAAAGACGGAACCCTTAGAGCTTCGTCATGTCTGTCTGTCTGTCTGAACGTCCGTCCGTCCATATGTCACAGCCACTGTATTCCAAAACTATGAGGATTACTCAGTTGAAACTTGGTAGGTAGATGTATTCTACGCTTTACGATTTATATTTATATATAAAAATAAATGAAATATTATTATTTATATATATCGTACCCATCCATGGAAGTAAAAATTTAAAAAATCATCAAACCTATAAGTGCGGTGTCTATATAAAGGTCTCTAAAAATTACATTAAGGTTCCTAAATTTATATAGATTTATACTGATTTAGATAGTAAAAATGATAATCTTAGGTACCAAACCCGTTTTAGAATTTTTTCAAGACCGCAAATATTACTTTGTCATTCATAAAAACACTATGAAAACAAAGTTATCTGCAGGCGAATAATTATAGTGGTATTTTGGATACGGAACCCTATACCGCGCGTGGACGATAGACACTTCGCCATTTGAATAAAAGTTCTATCATGAAATACCTCAATTTTTACTCATTACATGTAGGTCTTTTCATAATTTAACTGATCCCAGTGGTGTCGCTTATGGAGTAAAGAGTAATGCGACGGCGAAGGATACTTTTACACTTTGATCTATGGCGGAGTGGTAAGATCGTGCACTGATTCGTATTTCCTGGGATATAAAATGAACTGTTAGGTGAGTATTAGGGCGCAAAATATTACAGGTATTGTAAAAAGTGGCGATCAAAAGAGATCTACCTAACTTTACATGCATTAGCACATCTTTAGTTTCTTCGCGCACTCATAATTGAAATAAAACAACTTTTGCGGAATATTTAGTGCGATTTATTTACCCGAAATATATATTTGGTACTGTAATTTTTCGGTTTATTTGAGGTTTTTTTGGTTTCCCGACATTTCGGCACCTTTACAGTTGCCGTGGTTGACTGCACGGATTTACATGCATTGCCGGTGTTTTTTTATTAATGTGATAAAAAATTATAGGTATTTTTTCGGATTGCTCTGTAACAGCTGCAACTTTGTACCAATTAATGTACCTACCCTCCAAGTTCTCCAACACAAAATGCATTATACGAATCGGTTTACAATAGCGTGAAATCGAGAACCTCCTTTTTCTTTCTTTTTTAAACAGTTAAAAAATGCACATTATAAATGATAACATTAATTTTATGTGTTGAAAGGTAACAGCGATGTTCGAATAAATTAGAATTCCTCACATTCGCAAACATCCTCGCGTGGAAATAAATCGATTCCGGAAATCCCAATCTCATATACCAGTCCATTCCAAAAGCGAGGGGTGTCTCGAATACGAACTGCGTATAAGTGGAAACTGTAATTCTTTTTAAATTGTTAAAAAGATTTCATCTATCGAGAAAAACTAAGAAAAGACGGGAACTCTAAGTATCAACTATTTTCCAAGTTCCTCAAACTAAAGCTGAAATTCTTATTAAGCAGTTAAAAGGTTCCAACTAGCGAGATATTTTTTTACTTGAAATAATAAAAAAAACTATTCTCCCCTCGGACGGGACTCAAGCCCGCAACTCTCGGATATCTAGTCCAAAGTTCTCTACTATCTGATGTTAAGTATTAATAAGGCGGAAATTCCATCCACGAGATAGAACCTCTCCCGGAATCCTCAAACAATGCTGAAATCATTGTTGTTACGTCGTTTGACTTAGAGAAGATGGTGCCTGGTTAGGCAGGCGGACTTACAACAAGTCCTGCCACCAACTAAACCCGATGCAATATGTACCCCCGCTGAGAATCGAAACCGGGACCTCTGGGTCTGATATCGGTGGTTGTTACCACTAGACTACAGAGGCGGTTAAATTTCATTTTCATGCAGTTTTTTAGAAGATCTATAATTATATTAAGGTTATTTTAATTTGGTTATTTTTTAAGGTTATTTTTTGAGGACCAACATTACAAATTCAGTGCAATCTATAGATTCATAATTGCCTTCGGTTCAGGGAAGTACTGTGTAAAACAAAGACCCTTAAAGGAAAGAAATAATGAAGGTAGGAATAGATGTACACTTCCAAAGTGGTAAAATGTGTAGCTTTTGAAATAAGATAGTAAAAAATCTAAAAAAAAATATATGCTGTAGATCTTTATAAAAACTTTTAACGAAAATTGGTTTGATTTTAACGAAATATATTTAGCACATTTTCCAAAACCGCAATAATAACTTTCATACAAACACTATAAAAAAACAAAGTTAATTTTGCAGACGACAAATTATAGTGGCATTTGGGGTAGGTGTTGGTAATCGGTTATCAAGTGAATACCTAATTTAATATAATAATAATAATAGAAACTTTATTGCACACGATACAAAAACAAACGCATACAGAGAAAATGACAAAAAAGAGGAACACACAATAGGCGGTCTTATTTCTACATAGCAATCTCTTCCACGCAACCTTGAGTGAAAGACGGAAACCTTCATGTGCGAGTTCGACTCGCACTTGACCGATTTTTTTTTTACTGTTTTTGCACAATTAGTGAACTCTAGCTTTACTTTTAATCTCACTTATGTACTTATTATGTTTCAAGAGCCTGTTTGTTTCTAAATTAAAGAAAAAAGTAATACCGTCATTAAAGTTATTTTTACAACTTGTGATTCGTGTAGAAAGAAATAATAAAAACAATAATTAGATTGCACGTATTCTAAGTTGTTTTAAAGTCATTTACTCTTCCATTTAAAGTAATAGAGCTATTAAGCTAAGTATAGACGTCACGGGAGCGCCAATAGCTGCGAAGCTTTAATAATGGCAAACGACTGGAAGCAATATGCTTATGAATTATTAATAACTGTCCAGATGATGTATGTTTGAATCACTCGAACCACGTTTGCATATGAAATCGCATGATTCGCATGCGAATTCCTTTGTTTCACACCGCATTCCTTTGTTTTACACAGCTGTATGAGCTCACACCGCCATCGCCATCCCCCTTCTTCCATCAGACATCCAGACGCATTTCGGGTTACCCTTTCTTGGTTGATATGATTCTTAAATACCGCACAAAGCGCTACTCATCATCTTTTATATTGCGCACAGCAAAGGAGTGGAACTCCCTCCCTGCATCGGTATTTCCGAGTACTTATAGCCCGTCCATCTTCAAAGCAAGGGTGAATAGACACCTTCTGGGCTAGCTCGCTTCACCGTAGATTCTGTCTTAGCCGCCGAGCTTGATTAGGATCAAGAGCGAACCCATTCAATATAAAAAAGCATACGCATGCGAATAATTCGAGTGATTCAAAAATACATCTCCTGTCATCACTGGCCAATGAACTGTGCAGAATACACTGGCTTTAAAAACATCGATGCGAAAGTGTTTTGAAGTTTCAGACGTGGGAGTAAAGCATTGTTTATAAAGTTTTATTATTAGGTGCTGAATGAACTTTATTACTTTATTAGTCTCACTTCTAGGAAGATATGTTCTTATTAGTCTAACGTGATTAACAAAACAAAAGAAGAATTTTGAAAAAAGGTCTCGTTTGCCAATATGCAATCCATTTTAATTTTTTCGATAAAACGGTTACTTTCTGTAATCCAATAATAATAATGATTTTTGAAAAAATACAGATAGTTGATATAGCTATAGGACATTTTGTCTAGCAATATCTCTACTATTATAATTGCGAAAGTATGTCAGTTGTTTGTTACTCTTTTGCGCCAAAACTACTAAACAGATTTGGTTAAAATTTGGCACGGAGATAGTAGATAGCCTAGATTAAAACATCGGATCCCGATATTACTACAGGAACGGAAACCACGCGGTTGAAACCGCGGGCGGCCGCTAGTAATCTATACTAATATTATAAAGCTGAAGAGTTTGTTTGTTTGAACGCGCTAATCTCAGGAACTACTGGACCGATTTAGAAAATTCTTAGACTATTAGAAAGCTACATTTCTCCCGCGTGACATAGGCTTCAAAGCAAGGGTGAATAGACACCTTCTGGGCTAGCTCGCTTCACCGTAGATTCTGTCTTAGCCGCCGAGCTTGATTAGGATCAAGAGCGAACCCATTCAATATAAAAAAGCATACGCATGCGAATAATTCGAGTGATTCACAAATACATCTCCTGTCATCACTGGCCAATGAACTGTGCAGAATACACTGGCTTTAAAAACATCGATGCGAAAGTGTTTTGAAGTTTCAGACGTGGGAGGCTAAAGCATTGTTTATAAAGTTTTATTATTAGGTGCTGAATGAACTTTATTACTTTATTAGTCTCACTTCTAGGAAGATATGTTCTTATTAGTCTAACGTGATTAACAAAACAAAAGAAGAATTTTGAAAAAAGGTCTCGTTTGCCAATATGCAATCCATTTTAATTTTTTCGATAAAACGGTTACTTTCTGTAATCCAATAATAATAATGATTTTTGAAAAAATACAGATAGTTGATATAGCTATAGGACATTTTGTCTAGCAATATCTCTACTATTATAATTGCGAAAGTATGTCAGTTGTTTGTTACTCTTTTGCGCCAAAACTACTAAACAGATTTGGTTAAAATTTGGCACGGAGATAGTAGATAGCCTAGATTAAAACATCGGATCCCGATATTACTACAGGAACGGAAACCACGCGGTTGAAACCGCGGGCGGCCGCTAGTAATCTATACTAATATTATAAAGCTGAAGAGTTTGTTTGTTTGAACGCGCTAATCTCAGGAACTACTGGACCGATTTAGAAAATTCTTAGACTATTAGAAAGCTACATTTCTCCCGCGTGACATAGGCTATATTTTATCCCGATATTCCCACGGGAACGGGCACCACGCGGGTAAAACCGCGAGGATCCGCTAGTTAATAAATAAAGTTGATAAACTTTGATGTATAATAAAATACTTAAAATCTCCAAACAGAGCGATTTTCTATTTTTTTCCAATTTTCTTTTTTCGTTCAACTCTTTCTTACTACTACTTCTTTTGCCTCGAGAAGTGCGACAACTTTTTTGTAGAGAAAAGGCCTGATTCAAACTTTCTAAGTTTTTCATCGAGGTCATTAAAAGTAGATGAGTTTTGGGATTAGAGCGCGCGGCATTCTAATTAAACAAATTTTAGGCACACGGGCCGCTACCCACATAAAGCGAGGCGATACTTTCAAACTTTTCATCGCTGATGAGTTGTAGCTCGAAGCCTGCAATTTAAACTTTGAATTAATTATGAATTTCTTGAATACGGATGCACGAATTCACGCTTTTGACGTGTAATTTGGAATGTTCCACGTGTTTGAGCATGTGGAATAAACATTCATATCTCAAAGCGAATGTGACGAAAGTTTATGTTGAATAATTTGCGATGGAAATTGTGCTGAACTGATCATGTAGTTGAATTTTATTACGGATCCTTTAAAATTAGAAAAATATACTTATTAAACCTATTATGCAAATAAGTTTTTCCATTTAAGTGTATTATAGGGTAATTTTCCAAATATTCTGAGCAAAGATAATAGCATAAATCATATGCCATTAAACGAAACAGGGGTAGGAGGAATTTGGATATAAAATTAACATGATTATCTTACTAGAAAAATGAGTTTCGTTTGATACGGAAGGTACCAAAGCGGCTCCTGGCATTTTTCGTGTTGTTTTATAAACCTTTGAAGAATTACAACCATTTACGATTCAGGATATTCTTGCTTACCCTCTTTTAACTTTGTTATAGTAAACACAAAGACATTTTTGAGGTCTTAAAACACGAAAATTATATCCTTTTTCTTTTTTAGGGTTCCGTTTTCCCAAAGGGTAAAACGGGACCCTATTACTAAGACTCCGTTGTCCTTCCATCCGTCCATCCGTCTGTCCGTCTGTCACCAGGCCGAATCACATGAACCGTGCTAGTTAGACAGTTGATATTTTCACAGTTGGGTGATTTTCAACATGTGCTACTTCGCATTTTGGTGGAATTTTTAGTTTTTAGTTATTTTCGATAACTGATTCATGCAAACAGATAAATTATTGCTTATGAAATATATGCAGTGGCCTTTCTTGTATTCCATATACTTTTAGAGAAAAACTAAATCAAAATTTCTCTAGGCCACCAAAATGCGCAGAAAACACCAAAATGATATTTCTTTGCACCAAAATGAAATTACCTCTCTTCACAATTTAATTAATTTACTAGATTAGGTATAAACAATAAATAAAAAAACAAAGTACTTAGTATTTTAATGAAAGTTTTACAGGTCTCTAACCCGTGCTAGTAAACACCATATGGAATCTCATTTTGGTACCCAGATCGCATTTTGGTGGTTTACAAAATGCCACCAGAGCCACCAAAATTCAACCACCAAAATGAAAAACCATAATAAAAAAAGTAATACTAAAACTTTATTATTTGTTTACAACCGCAATATAGTTTATCAACTTAAAGTTAAATCGGAAACACATTATACAATGAACACGCAACAAATATTTTTTTCGGAAACCCGTTAAAGAACGGCCACCAAAAATGCTACGAATACGTGACTTCTGCCACCAAAATGTTATACTTACGTGTTTGGTGGGAAAACGCTGCGAGGGTCACACGTCTATCCCCGTCAACCGAAAGTGCGCACCTAAGGCGTGCGGATATAAAAGTCCTGTTTTGTTAGTCACCCGTAGAAATTGTGCTATCATATTTGCCACCAAAATGCGTACGTTTGCGTGGACATTAGTTTGGTCAAATATTGTCAATGGTAATAAATACATAGACATAAATACTATTCATTTAATATACCGTCATTAATTAGTAACTATATAAATGTAGGTAATTATTGCACAGATCTAGCAATGTATATAGTTCAACAATTTGTAGTAAGAGGCGGAACAGGGACACACCACCAAAATATGAAACTCATTACTTAATATTAGTTTATTATTAGTTTTATTTAAAAACGAATAAAATAACTGTAAACTAATCGATTATTTCACTTAATAATTGTCTTAACTTCATAAAAAAAAAAATTCAAAAAGTGTAAAACATTATATCAATGCAATTATCAACGATGCCGCATCAAAAATACGGTTGGGAAATTCAGCCAGATGATGTATTTATGTTGCCGCTATAACAACAAATACTAAAAAACAGAATAAAATATATATTTTCGGGACTCTCATACAAATAAACTGATTTTTTTTGCTCGTTTTTATAGATAATGGTACGGAACCCTTCGTGCGCGAGTCCGACTTGCACTTGGCAGGTTTTTTTATTATTTTCGTTTTATATTTTCGGAAAGGTACGAACCTTTCCTTTAAGATATTCTTAAGTACCTAGTCAAGTATGTACTATGTAAGTCTAGTGGACATTTATAATTCATAGTAGGTACGTCAAACATAAATGAATACCTAACTACCTATACACAGTCTCGAGTTTGATCGTTTAAATTTTTAAGAGATGCTATCCCTTACTTTATTGTTTTCCATCATCATCATCATCACCTATTTTAAATCATTTATTTTTTCAAACATGAGTATACTTTAATTGCAGGTGTCAGGGTTTTTATTGTTCTTACATGTTTGCCCTGGTGGGGCATACAAAAATTACAACTGTCAATTAAATTAATTAGTTTTTTCCTTTGTTATTAAAAAAATATTTGAATAGTAAACAAATTAAAATATTAAATTCAATATTTGTTGCCATAGTAAAAATTAATAACTTTTAATCAGTAATTATCTAACCGTTTCCGAACGCAATAATAAATCAACTTTGTGACTATATAGACTATAAGTAGACTATAAGTAGACTTATAAGTAGCTAGTCAACCCGTGACCACGGCAATTGAAAAGGTGCCGAAACGTCGGGAAACCAAAAAACCTCAAATAAACCGAAAAATTATAGTACCAAATATATATATCGGGTAAATAAATCGCACTAAATTTCCGCAAAAGTTGTTTTATTTCAATATTGTACCTACCTGTTGTTGGGAAAGGATGGAAGAAATTCTAATTGATCGAAAACTTACACATAACAACTACGCCCTTTAGCCGACTTAATTTCGAAACACTCCAATTATCCCTTAGAAACATATCACTTAAATTACAACAATAACGAAATAGTTCCAGGTGTATTCATTTAAAGGAACAGCCTTAAAACGTAAACAAAACCATCAGCAGTTTATTTACAAAAATGGGCTTGAAGGCAAATTGAAAAGAATTACACACTTAGGTCGAGGAGACCGGGGACTTTATTAACTGATTAATTCAGTCTGCGAGGACATATTTTCGCAATTTCGTTTCCACGGAGGTTGGGTACATCAGGTCCATAAATTAGGAGCGATGGCGACGACCTGCTGCGAGTTTTATTGTGATTTATGCATTCGATTATCGAACAAATGACTGTAGAATGAACGTTCATAGTAACGGCATCATTAAGCTATGTAATGGCCGACATTACATTGTTTGTTATTGTCCAAAACAAACTATTAGTGTAACAAATAGCAACGATTGATAACTTTCTGTGCGAAATGATGCGGGGTGGAGTTGTTTTCTAGGATGTGACGACGAGGGTCTGTTCCAACCTGGATTAATAATAATAATTACAGAAACCGTAAGATTTGCCGTGGCGATTCAAGATCAAGTCATCAATACAAAGAACTACAAAAACATATTATCAAATATCATAACGTGACAAATGAAAAATGCCAGAAACATTCTGAATCGATTCAACAAATACTGGGGCCTGCCCCAATCTAACACAGACGGACCACACACATGGACACAATCAAATTGCCAACATCATTCATCAAAATATCGCTCGCAAACACAAACTGATACAGAAGCCATATAAACATAAACCTTATTGCAATAGATTTTAAATAGAAAAATATTGGAGAAAATTAACTCGGCCACAAGTGAATTCTCAAATGGGACTCGAACCCACGACCTTTGGAAATCCGGTCCAATGCTTTCCAAAGATTTCCAGTCCAATCTTAGAAAACAACACACATAAATTATACTATGGCCGAAGCATACTTTCTGACAGAATCATACACTATAACAGTCCAGACATTATTCTGCAGGATAAACAATGTAAAACCACATACTTAATAGACATCGCAGTGCACATAATTTTACTAAAACTATCACTGAAAAAATACACACACTGACCTGAAAGACGAAATAAGCCGAGTCTGGAGACAAGACAAAATGTACATAGTTTCCATTACTCTTTTGACCACGGGTGTCGTACCGAAATAGTTAAATTAATTAACTTACTTGGCCTCCGACCAAATACGTTTAATAGTATGCAAAGAGCCGCCATCCTTAACATAAGCAGAATAGTCAGAAAGTTTTTAGATATTCGTGAAAATGCAATAGATTATTAACTACTACATACTACAGCCTCTTTGTGTTGACTTGCAGTCCAACAAAAACGAAACATACCAAGTATTTGAGAAAATATAATAAAATAATAAAATTTAAGATAACAATACATAATAATACTTATTTATTTCTTTACAAACATAAACAATAGTTATTTGTTATGCAAGGCTGGAAAGTTGGTTATTAGCGGCGAGTTACCTCAACTGAAATCTGAGCATGTAATGGAATCTAGGATTGAGCCACGAGCGTAGCGAGTGATTCAAAGATTGAATCCTGAGCGAAGCGAGGATTTTAAAGTACAAGACGCTAAAAACTTTTCTGCCGAGCGCAACACACAATTTTTCACCTCACAAAAGCGAGGAAAATTTTATGGTTGTTTCCGCGGTCAACTTCCGGTAAAAAATTCTTTAAACAAAAAGTTTAATTTTAGCTTATTCTTGTTGTTTTAATGATATAAAATCTAAATAATTAAAAAAGGGAGTATTATAGTTAATTCAAAGTTATTTAAAGTAGGAATATATTGTTACATAAAAATAAAAATAAAAACGATTCGGTAAATGTTGACATTGACATGAGATACAAGACAAAGACAATTTTAAAATAAAGGTTTATGCCACGTTCCGAAATCCAATCATAGGTCGTGAAATCTCACCCAGCGTAATATAAAATTCTTATAACAAATAGTTTAATATTATTGTTATTGTTTTTATGATTCAATGAACTGAAATAATATAATAAAACCAAAACGGAGTATTATAATTAATTCAAAGCTATTTTAAATAAGTGTAAAATGTAACAAAAAAGTCAATAGTGCGATTCGGAACGCATTTTGACATATTTTTAGGTATTCAATTAAAAAAGTACTTTACCGCGTAGGCCGCAAAAAGCCATTTTCTACGCTGAATCTGAATAAAAAAACCTCCGTGTGAGGTGAAAAAAAGTATTAAGTCGTGCATCCCTTTTCTCTTCTTTATCGTCTATATAGGTACTGAGATGTGCAATAAGGAAATGCCAGTACCAGTGGCGAAGGATCTATACATGTCGATTCCCACCGGCTTCCCTTTTAGAAATACCACCCCACTGACCATACAGTTAAGAGATTCTTTGGAGAAATTTTTGGGTCCGGCTTACCTTCGCCATGTTTCGCCCCTCGCCGCTGCGCTGCCATGTACGAAAATTCTTACTTTATTTTACGCTCTTTAATTAAGCACCTGCATGACCCGCATTGTACATGTAAGCATAATTAAAAAACAGTTTGTTCGTAATTTGTGGCAGCACTTAGTAACTCCATTTTTTTACCGTCAATTTAAATACCAAATAAGGGAATATATTTAAGTCTTCAACGCGGTAGTAGCAATATTAAATAAGTAAGTTACGGAACTGCCACGCCGCGCCGTTCCACTTTTATATTAAATGGCTTATCAGCAATGGCCTTTCGTTTAAATAACACTACAACATCTAATGCTAAACTACCCACAGCGGCCACAGCATGTAATGGGTAGGTACTTGATAATGGATACAATTATCTATAAATAAATATACTTTTTTTAACTTAAGATAAACTTTTAGTACATAATAAAGACCAACACAAATGTATGCGTTATAATTATAATACGGTATGAATCAATTCAAAAGTAGTACCATAAAAGGAAATTCCAAAATCTTCTTTCTACTAACTATGTTTTAAAACATATACTTAGAAGTACTGTTTGTTAAACCATTCTACTATCGTTCTAATATTATCAATGTGAAACTCACGAAAAGAACGTAGGCACATAAAACATGTACGCGACAAGCTGAACTCAACCTTCACTTTCTTAAACCATTTATAAAGTAAATCTTAACTTTCTGTTCATTAAAATAAATCTACTTTTACGGATAACCAGCGCACAGCTTATTTACAGGAGTTTAGATCTAATACTCCATGTGTTTTAAGGGTTTTTGGTTTTTCCGACGTTTCGGCACCTTTTCCACTGTCCACACGGGACGACTCTAAAAGTCATGTCATCCCGTGCGAAAACAACTTAAAACATACGAAATATTAGATCTAAACTAGTGTAAATAAACTGTTAAAAAGCGCTAGTGCGCTAGTGCGCAATCCGTAAAAGTTGTTTTATTTCATTTAGATAGTATCCATTGGTACAGTCAACAGCACGTCCGGCTTCGCACTTGCACTACGAAAGCAGCCGCTATTACGAGCGATTCAGCAATAAGAATGTTAAACATAAACGGTTTCATGTCATTTGGCACCAAAAAATAAAATTGCCAACTCATGATTTTCCATTTGTAATTATCACGATTCCTAATTCGTCTACCCCGTTCTATTTATAGCCCTTTTATATGTGCAACCTCTGGCGTTGATCCGTGATTGTGTAAATACAAACATTTCACATTTATGATATTAGCAGGATTAATCTCGATGTAGGCATTCCATCACATCAAAACGAAACTCATTTAATTTTGAACGAATGAAAAAGGTAAAGCGGTTGAATTAATTTCTCTGTGAACAAAAGCGCCACCTTTTCAAGTGCCTGAGATACGAAATTTATTGGTTCGTAAACAAAAGGACGATTTTTAAAGCTTAGGTATTTGGGACCTTCAGTATTGTTCGCTAGCGTTTGATTAAAATCTTTCAATACACGACTATAAATAAAGAAGACAACATTTTAGATAACAATTTAGAGCATTAATAAAATAAAATTACTTAGCTAAACAATTACCCCATTCTCCACCTCTTGATTGAAAAAAAGTCGAACAAATCTTTTTTGTCGGACGCTCGGAATAGGCGGTTTTGTTATATTTCTATTTTAAATAACGCTAGTAACGTATATTTAGATTAAACTATTTATTAAAAGAATTTTGTGTTTCGCTCGGCAGCAGTTTTTAACGTCTCGTATGTTTGAAACCTTCGCTATTCTAAGGATTCAATCTTTGCTAATCCTAGAATCCTTCGCTTGCTCGTGTTTCAATTAATGGTAAATTGTCGCAAAATTCAACTTTCTAGCTTTGCATAACAAATAACTATTTTATTTATGACCGTACAATATTTATTGACATCCTACTTAAGTTTGGATAAGGCATATTATTATGGTAGACGTCTTTATTTTGACTAGTCATCCTCAAGAGATATTATAAGACCCAATATGTATACTTTGAATCTCTCAAGCTAAAAATTAAATAAAGTAATAATGACCTTCCATATTTTTTTACACATATATTACGCTACGACAGGAAGTCGCTTCTGAGCTCAACCAAACAAATATTGGATACCCATATCACCGTCCTAGTTGCCTACTTATACCTGCGTTCAACCGTCAAACTGTCCAACTCATAATATAGGTACGCCTCGGCAACTTTATTTATTGCGTTGATCTAAACTTTATTAATAATCGCATAAGAGTAAATATTGCTTGACTGACCTTAGTTGCGAAGTTGGTGAACTGTCCAGGATATATTATTGCCGACGTGTCACATTGTCAGTTACTAGAAATATAACAAGATATCATTGAAATTGAGGTCATTAAAACAAAAGCAATGTAATAAAGTCGCTTTAATGATCTGTATCTGTAAGTAGGCCTGGCAAGAAAAACTTTCGAGTAAGTATCGAGGACTATCATCAAAAAATGTATGACATACTTATTTATTTTACTTATTAAGTTTCGGAGCATCGAAATTCTGCCAGATGAAGCGAACCTAAAGTAAATTTTATCGATACATCATCGTAAACGCCCGTCCAAACGAACACTAATAACTCAAGTCATGAAAACCAGCCATATATTTTCCATTTCAAAGAACAAAGGATACCAAGTACATACTAATCATATTGAAAGAGTTGAGTTAATACATTCTTTTTACCAACCAAACCGCGGACACGACATAGCAATAACTACTAAATTGCAAGAAGTAAACGAATCTATTGCATGTTACTTCGAACGTTGACCACATTAACATCGCGTCATTAGCGTCTGCGAAACAACCCAATGGCAATATTTATTCGTAGTAACGTCACAGTATAAAGATATTAAAGTGTTTTATCTTCCTAAAAAAGCTCCGTTCTCGAGTAATACCCGAGGCGCCCCTTCTCGATAAAAGTCTAAACAAACAGTCGTAGCACTCGTCGATGTGACGCGCTCACACAAACACACGCGCCGCTCGCTATCGCTATACGGTCGGCCCCTCGATCTCACTGGTTTTCACTGTAGTCTAAGCCTAAATCAGTTGCGAGCGCGCGTGTAGCGGCGCGTATCTTCGTGAGTGCGTCATTTCGGCCGTTTGTAGGCAGTGCAAAGACTGTTTAGACTGTGTCTCGGTGAGAGCTTGGCAAGTGTCCCAGTCTCAAATACGCCGCGGCGACGAACGCACGCTTTGAAAGTTTTGTACGCAGTAAGCATGTGAAGGGGAAATGGCAAATCTATGTTAGCGGGCAGTTTTATATTGTATACCTACATAACAGCACAATACGTTGCAATAATAATAAATAACTTTTATCAAAAGAATCTAAGACAAAATACTGTATGTTTCTTTATGCTGTACCAAAAGCAATATTTATTCGAAGTAACGTCGCCCGTCATTTGCGTAATGGCTTAATTGGAAAGTTTCGTTGAGTCAGTCAATTTTCGTGCCTGAAGAGTGACGCGAACCGAGCGCTTTCTCGCGTGCGAATCAAGTTTCACGCCCTACAAGAAAATAACCTCGATTTTTTAAAGCATAACTAATTACGTCCGCGCATAAATAAGTCGTTCGCAAAGTTAGTTGCTGTAATCATAGGTGACGTGGGTTTACATAAGTGTATACTTTTTCGGAACGAGTGATGTTAAAAAGTTTTAACTACATAAATGACTCTATTGTGTTTTACACATATAGTAACAGGCAAATCTTATGCGAACTTGAAAGAAAACATAATAAAATGTAGGTATAATAATATGTACTCGTACAATCAAATATATTGTAGTTTGCGTACAATGTATTAATTATGCGGTTTTACTTTTTCCCAAATCCAATGTGATCATTCAAAGCAGCAGCATATACCTTGGTAACCAAAATGTTGGTGTTCTTAAAAAACAACATAATCCATCAGTATCATCATCACCATCGTCTTGACCTTATCCCAATTTGTGGTCGGCGCAGTACGTCCTTCTCCACTCCACTCTTTCTCCCGTCATCTCCTCGTTCACTTCCTTATCTTTCATATCATTAAAGGCAAACTATTAGCATAAAAAACGGTCTACCGATAATGAGTCAACAGAGATCGAGTTAAGCAGGCGTCGCCCGCACCAGCGAACTAAAGTTCTTAATTAATTAAAATCGATTCTGAGTGAAGTTAGGTAATTAATAGAAACGTGGTTCCCAAAACTTAGATAACCCTTTGAGAAGTTCACGTATTAATCCGTGAGGAGAGAATGAAAACTTCTACTGAACAAAAGTTGCGAATGACTATCAACTCGATGAAGTTACAATCTCTTAGTGCTGGGAAACCTAGCTTACGGACTTTTGCTTGACACTTCAGAGTTTATACGATACGAAAGATAGAGCTTCAAATAAAATTATAGAGAAAGTATACACACAGACCACGCAAAAGATTTTTGTATTTTTTTATCTTCTTGCCAACAATGAGCTTGTTTATCACTGGTGGATGGCAAAAACTTCATGAAGTTGTAAAAAAAAACACTATTTCAGTGTCATAATATGTTGATTTTACTTTATTGTTCGACGATTAAACCGTGAGGAGACTATGAGAACTTATACTGAACAAAAGTTGTGAGTGACTAAATATCAACTCGATGAAGTAACATCTCTTAGTGCTAGGAAACCTAGCTTACGGACTTTTGCGTGACACTTTAGAGTTTATAAGATACGAAAGTTAGAGCTTCAAATAAAATTGTAGAGAAAGTATACACACAGACCACTTAATGGATTCATTTCTTTTGCATTTTTTTTATCTTCTTGCGAGCAATGTGTTATGAACAAAAGTTGTGAGTGACTAAATATCAACTCGATGAAGTTACAATTTCTTAGTGCTAGGAAACCTAGCTTCCGGACTTACTTGACACTTGTGAGTTTATTAATTTTTTTTATTCTTTATTGCACTTAAACAGCAAATGGCGGACTTAACGCCCTTAGGCATTCTCTACCAGTCAACCGGAAAGGATGTTAAAGAAGAGATCATAGCGGCAATAGAAAAAAAAACAATAAAAAGACAGTGATTAACATAGCTAACAACATTATAGATAAATATACACATACATACATGAATGCATTCATACCTATATAAACGAATAATACATATTAATAATATACAACTATACATAGATATAAGTCATAAAAATACGATTAAACAACACGATGAAGTTACAACCACTTAGGGCCAGGAAACCTAGCTTAGCGTACTTTCGGTTGACACTTCAGAGTTTATTCGATACGAAAGATAGAGCTTCAAATAAAATCACAGAGAAAGTTTACACACAGACCACACAACAGATTCATTTCTTTTGCAATTTTTTATCTTCTTGCGAGCAATGTGCTTGTTTATCACTGGTAGATGGCAAAAACTCCATGCAGTTGTAAAAAAAATCACTATTGCATTCTCATAATATGTTAATTTCACTTTGTTGTCCGACGATTAAACCGTGAGGAGACAATGAAAACTTCTACTAAATAAAAGTTGCGAGTGACTATCAACTCGATGAAGTTACAATCTCTTAGTGCTAGGAAACTTAGCTTACGGACTTGCTTGACATGTGAGAGTTTATATGATACGACAGTTAGACCACAGACCACACAATAGATTCATTTCTTTTGCATTTTTTTATCTTCTTGAGAGGAATGTGTTTCTCTATCACACGTGTAGATGGCAAAAACTCCATGTAGTTTCCAAAAGCACTATTTCATTCTTCTATGTTGATTTTACTTTTTTTTCAGACGATTAATCCGTGAGGAGACACTGAAAACTTTAATGAACAAAAGTTGTGAGTGACGATCAACTCGGTGAAGTGTACACACGGTAGTATTTTTTTTGCCAAGTTTTTTATTTTATTACGGCTAATGTGTTTGTTTATCACTGGTGGATGGCAATAACACCATGTGGTTGCACAATGCCACTATTTCATTCTCCTATGTCGATTTTACTTTATTGCCAGACGATGTTACTTTGTAATGGAACGTGAAACCCACCGGTTTACGAAACGCCTCGCATCGTATTTATCAAACTCTGCAAAATTTTAAATTAAACGGAACCAAACGTTTGGAAACACTGCTGTCTCGTTCGTCGAGTCCGTCGTCCATTCGACAGTTTTGTTTAAAATTTGAAAAACAAATGTACTCTGTTGAATTGGGAAACCATTTCAGGAAACGATTGTCGAGCGCAGCACAACGAGAATAATTATTCGACGACGCTGGGATTTTTTGGCAATTTTGTTGTCAACACTCGAAACATGCAGTTAAATCCAAAAATGTTTCATCGAATCCATCTACTGTATTCCAATTAGGTATCGTCAGAATTTAGATCGTTTAATAATCTGTCAAATCACAGAGACTTTAGATTCACAATAAAGTTGTTGATGATTTTCAAGAGTTTTTAAGATAGTAGGTAAGTCATAATCGATAGTTCGTAACTATTATAGATTTTTAATTTGTCATAATAATGGCAATTTAAATCTGAACCAATGATTTTCGTATTACGATGAATACACATTTCAATGTCAGTACTAGAGATTTCTAGAATATTCATATTTAAATTCTTTAAACAGTATTGTGTGGTAAAATGAGTTGAAGGATAAAATGGAAAACTTAAAAGGCTTAAAAGCGCTCACGAAAACATTCCACACTCAGAAACTTAACAATTTTCATACTTTGCGTATGTGTGTTGTGAATTCTTCCGTTCTTTGTTCTGGCTTGGAAGCTCTGAATTTATGGTCCACGACACTCAAGTATCCTTGGCATTGTTCTCCACACAATCAAAACCAGTGTGTCAAAGTATGTAATCCCGGGCGTCTAGTTTAACGAAGCGTTGTGAAAACTTTTTGGACTTTATACACGTAAACAACAGTGATAAATGGCTGAGCAGAACACTGCTTTAATACACTGTGATATGATACGTTTTCCGCTGGACAGCTAATATGATTACGTTTCCGCCCCTTGGTGGATTTCAAGCGCACTTTTTAGATGACTTCGTTAGCCATAGGTCTTCCATTAAACTTGGTCAGGCTATTATTCAAGTTCGGATGCTGGTTTTTTCTGTAATTGCAGACCTATTTATCACTCTGTAGTCGTTTGTGAAACGATGATTTACAGCTTACTTGGCTTTAAATATCAATTGTCGTATACAAAATCCATGTCGTCACATTGAGTTTATTATAAATCGAGGAATATATTCTTGTGACAGAGCGTCAGATAAATCTCTGGGACATTGACCTATACATAATTTGCGCTATTTACGATTTTCTTTTGTATATTTTATTCCTTTTGTATAAATGTATACAAAATGGATACCACAAAATGTAAGGGATGTAGGTAAAGCAATTTCCTATTAAAAGTTATAGAAAGGATTGGGCGGTCAGATCGCTCTATCTTTGCGGTATGAATCGAGTAAATGGATATTTTGGATTGAGGTTGATTGATGTGGTTACTGTGTGTTTTTATTCGTTCTTTATATACCTACCTACGTTAGTGTTTATTTACTATGTTCTGTCGCTGAATTATATTTGAAAACTGTTAACTTTTTCAAGTTGTTACTAGCTTGACTTTAATAAAACCACTTTGATACTTAACGTGCTTTATTTACACTTTTAGTATCAAATCATGTGATAGTTTATGGTTTTTTGATTTCCGATATTTCAACACCTATTCAGGGGTTGAGGTGACGGATTTAAGATGTGCCTATTTGGCAATAGCAGCTATTTAAGCAATGTCTGCGTGTAATGTGTGAGGTAGACGATACTCTTAAGGTGAACGCGCACCTATACGCGCCGAACAATTCGCATTTTTCAAAAATTCTGTAGGTATAAAGATTCCACAAGCTGGCGCGGCTGACGTCATGAAATTCGGCGCGTTCGATGCGTGCGTACGGCGCGTGCGGCGCGTGCGGCGCGTACGGCGCATACGATGCGGGCAAGTGCGCGAGGCTATGAAGAAATGCGATGAGTGCGGCTCCTTCGGCGCGGACAGGTGCGCGTTCACCTTAAATGTATTACCGCACAGTAAATTGCTTTTTTGTACAACATTCGTAACAAAACAGTTTACCGTATTTACTTACGGCTTTCATTCTGTCATTAAGCGTTCGATTGTCTCGGCCGTGGCAGGAACATATTTCAGCCATTACTCAGTAATTTGAATCAAGATTGGCTCCAGAATGGCGTAATATCGGGTTCACTCGTCGCCATTGCAGAATGTATAGTAACAGCAATTTGGTTTAATTAGAAATTCCTATTAGAATTACGTGTCCCGAGGTGGTACTATATCCGTGTAGCAGCAAATGATTGCAATACTTGTGTTTGACAAAGTATGGAAATTGGTTTAATTATTTTAAATGTATATAAGTTACCGTTGGTTGTATTAAAATTGGATCAAATAATATCGCCTGTTTTTTGTAACGAAGAATAAGGCAAGAGTAAGAGTATTGGTATTGAGAATAAGCAATCAAAAAAGTTATATAGGTATACGTCAATCTTAAGTTTTGGCGCGCAGTGTTAATTGAAATAAAACATTGGCAGCTTCTTTCTTCGAAGGTCCTCCCAATTTGTAAGCAGCTGCCAGTAGAGTAATTAATTGTCTCTTTTGCTAATTATAAATATTTAAAATAATAAACAAATCAAAATACCACATCAATAATAATTGTTGCCATAATAAAATGTCTACACGTATAGACATTAGTATAGACAAATCAATAATCCCCTAAAAAAGCTAAAAATACGGATTATTTCTTTCTATAGAATTATTTCTATAGTATAGGTATGTAGTAACAAATACTATATTTTTACTGCTTTTACTGTGAAAGGTCTTTCATGTTGAACAACTGAACGTAGGCACTTACCTATATGTAGAAGTGCAATGTAAAACGCACCATTGATGCCCTGGCTGGCACCGACTCCAAAAAGTATATTTTGAAGACGGTTTCTGTTGTAATTATAAGGATTTTATTATTTAGTGTTTTTTTTTGTTTTCATATTTATATTTTCTTTTTGAAGTCGGTTTATTTTTAGTTTTTAATTTCTTTTTTATTTTTTGTGTTGGATAAGCTCAGTACTTTTTACCATGTCCATCGTGAGGATCATAATTGCTCATGAAAGATATCGCACCCGTTTATACTTAGTATTTAATAGTTCCGATGACTACGTGTGGTCTTCATCATCCGTTCCACTCCACCAAATGGTGCTTCATGGAAGCAACTGCACGAGTTACTTAAGAAAATGCCGTAATCGATGTACGTGTGCCTATAACATTTGAAGAGTACCCTGGATTTCTCCAGGATCCCATTATCAGATCCTGTCTTGACGACAATAGGACCAACTTGAAAGAATATCCTTTCGAACAAAAAAAAAATTCGAATAATTGCTTACAATCACACCAATTATTCAAGCCCATGTTAAGTTTCATGAAGAACTTGTGTTATGGATACTAGATAACGGACTAACATACTTATATACTTTTATTATTAAATACATACATAATATATATATTAAACACCCAGACCAAGACAAATAGACATGTTCATGCACACAAATATTTGTCTTGTCCAGGGATCGAACCCGGGACCTCTGGCGCAGAAGTCGGGTTTAGTACCCCTGCGCCAAACAGGTCGTCTAACGACCGAGTGATGAGTAACAAACATAAAAAAACATACACATGAATTGATAACCTCCTCCTTTTCTTGAAGTCGGTTTAAAAGATAATTTCATTAAGAACTTGTGTTATGGATACTAGATAACGGATAAACATACTTATATACTTTTTTTTTTGTAAATACATACATAATATACATATTAAACATTCAGACCAACACAAATAGACATGTTCATGCACACAAATATTTGTCCTGTCCGGGGATCGAACCCGGGACCTCTGGCGCAGAAGGTGGGGTTAGTACCCCTGCGCCAAACAGGTTGTAAATAAACAATCGATAAATTATAATTTTGAAAAAAAAAACAGTATACCAATTTAATAAAAGTCAAAGCCTATTTATATACAGTAAGTGCTATACTAATTATCTAACGAACGATCACTAAGCCATTAACAGCAAATAATATCTTGATCCAAGTACACAAATTAACGAAGAGATTAGTTATTGCCTTATTAATAATTAGTCTCTCTGTTTAATGGAAGAGTTATTAAATTTAGCGATATTGAGAGGGCTTGATACGATTCAAGCGCTGAGCATACTTGCCTTCATAATTTATTATTAAAACTCCTCTGTTCATATTTTTATTGAAACTGTTCAAGCAAATTCGCCGGTAAAAATTAACATGGACGAGCAAAAGGGTTTATTTTTAAACTCATTAACTATAATACGTTTAATTATTAGGTACAACAAAGGGCTTTATTTCAGTATTTTTTACAATTTTATAAGAGTAGATTGACTAGAGCGAGAGGATTGGACCGGATTTCCAAAGGTCGTGGGTTCGTTTCCCATCTGAGAATTCACTTGTGGCCGAGTTTATTTTTTCCAATATTTTTCTATTTAAAATTTACCATAAGTATAAAAATAGCATTGAAAAATGCAAAAATTACAAAATCATAAGTTATTGGCAGTTGCATCTTAATCGATCGTTAAACACCTGAAAAGATGTTTCTTTCGAATGCAAGGATATTTCCTAGCATTGATGTGACAACGCTGGCCTACAGCGTATTAAAAATATAAAAGTATTGGAGAATTTCGACGGTGGTTCGCAAGTCTCGGTAGCTCAGCGGTTAGAGCATTGGACCGGATTTCCAAAGGTCGCGCGGGTTCGATTCCCGTCTGAGAATTCACTTGTGCCCGAGTTAATTTTTTCCAATATTTTTCTATTTAAAATTTACCATAAATCAAAGGCACGTTATTTTCGTCGGAGAACTGTTTGAATTTGAAAATTTTAATTTCGTGGTCTCAAACTCAACACAAAGAAAAATTATCATATAACATCTTATGCTTGAGTGATATTTGAGACATCCTCGGCTCAATTCAGAATCCGACTATAAAGTTTCCTCTTGTCAATTACTGTAGTAAAGTAAACTAAAATAAACATAAAAAAAAAATTAAACGCATTTAGTAATTTAATTTACAGCACCCATCTCGTAAATTATAGTAGGAACCCTCAACCCTGTATACCTACTCTAAAGTGCAGGCCACACCAGCAGCGGGTGGGCGGATGAGCATCGTTTCACCACTTTTCATAAATAGGTTCACACCGAGCTAAGCTATGCTAGCAACTTAAACGAGACCGAAACATCCGGTCACTCCAGCGAAGATAACCTTTTTAACTTGTTCAAATCGCCACCTAGCTCTCTAGCACTCATTCATATCGCTGAAGTCACTAGCGTCAATTCGCTCGGTAGTAAAGGGTGCGAACCTATGTATAAAAATCGCTCCACAAACAAGTCTCATGTTAAGTCATCGGTGTAACAGTAAAGACAACGACAGTATTTTCAAGATTTTAGAAAAACTCAAAAAATGGGACCAGCTTGAAAACAAACCTTCGAGCAAACATTGGACATACACAAAAGACAAACTCACAGACGAACATAGAACCTCCTCTTTTTTTTCAAGTCGGTTACAAAGAGGTGAAATTATGCTCCACCGCTCGTCTGCCCGCCGCTACTGATGTGGCCTGTGCATAATCATCTTTGACGAAAGATACAAGGGTGCAAAGGGAATAATTTATGCCGTTGGGAACTACGAACCTCATTATCAATCTATACATAAACCGATCCATTTGATTTTGAAGTGTCGACCTATTTACATTTAGGGTTGATAAACTTGAGATTCATTTTCACAAATTTGTGATTGTAACTAGTGACCCGGCCGTGAATATTACGGATGCGATTTAATGATGAAGAAAGTAAAATTTAAAATTTGCGTTTAGTGCCCGTTTTTATTTTTGTAAGACTATAGTTATACAACTGTACTTTCCAAATATCCAATAGTGTCCATTTCACTTTCCAAAGAATTTGCCAAATATAACCTTTCACTAGCTAGTTTGGACAAGTTTGAAAAGTAAGAAACACAATAAAACCAAAGCTAAAAATAAATAGTCCCCAAGGTACTAAAATTTTAACAACACCTTTTCGTAGTGAAAAATGAAAATTACAATAAATTGGATGAAATACTAAAACTAAGAAAAAGAAACAAAGCATTTTAACTAATGACCTAATGAATACAAAATATCCACTTTTCAGACACTTTCGTAAGAGTCTTCGTCAAAATGAGTTTTGTTTAAAATAACAATGTTTATTCTGAAATAAATCTTCGTCGCCCAAGTAGTCACTCATGTTCCCCCAAAGTGCTCATGAAAGTTTTGAGTGAAAAATAACTGTAATAATTTCGTTGAACTGCGAACGTCTGGCCGTCTTTGTAATTAGATCTAGGAGTGAACTCGAGTTTCCAGCGACCGTTTTCTTAATCGCTTTGTTAGTTAGTTATGCCTCGATAATTGTTTCTAAATCTGCTCAACTATTTTAACTCGTCGTGTTCAAAGTGAAAATTGTCGTTGCGAGTCAAATTTCTCAGACAGTTGAGTAACTTGTTTTTTTTTTTATTAAAGTTAACGTTTACGCATGACATACGTCGTTTAAAAAACCAAATGAGTTCGTCTGTTTTGCACGACAAAAGATTTTGACAAAAGAGAGAAAAAATTAAAAAGAAGAAAATTTTAGCTTAGGTGATACTCCCATAAAATGCACACACCCATATACACACACACGCACACACGCGCGCACACACGCACACATCACTTACTACTTAATAAAGTAAACATTGCATATTTTTTATAAAAGAAGACTGAAAGAAAATTTTAAATAAGTTAACTTAGGCTTACTTTAATAAAAGTTGTTTCTAGGGAGCGGATGGAACGCGATGATGGCTTAAGGCGGTACCCCCACCGAAAGTGGCGCCGCGTTGAATTTTATTTAATATCGTTATTCTAATTCACAATTTTAATAAAACTAAACGTGGAATTTTAAGAGCCCATTGTCTTGTATTTTTAGAAGGTATCGCTACATCTCGTCATAGTCATTCGTAGAAGTAGATAGCAAATGTGTCAAAAACGGCCACTTTTAGCAGTTTTGCTATCTACTTCTAGCAGTGACTACGAGGGAATGTAATGATACCGTCTAAAAATACTAGACTATGGGCTCTAAAAATTCCACGTTTAGTTTTATTAAAATTGTGAATTAGAATTACGATATTGAATAAAATTCAACGCGGCGCCACTTTCGGTGGGGGTACCGCCTTAACTTTGAAATGGTCGCAGTTTTATTTAATTAACAGTGCGCGCATATTCAACATTTCTGTGAATTCATTCTAACTGATCATAAAAAAGTATCAAAAGGCCCAGAATATAGTTTCTTATAAAAACCTTACCAGGATCTGAGCAAATGTTAGTTAATTTGCTGTAATTCTTTAAATTTTTCCGCAATATTTTCTTCGTATAAAAATTAAATAAGGATTCTTCCATCTTAATTATGACTGGCAGTAAGTAATATCTTGCGGCAACATAATTAAAATTACTTTCATATGCTATCTTCAATTTAGGCTTTTTAATTTTGGTAATATTTTTTGCTTTATATTTTTTTGTATTGTAAGTATTAACACAGTCTATATAACTTTACGCTGCTGTGGTAATAACCTGTTTGGCGCATTCTGAAGGATCTGGAGGAAGGTCTGCATTCTGCGCAGGGTTTGATTCTCGCACTAGACAAATTATTTATGTATTTGAACATGTCTTGGTCTGTACAGTACTGTACTTATTATTTACAGAAAACGTATAATAAATGTTTTTCAGTTCTCCGTAACCCACGTTCTTAATTGATTAAATTTACCATGACCTAGATAATGCTATCATTGCATTTTTTTATTATTATTAAAATTACTATCCTGTGTCTAGGAACATTATAATTCAATTCATGTTCTCTAAAAATGCTGCTATTTTGTGGAAGATTTAAATTAATAGTTTAATCATGTAACTACACGATAAAATAAAACATTAATAGGTATTTCATTTGAATAATTAATAATTTATTTAACGTTAGTACTTTCCGAGAAAACATTTTCCAAAAATATCTACTGGTCTACCGGGAAGTTCCCTGTATATCTGTTACTTTTTTAAATTAAGCTCTCTAAAAAAAGTTTCCCGACTGTACCTACTGTAAATATCAATGGAATAAACAATATTGTAATATTTTAGTTCATGAAAACACAAAAAAAATTGGGTAGTATATTAATTTTTGAATATTTTAATAGACTCTTTTGAAAGACATTGTGTTTGCCATCTATGGAATTCTAGTAAAACAGCAAAACAGTCTAAGCATTCCAGAGAATCTCGCTATTACTAGCCGTCTTCATTCCTGTGCAGTTACAGAGATGGCGCTCAGGTAGGGTTGCTTTTCAAAGCAAACTTTTGTAAGCAGAGTTCACGTCCTGCTTTTTTGTGTTAACCCCCAAAACCTTCAAACGGTTTGACTCCAATATATTCTGGTTTCAAACCAGTTTGATCGGAATTCAAAACTTCCGTCTCAGCGTAGAATCTTGTTTCACATGAACAGCCAGGGAACATCGGCTTCTTATCTTTTGCTCTCTAGTAGATATTTAACTTAGATTCAGCTTTTATAACGATTTGCAATAGTATTTTTTCGTACCTTGTTAATAATAATAACTACTCAATTAGTTTATAATCTTTAAACAGTTTGATAACACTTATGCCACCAACACCAAAGATATTTTAATGTTGCGAAGACGATATATGGCTCGCACTGACAAAAAGTTATGATCTCATGTAGAGCCAAACTTCTCTTTACAACCACCCCACAAGCCCGACCTTCACAAGCTGTACACCAGTTCTTGGCCGTTTCGTTACCTTAAGAACTATTGTACGCGTATAGCAGAAAAGTGTTGAACAGTGAATAAAAGACATTACCTAATTTTGTATTGGTGGCGTCTTTTATTTTCGCACGGCCATCAACCAAACTTTGTTGCCAATGCAATAACCACAAAAAAAATAGAATTAATATCGACGGGTTCCGGGATATTTGTTTGAAGCGCCATTTTTTCAACTTTACAGGAGAGCGATTTTTCGGGAACAAAAAATCATAACTTGTAAATTATCAATATTTTAACAAAAAATAAGCTTACACAAATTTTTGTATTAAAGTCAGCATAATTTAATAAAGTTTGTTTTTTAAAAATGCTTTTATTACTAGAAATAAATGTCGCTTAATTCAAAATGGACTAAACTCAAAAACAGACTAAATGATTCAAGTGATCTTTATTGCAAATAATTGGTTCAGGAAAAACGATTTAAGTGAGCACAGGATTTTTTTCAATGTCAGGCTAAATGTATCAACCAGCGGTCTTATTGTAATAAAGAATCAGGTTCTTTAGCTCATGTGTCTGAAGTATCAAAAAGTAGCTGGAGATCAAAACGATTCATGTCGCAGATGTTCATAAAAGTGAGTTGTTTTAAATGACATTTAATTAGTTTGTTTAGTAAAAATTGTCGGTTAAGCCAACATTATTTTATTGTGTTTTGAAATCTGTCATAATGAAATGTTTTGAATAGGATGAAAAATAAAGTAATTATAAATTAAAGTAGTTTTATTTTTTATACCATTTATGTGTCAAATTAGCATTAGTTCACTTATGCACATAAAGTATAGTTTTTACTATGCTAAAACAGTATTTTATTTAACATTTAACAGTCTATTAGGATTAGGAACAATTATTAACCCGGTGAGCGCACAGTTACGGTCTATGTGCTCGCATAATCAAATTTTTGTAATAAGTTTTAACCAACCACTTTTATTCCCTCTCCTCCACTTAAATTTTTTTTTTCGTAATAACTGGGCAGGCATTTGCTTAGGCATGGCAGGCATCGTGCTTAACAAACAGGATGTGGTCTAAGGTGTTGCATGCTTGCCCAGGAAATGCCTATTCACTCTCGCCTTGAAGAGGCCAAGGTTGTAGGAATCGGGGAACACATGAGCAGGCAGCGCATTCCATTCTTTAGCGGTTCGCATAAGAAATGTGTCAGCGAAGCACTTGGTACGGATCGCTGGAATGTCTACGATGTACGGGTGATAAGCTAACCTGCGTCTGGTACCCCGATGGTGGAAGGGGGCTGGAGGAACAAGGTCGTGCAGTTCCCTCGGACACTTTCCAAAGTGTATCCTATAAAAGACCGATAGACATACAACTTTGCGACGGTGACTGAAGTTCTCTGAAGTTCCGCCGTGACCAATGCTGTGTTTCCAATGAGTTTCCTGGCACGGTTTTCAATCGATTCCAGAAGCTCTAGCTGATACTTAGCAAAACCATCCCACAGGTGACACCAATACTACATAGACGGCCGAATCTGCGCTTTGTATAAATAGGAGCAGCTGATTCGGAGAGAAGTATCGCCTAGCCTTAGAGAGGACGCCCAGTTTCTTTGCAACACATTTTGCAATGGAGTCAATGTACTCTCCAAAGTTCAGGTTGGAAGACAGGTTCAAGCCAAGAAGTTGCAGATTTTCGGTCGGCAAGGATACACCCTGGAAAGTCGGAGTCAGTTGGAGGGGACTCCGTTTAGCAGTGAAGCCTGTGTTTTAGTGACAATATTGGCGTTGCCCCAATCTAAGACGGCCTGAAGTGCCAGATTCGTATGCTCGACAAGGGACTCTCGACAAGACTGGATTTCATCACCGGTAGCCTTTGCAGTTGAGAAATATCTGCTGTTTAAAGTGGTGTCATCTGCATACCCAATGGTATCAGAGACCAGCCAGTCGTTAATGTGCAGAAGGAACAGTGTCGCAGACAAGACAGATCCTTGGGGGACACCTGCATCAATTTCTTTAAGGTCGGATGTTTGACCATCCACGACAACTCGGATCGAGTGATTGCTAAGGAAGTCAGCAATCCAAGTGCAAAGGCCACCAGAGATACCGTATGAGGGAAGCTTAGCAATTAGGCTGTCATGCCAGACCCTGTCAAAGGCATTGGAGATGTCAGGCGATACGGCTTCACTCCAAAGATGGGTGGCATACACGAGAAGATCTCCAGTCGAACGACCTCGACGAAAACCAAACTGGCGATCACTGAGGAGGTCGTTGCCTTCAAGGTATGCCAAAAGACGGATGTTAAGTACACGTTCCATAGTCTTGCAGAGTATGGACGTGACTGAAATTGGCCTGTAGTTAGAAGGGTCGGCACGACTGCCCTTTTTGGCACAGGCTGCACATTTGCAAGCTCCCACGATTGCGGCACTTGTCCAGTCTTAAGTGAGGGTGAATCTTCATCTTCCACATCAGTGTCTATTAGTACAGACTTTCGGGATTACGTTTGCAGATTATTTAGCTGCAAACACAACTCGGGTGATCGGATCGCCTCTTAAACACGTGATATATTTTTTCTGCGCACCGAGCACGTCCTCACTCGGTCACGTTTTTGGATGACTGAAGGGCCCCGCGCGTGTGACGCAATATAGATATTGTCGCAGTTCAAAGGCGCCGGCCCCGAAAATGCGTTGTTTTAACTTACATACACCAAAATATTCATACAAAATTATGACTGTTTTAATAAACATAGCTCTCATAATTTCATTATGGGAAAAATGTTTCAACTTACACAAATCACAGACTTAGTTTGTCGGATGCGACATAGTTTAAATAAATCAGATAAGAAAAAACAGTTTAACCGACATGCAAGACAATATGGATTGAAGATTAAAATGTTTTAAACGCCTATCATTGTTGAAATCAGATGCAGCGTAATTGTTTTAAGCGACATCGACTATTGATTGCAAATGCAAGCTTAATGTTATAAGCGACATTCCTGTATGTTTTTGAGTTCAGGCGAAACGCTTTAACCATTGCCACGTATAAAAAGTAAAGACAGGAAAAATGAGCCAAATGTCTCATGTTGTCAAATATAATGATAAGAAAAAAAGCTTAAATACAAATTTGTAAAAAAATTACTGTATGACGTCCATTATGTTTGGAAATGAACAAAAATTATGTCGCATCAAACAAAGCAAATTCCAACTGGCCCCAAATTTTTCATTGTATCAAGCGCCAAACAAGTGCTCAGATCGCCACGAAATCGAGCTCAAAAGACGCAGAAAAATCTGCTGATTCCGAATATGTATATAACTTAATATCGGCCAGGATGTCGCTTAATACAAATAGCCCGGAACCCGTCGATATAAACATTTCGTAAATTTGGGACATATTCTTTCGATCTTGATTTTGAAAATTTTGACAATTTCGGTTTTGAATTTCGATCCGGACCCGGACTGATTTTAGACATTATCATAATAAGATTTTAATTTTACATTATTCTGAACCGAAATAAAATGTTCATAATGGTTGATGGCCGCGCGGGAAAAAAAAAGACGATAATTTTAGGCATTGTCTTTTTTCATCTTACATCCACGTGACGTTATAGTAAAACCACAGCCTTTATAACTTCTCTTCCCGTAGAACTTATAAGATATCACATTTAATTTTCTACATTCCATAAAATTGCTTTAACTTAATAATATCCCATTTTCCTATGACACAGATCTAACTATCAAGCGATGCATCCTCAACTTGTACAGAACATACATCATGTTTGGAGAATGTTTACAGGCTCAGCCTAAGGCGCGCTTGACGATTTTCACCAATCACCAAGACAAAGAGAAGAGTGAATATACTCCAACGATAGTTTATAATGAATATTAGTGATCAATCGCTGATTTATCCGCGTGAAACCGTTGTACCGAGTACAGTTGGAATATCGGGATAAAATCTATATTTTTTCCTGTTTCGAGTCATGATTTCTATCAGTACCTATACAAAATTTCGCCCAAACCCGTACAGCTGTTACTTACTTAACATGTGATTAAGGGGTAAATTAACTTTCTTCTTATACTGTTAAACTTATATATACAATATCACATACCTTAAATAAAATTGTGTAAAACTAACGAAACGCAGTAACGTGTCGTTTACCTTTCCCCATTTTCCAATGACACAGACTTTATATCAAGAGATGCATCCACATTATGTTTGGAGAATGTTTACAGGCTCAGCCCAAGGCCCGCTCGACGATTTTCGTCAATCGCCAAGACAAAGGAAGGGGTGAATATTAAAGGGTCGAGCGACACTCCAACGGTTTTCATCGGGCGAGACAGTGCACCGCTTTCAAACCATCCTTTTGAGATCCCGAGCAAGATTAGGCACTGGTTCTTGTGGTGTGACCTTAGGGATGTAGCTGAGGTCGGGTCCTAAAAATTGTATCGATAAATGCCTAGTTTTTATTCGATTAAACACAAAAATGCAACTATAGAACTAAACATTTACACAAATTTTATACTTATTTGCTTTTGATTCGCTGGAAAAACAATCTAACCAATACTTATCTACTTACTTTTTAAATCTTATTGTAGCCTTGTCTATGAAAACTGTAAATACTCAATTCAGGATATTTATTTTCCTTTTTTCCTTTTATATGAAAACAAAAGCAATTCGATTGGCAAAATATTGCGAACACATAAAACATGGGAAAATTTCTGACGCTCAAAAATGACACCACGAAAAGTGCCTTAGGTGGGCGTCACCTTTAAAAACTGTCGTATTTCCCGGATCACTATGGTCTGGGTCGTGGTTGAAGCAACGTCATTGAAGGCCTGTCAAACGGGTCACAAAATTTTTAAAAAATGCCGTCATGTATTGTAAAATGGTGCAGAAATAGTACAAATGATTCTCGCAACTCTAATGGGATTGGTTTTCACATGTAAGTACTGCGATTTCTATAATAAAATATAATAAAAATAATTTTGTATCCCGTACAGGGATGTGATTACCGAATGAAGTAAGAAATTTAAAAATAACTAAAGTATGTTCTTCAATCTCTGATTAAAAAAATAGATTTTTATTTTCTTCTTAATATTGATATTTCTTTTTTTTTTATTACGAATATTGTTGTTTGTATAATTCTGATTCAAACAAATTTCAATTTTAACTACTATTGTTAGGTTTAAGTTGCGAGATTTCACGCACAAAAAGTATGCCTTCTCATACAAGACAACTAAACTTTGCATGTTGCAAAAACAGGAAGAAAATGTTATTTTTGGGAGTTTCCATTGCGTACGCTGTGCAAACGGTTAAAGATGTGTAGTAAATCAAGTAAATTAAAATTGTTCCCCATTAAAAGTTCTAAAAAAAAGTCCGTCATAACAAAAAAAATCGTAAACATTGGTCTAACTAAACTTGTGTCTCGGAAACCGGAAACCACGACGGTATCACTGGAACAAACTAGTTCCAGTTACTTTCGTCAAAAAATATTTATAACGTAGATTTTGTTTTGCGTTCCAGATGGTGAAATATTCTTTTCTTTTACGTACAGGTCAATATTTCTAAAAATAACAAAAATTTAAGACAAGTAAAAATAAATAGAAATTTTCTAACATAATAGTTGTTAGAAGAAATAATTACCATATTGCTTGAATATTGTTGCATAGTTCATCCAAGCTCTGTGTTGGTAAAATTTCGTGACGCATCGCATTCTATTCGTTCTCGGCACCCGTGCTGAATGAAAAATGACCAATCACAGGGCATGCACCGTGTCATTTCCAAAATGGCGTAAATAGCGAAACGCTGCCTATTACCGACCTAAACCCACCACTTATAAGGATGTTTTTTACGTGTAGATAATTTTCGTCTATTATCACTTGTCTATTGTGTGCGTATCTCTCTTTAGTAAAACGGGTGGCAATAATTATTGGAGGCTTGTATGAAGGGACTGCTTTCATGTTTTATATGTTCGCAGGCAAAATACGATAAAAAAAGCTAAGTTAATTCTCTCCACAACATTATCGAATACCAGACGCGAGCTCGCCACCCCTCCCCTACGTAGTTATTGCACATCATCACCGGTGCGACACCCGCCACTCAGCCCGCGATGATTCAGCATCCTCAATCCAAAAGCCTTTTGCGAATCCACTCTTTCATTCGCCACATTCGAGTCTTTGGTTACTCTCACGCAGTTTAGACGCGTATGAGTTTCGCGGGTTTTGCCCATTCAGAAAGCTCGAAAGTGATAACGTTCATTAAAATTTATAAGTTTGCTTGTTTATAGTCAGTATACAGATATCATTTACTTGAGTGTAACATATGTTTATTTAGGTAATCATTTGGTAGTATCCAAACTTTTGGTATACTTTTTTACTCATAATACAAGAGCAAGTAATGTCTGTATCTCGTTACCTCACTGCAGAATGTTTCATATTTGAAGGTTTTTGGTAGTCATTTGACTACAAGTACTTCATTATTATTATGTTTTTGATAAGGCAATTATATCATTCAACCCGAACTGAATAACGGTGTCCCGAGAAAAATGGAAAATCTATTGTGTCTCATAATCCAGGGTCTGAAATATTAAGAATGCGCCCAATGCGAAAATTGAGCAAAACGGTCACTTTTTAAACACATATTTTAGCCATTATTATTCAAAACATAGGCATACAATAAAAAAGTAACCGGTTACTTTACTAAAACACTAGTCTGGCTATATAATTCGTAAAAAATAATTTGGTGTTGTCACTGATAATTTAGACCATTTGAGTTAATATTGTTGTTTTGATGGTGCAAAGTTTGCTTTTAAAATAAATAAAAAAAACAGATTATAGCGAATACTTGGCTAGAACAGGTTTTTTACCTACCTGTAGCATTTTTTCAATCTGAATTATTAGGTTCTTTCCCTTTAAACTATGTGTTTAAATTTTCCAATACTTTTATATTTTTAATACGCTGTAGGCCAGCGTTGTCACATCAATGCTACTAGGAATATCCTTGCATTCGAAAGAAACATCTTTTCAGGTGTTTAACGATTGATTAAGATGCAACAGCCAATAATTAACACCTGAAAAGATGTTTCTTTCGATTGCAAGGATCAGCTCAGCGGTTAGACATTGGACCAGATTTCCAAAGGTCGTGGGTTTGAGTCCCATCTGAGAATTCACTTGTGGCCGAGTTGTTTTTATTCCAATATTGTTCTATTTCAAATTTATCATAAATGGAAAATATCAGACTAATTTGACGGCCACGGACATCACTATAAATATAGTTGATATTTTTTTATATAATAAAAAAACTTTGTCAATATTTTCTACATTAATTTTATATCAAATATTTAACAGATCCACAAAAATCTTAATAAATTCCAACATCAATCAAAGCAAAGCGAGGCCAATGAAAAATGGGAGGCGCTATTAAAAAGTAAAGCACAATACTCGCATGTAGGGTGCCCACTCGTTGGATTCATACCAAGAATAACAAATCAATTAAAATTACTTAGTATTTTTTTTCATTTTCATCTATCGTTATTTAAATTTAGGCAAAGGACACAAGTTTTTCGGAATAATTTTGTAGGAATTACTATACAGCGTGGGGCGTAGAGAAAATAGAGACTCTCTATAGTATTGGTATTTATAAAACCTATGCCTTACTCACGACATTAATTAGAATTTAAAGTTACGATTCATAATTAGTGTATACAATATTATCGCTTACGTTGCGAGATTATCGTGGTACAGGGGATAATAAAAACTTGCCGCAAAACATCATGATATCACTATCCATTAGAAAATTTACCGTCAACTCCTTGAATAGAACCAGCCCCCGCTACTTCCCACAGCATAAAATCTCTATTACAAAATTAATTAAATTATCGCAATGACAGTTATCTGTTTACAATTTATCCATCATGCATGACATGCCAATCAATACCAAGTATATCAATACCAAGTATATCAATACCAAGTCATCGTGGTTTTGCCGAGTACAGTAGGAGTAGAGTAGCGAACTTTTGCTACTCTTTTTTATTTATTTATTTAAACTTTATGGCACATATACAGCAAATGGCGGACTTAATTTGACTTTTAACCGCCTCTGTGGTCTAGTGGTAACAACCACCGGTATCAGACCCTGATGTTAAGTATTGATAAGGCTGAAAATGGAAGCGAGCCTCTCCCGGAATCCCCGATCACTGAGGAACTGGCTATTTGATCTTTAACTGCCGGAACACAACAATGCTGAAAACATTGTTGTTATGGCGTCAGACTTAGATAAGATGGTGGTAGCTAGCCAGGCGGACTTACAACAAGTCCTACCACCAACCAAACCGAATACAATATGTACCCCCACTGAAAATCGAACCCGGGACTGTGGTTGTACTACTAGACCACGGAGGCGGTTAATCCGGCGATCCGAGTAGCGATAAGTACGATGCAGAATGAACTCAAATCGATCGAATTGAGCGGAACTGTTGTTAGCATCACATTGAATTTACGATTAAGTATGATAGAAAAATTCAAAAAGTAAAGATTTTATTTTAATTAGTTGGGAACATAATGATTCAATTATTAGTGACCTATAGAGCCTCCGTTTTTAATATTATATTATCCCCGGTTCTAGGCCACTCACTATGTATAGTAACTTTAAATTTAACTTACAGAAGACCCTCTGTTTTTTAATGCTAGCTTAAGCATTTTACACGACTCGACCCCATCAAAAAGACGTCAAAGTAAATATAACACAAAGTCTACATACATTACATTTATATACATATATACACATAGCTTAGACACGTAGTAAATTATAGCATTCGGGAACCTACGAAGTATTTCGCCCTTACGTCTCGGGTGACTGTGAGTACGGTGAGTATGACTTATTTATTTTATTTATTAAAATTTGAACAATATTTACACATTTTAATAATATATGAAAACAGTGTCACAAAAACCTGTTTAGGTTTAACCTTACACGGTTTGGTTTCGTCATTTTGTACAATCATACATTATTATAATTAATTTAAATAATTTTTTTTTTTTTTTTTTTAGGAATGAGTTTATAATTACAATACAACGTAAATATTGCTGAGTTGGTCAGCAATATCAATCACATCTCACTGCACAATCGGTTCAGTGAAAAATTTCATCCTACTTTCAGTAAAAATGAAGGTAACCCTCCAACCATGCGACGTCACCAGACTCGTAATTACAACGTTTAACTTGCATCAATCATCAGGATTTTGTTTCGTATTTTGTATATTTTTATCTGATTCCAGTGGCGCGTTAAGTGTGACCCGAAATAACACCAAGATTGATAGTAATCTTAGCCTGGTTAAAGTAAGAAAAGTTAAGTTGTAATGTTATCGCTATAATATTGAATAGCTACAACACGGAAAAATGCCAGTTTTTACGCAACACTCCTCTTCATCCATACTTAGGGAAGACCAGTATAAATGTTTTTTCTTTCTTTCAGTATCCCAACAGTGGGTGCATTAAAATGGCTTACGATTACACAACGCCATGTAGCTCCAAACTTTTTTACGAAAAGGTTAATATAAAAACGTGCAGAACCTGTAGACTATACTTACATACAAACATACCGCAGGAAGTTAAGGCAGAAGACTAAAGACCGCCACTTTGATGGTAGATAGCCCAAAACATGCCTAATAGATAACTAAACAGAACAAATCATATTTTCACGATATACTGAAATCACCTCATTATTGATTTATTCATGACCCTCGAAATGCTTATTGCGAAGCTGTACCGTGAAGCGAGCATATCCCCCGATGCCGAGGTGAAACCCTATCAATTATGTACCGCCGCATCAAAGAGGTGCAGAACTGTGCCAATCTATTTCCCTTTGGCGTACATTTGAAGCCAACATCCTTGAGTGATGAGCAAATTGGTAGACATATACAGTAATTTCAAAGTATTTATAGTGTTAAACTATGTAAAACCATGGTTCTTTTGTTATTTTATTTGTTTCACTTTTTGTTTATAATTCTTTGTTATTATGTTTTTGCAGGCGGAGGGTTTAAGAAGAGGCGATTTTATACCTACTTCTTATTACATACAGGTAAGTTAGATACACAAGTAACTACAGAAATATAACATACACACACTGAACTTTTAGGTGCACCCCCTTTGTGACTCCCGGCCGCCGGTTGCCATTTCGAGTGCCGACGCCGGCAGCGGTTGTTTTACATCTCGGCTTCCGGCAACGTATCACCGCCGCGCCGGTTCCCAATGGCGATATATTTGGGAGCCGGCGCCGCGCCGGCAGCGGAGGCACTCCATTTATATATATTAATAATCAATAAGACCATGTTAAGTAAGTGTATTTCTCTGGAACAAGCAAGATTAGGATAAACTGTTTTATAGGCATATTTGGACCATGGAGTAGTACGTTAGACTAGCTTTGTAACGAAATGTAATTTGATCATCATAATCAGCTGGGGCACGGAAAATATTCCTATAGAGGGAAAAGAGGAGGAGTATCTGGAAAAATGTCTACGCTGACCAACTGGCGAGTAATAGGAACAAAAAATAAAGATAGTTTAACTTTGGATTATTTTATAATTTACATTATTGGTTATAATTATCAGTAAATTTTGGTTATTGC
Source organism: Chrysoteuchia culmella (assembly GCA_910589605.1). Classification (NCBI taxonomy): domain Eukaryota; kingdom Metazoa; phylum Arthropoda; class Insecta; order Lepidoptera; family Crambidae; genus Chrysoteuchia; species Chrysoteuchia culmella. The sequence goes on along the minus strand of OU342654.1, from coordinate 8,556,519 downwards.
TATCACTAAACAAAAGCAACGAAATGGTGGTGAAAAATATTTATTTTTTACACAAAATTTTCATTGAAATCAACGAATATTTCATTATAAACCAAACGCGTTGTATATTAAGTAATCTGTAAAACTTGTTTTATTTCAAGGTAAATAACGAATAATAAAAGCATCACTTTAAATCTAAACGAAAGCACCGCTCCGAAAATGCTTGCTAAATCCGTAGATTGTTTTATTTTAATTCGTGAGTATTCTCCCATACGCGACTACGTGTGAATGGGTGCGAGCACTACTAAATCCGAGTTTGCTATAGAACACATTCTAATTTGGCGCACGCGAAAAGTCACAGTGGAATACATTCACTATTGAAGCACACCGTCGCATTCTGTTCAGCTGCGATTCACAGACAAAGAGCAGTCGGAAGTCGCGTTCTTTTCAAATATTCCTTTATAGAAGTACCTTTACACACTGGTTGTAAGTAACGCCAACAAAACATCTTTTTTTTGCTCTTCCTTGCTACTTAACTGATTTCCTCTCATACTCCTTGTCTGTGCACGCAGTTCATTTATGTGATTATCTCCGAGAAGGTATCAGGAAAACTCGTACTTTGAAACATTTTACTCTCGCAATTCCTTGCCACTCAACTGCTTTCTTCTCCTATTCCTTTTCTGTTAATGCTCTTTGTTTATAGAATTCTCTCTGGAATCTCGGGAATCTGGAATGCACACATTGTTTCCCTTCTGTACAACATTTTGTTCCATCCTCTCTCACCGCATTACCTATGGAGCGCTTCAGTTTCCTGCGTGACACTCATTATCAAGTTTTCAGATCGTCGGAGAACATGACGTTAGAGATACCCAGGCACTCCACTAAGTTCCTAGACAAGTCCTTCGCAGTACAAGCGGCCCGACTGTGGAATTCTTTACCGGAGGACATAAAACGTGCACAATCCTCAGATAGCTTTAAACGGTTCGTCAAAAATCACTACCTGTCACTCACATCATAGAGCTTCAATACTTTGTCCGTTCGTTACATAGTATTACTTATATTGTAACGGTTCTAAAAACCGCACACTCCTTAATCTTAATCTATTACTTACTTTCAACTAAATTAAATCAATAACCATTCACTTCACCATTCTAACTTGTTTGTTTACTTTATTTTGTTTTGATAAAACTTCACGATGGTAGTTAATTGACAAAATATTCCTGCGTACCCTCGATATTGCTAACTTCACGGCCGGGAGATTTCGTATTTCGGCCAAGTGAATTAGACTACAAAAATTAACTTATTGCTATTTAACTATTTATATATAGAAAAAATCTACATATTTTTCTATGTATATCTATTATGTTTTTGCATACTTTAATATTCCTTAATTCTTTGGCCATAGACAAAACACCGTGTGTCGATCGGACTTACAATCCTTATGTTGTCTATGCTAATGACTAAACATTATTCGCCTATAGAATTGGAGAATCATCCCCACTTTAATTTTTGACTAAAGAACGTTCTAGAAAGAATTGAGTATATATTTCGCAACTCCAGCGAAATCTGCCTCTTTTTCTTCATACTACTTACCTACGTTCTGTTTTGTGCATTCGCGATCCCCGTACTAGGGTGAGTGTGTGTTTTAAATCTGATCGTTTTGCATTTTACTTTAATTTCTTTTAATCACAGTTATTTATTTTCGTCATATATTTAGTTTAAACCTCGTAATAATTAAGTGTTTTAATTATTCGATACGTTTTTCTTGTAATTTCTATAAAATATTCCATACAATATTTTTACATAGTGGGTAGTTAAATACTCCAATGCAAAACGATTATTCCTTTTTAATTCTTGTAATTTACAGTATATGTAATAGTATTCAAAGGGAAACGTAATACTATATATTACGTGGAACCAATACAATTCACATTTTATTGTTATTTTTTTAATAATTCTTTGAGTGAGTTACTTTTTTAGACCGCTAAGAAGGATGCGTTCCCTATATTAAAACCGCTATAAATAACTTTGATATTTACTTTAATATTTACTTCTTGAATTTCTTTGGTAGACTAAATACTGATTTGATTCCTTTTAAATAACTTTATCCTTACTAATAGGGTAAAGTACCCATGTACCAACCTCTTGTACATGCTTTTACTTTTTTTACATAGCGGTTACTTTAACATTTTTTAAAATAGTTTTACATTGTACTTTTGAGACTATTCAATTGTAGCTGTCTGTCCCTTGCATCCTAACCTTAGTCGACTTGTACGAACAGCTTTTGACCCGTTCTTAAAAACATTCCAGGGTCGTATCCACGGGCAGCTGCAGCATCTACACCTGTTCCGTCTACTCTTCTACCTCGGCACCTACCTGCCGAGCGCTCACCTGTTCCGGTCTACCCCGGAAACCTCTCCACATCGTGTCTACGTGCGCATCACCACACCGAGCCCACCCTCCATGCTACCGAGGCTGAACATACTGCTCAACAAGCGAACGTAGTCCGTGACGCTGGACTTTCGCTTCTGCCTCCTCTAGGCAGTTCTAAAGCTAAGTCCCCATTCTTACCCTCGCGAGAGCCACCAATCGAAGATTCCCATGAACCCACACCCGAGCTTGTAACATCTTTTATTTTATAATTATACTTGTTAACCACTTAGGTATAGTGTTTCTTTTCTATCTTTTCTGCACACCGGTCGTGCTTAACACGATCGGAGCGTGTCAATATAATTACTTAATGGTATTTATTACTTAAGTATGTTTATATACACTATATATATATATATACCCATTATGTTTTATGTTTATGTATTGTATTTATAGCATTTAAGCGTAAATATTTTGTTCGTGTTACACCATAAACTACCCAATTCTACTGAGGTTTTAATCCAGCTCAACTTTATGGTTGCCTGAAAGAAATACTTTTATAAACTATCATGGTGTACAATAAAGAATATTTTATCTTTATCTTTATCTCTCCCGGAAGGTATCAGGAAAGCCCGTACTTTGAAACGTTTTTATCTCGCTATTCCTTGCCAATTTCCTCTCCTACTTCTTCTCTGTGCATGCTGTTCGTTTATGGAATTGTCTCCCAGAAGGTATCAAGGAAGCCCGTACCTTGAAACATTTTTATCTCGCTATTCCTTGCCACCCAACTGATTTTCGCTCCTACTCCTTCTCAGTGCACGCTGTTCGTTTATAGAATTCTCTCCCAGATGGTATCAGGAAAACTCATACTTTGGAATCTTTCCGCGATCAAATGAAAAAAACATTTTTGAAAACAAATTTTTTACCGGAAGTTGACCGCGGAAACAACCATAAAATGTTCCTCGCTGTTGTGAGGTGAAAAATTGTGTGTTGCGCTCGGCAGAAAAGTTTTTAGCGTCTTGTACCTTTGAAATCCTCACTTCGCTCAGGATTCAGTCTTTGATACTACTACGCTGGTGTATTTTTTTATAAAAAAATATATATAAAAGAAAGAGCGCAACACACAATTTTTCACCTCACAACAGCGAGGAACATTTTAAGGTTGTTTCCGCGGTCAACTTCCGGTAAAAAATTGTTTAAACATAAAGTTTAATCTAAATATACCTTATTCTCGTTCTTTTAATGATATACAAAACTAAAATAATAAAAAAGGAAGTATTATAGTTTATTCAAAGTTATTTAAAGTAGGAATATAATTATTGTTACTTATTAATAAGAATAAAAACGATTCCGTAAATGTTGACACTGACATGAGGTACAAGACAAAGACAATTTAAAAATAAAGATTTATGACACAGTCCGAAATCAAATTATAGGTTGTGAAATCTCACCCAGCCTAATATAAAATTCTTATAACAAATATTTTAATCTTATTGTTATTGTTTTTATGATTCAATGAACTAAAATAATATAATTAAACCAAAACGGAGTATTATAATTAATTTAAAGCTATTTAAAATAAGAATCAAATATAACAAAAAAGTCAATAGTGCGAGTCGGAACGCATTATGAATATATTTAGGTATTCAATTAAAAAAGTACTTTGCCGCGCTAGGCCGCAAAAAGCGATTTTCTACGCCTAAACTGATTGACAAAACCTCCTTTTCAGAGCGTGTGAGGTGAAAATAACTATTCCATTTACTTGTTTATTTTCCATGTCACTTCCGTTAAATTATACTTTCTTACTGTTATTTATATTATGTTGGTTCATCTATAGCTATCCTTCCCATACTTCTACTCAAGGATGCCTGAAAGAAATTGCTATTTAGTCTGTTTTCTTTATTTGTTTGTCTTTTAGTGCAATAAAGTGTTTGACAGTAGGTATGGTAGGTATAATATGAAGTGATTTTTTGTGCTATGCTTTTATTCGCTAGGTTCACATGCTCTGCCAGATATTCGTAACGGCTTCACTCCGTGCTTCGGAAAGAACCTTTTAAAACCCACCAATCCGTCCACCATTGGTCCTGCGTAGTGAGTTATGTCCTATTCTCCTTATCCGTGCATAAGAAAAAGTGCCCCAGCAGTGGGGCCGTTATAAATGGTTGATGATGCTGCTTCTATTTCTATTGCAATGTTAGCGAAACTCTTCGCCAGTGTGTCACCGCATCCATTGCGGTGACGACCCCGGGTTCCGCCAATTTGTTATAACACCTCACAAAGCACCTCTTTTCATATTATTCTACAGGGTCCTCTCAAATTAAAAACCACAATATTACTTATATCTGCTATTTCTAAAAAGTGAGCGCTCTTCCACATTTTTCATTACCTTCTTTTTTTTCTGACGATGCAGCAGCATTGCGTAGGATTTTGTTATTTACAACATTTAATGGACTATTTAAGCATTACTAACTTACTTACTTCTGATTTAATGAGACATTATGAGACCTTTCGGTCTCATTAAAGTTTTTAACCTCCGGTTGGAATTGAATTTTATGTATTGACTAGCAGATCCTCGCGGTTTTACCCGCGTGGTGCCCGTTCCCGTGGGAATATCGGGAAAAATATCGCTCGGGAGAAATGTAGCTTTCTAATGGGCTAAGAACTTTCTAAATCGGTCCAGTAGTTCCTGTTACGCGTTAAGCGTTCAAACAAACAAACTCTTTAGCTTTATAATATTAAATATAGTATAGATAATATATAATATAGTTTTTTTTTTTTTTTATTTATTAAGAAAACCAACAGCGTTATAACAATAAATTATCTTAATAGTTCTTAGATCTATAGTAAGGCTAATGACAGGTTTCCCTTAACATTACATAAGTTAGCAAGACGTATTATCAGTTAATTGGAAATGAAAAAAAAGTTACTTAGTTGAGAAAAAAAATAAAAAAGGTACTTAATTGAAATAACTGAGGTATGTTTCTGTTCTTAATAATATTCTAAAACGTAGTAATAAATAATAAGTATAAAAATAAGTAATAAATAATAGTATAGATAAGCTCATATTTTGGGTATATTTATTTAGAATCACGTTATGACTCACAGTCCGCGCGTATGAAGTTACAGCAACAAGCAATATTCATGCTACATCTAGATCAAAACAAAAAATTACTACAAGGCTTGCCGAATAAATAGACAATTACGTTATTAGCTTTAGAAGCTATTGGAATGGTGCCATACAAAACTATGTTTGCTGCAAAAGTTTAAAGAAAATAACAGAACAGTGAGTTCAAGTAAAAAATTGCTAAAACAAAATGTGCCGCGCGACATATTTAGGTTCTCTAGCTTGCCAACAAGTGTGTCCTCAAGATGTTATTAAGCTCTTCAGAAACCGACCTGCAGTGAGTCCTTGTGTCCACAACTACTGCTGTCAACAACAAATTTAAAGACCGCCTATTATGTAAAAGTTGTACTGTCGTGAAATGCTTTTTCAAGTCCGTATTTTTATTAAAATAATTTCACTGATTTTTTTATGTTGTTTGTTTTTTTTGTAATTGGTAACTTAATCTTATTGAGAGTAAATAGATGTGTAGAGGATAGTTTTATTTGGTATACATTTTTTTCTCTTGACTTTGGCACTTCTTCGCGGATCTTGGACGTCACCTGGCACTACTTTTCACCCAATTAAAACGCATGGCAATGTTATATTTGAATTGAATACATATCACACCAAACGCAGAGCTCTATAAATTGCACGCCTTCAATTGATCTTACAACGCCTTTGTTGCCCAACCACTGTCACACCCACCGCTGGAACAGCTGCGAGGCGCCCGGCTATACTATGGCACACTTACTAGAGGGCTCTCGTTGCTCTATAAATTGCAAAGGTATTTCCGTTGCTAGCTCTCCTGCTATAAGGCATGTAAATTATTGACACATATACAAACCCCTCACGCCATATACCATTGCGAGATTGGAAGAGCATCGGTGAATCTTGAGAGAAAAATTCCTAAATGTTTTGACACCTCAATGAGCGTCGGCGCATTTGGCATTAGGTGAGTCAAGATGTTATCTGGACACAAACGGTGACCTGTCCATCGCCGTCTACAATAGTATTCGAATATGTCCATTGATAGGGGTTTACTATCTGTATTAAAAAGTTAGCAGTTGGCATATTCTATGTTTTTGTTTCGCTCCCAGTCCAACATGGGAGCAAAGTACTGATAGACACTCTTGCTGATAGGTAGTTAAAAAGTTTGTATTTTGATGGCGGCTCTTCTTCGCACTACACAATCCAACCTTCTGACTAACATAAATGATTAAGAATGACAATTTAAGTAGGTTATATAACTTTTTTGTTTCGAAGGGGGGGAAAACCTGCTTAAATTGACATTCTTAATAATTTATGTTAAGTAAGAGCACGATAGGCGTTGTGGGTCATTTAGGCTGGCTATTCAATTATATTACAAATTGGATAGAGCCACAGAGTTAAACTGGAACGGGCTGACCGCAACATTTGTACACAGCTGTAAATTCGTTGTAGGTGGGGTGGGAGATAATATTTGGCTTCAATAACACTTGCGCCATTAACTCTCCTGCGTCCGCAATAGGCATCAGGCTTGCTCACTGCCACATACTGAAAGATGTAGGAGCAAACGAGAACCACCCCTCATCCAAAGCAGCAAAGCTTAAATTCGAACGCATCAAATTAGGTTACAGTCTACTAATCCAAAAACAAAAGAGTGTATCTAACAAATTTTCGTCAATCAAAACTGAAACTTATGCAGGAATGTATACAGTCGATAAAACGAATCAAGACCGATATATTCTATTTCATGCGGCTCCAAATTGCCGACAGTTACGTTAACTGTTGCTCGCAGTGCTTTCTATCTGTGCTATTGTGCTGCTCCTGATATATCGCTACACAGATTAAGGCAAAAAGCTCCTGTAACAAATGTACCGCGACGTTACGCGCTATAAATAATGATGCAGAAGAACACAACGCCTAAGTACAATCTGCAATACAAAAGAATGTATTAGATCACGAAGAAACTCGCGTAATACATTCAAAGAAAAAAATTGAATTTGTAAAAAAATAAATAAAGACTAGACTAAGATTGTAGTAAATGAATGTTGCATGTTTTGATGTAAAAGTAATCATCAATGATATTATTCACTAGATATGTTACCTTCATAGTAATTTTAATATCATTGGTAATCATCGACATTCACCCCATTTCAAAACTCGTTCACTAACGGAAAAGTACCCAATTGCATAGTTAGTTACTTTTCCGACTCAACCACCTATTAGAGAAATTAAACGGCCTCGTCTTAGTTATCTTTAAAAATCTTGTCTCTTTTTGTCAAATGTTTTTTCTCATCTACGGCATAACACAGTTACAAGTTCCAACACCTTCATTCCAGCACCTCGTATCATTTAAAGGCTATAAATATAAATGAAACAATAAGAGTAACTTTATGAAGTATAAATTTTAAAGAGCAACATCCTTCTCCTCTATATCCCTTGTTATTTCTAAGACGGCATTATCCAGGAGTATCAATTCACATAAATTTACGAAGCGATATGACGTTTATTGCTTCGATGGAGAGTAAAATAAAACCTGCTTGTTTTATGTTTAAGTTTATGAGCCGTATTTTATAAAAATGAACCTGTAGAAAGAGGTTATTGGACACCAGAGGTTCTTTATTTTATGATTTTACTATAAACTAGCCTTATTTTCAATCAGGGAGGTTCTTTTATTGATGTTACTACCAATAAAGTTTGGTTATTTTTTGGGTAATACTTTTTATTCTTTGTAGATAGAAAATTTAATTTTTACCTAAATTGAATTTTTATTAAACTAATTTTTATAATTTTAAAGGTAAAAATAGAGCTATAATCGTAAAAAAGAGTTAACCCAATTAAATTACTATGATATGTTGAATTGTTTTTATTTGAATAATTGAGAAATGTCAACACCATCGTCTAATTATCCGTGTTTTTGCAATATCTCTAGGATTTTTGCGAAAACTCTATTTATCAAATCCTCCTACGACATATACATACAGAAAAAATACGTGAGTGCATTTCACCGGGCTGTCAAAAACATAATGAGTGTCAGTTGATAGGTATATATTCATTGCACTAAGTAGGTGTAGGTACAACTATTTAACTAGCCACCAGACGCGACCCTCTCAGTATATTATGCAAGTGGCGTCCAGTAACGGCCTAAGTTTAATTGAAGTCGGCGCCAGTACACACGCTGTGTACACGCACACAATGTATGTACATATTTTGCAAAGAAAATTATGTGTCTTATAGTTGGTGTACTGTATTCGGTTAAATTCGGTTTACAGTAAAAAATCTTCTAAATTATAAATTAGAAAGTATGTCCGTTTGTTTGTTTGTTACTCTTTCACGCAAAAATAACTGAACGGATTTTAAAGCAATTTGGTAAGTAGGGGCTTCAAGCAGTGGACTAACACATAATATGCTACTTTTCATCCCGATATTCCCACGGGAATGGGAACTACGTGGTGGAAGCGCTGGCGCTACGCTGGCGGGCGGCTGCTAGTTTACTGTAATTATAACGGATGTATTAGTACATTACTGCAGCGGCCAGCAAAAGAAGCATTAATGGACGAACGTGTAAATGTGGGCCGTAAGTCCATCAATGCCTAGTTGTGGCCAAGGCTTTATAGTACTTTTCTCAAATAATGCGCGGTAATTAAAACTATTTTTCGAAATCAGACGAACAACAAACAACAATATTTTTTCCCGCGTTAAAGTGTTCATTTGTTGTATTTTTTTCTAAAACAGATTTCTATTTGCAAGCCAGTTTGAAATATAAATAAAACCTTTGATAAGTTACCTCCTTGGTTGCCATGTTTCAGAGTAGAAGATCGTTCCATTTTTAAATTATACGACAGATATGAGTTTGCTATGTAATCTATTTGGCCGCTCTAAACACGACAGATATGGATTTTCATACAACTTTTGCCAGCCGCTGCTCGCATGTATGTGGCCAGTACAGCAATATCGATTTAACTCGAAGAAAGATGTCAAAATAATGCTCCAAGCATGTTTGAGAAACACTTATTTACTTTTCTTGTAATACGAAAATAATTATATATCAGTCATTATAATATTTGTGTCAGGGAATCGAACCCCTCAACGTCATGATCTAACATTCAACCCTAGACCAAATTCATCCTCAAAATTGTTGGGTATTGTGGGTATTATGGTATATAGATATGGTTAGGTACATACACGCTACTGTTCTATTGATGCGTTCGACAGTTCTAATAAACCAGTCTTGCAATCACCGTCGTGCTTTCATTACGTGTTCCTTACGCTAGTACTTAGCAAAAATAAAATACCTTCTTTATATATAACTCAATGTAGATTTCGTGTAGATTTAACATGATAGCACTTCATAAGTTGAGGTCAGTTTTCCCTCAACACCATCAGGTATGCATAATGTCCGGCAAATGGCCCAAGTTTAATTGGAGTCATCGTCTATTAGCACACGCAAGTTAACCTGTTACTGCGGGCGGTAGTTGGGTTTGCTTATTTATAACTGCAGCTCGAATTCATGGTGCAATCTCTGACGTATTTGATTTAGAATTTCAGACGCGTGAAATATCCAGAGCTCGGCGGCGCACTGGTTAGCGCGATCGACTTTTTTTATACAACTCGTGTGGTGGTCGGTCGCGGGATGTTTGCCCATAAATTTATTATATCGAGCTCTTCCTTGGTTCGGAAAGCATGTTAAGTCGTCGGTCCTGGCTGCTTGCAGTCGCTGACACCCAACAACTCACATTGAAGGCAATAGCCCATTGCCCATTCACCTTGTCGGGACTCTGTAGGCCCGTGCCTCAGTAGTTGGCTGATCAAAGATATATTCGATATTGATATAATTACGATTATTTTTGAATTATATTAAGATTTGTGTCATTTCAATTTAACTTTTAAATTCAAAATGTCGTATAAGTACCTATTACAACAACAATCGTAGAAGTCATTTCATTTTGAACCAAACTCCGTCGACTATAATATATTCTGAGTGCGGCTAAGAAATTGCGCAAGTCTAGCTTGTGATGAATATATAATGTAATCAGTAACTGATAAGGCAAGCGAGCTAAATCTGAACCGTGGTTTTGTTAATTTATATCAAAATTATGACTTCTATACGAAGCAATAAAGTTAACATACTGTAAAACTATGTAACATTAGAATATTGAATTACTTATTTACAGAAATATTAGAGTACGATCCAATGTGATAATGTTGTAGTAATAAGTAATTTAGTAAAAATATGATAAAAAACTTTTCATAAAAAAACGATTTCAAAAAGTAAAAAATAAGTCTTTTGGAGTCGGCCCCAGTAAAGTTTTGCATTGCACTTTTATACTTTTGTTTTTCTTGCCTTGGCTGGCTACGACTCCAAGTGGCTTACTTTTTAGTTTTTGAATACTTTTTTTTTTTATAAAAAGTACTTGATTTCAAATTGTTTAAAGTTAGAATACGTCCCGTACTTGACTACACTGAAAATCGAGCTATAATGTATTATGTCATCTAGGTGGAAACAAACAGCTTATGAAAACGAGAGCTTTTCAAAATTTCCTAAAAAATACTCAACTGCAGACTGATTATCTAACGAAAACTCGGTTCCGTAGGGCAAGCACGGAAAACTATCGAAATAGTATCGAGTAAGTATCCAGCACGTAATGTCAAAAAATGTATGTGATAATGTTCATTGCTCTGTAGTTCTTTCGGTGAGATTTAAAAAAGGCAAAAGTTTTTATGATGACGTAGCTTCTTTGACGTTTATACTTGTTAACACTTGCAACGAAAGGGTTATTTTTCGCGCGTATTTTGTATTTGTCTTTGTTTCAGTAATTATATCATACACAGAACGCGGGATATAGGTTAGAAGAAAAAAGTCATGTACTTAGTCCTGAAAGAAGTGTCGATACGAAAAAAGGTAAGTACAGTCGGGGAACTTACAGACCAGTAGAGCTTTAAATAATAAACATGAAAATATACTAGAAAAATGGAACTTGTCTCATGTCGCCCTGACGGGAGTGAAGTTGCTTTTTTCTAGCATATTTTCTTGTTTAATATTTATGTCATAAAAATAGCATTGTAAAAATGCAAAATTAAAAAGTTATCAGTACAGTTTTTTAGGGAGCTTTATTGAAATAGTAATAGATATATAAAAAAACGTTTATATCACAAATAATAGAACATTAACAAGTATATTATTTGAATAATAAATTATTTCCTTACTTACCGAGACAACGTTTTCTTTAAAACCTCTACTAGTCAACCGGGAAGTTCCCCGATTGTATTTACCTACCTACGTTTTCAGAAATTTCCAATCCTGCAAAGTGGAATGATGAAATATGGAAATGTTTCGTGCAGCACATACCAACTACTTCTAATTTCTTCTTCTTCTTTATAAACGTCTTGTTTTGTACCTCTTCCACATGTATCTAACCAGTGATTCGCCCAAGGTTATTATATTACACAATATTATTAAATACTCTCCCTTGTAATCGAAATTATCACCATGTTTTGATTTGTGTCCCAAAACCAAACAAACCGTCACATTTTAATTAATAAGCATACCATGTCATGGCAACAACACCGTCAATTGCCATTTATGTTATTAAAATATTCATAGCCTGTAATTATCGTACGAAATAATTATTAAAGGAACATAATAATGCGACGTTAATTATCAATAAACTTCGGGACATTTGCAGGTTTTAATAACAACAGCATTATTAAAGTAAAGAGAGGCTTCATTCAGCTTGCACATAATTAGGCGTTTTTCAAACCTCTCAAGTGGCTACCAGCCTGCACAGTTTGTGCAAGACTATATTCATTATTAAACAGCTCGAACAACACAAATAGATATATTCATGCATAAAAATATTTATCTTGTCCGAGAATCGAACCCGGGACCTCTATTCTGAAGGCAGGTATCCCTCTGCGCCAAATAAGTCCTTAAGTAATATTAAATTCAGAATTATTTATTCAGTCTAGGCTGCTATGTTACAACTACAAGCACTTTTGAATGTCAAAGAAGCTACGCTAACGGTTCACATAAGCCTGCGACGGGAAACCTTTTAATAATTAGAACCAGCAAGAAACTCGTTAATACATTAACATAATAAATATTTTTTACACTCACACCAATTAACCTAACCCCAAAATAAGCACTGTAAGTCTTGTGTTATGAGATACTAGGGTAACGGATATAAATACATATAATTATACATATATAAGTATTTATGTGAAGAAATATATATAAACGCCATGACTCAGGTACAAATGCTCATATTCATCATACAAACATTTGCCCCTACCCGTGATTCGAACCTAGGACCTCACAGAGTAGGCAACACCTTGAAAAAGGGTGTACGTACTACCACGGTGGTCGTCATATTTTGCAAATAAAACTTCTATCTTAACTTGTGTTAAGAATTTCACAATTAAACTCTAACATTGATCTCGTCCTTAAGTTCGGTTTGTCACTATATGTAAGTAAAAAGTTTTTATAATTTAATTAAGTACAAACATATATGAGAGCGAACATTGTATTTCTAATTCTTGCATATTGACCTTAAGTAGTTTGCAATTGATTTTGCAAATGAACTCTGTATATTAAACTTTAATATGAAAATCGTTGAAACACGTCTGTAGTTAATATAAACGTCCTAAATCATACGCCAGTTACAATATACGCCCTTATCATCGTCACGTATTAAAACTTGCACCAATTTATCTCGAGGGATCGTGCAAAGTTTCCATCGAGTCTACTTCAATACGACTAATAAAACTTGCATTTAATGCAGAGATATCCGCAGTGGTCTTTACCGCAGTTCAAAGGAAACTCTCGACGCCAATAAGTTGGAGATGGAGTTCTTTTCTCTTGCTTCAGTGCTTCTCCAATTAAGTTTGTATCAATTATGATTTTACTTTAGTCGGTTTGTCTGGAACATTTATTGTCGTATATTGATTGACTAGAGGAGCTCGGTGGCGCAGTTAAGCGCGGTTAAGCAACTTTCGCAACGGTCGGTCATTTATACATAATAAACAAACATTTACTATCTCAAGCTTTTCGGAAGCCGTTTACAGGTACGAACAGCCTGTATTTGCAATCGTTAATAATAACAAATATCTGAAACTCCAAACATTCCAAGCAAACAACCCAAGCCTTCATCTATACTTATTATATTTAATATTATAAAGCTAAAGAGTTTGTTTGTTTGAACGCGCTAATCTCAGGAACTAATGGACCGATTTAGAAAATTCTTAGACCATTAGAAAGCTACATTTCTCCCGAGTGACATAGGGTACAAATAGCACTGAGCCCTACTCCTTTTTTAAGTCGGTTATTACAGCATGCTTCTGAGAAGATTACAACTTAATCTTCACAGGTGTACTCCACATGTGTGGGGTAACAATGTAAGATAAAACGCCTTCGAAGTTTACTATGTTATAATAGCGATGACCTCTTTAAATACGGAAAACGAAACGACGGAAACTAAATTGAAACGTTTTGCGTGAATTGAAAACTAAGTTGAAACATTTGATTTGTGGATGTGCAGCAAACTCTTTCGAGTAAACAAATAAAAAAAGCAAAATGAATTTATTTTCTTAGTTATGTTATTCTATCTACAGAAGCTTAGAAAGAGATAGAAGGAGGTAGAAGAAAAGCAAACCAATGTCCTTCTCAAATCTTTATTCCGGAACCTACCGGAATGATTTCATTGGTTCAGTTAAAAACCGTTAAAGAGTATCTTAAGCTTTAACAATATTGTCAAGCTGTGATAAAATAATTTTCTCAATATTTCTAACTAGCGGATCCTCGCGGTTTTACCCGCATTTAAAATATTAGTTACGATTTTGATTTAGCTGTTCTAGTGAGTATATTATATTCCTTGCTCTGTTTCTCTTCAAATATCGTTACATGAAGCGCGCGGTGCTCTGTAAAATAATTATTTGTTAATTACTTTACTTTTTTAATGAACGACGGGGAGACTCTTAGTCTTTATGTTGCCTGATGTTAAGTATTGATAAGGCTGCAGATGGAAGTAAGCCTCTACCGGAATCCTCAGCCACTGAGAAACTGGCTATATTATCTCTAACTGTCGGAACACAACAATGCTGAAAACATTGTTGTTATGGCGTCAGACTTACATAAGATGGTAGTATCCACCAACCAAACCGAATACAATATGTACCCCCCCGCTGGGAATCGAGCCCGGGACCCCTGGGTCTTCACAGTGGTTGTACCACTAAACCACAAGAGACGATTAATTAAAAGAATGAAAAGTAACAAAAGCACTTGAAAGTAAGAAAATGCTTTTATAAAAGTAATTTACTTTTTCTTACACTCGATACTTTTGTAAGGCGTCAATTTTAAAAACCGAAGAAAAAAATATTTGGAAATAAATTCAATATTGCCTACATCGTTAAAGTTCCTAAAAGAAAAACAAATACGAATTTCCGAGCAGAGCGCTTCAGTTTAATTAAATAAAGTGCTTGGGACGCTTTAAACATTATACTTATTTTTCATCTCATTTGCAGGTCGCCGGGAATCACTTAAAAGTAATTAAAGACATACTTATACTTCTATTAAATGTTCACTTTTAATGAGGTTTTTGCATAAGAACACTTTTTCGTCGTCCATTTTACTATTTTATCACATGAAAACAATATAATAAAGAACGCAAATTCAATGAATGCCATTAATAATGATATTCATCTCTACTGCAATTTGGCTACGAGAATCGCAGTCGTCTTTCCGTAGCAAACGTAGCAACAGTTGCACTTCGTAGCCGCTACGGTTCGCTCGTATGCTACGCGAGCTCTTGTAGTTCAAAAATTAATCAAAGTTTCGGAAGTTTTCGGCGATAACAATGATATTTTGTACTGTTGAGTTTTACTGTGATGATTTCTGCTTTAGTTAAATAAAGTACAGGATACAACGAAAGTGATTAGTGTAATATAATGAGACGTGCAGTTTTATATTGGTATTTTCTTAACTACTTTAAAGGTTAGTTATATTTTTATAAAAATTTCTGCGTTATAAAAATTTATTTTAATGTAACCATGTAGGTACTGTAATGCCAATATATCAAATTTATGGCTTAATTGTTTACTTAAATTTTAATAATTTTACACTTAAACGATAAATATGTTATGTTTATCGTTTAAGTGTAACAACTAATGATAAGTTTTAAATAGAAAAATATTGGAAAAAGTCAACTCAGTCTCGGTAGCTCAGTGGTTTGAGCAGTGGACCGGATTCTCAAAGTTCGTGGGTTCGAGTCCCCATCTGAGAATGCACTTGTGGCCGAGTTGAATTTTCCATATTTTTCTAATTAAAACTTTTCATACGTATAAAAATAGCATTGAAAAATGCAAAAAATAAAAATCATAAAAAGTCTAACAACGTTGCTTTTAACTGTTCGGCTTCATTGTTTGTAACTTTCGATAATAAAATTTAATTTTGTGATAATAACACATTTGAAATGTTTCACACACACTTGAAGTCCGGTTGCGCCATACTATATATTTACCAAGAACAATATTGTGCATAGTTATTTTTGTGTAATATAATATATTACTATTATTAATTCAAAATGTTGTTTGGTATTTTAATGCTTACAGCTTTATAATCTTATATTTTTTTTTTTAAACTACTGTAACTTGAGGTGGTGTCATCAAAAGGAAAAATATGTCTTTATTTGCCATGACAATCACATTTCTTAATAACAACTCATACTTGTACCAAATATATTATTGCCATATAAATAATGACATGATGAATATTTAACTTCATCTAACATAGGTCTTCAACCCGCGGCCCGCCGGCCGCATGCGACCCGTGGTGGCATCGTTGGCGGCCCGGCATCAGATCGCTAGAGCTCGAGATAATAAATTTTTGGCCATCCGTCTTGTGATTGGCCATTGCGAAAGTTGCATGGCCGCTAAAGTCGCATGGCGCCGCCGAGCGAGCATATCGCTACGCCACCAAGCGCTTATAATAAATAACTTTAATTATACTTATGATATTTTTTAAATAAAAAAATAATGGATAAAATCAACTCGGCCACAAGTGAATTCTCAGATGGGACTCGAACCCACGTTCTTTGGGAATCCGGCCTACTGCAGTAACCACTGAGCTAACTAAACTTTAATTATTATTGTTTGAATCACTTATAATGAAATATTTTAGTTGGGTTGAAGTCCACCGAGCCAAAATTATGGTATATATGATCTAGACCTCAAAAAGGTTAATGACCCCTAATCTAAGTTGTAGCGCTCATGGCCGCGCTTGATAGACTGATCGTATTCGATCACGTTCGTTAAGCAAAGTTCGGCCCGGCCAGCTGTCGGATAGGTGACCGTAAAGTGGCATTATAACTGAGCGCTTCCGTGCTTCGGAGGGCACGTTAAACCGTCGGTCCCGGCTGTTGTCATTTGATTACAGTCGTTAAGCCAAGTCAGAGGCCTTATAGGCGGCTTGATAAACTCTGACACCAGAGGTGGCCACTAATCCTTACTCGATAAGAAGAAGAAGAAGTTGTAAATTGTAAATCAAAACGGTCTTTCCGGCTACAAAGAAAAGTTCTTAGTTTGCATTTTGCTTTTATTAACTCTTACAAATATTTCGCCGTTATTTAATACAATGTTTTCCAAACTTTAAAGCTAGACTTTTATAATTAAATAGTTACCTAACATTAAAACGTTAAGTAGGTAACTATAAAAATAAAAAGTGTCTAGGGATCAAGTACTTTTTAACTATAAATAGATATCCAAACATATTACCAAATATGGTCTTACTTTAAATGTTTCTTCATTCAAATAGTGAAATTTACATACAAGCGTCATTAAGGATCTAAAAAAGTTAAAATAATTATCCGCTATAGCGGCGATACCATAAAACGTACTTGACACCTTTGATGTGTCTATTTCATTATGAAAGTTTAGCTTTAAAGTTTAAGAATTGGAAAAAAGAGGAAAATTTTGACTATATTAGGGTATTACAATTTCCTCATCCTACTGACATTATATATTTTTATAATAATAATAAAATACTTAAACTTTATTGCACACGATACAAAACAGACATATACAGGGAGAATGACGAAAAAGAACAATACACAATAGGCGGCCTTATTGCTACATAGCAATCTCTTCCAGGCAACCTTGGGTGAGAGAGGGAGATATATATAAATAATAGGATATAGGGGAAAGGGTTAGTGAATAATATAGTTATGTACTAATAAAATAAATACCGCATGAGGGAATATTTAGCTAATAATGATAAATTTATATTCTTTATATTTTTTTATATTCTTTATTTAAATATGAATGTTTCATTCAATCACGTAAATATACAGAACGGATCTGGATGAAATTTGGCCCACAGATTGTTTATAACGGGATAGTTCTTATCCCGATGAAATGTATACTAGCGATTTTCTGAATGTCCACGCAGACGAACTCGCTGGCATAAGCTAGTTTTACATATTCCATAGCTTTTAACGTGTACTCTTCAGGGAGAAAAAAAAACTGCCCTTGACGAGTTACATGCCGATTCTTCACGTTACAAGGTTGTGTATCGATGGCGTAGGTTCTTTGACATTCAAATAAAAAATGCTTGTAACAGCCTAGACTGAATAACTGATATTGAATTTCGACCTTATTTTGGCGTCTCCAGTAACGATCTGCCTCCGCGTGGTCGGCGTGACGGTGCCGACATTCAAACAGCGCGGAGAGACTGCAATGTTGGGCTGCGACTTCGACCTGGAAGGAGGCAAGCTGTATTCCGTCAAATGGTACCGGGACCACGAGGAGTTTTACCGGTACATGCCGAAGCTGAGG
Organism: Chrysoteuchia culmella; assembly: GCA_910589605.1. Taxonomy (NCBI): domain Eukaryota; kingdom Metazoa; phylum Arthropoda; class Insecta; order Lepidoptera; family Crambidae; genus Chrysoteuchia; species Chrysoteuchia culmella. The sequence goes on along the minus strand of OU342654.1, from coordinate 8,538,260 downwards.
CCGCCACAGCACGCTCATAAAGTCGACGGCATCAAAGTTGATGTAAGCATTCTGTTTTAAAAACTATTTTTATGCTAAGTCGAATGAATTTTGTAGTAATGGGCTACGACTTCGACCTGGAAGAAGGCAAGCTGTACTCTGTGAAGTGGAACTGGAAGCATGAGGAGTATTACCGGTTCAAGGCGTAGGTGAGGCCGCCACAGCACGCTCACAAAGTCGACGGCATCAAAGTAAGCTTCTTCTTGTAAAAGTACTTATATGCTGATTGGAATAGATATAGTAATATACTGTGACTTCGATTTGGAAAGAGTTGAACTCCGACAAATGGCACCGGGACCACGAGGAGTTTTACCAGTACATGCCGAAGCTGTGGCCACCACATAACGCTCACAAAGTCGACGGCATCGAAGTTGATGTAAGCATTCTTCTTTGAAAACTATTTTTATCTAAGTCGAATGGATGTAGTAATGGGCTGCGACTTCGACCTGGAAGAAGGCAAGCTGTACTCCGTGAAGTGGGACTGGGAGCACGAGGAGTTTTTCCGGTTCATAGTGAAGGTGAGGCCGCCACAACACGCTCACAAAGTCGAGCGCAATCAAAGTAAGCTTCTTCTTGTAAAACTACTTTTTTAAGACCCCGGCGCCAGATGAGATTAAAAATTATCTCAGTTGTCTCGCTTTTAAAATAATCCATTGTTCTATTGACACCGGTTTCCTGCTAGCAAACGATTTAATCGTAAAATAAAATTCTTAAAATAAGTTCATTTTTCAAAAGTGCGGTGGTAAAAGCTGAACGTCAATTTTGTTTTGATAAATGTTCTCTCCAACCACCATCCAAGTTAATATTTGGAATTCAACAGGAATTCAAGCTGTATAGCTTAATTTACATTGTGAAGGTTTAAATGTAACACATCCCAGAGATATATTACCCATTCTACGACCTGTAGATAGTTTGAGCACAGAATATATGTTTGAGGGTGAGGCGTATAGGTACGCCAATTTACATAATACGAACGGTAAGGCAATCAAGTAAATTCGATAGGGTTTAAAAGCCGGTTACGAGGCTGCTATTTATGTATCCGGAACTGGCCCGTTACGGAACAATATTTGAAAAGTAATTATATCATTTGAAAATGGAACTCTTTGGCTGAAGAATAAAATTTGTTTCATGTAGCTGTCTTTTGTTTATCATTTGTGGCGTCATTTTGAAAATTGCGTGTCATTATCACTATGGATTTAACTCGTGAAATTTTTCGTGCTACGATTTACTACGATTTTCGGCGAGGGCTAACTCAAAAACAGTGCTCACTTCGACTAATGGGGACAGAGCACCATCGAAAACTACTGTGTATCACTGGTTTAATGAGTTTAATCGAAGGCGGTCTGAGCTCACGGACGAATTTAAAGAAGGTTGCCGTAAATCGGTTGTTGCACCTCAAAATATTAATGCTGTGCGGGAACTAATAATGCAAGATTGTCATGTTACATATCGCGAGATAGAGGCGTTTTTGGGCATAGTAAACATAAAATATTACACGATCATTTAGCTGCAAAAAAAAACTGTTGGCATTGGATTCCACACAACTTGTCAATTAACCAAAAACGGGCACATGTCGAGTGGTGTAAAAAAATGTTACAAAGGTACAATCGGGGTGCGTCAAAAGCTGTCTATAATATCTACACAGGTGATGAATCATGGATATATGCGTATGATCCTGAAAGTAAACAACAATCAACGGTTTGGGTGTTCCAAGATAAGCCGAAATAGCACTTTGAAGCAATTAATGATCGCTTGTTTTTTTTTTTGTAAAAATGGACATGTGGCTACATTCCCACTAGAGGATTCTGTGAAACTGTTAATTCTGAATGGTACACAACCATTTGATTGCCGTAAGTCTGAAGAAATACGAAAGAACAACCGACAACGCAGAATCCTTCTTCATCATGACAACCCTAGCTGCCACACATCGGCCGAAACAACTTAAACCGAAACAAAAGATCGAATTAACGGGTCATCCGCCGTACACCCTTGACTTGGCCCCCAATGACTCCTATTTATTCCCCACCGTGAAGAATAAATTACGTGGTTAACGTTTTTCGAGCCGTGAAGAGGCTGTTGATGCGTTCAAAATGCACGTTTTGGAGATACCTCAATTCAAATGGAAAAAGTGCTACGAAAATTGGTTCCAACGTATGCAAAAGTGCATTGATCATCATGGCGAATTATAATATTTTGAAAAGCAATAAAACTATAAAAATACTGTTGTTTATTTCACTTTGTTATTCCGAATACATAAATAGCAGCCCTCGTACCAACGGCTTGGTGGCAGGTATTTTGTTACAATGATTAAGTTACAAATTGGTTCGAAGTTTTATTGGTTTCTGAGATCTTTCTGAGATAGTTGCCTAGGATACTGGTTTTAATCAACCATCCACCACCAGCAACCATCGTTATTTTGGTCATATTAACAAAAATATTCTAGGCAACTATCTCGGATAGCTCTATATATCTTTAGAGATATGATATTAATTTCGGGCTTTAGAATGGCGAAGAAAACCATTTATTGTTCTATATGCCAAAAATTCTATAAAAAATTACGAGAATAATGTTTCTTTTTTCTATCTTTAAAACTGACCGATTTATAAAAATGCAAAGTTAACATTTTCGGTCTAAGCCGCAGACCGATGTAAGTGTATTCAAATACTGTGAAATAATAACTACCTACCTATATGCTTTTTAGTAGGTATGTAGGTACTTGACTCGCAGTGTCTATCACTTAATATTGAAAATAACGATATATTAAACCTTTTCAAGGTTTAACAATAAGTATAGGTTTAAAACTACAGGATTCACTGTAAATTTACACCCAAACTTGGTTTACAATACAAATAGAAAGGTCGTAAGTCGTTGTTCAAGATTGACGTAAAGTTCATAGTACCACATTTATAATACCAGCGGCCGCCCGCGGTTTCACCCGCGTGGTTCCCGTTCCCGAAAAAATATCGGGATAAAAAGTGATATAACTGTTAGTTCACTACTTGAAGTACCTGTATACCAAGTTTCATCGTAATCCGTTCTGTAGATTTTGCGTGAAAGAGGAACAAACAAACAAAGAAGTAAACTGATATAGTTTCGCATTTATAATATTAGTAGGACTAGCGGCCACCCGCGGTTTCACCCGCGTGGTTCCCGTTCCCGTAGGAATATCGGGATAGAAAGTAGCCTATGTGTTAGTGCACTGCTCGACGTACCTGCATTCCAAATTTGGAAGAGGTGGAAGAGGAACAAACAAACTAACAAACTGACATACTTTCGCATTTATAATATTAGTAGGAAGTAGGATAATATAAGTACGATTAGTATGATATGATATGATTCTGCCATCATAATATCGTGGACCTAAGAATAACACGGCTCCCTAGCACGGAAGCCGTGTTGCTCTGTCGGCAGGGACTATAGAAAGGTTATGGTCTTCTTCCATTTTAGTTCTAAGACAATCATTTACACAATACACTTAACCAATCAGCTTTATTTAAAATCAATAAAAAACACCAGAGCGCACGACAGCAATAATCTTTCCCGCGAAATGTACTACGGACGTATGGCCCGCCCGCCATGCCTTGGAAGCGATGACGTCACGTGCTACTCGTAAAATAAAAACTAAAATCATGTGTACGGTCTAGAGTCTAGACTTTTGTTCTACATACTTAAAAGTGTAATATTGTAACCTTGTTTTTTTCTCCATAGTAATTACATTAATTTTTTGCTCATTCGTTGTACGCAGGTACTTATAAATGCGAAAATATGTAAGCCTCTGTGCTTTGTGAATAATAAATGAATAAATAAAAAGTCATTGTAAAAAATAAATAAATAATTTTTTGTACAATGACTTGAACCTTTACCATTACATGTTTCTTTATATTTTACTTAAATCTAACACATATTATCTCTACCCAAGAGATAAATTCAGTTTTACATAACACTGGCTAAGTAGGTACCTGTTGTAATTCGACATGATCTGTATACTTGATGAATTATTTTTTCATTCAACAGTTGGACAAATCCAATGCTCGTCGAGTGCACCTCAAGGATCTGAGCCTGAAATCTCGAGGTCTGTACCGCTGTGAAGTTTCGAAAGAAGCACCTTCTTTCCATTCAGCGCAAGCCGAAGCCTTCATGGAAGTTTACTGTAAGTCCGGTAAACAATAAAAAAATTGCCATATAGATTATTTAATTTTATTTTTTTGGTGCTAAAAACAAAATTTTATTATTTCATCTTTAGAAGATAATACTATCTATAAATGACTAAAGGCTATATTATTCCTAAAATAATGCCTGACAGTCCCTGACCTACTGAAATTAACGTTAATTACAATTTAGCTTGAAGTAGATAGGTATGTACAGTGTTAATAATAATTCGCAAAAATTTTGCATATTCAAGCATTGTCTGTTAACAGTGTTCACTTTCACTATAAAAACAGTCCATAATACGGATGTAATAAGGCTTGGTAATTAAGAACGCTCACAAGGTCATAACGCTATACCTGCTATTGACAGTACCTACAGTCAACAACCAAATCATAATAATATGTAGACCTAGACCGCAACCCTACAGCACTCTTAAAATTTTAATGTTTTTAACCCCCGACGCAGCGCAAAGAGGGGTGTTATAAATTTGAAGCCTATGTCTGTCTGACTGTGTCTGTCTGTCTGTCTGTCTGTACGTATATTCGTAGAGCCTAAACGAATCCAGCTATTTCGATGCGGTTTTTTTTAATTGAAAGCTAAATTAATCGAGATGGTTCTTAGCCACGTTTGATGAAAATCCATCCGGCCATTTATGGAGATGGTCAACTGCCTGCCGAAACGGTAAAAGATACAAAGATGGCGCTTTAACTAAAATAACGTATACCCTGGGCAAATTTAGGTACAGCAAAAAAAAACAAAATGGTGGCAAAACATTTTTTGTCTTTCTGTACATAAATATTCGTAGTGCCTAAACGAATTAAGCGATTGCAATGCGGTTTTTTTAATTTTGTGTGTGATTTAAAAAGGATGAAATAAGAATAAATTTTTTACATTTTAAAAACTCCCCGACACAAAAAAAAACCTCAATAAAATAAAAGTTTTATTTTTAAAAACAGATCCCAAGTATCCTTACTTGCCAAAGCAATAGTTATTTGTTATGCAATTGAATCCTGAGCGAAGCGAGGATTTCAAAGGTACAAGACAAACTTATAACAAATAGTTTAATCTTATTGTTATTGTTTTTATGATTCAATGAACTAAAATAATATAATGAAACCAAAACGGAGTATTATAATTAATTCGTAGCTATTTAAAATAAGAACAAAATGTAACAAAACAGTCAATAGTGCGATTCGGAACGCATTGTGACATGTTTAAGTTATTAAATTAAATAAGTACTTTACCGCGCTAGGCCGCAAAAAGAGATTTTCTACGCAGAAAATGAATGAAAAAACTTCCCTTTGCGAGCGTGTGAGGTGAAAAAAGATTTTCTCAAAACACTTGCCAGTTTCTTACCTGTTACCTTATGAACCGAAGCTTATTTGATTCACACTTCAAACCCACTTATAGGACTCACGTGAATGTTATCGTTTAATCCCAGACTTGCCGCGCGAGAGCCCTCGTGTTAGCGGGCACGACCGGCCGTATACACCGGGGGAACCCCTCGACGTGAATTGCTCCGCCCGGACCTTCCCCGCCCCGGATTTACAATGGCACATTGACGGACATCAAGTATGCTCACTAGTTTAATTGTATAATACCTACCATTTGTGTTCTGATAATAAGGGAAACTCTAGTAGGTCAAAAAATACGATTAAAGTAGTCATTAAAAATGTGCACTTGACTGTGAATGTCGAGTAATTAAATTGAAGGGGAATACTTAGCCCAGTACTGTACTGGGAGTTCTTAGTTAATAATTGACATTACCTACTTATTAGGCACCTGTCTCACCGCTGGCGAGTGAGCGAGTAACTATGGGCTTTAAATAAACAAAAGCGTTGCAAATATTAATAGTTCATCGCTGGCTCACACAGCGGCGGCCGCGCCGGCGAGTAGGTACCTACTCGCATAGTTTGTAGCTGATGGGCCTAGTGTGAGTTTGAAAATGTCTAAACTTTACCATCACCTGAGAGTAAAATTTTGACAGATAGCTTTAATTAATATTGAATTAGTGAATCATCTTTCAGTAGTTAAAATAATAGAGTTTTATCATGTGGATAGCAAAATTTGGCGATTTCTGTGTATGAAGGAAATAGCAGTCTTAAAGCACATTTTGGAGTGTTTTGTGTGTGTTTGTTAATAAAGAAACTTATGTTTTTCAAATCACCGCTAAGTTTATTGTACTATCAATTCCAGGTTACTGAACGAGCCTGGCTCATTCCATATGGTGAGAAGCCCGCTCTACAAGGGCTGTTGGTGACAACCCTGGGCCTCAGGGCGCCTGCCCACAACCTGATGCAGCTGAGCTGCGTCGCAGTCATGGGCACACACAGGAGAGAACGGACAGTTATAATAGGTACTTAGGATCCAAAATAATAGACTGGTGGTAGTAAGAAGTAGTGTTCATTCCATATGGTGCAAAGCCCGCTCCACAAGGGATTTTGGTGACAACCCTGGGCGTCGGCGTCAGGGCGCCTGCCCACAAGCTGATGCATCCGAGCTGCGTCGCAATCATGGGAGTGTTCCCATGATTGCGACGCAGCTCAGATGCATCAGCTTTAGGTAATAGCCCCGCCGGTCTCTCCTGTGTGTACAGGAGAGACCGGCGGGGCTATTACCTAAAAATTCACAATTATCGCGCTGATATGGCGCAATCGCTGTGGAATGTCAAAATAAAAATGGTATTACGTATATGATTGCTGGCTAATCGCTCGCTGATTGTTTGTATAACAGCGTCTCACTCTCTCACTCTGTTGCTATAACGCTAGCGCCAAAAACAATTTGGTAGCAATAACAGGAATTAAATGAATGTACATCGTAGTTCATCGTTTCTTCGGTAGAGGCCGCACTGTTGATACGTGACGTAAAGCAATTATCGCGCGATTTCTGCTGTCGCGTTGCTGTTGCAAAGATAGGTAATAGCCCCGCCGACATTTGTAGTATGTAGACTCCAAAATAACAGACTGGTGGTAGGTAGTAAGAAGTAGTGAGTGTTCATTCCATAAGGTGGAAAGCCCGCTCCACAAGGGCTGTTGGTGACAACCCTGGGGCTCAGAGCGCCTGCCAACAAGCTAATGTAACTGAGCGGCGTCGTAGTCATGGGCGCACACCGCACACACAGGAGAGAACGGATAGTTATAATAGGTACCTAGGCTCAAAAATAATTGACTGGTCCTTGGCCCAAATCCACAAAGGCTGTTGGCGACAACCCAATTTTATTTATAAAATTAAAATTAAGCAGGAATATAATACTGTGGGTAGCATAAAACAAGGTCTTTTACGGCCGGTTTCAATAATCTATTCCTAATAAGAGATATCCCAATCTTGGTTACGTTACTTAGCAACCGCTGTTATTTTGGGCTGATTAACAAAAGTATCTAGGCAGCAAACCTCTAGCAAGCCTATCTCTTACTGTAGATAGGTTATTAAAACCGATCGTAAATGTCTGTGGTTGGTAGTAAGTGAAATTTTTTGACATGGCTACCTAATGGTCACTTTATCTAAATAAAAAACAATTGTTTCAGAGATAAATTCATCGTCGGCGAAAAAGGCCTTCAGTTTGACCGTGGTGGCGCTGCTTAGCATCAACATCAGATTTTACGATAAAATATTGTGATACTATTCGTATTAAATAATGTTACTGAAGATACTATACTATTACGAATGTACACATAATATAAGATTTATGTAAATAAAATTTGATAATAAGTAAGAGGTATTTTTTTCGCCAAGACATTGTCCTTAATTATTAATTAAAATAGGTACAAGAATATAAACGAAACCATTTTAAATTTAAAACATTTAATTGCTTATTTAACAATATATAAACAATAGACAAAAATATACTCTAATTTCGAAACCTAAGTAAGAATATGTTATAAAGATTAAATTAAAGTTGCATTAAAGATACACAAGTGGGATGTACAATTATTAGTATAATGTTTAAAAAAATACACTACATAATTAAGGTCTACTAAAATTTGCTGACATCATAATGAAATGCAATCAAACTGAAAAAAATACATTATCACAATGGGAAAATCACATAATCAGTAGACAAAGCAACATTTGTTAATGTGATAAATAATTTCGCTAATATAATAATAATATACTATACGGTCAACAGCAGGTATGGATGGACAAAATTGTCAAACTCCAATTGATTTTGTACTTTAACATGTAAGCCGTGAGTACGGAATTCTGTAGTTTGACATTTTGTATAAATCGTAGAGACTTTACATTTTGACCTTTGAGAGCGCCTTATGTCACCAGCTGTAGCAGCGGTTTTAGTAGAGCTAGTCTAAAGAATGACCTGCTGTCGAATGTACTTTTACTGTGTTAAAAAAAACATAATTTTTATATTAGATAGGTAAAGCGCTTGACCGCTACCTTGCCTGATGGAAAGCAAAAATGCGATCTAAGATATATAACGCGCTTGCCTAGAAGATATCTAATCAATCACTCATGACTCGAAGACCCCCAAATCGTAAGTGTCAGGAAACACAGACTCGGACAAGGAGTTTCACTCATTGGCGGTACGGATGATAAATGGTGAGTCAAATTGCTTAGTGCGTTTCTTAAGAATATTATTTTTTTGATTGGAGAGTAATGTTTTGGTTTACTGGGATTATTTTTGCAAAAAATGTTACTTTATCTAGGTAGTCTATACAGTAACTATTAAAAAATTCACAAATAGATTTGAAATTCAAACAATCAGATAAGGTTTTATATATGCTATTCTCAACTTTTATAGTAAAATATGTACAAAATCAATAAACTAATAATGCATATAACACAAACTATTTGCTAACTATTACCAATGAAGGATATTCACTCTTTCAACACCAAAAGTCATGTTACTTATTTGTAAATTCCCAGTAATTTCAATCTACTATTTAAATAGATTTTTATTATTTCACACAACCTACTATGTATACATTTTAAACTAGTTCATTTATCAAGTTTCATGGACTACAATTAAATGTTATAGTTTTTTAAAGGCAAATTGGTGTCATAATCACAATGGGATACAGCAGCAAAGAACTATTCATTATCCTACATTGTTAAATAGACATTTTGGGGTGATTTTTTTAGAATATAATATTAAGCCTTCATGTATTGTATTTAATGTTTAAAAGCAATTCAAGCATTGTTTAATTTTTGATATTAACTTATTTGTGTGAACTTATAAAGTTTATTATTATCATCAACTTGTCTCAATACAACAATGTTAAAAGAAATAAACTTGCAACTTATTAAAGTCACTGTGCTTATAAAACATACCGTACATCAATTAAATAAGCATTATCAGATGCAAAATTGAATAATCCTCAATTTAAGTTCAATATTAGTTTACCCTTCCTGTCCAAAGTCTGCCATAAACTTCTTCAGCTTAGTCATATCTTCATCATTAACAGTAGGCTTAGATGTAGCCAACGAACGCAGCATATCTGTCATAGATACAGGTGGCTCACCCAATTTATCACCTGGTACATCCATCCACGTCATTTCTATAGCTCCTGGGTCGCCAGGAGAGCAAGGAGTTAAAAGGTCATTAACAATAATATCAGGATTAGTGGGACTAGGTCCTGAAATCTTCTTGAAATGAGTAGCGGACTGTACCTTACGCACAGGTTGCATCAGAGCATCTCTTACAACAATGCTGATGTCAGCACCAGAGTATCCATCGGTCTTTGCAGCCAAAACCTTCATGTCCTGTTCTGTCAAGATGTGGCGAGTGTTCCCCAAATGCAATTTGAACATATCAAGTCGAGCATGCTCTTCTGGTAGAGTAATATATATGCGCTTCTCAAAACGCCTTCTAATGGCAGCATCAAGAACCCAAGGTATGTTGGTGGCACCCAGCACCAATATACCATCCATATCATTTCCTACACCTTGCATCTGGACTAAAAACTCTGTTTTAATTCTCCTAGCTGATTCAGATTCATTGTCAGACCGAGATGAACACAAGGAATCAACTTCATCAATAAATATAATACTTGGTTTATGCTGCCTGGCCAACTCGAACAGATTTTTGACAAGTTTCTCAGACTCACCCAACCACTTTGAAACAAGATCAGATGATGATACAGAGAAAAAGGTAGAATTATTGGCTTCAGTTGCAACTGCCTTAGCCAAGTATGATTTACCAGTACCAGGTGGGCCAAATAGTAGAATTCCCTTCCAAGGTATTCTTTTGCCAGTGAATAAATGAGGAAACTTTATTGGGAGAATAACAGCTTCCTTAAGTGCCTCCTTGGCAGCTTCTAGACCAGCTACGTCACTCCACTTCACATGGGGTTTTTCAACCACAATGGCACCCTCTAACTTACCCTGTAATTTCTTTTTCTCAGGATCATCAGAATCACTATCACTGTCACTTTTTTTATCATCACTCTTTGAGTTAGACTCTCCATCTTTTACTGGTTTCTTTTTACGATCTTTTTTAAGGTATTCCTTCAATTTCTCAGCCCGATCTAAATATTGTAAGCACTTGGCTCTAATGCTCTCTTTAGCACGTTCTCCTTGAGCCTCATATTTCACAGCATGAAGGAAGTACTCAACCCCGTGTTCGTACAATCGCAATGCTTCCTCGTAATTCTTATTTTTGTCCTCTTCAGTAGCTTTTGTGACAAGATCAATAGCTTTTTGTAAGGTGTTTGAAGATGTCATGATTCAAATTTTCTGTAAGATAATAAATTAATTTTGTTATATTAGTATGGCATTGATGGCCTGACCAATGGCCAACTAAATAAGTACTACGAATAAATAAATAAAGTTTTTTTAAAGCCTCAGTAAATTCTCAGTATAATCACCAGTATCCAGGCCAAATAGTTAAATGTAATCAACGATTAGTAATGAGTCACGGTTCATATTTCCCTATTCGAAGCCACCACCTAAATAAAATGTCACAAAACAAGAATACTGTGATTTTATTTTATGATTTCTTTAAAAAATACGAATTTGGGACAAGAAACAGGACACCACAAGGTGTAATAATACGATATTCGAGAATGGAAATGGTAGATACATAGACGAAGAAACGACAACTCAATGAGATCACTAAGACTTACAACAGCCAGACCGAAGATTAGCCTGTATCTACTTTGGCTCGGAAAAAGGCATACAATGTGTTTTAATAGTATTACTTACCATCTGATTATGTTAATCCACCAAATATACGGCAAAACTCCCAAGAAATTGCAATTATAACAAATAAATTATTCGTTTTCAGAATGTCACAGGACAGGGAAAATGACAGAAAAATCACATCACAGACATGATATGAACATGACAATTTACTTTTTCGTGCCATAGAGGATAGAGAGACTAGGAGAGAGACAGGCTAGGTCAGAGACCATACAGCCTAGTCATTATGATTTTTTATAAGGAAATTAGTTGGCTTGTTTGAGTGTTGCTTTTTATTTGGAATTATTGAACTATTAACTAAATTAAGTAGTGGCTGGCGGTGCCCGTGATATAACATATAAGCTGTTTTTGCGTTACTTGACAGAAATTCAAGCCGGAATATTGCTTAGCAATCTCGACGATGTTTACAAACGCGGATTTTACTAGTAAGTAAGTTGCACGACACGTATTCACGAAGTATTACATAGATCATGAAAGTAAATTCGCTAAGAACTTCCCCACATATCATAAGTATCATTTTTATAATTTTTTTCTTACCTTGCAGGTTGTAAATAAGTAAACAAAAACACATCTTTTATAGCGCGACTGAAGTATTTTGAGCTTTTTAAATTAATACGTATTTTGTAGATAAATATAAAAAAATATGTTCAATTACAACTTAGTTCGTGGAAATATAGCGCGTTTAATACCCGTAAAAGTTGTTTTATTTTAATACGTATTAATTAAATATTTAATAATTGATTATGATCATAATAAAGAAATCCTAGTCCATTATATTCTTATTGCACTTTTTAAGTGTATTTATTGTGTGAGAGAATAATAAAAATTAAATTGGTTGGTGAAGACTAGGTGATGAACAGGCAGAACTATAAGATGAATCAGTAGTTGACCAAAAATGAAGCAAGCATTATCATAATAACAGTCGCAAGAATGTATGAAAGGTGTGAAGTGCCAACCTAAGTATTAGGATTTTGAATCCTTGGATATTCAGTTTACATAAAGTTTGTAACTTTATACCAAAGTAAATTTTAAATAGAAAAATATTGGACAAAAACAACTCGGCCCCAAGTGAGTTTTTTCCAATACTTTTATATTTAAAACTTATCATTAAGTATAAAAATAGCATTGAAAAATGCAAAATTCTAAAATTATAAATTTATACCAAAGTGTTTTATTTAATCTATCTGTGGCAGTTAGATCTGCTATTATTTGTTCCGTCTTCGATATCCGGGATCCATATTGAGTCAAGCCTTCCGTTTTTCGTGCGCTTCCACCTAACTTTGCCTCTCTTCCGCTGGGGGGCGCCACCTGTTACGCTATGAAGTTGTCAGTATTTCTTAATTTTCTAATTTTAATGTATAATTTAATTAGTTTTCTCTTTCGCGGTGGAAATAAATATAAAAAAATAGTGAAGTGCAATCGTGGCATTAACGAAAATTAAGTGAAAACAATGCGTTATCGAATCCATCATCGAGACCACGAGTCTGGTAAGTCAGAACGGTGATGGAGCCTCGATGGCGCGTAGAGAGTGGACACGTCATGTGAGTGATTTGAAAATAGTTGTTATATGATTTGAAAATAGTTTCTTTTTATCACAACAAGTAAACAATTTATTTTTCGACTTCTATAATTGTAAAACTGTTGCGTAATAATTTGCAAAAGGAAAGTTGTCTAATTGGTTGTTATCAGGACGACCATGTATTGCTATCTTTGGTGTTAAAAGCGAGCCTCCCTCAACAAAGTAGTTATGTCACAACGATTCCTTTGGTGAACTACTTTACAAGCACTGCCTGACAAGAGTGCGCAGGAGACTCTGCTTATTATAATTTCAGTTTGCAGTGATAGTGGCATATCTTTTATATCCAATATCGAGTGACAAACGTTTTAACATTAACTTTTACGATTCAGTAGTGACAAATTACATTCAAACAGAGTTGCCGCAGCGTGAAAGAAATTTTATTTATCCCTGATATTGGTAGATTAAAATTAACGTCAAATGATAAAGATTACTTTTAAATATTATACAACGTTCTCTTCTCATACCTTTATGACAAATGCAATACCTACTTATTGTAAAATAAAACAGCGGACCTTATTCGTTAACATTTTCACTAATTCCTAACCCTCCCTATTGACTTAATGAAAATGAAAATGGGGAGGGGCGCTAAAAATATATTTCAGGCAACACTCTGCTAAGGTGCCGAAAGACATATTTGTTAATTCATGGCTCCCAGAAGAGGCAATGCTATCAAATCTCAAGGTAACAAGTACCGTCCACCAAAATATACGAAATGGCCACGCATCACTTGCCGGCCTTTCGAGGCGTATCTTTCGCAATATCTTTACTTATTTGGGAGCAGATGGGTGCATCTAAAGAAATCTAAAAACAGTGGAGGTATGAGCATTTATTTTATTTCAAAACCACATTTTTGGGTATTTGGCAACAGAAAGATCTTCTGAAATTTTTGACTAGATTATAAAAAGTTAGATAATCGGCTTACAAGGAAGATGCGGTCATATACCTATCTTCATTTATTCTGTGCCTAGTCTTAGCACGAGCAGTTTTTATAACTTGATATCGTGTCACTGTCCTGCTCACATCTTGATGGGATAAGTAAGACAGCATCATGCGCCATATTATTTCGCATTATTGTTTCCACAGATTTTTTATTAGAAAAGACTGAAAGATTTTGTTACTAACTTACATTTTCAACTTGGCGTGGCCTCGAGTACGTCGTATACCTCACGATTTTCTACTAGCTAGTTGGTCTAACGAGCCGCTGCGACAACAGGCCAGCACTACAGTTGCCTTCCTTCCGCGGCTGGCATGGACGGTCGTCATCGAGAAATCTGTTCTGATTTCGACACAAAACGCCTAGAGTTTATGGGCGTTACCTGGGACACACGACTCGATTACAGGTACTTGTCGGAAAAAAGGTACTTGTAGGTCCACAGGACACTATAAGACCAGAGGCGAATTGGTTTTACGTGCAACCGCGACAACAGGTCAGTACTACACTACAGTCGCATTGCTATCACGGCTGGTATAAACGGTTATCATCGAGAATTATATTCTGGTTCTATCCGACACAACGCCCACAGTTTATGGGCGTTACCTGGGATACGCAGCACAGTTCCAAGTCCCTGTCAAACCAAAGTGCCAAACGCTCCACAATGCAAGAGCAGAGAGGCGAATTGGTCTTATGAGCAGCTGCGACAGCAAGTCAGTATTACAGTCGCTTTGCTATCATGGCTGGCATGGCCGGCCATCAGCACGAAAGATGTCGACACACACCCAGAATTTATGCGCGTTTTACATGGGACGCACGGCACAGTTCCAAGTCCCTGTCGGAACCATAATGCCAAATGCTCCGCAATGGACAATAGAACAGAGAAGCAGTTGGTCCCACAGACAGGCCTTGCTCCTAATGAGGAGACAAACTTAGCCTTGTTTGTCATCCCGAGGGGGATGACGAACACCTGTCGTAATGAGGATCAAATCAACAAAAGGATATAGCAATTATGTATAGCAGATTGATTACAATATAAATATCTGAGAAATGACACTAAAATCTCGTCATTTTTGGTCCAATTTCAATAATTTTTTTACTGGAATAATTGGTTTTGATGCGCCTTTAATCGTACATTTTTAACTAAAATCCTCGCTGATCCTCATTACGGCCCCATAGACAATTCACGTTGAGGGAACAAGACTTCCCAGATAATTTTAATCTAAAGTAGTTCCCAGATGAATTGGTGGGTAGTGATGGCTTCCAGTTCAAATCGCATTTATGCATGGAAGCCATTACACAGCTCACCGCTAACGCATGCGATGTGGGCTGAAGAGCAGACAACGAGGGCAAAGGCTCGATTAGCTAAATGCTAGTTTGACGGCTCGGTACTTCGTCCGGTAATTCATACAACATAGAAGTCGATGTATGGTCACGCAGGATCACGAGCCCAAAGTGTCACCTGCTGCCATAGACGAAGACAGCTGTGGTTTAGCGACAGAAAACCAGAGTTAGCCAGTTTTGGTCCCAAAACAGCTCACACATTGCTTCAGTAAATAGTTATTTCACAACAGTATCATTTCATTCATACTTATTATTTTGTACCCGCATGGAATAAATTTGACCGGCATGTTGGCCCTGGGCCTCCCGACCTGTGCTGGTCCTTACAGCGCCGCGGGTCATCGGTTCGATCCCTGTATGTAATCTATATATTTTTAATATCTCCGTTAGTTCTGATATCCAAAAATCAGATTCCTAAGCTACTTGTTTCGGAATCAGATCAATGTATGTGATGGATGATGTCTAATATAAAAATTTTAATAAATAGAAAGGGCAATGTTAACCTAATTCAATATGTACTCTAAAGGTCCTTACCATTCGAAAGCCGCTAGATACTGGCCTAACTACACACTCCCCGGGAGTGTTTGGCTTACAGAAAACTTTTATAACTTAACTACTCAGGTTAAGCAAGATCCAACAATATTTCCAAGTGATAAAATTTTACAATCTATGTCTATAGATCTATAGCTTCTGCTGTTTGTAATAAAGTTCACTTTGGCTTGACTTGGTAGGAGAGAATAAAACGAACGTGGTTTCACGACAATGATTTTATTGGGACTGATAAATAATTCTAATATTTAGAATTTAAAGCAGAGTTACACACACATACATACTTCTAACGTTTAGTCAATACAGTACATTTTTCGACATGAGTCATTGGCGCGCAGCAAAGCGAGTACTTCGTTATTTAGCAGGGACGATCAACTATGGTCTCCATTTTACAAAAGGTAATAATTTTAATATCAGTGCTTATGCAGATGCCGACTGGGCTAATGACTCATCAGACAGAAAGTCCTTCACTGGATTTGTTATAAAATTAGGTAACTGCTTGATCAATTGGGAAGCTAGAAAACAGCGTAGTATAGCTTTATCAAGTACGGAGGCAGAGTACTTAGCAATAAGTGACGTTTGCAAGGACATTTGTTTTGTGAAGAATTTCTTGTCTGAAATTATTAACAAAATGTTTGATGTAATTGTATACAACGATAATCAAAGTGCTCAAAGATTATTACTGGTTAAAGAATATTCGCATAAGAAAACAAAGCACATTGATTTGCGTTACCATTTCATAAAGGACTTAGTACAAAAAGGAAACATAACTGTAAGATACTTACCTACTACTGATAGGCTAGCAGATGTATTGACAAAGCCACTATGTGCGCAGAAACATTGTAACTTTGTAAATTGTCTAAATGTGAAAGTTTGTGGACCAAATGTTTAATGTTTTGTTGTGTACTTAATTTATAAATAATATTATTATATAGTGATGAATCATGTTATGTATAATTATGTAGAGTCGCTCTAAAGGTAGAGTAGGGAACTCTTGATTAATTGTGTAGAGTTTTTCAAAACTAAATGTAGAGTCTTTTTAATTTTGTTTAAAGTCACATTAGTTTTCTTTTCTTTCATGTAGCGCTTAAGGAGGAGTGTTAGAAATTGTATAAGCCCTACATGAACGCAGCTATATTGATTTGAGTGACATTGAAAGCTGTCATCTGTCACTTTGTTATTAACTTGCACTTCCTGCTCACGGCTCTCAGCTTTTTGTATTGTGGTTTTTGTTTGTGTCGTCCCAATAATTTAAATCTAAATTCATCGCTATCAATTTATTAGAAATATTGTAATGCAGGTGTTTATCTTGAAGAATAAAACTCTGCAACAATGTGTTTATTTGGTTGATCACGCCTAACACGCCATTCCATTGCCATTACCACATTTCAACGTCTGCATTAACAATATTCATCGTTCTACGGTGTTGGCTACCGTCGTTTCATCAATGAGAGAAATATCCTCGCATTCAAAAGAAACATCTTTACAGATATTTGACTATCGATTAAGATAAAGCAGCCATCTAATTATAACTATTTAATTTTGCATTTTACAATGCTATTTTTATGTGATAAATATTAAACAAGAAAATATACTAGAAAAAAGCAACTAGTCTCATGTCGCCCTGACTGGATTCGATCCCGCATCCTTGGGAATCCAGCCCAATGCACTAACCAATTATGCTACAGAGACCTATGAGGGCACGTCGAATTTTTCTAGTATATTCACCGTTCTACGGTGTTGGCCACCGTCGTTTCATCAATGAGAGAAATATCCTCGCATTCGAAAGAAACATCTTTACAGATGTTTGACTATTGATTAAGATGAAACAGCCATCTAATTATAACTTTTTAATTTTGCATTTTACAATGCTATTTTTATGTGATAAATATTAAACAAGAAAATGACATGAGACTAGTTGCTTTTTTCTAGTATATTTTCTTGTTTAATATTTATTTTGAAGTTGTCTGTTAGAGACAATATTATACACTAAATTAATTGTCTAGGTATCTATTTCCTAAAAAAATATTTATAACAAATCATAGCATCATAACATAAACTACCAGGAGAAATCAAACACATCACTAAATATGGATTCCGGATATCAAAGACGGAACAAATAATAGAGAGTGTTAACTATCAATAAAACTTACCTATTATTTTTCCTGTGATATCCGGAATCCAAATGATTCTTACCTGGTACAAAACTTATAATGACGAAATAAAAGCGCGGCAACATCTTTCTTCATCTTCATACATCTCCATAGCGTAACAGGTGGCGCCACTAGCGGAAAAGAGGCAAAGTTAGGCGGAAACGCACGAAAAACCGAAGGCTTGACTCAATATGGATTCCAGATATCCCAGGAAAAATAATAAATAAGTTTTATTGGTAGTTAAAACTCTCTATAAAAAGAAATAATAATTTCTTTCTTTAATTATTTAGCATGTATAACGTTAGAAATCTTAATAGACTAGAACGGCTTAGTTGCAGAGAAGTAGATTTTAGATTAAAATCTTAAATGATTGTATAGGATTTTATACCTACAATTATCTCGAGGTCCTCCGTACTTCGGAAGGCACGTTAAGCCGTTGATCCCTGTTGCATTTGCAGTCGTTAAAAATCCACCAATCCGCATTGGGCCCGCGTGGTATTCTCATTCTCATTCCCATTCTCCTTATCCATCCATATGGATCCATCCAAATGACCAATGACGAGTTCATAAAGCATGTCATTATAAACTCGTTTACATAATTAATTCGAACTTTACGATATGAGAGTCGATAATAGTAGATTATGCACTAAGGGGAAAAAGCAGTGTCTTATGTCACGGGCAGCATATTGAAATGAAGGATTCTGTAGTTAATTCCCGAACGTATTAATCCTGAACACAGAACAATATTACTCAGGGAGATCCTGAATGAAACGAAGGGTTCAAGTCTGCCCAAGGCTAAGATGCTTTTATCCCCGAGGAGCATACTCTACTTTATACACCTACTGTGCCTACTGTGACGTTAAATAAAAAAGGAATTATAAATTATAAAATCAATAAGTGACAACAATTCGCGGAAAAAATTTTCGAAAGGATCGAAAAACACCGATTTTTCCGTAGGCAATGCAATGATAATTTTCGTTATATCTGTGTGTGGCTGTGACCAAGACTAGACTACACACATTCACAATTTGATGATTTGCCATGTTTTACTGATTAAGACAAAAGACACGAAAAAACACACAAAAAGAGATAGCTATTACATTATATTTGAATGTGTGCACAATATCACATAATTCCAATTTCAAATGTTTTCTTGGTGCTAGGGACCCCGAACATACAGCCATGTTTATATTTTTCATAGGAGTAATATCTCTTTATAGTGTCAATT
The DNA here is from genome assembly GCA_910589605.1 of Chrysoteuchia culmella. Classification (NCBI taxonomy): domain Eukaryota; kingdom Metazoa; phylum Arthropoda; class Insecta; order Lepidoptera; family Crambidae; genus Chrysoteuchia; species Chrysoteuchia culmella. The sequence goes on along the minus strand of OU342654.1, from coordinate 8,519,139 downwards.
TTATAGTTAAAAGCTCCTTGGACCGGAAGGTGTGCCTTGAACATACTTTCGTTTTTTTTTTTACTATTTTTGATAAAGTTTTTGTTGACATTTTGGCGTTCCAAATTTAAATGCGTCCTCCGGGTATTAATATTACTACTTTCAAGTTGAGAATATTTGATATTTAATACGTGCTACAGATGCAGGTGGTGTATAATAGGTAGAAGATTAGTACCCAAGGGCTGTAAGCTTGGACGAATTAACCACTCCAAGGCTGTAAGGCATCAATTGCAGCCCGAGATATTTAGTTCGAGGGTGCAATTGATGCTTACACCCGAGCTAACTATTCTGCTTTACATCTCGATTGTGAGGTAAGTAGAATAAACCGGCATTACTAGAATAAAACATTTTATTTGTTGAAATTTATAGTGAAATGAGAACAATCCCAAAAACAAACAATAATTAAAGTAAAAGTTTTCTATTCCCGCCTTTTTTCATTAAAAAGAATCAAGTAAAGAACTTTTTAATTTTTTTTTCAAGATCGAAATTGAGCTTCGCCGTTCGATATTTAAAATTGATGACTGATAGCAAAGCGACCTCTTTGGTCATTGGGCTGAATGCATGATGTCTATTGCCAGTATGATGGTTAGATGTACGCGAACTTTTTGAAAGAAAGAAGTGTTTTTTTTTATTACTTACCGCCCTAGGGCTTTTCTAGCTACATTATTACCCTAGAGCGCTAATTAGTCACCTACAAGCCCCATTTGGAGGTAATAAGAACCGAACATGAGGGATGTAAAAGTATTTTTTTTTAAAGTAGTTAGTATTTCAAATACAAATGAAAAACTATTTTATATTTTGTATTTGAAATTGTAAAATCTAAAAGGATTTGCATTTTTTATTCAAAAACATTTTATAAAGTATTTTGCACATCTCTGTAAAGTAATCATTTATTCGCTGTTTTCAATATAATATACCAACATAAAAACATAACATACTTGTAAATAATGTAACATAATGAGGTAAGTACTTAGTGAACAAAGTTTAAATGTTTATTTAAGATTAATTTTATTAAGTCGGTACATGAAAACATCCGAAAGGGGTGTCAGCTTGTGTTGTAGTTTCTATCTTATAGCCATAACGCTGGTTTTCAGCAGGACCCATTTACAAAAAACTTAAAACTAAACATAAATCAATAAAAAAAAATACAAATTAGCTATCTGTTGTGATGTGACAAACTTATACAACCTCATCTTCAAGTACACACGTATATTATAATATCATTGACCTACATAAATACTTATATCTGTGACCCAGGTTGGACTGGTGGTAGTGGTGGTAGACTGCTTCCCAGGTTTCTTCTTTAGGCGACTGATTATTTTAATATTTCATACTCAAGGTATTTACTTTTCATAAGTCTTTCTTCTATTTTCGTTTCGCGAAAAGCTGCACCTACGCCAAGTACTCCACCCCTTAACAAATAAGAAAACGAAACTTTTAATTAAACTGTGTTTTTAGGGTTGCGTAAGTACTCAAAGCAAAGGGTAAAAACGGGACCTTATTGCTTAGACTCCACTGTCCGTCTGTCTGTGTGTGTCTTACCAGGCTGTATCTCATGAACCGTGATAGCTAAAATAGACGTTGACACAGATGGTGTACCTATGTATTTCTATTGCCGCTATACAACAAATACTAAAAACAGAATAATTACATTTTAAGTTAGGCTCCCATACAACAAACATGGTGTTTTGCCGTTTTTTGCTCGATATCTATACTAATATTATAAAGCTGAAGAGTTTGTTTGAACGCGCTAATCTCAGGAACTACTGGACCGATTTAGAAAATTCTTAGACCATTCGAAAGCTACATATCTTCCGAGTGACATAGGCTATATTTATCCCGATATTCCCACGGGAACGGGCACCACGCGAGTAAAACCGCGAGGATCCGCTAGTTAATAAAAATGGTACGACTTCGTGCCGACTCCCATTTGGCCGGTTTTTTTATTATTGCCGTATCGAAATTTAAATGTCTTGATAGGTCAAAAAGCCTAATTGAGAAAATACATTTAAGTATCTTTTATTTTTTCTAAAAGCAATTATAAAATATTTTAGACTTTAGTATATATTATAGACTTTAGTATGGACCATCTAAGTATAACATCAGTAGGTACAATAATACTTTTTTTTTATATACACAACGGGAAGACTCTTAGCCTTCATCATACCTGAATATACTTCAATGATCTTTAAAGAACATTTTGAGCACAGATGTCTAGGAACAAGTCTTTTTTTTATTTACCATTTCCTTGCTGAAGCCACAATCCCCAAAGGGGTTCGAACATTTTTGGATGGAACCTGCTTGCCTCCGCCATTTTAGAAAAAAAGACGTGTTTCGGCGGCCAGCGATGAAACCCAATATGTCAGTCGATAGAGTAGGAATGTGATTACAAACAAGTGTCCAGTGATCAAATCTCTAAGTGATACGATTTCTGAGATTTTTGAGTCCAAAGACAGAAAAAAGCCAAAACAAAAAGTTTTATTTTAAGTGAATCGTATAATTAACATCAAGTATGCAGGAGGCCAAAACACATTTTGTTTTCAAAATGGCGGGTAATGTGGGTATGCCACAAAAATGAGTTCAATCGTTGCTCTTTGCCAATGAGTTGCTAAAATTTTTTTTTTCTTTTTTTTCAAATAAATGGTAGCACCATTATTGTTACCATGAAACTAACTTACAGACAATTTAATTTTAATAGAAATCTTTTGCGGGTGTAAGATGTCTTATGCTAAAACACTGATTATATCTAATGACTCGTTCCTCTTAAATTATTAAATATTCACTTATTACATAAGTGGCAAGGGGTGAAAATATGGCGAAAGGTAAGCCGGGCTAACAAAAAATCACAATTAAAACATTTTGTTCAGCGACAATAATTAATGACATAATTTGTATGATCTGCATAGTGGATCGCTGGGGTGGTGGAATTTCTAAAAAAGAAACCGATGAGAACGATGAGAATCGGTATGTATGCACCCTTCGCCACTGGTATGTACTTACTTTGGCATATTTGCAGATTCTGTTAATATTGTAAGAGCAGAGACAACTACAGCAGTTGAAGTTGTTTTGTAACCAGGATCAACAACTGAAACCTAAAAAAGAATTACAATGTTAGTGGTACATTTAAAAGCAAATGAAGTCTAACAGGTTGAACTGAGCATGCATCTCTTCACGTATTAGAGCGACTGATAATAAGTAATATTATTATGAGGAAAACCTTTGAAAAGAAAAAATCAACGTTTTGTAGTCCCCTGTTTCCTCCTCCAAAACTGGACCGCTTTATTCATAAAAAATTAAAGAAGGTTTTGGATTTGTTCCTATGTTTTTTTTTTTTTATCGCGTCTGCTGGACATCTGAATTAGATAGCGTTAAATCTCGGTCATTTATTAGGTTTTCGAAGGTTCGTCAATACTTATCTCTTTTCTAAATATATTTATGAAAAAAGGAAACTATTTATTTCTTGAAAAAAAAAGATAAAATAGGGAAGATAAGATAGGGAAAAAATACACTTGATAGTGCCCTTAGATTGGCCGTTGTGGCATTATCCAGGGAGGGAAAGTAAGAAACACGTTTGAGTGGAAGAACGGCCCCCCCTCTTATGCTACGAGTATGTTCATTTTAATGACGTGCAAGAGGTTAATAATATAATAGGCTTTTTTTAATGCAATTTGATATTAATTGAAGATACAATTACGAGACCTTGAATAGGGGCAAATGGTTGCATAATCTGTGCGCTGATGCATCGTTACGTACCTACGTTCATCTATCTACTAAAATAATTACGGAATTTGAATGCAAGTTGTTTATTGAGGTATTTTTATACCCAATTACCTTAATTATAAGCAAAACCAGTCTTTAATAGCACGTATATACGCTTCATTTGAGTAGCTCAATGGCGTAGTGGGTAGTGCGCTCAGACTGCGATTGTCACAATCACAACGCCTGGCCACGGGATGGTGACCTAAAATTGATTGTCTCGAGCTCCTCCGTAGTTCGGAAGGCACGAAGGTCAGTGCAGTGGGTAAATTAAAGCTGATGATAATGATGATAACCCAACTTACTTGGACTGTTAACGATTTTTCTGTTGAATCATCGCCAACTCCTTTTCCTTCTAATCTCATTCTAAATTTTGTCTCATTGGCAGTTTTCTCTGTAGGTCCTTTATGTGACACATACCCTAACGTGACTAAGCGTGGATAGTTCCACAATACTTTTCTAAAACACTTGAAGTAACATAGAAAGTAATAGAGGAAAATTACAGGAATAATAAGAAATAAATGAATAAACAGCGGAGTCGAAGTGTACAAGTTGCAACGGTATGGCGTCTTCCCCATTTTCTCATATAAGTATCTTTGAGACATTTTATTCACATCTTTGTCGGGCCCGGGATAAGGGAACCAAACCTTTCCCCTTTTCCAGTGGAAGAATGATCTGAAAATTAAATTGTTCATAATGTTATTTTAGCAGAACACAATAAGTACTTAAGTACTTATTGTGTCCTGCTAATATAAAAACTTTTTTATTTTTTTAATCTTTATTGTTTTTAAGGAGCTTTTGTACAGAGTTACATACTTAGGTATGAGTATATGCAAAGTTTTATTCATTACTAATCGACTTTTTCGCAATCTAATAGAACAACAAAAAAACCTGCTTTCGTTATGCAATAAAATCTCGATTTTCCCTAATGACAGTTTTAAGCAGTTTTTAAAAGTGTAATTTTTGGAATAAATTAATTTATTTTAATAGATAGTCCGCAAATTGTTTATCGTGTCATTTATAAATAAACTGAGCTGTATGTAAGTATTATGGCTTGGTGGCTACATATTCTACAGGAAACAGAAATAATAATATCTTCATTATATTCATCTATATTACTAAGAGATGGTTGCATCAGTTCATCACAAAAACATTTACTCCACCCAAGGTTTGAACCTGGGTTGTGTGGTTGTGTACTGTGCATGAACTAACGTTAGTCACGCCCAACGTTCGGCTATTGCGTCACTCATCATTCATTCAATGCAAATATTTAAAAAGTTCAACAACCTTAACGTATTACTTAATAGTTTGAAACAATTGCGCAAACGCATAAATTCATACAACAACCGACCGAAATCTCAAAAAACCGGTTCGTACAAACTAAAAACCAGAATTTCAGATTTTCGTCCGATATTAGAATTGCCTTAATGGACAGAATATTTTTTAAATTAGCTTTGACGACGACCAAAAGGCGTTTATTACTTATATGGTAACCGAGTGACAAATTAACTCAGATGTTACTGACTGATTGAATAGGTACCAAAATATTGCCATTGAACATAATGCAATTTTGAATGCGGCTTAATAAATATTGACCTAGGAAAAAAAACCTGGTGGAAATTCGGAAAATTTGTACTGTTTATAAGCAACGCTAGTAAAATCTAAAATAACCAAATTTTCTTCAATATTTATATAAAATATGTGTTGCATTTACGCGTTGTTTTAAAACGACGGTAGTAACAAGTTGGTTAATGAATTCAAAATGTGTCAATCCGAGAATATACCTACCTACCTAACCTAGGGTTTTTTTTAGAAATTGACGTTGTTGGTTGGAGCTAAGGTTGCCTTACATTTGTATAGAAATGTAAATAGGTATTTTTCAATATCAAAATTTATCAAAACAAACCTCAATTTACTTAGGGCACAACCGCACCGGCGGCGCCGGCGCAGGTAGCTTGCTTTGTGCCTTGTAGTCTCTAGGCGACTCACGAGGCTCTACGCGCTAGACTCTAGCGGCTAGAGCCTCGCGAGTTACCTTGCGAGTAGCTAATATTACGAGAGTTTTATATTCTTCTTAGGTGAAGTTCTTATATTACGAGATCGGCTGCACTGCATGCTTGGCGCCTAGCTAAGCGCTTAGCACCATGTATTCTAGCATAGCAACAAGCACTAGGCGCTTGGCCACAGATAGTTAAACAGGCTAGGCGCTAAGCAAGGCTCTTGCTTTATGCGGTTGTGCCCTTATAAATTTAGATAAAAAAATTAAAAACAAAGTACAACGAAATAGAATTATGTTAAGAATTAAATACTTAAAGCGAATACAACCTTTTCACAATAAAGGAATAACATTTTTGAGATTGATTGTTCGGAGAACGGAGACACGTAGTAACAAACTTATAAGTATGTATATTCTTATTGTTCTTTTTTTAAGCAATGATACATTTCATTCACCGTCGAAATGTTGGCAACCCTAAGTAAGCCTGCCTGTTATGTTATATAAGTATATTCATTTACAATAACACAATAACTACTACTTACAGTCCATGAAATTTGACCTTATACGAGTAGCATACGTAATAGCTAATAGGAACAAGTTTCGTAATTAGTCTATTAATGTTGATGTCCATTAAAGAAAACTTACTTTTTAAATCCTCTTGGAGCTTCAGATTTGTAAAGATTTTGTGGGAAAGTTGCTGCTTTTAGTCGTTGATATTCCTTTCGATTTACTAATTCGTGTACCAAAGACTCCCACGTCCCGTAATGTATAACACATGTTCCCGGTAAATATGCTCTTTTCGGCAAAATCGTCTCTATGTGACCCTCTACGGTAATAAGAGTTCCTAAAAGAAATAAAACGCAACATCATTATTTAAAATCTATTTCACCATAAATCTAAAAATACAACAATAAATACCTATGTAAATTAATTATGAACCAACCTCACCGAGAACGGCTTTTTGACCGTTTATACTTTCTACCTGAGACGTTGCGAACCTTGTACGACTTTTTTCGTGTTTCGGTTTCTTCATTTGGTGTATTACCTTGCGTGTAGCTCCAATGGACTAAACTAGGTATTAATATACTTAAATACATGGTCCTAAGTCACCTAACCTATGTATCTATAAATATGTATCAACCTTAGAATAATAGGCGTTATTATTCTAAGGTATCAACTTTACATTTGGGGACCTGTGATTAGTGCAAAATTCATCTGCAACATATATTATTTGGATCAGTGCGCCTAGTAGGCAGGTCCCTACCACAAGCATTTTCTTTCCTTGTTACTAGAAAACAAATACTCCTCACCTTTGAAATTTTTCTGTAAATAAGAGAGACCCGCCTCGATTGGAACCACTGCAAATCCACAAGCTGGCACCACGAGGACATTGGCTTCCTGTGCAGCTTGATTGTAAGTTCGGTACAGATGGAGCATATGCTGAAACATTTGTCAAACCTACAGAAGATATAGGTAACACAGAGGTACAAAAAACATATGTACATAGGTACCTAAGCCAAAGGTGCTAGTCTGAATAGCGACCAACACTTTTACTTTGGAATTATAAATACTTACTTACAATAAATAGAGCATCAAACAAAAATAAAACTACTATGGCTGTACTATTAAGTATTCTGTGCTATAGCACGGTTATAGCACGGTTACAGTTATAAATAAATAAATAAATAATTGCATACAAACACACCAATTATCTAGCCCACGTTAAGTTTCATTAAGAATTTGTGTTATGGTTACTAGATAACGGATAAACATAGTTATATACTTTTTTTTTAATACATACATAATATACATATTAAACACCCAGACCAAGACAAATAGACATGTTCAAGCACACAAATATTTGTCTTGTCCGGGGATCGAACCCGGGACCTCTGGCGCAGAAGGCAGGCTTAGTACCTCTGCGCCAAACAGGTCGTCAATGGCTGACTTATTCGTCAACTGGCTAGTGTGAAACTAGCGAGTGCGCGCTAGTTGGCACATTCCAATTAAACTATTTATTTGTCGTCAACTCGCGCGCTTCTATGGTGTACAGTGAATTAAAAATGTGTATGTCTACAGCTTCCTCATAAGACATAGAGAAATTCTAAGCATGCCATTTTTTTGTGCATATTAGGAGCAATCAAAGCGTGTCAGTGATATTTTAGGTGCAACCATAACTTCGTTACTAGGAGTTTTTTTTTGTGTGTTAGCTGGAGAAACGTGTCCCCAGCTGACACATACCGTTCTAAGGCAAACCAGTGAGGTTAGGGCTTTAGACTATAGTCAGAAATTTAGTGCACAATAGGAGCAATGAGAACCAAAAAAACTAACCGTCACACTCAAATACTGTTGAAACTACGATCATTAAAGTGTGTGTTAGCTGGAGACCCGTGTCTCTGGCTTACACACACCTGTATCTTCGTAATTATTTGAGGTAGGATTATGTTTTATACCTCAAATTTTTGAGTCGAATTGGAGCAGTAAGCTCCAAATTTTTTTAATCTCTAGCTCGAATAGTTTTTAAGCTACGAACCGATAAGCATGTGTAAGCTGGAGACACGCTACACGTTTTGAATCACTGTAACCGTATAAGTTAGAGTCTCGTATTAAGAATCAAATGATACCTTATAATAGGTGCACACGGCATGCAAAATTTCAAATCACTGGGCTTCTTAGTTTCAAAATTATAGGCAAAAAACTGGTTTCGCGCCAAAAAATTCAAAATAAATGGCTCGGACGCAGCTATAGCGCGGTTGCCTTTCCGTGCGCTACACTGCTGCAATCGACTATGAACCTAACGGCTGGTATTAATTCGAGTCACTTTAGTTTGCGCTTTCGATCGTTTTAATTTCTGTTTTGAGAATTTCAGACCAGGAGCCGTCCGATATATCTACGCTGATTACAAACCATCTATGGTAGTTACTTATAATTGAACTATCTGATTCTCTTATGAAGTAGTTTTTAAATGTTAGTGTTAGAAAATTCACAACATTTGTTGATATAGGGCATGGATGATGGGCAATTTTCTATGAAACCTGGGCGTTAAACCAACAGAAATGGGACTACTATTTAGTACTTAGTACTAGAAAATATTTTCTTGTTTATTAACTATCATAAGCCCCCAGGTTTGCTTGAAAATAACCAGAGCGAAATACACTATTATAAATTCTGTACCTAACTATACTTTTTTCTCTCTTATTATTTCAGTGATGGGAATAGGCTGAGTATATTTACCTATAGTTCATAGAACAAAGACAAAAATCGATAATTAGGCGAACTTTAACACCTTATTATTAATATTTAAATTATAAATGCTTTTCGTTTTGACACAACTGCTCAAAAATAATTAGAATGTTTTCATGGTTCACGTGATTTTAATTTCCTAAAATTTTATTAATATTCACCATAACCAGTGATCAGATAAAGTTAATTTTTGGCTGAAAAATTGTGGAAGCAGCATCTTAAAACATTTTGTTTTTTTTATATTAATCCCAGGATTCCAAAAATTTCGGGAATGCAAAAGTAGTCGATAACATAGTGTGGAAACAACGACTTTAGCATTATGGTACTTATTATAAAATAATCCGGGACTCGCGATCCAGGTGTTGCAAAAGGTGTTACATATTCGTATTTTAGTACTTTTATAAAAAAAACTGTCGTCTCTGGAATTTCGCCGGCCACTGCCGCGGCACACTCGCTTTTCTAGCTCGATTCGCGCCTCTTTTTGTCACAGTTCTAACCTAATCTAATCTAGAGGTACCTTAAGTACTGTGGAGATCATACATGTCTCCGCACTACAAGGAGGCCGCAACACCGCCGTTGCTGGCTGGTTTTGTTTTTAATAAAATTAAGCAAGAGAGCCCGTCGTGCGTAGATATGAACAATTGCCATTTCAAATAAATATTTTAAAATATTGTAAAATAATAATATAATTGCTGAATATAAAAACAGTATCGAAGTCCTCCGCTGCTCTTCTATATTTTTTTATATCGTAGCACAACAATAAGGTATTTTTCGACCCCCTACGTAACCCATAAAACCCCCTTCCAGCATCAAATATCAATAATAATAATAATAATATCAATAATATCGATCGATTTTGTATGGCAAGCGACTTATCCAAATTTTAGAGTGAAATTACTATGGAAACTGCCCCCTAATTGTCTAATTTCAAAATCTATCACAATCCCTTTCAGAGTTATTGTGATTATGTTATTTTCGTCTGCCACATTTGCTTAGACAGTTCAATTTCGTTTATTCCATACCTTTCAAAACGCGTCCCGATCACAATCCCTTTCAATTGTCAAATAGTGATGGCCTGAAGTATTTAAATATCTTTGAAATGACCAATTGAAAGGGATTGCGGTAGATTTTAAAATTAGACAATTAGCCCCCTAGACTTGAAGAAATTTTGGGCTTGTTCTTTTGGACTTTTTATCATGTCAATTGAAGCTGAAAGGGGGTTTTATGGGTTACGTAGGGGGTCAAAAAATTCCTTATTTTTGTGCTACGAATCGTACATGATTTACGATTCGTAGCCGTCGTCCTTTCAAAGATATTTACATACTTCAGGCCATCACTATTTGACAATTGAAAGGGATTGTGATCGGGACGCGTTTTGAAAGGTATGGAATAAACGAAATTGAACTGTCTAAGCAAATGTGGCAGACGAAAATAACACAATCACAATAACTCTGAAAGGGATTGTGATAGATTTTGAAATTAGACAATTAGGGGGCAGTTTCCATAGTAATTTCACTCTAAAATTTGGATAAGTCGCTTGCCATATAAAATCGATCGATATTATTGATATTATTATTATTATTATTGATATTTGATGTTGGAAGGGGGTTTTATGGGTTACGTAGGGGGTCGAAAAATACCTTATTTTTGTGCTACGATATAAAAAAATATAGAAGAGCAGCGGAGGACTTCGATACTGTTTTTATATTCAGCAATTATATTATTATTTTACAATATTTTAAAATATTTATTTGACATGGCAATTGTTCATATCTACGCACGACTGGCCTCTCTTGCTTAATTTTATTAAAAACAAAACCAGCCAGCAACGTCAGTGTTGCGGCCTCCTTGTAGTGCGGAGACATGTATGATCTCCACAGTACTTAAGGTACCTCTAGATTAGATTAGGTTAGAACTGTGACAAAAAGACGCGCGAATCGAGCTAGAAAAGCGAGTGTGCCGCGGCAGTGGCCGGCGAAATTCCAGAGACGACAGTTTTTTTTTTATAAAAGTACTAAAATACGAATATGTAACCCCTTTTGCAACACCTGGATCGCGAGTCCCGGATTATTTTATAATAAGTACCATAATGCTAAAGTCGTTGTTTCCACACTATGTTACCGACTACTTCTGCATTCCCGAATTTTTTGGAATCCTGGGATTATTAATATATAAAAAAATAAAATGTTTTAAGATGCTACTTCCACAATTTTTCAGCCAAAAATTAACTTTATTCGATCACTGGTTATGGTGAATATTAATGAAATTTTAGGAAATTAAAATCACGTGAACCATGAAAACATTCTAATTATTTTTGAGCAGTTGTGTCAAAACGAAAAGCATTTATGATTTGAATATTAATAATAAGGTGTTAAAATTCGCCTAATTAAATTCCCAGTTTTACCGGAAAAAAATAGTATTAAGGAAGTCTCCGATTTTTGTCTTTGTTTTATGAACTATAGGTAAATATACTCAGCCTATTCCGATCACTGAATTAATAAGAGAGAAAAAAGTATAGTTAGGTACAGATAGTGTATTTCGCTCTGGTTATTTTCTAGCAAACCTGGGGGCTTATGATAGTTAATAAACAAGAAAATATTTTCTAGTACTAAGTACTAAATAGTAGTTCCATTTCTGTTGGTTTAACGCCCAGGTTTCATAGAAAATTGCCCATCATCCATGCCCTATATCAACAAATGTTGTGAATTTTCTAACACTAACATTTAAAAACTACTTCATAAGAGAATCAGCTACTTCAATTTTATGTAACTACCATAAATGGTTTGTAATCAGCGTGATATATCGGACGGCTCCTGGTCTGTAATTCTCAAAACAGAAATTAAAACGATCGAAAGCGCAAACTAAAGTGACTCGAATTAATACCAGCCGTTAGGTTCAAAGTCGATTGCAACAGTGTAGCGCACGGAACGGCAACCGCGCTTTAGCTGCGTCTGAGCCATTTATTTTGAATTTTTTGGCGGGAAACCAGTTTTTTGCCTATAATTTTGAAACTAAGAAGCCCAGTGATTTGAAATTTTGCATGCCGTGTGCACCTATTATAAGGTATCATTTGATTCTTAATACGAGACTCTAACTTATACGGTTACAGTGATTCAAAACGTGTAGCGTGTCTCCAGCTTACACATGCTTATCGGTTCGTAGCTTAAAAACTATTCGAGCTAGAGATTAGAAAAATTTGGAGCTTACTGCTCCAATTCGACTCAAAAATTTGAGGTATAAAACATAATCCTACCTCAAATAATTACGAAGATACAGGTGTGTGTAAGCCAGAGACACGGGTCTCCAGCTAACACACACTTTAATGATCGTAGTTTCAACAGTATTTGAGTGTGACGGTTAGTTTTTTTGGTTCTCATTGCTCCTATTGTGCACTAAATTCCTGACTATAGTCTAAAGCCCTAACCTCACTGGTTTTCCCTAAAACGGCATGTGTCAGCTGGGGACACGTTTCTCCAGCTAACACACAAAAAAAAAACTCCTAGTAACGAAGTTATGGTTGCACCTAAAATATCACTGACACGTTTTTATTGCTCCTAATATGCACTAAAATATGGCATGCTTCGAATTTCTCTATGTCTTATGAGGAAGCTGTAGACACACACATAATTAAAAAGGTAGCTCCGTGTACCTACACAGCGAGTTGACGTGACGCCTAAAATACTCGGAAGGGCCAACTCGCGCGAGCCGTTTACACTTGCCAGTTGAAGAATAAGTCCTATATGGCCTCCCGCAGTTTTTCCCCGCGTGGTTCCCGTCCGTGGGGAATAAATATTGGACTAAAATTATCCAATTGACTTGGTATTGCTTCTTTCCAATACACAGTTCAAATAAAAAATATTAATATTTATTATTATAAAGTAAAAATAAAAAATCGAAATCCAAGATAATAATTACGCATAATACGCATAGACCTTGGACGAAGCATAGACTGACCACGAACCCGAAGCTTGGACGTCCAAGACCCGAAGTCGTTGATATTAAATCCTAATCATGTATCATTACATTAGGTATCAAGGTGAACATGCCGTTTGCATTTATAAATAACTATATAGTAGCGGCCGCTCGCGGTTTCATCCGCGTGGTTCCCGTTCCACGCGGAAAATAGGGATAAAATGTATCCTATGTTCATAAGCAGGCTAGCTTCTATCTGTGTGTACCAAATTTCATCGAAATCCGTTAAGTAGTATTTTGAGTTTATTCGTTGCAAAGAAATAAACAAACAAACAAACCTTTCCTCTTTATAATATCAGTATAGACATAATACAATACCGGATAACATTCATAACTTTTTACAATAGTCAGTTTTTACGTTATCGTTGTTTTTGTTTACTATAGCTCTGTTCACTGGGCCTCCGGATCTCGCTCGAGGCCAAGCAATCGACCAAAATTATTAGTTAGGTATATTTAATTATTCGTACATAACTTTGTTTAAATAATATAATACTACAATATACGAAATTTCGTAAACGTGCCGTTAGGTATGAGCATATCGTATATTCTAAAGAATTTAAACAGTATAAAAACTACATGTAATCTGGGAAAATATCCACACAAATAATCCTAATCAAGACTAATAGTACAAATAAACAAATTTGCATTTTTATAAGTGCGAAAGTATGTTTGTCTGTTTGACTTTCCTTCAAGCCCGCCGGCCGGAGCGCGCCGCCCTAACTAAATCTACATGATTTGTGTCTATAAACCTACTACAAACGCCATCTATTGTGTGGTAGACGTATTTCCAAAATCACGCGATAATTAAGTCCGCGTGATAAAATTCGACGCGGACGAAGTCGCATGCGGAAGGCTAGTAACTTAATAATACCGAAGATGAATAGTTAAGTACTTACAAATAACTCGGCTGATATATCCACATAGTGCGTTTTGGTTTCAAGACAAGCTTTGACTATCGGTTCACTAAGGATTGTGTTGGGTCCCGTACAGTTAATAATAACTTTAGCTTTTCTTGTAACTTCTCGTATGTCGTCTTTTTGTATGTTGCATTTTAGGACAGATACACTTGTCTTTATTGCACCTACAAAATGAAACAAAACACTACCATCAATCACTATTTTGTATTGTGACATTACTGAACTTTAATTAAAAGCGCTGTTGAACTTCCCGCAATTTAGTATAAGTAAAAAGAAGCCGTAACAAAATTATTTGTTTATTTACTAACCGATTTCCTCAAGTTCCGAAATCAAATCGTTCAATTTACTCACGGAGCGTCCAGCTATTCCCCATGTTACATTTGAGAGGTCTGGAGAGTCCCTTAAGTTATTCACTAGTTCTTTAACTGTATGTTTGCCTGTAAAACCTGTGGCACCAAAAACAACCAAGTCGAGTCTGTCCATGGCGGACGCTGCAACCTCGTGCCAAGAAGCGACCGTCCGTGGGTGGTTAACAAACTGAATGATACAAAGTAAAGTATAACAACACAACTTATGAGTTACGTATTCTGTGAATGATCTGAAGGTCTAAAAAGAGCGCTTAAGCGATATTGGGTAGTAATGTAGTAGTGAATTCCCTTACAATTCATTATGTAATTCGTTTATTTCCTATGGAATTTTTTATAATTTGAAATCATAATTACCTAAATAAAGTTTTTAATTTCATCAGTCTAGTTAAGATAAGTGGAAAGAGAGGACACTGTTCACACTGTTCGGACATGCGCCGACTGTGATTTTAACCGACTTCAATGAAGGTGGTTAAAAATTTGTCCGCGTATATTTCTTACAGTTTAAACCGGGATCCTCACGTGTCTTCGAAACATCTTGCTTTGAAAATTGATAAATCAATCATTTTACACCGCAATTTTCATAGTGTGATGGCTTGTTTCTTTAGTCTGTTCCGTTAACTCTGATAAATAATGGGAAGCACGCGAAAATGATAATATTAGTACCTAGTACATGCACCTAATGTAAAATTACGATTATTAATATAGCCTTATCTTTACCTACTTTATTATCGAAGTAAAATATATAAAAATAATCTAATTTGCTTCTAGTAAGCGAGCTACAGACCTTCAGTTTTAACTGAAGTGTGACTGTGCAGTTATAACTGACAACCCTAGTGTCTACACACGTCGAGTTTTTTCAGTTGTAGATAATCTCTTTTCGCTTGAAGTAACACGTTCACGGAATCACATGGCTTCATCGGATGACGCTGTAGCTATTATTGGACTATTGTGCATTTTGAAAAAAAAGAAGACAAAGAATGAAGAAAATGTGGTGTAAATAATGGTTATTATTATTTTTATAAATTTTATAATTTACTAAATAAAGTACAGTATTAACTGAACAGTTTTATCTAATGATTAGATCGTCAGCACCCCGACCGCCTAACGGTATAGCTTGTGCTGTGGCTATAGCTATCGAACTTCAAACTCTCATAGGGTTTTTGTCTAATTCCTACATATTTCTATTCATCTATTGGATTCACTATTGCATTTTGAGTATGAAAGTGATAGCGTCAGCGAGAGCCCTTGTAGGGGGTTTTAAAAATCGATAGCTATAGCGATATTACAAGCTATACCCTTAGGCGGTCGGGGTGCAGTTCACTTGTACTTAAGTATTCTGTGGTTCAACTGCACAGTTCTCAGTTTTGCCTACACACGTAAAGATTTTACTGAACAGTTAAAACTGTCAGTGAAAACTAAAGGGTCTGTAGCTCACTTTATTGACTTGTTAAGAAAAATGTTAAGCAAATTCTGCTACACTGGCACTGACACAGTTCTACCTCCATAGAAAATAAACAATGAAATGAATGTTAGGGAATTCACTTAGCAGTATTGCGTTAGCGCCCTTTTTAGACCGTCTGCATTTATTAATACCTAAACGTACGAGTATGAGCATGTCTCACAACTTGACAATTGCGATTTTATTATACGCTGATGGTCGTGACTTTTTTAACTGCCCTGTGGTTGATAATGGTAACAACCACCGGTATCAAACCCAGAAGTCCCGGATTCCTGTGCCCCCAAGTGGGAGACGAATCAGCGACCGCTGGGTACTGGGTACATATAATATTCAGTTTGGTTGGTGGTATGTGTGCTAGCTAGAGAGGAATCACAGTTTTACAATTTACAAAACTGCGGCGGAACGGAACTGGAGGTGCGCAGCGCGCTTTGAATCCTGTTTATTGGGATGCTGCCGCTCCCCTCCAAAATGAGCACATAGCCAAGCAATAGTTATTCTTTGATTATTTTAATTTTTGCATTTTTCATTGCTAATTTTATACTTATGATAATATTTAAATAGAAAAATATTGAAAAAAAAAACAACTCGGTTACAAGTGAATTCTCAGATGGGACTCGAACCCACGACCTTTGGAAATCCGGTCCAAGGCTCTAACCACTGAGCTACCGAGACTTGCCACCACTGTCGAACCACTGTCGAAATTCTCCAATACTTTTATATTTTTAATACGCTGTAGGCCAGCGTTGTGACATCAATGCTAGGGATATCCTTGCATTCGAAAGAGACGTCTCGGTAGCTCAGTGGTTAGAGCATTGGGCCAGATTTCCAAAGCTCGTGGGTTTTAGTCCCATCTGAGGATTCACTTGTACCCGAGTTGATTTTTTCCAATAGTTTTTGGTTATGCAAGGCTGGAAAGTTGGTTATTAGCGGCGAGTTACCTCTATTGAAACCTGAGCAAGTGAATGATTCTAGGATTGAACCACGAGCGTTAGCGAGATTTTAAAGGTACAAGCCGCTAAAAACTTTTCTGCCGAGCGCAACACACAATTTTTCACCTCACGACAGCGAGGACTACATTTTATGGTTGTTTCCTTGGTCAACTTCCGGTAAAAAATTCTTTAAACAAAATGCTTTATCTAAATATACCTTATTCTTGTTGTTTTAATTATATAAAAAACTAAAATAATAAAAAAGGGAGTAAGTATTATAGTAAATTCAAAGTTATTAAAAGTAGTAATATATTGTTACTACTTACTGTTATTAGTTATATATTGTTTTTAATAACAATAAAAACGATTCGGTAAATGTTGACATTCACATGAGGTACACGACAAAGACAATTTAAAAATAAAGGTTTATGCCACGTTCCGAAATCAAATCATAGGTTATAAGAAGTAACCTAATATAAAATTCTTATAAAAAATAGTTTAATCTTTGTTATTGTTCTTTATGATTCAATGAACTAAAATAACATAATAAAACCAAAACGGAGTATTATAATGAATTCAAAGCTATTTAAAATAAGTATAAAATGTAACAAAAAAGTCAATAGTGCGATTCGGAACGCATTTTGACATATTTTTAGGTATTCAATTAAAAAAGTACCTACTTTACCGCGCTAGGCCGCAAAATGCGATTTCCTACGCGGAAACTGAATGACAAATCCTCCTTTTCCGAGCGTGTGAAGTGAAAAAGCTTTTTGCCTCCAGGAGTAGAGGGGATCGAATCCAGGGCAATATTATGAGCCTATTCAGTGTTTTACCAAATTATCAATCTAATTACCC
Organism: Chrysoteuchia culmella; assembly: GCA_910589605.1. NCBI lineage: Eukaryota > Metazoa > Arthropoda > Insecta > Lepidoptera > Crambidae > Chrysoteuchia > Chrysoteuchia culmella. Next base: position 8,501,605 of record OU342654.1, on the reverse strand, counting down.
AGGTAAAATTAGATCGAGTGCCACCACTAACCAAACCGAATACAATATCTACCCAGTGGGGTATCGACCCCGGGACCTCATGTCATGTGTAGGCCACAGAGGTGGTTTAACAGGGGCACTGCTTGGTACTTTTCCGTACGATTTTAGCTTTATTGGTTACGCCACTCATAAAGCCGTTTTATAAGTAGGCCACACATTTGGTTTTGAATGTGAAGAAAGAACTGGTTGCCCTTGGTAAGTTTAATTTACATAGTTTTTATTTTCGGATGTCCAACTTGGAGAAGATGGTCTTGTTCCGCAGCAAGTATGTGAATAGGGCATGCACCCGGTTATACCCGGTTCCATCAGAACCGAGTATGCCCGGCACTTTGAAGGTATAAACAGAACCGCTTCCGGTTCCCCCGGATCTTAATTCCTGAATACGTTTCAGTACATTATTTCTTCAATTCCGTTGACGTTTACTTTCTTTACTTAGACTTTTTTACGTTAACTTCATTAGTTTGTTTTGTTGTGATAAGTTTATTTATTTTGATATTTTTTATGTGTTTATAGCGTTAAATAAAATTAAAAGATTATTCTATGATTTTGGATAACCAACACCTACACTAGTAATTGATGTAAGAAAATTAAAAAGAAAAGTAACTAAATAGTTACCTAATGAAGACTTATTTGCTACTAAATGAAGACTGAACTAATGTAAAACTTCTAAATACACTCAGCGGCACGGAATCTAGGTCAATCGCTTATCTTGCAATAACAATTATTTTTAGTGTTTCCAATGATTGTTTCATACGAGGATGTCAAAAAATATATTTTTAGTTTGAAAGGGTAATTCATTGCTTGATTGCACTACCGTTGCAAGTTTAAATTTGTGTGTTGTATAAGTTTACGGTTAGTTAGCTTAATGAATCAATGTCGTTTTGTGCTTTATGTTGATTAACTGAAGGATATTATCACCAATAAAAATGCCATTATCACCAGCACAGGTTGATTAGGCATAGCATTAATTGATAGAGGGTTAACACAGTATGAAGTTACCACGTTTGTCGATGTGGAGGTATAGGTACCCTATCGATATCGGAGACAGACAGGCCACTATTCCCGTAGAGACCAAGCAGCAGAGTAGTCAGATGCACATCGGCCCGGAACTACCGTTTTATTGTCTTTTCACTTTTTAATATAAATGTTTTTTATTTTACATTTTTTTAAATCGAGTTCGCAATCTATTTAACTGTGTACAGAAGGTGTTTATTATACTGTGTTCGGTAAAACTAGTTTGTGTCAATATTCCCGCAGGAACGGGGAACCACGCGGATGAAACCGTGGGCGCCCGCTTGTATGAATATAGTAATAAATATAATATATAATAATTATTATTTTATTATTTTTTGTTTATTTGATTTCGGTGCCTACGCAACGATATGCCTACGCATTAACTCCCATCGCAGCTCCTATTTACCTTGTGACAAATAAAAAATATATTAGTAACTAGCTTCCAGGATCCAAAGAGATTTGAAAGACAGACATATCTATCCTTTTCCTACCCTGATTCACATCGATTTTTTACAACCCAGTAGAATTTAGGGATTATAACGCGACAAAAAGTTATTTGTTCCTCTCCATGCTATATAAAGTATCAGTATCCCAAATTTCATCCAAATCCGTTCAGTAATTTTTGCGTAAAACTGAAATGGTGCCGCAACGTCGGGAAACCAAAAGACCTTAAAAATCCCAATAAATATAGTACCAAAAGTACGTTAGTAATAGTTAGTATTTTTTGATATTACTAGTCTCGTCATGCATGCATGCGTAGCATGCGCACCTCGACATAGCTTTCTCGACGACACTTTTCTCGCGCGACCGCATTGGCTGTCCCGCTCACAACGTACTAATATGAGCGGGACAGATATCGCGAGATAAGGGTCGACAGCGAGTCGCGGGGCGCATGCTACGCTGGCTGGTCAAATCACAGTGCAACGTGTTTCTGTCTTGTTTACGCTCTCTTGGTAGATGTCATAGTACAGTCGTGTGGTCTAAGCTGAGCTTTGCATTTGTGTGAGTGCACATAGATGTACTAGTTAGTAGCAACACCTGATGGTTTTTGTTTTTTTACACAATACCTACTACAAACTATCTATGTGCACTCACACAAATGCAAAGCTCAGCTTAGACCTCGCGGACTGTACAGGTAGGTACCTCAGATAGTACCTCAGGTAGTCTTCCTCACACTTTACAACACGGTCAAGTTAACTTGGCAAATACGGTTATATAAAATCATTGACAGCAGGATTTGCAAAAAAAACGTATAAAGGGAAAAAATATCAACTAAACAAAGATTAACATAACATTATATAAAAAGGGTGATTTTACATTATAATGTGACTTAAACGACTTTGACAACCTCCGTGGTAGAGTGGTACGTACACCGGTTTCAAGGTGGGTGTCGCTTACTCTGAGGTCCCGGGTTCGAATCAAATGGGGGCAAATGTTTGTCTGATGAATACGAGCAATTGTACCCGAGTCATGGACGTTTATATATATTTCTACACATAAATACTTATATATGTATTTATATCCGTTACCCTAGTATCCCATACAGTGCTTACTTTGGGGGAAAAAAACGACTGTTATCAATATTAGACATTTTCACCAATATATTCTATGATGGTGACTTCAAAACTTATTTTTATTATATTATATATATATATATATATATATATATATATATATATATATATATATATATATATTGTATATTTTTTTATTTATGAGCAGGCACAATAATTCTCAATACATTTAGCAATCTCCATTTCAATTTATTATATTTAAAAATATAAAATCCCTTAGCAGTTTATACCGTTTCTGTAAAAAAAGAACATTTAAACAATATTATTTCCGAAAACTTCCAACATAGATAGGACATTTTTGAGTCTAGGTATAGAAACAAATGAAACTACTCAAATCCCTAGGGTAGACCGGGTACGATTGAAACGGGTTATGATAGAAACAACTCAAATTTCTCGAATACTATAATACCTACAAGCGCGAGGGGTCGTCCGTTAATCTTGGACGAGTGGTTAATTCGTCCAAGCCGTGAATGCATCGGCCATGTACGAATATTTGGTCACTGGTGCGGTGGCAGCGAGCGGACGCAGTCATGCACTGGACATGTTTCAGATTTTTTCGACCCAAAAGTAAGATATTACGATCTTTTAAATTTTGGTTTATTGTAACTTACTCTTGTAATCTTATATTTTTTCTTGATATAATGCATTATGTACCTATTAGGGCTTACATTTATTGACATTGGTAAACGCTAAAGTAGTATTTTAGGCTAAAAATCGTCCTGGAAATGAAAAAACAGGAGATGGAGACGGTTGCAACGGTTTATCTGTGGACGTTTGAAACGTTTCAATCGTCCTGGTGTTTCTACCGTCCCTGTCTTCGTTTAGGTAGGTTGGGCACCTACTTCTAGTAAAATTATTTAGTTCTCAGTTGCGTGACACGAAAGTGTTTTTTTAATTATTTAATTACATTATTTAAAAAGCTATCGTGTGGGTTATCAAATGGACTTGTCTCATGTCGCCCTGACGGGATCCGAACCCGCATCCTTGGGAATCCGGCCCAATGCACTAACCAACCGTTGCTTTTTTCTAGTATATTTTCTTGTTTAATATTTAACACATAAAATCTCTATAAAAAGGGAGGTTTATAGGCTATTTCAATAGTTAAATTAGATATTTTTTCATGTTATTAAATAAATATTTTTGAAGTTTTCTTAAGTTTTGACATTGCAGTGGCCCTTTTTCATTAAGAACTGCAATATCACTTTTATTAACTAATGTAGGTTGTTTTTTTTCTATTTGTTCGCTTTTGAGAGATCGTGTTTTTTTATTTATTTTTTCTTAAGAATTTATCAGTGAGTATTGATATTTAACTTTGCTCACCAGTGATTTTTCTTTTAGTGGGTTAAAGTGGAAAAATTAATTACCTAAGTATTCGAAATAAGTGTCCATAAGTATAGATAACATTAATTATCATTAAGTTATCAATATTTAAAAATCTTGTATGAATATTTAGACATGATTGAAACATGGTTATAATTGAAACATGTCTGAATGTATGACATGATAATATTTTTTTACGCTGTATTATAATTAAATTTTGTTCATTACATACGTGAAATGTTAACTTTTAGTTTAATTGGTATCTGTTTTCGACGCATAAAAAAAAATTATGCTAACCTATAACACCAAGTCTTTGTTTCAGTCATAATTTTAAAATTATACATGGTAACACTACCAACTTTTCATGATCTCATTAAATACTTGTTTAGTTATGAAAAACCGTTTAAACGTATTAAAAAGTTTAATAATTTAAAAGATATCTTAACTGTTTCAATTAATACTACACACTGTTTCAACTGACCATAGCATGGGGTCAATTGATCCATTTTTCCCGATCCGCTTCCTCAAGTAATAGCAGCATAGTTCATCGAGATAGAGCTACAGAATATATTTTATTCTTAAGACAGGTAACAATACTTAACATGGTCAAAGTATTTAATCTGTCAATATAATAGATACTTCGCAATTCTAATTCAAAGTAAAATTGGTTCAATCGTACCCACCCTACCCTACTGTAAATTTTTATCAACAGGAGTCATCTTAACCGTTTTTTTTAAATGCTTAATATGGGAAGGGGGAAAACTGCAAGTTGGGTTTCCAATAATGCAAATAATGTTCAGAAAAAGAAATTAACTCTGTAGTATTTGTGTGTAAATTTTAATTTATTTTCACTGGACTATAATAAGAAACAAAATCAATGATAAATAAAAATTCGTATGAGTTAACCTACGCCCTCATCTATGCTAATCAGCTTTTTGGCCTTTATCCTCTTATGAAAATTATGAATTATGCTCAGTAATAGGAACCTAACTAAAATCCTTGAAAAAGTAAAAGGAAGAATTAATGGTAAATTTTAAATAGAAAAATATTGGAAAAAAACCACAAGTGAATTCTCAGACGGGAATCGAACCCGCGACCTTTGGAAATCCGGTCCAATGCTCTAACCGCTGAGCTACCGAGACTTCTCGAGAAGTCGAAATAGTACAATACGAGACGCGTAGTACTAAGCCACTAACCCCACCCAGGACAAATATTTACTTATTTATGAATATTTATTTGTTATGGTTGAATGGGATGGTATGACCTAATTATGATAATTAAAAAAGTTGCAAGTATCGCAGCCCCCTCCAAAGTTTTACCCACCCAGTAATTCAGTATCAGAACCACCAGAGGTCATGGGTTCAATTCTCAGTGGGGATACAAAATATTATTGGTTAGTGGAACCACTTGCTCATTAGTCCACCTGGCTAGCACCATGTTATCCAAGTATGCCACTATCACAACAATGTTAAAAGCAATGTAGTATCCCCGCAGATTAAATTAGCCTGTATTTCCTCAGGACATGATTCTGGGAGACTAATTCCACCTTTAGTATTTTTATCTCATAGTTATGATGAAGGTTAAGCCTTTTTAGATGCATATTTATAAGGAAATACACAACTATTAACTACTAAAGGGGAAACAACAAGAATTTATTTAAATTAAATTAAACATTTTTTTATTCACACTGACAAAAATAGATAAAGTAAGTTTGATATTACATATTTATTAACTTAAAGTATCTTTGTACAGTTTAAACTTTCCTACATATTTCTTAACCATATCTTTGGGATATGGCTTCAGTGCTAAGCATGTTGGCATATTTTCTGGCTGCTCTATCCAAAGCTTGTATGCTATGGAATTCTCTTGTAGTTTTGCTTCCACTTTCTTGAGCGCCTCTTCATTTGGAACCTAAAACAAGAATGGTTAAATTAAATACAAAGTTAAAATTATATTGTTAGACTACTCTCTCTCTCTTAATGCATGAGGATTATAGGCCATCTCTGGTGTCAGAGCTACATAAACAGAAAGAAAGATACAAGAAAATATGTATGTTGGATTAGGTTCAATTTAAAACTTACTTGTAAAACAACCTTATGCATGTTATCAAGATCATTGAAGTATTGTAACGTATGTTCGTCATCTTTGTACAAGTGCAAAACTGCTGTTGACGCATGGCATGCTTGAGCCACCAAAGCTCCAATGGACCATCCAAGTTCTTTCAGCAGATCACTTCGAAGTAAAACATATTGAACGATTGTGTTCGACATTATTGTTTTTATTTAACACTTCAGCGAACATTCCATTTATATAGTTTTTGTTATCTCATATTATAATTTAAAACACCCGAATAATAGTTAAATAGCTATCTTTAAATTATATTTCTGGCAAGTGCCTATTTTTACCAAATTGGCACTTGTATTTTTTTTTTATATTTTTTTTTCTTATGGCTTTCTTCCGTTCTCCAAAGAAATTCCGCCAATGTCCCGTAATGAGAGATACACGGTTTTTTTATTATTATTTTTTATAAAAGATTGCTCGGTACTAATCTACTTGTAACCACCTGGTAACATATCTGTCAATGTCATACACTATATAATTTGTGGTCATAAGTGCCACCCAGTGCCACCTATAATTTTGAAAAATTGTGGCTTTTCTTGTTTAGGGAAAACAAGGGTACCAATATAATGGTATAGAAACTATTCGCTGAAACGCACTGCAAATAAAAAAAATATTATCATTAAAGCAAAATTCTATGTAGCGTTATTTCACTCTCTAGGGAACTCTCTCTTTCTAGTAATTTTGTTTAATGTTTTCTTTTTTTAACAATATTAGTGATCGCGAGTCGAGTAAACGTGGCGGACACTGTTGATTTTGTTTTTATGTTGTATAGTGGAATCAATAAAAAATGTGCATAAATGTGTTCTACGGGGTTGCAGAAGTAAGTGGCTACCCAGGTTGCTACTTATCCTTCCACTTATTATTAACCGATTCATTGCGGATGACGCCATGGAGCGTCATTGATATTTTTTGCGTATGGCGTTTGACGCCAAATAGCGACATAAATAATTCCTCTGTAACTCTGTACAATGACTATTTAGAGAGTTCTAATTAACAGAACTTCCATTATTTGCCACGTAGGTTATGCCTGTATTAATCGTTTTAGGAAATAGTGCCAGTTTAAAGACTTCAGAGGTTGCAAACCTTTTGTTCCCAAATTTTACTTCTTTTGTGTATGGCGTTTGACGCCACATGGCGTCATAAAGAAAATTCCTCTAAAACTAGAATGAATTTTTAAGAATATATTCTAGTTTTATTATAAATTGAGAAAACAATATCGGCCTCCCAGATAGTCCACGCCACATAACTTGGCATTTGTCATAGGGCGCTGATCGTCGTGGTCGGTCGGAAAATTATGCTTTATTACCATGTCATAATTTTAGTTCCAGATATTGACACGCGCCTAGTTAAATGGCGCGTGTTTATAACCACAAGCGAATTATCCGGCTCAAAAGACGAGCGTCTCGCGACATATTTACGCACGGCTGCGTTGACATTTCAGAAAGCGAGTTTGCCTCGCATGTCCTGTAGTTTGCCTTTAGTCCTGTAGAACACGTGGTAAGTTTTTTTTTATAAATCCATTAGTTTTGTTTTACAAAAAAAATAACCACGAAATTTAAAGCGATCGCTTTGCTGCGCTTCACAGTCGCCATAAGGCCCCAGTACAGGTTGGCCGACCATGGTCGGCGACCATGACCAATACATCGTACATTGATACTTTTGAAAGAACCTTTTTAAACTTGTTCGTTCAAGTTTTGGAATGACGTCACTTTATTTTTCGCGTTATTCTCAGCAAACCGTTTCATTTGATATCCATATTGTAATAGTGCATCAAAAATAACTACATAGTTACAGACATAGGTACATACAAAGCAAAGCTTTTTAAAAAGTGGAGGGCGCGTCTTCTTGTGTGGTGGGACCTATACCATCCCTACTCATTTTTGCGTAAAACGGGTCTTTCGGAGCAGAAAAGTTCTAACCTTTCGTTTGACTAAAACCGCAGACGAGGACGTCCAACTATTACTAATTATCGTGGACATAGGCACGACTTTACGACGTGATAAAGATCGCAGGAATACCCTGGATGCAAGTTGCGTATGTCATGATGGTTTTTAGATTTAATAACCTAAATAAAGGTACTCTTTTCACACACTTTTGTAAACCCCTACTAAAATTACACAAAAGGTTTAAAACACCTGATCCAAATAAATCACTTACCAGCCATTCCAGCTAAATCTCGTAGCTATGTCACTTTAGAACACACTAAACTAATTAGCAAACCCTTTACGTTTGATATCCAATGCCGACTGAATGTAATCACGTGTAAACAAGCCAAAATCACAACAAAAACCAAAATGTATTCACTTATGGCTGAAGACGCGCAAGGCCGTCACTTTAACGGGTAGCGGCTGACGCACGGAGGCTGATATTTGTTAGCCGCCATGGACAAAAGTCCTTATAAGTGGGATACGCAATGAATCCGTTAAAACAGGAAAACAAAAAGTACGGGCTTACGGCAATTAGAAAGAGAGAACGTCCTAGAGATATCGCTACAACATTTTTGGCTACAAGTAGGTATTGTGAACGCTTGCTCCACTTAAGGTATACCTTCATCATTGCAGCTACTCGAGTACCATAAGAATCGAGTGAGTGTGAGTTTTCTCACCTTACTCGCTTACGCCGCCGGTTTTTACGAATAGAATTTAATTTTCAACCTTATTCCTGTTCAATTAAGGTTAACTATCAAAATTTTACTTTTACGCGATGGTAAAATTTGGACAAACCTAAAAAAACAACGGTTTGAAGTGCTTATCACTACTCATCTGTTGAGCAATGCCACGAAAGGTCGTACCCGTAAGTTTATGCCTAAGCGAGACGGACCGTATACAATTAATAAAGTAGTTAGCGCTAGGAGTTAGAGAGGGAGCCTGTAACACCAGTCACTATCATGGCAACACCGCCAAGTCATACGAGCGACCGTATCCCTCTCCCCACATCCGTTGCGCGCTCTGCGCGCCCAAGTCGCGCGCGATACCGGTCGTAATCAGGATCAGGAGTGCTCTAATACGCGCAACAAGATTGGCGCGCTATTTGAATTGCCCAATCGTTTTCCGTATTAAACTTTATTATGTTAAAAAATGTTGCCTGTAATGTGATATATTGATTTTGACGTCGAATAAAGTGTTGTTGTCTGGATGCCATAGTGTAATGTTATTATTTATTTCTTTTCTATCTCCTCAACATCTGGTACTTTCCCAAGAAACCGCTCAACAAGGCACCTTCTTCAAATCCACGTGTCCTGCGCGGCGTAATAAAATGATTGCCCAAGAAACCCCTGAGCTAGCCCGGTTAAAGGTTTCAGTAAATAATAAATAAAATTAAAAGGGTATTGAATCGATAAAGCGATTTATAGAAGATTTTCTGCTCTATAAAAGTACCTAAATACAACAGGACAATGCGTGTGAGTGGCAAAGCGAATAGCGGCCTTGCCTACCTAGACATAAGCTCGCTATTTACTTGAAATATCGCTCTCCTAACGCGAGGGCGCAAGTGGTAAATCGACTAGCCATCTTATGTCTACACGCGGAAATTCGCTATTAGCTTGATCGCCTCGCCACTGGTAGGTACATTTCGCACCTTTGTATTAAACCGGTTTTTTTAGGTTTCAGTTCCAGTTTCAAGCACTGCTTAGAAGTAAGGTTTGTAACCGGTTTGAAAAAGAACGGTTAATTGAGTTGATTTTACAATAAATCATAAATCATTTATTTGCTAGAATATGGTACAGTATAGATTTTAAGTGCATAGTTTCCGTATATTCTACCGAATGATTCGATGTGCAAATACAATAAAATTGTTAATTGAAAAATTATTAGATCTGACCAAAATAGAATTAAGTCAAAAATATTGCATTAAACTATATAAATCAAAATAAAATTACAATGTCATATCAAATATAAAGAAAATTATCAAAAACATTCAATGGTCAAAAATCTCTTAACAGCTCAAATTATACAAGTCAAATTTAAATAATAAATAAATGTCAAATCGGTAATTAATTAATTTCATTTTAACGTTTTGTCATTTAGATATTCATTAATGGTATAATAATTCTTTTCTTTCAAAACTTTTGATAGCGCACCTTGAAACTTAGTTAGTGGCAGTTCCTTAATTTCATTTGGTAACTTATTATAAAGACGTATTGCCATACAGTATGAATTATTCGAATGCAATTTTAGCATTATCTGAGGAATCAACAAATTATTTCCCTTTCTACCTCTGTAATTGTAAAAATTATTTGTTTTGAATAAAAGAGGGTACTTCTTAACAAAGGTACAAACCTCGTATATGTAAAGGCATGGCAAGGACAAAATATTCAAGTGTTTAAATAACGGTTTACAACTGTCCAAATAACCCGCACCACAAATTGCTCTAACACATTTCTTTTGTAGTTTGAAAGCCCGCGTTATTTCAACTGAGTTGCCCCATAATATTAAACCATATCGTAGTACCGAAGACACATAGCCATGGTATGCCATAACTGCTACTTCTTTTGATGCTACGTGTTTTATTCTGTTAAGGACGTACCTACACAAAACGATCCAAATTACTAACCATTGCATTGATATGAGGTTTCCAATTGCAAGATTCGTCAATTGTAATACCCAAGAATTTTATTTCTGATACATCTTCAATTTTGTCCTGTTCATATTTAATATCTAATTCCCGATGTACAGAGTAACGTGTTTTAAATTTAATGCATTTTGTTTTGTTTAAATTAATTGTGAGATTGTTAGCTTTGAGCCAGGTAATTACTTCTTTGAGGTTATTTTCTGCGATAGTTTTAAGTTCATTATAATTCTTAGTTTTAATAATCAAAGTTATATCATCGGCGAATAATATACATTCTTGATCAATAACGCTTGGCTAATCATTAATATAGACTAAAAACAATAATGGGCCAAGTATGCTACCTTGTGGTACACCGTAACCATTATGAAGAGAGTCAGAGACAAAAACTTTTCTTGTTTTGTTATTGTCACATGGGAAACCTGTGATCTCTACTCGTTGATGGCGATCTTTAAGGTAACTTTCTATCCAGCTTAGAGCAGTTCCCCTTATCCCGCATCGTTCTAGTTTTTGTAGTAATAAAGGATGCGAGACAAAATCAAAAGCGCGGCTCATATCTAATAAGACTGCTAAAACATTATTACCTTTGTCTAGATTTTCAGAAATTTGTTTCATTAATTGAAAACAGGCAAGTGTTGTAGATCTACCTTTCCTGAAACCATATTGCTCCGTTTTTAGCAACTCAGAAGATGTTATGAATCCATTTAACTTTTGGAACATAACCCTTTCGAAGATCTTCGAGATGATTGGCACCAAAGTTATTGATCTATAGTTTTTTATTTCATCTCGAGATCCTTTTTTATGTAGTGGTTTGACTACAGAGAGTTTTAGTCGAGATGGAAATTGACCCTGTGAGATTAATAAGTTGATCAAGTGTGTTAGTGGTGCCGTGATATAGGTAGCGCTTTCTTTAATTATATTAGTTGTAAGTCCGTCATATCCGACTGAGTAAGTATTTTTTAATTGTTTTATTATTTTATAAATGTCATTTTCAATTACTGGCGTCATAAACATGCTTTTAGGGTTGTGAGGAATATTTTTAAGAGTGTTGGGTAAATTCTGTTTCATATTATTTTGATTATGGTCAATATCATTTGTTAAATTAATAAAATACTTATTAAATAAATTGCAAATGTCATTCTTATCAGTCATTAATTTAATTTAGTCATTTTTAACGTCAGAACTTTGTATGTCATTTTTTATCAAGTCCCATGCTTGCATTTGTTTTTAAATTTTAATATATTACAAGTATTTATAACTTTCTGAGACTTACACATACATTTTTTCAATATTTTACAGTACGTTAAATATTGTTTTTGATGTGCTTTTTTATTCGACACGGAGAGCCTACACTTATGATATAGTTGCCTCTTCTTGACGCAAAACCGTTTAATACCTTTCGTAAGCCAACGATTTTTAAGTGGCTTTTTTACAACCTTTACCTTAATTATTGGAAAGCACAAGTTAAAAAGTAATGTGTAAAAGTTATGAAAAAGATCAAAAGCCTTATCGGCGTCATTTTCTTGAAAGACGTCATTAAAGGATACAGATGAAAGATAGCTAAGAAATTTACGTACATTACCTTTACACATGTCACGTCTGCTTTCGAACAAAGTCTGTGGCGATTTTTTAAAACTACACTTTTTGTCTAATTTATTGTCTACTTGGAATGAAATCGTTTGGCCGGTTTCATGATCTGATAGACATAAAACGTAAACTTTAGACGATAAGTTATCTAAGTTGCTCACTATTAAATCTAAACATGCATTTTTTCTCGTTTTCTGAGTGATGTGATTTTTCATATTATAATTACTTAATAGACTGGTAAATTCTTTAGATATTTTATTGTCCTGCAATACGTCAAAATTCCAGTCTCCACATAAAACGACTTTTTTGTTGTGTTTTCGCGATACAAAAACCGCTTCCGTCGTATTTGGAATGAGAACGCTTCCAAAACCTAAACCTGTTTAATTCAAACTCTTTGAAATGTGACTCTTTGAAATCTACGGCCGGTTTAAACGCCGTCATTGTCCTCAACATATTTATATATTTTTAGAGTAATAAAATTCTGTCTTCGTGTCCAATTACGAATATAGGTTCCAGACGAGTAGCGTTTAGCAGCGTAACCTTTATTATTTTCGCACTTATGCATGACACTTTATATGTCGAGAACAATGACGGCGTTCAAACCGCTCGTGGATTTACCCGACTACTACTGGCGAGGCGATCAGGCTAATAGCGACCTTCCGTAAGTAGATATAAGCTCGCTAGTCAATTTACGTTATTTTCGTTAGGAGAATGGTATTTTAGGCAAGTAGTGAGCTTATGTCTACGTGCGAAAGGTCGCTTTCCGTTTTGCCACTCATACGCTCGCGTTGTCCCGTTTTGTGCTTAGGTAGGTAGAAAAAAAAATTTAAACCGCTCAATTGATTCAAAACCCTTTTAATTTTGCTCTTTCATGAAACCGTTTTTTTAAGGTTTCGTTAGAGTCAAACCATAATGAAACGGTTTTTATGTACTAGCTGCTGTATCGGTTCGAAAATTAACCGGATAAACAAGCCCAGCTTATGAGTGAACTTGATAGTGCCCTATTTGCCTGCTTTTATAAACCAGGGCCAGTAGAGAACATTTAAAAAATTAACAGTTCCTGGTGCTGTTTGTACCATCTGTGCAACTGCATGACATTGACATAACAAAAACAGTATTTTTTTCTCTCCATTCTGTGAAATAACCAAACAAATGCGCCAAGACATTTTTATATCCTGTAATTTCTGAAGATTTTGGTTGTTCTCTCGTTGTTTTATAATTCAATATTTGAAACTGATTAACTAGTTCGGCTGTAGTTACAAGAAATGGCGTCTGGTCTAGAAAACTACGTCAATCAAACAGTATCAGTGATCACTGCCGATGGCCGAAATTTCATCGGAACTTTGAAGGGTTTTGATCAGACAATTAATATAATTTTAGACGAGTCACATGAAAGAGTGTTCTCGTCATCCACTGGCGTAGCCCAGGTGGTTCTTGGACTTCACATAATTCGGGGTGACAATATTGCCGTAGTCGGACAAATCGACGAATCCATCGACAGTAGGCTTGACTTGGGCAATATAAAAGCAGAACCATTAGGACCTATTGTGCATTAATATTACTAAGGACTAATTATTAAAATAAGTTTTCTATAACTGCAGTCTTTTCTTTCTCTTGATCTTGTGTGTTCATAACTTGTGCCAATTGATTACTTCTAGAAGTTTAGTTTGTTAGTTTAGTTTAGTTAGGTAACTTTTGAAATTTAAGTTTGGCTCACATTTTCATTAGTAGCCGACAAGTATTGAAGTGATATTTTTTTTACATATAGAGAACTCTTCATTTGAACCACATAAAACGAAATTTCAACTTAAGAAAGAAATACGAAGGGAGAAATAAATTTTGAGAGATTTGCACTTCCTAGGTTATTAAGGCCTACTATTTTGACTTGATTTGGAGTTTTTTAACAACCAATTCTTGAAAGTTGTAATTTTTTCGTTGAATAGATCTACTAAGAGTAGTAAAAGTATTTTTGTATCCTTATAGCTGCCATAGTCCATGGGAGCAGTGGGTAAGTCTCCCTCTACCTCATCTTAAAATGCATACTAACCCTTAAAAGTGCATGAAGTGCTACTCTTTTTCCAACCAAATCCATTTAAACAAAAGTATCCATTTCCTAAATTCCAAACTTAGATGGAGGGTGAGGGGCCTCCTCCCCCTTCTTCTTAGCCCGATCTGTGGGCTATTAATGCAAATTTCATAAGTAAGTTTACTTGTACACACATCAAAAAATCAACCTTTCAAAAGCTAGAATGTTCAATGTTCAACTTTTTGTACATTGTTTTGTTAAGCGGGTAAACTATGCAGGTTTTTTAACTACTTCAAAAAATCATACAAGAATGACCAACATTTGAAGCTTTTTTATCACAAAAAATAAAAAACAATCGAAATGTTCAACATTCTAGCTTTTGTAAGGTAAAAATATCAGTCAAGGTTAACTATAATCCCTCTACGAAAACAGGTTATTTGTACAAAAATTGTTGTAATCACACTTTTTTTTTATGTGTAAGAACATGCCAATTTGCTGGAAAGGAATGAATGTAAAGAAATAATAATTTTTAAATATTGTTTTATTCAGCTGTATTTACAACTATGTGTCCAATATTTACAAACAAGTTAATTTTAACAGTGTTTCCGATCCTAGCAATAGACTATAACCATAAAATTGTTCACATGGAAAATGGGTGTTTACTTAATAATACATAAATAAAACAATAATAGAAACAGATTAAGGTAAAATTAAAATCCCAAATTCAATCAGGTTAAACAATGTTGTTATAAATATGTACAAATAAAACAATATTGTTCTACAATCCTACATACAGGTAATATAATATAGAGTCCAGTTGTTGGATAAAAAAAAATTGTCAACGTCTTAAATAATCTAGCAGTAACCAGGTACATAATTTCAATTGCTTTAATTATTCTGCAATTCATTATAATTAGGATGTAACCAGTAGCTTCTGTGGTACAACAGCAAAAATGTCAATGAGAGTCACCATTGACGGAGCCAATAGTATTTTGGTGCCATACAAGTCATTGAACTAATACCAAGTTTAAAATTTACAACAGTATTTTGCATGTTGTACACAACAGGTAACATTCAAAAATTCATTTAACTATGCTGTTTCTGTATTTAGCTTTGAATGAAGTACATACTTAAATAGTATTGAATACTTTCTGTTGAAACAGATATAAAAAAAACACACATCCACTCCATACAAGTAAATAATGTTTTTCACTCATTGCCCATGGTATGGTTCAGTTGTCTGGTCAACTGGACTATGGAAAAAAAGTACTTTCCATAGTACAGTTAGGCCAGACAGCGGAAGATCTATTACTCTACTCCATCTACTCGCTTATTGTTTCACTATTACTCTATTACATGTCAGAACTACTAGATCAAGAATAGTCTCCATTATTGGTCTTTCCAATCACAACCAATTCCGGATGCCTGAAACGAAAGATATTGGAAAATAACGAATACTATAGTTTTAATTAAATAGGAATAAACAAATTAAATACAAAAAATATCAGTTAATTATGTATAGTATAATTATCAGTAAAGGTCTTAAATCAGTTAAGAATTGTAATGTTTCAACCAACTAAATTAATTGACTGAAATAAATTTATTAGCAACTATAAGTGTGAAGTATCAGTACTGTGCTAGTTTAGTAAAAGAAGTGCTATAACTAAACTAATCAGCTGTGCGATTCTCTAACAAAATCCGCGATCGGTCGACACCGAACTCACTCAAGACGTGCAAATTTATAACAATCGACTTTAGCATTGAGCAGTAGAGGCGAATTTGTTCGAAAGGTAGAAGTGAATTCGGTGTCGAAGTGATCGCGGATTTTGTTACTGAATCCATGCGATTCAGTAACAAAATGACTGATGCTTAAAAAGTAATGTTAACGATTTGGCTTTTTACTTGCATAATAAAACTTAGGCTTGGTACCTTGACCGTTGCATGCACATACTACGGTTCGCTTTTTATTATTTTTATGTCTATACCTTGGCTGAAATAAAACATGAGTAGAGAACAAAAAATAAAAGGAAAACAAAATAATTCAACATTTGGGTGCAGTACTGAAATAGAAAATAATGATTTAATAATTAGCATTGTGCACTTAAGATGTTTAAGAGAGTTTTTCCTAATAAAGAAACAATACAACAAAACATAGCATTTGAGTAAT
Source organism: Chrysoteuchia culmella (assembly GCA_910589605.1). Lineage (NCBI taxonomy): Eukaryota > Metazoa > Arthropoda > Insecta > Lepidoptera > Crambidae > Chrysoteuchia > Chrysoteuchia culmella. The sequence goes on along the minus strand of OU342654.1, from coordinate 8,485,191 downwards.
TTTAAATGAACCACAAACAAAACAATATTAAAATTATTGGGACAAAATCTTAAGAAAGGTTTTCATTTTAAGATACAACAATAGAACATAGAATGTTTAATTTTGTTTGTATGTAGAATGAGTCAATTCACATCAAAATATGTAAATATCAATAAAGAAATGAAAACCAGTTCTTAGGTTAACTAAACAAACAAACACACAACAAAAAACAATAGTTGTCAAACAAAACTTCAAACATACCGTTGCATTTTCTCCTTATATTTTTGGGTGTTGTATTTTTGGAAAAACTGTTTGCCATATTCAAATGTTGCTATCATGATAGCACATGCTGGTGCTACTTTAAATATTCGAGGCAACAGCCCAGTAAAGAGTCCTTTGAAACCATGATTCCTATAAATATTTTTTGCTATGTCTTGCATATTTGATGCTCTCTGTTGTACTTTACCATCTGTGGAGAATCAGGAAATATAACAATTTGTTTTTATAGCTTGTAACATAAGCTATAGATTTGCTAATTTAGTTACCTGTGTAAATTTCCTTTTCACCTAGCTCAATTTGTTGGTGAGTTTTAATGACATCAAATGGAAGTGTTACAAAAGCTGCAATCTGAAATTTTTTATTAGTAAGTAGTTGCTACTAAAATAATTTATAAAATATCCTCCTGAATATTTCAATTTCAAATAACTTACACTGCCTGCTACAGATCCACAGAAGAAGTTGAATAAAAATGTATTTTTTTCAGAGTCCGGCCTATTAAATACTCGTTTGGTTGATTCAAATGTAGTCCAGTATAAACCTAAAAAAATACATTGTTTTATATAATAAAACTAGTGGATCCTCGCGGTTTTACCCGCGTGGTGTACGTTCCCGTGGAAATATCGGGATAAAATATAAGCCTATGTCACTCGGGAGAAATGTAGTTTTCTAATGGTCTAAGAATTTTCTAAATCGGTCCAGTAGTTCCTGAGGTTAGCGCATTCAAACAAACAAACTTATCATCTTTATAATATTAGTATAGATAATAAGTATTTATAAAATGCATCAAGATAATCCATGATTTAAAGTCCTTCGACACTTGACACTATGTTTTGTTTTTTTTTATAGTAGGATTTATCATATTAATTGTCTTGATATTTACCTGAAAATGGCACATCTCGCAATAATGTTGAACCCAAACCTCGAAATAATCCTCTCCAGCCCTCATACCTTAGTACTTGTTTTAATGCAGACGAAATTTCTGAAATGGAATATTAAAGTTAAGTATAAGTATTATTATCAAGCTGAAATAGTATTCTTTTCATTACATACTTCTTATCTTTAATTATATGTCTAATTTTCTGTATTTGAATCCCTAGGTTTCAGTAACAATCAGGTAAAAATATAAAAACGTGTATAATTTACCTGCATAAGTCAAATTCTTGGACTGCATCTTGGTTCTTATTAGTTCCAAAGGGCTGACTATAGACACAGCAGTCATTCTGGCAGTGGCACCTGCTATTAACGGTATCCACATTGGCTGATATTCTTAAAAAAAATAATGAAGAGTTTGTACATTTTCCCCAACAAATATTTCTTAATCTATTCTTAATTTATATTTATAAATCTTAATTTATTTACATTATGGTTGGTATATGCAATAAACAATAGAAATTGAAATCATATTTGGCCCCATGAACAAGAAAACTAATTTTTTAGTAATTGCTTACATACTAATGATACTTACTAGTTCCAGTAAATTGATTATAAAAAGTTTTCATTCTATATCTGAGTTGTTCGTATGATACAAAGTAGATAACAGTGCATGGTAGAGCTAAAACTAAAGTTGGACTAAGACCTGACCAAAGTGCTGGTACACCTTCTAATTTTGCTATTTTGTAGAAAGCATCCTGAAAATTAAGTAACTTTGATTTAGCTAAATGCTGGTTCATCAACTCATCAAGAACATAAAAATGAGATACCTACAATAAATATTTTATTGTTGAGGATGCTTTAGATTTTAAAGTTTAATTGGTATCACTACAGCATCAAATCATAAAGCTTTGCAATAAAATTCCAACAAAACACATCCTTAAAATAAATATTAACATACCATAGTGCCATGAAAATGTACTCGTCTTGGTATCCATGCAGTCTCTCCACAAGGACACAGGTGTTCCATAAGTCCATTGCAGTACAAATAGCATTTATTGGATAGCAAAGCCTTCTGTTGAGCCTGTAATCTTATTTTAACAACATCCAAAGGTGTCACTGAAATTATTTGAAAGTCGAATTGAATTGGTAATAAGTCATAGTAAACAAATAACTGAGATAAAATGTGTTGTTACTTACTGAATAATGAGGTTATAAGAGCACCGGAACAAGCCGATGCCATTTGTTGAAACGGCGTAATGCGAAATTGGGGATCATCTTCACGTATCATGAGAATTGATAAGAATAATTCTATTAGATATGGATTTGAGAGTGGAAATTCTTTTTCCTTTTATTAATCAAAACAAATTTTTAAGGCCCGTTTGTGAAATTATGTTAAATGTTGTCAATGTCATATAACGTTCAATGTCAAACAAAACTGATGTCAGCTGTTGAACTGTCAATTTTTTTTTTTCTAGTGATATAAATAAATAGCGGTATCTTTTTTGTAAAGGGTTTTACCAGCCCTGACTTCTACGGTTAAACTGTCAAAATGACAATGACTCAGGGTACAACATGAAGGTAAAGGTCTAAGTGGAGCTAACATTCCGAACAACTACTTTGAAGCAGAATTCTATGCAGCGTTATCTCACTCTCTAGAGAATTCTCTTTATTTCATTAATTTTGTTTTCCTTTTTTAACACCATTAGTAAAAGGATAAGTCCATCCATAAGATAAGTACATGTTGGATTTATTTCCACTACCACATAGAACTTATAAAATCACAATTTGTATTGATTTAAGTTATGTTGTTATTACTACTACGGTATGTTCCAAAAATTAAAAACTACTACGGTATGCGAGAAAGGCGTTGGTTAATACCTACACTAATGAATGAACTGCCATGTGGTCTTCTCAAAGACATGATAAGTAAAAAACACCTAAAAAATACACTCAGGAAGCATTACTTAACGCTGTGTCCATAAAAGACGGGAGGTGCCAACAGATAAAATAATTAAGTACATAATTTGACAAGTCTAACTTGTGCATTACATTGTTTGGTGTAACTTTTTAAGTAATGTCTAACTTGTAAATTTTGCATTTTGCAATGCTATTTTTATACTTGTGATAAATTTTGAATGGAGAGATATTGGAGAAATATTGTGGCCGAGTTATTTTTTCCAGTGTTTTTCTATTTAGACTTTATCATAATGACTAACTTTTGCCACAGATTATTATAACTTCTAACTTAGTTTAAATAAAATTATTGTAGTAGTTAGGTATGTAAGTAATACAGTAGAGGTAATCGATCAGGTTTATGTTATGGCTGAGTGAGTGAGTGTATTGAGTATATGTGTAAAAGGTTATTATTAAAATACGCTACGACTTTTGGTAAGTCAAATTGCCAAATAACGTACCGTATCCCGGTAGTGTGTCTGTGTATTGGTGATGGTGAATAAGGGTATTTATGTTCTGTATGACTGTGTGCGTTTAATTATATTATGTGTTCATAAAAATTGTGTTTATAGTTACGTAGTGTCTGAGGGTATGGGTATGGGTATAGGGTATATTATGTTAGTAAATAAGTACATAAACTGTATCCACGAGAGCTGCTGCCGACAAACTGTTACGCAGTTTGGCAGATGTGATTTTTTAATTTGTGTACTTTTTATGTGGAAAATAAATGAAAAAAAAAAATAATAACTTTCTTAAAAACACTAACAAAATCGCGAGTCGATAGTGTCCGCCATGTTTACTCGACTCGCGTTTTTGTTTGTTTTTAAGAAATTTGACATAATATACCTAATACCTTCATGGTATAAACACATGTCTTTATAATTTTTCTATTTTACGTAAAGCCGGGTTTTGAAGTGAAAGTTTTTAAAACATTCAACAAAAAAAATGACATTACATGGGCTTGTAACCGGTTTGAATAAAAGCGGTTAATTGAGGTATTTGATTAAGGTTTTTACTGGGAACGAGAGCCCTTCCAAAATAAATCGGGTTTAATCCAAACTCTGCGAAATGTACCTACTACTGGCGAGGCGATCAGGCTAATAGCGACCTTCCGTGTGTAGACATAAGCTCGTTAGTCGATTAACCTTTCGCGCGCTCGCGTTAGCAGAGTAGGTATTTCAGGCAATTAGCGAGTTTATGTCTACGTCCGGAAGGTCGCTTTTCACTTTGCCACTCGGGCGCCCGCGTTGCCCCGTTGAGCTTAGGTACTTTTAAAGAGCAGAATAACCTCTATAATCCGCTTAATTGATTCAAAACCCTTTTAATTTTGCTTTTTCATGAAACCGTTTTTTTAAGGTTTCAGTGGAGTCAAATCTTAATGAAACGGTTTCTATGTACTCGCTGCTGTACCGGTTTGAAAATAAACCGGATAAACAAGCCCTGCAATTAACACAAAACTTTGTGTTTGAAACATGTTTCTTCAAGCGAGCTGTTACGCGCTTTTCGAAGAGCTCCGCTCCCTCCGGAATGCGAAACCGCAGCGGAATGCGAAACGATAAGGATCGAGAGCGAGTATCCGAGTGAGAAGAGCAGTTCACTTACCTACCGCTGCAAAATCGCTGCGGTTTCGTATTCCACAGCGAAAGTGTGAAAAGGACGTTAGACGGCGTGTGTGCTTGACTTGACCTCCTTATGTAAAAAAAAATGTAGAGAAACTTAAGTGATTTTATTGAATGTTTTCAGAAAAAATTGGAAAGCCCCCACTAAGCAGAAATCTAGGTCGTTGCCATGAATGAAGTATTATTATTATAAAAAAAGTTATAGGTGTAAGTGTTTACGCGCCAGTACAAAGTTACTAAGTTTCTTAATATGTCCATAGATGGCAATAATCTTTTCTGTATCGCACTATGCTTTTGTTTTGTTTACAAGGTAGGTCATTCTAAGATTTCATTTTCTATAGAGCAACTTATGTAATGAAAATAAAGATAAAAAAAAACTTCACTTCATTTGTATACGTATAATTTATTTAATTAAAATAAAAAAAATATTCGAATTATTAAAAAAAAAATATTCAACTTAAAAAAAGGAAAATTGCATAATTATAAAAAGCGGCGTGGTCGGGTGGTGTTGATGGGCATGGGTGAGATGGGATGAGAGCCGACGGTTTGTAAAAACGCAACAGGAGCACCGGCGAGACTACTGTCCGCCCCCAGCCCTCCGTAAGCCGGACAGAAAGGTTCCCAGGCGGAGTCCACCACGTGAACGACGGGAGACAGCGGGCAACGAGGTCCACGGTTAGCCCGTACGGTTTAGCTAAAAAACAAACACACCCTATCAATACTACATCCACACGAAAGTAACTAGCAAACTCAAAACCCATCCATAATGCATCGGAAATGCCCTCGACTAACCCAGTAAACCTGGCTTCCAAATTAAATTAAACTGTTATAGCGGCTGGATTTCACAGCCGCCTTAAAAAACAGGACAGCAATGGCTTATTTGCCAATTCTTTCACAAAGAACACCACAACTTCGACAAAAATAACACGCCACGACGTCATCTGGCGAAAAATTCAAAACAGATCACCTTGACAACGCAAACAGAAAAAAACTCATTTGAAAATTCAAAAGTGACACAAGAAAAACTACCAGCAACTAAACATGGAGATTTCACATATTTAAAGGTCGGACCACACACAATTGAAAGATAATTATAGGCGGCGCCGAAAGTCGACAACTAGTAGCGGTTATTCAACGCTACACTTACTAGTACAAACAGATCAAATTAATTATAACCAGCTTAGATCAGAACCCTGAGTTTTATTTCCTATAAAGCCTCACGGGTTCCCATGAGAAACAACTTCTCATATACCATCAGGGGGGCTACCGGCTAAAAAATATGGATATGGATATGGGCTTCATCCGTCATTTAAATTCCTTATTTTGATAGATTTTTGCTTCTTTGATTTGTTGAACGTTGCTATCTAGCTATTGTTAAACCTGACGTCACTAAACGGGGATCTGATAGCGGCAATTTTTTTTACAATATTGCGCAATATTGCGCAAAAGTTCCGCAAAACGTATGATGTTCATATCCATAAAGTTACGCGGTAGCCCCCCAGGTATTGTTCATGGTCCTCGAGCGAGACCGGATATTTTTGAAGCACAAACCCAAAGACCAACCGTACTCGCAGTGGGCCGCTGCGGCAAGGTACGGGTTTCAGGAGTCCAGATACGGATGCAGTTCACTAGATCAAAAGCTCATCAGATCAACAGTTCACCAGCGGCACCAGAGGGCACCACCATTTCAACCGACAGGAAGTGAGAACCACCGAGAGCAGGGGCCCTACCGCATAAAAAATATGGATATGGACATGGGCTTCATTTGACAGTTAAATGACCATATAAGGTAATTTTATGAGCTTCAACTGTCAAATGAAGCCCATATCCATATCCATATTTTTTACGCGATAGGGGGGCAGTTCCGTTCCAGTCCAAGCCATCCATTCAGAAGTTCATTTAGTGAGTGAGTTATCGAAGTGCAATTGTGAGTACATTCAGTCTTCTTGTTCTTGTGTGAAGTAGAGCAAATTGAACCTTATCTAAATGAATAATTTTAACTTAGACCAATTTTAGTTTATTTTAGACAGAATTATTTTAAAAATAATTTTAAGGACTTAGAATAGTTTGCAATAAAACGACGGAACGGGGAATCCACGCCCAATTTCCGTCTGAGTGTTCCAACTTCAAAAGACAGAAAAAATTCGGAATTGTTGTCAACTTGATGTCATTGTCAAATTGATGAAGTTGATGAGATACATTTTCTTTCTTGGAGTAAATATAGATACTTACTTGAATTGGAAATCACACATAGCAAAAATAAACAAAAGAATATCCAGCAATTGCTATGCGCTCTCGATACTTTCCGAAACAAGTGGCTAAGGCTGCATATTTTGGCCAAGTTTATCCATTACTAACTTATGGCATCATATTTTGGGGAAACTCTGTAAATGTCGAATCCACCTTCATATTACAAAAAAGATGCTTACGTATAATTTACAATTCATATTCTACATACCTACACCTGTAGAAACATATTTAAGGAACAGTGGTTATCTTACCTTGACTTGTATATACATTTTAGAAATTTCAGTATTTATTAAGAAAAATAGTGAATATTTTTTAAATAAAGCTTTTAGTCGTTCAAATCTTCGTTATATATATAAGTATGATATTGTTGTACCAAGGAACAACAACCAAATTTATTTTAAAAGTGCTTTTAGTTATGGTATCAAAATATTCAATCACCTGCCTACTGAAATTAAAGCCTTAAGCTTACCTACATTTAAATTTAAATTAAAGGCTTGGTTGTAAAAAGTCCTTTTTATAATCTGGCTGAATTATTTACTGAATATTTTGATACAAAAAATCTATAGGTATAAATTTCTTGTAAATTTAATTTTAAAAGTATAAAGTTTTGTATTATAAAGTTATTTTATGTTGCATATCCGTTATGGGTATACTGTTGTGTCTTTGTTATGCATTATCACCTGCAAAATGATGTACACACAGTATTAGCAATAAACGATATTCTATTCTATTGTATTCTTGTAAATTTTTTTGATGTCCATTTTTCTTTTTATTCAAGTTCCGTTCTAGTTCAATTCAAGTTCACTTTCAGTATTATTAAGTTCTCGTCTACATATATTCAAAATTAATATATTTTTGAAAATGGAACAACTTATTAATATTTTAAAGGATGTACAAAATACAATCGAAAGGGGTTACATCAACTTTAAAAAGACCCCGAAAGAAAGATTAATTTTAGAAAAGAAACTTTAGAATTTAGAAACTAGACAGGGTGTGTTAGAAAAGGATTGGGAAAAATTTAGAGATACAAAGACGAAACTTTATGAAAATAGGTTGGAGGAAATTGTAAAACAAATAGATATTGAGGAAATGTATGAGCAAACTCAGGAAGCTTATATGGACTATGCTTGTTCTATAAAAGTAGCCCTCAATAAGATTCGCATTCGCGTAGACGAAACAGTTTAATCATGTAGCAGTTCCTCGGGTAAGGTAGCTAAGTCCACAAGTAATTCATTAGCCAAATTACCTAAAATTGCTATTCCCATTTTTTCGGGTAAATATAGTGAATGGACAACATTTCGCGATCTGTTCATCAGTCTCGTACACAAAAATGAAGCGCTTGACAATGTACAAAAGCTACATTATTTAAAAGGTCACCTTACCGGCGAACCTGAACTACTTATAAGACATACACCAATAAGCGATGCCAATTATATTTTGTGTTGGTCTCAATTGGAAAAACGTTTTAATAATAAAAAGTATTTATCAAACTGCATACTACAAAGATTGTTTGGTCAAAGACGTATGTTTACGGAATCTTCTAGTGCACTAAACGGTTTAAGTGCCCTTAAGAACTTAGACATTGATGTGTCTACATGGGACGTGATTATTATCCACATTGCAACTTTTAAATTGGATAACGAAACGCGCAAGCAGTGGGAGTTGACCACTGGCACCAACGACTCCAATAACGATTTGCCAACTTTTGCTCAGTTTAAGACGTTTTTGGAAAATCGGTTCCGTGCTCTAGAATTTATAGAACAACGACCAGTTCATCAAACGAATTATACATCACCTAGATCGATGTTAGCCACTAATTCATGTTCAGGTTTCAGTTGTGAATATTATGCCGAGCCACATAAGCTTTGTTTCTGCAAGGAATTTTCAAAGCAGTCCATAGAGAGTAGACGCGATTTCGTTAAAAAGAACAGAATCTGTTTCAATTGTCTGGGAGGTAATCACACAGTTTATGATTGCAAGAAAAATACTAATTGCAGAGTGTGTCATAAACGCCACCACTCTTTGTTGCATACCATTGGCACCTCCGTCAATAAAGTACCCAAAAATATAGATAGTAATAGTAATTCTACTGCTATTGCTAATCCCATAGTGTCATGCTTGTCTACGGGCAACATTTCGATTCCAAGGCAGGTTTTAGTGGTGGTTACTGATAAAAGTTGAGTCTAGATCGGGAGACTTGCAAATAGTTCGTGGTTTACTCGATCAGGGCTCGCAAGCCTGCTTCATCACAGAAGCTACAGTTCAACGGCTTTGTTTAAAAAAGATTCCCATTAAAGGTATCGTATCAGGTTTAGGTGCACATAAGACCACAGTTGCACGGTACATGGTAAACTTTACTATTCAATCACGAGTAGATCACGAGTTCAAACATCAGATTAATGCTTATGTATTAAACAAAATTACATCGTACTTACCAGAAAGTACCTTTAATACAGCTTCTCTTGATTGGGTAGCTGTACATAGTCTGTGTCTCGCTGATCCAGAATTTAATAAGCCAAATAGAATTGACATTTTGTTGGGAGCAGATACTTACAGTTGTATAATGAAGGAAATGAAAAATCCCTCTGGTAGTCTTATTGCTCAGAACACTGCATTTAGGTGGATCCTATTATCAGGCACAATTAATCCTGTAAATAATAGAAGTTCATATACAAAAGAAAGTATAAGAGTAATGCACACAAGGGTCACAGAAGATGATACGCTACGTAAGTTTGGGGAGATCGAAGAACATATTAGTCCAAATAAAATACTTACCCCCGAAGAAAAAAGATGCGAAGTGCTATTTTAGTGCCACTACCAAAAGAGACGATGAAGGGAGATATGTCACCAAACTACCGTTGAGTGCGTTGAGAGATGACAAACCTATTGGTCAAGACGATAAATCCCGTAGAATAAGGACAACAGAAGAAATCACTGATAAAGGACAAACAAGGACAAAGGAAAGGGTAGAAGACAATAATGAGGAAGAAGATAAGTATGAAAGAGACATAGATCAAAGGACAAAAAGTGGAGAAAAGCGGTTGTAGAATAGAACAAAAAGTCCGTGACTACCGATCGGGGTCTACGGGAGTAGAGGTGTGAGGAATCGGGAGGGGTGTACGCCACTGCGTCGCGGATAAGGGGGTTCGGGTGGCTCTCTGCTGATTCGATGAATCGCTCGGAGACCTTGTGGAGGAATTGTTGCATGGTAGGAAGATCTACGTCCCTGTGTAAGTCCGCATTGCGAACATACCAGGGGGCATTGGTCAAGGCAATTTGTGCAAGGTGGAGGGCTGGGCATGGGCAAATACGGGAGATACGTATGTCATGACCGGTCGTATGCAGATCTTATAGAGGGTTCGCTTGTTTCGGAGGGACATTCTACTGTGTCGGCCTAACACGGGAGTGAGGCTGCCCATATAGAAACGGGCGTTGCGTGTCACCCTTTTGACATGCGGCTTAAAGGTAAGCTGCTGGTCTAGGGTGACACCGAGATATTTGGCGGAGGTTTGCTAGGGGATGGGTTTACCCAGTAGGGTAGAGGGCCTATTAGCGTATGGAAGTGCAGCGTCTGCGCGACGCATCGAAGCGAACTGCGGAGGATTTCTCCGGGTTCACTTCGATACGTCACTTGCGGAACCACTTACCCGTCTGGTTAATGGACTTCTGTAATCTCGGGAGGATAGCAGCAAGGGACGCGCCCTTCCGATATAGGGTCGTATCGTCGGCAAAAAGGGATAGTTCTACGCCACTGACGGGCTTGGGGATGTCGTTAGTGTAAGCTATATACAGCAGGGGAGCTAGGACTGAGCCTTGGGGCACACCTGCTGTTATAGCACGAGGAGAGGAGAGAGTGGCCTTTGTGTCTAAAACGAAAGGTACGGTTGCGGAGATAGGAATCTACAAGTCAGACTAGTCGGACTGGCAGGTCAAGTCTGCGCAGTTTTACGACTAGGCCAGCATGCCAAACCTTATCGAAAGCTTTGGCTACATCGAAAAGACTGCTACAGTCTTGTATTTCCTAGGGAAGAAACCGCTCGAGATATACTCGACTATGCGGTGTACCTGCTGGGGACATGAGTGTTTGGGCCGGAAGCCGAATTCATCAAATAACCTCTGAACTATTGAACTCTTAAACCAAAACAAGAGCCCTTTTCCTTGCACTCAAATATCGAGGCAAAAAAAAACAAAAGTTAATAAATAATTTAATAATTGTTCCATAGGCCTGACGCCGACATATATTTAAATTATTCTTGTGTACTACCCGTTTCTAGCGCCTTCAACTTCGACATTTCGATTTCGTAAAATCTCTACTACTGTCAAAATCCTTTAGTTTCAATTATCTTTGTTAATCCTATAATTCTATAATGTCGAAAATTGCTTTAAGTGAGTTTTTAATACAGATTTTTTACTACAAAAAAATTGCGAATTCCATATGTCGCAGGCGCGAGAATCGGTCCTTTCCCTCAGTTCACATATTAGAGTCCGCGCCACGAAAGAAGTCCCTTGACTTGAGATTCAGAGAGGCGCTGCAGTATATATGGCCTGATATTCATTCAATTCGAAAATATATCTCTACTGTGAAGATAATTATAGTTCCTAAATATTCCGCGGGTGGACTTCATTCATGGAGTGGCGCGGTCTCTTCCTCAGTTACACCACAGTCTATATATGCATACAGTCGTCCGACGCACACGTTTTGCCATGCCAGAGCAATCGTGCAGTTTCGCGGGGCGGACGGGGTGCTAGGAGTGCTAGTGCTAGCGATAGCGAGACCGGAGGCCCTACCGCGTAAAAAATATGGATATGGACATGGATTTAATTTGACAGTTAAATGACCATATAAGGTAATTTTATGAGCTTCAACTGTCAAATGAATCCGATATCCATATCCATATTTTTTAAGCGGTAGGGGGGGCGGGCTGCCATACAAACGCTTGTACGCTCACTCGCTACAATGATATATGTCCTGTCAAATACTATGAAAATCTTGACAAAAGCCGCATGACCACGAGGTTTTAACTTTAAGGGCTTTGTCCCACTGTAGCTCCTTAGGCACATGGAGCAACTATTGCAGCAACTGGCAACTAGCTGTTTACATATATTTCAATTGAACCGCGCACACATAAGCAACTCGAGTTTCGAGTTCCGGTAATCGTCAACAACAGTTTTCAGTTGCTGTAATCGATGACTAATTTAGTTCCTAATTGCCGCAACTAGCAACTGTTAAATACTTTACCGGTTTTTAATGTTGCCGGTTTCCGTCAATTCCGTTTCCGTAATTTTCCGTCAATTCCGTCATTTCCGCCAATCGCAACGCGTCGGGTGATTTCACACCCTCCCTCCCTCTCTCTGTGCTCTCTATCTCTCTTATAAGTTAATAAATTGGGATCTTTAGCGGAGAGAGGTACTTGATGAGAGGAAGAAAAATAATACTCCGAAGTTGCAGAATGGAATGAATATTGTATGATTTTTGCACGGTATTTATACACAAATCTGTAACGGTACACTTACCTCTAGAACATTCTAACCAATAAAAATAAATACATTTTAACCAACGGGAAACATATAAGATGGGATGATCACATAACTTACAAATGAACGAATGAAATTGCTTAATCTAAATATGATACAAATTGAACCAATCACATTACATATCTTAATCACCTATCAAAGATAAATCAGTATTGGACATAGGAAGGGATATCACGCGCCGATAGTGGGGATGATATAAATATGCCGCAAGCCGCAATCAATATAAAAACTCACGACTGCACGATCGTGTTATCGTAGGTAAGTAAGTTGCTTCTCGTGCCTCGTCGCCGTCGATTGTGTGCGCGCTCCGTAGCCCGGCTACGTCGAGCCCCCCCTGCCCCGCCGAGTGCCGCGAGATCGTAACTGCCCACTGTTACTTGCGTCGAGCCCCGCTCCGCAGTAACTGACTGCCGTTCCCTGTGTGTTGTGCTTGTACAGTTTTTCCGTAATTGTGATCCGTCCCGAGGCGTACACTGAATTTTTTTGTAAGAAAAAATTCTCAGTGTACCCTCACTCCGTTCCCCAACTACCCACCCCCTTCTCTCAGCAACTTCAACACCCCTCCCACCAGCACATAAATCCACACACCACTCATTTGCTTTTCTCTGAAAATAACTGTGTTTTATCACTTTTTCACAACTTTTATGAAAATGCACGTTGTTGCCGGCAAAAATCTTAAAACGCTTTGAAATGTCAAAGGTTTTGACATGGTTTTGACACACCGTGTGGTGCCAGCTGGTGTCAAAGCAAGGTAAACTTCATAAAAGCAGAGACAAATTGGTAAGTTTTTCACTACCATAGACATAAAAGGCAAATATTCTATAAACAGCTTCTTCAAACAACACTGTGTTTTAGAACGACACATAACAAGTATTACACTGTGACATTCAATAAGGTAAAACCTAAGTGAAGCAAGCGCTCTCAATACCTACTTGAAGCCAAAAATATAATGTAGCGCTATCTTTGTAGACGGAACGATTTCTCTTATTCTAATTGATTGCCGTAATTTTTATTTTACCATTTTAACAATGTAAGTGAAAGGATAAGTAGCGGCCTGGGAATCCACTTACTTCTGCAAACCCGTAGAACACATTTAAGCACAATTTTTATTGATTCCACAACACAAATTTCTTAAAGTCTCTAAGATACGAACTAGGATCGACCTTCACCCATCTGTTAAATTGATGAAAAGTACTATATATCAGAATAGAGAATTCTTATATCTTAAGTAGGTTGTCTCAAAAATTCCTGGCCAGACTAAAAAGTCACAAAAATCATTTTGCGATTTTTTATTAAATATAACACTCATGTTCATGTGTTTAACGAATAAAAATACCCACCGAAAATATGAAGCTTATAGAATAATATACAAACATTTGGTTCAAATAGGTGAAAATAACTATTATTGATTTACCTGTTTATACCTGCAAACCAAGTAGTAAAGCCAGGAAAAAAATAGAGAACCCAACGCTTGTATACTGTATAAGCTTCATACTTTCGGTTGGTAATAAATTTATTCGTTAAACACATGAGTGCAATATTTAAAGTGTTGTTTTTAAGTTTATTATACCTAGTGTATTTAGTTATAAAAACATTTAGAATAGAACGTAAGGAACAGTTTGATTTTATGTCGTCATTTGACTTTAAAATTTTGCAAAACGGTTTCGTTCGTCGGCGCTCTAATTACAACGCAATAAGGTTTATTTTCCATATAAAATCATTGTGCGTTTTTTTAAATTAAATATAGTTTGAAATTGTGCTTAAACGTGTTCTACGGGCTTATAATTACTTTACTCTTTATCTACGGGGTTCCAGAAGTAAGTGGACACCCAGATTGCTACTTATCCTTTCACTTACATTGTTAAAATATGAAAACAAAAATTACGGCGATCAATTTACAAAGAGTTTTAAAAGTAGTTATGCTTTGTATTTTTATATTTTGTTGTTGCTTAGCATCACACTGTCTTATAAACTTTTTATTTTTTTTAAGTAACTTGTGGTTAACGTCTTTGACTGCATATTTGTTTAAGATACCTAAGAAGATATGATTTAAACCCTTGTATGTAATATGTAGTTGTTTGTTGACCCAAATAAAGAGAAAAAAAAAAAAAAAAAAAAAGAGAGAACGTACCGTCGACAGAGATAGCGCTAATTTTTTTTTTTGCATCGTATTGAGAGCGCTTGCCACAGAACAGAATCTGTTCTGTGGCGCTTGCTCCACTTGTGTTATACCTGGGGCCCTACCGCGTAAAAAATATGGATATGGACATGGGCTTCATTTGACAGTTAAATGACCATATAAGGTAATTTTATGAGCTTCAACTGTCAAATGATGCCCATATCCATATCCATATTTTTTACGCGATAATATGGATGGGGGCTGGAATTTGATTTTGAAAGCAAAATACAGATGGCGGCTGTTTACACTGACAAACTTGTCACTTTCTGCTGAACCCGCCTCGCCCCCCTGCGAATCAGTCACATACTGCCTCAGGGGTGGAGGACGTTTTGTTTTGTAGAATTAAATAAATAATTACCTCTTCAAATACGCGTAATCGTCATTTTCTGTGTATTTGAGATCTGTAGATGAAAAGTATTTTTTGAAATGTTTTCCACCATTCCCAGAACGGTATTGTAAGTATATTTTAATTTATTTTTGGAGTTTACATAACGTGACAGCTGTTTTTAGAGAAGCGATCTTTATACAAATTCTTGATGCTTTTGACTAGGCCATTCGTATTTTTGATGTTATTGAGCCAATTGTGTGTTGTAATTTTTGCCGAAAGAATATATTGCTACTAAATTAGCACCGTATTCATAGCACGGGCATAGCTTCTTGATCGGAATATCGAACAGTCCAGTCGGTCTGGTTGATCGTTGATGAGACGACTACTAGGAAGTATTAAAGGTGTTTTCAAGGTCTCCCGTTTTCATTTATTTGCAAAAGGAGCCCGGTTTAAAATTCAATCGACTCACTTGAACAACACTTTGATCTTAAAGATAACATTTGTACAATTTTGTTTTAGGACAATTATTAGTCGAGCCTATTTTATTCAAGACTATTTTTGCAGTGGTCATAAATAAAACAATGTAAAAAAAAAACTTCTGGGCACATATTTTTATAGTCTTGCTACTTTACAATTATATGATACAATAATTTAACTACTTAGATTTTTTTAAATAATAATGGCAGGCATTTGCCCACCGTCATGCTAAGTAAACAGGATGTGGTCTAAGGTGTTGCATGCTTGCCCAGGAATGCATATTCACTCTCTCCTTGAAGAAACCAAGGTTGTAGGAATCAGGAACACATGAGCAGGCAACTCATTCCATTGTTTAGCAGCTGTCATAAGTAATGTGTCAGCAAAGCGTGATTTATTATTATTCCACTCATTAAAAATGTACTTATTAAATAATAATGAGTATCTTATTCTAAACCTTTCTTTTGTGTTAGAAAATAAAAGACTTGATAAATCTGAATTCTATTCAGATTCAGCGTCTATGTATTTTTTTATTGAATTACAAAAATATAATGTCTCTTTTGTTCTTAATGATAAGGGTAAAGAGAAACAATTTAGAACAATAACATTTCAGGTGATACAATATGGATTAAAGTATGTCTATGAATTCAGTAGTCTTTGTAAAGTAGTACTTAACATATTCATTTCCTTAATTTTTTTATTCAAACATGATTTTTTGGCAGATTTAACATTCTACCTTAGAATAAAAACTTTATTAGGACTAAACATTTAAATAATAGGTACACACTTGTTTAATCTCAGCAGCTCTAATTTCAACTTTTAAGGATCTCTGAAACAAAAATGTAGCAGGTAAATTATAATACACATAAATGAATGTCACTTTTCCAATGTCAGCATAAGTTTTAATGTTAATGTTAACTATTTTTAGTAGGTCATATTTAGACTTGGCAACATTGCTGCAATGGATACATAATGGAATGAGCATTAATCTACATTCATACAAAAGTATGTTTATATTGTACAAAAGTAGAAAATAGTTCCCATTAAACTTAGATCTATTTCAAAGGTGTTGTTAAAAATTATAAATTAGAAAATATTAGAGTGATAGCTATTATTTTATAAGGAGGCTTTTGGATCTTATACAAAATTAAGAGCGTATTTTGGCAATCTGTTACACGACAGTACATAGTATACTTCATATTGAGATAGATCTATGCTGTTTGTTTGGATTATATCTGACCTATAATATAAATAAATCTGTGCCTTCTTAATATGCAAGACTTATACAAAAACTTATTCTACTAGGGTTGTCTCTAACTAGTCTTTAGATTACCTCCAAGCAGATGATATTATGTTTATTTGTTAGTTTCGGTTCAGAGCACACTGCATTTTTCCTTTTTTTTTTGTAGATAATGTCCTTCTATCTTTATCATGTCTTCCAGGATAGATAGAAGTGGTTTTCCATTTGAAAGGTATTCTATTCTCTTTGTGACATGGGAATGAGGCTAAGGGTAACAATAGCTGGTAGTGCTCCCCGGTCCCGACCCTCCACTGAGTCTTTCGAGATCTGGCAGGGAGCCGGGCGGGAGACGGTGGTCTCTCTCTTCTCCCGCTCTGCAGTGTCGGAGTCCGAGCCCCGAGCCCCCGTCGAACGTATTAGGCTGGGCGGGTGGCCGGGGAAGTCGAGGGATAGGGTGCTGGACTTGGACCTGGTTACCGCAGAATCCCCGCTCTGCGCAATACTGACCCTCAGCTCCATTTTCTTTTGACTGATGTGTAACCAATTTTTTTTTAAGTAATGAGTAAAGACGAAAACTACGCCGTTCTTCATCAAGCAAGCTTTAAATTTTGAACTACTTATTATAGCTATTGCTACAAAGATACGTAGTTTCATCACACCCGCGACTTAGCATCAGAATCTCTTGTTTTCGTGTTTACGTTCTGTAAATAAGTTTGTGTCAACACCTGTAAGTAGTCTGGCCTTATGTAACGTAGAACGTCACAGACCTGCCTCCAATATGAAGCAGTTAGAGGTGTGTACACATTCAGATGCCATTCCGTAAAACTTTTAGATCGATAGAGACATGCTCAATATTATAGATATTAACATGTTACTTAGGTTATGATTATGAGGCAACTAAATAAAATAGTGTTCTTCACTAGTCGTCGTATTTAGATTTTTAACTACATATTTAGGGTAACTAAAAAAAATTGCCATTTGCGCAACACATGTGACTGTGGTCGTTATACGTTTGTTTAACCTACCAAATAAGTAGCAGTATCATATTCGTTGTGTGATAAAACATCCGCAGTTAAGGCGTAAACAGCTGATAGCCATCTCGTATCTACTCATTAATCGTTTTTATAGGACCTTTAGTTCCATAGTATTTTTTAATTACTTACCTAATTTTTTTTATGTGTAACCTTCGCCGGTGTAATTTACTTTATAAATCGGTACCATTCTGGTAGGTAACTTTATGTTTAAAATCAATGACCACGTCTCACTTCGATTCCAAGTAAAGTTGGTTAGGAGATTTTTAGAGTCGACGAACTGCTTGGCGCAGGACTACTAAACCCGCCTTCTGCGCCAGAGGTTCCGAGTTCGATCCCCGGACAAGACAAATATTTGTGTACACAAACGTGTCTATTTGCCCTGGTCTGGGTGTTTAATATGTATATTATGTACCTATGTATCTACAAAAAAAAAAATAATAAGTATGTTTATCTGTTATCATACACAAGTTCTTCATTAACGTTCTTCTTAACGTGGGCTAGATGATTGGTGTGATAATATGCAATTATTTATTATTATTAAAGTAATTTGGTTATAGAGGGTCTGAGGTATCAGTTAATTTTGGAAAAGGGGTCTCTTGCCCAAACCCTTTGGTCTCTAACTCTTCAAAATATATGTACCCTAGATAAGTGCTCTGCTGACTCAGCTCAGTAAACTCGGTTTTAGACTTGTACTATTAAGTATTCTGTTGTTTTAGTTAAATATTTTACGAGTATTTCTCGTTTGTTACAGATGTTGCTCTAACGCTATAGCCCCTAATCGGGCAGTTGCGTTGGCACTTTCAAAATGTCCGATGTTCGAGTGTTCAATGGTTCTATGTCGAGGATATCACGAAGTCACCGGCAGCATCATCTGCCCCAATGTTATCCGTGGCATCGACCATATGAGAGACGCTCGACTAAACAAGGTAATACCAACAAACAGACATTTAATGTTTTTTTTCCGCTAGCCGAGCGGCTTTTATCGACGATCGTAGCTCGATAAAATGTCACTGTCCCGTTCACTTCTTAGCGGGGTAAGCAAGACAGCATCATGCGCCGTATATCGCCATATATCGCGTGATATACCGATCTTCATGCTTCCGATCGGCTGGCTTCACAGCTGAATTAATCAAATGTACCGACACAGATTTCCTTAGGATTAAATACAACTTATTTATGAATGGGCGATAACCTGTTAAAGCGCTCATGGCCGCGCTTGACAGACTGATCGTATTCGATCATGTTTGTTAAGCAAAGTTCGGCCCGGTCAGGTCACGGATGGGTGACCGTAAAGTGGCATTAGAACTGAGCGCTTCCGTGCTTCGGAGGGCACGTTAAACCGTCGGTTCTGGCTGTTGTCATTTGATTACAGTCGTTAAGCCAAGTCAGAGGCCTATAGGCGGCTTGATAAACTCTGACACCAGAGGTGGCCATTAATCCTAACTAGATAAGAATAAGATCTGTTAAAGCTTTCCGAAGCAGTGTGACTGAATATATTTTAGTTAGGTAGGTTTCTCTTGTAACGAAAGTTGTTCAACTGCTGTAATAGGCCAAAAGCCACTTCGCTATTATCACAGAACAGATGTTTTTTCTGTTCTGTGGCTATTATAGTAGTAAGCACTTAATTTATAAAGAAAGAATATAGGCCAAAACATTGCGTTTCATAGGACATAATAAAGATTTAAGTTCATAATAAGCTGTTACTCTATAAAAACACTTTATGGCCCTTTTCTGGCTACTTAGTTAATTTATTATTTACTTTTATTGACTGTCTATGGTAATGGATATTTCGGCCTTGACCTAGGACATTTGGTGATTACCTTAGTTTTCGTAATGTCTAGTTGTCCTCGTAACAAGCTAGACGCTCAACTCAAAACTCATGCTTTTCTTATCAATGAATAAAAATAACCACACAATATCACATACAGTGATCTGATACCTACCTCAAGCACATGCGTTACGAAAGGATCCACGAAACTAATGTATCTACTAATATATCTATGGATAGATAAACACTTCATTGTACACACAGATTACAGAAAGAAAGAACAATCACATAAAACTTAAAACTATGGTGAGCAAGGGCGGCCTCATCGCTGAAGCAATGAATTTAGGAGAACTAAAGAGAATGCGAGGGTCAGTGTGCCAGCAACATAAATATTTAAAAAAGAAAAATAATAACAACCTTAAACGGAACAAACGTAAATGATCATCAATACTCGTCTTAGTACTGACGGTTAAAACCACAACCCTGACTCACAAGATGATCAGTAGCACTGCGCAACCATTCCATACTTAGGTATCTAATTAAAAGGTATCATGCTCTAAGGTAAAAAACCTGAAAATTTTCATCATGGTTTTACCACGCTGCTTTCACGTTTGTAATTTTCCTCATTTCGTCGACGGTAATTAATTGCATACTTTCCTCCAAGTGATGTACCTATTAAAGAAACATATAGGTATATAGTTTAATCAGTTTGGTTACCTGTTTAGATAATTTATTGTTATATTGTAACTCAGCAAAGTTTTACAAAGGACACAGTGAATCATTGAAATCATACAATTAGATTAGAACTTAAGTCTGATTTGTTAGTGCATTTAATTTCATATCTTTCATATACTCAATTTTTATTCTTGAAGACATCAGTATCAATAGTAATATCAGTATAATTATAAATTTTGGGACCCAGGACCATTCCATAAATGGGATTCCGGGTTATAAAAGGACTTCCGGGATAGTCCCAGTCGACCTCGGCTATCTGGCAACTCTAGCGGCACCAAAAGCCTTGCAGGATCATAGGAAGGCTCATACATTTTGGCCAGTGGCTATTATCAGGCGCGCTATATGATGATGCTCTTGACAGATTTCAGACACGGCGACTGCGTCATTCATTGCATAGGACTTCGATGAACTGCCTTATCGCTTTCATATGGCTACAGTAGCCAATTCTATTGCGGTAAACAAGCGCACATATAGGTTCTGCAAATTAAGACTCCGTTAACAATGTTGTACGAGATGGCTGTTGGTGATCTAGCCTTCAATTTGTCCCGCTGGATTCTGAGCACATGCTTCCCAGTTTGAATGTTCAAATTGGCAACACTTCATATGGCTTTTACCTTGCCAACCAAGTGTAATTTAATATAGTAAACGTCGCATTTCATTACTTAAATTAAAGCTTATTGGTATTTGTAGGGTCTTGCCTTCACCTTGGAAGAGCGTCAAGCACTAGGCATCCACGGTCTCTTGGCTGCAACATTCAAAACCCAAGAGGAACAGCTTCAGCTCTGCAGGATGTCAGTGGACCGTTATGAAGACAAACTGAATAAGTACCTCTACCTCGTCGAGTTACAGGTGACTAGCCATCGAGAATATACCATGTTTTATGTGATATGATTTGCTTTTAAAATAGGAATGGGAGATGGGGATTTAGAGCGCGCACCAGCCAGTCCATGGACTGCGTAATTTTTAGGGTTCCGTACCCAAAGGGTAAAACGAGACCCTATTACTAAGACTCCGCTGTCCGTCCGTCTGTCACCAGGGTGTATCTCATGAACCGTGATAGTTAGACAGTTGAAATTTTCACAGATGATATATTTCTGTTGCCGCTATAACAACAACAAATACTAAGAAACAGAATAAAATAAATATTTATGGGGCTCCCATACAACAGACATGATTTTCGTGCACGAGTCCGACTCGCACTTGGCCGGTTTTTAATGTATATGGATGCTCTCCTACACAAAATATTGTTGTGTAAGTAATATCATGAAAGAAGCGACAGTTACCCGTAATGGAGGTCGTTTGTTAGGGATGTTTAAATTTTACCTAATTATGATAATAAGATAACAGTTTTTTTTTTTAACTCTATCGTCATTAGGCATTGTAAAAACATGATTACTGGTGATGGACCTAGTAGAGGTAATTGGTCGCAGTTTACTGACACAGAACTCTTTATTGTACCACAAGGTTAATCGTAAAAGTGTCGCAATTAACTTTATTTTTTCTGTTAACCGGCGTTATTTACATAATCTTTTTACAAGGGATCTAAACCATATAATTTATTTATTAAAGTAAAGAGTATGCTGATCAACAATACTAATATTTTGGCTTATGCAAATATACGTATGTATGTATGTTAATTATATCAGGTAATGAACTATTGGAACTATATTCTGTGAACATTTTATCTTATCTGCGTTCATTAAGATAAAGTCACTGATTTTACGTAGATATCGCATGTTGAAATTTTTGTACAGGCATGATCGCAGGAAGCGAATTATCTGTATGATGAACTGTCCACTGAATTGAATAGACTTAGAACATTCAATATTTTTTGGGGATTTGTCTGTAAATCACAGAAGACTTTCATATGTTGCCATGCTATACTATTAAATATGCCTTTGTTGCAAAAATATGTAGTAGTAATTCGGCCGCCTATAGATAGATAGATCAACTCTATGGAGGAGCTAGAACTTAGGCGAGATTAAAAACTACATCATGTGAAATCTTTTCATAATCATTAACGAGGGATCTGTTTCCAATTTTAGTAGAAAAACTGTGTGCTGATGTTTGTTTATAAGTAAATAATGACCGCCCTTGACGCGCTGCAATATTCATTTCTGAAATCTGGCAACTGGCCATCAGTAACTAGGACTGCTCTTGATGATTTTTCAGAATAAATATCTTATGATTCCTTTCTCCTCTATTTTGCTCGTTGACAGTTTTATTGTATTTTGATACTATTACTGTTCTATTGATTTTTGCAACAAACTGAGCATTATAGAATATGTCCTTCTCCTTAGTCCAATCTATGTCACTACGAAACAACATCAGAATAGGATTTATGGGGCCAGATACAAAATTAATGACTTTAAAATTGATAGAAGACGATTAAGAGATGTCTATTTCGGTTACTTTAAACTTGGTAAAAAAGCTGGATGGTATTAAAAATATATATCATCCTAATTTAAATTATTGCAGGATAGAAACGAGAAGTTGTTCTTCAGGCTTTTAGCGGAGAATGTTGAGAAATTCCTACCCATTGTATACACACCCACTGTGGGGTTGGCTTGCCAGAAGTTTGGTCTGATCTACAGGAATCCCAGGGGTCTCTTTATCACCATCAACGATAAAGGACATATATTCGAAATCCTCAAAAACTGGTAAGAGTCCTTGTTAATGGACAAAAGCTTTTATTTTAATTATTTAGGTTTTTTTTACTCTTATTTTTATTTTGTATTTCTTGTATGAAGTCAATCAAAATTAATACAATACTTTTTTCATGTTCGTACTTTGCATTTGATATAAGTTATGTTATAATTTCACACAAAATCTGTGAATGTTCTCCGATTCTTCTGATTAACTTCTATGATAATCAATGATTCAGACGTGATTCATTGTACTGACTGACTGAGGTACTTGTTGACTAAATATGCCATAGAAACATATTTACGGCTTTTTATTTTAAACGTGAAGGCGCGTTTTCAGTCTAATATATTCATAGTAACATATCGCAACGAAATAGTTGGTATGGATTTTAAAAATAGGCCACCCATCGTAACTGCCGCCGGGCCGAAAGTGGATTGCGAGTTATTAACGACTGCAAGTACAGCGACAGAAATCTGTAATAATAATTTTTGACCAACCATCCCATGACTGTCCACAACAAAAGTTAATAAAGCGTGCACCAACGAGCATGGAGTTCGCCTGTAATTCCAAACAACTTATTTACTTGTTTATTAAAATGATGGACCGGGAGTAAAAGAAAAACATTGTATGCGTATATATTCGAATACTAATTTAGACATGGACTGGGAACCTGTTACTTACGGACAACATCTGACCCAACGAATGCCAGATTTGGAATTGTTGAGGCGTGGTCATGGGAGTGATCAGGGGCGTGCATTCCATATAGGCAATTAGGCAGTGCCTACCTCATTCAAAATATAAATAAATATACAATAAGTGTTAAAGTTATTTTATTTTAGTTTAAACTTCTATTCAACACTCACCCACTAAGATATTCCTTACGCTAAATACTGAATACCTACCGATAGGCAGTCTCGAAATTGCCTACTCGAAACGAGCAGCGTTTCATACAAGAATACAACA
The DNA here is from genome assembly GCA_910589605.1 of Chrysoteuchia culmella. Taxonomy (NCBI): domain Eukaryota; kingdom Metazoa; phylum Arthropoda; class Insecta; order Lepidoptera; family Crambidae; genus Chrysoteuchia; species Chrysoteuchia culmella. Next base: position 8,461,336 of record OU342654.1, on the reverse strand, counting down.
TATTTAGAAAAAGTATTGCTCAAGTATAAACCGCCCATGGCAAGAAGGGCGCTGTTTGTACGTGTAACGTTCTAGCTTAAACTTCCGGAATATATCAGTATAAAGTAAGCATGCCTACCTGACGAATGAATTTCGTCGCGAATTATTTTGTTGAGGAGTTATTTTAAAACTATCATATTTCCTAAGATATTCATTAAAATTTAATGATGTAAAGGACAATTTTGTTCAAAATTAAATACTTGTGATGATTAACGTATTTATTTAGATAAGGATTAATATCATGTTTATGAAAACAGCTTCTCAAATAATACATTAGTTTAGAACAAATTTTATTATCTGAAAAATGGTAATAGTGAGTTAACCATAAAACATAGACATATGCTGTCGCGGACTTTTTTTTAGAACTTTTGATGGGGAATAATTTCGTCATACATGATTTTTACATAACTTTAACCGTTTACACACCGTCCACAACGGAAGCTCCTAAAACTAATATTTTTTTCCCGTTTCTGTAACGTTTTACATTAATGCTCTGCTCTTATTAATCGTAACGTGATATTAAATATCTTATTACCTTCCGAGATAAATGGACTATCCAGCACAAAAATAATTTTTCAATTCGAACTAGTAGTTCCGGAGATTAGCGTGCTCAAACAATCAATCTCGTCAGCATTTTAATATTCCTACTAAATATTACGAATCTTATCATTTATGACTAGCGGCCGCTATCGGTTTCACTCGCCGCGTGGTTGCCGTTACCATGGGAATATCAGAATAATTATAAATAATTGCATACAATGTGGTTTTCTGATATATAAGCTACATTGCTGTAAACTTACATCTTAATCAGTTCAGTAGTTTTTGAGTGAAATAGTAACAAACATTCCTCCATCCAAATATCCTCACAAACTTTCAAACTTATAATATTCCGTAGCAGGATAGGATAAGTGCAAAGTTACTAGTTAGATCTACAGTGCCTACTACGGTGGAAAACCAATGCACGCCCCTGGGAGTGATGTTCATACAATGCACTCTCAATTTGATGATCTGCCAACTTCACAAGGAATTTATGGCGTGTGTGTGAGTGGATGTATCTAACCTATGTACATATTTATTTACTTTCTTTTAGGCCTGAACCAGACGTTCGTGCTATCGTGTTTACGGACGGCGAGCGCATTTTGGGATTGGGTGACTTAGGCGCTTATGGTATGGGTATACCAGTAGGAAAACTTGCATTGTACACTGCATTGGCAGGTATCAAACCCCATCAGTGCCTTCCTATAACCTTGGATGTTGGTACTGACAATCAGGTGAGAGTGCATGTAACTATGATAAATATAGGAGAAAACTGTAACTCAGATAAAAAAGTTTTTGACGATTTTTTTGGCGCAGGGGTACTGAACCCGCCTTCTGCGCCAGAGGTCCCGGGTTCGAGCTCTGGACAAGACAAATATTTTGTATGCATGAACATGTCTATTTGTCTTGGTCTGGGTGTTTAATTTGTATATAATTTACAAAAAAAAGTAATATAAGTATGTTTGTCCGCTATCTCGTATCCATAACCTCAAATTCTTCATGAAACTTAACATGGGCTAGATAATTGTTGTGATTGTATGCAATTATTATTTTTCTAAGTCCTCTTTATTAACGACTTATTAGGATTAATTTTGATTACCTACTTCAAATGATTAGATGTTTTTTGTATCTCGTTGATTAGTCAATAGTTTTAATTTGACAAGACATCGATCACACTTCGTCAAATAAAAAAAACGATAACATTGTTGTAGTAGGCTTAGTGTCATACTAGATCTACCGGATTTGTTTCAATTTTTGAGGCTATATTTAAGTCATTTAAATCCATGATATAATATAATTAAGTATTATAACAAAGAGAGAAGAGATTAAGTTAGATTAAAATCATGATATGACTAATCATAATCACCCCATCACCCCACTTTCTAACCCACCTTTTGGGGTTTCAAATATTTGGGTAAGGTTGGTTGGGTAAGTAAAAATATTATTTTTTGTGGTTTTATTATATTGGACATCTTTATGATACGTCACGTTTTAGATAATAACGCTTTATTTATAAAATTATATCGTATCTCTTGTAGGTTATCTAGTCGGTCAATTTATTTGTGTTTTTTATTGTATTCTATAATTAGGTTAAGTTTATATGTCGCAAAGTTTAAAAATGGATACACTACACATTGTATCGATATTACTTCAGCCGCCTCGTGAAGGCCAGTACCGGTGTTATTTTACTGCCACTATTGTCGTATCTTATCTGTATTTCTATTGGTATCTCGAAGTAAACCCACTTGGGTACTTTTAAATATCATTGTCAATATCAAGGTAACGATAAAACAGTTATTTGTCATCTCATGGACAAGCACATGACAAACAACTGTGAATGTATTGTAAATAGTAACGCTAATTATTTTTAATGTTTTCCATTTAGACTGAACGGTGCGTGTCAGTGGATTTTACAATGCTAAAGGAAATTGAAAATTTACTTACCTGTTAAGTTACCTGTTAATGCATATGATAAATGACACATTCGTAAAATGTTTTCCGATGCGCACCGTTTGTTGTTAATATAAATTGTATTATAAACTTCCTGGTGCTCGCGGCCTCGTCTGCATTTCTATGCAGACGTGGTTATAGTTATGTCGAATTAGATGATTAAGATTCTTTAGTTTTTATTTCACCTCTTTTCAGTTTTATGTTCAAGACAAGGTTCTTATGGCCTTTTCCAAGTTATAAAATATTAGCTTTTGCCCGCGGTTTCACCCGCATGGTTCCCGTGGGAACATCGGGTTAAAAGTAGCATATGCTACTATTCGTCCTTTCAACTAACTATACGCCAAAAAACAAGTCGATTGGAAGCTTAGTTAGAGCGTCATGAATGGAGAAACAAACACACTTTCGCATTTATAATATTAAGATAGGATTAGGAAGTTATGATTAGGATTTGTACAATCTAGTACAGATTCATTGGCTCGTTCAACGAGCCAAATAAATTCTGACTGGCCAAAATAGATTGATTTGTTTTGTTGCGATCATTAAAACATTGTAAAATATAGTGCGGCCGCCGAGAGGATGACCAATGTCACTCGATAGAAGCTGTCAATTAATGCATTCTCTCAGTGGCCGCTTTATACCTACGTTTACGACATGTTTTCTTGTAAATGTTTCACCAGTGGAAACGGGGTGTAATGTATCTAAAGTGTTTTATTTGTTTTTTTTATGTTTCAGTCTCTTTTGGAAGATCCGCTGTATATTGGTTTACGACAAAACAGAACCAGAGGAAAGGAATATGATGAATTTATCGATGAGTTTATGGAAGCCTGTGTTGCCCGATATGGACAAAATACGTTGTTGCAAGTAAGTTTTAACATAATATATGAAACAGTGCAATAGATACTTTAAGTGTCGCCCGTAATATGATTCGCCCACATACCTATATCGCGATAGGAGATAGACGGTAAAAGTGTACCTATCTTGCGTGTAAAAAGTTTGAGCCACGGTCAAACTTTCCCGACCTAAGTCAATCCGATTGAGACCATGAAAACACGCATCACTCAGAAACGAAAATGGTTAATTGTGCAGTGCTTTCTTGCAAGAGCTCGTCAATAACACTAAATGTCGCTCGTGACGTCATGGTACATACGAAAAATTCGACACGCTAGGTTCTCATACAGTTTGAAGCGCTCTTTTCGTCAATCTCGGTATAGATGTATTTCTGGTATAATATTTTTTATTTAATATCGTTTTGTTATCAAATAAGTTGAAAATCACAATAGAAGTCATGACCAACCAAACTGATATAATACGACCATTATCATTTATTATATCGTATCTTTATTTGGAACACGCGACAGTATTTCTAAGGGGTATCTTATCAATATTTACATGCGATACTATCGATTTACGTAATATTTTTTTCTATGATTGCTGTGATTGATTCTGATTTAGCAATAGCAATTTACGAATTATCTTTTAGGTATAATAGATAGATAGACACTAATAATATTTACACACACATTACAAAAAAAAGAACAATCAAATAAAAAACGTAACTTTTTGCTTAATAAATGTAATTTACTCAATCATTTTCATGTTAAACGAAACGCTCAGTACGTACCTATTGGACCAGCGATTCATTCAAAACCCTTTTAATTTTTTTTGACATGGCGAGTTAACTTACGTCTGAAATTAATAACCTATCTGTAGAGAGTAGATATGGATAGGGCTATCTGAGATAGTTGCCTAGGATACTGGCTTTCGTTGTCGTCGGCGTCTCAGCCACATAACACCCACTGCTGGGTATAGGCCTTCCCCAAAAGGGGGGTTTGCCATAATCGCCACGCTTGGCAGGCGGGTTGGCGATCGCAATATGTGGCTTTGTTGCCTAGCAATCTTCGTTATTTTGGTCATATTAACAAAAATATCCTAGGCAACTATCTCAGATAGCCCTATCCATATCTACAGATAGGATATTAATTTCGGGCGTTAGTGGTTAATTTAAGCGAATCATCATTATCAGCCATCTTAATGTCCCCAAATGCTTGGGCACAAAGGATTGTCCTTTGATGTTTTCAGCATTGTTGTGTTCCGGCAGTTTGAGATAAGATAGCCAGTTCCTCAGTGGCTGAGGATTTCGCGAGAGGCTCGCTTCCATCTTCAGCCTTATCAATACTTAACATCAGGTATGATGAAGGCTAAGAGACTCACCGTCGTTCATTAAAAAAAAAATATATATAATTTGAATGCTGATACAATAAAATTTATTGCCCGGCTTTTCGGCATATTTGGAAGTATTGCCACTGATATTAATGTCCTTGGATGCCAGTTATGATTGGCGTGGTATTTACTCTAGTTATCTCCGTATGGGAGGTGGTAACTGGCAACGTAAATACAAAGGAAATGACACGCTATTTGTTACGTAAAGGCGTCGTGTCATTGGTTGACGCGAGTTCGCGTAATTCGCAAATTACGATTAAAGTCATGTGACTCATAAAATGTCAAATAATGCGTTAGCGATACCTGCTTTATCGATTATTATTTTCGTTTATCGCAACATTATGATTCCTTTTGATCGTGGCAACTTCACCGACTCAAACAACGGAAGTTGATATGTTTGATATGTTTGAATCTTTATAAATTAAACAAGCTGTGTGTTTTTATTAATAAACGATGTGTGGTCTGTTTATATAACTTTCACCGCGTTTATTTTATATATTAATGTTGTTTATTTTGTATTTTTATTATATGTACTTTAAAATGATTCTGTAATATAAAATTTTAAATTTTTTTGATTATAAATAGTAGTTGTGTTCTATGCAACCCGCTACACCTGTGGCTACACAATAAAAAATACTGTAGTTAATAAAAAAATATGAAAGCAATATGTGTACCAATATGGATTAGTTTTCACCAACTACTTCGAATACTTTAACCGTTTTAAACTTTACAACTCATACAATTAAGGATTATTTTTCACCAACCATTCCGAAGTCTTATGATTTTGTAATTTTTGCATTTTTCAATGCTATTTTTATATTATTTTTAATGATTTTGTAATTTTTGCATTTTTCAATGCTATTTTTATACTTATGGTAAATTTTAAATAGAAAAATATTGGAAAAAATTAACTCGGCCACAAGTGAAGACATTCCGAAGACATCAACTACACTCAAGGTCAAAAAATTGTACCTTTAAAAAAAAAATTCTATGCGTTATTTTATTAACATTTTACAAATGCATGTACGACGTGTACCAATATTGGCCTCGTTTGAAAGCCCAATAAATAAACTTAATAAACAACTTTTCATTGCATTAAAAAAAGCATAATAACAGAAATGTGACATTAAAAAAAAATCCTTTTGTTCCTTAGCTGGTTGAGCAATTGCGCTACAATTTGTAGGTGTTAAATAGTCAATGCAGGTGCAATAGCACAGAATACTAATATGGCAATAGGGAGTGGTTCGTTATATAACCGTTAAAAAAAGTATTTAGTAAGTTGTTACAAAAAGTGTTATTGTTTTGTAAATTTTATCTTTTTGTTCTATTAAAAAAAAAAGATTTTTTTTGGGTCCTCAAATGATTTCGTTACCTTGCAAATGATCTCCCAACATTTCCCTCATAAATTGATTCCAAATAACGTTTAACTAAACTTAAAAGTTGTTTTTTTAAAGCTGCGATTTACAGTGTATTTTGAACTTTACATCATCTACCAATAAGGCCAATTTTTCTCCAATCAGTTCGAAGACTTCGCCCTGCCGAACGCTGGCCGGTTCCTCAAGAAGTACCGGAACAAGTACTGTACGTTCAACGACGACATCCAAGGCACTGCGAGTGTAGCCGTAGCTGGTCTTATGGCGGCCGTCAGGGTGACCAAGAGAAAGCTCAGTGAGAATATTTATCTGTTCCTTGGTGCTGGCTCCGTGAGTATAGCTATAGGGGTTGATAGCATGTTTAGTCGATTTTTAACCTTAACTCCAATGTTTTGAAAGTTCAATATCAGTTGTGATAACTTGTGATTTTGTAGTGTTAGATAATAGCGTAATTTGACATAAGCGCGGCGAGACAAAATTTTGCGCAGTAATTATAAACTCTAGTCTGCGCATATTTATTCTCGCCTCGTTTTAATAATGCACAATTTAAGAGTGTAAAGCGAAAATGAAACAAAAATAAGTCACCGGTGTGGTCTTAGTATAATTTTACTGAAATATTATTAAGTTCGTGTGTAATCTCAGTATACGTTCATTAGTTTTGCGGTTACGTCTAGAATTTCGAAAAATCGCATGCCTATGTACCTAAATCTTACTTTTATTTTATTTTAAAATTATTGGGTTCTAACACCAACAAATTTGAATAAAAATAACAAAATAATAACCCATAGGTGGGATGGGTATGATATGTTATATTTGCATTAATTGAACAAGTATACTTACCTTAATTTGGAAAGGTTATCATTACTAAAATTATGAAATTATTTAGTATAGTAAACGCCAACTATGGTTTATACAAAACAGTTTCCGCCTGCGTGGTTCTCGCGCCCGTAGGAATATCGGGATAAAAAGAAGGATAGATAAAAGGCCTATGTTACCCTCCGTCCTTTCAACTAATTCTATGCCAAAAATCAAGGCGATTGGTTGCTTATTTAGGGCGTGAAGAAAAGACAAACAAATACACTTTCGCATTTATGATATATAAACAAGGGGTGTTCATTAAGTAATGAGAATGACATATATACTCTTTGGTAAGTAAAAAAAGAAATACTGGCATTTAATAATAATAATAAAAAAGAAAAACTTTTCGATTCACTTTTGTTTTTTTTGGATGTCATTTGTTTTCTTCGTTTCGTGGTAAACTCGCAAAAGCTGTTTTGTTTCACCAGGATAAGGCCCCCATGCACAAGTCCAAAGTTGCGATGGCTGCCATTAAAGATGCTAGGTTTGAGTTAATGGAGCACCTGCCGAATTCTTAGTGATTTTTATCTGTTTCCCCGATTAAAGGACCTCAGAGGTCAGTAATTTGATGATGATGACGCAGTGATTGCTGCTGTACACGTTTTTTAAGCAGTCAGGACGAAGATTTTTTCAAAACGGAATTTTAAGTTTAGGAAAAATAAATGCTACGTGTTACTCCTAAAAGGTGACTCTATTGAAAAATAAAATAACATTTAATAACAGATAACTGCGTCTTAGTCATTCTCACTACTTAATGAACCCCCTCGTATAATATAGTTAGGATTAAGTATTTTTTCTTTCTTCTCATTTGTGGATCATTTGTGGATTCTCATGGATCCACGCAGCTTGGCGGCACTGCCAGAGGCCTGACTATAAGCAAAGTGTCAGAAAAGTCACCGGCCTGTATGGAGCCACCACCTGACAATTCCTAACTCAATGGCTTACGTCTAAAAGTTTAAAGTCGGTTGGAGAAGTGTGACAGTTTTGTAAAGCCTGACCTGGGCCCTGTTTCATAAAGCTGAAATTATTTAGTACAGTCAACGCCAACGACAAGTCGACAATTTGTCAACTATGCTTGAACATATTTTTTTTGTCAGTAATCTACGCAATTTTGACCTTTGTTATCATTGGAGAAGGTAGGCTTTCTATAAAAAGCAATCATACATTATAAAGTTCTCTAATTCAAAATCCTATGAGAACTCTTTCGATCATGTGAGAATTTTAATCAAAAATGTGCGACAATTTAACAAATATGTCAGATTTTCCGATTACAAGTATGTCAGACCAAATGTTTTATGAAACGCTAAATTGTAGAATTGTTGCGACAATTTGACAATTATGTCGGCTTTTCTTATAGCACCCAACGTTTTATGAAACGTACAATTGTCAAAGAGTCTCTGGTCACCTGTCGCTAACAATTGTTATCTTTATGAAACTGGGCCCTTTTGTTGACCGTACATCTATACAATACTTTTGTTCTTTTGATAATTAGAAGAAAAAACTATTCTTCAGTGTGTAAAATAACATTTTAGGCTGCCAGTGGTATAGCGTCGCTAACCGTAGCTGCTATGGTGGCAGAAGGTCTATCTGAACGTCAAGCGAGAGATCGAGTATACATGTTTGATATAAATGGTTTACTGTCGACTCGGCGCGAGGGCGGAGTCCCGGAACACGTGAAGGACTTTGGCAAGGACATTGAGCCGGAGAAGGACTTTGAAGCGTGCATCGCCAAGATCAAACCTAGCTGCTTGATTGGTAAGTCTTTGATAGTTTTTTCTATAGTTAGTAGGTTATTGAGGACAGTGTTTCTAAAGTCTGTCCAATCGAGACACGCGGAGTCATAAGGACATTGAGCCGGAGAAGGACTTTAAAGCGAGCATCGCAAAGGTCAAACCTAGGTGCTTGATTGGTAAGTTTTGTTAGCTTCTATATTCTATCTTTAGTATAAACGGTCTGCTGTCCACTCGTCGCGAGGGCGGAGTCCCGGAGCACGTAAAGGACTTTGGCAAGGACATTGAGCCGGAGAACGACTTCGAAGCGTGCATCACCAATATCAAACCTTGCTGCTTAATTGGTAAGTTTTTGGTAGATCATAGAGCACAGTGTCTCTAGTTTGTCCGACCCAGACACGAGTTCCGAATCGTTCACCGAAATATACTTCGCCGATAGAACGTTTCGCCGAAAGCACTCTTGGCCGATGGTTTGTTCTGCGAAGAAATCCTTTGTCGAAGGAATATGTCTCATTATCGCCAGCGATAATCATCATAATTATTTTGATAAGGTTATTGAATTGGCAATTGTTATTGCAGGATGTTCAACTGTCGCTGGCGCTTTCACACCTAAAGTGCTGCAGACCATGGCTCAGATCACGGAAAGACCTATCATCTTTGCCCTCTCCAACCCGACAAACAAATCTGAGTGCACTGCGCAAACTGCTTATGACAACACTGAAGTAAGTTTACTAAATTTTATCTTTTTTCTTACATTTATATGAGTTTACTTTAACTGTATTTCCCAAAATCTCATACTATACTCAGGGGCACAATTAACCGGACACCCCGATGTTTTTATACAAACATACTCACTGTTCTGCTCTATACATAAAAAAAATCAATATATTTCTGCAAAGATCTCTTGGCTAAGGTTTAGCGTAACCGTTAGATTTAGTCAAACTATAATATCATAAGATTTAGATTACCTTAGCAACCTGTTTTAACAATACCATATTGTTATATCAATTTTAAAATATGTTTTTTATGACAGGACAATAAACAATTAATATCCTATGGTGATAAAATGGTTTGGTAATTGAATCTGCGACCCGTGTAGCCGAATTCTGTAGATTTTACATAACAATAGTGACATCAGTTGTTTGCCAAAGCAATTAACTTATTAATTATTTAAAATTACTATTTTATAGATTACTACAGATATTCAGAACACTTTGTTTTATACATTGTTTGAATTCTTAAGCCACTTCAAATCTAATTAAACAGTTAGTTTAAATGAAATGGGTTAATAAACGGGATTTTAAGGACTAAAACTATGTTTGATATTTATCCGAAGTGATCGATTATTACTATCATGAACCCAATTGTAAATTTCGCAGGGCCGCTGCATTTTCTCATCTGGATCTCCCTTCCCCCCCGTTAACTACAATGGCAAAGAGTACCTCACGGGGCAAGGCAACAACGCGTACATATTCCCCGGCATTGCCCTCGGTGTGATTGCCACTGCCACCCACCACATACCTGAGACTATGTTCCTGACTGCAGCTAAGGTAGGAAAGAGAGAATTCTACTGTTTGCTCCTTAGGGCCAATATAGGGCAAACATAGGACAATATACAAGGCAACAACGCGTACATATTCCCCGGCATTGCCCTCGGTGTGATCGCCACTGCCACCCACCACATACCTGAGACTATGTTCCTGACTGCAGCTAAGGTAGGAAAGAGAGAATTCTACTGTTTGCTCCCTAGGGCCAATATAGGGCAAACATAGGACAATATACAAGGCAACAACGCGTACATATTCCCCGGCATTGCCCTCGGTGTGATCGCCACTGCCACCCACCACATACCTGAGACTATGTTCCTGACTGCAGTTAAGGTAGGAAAGAGAGAATTCTACTGTTTGCTCCCTAGGGCCAATATAGGGCAAACATAGGTCAATATACAAGGCAACAACTCGTACATTTTCCCCGGCATTGCCCTCGGTGTGATCGCCACTGCCACCCACCACATAGCTGAGACTATGTTCCTGACTGCAGCTAAGGTAGGAAAGGCTGAATTCAAATGATTGCTCTTTAGGGCATAGCATTGTCACACTGCCACCCACCAAATACCTGATACTATGTTTCTAACTGCATCTAAAGTAGGAAAGGCTGAATGCTCTTTTGAGGTTACACCAATGTCACACTGCCACCCACCACATACCTGAGACTGTTATTGCACACGATACAAAAACAAACACATACATAGAAAATGACAAAAAGGAACACACAATATGCGGCCTTATTGCTGCTACATAGCAATCTCTTCCAGGCAACCTTGGGTGAGAGACGGAACCCTTCATGTGCGAGTCCGACTCGCACTTGGCCGATTTTTTATATTATTCAAAATATTTGTTTCAGACTCTTGCCGAATACGTAAGCGAAAAGGATTTAGCGCTCGGTCGCATTTACCCATCTTTATCGGAGACTAGGGAGGTCTCGCTTTCCATCGCAGTCAATGTTGCGAGGATGGCTTACGACGAAGGTACGTTAATTTTTTTACTTAATGTAAATACTTACCACATTTATAACCGCATCGCAACGCGGAAAGGAGGAAGAGATCTCCAATGCGCGCGTTGCTATGCGGCCCGCATGTTGTAGTGTACGATAGTTCATATAAAATCTACGAAAGTGTTGTACGAGGATTTTTGCTATGCGATGCTGTGCTGTGCAATTCACTCTAATATGCGCCAGCCTTTAGGGTTAGCACAGACAGTAGAAATGTTCTAGCAATTCTAGCATACTCGTTTCTGGTTGCTTTTTTTTAAACGGGGATGCTCTTAGCCTTTATCATACCTGATGTTATGTATTGATAAGGCTGAAGATGGAAGCGAGCCTCTCCCGGAATCCGGAACTGGCTATCTTATCTCTAACTGCCGGAACAAACAAGTCCTACCACCAACCAAATCGAATACAATACGTACCTCCGCTGGGAATCGAACCCGGGACCTCTGGGTCTGATACCAGTGGTTGTACCACTAGACCACAGAGACGGACTGTCACTGAACTGTGACTGATGCTTGATGCAAATGCTTACGTCCATGAGTGTTTCAGTTGGTTAGCTCCGTTGCTAGTAGAATAAACACAGATGCTCCCCGCTGGTTTAAGGCAATACTCCCGCGCAAATTCTCTATCTTCAAATGATTTATTCAAATTCTCTATATTCATATATTGTGAATCTTTATAGATTCAATGATAAATTCTGTTAAAAATATTTTTAATTCCTTAATGAGTATGATAATAAAGACAAAATAAGTTTATCTTACGAAATCATAAAGTATATTGTTTGCATTCCACCAAAACTAGAGTTTTTTAATGATGAATTTTAATAGAACAATATTAGACTAAGTTGACTCAGCTAACAAGTTATTATCAGGCAGCTAGATTAGTGTTTTTTGCCTTATCTATAAAAGGTATCTTTGAATATGAATTTTATCCATTTTTTCTCACTAGGATTAAGTTCGGTGTACCCACTTCCAAAAGATATGAAGAAGCATATTCAAAGCTGTCAATACGCATTGGATTACGAGTGTAACATGGCAATACCCTTTAAATGGCCTAAACCTAAAACCATTGCCAAGTCAAATCAAATGCGAAAGTAAAATCTGGAACCAGAAATGTGTAAAAAACATTTCAAGAATAATAGATAATGTAAATGTTACAAAACAACCTTATATTATTATTATTAGACTGGTTAAATCACGAAACAGAGAAAACAAAGAAAGAGTTGTATATGATTTTGTAATTTTTGCATTTTTCAATGCTATTTTTATACTTATGGTAAATTTTTAATAGAAAAATATTGGAAAAAATTAATTCGGCCACAAGTGAATCCCGTCTGAGAATTCACTTGTGGCCGAGTTAATTTTTTCCAATATTTTTCTATTAAAAATTTACCATAAGAGTTGTATAATGTAAATGAAAAACACAGCGAAAGATTTAAGTTCTAGAAGAAGATACATTTTGTTTAAATTGTATTGAATATTTTAAAATCACGGATAGAAGTGAGTTTTTCGACAACCGATGTCTTACGTTATTATCAACATTCATTGTATAATTTTAGAATAGTCATAAATTATTATCTTAATTACTAGAAGTCGAAACAGCAGATGTAGCTACCAACGCGTTTTTTTAAATTGACACCATATTAAAACTATGTTTTTAAAATGTCATTCTCGCATTTCTATATTTTGCAACTAAATGTGAAATGGTTAGATACTCTGTAGTAGTTAGTTATTGTCATTTTGAAGTATAAGTAATACTAGATTCAAGCGATTCCATAAATTTTCCTACTCTAAGGGCTGGTGCACCACCCGACTGATAAGTTCTGGAAAGCTTATCGGGCAGATAATTTGACAGTTGTCATATGATAAATATGCCAAATTTTCTGCTAGATGAACTATCCAGAAGTCGGTGGTAAAACCGGCCCTAAACTAGTGTAATCTATAAAATATGTAGTCATTCAAGTCATAGTTGATAAAATTTATTTTGGACTGTTCTATTTATTTATGGTCGGTGTCTAAATTGAGAATTTCAAGTTGAGCTCAATTCAAATATCGACCACAACCGACAAGTATTCTTTAGTGAAATGTATATTTTTTTAACAGGTCTGGCTTCGTTCTACCCTCAGCCTAAGGATTTGGCAGCACACGTCAAGAACCAAATGTACAATTTCAACTATGAGTGTGCTATGCCGGTTGTATGGGACTGGAAACCGGCACAACGCTCGCCCCCCATTCCTAGTAGCTAAGTATGTCTAAACTCAGTATTAGTAATTATTATTTACTTCTAAGTTCAAGTAACAGACCTTTTACTACTGGCCGCGATAGTTTGAAATTGTGTTTTGACAAAAGTATTTTATTACTTTTTTACACTATTACAAATTAGGGTTGTTCTAAGTTGTGTCAGAACAAAGGTTTTATTCAAAATGTTTTTGGAGTTTTAAATGTTATTGTAAGATGTTTAAGAATCGTGTCTGTTACGTGTTTGGTTAATATTATTTTATTTGTAAATATTGATTGTGTATTTAAATTATACCTCCTTAATTTTTAAAGGAACCTTCGTACGTTTAGATTCCTTTTGATGTTAATCTTAATGTACTGTATTCAGCAACCATGGGGTGCTAGTTACAACAAGTATATTACTACAAACTACACCCATCAATGTATCCATATATAAATATAAAGTTCCCAAGTAATAAAATGCATATTCTCACCTGTTTACACTCGCTCTTTTTGAAAAGCTGAGTAGATTTTAAAACTTATAGTAATGTAATACAGAAGATGAAATATAAAAAATAAATTGGTCTAAACACTTCTAGAGTATTTTATGGTATGGGAGGAGTTAAAATTCGTTAGTCTTTTTAGGCAATTTGCCCCATATTTTCATCCTCATGTGTGCATTTAGTGGATGCTTTACTCATCATAATGCTGTATTCGAGTGGGGTAAGAATATTTTAATATAACTTGACTAAAAGTCTACAGCAGATACTTATGCACTTATTGTGTGGAAGAGTATGTTTTATAAAGGAGTATACGGAGTTATTTAAAGTCAAAAGAGGCGCGTGCGCGCTAAATGAAAAATTGTGAAATGCTTGAAGAACGATACATTACATGATATTCCAGTCTGTACACCGCATATTCGATAGTATTATTAATTCACAAATTAGTATTTATACTATTACTTTCACTTTTTTTACTGAATTATTTTGTAACTGACTCTGAAATTTCACATTATCGTAGCCTAGTAGAGAAGTCGTTTGTTAACGTAAGTTCATGTTTGAGAATCCCCTGTATGTAGTAGTTAATGACAATGGAATGTTCAATATTTTCCCTCTACTTATAAAATGTATTTAAATGAAGTATTCATTAATGCCTCTGGCGTAGCAGCTATTAAGAAATACTTAAATAAGTTATAAATCATATTATATAATATAATCTCCATGAAATTTATAGTCATCCGATTCGAAGAGGTGATGGCGTAAAACAATATTTTGACACATTTAAGGCAATAACTGTTATTGCTTTTAATGTTATTATTATAGTGCGTTGTCGTGCAAATAGTGTGTAGAAAAAAAATAAGTCTAAAATTTTTGTTTTCAATGTCAATAAAATCACGGTGGCCTTTAAAATGCGTTCATTTTAGCTTTTCACTTGCTGTTAAATGCACCTAATATATTTATGTGTTCTTCATAAAAATCGTGGTATAATTGTGTGATATTTGTTAATATCTACTTAACTTAGTACTAATTTGCACTTGTTTCATCAGTTGAATTGGTACTTTACAGAAATGATTATAATGTGGCAGCGTTTAGTTTGTGTCTAGATTTAGCATAATTATATGATGGTTTAAGTTGAATCTTCCTAAGCTAGATTATATATTGTTCGATTAAAATACCGTATAATTTAAAAAAATATTAGCGGCAAAATAATAAATTGTAATCCAAGTCTAGTCACTGCAGCATTAAATGTCATCCAGTTTACTCAATTAAGTCATTAATTGTGCTTTTCCCATTTATGAGATCAAAATTAGATAAAGACATTTAGATATTAAAATTACTATTTAAAAAATAAGTCGTCGTGCCAGTTTTGGTGTATAAAAATATGAAATTAGATTTCGATTTCCTAACTACAACAGTGATACAAAATTACATTACATTTAAAATTATTGTTTTGTATGCGGCTACATATATGGTTTTTACAATGAGATTATAAGTTAGTTAAATTACGATACATTGTATCGTAACAAACGAGTGTTAGACATTCTAAAGGATTGATGAATGAAGCGTATTAAAAACTGACTAATGAATATTGTCTTAGTTTTAGTTCTTGGTTATACATTTTAGTGAGACAACCATTTCGCTGAGCGAAGAAAAAATTAGATTGTTCTATGTGAACCAGTTGGTCCTTATTTATTTTTATGTATCTCTTGATACAAAGTGATTTATGTTGCTGTGACGAAGTATTAATTAATAATGGGTAAATTTGAACTGTACAAACTATATAATAGTGATCATCCCCTGTATAATGGTTTTGTTGTAATTTGTAAATTATTTTAAGTACAATCTTCACGTCAGGGTTTTTATTTAATTATACAGTTTTTGTATGTCAATTAACTTGTTTCCCTCTCGCATTAACGCAGCTTCTAGATATGAATGTATGTTAATGTATGTATGTTAACTTAGTTCAATTGTTACAAAATATAGATGTTACTAATTAAACATGTTCTAAACAATTTGTCTTTCTGTTATAATAATATACAAGGTTATTAATCTTTACTAAACACTTCAAAATCAACTGTAGAACTCATAATGACAAACAAGTTTTGAATCGAAACAACCCCGAACTAGCTTAATAAAAACCATCTGTTTTATTTAACAAAATTTATGAAACAGCTGGTAAATATAATTAGGTCTTTACCTATGAAATTGCCGATTTGTATGAAGAATTTTTGTTTTCCAGACTAACATTTTTTGTTATAATTTCTACCGCAAATGCTAATGCCATTTTTTTATGTACAAGCATTGTATGAAAGTCTAAGCAATATAATGCTTTGTTTTTAATTTAAAAATAATGAGTAGGTATCCTATTAATTAAATTAAACAAAGTGGTCATTTAAGCAAACAAAAAAATGAGTAGTTTTCGAGGATTTTTTTTTATCGTATTAGGAACGAAAATAATAATCTTAAGATTACTAATTCTTGACCGTTATTATCTTAATTTAATAATAATAATAATAAGAAATTGCCGATTTGTATGAAGAATTTTCGTTTTCCAGACTAACATTTTTTGTTATAATTTCTACCGCACATGCTAATGCCATTTTTTTAAGTACAAGCATTGTATGAAAGTCTAAGCAATATAATGCTTTGTTTTTAATTAAAAAATAATGAGTAGGTATCCTATTAATTAAATTAAACAAAGTGGTCATTTTTGCAAACAAAAAAATGAGTAGTTTTCGAGGATTTTTTTTTATCGTATTAGGAACGAAAATAATAATCTTAAGATTACTAATTCTTGACCGTTATTATCTTAATTTAATAATAATAATAATAATAATAATAATAAAAAAGTTATGCAATTGATGTACCTTTTAATCATAGAAGTAGTGAGGATATCTAGAAGTGTAAAAAAAGGCTATTTCATAGGTAGAGAGAGAGACCTATTATAATGGCGTGTATCGGCTTTGAGAGGCTGTCTCGCAAGGAGTAATCAATTATTACAAAGAGGAGCCCGTGGCGCAGTGGTTCGCGCGCTCTACCTGCGATTGTTGAGGTTAAGAAACTTTCGCAACGGTCGGTGACGGGATGGGTGACCAAAAATTTACAATCTCGTGCTCCTCTGTGTTTCAGATGGAAGGCACGTTAAGCCGTTGATCCCGGCTGCTTATTCTGTAGTTGAACCCCAGCAATCCGCATTAGGCCGCGTAGTGAGTCGTGACGTGACATGACCCATTTTCTTTATCCATCCATAAGGAAGGCCAGTGCCCCAGTAGTAGGGGGACATAAAAAATGGCTGATGACGGCGAATTTTTTAATTTTCCATGTCGTGGTTGGGCGAGGCAATACACAAGCATCCCCTGAGCGACCTTTTAGCACCGCCACTCGACAGCAAGCCGAGGCCCGCGCGACGCTCGCGAGCATCGCGAAATTGGATCGTGAGGCAGCCACGCAATGTCGATACACGCCATAATAAAATAACGCAGCTTTAACAAGCTTTTATGTTTTTATGTGACCACACCTAAACCATGTTCTTTAGATCAAACAAGAATTATTATAATCTGTTGACAAATGACAAAGTTATAGTAAAACAAGAAAAAACCGTCGACTTTAAACCTTCAACCTTGAGCTCTTAGAAGTGTTGAGGGAAAATTGACAGACCTTGTGAAAAAGGACCTTTTTTGAAGTCGGATTAAACAGTGCACTTTGTTTCATTGAATCGAAAAACATCAACATCAACTCCAAGACATCAACCAATTGAGGATAAACTGTTTATAAATTCAGTTGCAAGATTTGTCCCCAACGATAAAAAGAAGCTTTAAAAAAGCTCATGACTTCAAAACTTTTTACTTGGTCCCTGTTAGCTGTGGTGCACAACTACGAGTAGGGTTCATCGCTAGTTATACAGCGCTGTGACAGCAATATGAGGCCGACCAATATTTGCAAACATGCCCATCACGACGCGGCTGACTGTATATCGCAGTGCAGCGTGTTCCACGGACATATTCGCGGCCCGATTTGCCCCGTTCATAACGTGGAAACATACGGGTTTGTAGTTTGAACCGGCCAGCCCGTAATATCTAAACTAGGCCAGGAAATTTCCAAAAATTTATAAGCATTATTTTCTCGGTCTTAAGTATACCTAGATGGTGTTCTTGTAGAACTTGGATATGAAATCAGAAGTTCAGGACTAATAATTTTATCTTCTCTCTTCGCAAATTTGATCATATCAGCATACCGGTTACAGCTTCAGTGAGATATTTTAAGTGGTAAGTATTTAGATGTTCTAATTTATTAACATAAAAACAGTGGCGGTTCATACCAGACTTGAGTCCCGTATGTCGTTTCCCATAAGTGTTGATAGTTGTGCTGCAGTGACCGGCTAACTGGCACAATATCCGGCGCCACGTGACGCGCCAGCTGTCCGCGTCTATTACACTGGACCGGTGCCACTGAAGAGTTACACGATGTTGCTATAAGTACAGTACAGTCACGAGCAACAAAAGTCATTCAGTAATGTAATGTGACAAGATCGCTTAGCGTTAACTGTATAGGCTTATATAAAACTAGTGACCGCGATCCCCACCCGGGACAAATACTTATGTACAGGAAGATAATGTTGACGTAGCATAGGTAATTAGGTAGGGTAGGATATCTACTTACTTGACTGCTGATATTGTAATTTTTTTTCGTTCAATACATAAAAGCAAAATACCTGTAAGTATTGAAAACAAATTGAAACAAGGTTGCCTGGAAGAGATTGCTATGTAGCAATAAGGCCGCCTATTGTGTGTTCCTCTTTTTTGTCATTTTCTCTGTATGTGTTTGTTTTTGTATCGTGTGCAATATAGTTTCTATTATTATTATTATTATATTAAATACATCTACCCAAAATGCCACTAATGGACAATTCATACTATAGCATTGGGGAGTTCTTAAATTATCGTCAGTGATGGACTGACCTTAAGTTGACATTTTGTTCCATGGCATTACATTGACATAACAATTTTTTGTCTGTCTGTTTGAATAAACACGCTAATCTCCAAAACTACTGAACGGATTTGAATAAAACTTTATTAACTTAAACAACTACTAGGTTGGGCGAGGCTTTAGGCTACAATTTATTTTGAAATCTGGAAAACCTGATGAATGATCATGAACCTGATGAAAAACTAATGGACCAGCCAAACTATAGGAGATAAAATGGCTTATTTGCAAAAATTGTTAAGCATGATGAGTATTTTCTGTTGACATATAAAAATCATGGGGTTAGGTAGTAATTTTTTTTCTACGAGCCCAATAGATGACTGAGCATTTTATAGTTTCACTTTCGTCAATGAAAGATACTGTCTTTTCAATCGAAGGCAACTTCCTCAGTGACTACGGCCAACCTATTTCACTAAAAGAGCCTAATCAACCACGCGCCAATCAATATGTCGCTCGCTGAAACAAACTACCACTCGATAATGACCACCGTAGATAGTAAGTTACATCATTATACATTTCACCATAGAACTTTAAGTGTTCTCAACAACGAAGGAAAGCTGTTTTTCTTAAACATAAGGCGTCAAAATAAGTTTGCTCTTGCAGTGGCTTTTTGAGGTATAGCTGCCATATTTTTAGAATTATTTGTCTGTTAAAAAGATGGCACTACAATCTTTAATATCCCAATCGATTAAGACAGCCCAATCAGTTTAGGCAAAACTGAAACACCAACGTTGGACATCTGGACATCAAGTGGTTTACACTTCTTTTAAAAATGTAGTTAATCAGGACGACACCCAATTGAGTTGTGTCCGTTTCGACTGCTCGGCCACAGTGTCCCAGAAAAAAAACGACTACGTCAACATTACGAAGTAATTTGTAGAAAACTAATAAAGAAAACCGCAAATTTGCATAACCGATATTCAGAAAGTTAACCGTGGCCTCGCAGTCGAAACGTGGAGAACCGCGCGGCCACGGAGATCTCATTCTTCATTCAATTCACTTAGGTACAAGGAGTAGTTTCGCTACTCATACAATCTTAGAGTCAGTGTTTCGATAATGCTTTTGCGAAATGTTACGAGTACCTCCCAGATATTATGCAACTAGCTGGTGCCCGCGACTTCGTACGCGTGGACTTTTATGTAGGAAGATCGACCATCGTGGTCCTTACAACAAAAAAATATTATTAAATGCCGTATGGAAATTTATTTAACTAATGTAGCTGTAAGGTGCTTCGAGTATTTCTTAATGAACTACATTGGTGGTTTTTCCGTTTTGAGCCAATATGAATAGACCCGCAGCTCTATTGACCCGCAAAAAAGCAACATAGAGTTGGCTGTGGGAAAAACAATCAGACCTTAGTGCGACACCAGCGGATTTCAGCTTTTGTCACTGCTACTTGTTTATAAGTAGTCATTGCAAAGCACGGGGTCACCCAGGGAACTGTGTGCGCTTGAACTCGAAAGGAAAATTGTTAGGGATGAGCGGTATACCTACGCGGAATAAACTCAGTTTCACCGGCAGGATACCCCGTCTGGATCTCAGCTTCGACAATATTTCTTTGCAAAGCACTTACTTTAAGTCGGGTCCCATTGCATAATTTTGGCTCAGTAAAATTTCTCAATAGCATTATCGGAACACCGACTTTAAGATTGATCTTGTGAGCAGGGAGACCACTCGCTGGAAGTGAATTTAAAAATTCAATTGGGTTATTTGTGGCGTCGGTCTGATCAACTACATTGTTAAAGCAATTGTAAACCACTTCATCCGCATTAATTTTTGCAATTTTTTTAAATTTTGTTTTTGATTGGTCGTTTTCGCGTTTTGTTATGGCGCGTTCACATAACCAAGAATTTTCCTAACTTGAGATACACTGGAGGTCCCCGAATATTGAGTGTATAAGTTCCTCTTCTGAGTCAACGACTTTTCTCAGTATTTGGGGAAGACTTACCTGACCATGGTTTACAGGGAGGAGTCCTTCTCTAATTATTGATAATATGCTGAAAATTCTTGGGCATGTGAATGAGCGCCAAGCTGCGCTTTCATATCGGTTGTCAATCCCAGCTTATGTATCTGAGGCCTTATGTTACCTTACCTTAGAATATTTTAATGAGGCGTTATATTCTCATCGGCTCTTGTCCCCCGACTTATAATAGGATGGGTCTGTCTAAAATCTCCCGAGAAAAGGGATGTGTCGTTACCCAAGTGTCTGTTATCTCAAAGTCTTCAGAGACGAATGTTTTGTATTTTTTCCACAATACTAAACTATCCAAAAGAGCACAATACACTAACATAATTGCGAACAAATATCGTAAGCAGCGGGGGCTCTGACACAGGCCTCCTCGAGAGTCTTGTCCCAGTGATGATCATCGTCATGGAGATGAAGTGCCCTACAGGTTGCTTGAAACGCAAGAAGCTCTACAGCATCAACTGTCTTTAAATAACTAAAATCGTTCCTCGAATAATATGGAGCAACAGGTGCAATAATTAGCATTCTTAATTTTTTTGGTTATTTTTTTCATGTAATAAAGAAAACGTGTCCTTGATTTTCAACAGACAATGCCCACACAAATTTGCTAGGCTAGGCGCCATTTCCAATCTCCTACATTGGGTTATAATACCATTGATTCTAATTTCAACAGAAAATACCCATCACGTTAAACAACTTTTGCTAAGGAGTCATTCCCATAACTTTAATAGTTTAGCTGGTCTATTTTTTTCTGCCATTTCCATTTTCCTTCATCAGGTTCAAATATTCTTGATTTTTATATGCCAACAGAAAATGCCCATCACGCTTAACAACTTTTGCTAAGGGGTCATTTCTATACCTCTAATAGTAGCTGGTCTATTACTTTTCTGGCATTTCAATTGTCCTTAATTGGGTTCAAATATTCTGGATTTTAATATGTCAACAGAAAATGCTCATAACGCTTAACAACTTTTGCTTTTGTGACATTTCCATAACTTTCATAGTTTAGCTGATCTCTTAGTCTCCTACATCAGGTTTTACAGATTTCATGAGAAAATAGCCTATGTTATGGCCCTACCTATTAGCTACATATCACAAAAAAAAAATCAAATCCGTTCAGTACTATACAAACAGACAGACAAAAATAAAAAAAATCGTCTTAACGTATTCTCTTACTGTTTTTACGTCGTCCCCGATTGGTTTTTAGTAAATATATTCGATGTACAGAAATAATAATTTTACAGTTTTATAAATGTATAGATAGAACACGACTTAAAGTTAATGGCCAGCTGCTTGCTGTTGCTTTTTCGTGGGTCAGTAACGCTGCAAGTCTATTCATATTAGCCCTAAACGAAAAACCGCCAATGTAGTGTATAAAGAAATCAGCCATCAGCGAAAGCCATCTGCGACGATTAGCACGCGTGGGACCGCCGGAACCCCGCAGCGCCGGAGCAGTGACAGACGACTTGCATGATGCATGCTTGCTTGCATGTTGCATGCCTGCTTGCAAGTTGCATGCTTGCTAGCTTGTTGCATGCCTGCTACCTTGTTGCATGCCTGCTTGCTTTTTGCATGCCTGCTTGCATGTTGCATGCTGCTGCATTAGGGTATAAAATTACCTTGGTTACACGGCAGTTAATAATGACTTATTTATTTGACGTACCATTATATAAGGATCTATCTTTCGTAAAGCATAACATATGTCCACGCGAACGAAGTTGCGGGCATCAGCTTGTTTAATTGTATCATTAAAGAATGCGAAAAAATATTTCATTTTGTAATAAAAACCTTATATCTTTACAGAATCATTAGGTAATGTTTGTTTTCTGAACCGTTTCCTTACTTTCGCATTTGAAATATCAGTAGAATGGTTGGTTCAAAGGCAATATTCTCTTGTACGTAGATATAAAGCAACTAAATGTAATAATACAAGTTTGAAGTTATAATTAAATTAAATTATTTGTTTCGAGAATCTTCAAAACAGTATTTCTGTTTGAACTTTATCAAAGAAATAAAGTGATCTGTCTTTTCCACTCGAAAACTTCGCGCAAGGTTTCAAATAGGTGCTTAAATGATTAGTCGCCATGATATTTTGTAACTGTAGAAAGTAGCTTTTGTTACTAAGACCTTATTTAAAATTGAAAACTTGTACAAACTAGGGAGAGACGACACCTGAAATAATTGATGGCGACGATTTATTACCCACGACCTTTGAACTCGAACCCATGACCTTTGGAAATCCGGCCCAATGCTCTAACCACTGAATCTCGGTAGCTCAGTGGTTAGAGCATTGGACTGGATTTCCAAAGGTCATGGGCTCGAGTCCCATCTGAGAATTCACTTGTGGTCACGACCTTTGTTGTTAACCTAAGTTGAATTTTTCCAACTATTTTCCATTTAATTTTCCAGCTGACATATGCCGTTAAGGCAAACCAGTGAGGTTAGGGTTTTAGACTATAGTCAGAAATTTAGTGCACAATTGGTGCAATGAGAACCAAAAAAACTAACCGTCACATTCAAATACTGTTGAAACTACGATCATTAAAGTGTGTGCGAGCTGGAGTACCGTGTCTCTGGCTTGCACATCTGTATCTTTTCTTTGTGATTATTAGAGGTAGGATTATGTATTATACCTCAAAATTTTGACTCGAATTGGTGCAGTAAGCTCCAAATTTTCCTAATCTTTAGCTCGAATAGTTTTTGCTTTCAAATATGGCATGCTTAGAATTTTTCTATGCCTTATGAGGAAGCTGCAGACACACGCATGTTTATTTTCTATGGAGTTTACAACTGCGTCAGTGTTAGTGTAGCAGAAAAAAAAATAAAGCAAATTAAACTTTTTGCAGGCAAGAAAACTTACTAAAGTCAAATTCCATAGGAAATAAACAACTACCTAAATGAATTGTCAGGGAATTCACTTAGCAATATTGTTTTAGCGCCCTTTAAACAACTTTATTCTATCTTTACTCCAAACAATAATAAAAAAGATGTCTCATACCTATCTACAATTTGTAGAAGTCATAATTACGAACAAGTTATGTTTGGAAGCAATCCTGGAAACGCGAAAAATATTTTTTTTATACAATAAGTAAGTACCTTTATCTTTCATTTAATTATATATTTATTCGTTTATTTTTATTTGAACTCTGCTAAAAAATGATTCAATATCGCGATTTCAGGGTTGCTACCATACAAAAAGTTGATGATAATGATGATTTCTAAAGGTTTTTAATTTTTGAGTAAAGATAAAATAATATGGTAAGTAAGTACGTATACTTACACTATACAAAGAATACTAACGTAACTATATAGCGTCTGTGTCTGATTATTTATTTGTTTTGCTTCATCAACCGAAGCTTTTCAAAACCTAACAAGTTGTATTTGATTACTTTTGTGTACAAAGGCAAAGCAAAATTTATAAATTTAAAACATCAGAGAAGACTAAGTTCACTCTTGAGAAGACACTTAACAGCAGTCTCAAGAGCTGAATATAAAGTCTAGAATCAAAGACAGTTCTTGAAGTAGGGTATCAAATTTTGAAAGCTTTGTAAAAAAACCGGACAAGTCCGAATCGGACTCTCCTACCGAGGGTTCCGCACAAATGTTTACCTAGGTATCTACATAATATTATAAATAGTTTAGGAATCTAGCCTCGCAGCTTTTTCCGTTTTTTTTCCGGAATTCAGTTTCCAAAGCTAAAGACTGTCACCCATTTGCAGTTAAGAATCGCCTTAGATTCTTATCCTTCTTCATATTAAAAAACATTGCTTTGCACTAACCATATGACGTTCTTAAAATGAACTAAGGCTGTGCTTAACCTACGGGCCCAATATCAAGCGCCTAAAGCTTAAGCTATTCTTAATATCCATGTTTTTTAAATAGATAAGAATAGCCTTAGGCGATTCTTAAGTTAAGTGCAAATGGGCGTGTATTTATTTTAATGGTTAATTACAAATGTATTACTTACTTCATAGATTTTTCCTGTATTTGTAGTAAAATACAATATTATTTGCCCATGGTTCTAGGTCAACGGGTAGTCAGTGGAATTATTGCCAGTTTTTTTAATTTTACCAGTTGGTATAAAGCAGGCCCGTCCAACATACGGCCCCCGGGCCATAATGTGGCCCGGATAAGACCTTCATCCGGCCCGCGAATACATCAATAGCTAGAAGTAATCCTTCGCTATTGGGCTTTTCTTTTGTCCCGCTACGGTTACAAAAATATTAAACTTGGCCCTCCACAAAATTATGTTAGACACCCCTGGTATAAAGTTTCATGAATCGATAGGTTTTCTACTTTGAAGAATTCTTAGAATTGTGTTACACTAATAAAGTTAGTTAAAGAAGAAGCAGCTAGGCCTCAGAATAATAACTAAAGCAATGTAGATAAAAGCCTTGTAGGAACATTATTTTGCTCTTTGTAAAAGTCGTACATCACTTGGCACCTGTCTGGGAGGATCGTTTGTTCGTTTCACTGCATGAATATAAACCGCTCTTTAGCACAAATTTGGACTATGTCAGATTTGCATAGAAATGTTATTATTATAATAGAAGGCACTGATTTATAAAACAATAAACTGTTAAAATTTTGTACTTTTAATATCAGTAAGAATTTTGATTATTTTTGCTGTTACCAAAATATCTTCATGTCGAAAATGTGACTTGGATGGACCACGTAGATTCTAGCATCGTCATTTATCTCACTAATCATTACAACCTCTGCTAAATTTAGGTATAAGCGAATGATTTTAGTAATTATGCAAGGCACAACAATTTAAAGTTTAGGACTTTTTAAAGTTTACTGAAAAGATCTTGAATATCTATACCTTGACCATCTGGTCAAGGTAAATTTTGTAGATTTTGCAGTGTTAAACTAATAACATAAATCTACTTATTTAAATTAACATATTTTGTTTAACCTGATCCTGACCTGACCTGATGATAAAAATTATATAAACAACTTCACTTTAAAAAAACTTAATTCACAAAAGCTTGCTAAGGGACCCCGAAATGTTGAATTCCAGGACGACTTGTGACTACAGAATATAATGCAACACATTCTCTGAAAATAATGGCAGCTTGCGACGTGTAACGCTGAAATTATGTTGCGAAGGTCGTCACAAAACATTTTGTTCTGAGCGTGTCCAAAACAACATTGTTGCTTGGCAAAAATTCAAAAGGCATCTGCGCATTTGTGGCACCACAAACATCATAAGATTTAATAGAACAACTGAATAAATTTTGTGCTGATGTCCTTTGCATTGTGTTATTTTTTACTCATTGGTTTTGTCAGTGTCTATGTTTCATTAACTAACATAGCTCCTCTTTTTTCATATAGGCTTAATGGGGTATACACAGGTAGCACAGAAAAAAAGATAGTAGCATTTATTAATTTTATGGATAACGTAAAAAGTTAAACAACAGCATTCTAACGTAATCGCTTTTAGGTTTTCACTTTTACATTTTTAACCGACTTCAAAAAAAGGAAAAGGTTCTCAAGTCGACGGTTTTTTTATTTTTTTTTATGTATGTTTTACCATAACTTCGCCAGTTGTTAACAGATTTTTATAATTCTTTTTTTATCTAAAAGATTTTTTTTTATGTGTGGTCCCATATAATTTTTACGAAGATCTGGCTAGTAGTATTTTCATAATCCTGAAAAATATCAATTGGCAAGTAGTCGTTTACCTAGATGACATCATTGTTGTGTATGGGCTGATTTTTAGTGTAAGTAACGGCACATGATGTAACTAAAAAATATGAAATAAAAACATTTTATAAAAAAAAAAATCAAACCGACTTCAAAAAGTAAAAAAAATAAAACTTTTGGAGTCGGTGCTAGCTAGCTAAGGCCAAAAAAATATATAGTGTTTTGAAATACTTTTACTCAATTAGGCCTTGGGTCGCCTACTACATGCATGAACATCCAATATGTATGGTATTCATTTGAGGGATAAACTCTGTGTTTAAAACTTAATTACGGACCTTACTTAACACAATACATAGCTTACTAATTTTGGGCGAGATGTAAGTGGATTGTTCGCTTTGAGGTAATAATAGTTATTCAGTTAGTTATTTTATATATACGAGTATAAGTCATCTAGGTACAGTCAAAGCACACCAAGTTTGACCTTATAAGCTATACTTATGTATAAAAAATACTTTGTAACTTGCACTTTCAATTTTCACTTACAACTCTCAGGAATGTTATGTTCACCATCATCCATCATCAGCATGTGGACGTCCACTGCTGGGCATAGGCCTCTTCTAGCTCACGCCTATTGTGGCGTTCATAGGAGGCTATTAGCCTACTGCTACCACACTGGCCAGACGGGTTGGTAGAGGGTTTGTTTCAAGTTTTCCTTCTCTCGCACAGGTTTTCAATGCGTCGAGCCTCTTAGTCGACTCTTACGACATACCAGGCATGTAAGGGAGTGGTGGTGACACTTGGGCCATCACCACACGGCACAAGAGAAGTCACAGTAATTAAAAATTATGTTAGTCGTCGTTGGTGTCCGTAATGTATCAACATTTAACTTTAAAATTAATCCCGTCGTATGAACAAGATCCTCACACCTCCCTAGGGAGACATCCGCACCCGATTTTGTTATCTGCTCTTAATAAATAATTTAGTTTTTGTTTACTAATAGAACTTTCACTTATCAGACACCTTCATTTTAGTGGCAAATCAAAACAAATTCTTGTAACTCTTGTGTGTCGTTCCATTAAAAGCGCGATTAGGTACCTATATGTATAATATAAGAATATTTCCTAACAGTTAACCCTGTTAAATAAGGGATATTTGTTGCTACAATATGAAGGTACATTCAAAGTGACGATGATGACCTGTTTGGCGCAGGGGTACTAAGCCTGCCTTCTGCGCCAGAGGTCCCGGGTTCGATCCCCGGACAAGACAAATATTTGTGTGCATGAACATGTCTATTTGTCTTGGTCTGGGTGTTTAATATGTATATTATGTATGTATTTACAAAAAAAAAAGTATATCAGTATGTTTATCCGTTATCTAGTAACCATAACACAAGTTCTTAATGAAACTTAACGTGGGCTAGATATTGGTGTTTAAAAAAAAAAAAAAAGTTTTCTTATGATAAGTGAAGGGAGGGAGTCAACTACATATTTGCATTTCTGTTTTTATTTAATTCTTTGTGTTTCTACTTTTATTATTTTCCTCTTATAAACTAGGTACTAGCGGTTAGTGGTTTCACCCGCGTGGTAAAACAATACTATTGGAATATTCCTATGGTTTAATTTTCTAGTTTTATAGCAAACATTTTATCAATAATTAATAGATAACTTTAACTACTTCCTCTAATATTATTAACGCGAAAGTATTTTAGTTTGTTTGTTTGTTAGTTACTCTTTCACGGTAAAATTGATTTGGATGAAAGGCACAGAGATAGGATATAGCTGGATTAAATCATAGGATACTTTTTATCCAGATATTGTCACGGTAACCAAACGGAAGAAACCGCCGGCGGCCCCCAGTATCCATAAATATTTTTACATTTTAACTTGGACTAAAAATGGAAAAGCGAGAAATACGAATCCTTCTTCAGTTGCTCACCGATTTTACTGAGAACGAGCTTTTCCGCCTCCCGCCTGAGATTTACGGAGCTTCGATGGTGTAGCTTTTCAATGTTACAAGTGGTGCAGACCAGCATTCTATTTCTAACTTGAAACAAATGTTAGCTCATGTTTAATTTATGGTTCAGATTTTTTGCATTTTTCAATGCTATTTTTAGCCGACTTAAAAAAAAGGAGGAGGTTGTCAATTCGTCGAAATCTTTTTTCTTATGTATGTTTTTCGATTACTCGAAGACGGCTGGAACGATTAGAGTAATTCTTTTTTGTTCCGAAAGGGTATACTTCATTTCATCATGTAAGGATCTGATAATGAGAAGAAGAAGAATCCGGAGAAATCCAGGGAACTTTTCAAATTTTGTAGGCACTCCTATACCGATTTCAGTGTTTCTATAGTAACTCATGCATGCTTGCGAAAAGCACGAAAAGCACCATTTGGTGAAGATGATGAAGACCACAAATGGTAATCGGAACTATTAAATATTTAGCATTTCATGGAAGCGATAAAATAACTTTAATTTGGTTCATAAGCAATTTATTCTCGGCTCAATGCAGATGAAGTAGAACTGATGATGATGTATCGGGAGAACTCCTCAATAAGTAACGTCCCTGCACCGTAAAGTACCGTGCAGCATTTTGTAAAAGGTGATAAGCAGTAAGTTGACATAAAGCTATTAGCGTAGGCACGGGACCTCTTCTACCTTTAAAAATTGTGAAATAAAAAACTAAAAAAAAGAGTATAAAATACCGAAAGTAGGCATTCTACTTTGCGGTCCAACTCTTTTATTTTTTTGCCTTGGCTGGCACAGACTCCAAAAGGCTTATTTTTTGCCTTTTAGTTTTTTTGAAGTCGGTTTTTTATACTTATGATAAATTTATTAATTTATTTTAATAATAATATTGGAAGAAAAATTCTCCCATCTGAGAATTCACTTGTGGCCGAGATAATTTTTTCCGATATTTTTCTATTTAAAAATCAGTTTATTTGTAGATTTTGTTACGATTGTGCTACTCTCGGGTTATCGTTTAATGT
The DNA here is from genome assembly GCA_910589605.1 of Chrysoteuchia culmella. NCBI lineage: Eukaryota > Metazoa > Arthropoda > Insecta > Lepidoptera > Crambidae > Chrysoteuchia > Chrysoteuchia culmella. The sequence goes on along the minus strand of OU342654.1, from coordinate 8,431,783 downwards.
TTATAACCCACTTATTAATATGCGTGGAGTAAAGTTCCACCTTGGCGTAGAACTAATGTTGACACTTTTGTTCGCTAGAAGGAAGTGGAAACAAAATGAGATAGATGTTGTAGATGTCTACTAGTCGATTTCGTTACGTTTGTGTTGTTCTCGCGTTTTCGTAGTTAAAATGAATTTAATAATTACTTGAATTGGATTGACCCTTTTTAAAAAAGAAACCATTTATGCGCAAAAGTTACAAAGAAATAGTTAATGGATATTCAGATTTTCAGAACTTATGTACCTTAATTCCTCAATTTATTCATTGAATTGGAACAGATTAAGTATATAGAATTTTGTCTACAAATCTAACGTATTTACTAAATATATTAAATACTGTACGTAAACTTTAAGAAGTTCGTACAAGGGGTCTACTGTGTATGTGTTGGACATATGAAGTTAATACTCCATAAACCGAAGTTTCGTGTAGGTAATATACCTCACGTCAGAAACACGTATGGTACCTAATCTTTAAGTAAAATATTTTGCCATATTCTATTTGTACCCCTACAGATACCTACCAACCAGTGGCGAAAGGTCCATACCTGGTCCATACATACCGATTCCCATCGGCTTCCCTTTTAGAAATCCCACCCTCCCTATCCACCATAGAGTTAAGAGAATTTTCGAAGAAATTTTTGGTCCGGCTTACCTTGTCCATATTTTAACCCCTCGCCACTACTACCCAGCCTCACGTCAGCTATCCCTTGTGGGGTTAGCTGATCATCAAAGTTGCAGCTTGGAGTAAAAAATTCATTAAAGTCACTGTATAGACAGACTCACAGTATAGACAGATTACGAGCCTATCGCTAGCTATAGTATAGTATACGAATAGTCTAGTCTATTTTTTACTTGAGCTATTAAGTAAAATACAAAAACGTAAACTTTGAAAGTGACGCTAACTAAAAATATGTGCGTCTTTTCATTTACACCACGATCTGCAAATCTATTAGATCAATAAGTGTCTATCTATACCCTACGATAGTCTTGAAAAACCTAATTCGAAATTTCGTTTTCAGTGGCATCGCGAATAGACCCCGTAGTCGCAATCCGCAAGCACTAATTTAGTGGTGCTTTGTAAAATAACTTAAAATTGAGCTCATGGCTACGAGCTGTGTAATTATTTCGGACGAATTCCCATTCTCACGCTATTCTGCGGTAGACATTATACCAAGAGTAGTTTTCGGATAATATTATGTGTACGTACCCAAGTGTCTGGGTCTGGATTATCGTTGTCTACGAATAAGAACTAATTTGTGGTTTAATTAAAATCTAGCTTAATGTAAGCTAACTAGAACTTAACCGATCTATGAAAAAAAAACCCTCCTAAATAAAAATATTTAAACATTTTGCTTGTTGTTGAGATAAGTTTTGTACAATAAATCAACTTTTACGGATGAACAGTTGAGTTAACAAACTCTTTCTACAAATATTTTTTTGTCTAAATAGTAGTTAATGAATGGTCTATGTTGAAACTAAACTAAGTAGATTTTTGTAAAAAAAAAAATAAAGGAATATCAATAGCTAATTCGGTTTTTAATTCTTCACTTGCCAGCAGGCAGGACACCGGTGTCCAGAGAACAAAGATTATTATTAGACTCGGGGCCTAAGAGGTTAAGATTGTATAGTTGTTACGAACTTAAAAATTAAACGAAAAATTAAACTCTTTTTAAAAAAAAGTTTTTATTTACCTAAATAAAAGCTTATTACATATTGTTCTTTATTTCGGCTTCCATCAAAATGTTACACGCCTTTATTAAAAAAAGGTTGTTTTTAAAAACGTTTTACTTTTCTTTTTTACTTTTTAGTATTTATAGTGTGGAATTTACTAAGTACTCATCAAGACGAATCAAACGAGCCCAAACTAGATTGGGTTATGTCGTTTTATTGCGGGGTTCCTATAGCCACCTTCCAGCTCCAGCATGAGATCAGCTCCATGCCATCATATTATTACACGATACACATGTACATGCAAAATTTCAGCTTAATCGGAAATCGGGAATTGGGTCAAATTTAAGACCAAGATTTCATTACAGACATCGGACAGCAAGTTCTAGAAGGAGTTCACACATGAACTATTCTTGTTGGTTTCTCCTTAATTTCTATTCTCAGTTTCACCACCGGCAGATAAGTTCTGGATAGCTTTGTCAAAATAAGATAAGCTATCCAAAACTTATTCGTCGATGGTGAAACCAGCCCTGGCTAACATAAAAACTTAAAATTCAGTAACCACTAACTCCATCAACACATATTAACACTTCATACGAAACATCAAATAGAAACGTAGCGTAGTACATTATCGTATTCACTCCATTCCCATTCCAGAGATAATGAGGTCTATTATTCGTTTAACTATGAACTCTCATCAGTCAAAGCGCTTTGTCATTGCGAATGGGTTCCCTTCGCAGATTTAGCAAGGCAACATGATTAGTGAGAAAGTAAATCCTTATTAGAGGCGAAACCTCTCATTTACACTAAAAAGTGTTTGTATCATTGTTTGAAGTTTAGGTAAACGAAATCCGTGGAAACGGATGTTTCATGGGGTAACGCTATTCGGTCATAGTTAGGTAAAGTCCAGGTCAAAGCTAGGTTGTGCTAGATTTTTTCGCTTCTCTCGAAATCCTCAACCACTGGACTGGCTATCTTATCTCTAACTGCCGGAACACAATGCTGAAAACATTGTTGTTATGGCGTTAGACTTAGAGAACAACAATGGTGGTAGCTAGCCAGGCGGAATAACAAGAAGTCCTTCCTGCCACCAACCAAACCGAATGCAATATGTACCCCCTCTGGGAATCAAGTCCAGGGCCTCGGAGCCTGATACCGGTGGGTGCTAGCTAGACCACAGAAGCGGTTAAGTATAAATATAATCATTTCCTCAGTTTTTTAACAATTACTAACTTGGTTAAAGTTCCCTAAGGATTTTCTCGAATTTCTACGCGTACGAAATCTAGTAGATTCTAATTCTGTTCTTAATGACAAATCAAAAAAGTACTGGATGGCAGTATTTATCATGTTCAATAATAGTTTAATATTTTCGTAGGAACATTGTTGTAGTGACTCGGTATAACGCCGAGAAATGTGCAACTTCTAAATGGCTGTCTCGCTGAGAGCTGCCAGCGGCAATACAGGTAAGCACACCCATAGGACGACAGGGTACTTTATGGAACATTGCCACTACTAATGTACCTACTGTAATTTGTAGCTTCACTTAGACGTAGAAATTAGATAATACAAATAATAAAGGAAATAATTATGCTTACGTCACAGACCTATATTGAGATAGACGAAAAGAGTGCTTTAATCTGTATGAGAACCTAGCGTGTCGATTTTTCGTATGTACAGTGTTCTTGAACTTCCCGGTTGATCAGTAGAGTTTTTTGAAGAAAGTTATCTCAAAAAGTAATAGACTTATAGAAAACGTTGATATAACAAATAATAGAGCTTTAATAGGTATTTCATTTTACAAATAAATAATTTCTTTAACCTTAATACTTTTTGATATATAGATTCGATATAAGCAAACAGGATTTACGAGTAGTCAGACTTAGATATAAATAGTTTATTACACATGTTGGTCACTTATGGTCTTACTACTCACAACCGTAAAAGTTTAATCTTTCTCGAACTACTAGAAACTAGTGTATAATTAAAAAAAAAAATCGATTGGTATACGGAGAGTAATTCTGCTAATATTTCATCACAATCCTAAGCTGCTGCCTATTAAAACTCGAAACATCTAGAAAAATTACTCCTGGTTGGGTATATATTGGAACGTCTAATTATTTTTTGCCTTAATGGCCTTTGGCACACATATTATAGGCCAAAATTTTTTTCACACAATGGTCAAATGACCTAAAGTAGTTTAGCCAATTTTCATTTCGCCAATGTTTTTCTGCCATATTTTCGCTTCCCAAGCTCATCATTAGGCATAACCATTCATTAAACCTACTGTTTCCAAGTACCAAATTACGATTCGCCCAACACCGTTACGCCTAACGATTTCGGTATGACAAATTGATGAAATAATACCTTCACGTGACGAGCATGCAAGCAGGCATGCTAGCAGGCATGTAACCAGGCATTCAAGCAGGCGTGCAAGAAAGCGTGCAAGCAGGTATGCAAGCAGGCATGCAAGCAGGCATGCAAGCAGGCATGCAGGCAGGCATGCAGGCAGGCATGCAGGCAGGCATGCAATCGGGCATGCAGGCAGCCATTCAAGCAAGCATGCAAGGTGCATGCAAGCAAGCATGCCAGCGAGCATGCAAGCGAATATACAAGCAAGCAAGGAAGCATGCACGCAAGCGAGCAAGCAAACATGCAGCAGGCAAGTCTTCTGTCACGGCGCCGTCGCTGCGAGGCTCCGGCGGTCCCACGCGAGCTTATCATCGCAGATGGTTTTAGCTCATGACCGCAGCTTCGACTTGCCGCGGAAGCGCGCTTTAAAACCACCTGCTCCTCAGTTCGCGAGTCGCCTCGTCTCTCCGCGCCTTGTAATGTCGGTTCTTGTATAAGGCAGTATGTCTGCAGACTTCGGTCATTTTAAAATTTCCTTTCATATATATATATATATATATATATATATATAGATATCAATATATAGTAGGTGAGGTGGATGGGTAGGTACGATGGGTGAGAGCTAGTAGGAAAAAAAATGTAAAGGAAAAGAGATTCTTAATTCGGTGAAAGACTGTATTTAAATGTTTTGTTGTGGTGGCCGAAACGGCTCTTCGAACCTTGTTAACTTTACAGGTTTTCATTGTTCAGAGGTAGCATCAGCCTTGGCTTTTAATTTTGGCCATAGTACACCTGGAATATTATCTTCACTGATTTACGTTTTTAATTCAGTGCGAACGCACGTAACGCCCCATCTGTCAGATCGACAGTGACAGGTATGACACTGACAGGAGATTGTGAGATGGTCTGCGATTGATATATGACAGAAGGTCCTTGCTTTTTAAGGTTACTTTAATTAAACTCTTATTGATTAATTAAAATTTTATTGATACCAGTATAAACAGTATAAGAATATAAACAATTAGAAGGAATATGTAATGATGACAAACGAATAGCTGAAGCCGCAGGTGACGAGACGCATACGGCGCCCCTCCGAAACACCACTCCGCCCGCGAAGCAGAAAATTCAGTACGCTCGGCGTTAGAGGACAGATCAGGGAAGCCCGGGAGTCGCCTCCGGCTGTTTTACTATCCTGCTAGTATCAAGCAGTGAAAATATAATCAGAGGATCACACATAGAGCGGTGACCCCATTCCTCTATTAAATTAACCCAAAAAACTAACATTTAGTTTTATAATTAAATATATCCATATCAACAACCACCATTCATTCACATCAGCAAGCTTAGGAGTTCACCCATAGTGTAGCATCATCATCAATTTCTCATCACATTCAATTAAGTTCCATTTCTGATATCCTTGGGCAGGCATTCATGAACCTTCAATTTTATTTAAGATATCACTAAAACAGTAACTTTAAATTAATTGTTTTAACAGTGTACCTATTTTTTATGTTTTTATGTGTTGATTACAGGACACCTTTTTAGTTTTGGTTTATATAGAGTCAGGAGAATAATAAAGATCAATTTACTTGTCACTGGATAATGTTTTGTCTCATTTCCCCGTTGTTGTCCTTGCCGAAAAAGGTAAGTCTATTAAGTAAGTTCATATTATTATTGAAAATTGGAAAACCACATTACAGCCTGCGCGGGCTTAAATCACGCAGCATACAAGACTGCTTGGAGTCGGTTTTTAGGCGATTCGTTTCTGTCGCTGACTAGCATGCAAAACTATAATAAGGGTAACAATACGTATGCGTAGTAAGTTATTGACTGAATATTAGTAGTTTTGATTATTACAGATTTTAACGTTACACCAAATTATAACAGTGCGAAATAATATATTATGCTAAACAATAACTGTGCTTAAGAATTTTAGGCCAAAGAAATACTGCGAGATAAAATTAGGACTAATGATTTTAGGCGTGTTGAAAGGCACTGGCTGGTTAGCTATGCAATCCTGGTACTTTCAGGTAAAAATATTATAATTTAATCGGTCGAGTAGATTAGATATACCACGGCCCATCGATTTTTGAAATATATATTACCTCATTGTTAATAGTCATAAACAATGAGGTGTACCACGGGCAAGGAAAATTGCTCGTGGTACACCTAGGTGAACAACCCAGGTGTACCACGACCCTTGACTGTATACCAATCGTGTTTTTCTTGATCCAATAATGTAGTGCTATTTTACTCAGTTCTTGTTTCCACAGTGTAAAAATAGTACCATTGAAACACGATTGAAATACGATTGTGACTAAATGTTAACAGAATAAGGCCAAACTGCCACAAATATAAGAGAGTTCCTCAGTGGTTGAAGATTCCGGGAGAGGCGCGCTTCCACCTTCAGCCTTGTCACTGCTTCACATCAGCCCCCTTACTTTGGACGCGATCGCATTGAGATCAAGATTGAGTTAACGTCAAAAGTCAGTAATTATGGCTTATAATAAGTAACTGAACAAAAAATCGATTGTAGCGCCAATCAAAATCGAATCAACGTCGAAAAACAGTAATAATTGTTGACTTTCAATCTCAACCCCTCTGCCAGCGTAGCATGTACAGCGCAAGTTCTTGTCGACGCTTATCTCGCTATGTCTGATCCGCTCATTAAAGTACTGTGTGAGAGCGACAGACACTGCGCTTACGCGAGAAAAGCGTCGAGAGAGTTTTGTCGAGGTACATTCTACGCGTGCTGGTATGATAAAGACTGAGCGTCTCTTCGTTGTTCATAAAAACTTGACTTGAGTGGAACAAATGGTAAGGGTTAACGACAATAAACTGGACTGACAATGCAACGGCGCTTGAGTGTGTACACACTCCACGAAATGAACAAGAACCGTTCTCTCTATAAATTAGTTTGTGTGACTGAGCAGCTTTCTGCTCTTTGTAATATTATACCTCTTGCTTTTTCATACAAACTGCTTCCTGAGGTGAACACCGCATAAAGGTCTTACGTTTCTAATTCAATTCAATTCAATTCAATATCATTTATTCAGTCTAGGCTGTTACAAGCACTTATGAACGTCAAAGAATCTACAATTCTACACCATCGATTCACAAACCCTACGGCGGGAGACCTTTTAACGAGAAGAACCGCCAAGAAACTCGTCAAGGGCTATTTTTTTCTCCCTGTTTTATTTTATACAGAGTCGTAAAATTGAAAAGTGAGCTTACATATCAGTAAGGTCAATTTCCATCACAAAAAAAGAAAAATACTAATTAAAATATTACATTTTATGGTTATCCTAACCGTAAACAATTTTCAACTCGCAAGGAAGGACTTATTACAAGGTTTACAAGGTTACTGTACTGCAAGTTGTGACGTACATAGCAATTTATTTAAGATGAAAATATTTAAGCTCTAAGCGCAACGTTAAGACAAGCAGACTGAAGTAGACCCATTTCCGCTAATGGGTAGAACTATGATTTCCAGTCTTATTCGTGCCGTTTCTTGCCTTTTCTTGCAAACTAAGAATTAATTCTTACAAAAGTCAAGGTCAATCTTCATGCCAATAAACACAAAAGTATTATTGTCATGAAGCATAGGCGAAAGAAACTTGTCAGCATCACACAGTGTAACCACTTACAAAGATTCTAAGAGATTAATTATAGCTACTATTTAATACATTGAGGGTGACTTTTACCCCACTATACACATTTAGGGTAATTCTTTTTTAAAACTAGCGACCGCTCGCGGTTTCACCCGCGTGGTTTTCGTTCCCGTAGGGATATCGCGATAAAAAGTATCCTATGTGCATAACCAAGTTATCTACTATCTGTGCACCAAATTTCATCCAAATCCGTTTAGTAGTTTCGAAGCCTATTCAATGCAAACAAACAAACAATCAAATCATTCTTCTTTTTAATATTAGTATAGATGACATTGTCAGTCATACGTTTGAAATCAAAAGTACAGAGCGAAAATATGTTTAGCGCTAAACAAATTTGCAGTTGGTAAAAGTTGCCCTTAGTTTACAAAACAATCGCCAAGTAGATACAATACTTTCAGATCGATTATTATTTTCAGACATCAGCAAAATGAAAGAATTTTTTCACTAAATCACTAAAAACATAAACACAAATCTCGTCGTCACAGCCACATGACACCCACTGCTGGGTATAGGCATTTCCCAAGGATCTCTTCACGACGATCGGTCCTGTGCCGTCCGAATCCAGCGGCTTCCCGCGACTTTCACCTGATCATCGGTCCACCTTGTGAGGGGCCTACCCACGGAGCGTCGTCCGGTACGCGGTCGCCATTCCAGAACCTTTCCGAACAGAAGAAGTTATCAGCAGGGTACACTGGAACATTATAGGGTTGTCTGAAGTCCGAAGAGAGGGTGAGGACTCGATAATTCTTGACTCCGGTAAACTGCTGTACTACCGGGAGGGCGACCAACAGTCCATAGGTAGTGTCGGTTTCATCGTCCGCAAGTCCCTTGTCAAGAACGTGATCACCATCGGAAGTGTGTCGACCAGGGTAGCGTACCTGATACTCAGAATATCCAAACGGTATTCGCTGAATGTCATACAGGTCTACGCTCCGACCTCGACGCACTGAGATGACGAAGTGGAGGCTATGTATGAGGACATCTGTAGAGCCATGCATAGCTACAAAACCAACTACACCGTTGTGATGGGGGACTTCAATACGAAGTTGGGGAAACGTTGCGGTGATGAGTTGAGAATGGGGCAATATGGAGAACGGATTGCCAGAGGCCAGATGCTGGCCGACTTTATGAAGAGGGAGGAGCTCTTTATGATGAACTCCTTTTTCAAAAAGCCGGAAAACCGAAAGTGGACCTGGATCAGTCTGGACGGTAAAAAATGAGATAGATTTTATCATGTCGACGAGGAAGCAGATATTCAATGATGTCACTGTGATCAACACCGTCAAAACACAAATCTAGTTGAATAAAATTAGTGTTCCACTTAATACTAATATCTCTTCCTCGTTACTGCTCATGTAATGTTAGTAAACTTTAACTACTTATATTAATTACTTGAACCACAGAGTGCGTGTTAGAAGGAACATGAAAATGAAAATAAATATAACAGGAACACTGACCTAACGCCGAACATAATCTTCAGGGACGGACTTGACGGCAACTTATGAAGTCAAGTCAAGACAATAAGTTTTTTTTTTTTGTTACTTACATGTACGAATCAAGCCTTTGAAACTTAAATGTTTAGTTTGTTTTCGAACATAGTTACACATTTTCTACAAAAAGTGCATATTTTTCCAACACACTATGAAAGTTTAATTAGCTGAGAAAGTTTCCTTTTTATGTGGTACCTTTAAAAATAAAACAGTCACGGCAATAATTAATTCAAAACATAGACAATTCAAAACAGCATCATATTTTTTAGGGAATTTAAAACTCACCGTGCACGTAGACTATAATAAAAACTCTTTGCTCATTAAGAGCCGAGTTCAGTAAGTGATGAATCTGATGATTACCCCTAAACGTCTTTTAAATTTCATTTCTTTGAGTCGTTTGTTTGATTTTTAAGGAACAGACGAATTTTAAACCACGCTTCTCTAATCGACAGTTGTTAATGAAACTCGGAACTTGAGGAAAATAAAATAAGGTTAAAATTCCACTCAGAAAGGAATACTTTAAAACGAAACCTGATTACATCCCTGGTAAAAGGCCTCCAGCAGTCACGCAAATGGAACATAATGTAGTTCGTACTAGAGGTTTTTACGAAAGAAATTAATACATTGTACTGTGACGATTGGGGGACAAGGCTTAACAAAAAGGGTCTAAAGAGCAATGCCTTAAAAGCTACATCTGCGAAGTGGTTTCTTAAATCATTGGGCGATTCGCGTCGTTTGAAAAATGGTGCCGCCTGCTTTCTTTTTGAACTGATTGATATTTTTTTTTCTTATTATCGGTTGTATTGTAATGCGCGTGACTTCGACAGTATTTTGTTCAATGACTTTCCTTTTATGCGATTTATATGGATCTATGAACCACTTACTTCAATTGCACTTCTTTACGGCACTGCAACACTTTTTTACCATTTTATGATTTTGTAATTTTTGCATTTTTCAATGCTATTTTTTATACTTATGGTAAATTTTAAATAGAAAAATATTGGAAAAAATTAACTGGGCCTCAAGTGAATTCTCAGACGGGAATCGAACCCGCGATTTCCAAAGGTCGCGGGTTCGATTCCCGTCTGAGAATTCACTTGTGGCCCAGTTAATTTTTTCCAATATTTTTCTATTTAAAATTTACCATAACTTTTTTACCACTTTTCTCACGGTAGTTTATAACTATATACCGTAATATAAGATTTTAAACTTTCGCGTTCCATTTTAATTAAATATTAAAACAATGGGACTAAAACGCGACATTTATTATGTAGTACAACTTGTACTTACAGCTTGACGTTTCGGCTATGTTGCAATAGGCGTGGTCACAAGCAGACTGAGGTCTGAGACAGCGGTCAAGCTGTAAGTACATAGTTGTACTACATAATAAATGTCGCGTTTTAGTCCCGTTGTTTTAATATTTAACTTTATACCGTGTTATTTTGTGCCCAAAGTTAATGGGGAGGTTGTGTTACGTGTTTAGAACAAAATTAGTAAAACAAATATTTTTAATGTTTTTTTATTATTATTTTTTTATGAAGTGTTAGCGTTGTTTATTTAAACACGAAAACAGATTAAACCTACTTGAGCAATGAAAAGCAAAACAAAACAAACTAAAATAATAATAATGATAACTATTGAGCGTGCTCCAAGTTCGGCTGGGCGATATCAGCTGATCGCGGCGCTACGACGAAAAAATATTTATAAAAAAAAATCGCCCTGTTTTGTTCTAACAATCTCCCACTTAACTTTGGGGACATAAAATAAAAACACTCTGTATTACACTAATTACAGAGTAGAATTTTTGCACCTCAACAGGAGTAAGTAAAAAAAAGCTGGAACTGACAATTTTTACTTAAAAGAAAAATAACAAATTTTGCATTCTAAATGAATAACTGAATAATTAACGGAACTAAATACTCGGAAATCGAACCGCCTAAAATCGGATATATCAAGGATTTTTTTTTATTTGTACCATCAGTACAAAAACTACCTACATACTTGATTCGGAATCAAATCAACGAAAGTGATATTAGTTTGATCATATTATTATGGTTTTTCTCAATTATTGAACATTAATGTCCATTTAGCAGTGGATAGAAAATCATTTATTTTGCAATTCATGATCATCACAGCTACTCCATATCCAAGAAAAAAAAACTAATAATACTTCACTCGAAACGTTGTACCCAGTCCACCAAAAGTGTTAGCCGTTGTAAAACACAATTTATGACACCACGAACGAATTGCCACGGCCATTCCAAGTAATAAATCTCTCGATATCTGGAAACGTTAATTACAAACGACAAACAATATGAAAGGTAAAAGCCCCAAGGGTGACATTATTCGGAAACAGAACGATCTTTGCTCTAAGATTACTTAACAAATGATAGATAAAATATCTTTAATAGGTGCTCGATAGCTCATAAAAAGGGCTAAGTGATCAATAACTAAGTCATCAATAACTTTGACATTCATTAATGATATTATGGAATAGGTAGAGGAGCTAGGTGGCGCAGTGGTGCGCGCGTAGCCTGTGATCGTAGCGGCTTTCGTAATGATGGCTTATTCGCAAAATGACTACTTCGCAAAATGTCTCCACGTCGCAAAATGTCGCTTTCTCATAATGCCTCTTTCGCAGAATGTAGCTTTCTCATAATGCCTCTTTCGCAAAATGTCGCTTTCTAATAATGCCTCTTTCGCAGAATGTCGCTTTCTCATAATGCCTCTTTCGCAAAATGTCGCTCTCTCATAATGCCTCTTTCGCAGAATGTCGCTTTCTCATAATGCCTCTTTCGCAAAATGTCGCTTTCTCCTGTCTCTTTCGCAGAATGTCTCTTTAGCAAAATGTAGCGATTGGTAGGTACTTAGAATAAAACTTACGTTTTTTAAAGAAAAACATTTATCAAAGATAAGTAAATCATACATGTCTTCATGTTAGTACATAAATTAACACTTCAGTATTGTATTAAAAAAACAAAATTAAAGAAAGGAAAAAAACAAATTATTGTTAAATTACAACTAGGACCAATTTGCTATCTCGGGGTCCTCAGATTGGTCCTGGCTAAATTTTCATTCGAAAGTACTTATCTATAAGCCTATTTGAATAAAAATCTTTGACTTTGACTTTGAAAGAACTCACCAATCCTCATTGGGCGCCTTTGGTGGGTCATGGATCACTCTGCTTATCCAACCATAAGGAAGGCCAGTGCCCCAGCAGTGGGGACATTGAAATTGCCGATGATGAAGATGATTATGGAGTAATATGTGTCATGTTTTTTTTTCTTCGATATGGCTGCTGGGCGTTGTGTTATTGATGAGAGTCAGTAGTTTCAGTTCAGTCCCCAACGTGGATAAATGTTCGTGTTTCATTAATGTTCAGGTTTTGTGTGTTTTATCTGGGTCTGGATAATGTACCTATATAATTATGTTTATATTTGTAACATCTTTAGGTTCTAATATTTATAGGCCAAAGGACTTACCTCACTTATCTCGGAATCATCAAAATGTATGTGACGTTATGACGTTGTCTAATATTTATACATTTTTACACAAAAACATACTCACAAGTCAAAATAATCAGTTAATTGTACAACTGCCTCTGTGGTCTAGTGGTACAGCTACCGGCATCAGACCCAGGGGTCCCGGGTTCGATTCCCGGCGGGGGTTCATATTGTATTCAGTTTGGTTGGTCTAAGAGTCTCCCCATTGTTCATAAAAAAAAGTTTAATTCCTTATTTAAATAGTTGTGATATTTGGTTAATCGCTACTCGGAAAAAGTATGGACTTTTGGTAATAACATATATATTTCTTCATACCTTTATCTAGATTCGATTAGTTTCAAAGACACGATTTTATGATTTTGCCTTGACACTTTTTCTTTTCAAAAAGACCTCTATAAAATACGAAAATTCAAGATTATTCTTAAATGGGGTTACTATTGGAAATTGGTTTAATGAATGGACACCAATAATATTTAGGATCATATAGAAGCATTTTTTAAATCGGTGTAGTTTTTTAATTTAATTATAATTTTCTATTTGTTGTATTGCTAAGGTTAACCTAACTAAACCAAATATTTAAAGAGGTGTTTAAATTCGTGTGTTTGTCTTAAGAATCCTTGCAGTCTTCTAAATGTAAGTAGGTATTTATTATTTTTATTACAGTATTTTTTTCGATAAATTTGACAGTATTTATTATGACAATTTTATTACGCAAAGCGTTAGGTCTAAGCTATTGTTCATTATGAAATAAGTTTATATTCTTATTATAAGGCTCCCGACGCTGATTAATAATCATAAATTATAATGATGAATGATGATGTGAAACACCACTGGTGACACGGTTATATAGAATCGATGTTCATGTTATTTCGATGTTTTTGCCATTTTTATAATCTCAATATTTATTTATTATTATTTTAAGACCAAATTTAGTAATTTAGTAGCTTATATCCTAGAAGAAATTAATACAATCAATATAAAAAAATTTGTAAAAAAACATTATTTATCAATATTAAACATAAATACTTCAAAATAAAAATAGTTTAGTCCTTTTTAATTTTTCTTTCCTGTTTTTTTTAAATAATTCTAAGAAGTTACATCAAATAATTATTAAAAAAAAAAACAATCAAGTTTGAAATTAAAAAACATACTCTTGTAATATAATATACTAGGGCGGTTACAACCCGATACTCGGGTTCGTCGATCGACGAAAAATTCCAAATGATGCGAAAATCTTTAATTGCAGTTTGTGATCATCACGTTTAACATTTTGTATATTTTATAGTTTTCGGAACAAATAGACTCGAGTACCTTTAATTTGATACCTTACTCGGCCGCGTACTACGCGCCAAAGTCCCTATCGAGTCGTCACAAATTTTGCGAACCTGAATTAAGTATATAGAGAGTATAATTAAGTATATATCTGGCAGGGGATCCGCCCGTGTGTACCCACTTGTAGTTCGTAACTAACATATTCGTGATCGAGCCAATATGAGAGGTAGTAGAATAAAAAAGTATAGTAGGTATTTCAAAATGTGTTAGACAGATATTCATAAGTTAAACAAGTTTATACTTTTTTTATTTTTATATCTCGAGCTAACTTGGATGGATACCGGTGCTTGGTAAAACCTAAAAAGGTTTATATAGCACTGTAGAGGTAAGAAAACCAATTAATTGTCCTAATTTAAGTGTTTGTAATAATAATAATAAATAATAATAAGGGTTGCTCTCCCTAGAAATGTGGCATTCAATTAGTTTTAATAAAGTAGGATTTTCAATAAACAGTTACTTTTTCTTGGGACAAATTGTTAAAAGACTAGAATTCTGCAGTCTTGCCTTTCTGTTGTGAAACAGTTAATTTGATTTTTGTTCTGGAAAGGCTTGCATACTTTATGCTACAAAACTCGAAAGAAATACAGCATTAGAAACCACACTAATATCAAGAATTCTATCAGTAAAATTTTCAGGCTAGATAAAGCTATTTCTGTAGCTTCCGCCTCTGTGCTCTAATGGTACAACCACCGGTATCAGACTCCAGGGGTCCCGGGTTCGATTCCCAGCGGGGGTACATTGTATTCGGTTTGTTTGGTGGTAGGACTTGTTGTAAGTCCGCCTGGCTAGCTACCACCATCTTATCTAAGTCTGACGCCATAACAACAATGTTTTCACCATTGTTGTGTTCCGGCAGTTAGAAATAAGATAGCCAGTTCCTCAGTGATTGAGGATTCCGGGAGAGGCTCGCTTCCATCTTCAGCCTTATCAAACTTAACATCAGGTATGGTGAAGGCTAAGAGTCTCCCCGTCGTTCATAAAAAAAGCTATTGCTAAAGTTTATGGACTACAAGAGAAAGCAAAGGTAGAATTTTGAAGCGAAAACAAACTTGAAATTTGATAGGAATTGTAACGAATACCAACGAAGTCGCAGATGAATGCTGTTACAAATTGAAGCTGAATCTAAGAATTAATTTTTCCAGACGACAACAAACGAGATTCTTACGAAGACTATTATCTGCCCGATGTTTTGCTAGTGACAGGACAAATAAAAGCAACTCCCTTGTTGCACATTCGATGCGGGTTTCAAAACGTAAACATGATGTTATTATAAGCAACAATCCGGCTACTATAATAACTATACATAATAATAAATCTAGCTCAAGTCCTTTCGTTACGGATATGGGAAACAACGATGGTATTACAAAGTATTAGAAAAAAAAAGTTTTTTTTCATTGTGGTCAAAATTAAGGGGGAGGTTTACTAACGTGTTTAGAAAAAAATACGCAAAAATTATTTTATTTATTTATTTATATTTTTTTATCATGTCTTAGCGTCGTTTATTTGGTTATTAAACCTACGTAAGCAATGAAAAACAAAAAAAAAACAAACTTAAAATAATGTTAATTATAATTAGTAAAAATGACTATTGAGCGTGCACCAAGCTCGGCTCGGCAATATCAGATAAGCGCGGCGCTACGATAAACTAAAAATGAATAATAAAAATTTTTTTTTCTTGAAGTTTGAAGAAAAAAGTATTGAAAAATGCAAAAATTAAAAAATCATATTAAAATATTTTTTTCGCTTAATATTGTTTAAAACACATTACACAACCTCCTTAACTTTTGGCACATAAAATAAATATACCCTGTACATATTTATCGACTTTGTAAAAAATAAAATTCACTAATACACACAAAACTTTTTAATAAATAAATGTTTGTCCTGGGTAGGGATCGAACCAACGACCCCTGGCTTCTGGCCTCACGATTAGTATCAATACGCCATCGAGCCTTTTATCCATAAATGTGATAATGACTGTAAGACGGAATCTCGATGCACGAAACATCGAAGCACGCTAATTCGAGAGTACAAGATCGCGATGCACGTGACCGCGAAAGATCGTAACTGCAATACCACTGACCGAGAAAAGCCATTGTTGTGATAATCTCTGCGATACTACTCTGACAACTTTCACGAACGAACTTACGCATGTTTTTGTCGCAAGAAGTGATCCCTGAGAAGTACGATCTAGGCGAAATCCACGCGTGCAAAGTCGCTGAGCTCGACCGATAGTGATGGCTGAGCAACTTTCGCAATGTTTGCACTGGATGGATGACCAGAAATGTATCATCTCGAACGCCTCCGTGCTTCAGAAGGCACGTCAAGCCGTTCGTCCAGGATGCACGAATCCACATTAGACCTGCGTGGTGTGTCATGGCCCATCATTCTAATCTATCCATAAGGAAGACCAGTGTAGACAGCAGTAGAAACATTCAGACGCTATACGGAAAAAGTATGTACATTTTGATATTAAACTATGGTTAGATATATTGCAAATCTGGTATATGTTTCTTCATACCTTTATCTAGATTTGTAATGTACCAGAAACACGATTTTATGATTTTTCCTCGACACTTTTTCTTTTCAAAATGACCCCTAAAAATACGAAAATTCAAGATTATTCTCAAATGGATACTAATACTAATGGAAATCGGTTTGATTAGTTGACACCAATTATATTTAGCATCGTATATATTAATTTAGTTTACTGCTTTAGTTCACTGCTTTTTCGCTGGATGGTGTTACATGTATGAATCGTATTTTGTGTATAAATTTATCACTAGATGGCGAACCCCCTGGGGGAAAGCACTCCCTCAGCAAGGTAGGAGGTGTGGCTTAAAATAGGCATTCTAGCACCAATACATAGCCTTAAATCGCTATAGTTATTTACTTCGAAATGGTTTCGTTGTTTTTTGGCGTAATCTTCAAAATTGTTCCGCGCGCGTCTTTTTCTCATTACTATCTCGCTCAGTCGTATACCGCCTTAAACATGTGTGACGATGATGAACATGTGTGCCGATAATGTAGGTGCGGGATTGCTAGTGTTATTATAAAAACGCAACTTGGCTACTACTCGGTCGATGGCCTATAAATTATCAAAATTACCCCTTCATGTTCAACACACGAAAATCGTATAAAGCACTTGCTAAATTTATGGCGTAACTCTGCAATTTTATGTTAATTTAAAAAATAATGCTTAAGTTAAAAGTATCACGTTCACTTAATGGGTGTTAAAAACAATTACGGGTTATTTTCTTTAAATGCTAATGCTTGCTTCTTGTTAGAAAATAAACTACTTTATAAGGTTCCGTTTATTACTTCGTGATACTTCTAAACCGCTTTTCAAAAAGCCAATACAATTTTGATGTCTGTCAGTTAAGGCAGTTTGTCATAAATACCAGAATACCAGCGCTGTTGCGGTGTTGAGTTATCCGCAGTTATCTTTCTCACATCGTAACAGCATTTTAGCTGAGGCTGACCTGGGGCCGTACCGCGCATGTGGCGTCGGCATCGAAATCGGCTTCATTTGACAGATGCATGTGACAGATTGCTCTTACTCTTTGGTAAGTTTTCATTTGTGTCAAAAAGAAGCAGCAATGTGTCACTACCATCTGTCAAATGAAGCCGATTTCGAAGCCGACGCCACATGCGCGGTACGGCCCCTGATTGGCCCGTCACACTTATTGTTTAAACTATAATTGATATTTTGTTTATGTTTAGCTTTGTGTAGTTTTTTTACATAATATTTTTGTTGTTGTGACGTGTCAATAAAAACTTTTTTCTTTCTTTCTTTCATAAGTATTTACTTACCTAATAATGCAAACTGTAATAATATACAATGTCAACTTAGTTGAAAGTTCATCAGGTCAGGTCGCATTATTTTATGTTTTTTTAAACAACTTCAACTTGACTTTAAATCGAGTCGAAGTGAGTATACACACTCGCCATTAAACTAAAAGCCACGTCAGACAATTTGTAAATTCTAATTATTAAAATAAAACAACTTTTGCGGTGCGTAGTGCGTTTTATTTACCTGAAATATATATTTGGTAATTTCTTTAGGTCTTGCTATGTATGGTTTTTGGTTTTCCCGACATTCGGCACCTTTTCATTTGCCATGGTCACGGGTTGACTATCTACTTATAAGTCTACCTTCACAAAGTTGATTTATTATTGTGTTCGGATACGGTTAGATAATTACTAATTAAAAGTTAATATTTTTAACTATGGAACTATTATTAAGTTTAATATTTTGATTTGTTTGCTGTTTGATGATCTTTGTAGTGACTGTACTGAGAAATAACAAATTGCAAGTACCACGCAGACGTCACAGAAACCGCGCTAAACTAGCCACGTCAACCTGCCATTTTACCATACGTGAACGGTGTCACTAACAAGATTGAAATAATTCTAAGGCGTGCTTCTATAGAAAACGCACTAAATAGTCCGCAAAAGTTTATTTCAATTATGAGTGCGCGAAGTTGTAATTATTAAATCCATAACCATGAATTTTTTTACAAATTTTCCATTACAAAAACCTTCATTACGTAGCCTAAAGGGAAATCTTAAGTGCTCAAAAAGCCTACGAATGGGTGCCTATGTTCGTCGAAAGCATTCAGTTTGCCGTGGCAGCTACGACGGAGCACTCGCCTACGGTTCCTCGTAGTCGCGCTACGACTCGCTACGATCGCTGTCGTGACTCGGTGTCCGCTAACTTTTGTTAAGCCGACTTCACATCGTTTAGTGTTTAAAACCAAACTATTGATTGATGTTTAGTCTTTGTAGCGTGTTATGTGAAACCTATGTGAAATATTAATGAAACAATGCTCAGTGACATTAGGGGCAGTGACTGAATAGTGCACACGGTAACCTACTTAAATGTTACGCTATAAAGCTGAGGTGAGTGTTTTTTTTTAAATTTAGAACACGCAAGAGTTTAGAAGTATGACGACGGTTTAAGCGAAAGTGACCGCAGATACTTTTAAAATTTACAGTTTTGCATGTCGATTTTTTTGAAGATTTATATCCCTAATCTGAAATTTAAATTTCCAAGTAATATTCTAGTATATCTTTTTTATCCATCTAACTATATAATCGTTTTGTCCTTTCTGAAGTTAGCACAGGTTACGTGATAATTTATTTGGAGTACCAACTTGATTTGCTATTTATGATAATGTGTCAACTTTGCCAGATTCTAATAAAATGTCTTTAAGAGTGGGAGAAAAGGGTATGGGGATTTTAGCAAATTTATTACTTTATAAAATACCTATCGGCGGCGGTGACTGTCAAATCCTAATCCTAACTAATATTATAAATGCGAAAGTGTGTTTGTCTGTACTTCATTAGTTCATTCATTACTGTACGCCCTAACTAAGCAATCAATCGACGTGATTTTTTGGCTTATAGTTAGTTGAAAGTACTTTTTATACCGATATTCCCACAGAAACGGGGACCTAACATAAAACATGACTATTGTAATTGTATAAAAGGAAAATATTCTAATAACTGAGTATAAGAAAATTTTCCTCTTATATTAAATATGTTTCAAGATTGTAGATTTGTGTTTGGCAACGACATGTTCCTTTGTAAATGTTGTTGCTTCTGTTAAAGCTGATAAGTTTCTTGCGGCCGTTCTTCTTATCAGTTAAAAGATGTCCTGAATGGCTGGTAGGAAAAAAATAATTGGACGATTCGAAAGCACTTATCTATAAGTCTATTTGAATAAAAATCTTTGACTTTGACTTTGACTTTGACCACGCGAGTGAAACCGCGGGTGGAAGCTGGTAATAGAATAAAAATATCTGTTGTACATAATATCGCCTGAATGAAATTGAATGTGTAAAGAGGTAATATGTTTATTAGATTAGGGATATCAGGCTGAATTAACAACAAATATCTAGGTAATATCTTTTCAACAGTTCAACTAACCCTGAAAAAAGAGAGATCCTCGGTGATAAGACGGCTGCGCTGTTAATATCTTGTTTTTACAATAATCGGTGAACATACTCGTACATCAAAATTTATAACCTTCTTATTTTTTTGAAGTCTGATGAAACAAAAATGTCTACGTATACATTTTGCTAAGTAAACCATAATTTAATTTTGCTGGTTGGAATAGTAGTAAAACATGAAAAACTGACCAAAAGTGGAAAAATCTTCTTTTGTCGTCATGCTTCAACTGTTGACTTTCATTTTTAACGAGACAACCGGAACTCAATCGTTACAGATACTTATATGGTTTAAAAAAGCCCTTTTAAGTTTTGAAAGACTTATATGGGGACAGATCAAATATTAACTAATACTATTAACTCCTAAGATTTTTGTTTTCCAGCAAAATAAAACACACGAATAAGCGCGTTTATTCATAATGGATAATTGTTAAAAGTAACAATCTTAAATCACTACATTTCATTTATATCATAAAGTTTAAAATAAACGGGATCAGGCTCTTGAACTAGTAACATTACGGAGCGAGATTTGTCCCAATGGTCCAACTTGGCACTAAGAAGGAAATACTATCACGATCTTTTGTTGAAAGCCAAGACTGAGATTCAGAGCCAAGTGAAGTATAAAATGATACATTTAAAGTTATACAGCGTGGGAAAAAAGACGATCATTTAAGGGAAAGTACCCTAAATATTGGTGTAAGCAAATTTTAGCCGAAGGAAACGTTCCTTTATTTTCAAAAATAAATTAAACTGCATTCAACGATTTTTGAAAAATCATTTACCTGCACCAGGACTCGAACCGGCGAAATGAGAAAAATAACATCGTGTACTTTTATGGTACCAATCTATAGTGTTAATCATAAAGATCAATTTAATGTAGGACATAGTATTTAAAACTAAAAACAACTCATAAAAACATATTTAAAAAACTTCTTCATCGATTATACTCGCGTTTTGTCGCCTTTAGTATGGAGTTATTGTGAATATTAGTAAAAAAAAGTCAATAACCTAATAATTAAAGTCAGTATATTGCTGCCTATGGTTCATATTTCGAGCTACTTAGTCAGTAAAAGTTTAATTTTAGTTAGTGTGACTTAGAGGTAGGTAGAATAATGTATTGAACTATATAATATTTTATCTTTCCTGGTTTAGTCTTTAATTTAAGACCTTATGTTACTTAAGCTAAATTGATCTTTATACTTAACACTATCGAATATTACCATAAAAGTACACGATGTTTTATTTTCAACAACATAAAGCCGGTTCGTTTTCCCGTGCAAGTATAAAATTTAAAAAAAAATCTTTGATCGCAGTTTATTTTATTTTTGAAAATGAAGGAATGGTTCCTTTGGGCACAATTTTCTTCCATTAGTAGGGTACTTTCCCTCCAGTGACCTTTTTTTTCACCTGTATATATACCAATTAAATGTTATATGTACCTGTTTTTTTAAATAAGAAAATAATTAAAACTACATTTGGCGAATAGGTCTTTATCTACTAAGCGTTACAAGTTAAAAGCATTTTGTTATGGAGCACTGCGGGGTAGAACAGTATTTTTTAAGAGGAAACACAATGGGCGTGAGAATCGATAAATTAATATGAAAAGTAGACAAAATCACCGATTCGTAGTCCCTTGATTCCTTCTCCAAAACTTATCCGATTTAAATACTTTTTTCATAAAAAAAAGTCTTTAGCTGTTTTATATTTTTTCATTTAATCTAGTCAAATTTGTTTTCTGGATGTTTGAACACAGCGGAAAATCTGACATTTTTTAAAAGTTTTTACCGTTCATATCTCTTTTAATAATTAATTTATATAAAAAAGGAAATAAAAGGGACATGCTAATAATGGCCATACCTAGATATTCAGGAAAAAAAAAATACTCTACTGGCATTATCAAGGGAGGAAATAGGGTACTTCTTTTGTATTGAAGCGCTCATGGCCGCGCTTGACAGACCGATCGTATTCGATCACGTTTGTTAATCAACGTTCGACCCGGTCAGGTGTCGGATGGGTGACCGTAAAGTGGCATTATAGCTGATCGCTTCCGTGCTTCGGAGGGCACGTTAAACCGTCAGTCCCGGCTGTTGTCATCTGATAACAGTCGTTAAGCCAAGTCAGAGGCCTTATAGGCGGCCTGATAAACTCTGACACTAGAGGTGGCCACTAATCCTCATACGATAAGAAGAAGAAGATCAGGTATGATGAAGGCTAAGAGTCTCCCCGTTGTCCACAAAAAAAACAAAAGATAGACCAGTGTTTAACAATTAGAATAGGTATCTAACATTGTTATTGGCATGAAAGCACACGTTTAACTTACTCTAGTATATGCAGCTATATTAAACAGCTCTGTGAATAGTCTGACAAATCGACTTTTCTTTATCATTTCAGACTAGACATTTTAGTTTAATAAAACGTTAACAAAGTGTTCATTCAAATAACTAATGCGTGGGTATAAGTTATTGTCCCAATGACAGTTAACTATAAATCTTTTTTTTTTCATATTTTCCTAACGGTTCCTATCACGATAACATGATCAATATTATTTTTGGAAGTTGTAATTTAGATGACTGAGGGCGCGATGTTGATAATACATATAATGTCCATAGACGAGTAGACTTTAAATAAGATTTATCGCAATTAGTGTGTTGTCTATTATGTTGCCCGGCGCACAGTGTACGGTGCCCATACAAGCGTGGTGGACAAAATTATTTTGACTTTGAAGTTAATTTTAAACGTCACTTTTATATGCGAATTATCAAATAAATGACAAAAACATAATCACAACAATAAAAAAATGGTACCTCTTTATAAACACTACACAATATTACTAGAACTACCTATTCCTATATTTACTATTAAAGTTCAGTCAATCTAAAAAACTACTTACGAATTTAGATAAAATTTGTCACACAAAGAGTCTTGACTAAAACGTAGGATACGTTATATCCCGATATTCCCACGGGAACGGGAACCACGTGGGTGATTTTGCGGGTGGCCGCTAGCATATTATGTGCTTAAAAAAGTATAATGTACACCAGTGTGCAGATTGCTATTTTTTTTAAGTAAGATAATGTGTCTACTATATAAAAAATATATAGCCAAGTATGACGGGTACAAGAGGGTACATATAAGTTTGGGATTAACAAACATGAAACATGTAGAAAAATATCCACCGGGTTCAACTCACATACCTCAGTAACAAAACATATTTGTAGTTGTAATAAATGAAATAAATACTACGTTCCTACTACTTAACGATGCCTAATTTATAAATTAACTTTCTTTTTTACACAATAATTATGAGAGGTAGACATATAGACAATGCGAAAAATAAACTTATTTTAAATTTTTTACCTAATTTGAGGGATTACATGTTTTTGTAGTACTAATTATCTATCTTAGTAGTTATAATAGACCTATAGTGCCGATAAGGATATATTTTAAAGTATGAGGATATTTGAAAAATATTGACATTGACATTATTGACAGTTTAGTGGATAAAACGAGATGACCCTTTTTGTCCATCACGCTTGTATGGGGACCATAGACTGTGCGGCGGTCTCACCAATGAAATATTTATCCTGTCTCATTATTGTTCTCATTCAGGTATAGGAATACCTGCGGGCTTTCCATCAACTATAAGAAACTATCATGTCATAAGAACGTTTTGTTTTTATTGAAGTTCCTAAAATACAGAACACACAGTACACTTTGGAGGAGATGATTAAGCGAAGACGTCACAAAACTTCCGTCAAAAACAAGCTAACTTTAAAAATTACGAAATAGCATGAAAATTTTAAACAATACTGAGAGAAGTCCGGTAGGTCCTTGACGAGCTGAAACAGTCATTTATTGATTGACATTGACAAGGCAGTTTTTTAAATTAGATATTCAATTGCTTATAACACAAATCTATGGAGCTGTTTATTGTAATAATTGTAATGAAAACTTACTATAAAAGAACAAGGTATGCAGACTTTTGACTGTTTTAAATAGCTAATTAAAATTGCACCATTGTCTTCGATCAAAGGAACGGAATGAAAAATGCAAATGAAATTAATAGGCTTTGCATTTAAATGAATGAAAGCATTTAATACTTTGTAGCGTCTGTTTAAATGATGATTTATAACTACATTCTTGAAATATTATTATTTAACGTAGAATGAATCGATTTTATAATTACGAAAGTCGTCGTTCGTTTATTTATTACAGTGTAGCGTTCCAAAAAGAATGGATTCTTCAGATTTTTGCACGAACAATTTCCTAAACATGCCTTATTTAGCATTTTTTAATTAAGCATCCTCATTAAGTTACCTACATAGAATATAACAAAAAAAGTTTGCAGAGTTTAAGTTTCCAGTCAGGAAGTTTTGAGTTAATTGACTTTTTTATTCTGATGAGTTTATTCTTTGCTCATAGTTGAGGAATAGCAAAGGTTGGTGAAGAAATAAATCTTTAATAGGCCTTTCTAAGTAGGTAAGACAGTAGAAAAAAAATACTTCGAACGCGAAGTATTTTAACACTCAATTTAAAAAAAAAAAGTTTGACGAAAATTTTTACAACTACACTTTAAATTTGAAATGGCTAATTCTTTATCGAAGACCTTAGGTCTAAATAAGATGACGACGTTGTTTGAGATTGATTGTCCGTATGTATGTATACTGTATACAAATTAATTCGCTATTAACAAGCTGAGACAGCTCCAATCCTCTTTGTGAAAGTAGGGCAACGTCTGGATAGACCGACGGACTGTTAATCAATATAAAAAAAATCCTGTTATTTGAAGCCACAAGCTTCGTTATTATAAATAGTCACGAAACGCATGCATGCTTGCTTAAAGTAGAAAAGTTATTATAACATGAGAGCAATAACATATTTTTAATAGAGGTACTCGTAGGTTTAATAAACAGAGACTTACATAGTTTACAATTAGAAATGAAAATAAAACTAAAACAACAACATTGTCACAAATTGAAAAAAAAAAAAAATTAAACTAGAAAACTAAAAAGTACTAAAAATTCACATTTTTTTAGAATAAAAATATAATAAACACAAAAAATTCAATGGCAGCTTCTTGCCTCGAAAAGCGGTATAATAACCAAAATAACTTGTACGATAATGCATATCGTTCTATAGGTATTAATTTAAAAGTCAGAGCTACAGACATAGACTGGACTTCAAAATTACTTAGCATCATACTTAAAAAAATTGCAATAACTTTTAAAATACACAAGATATTAATATTTCTATGTAAAAAAGAACAGAACATGTAATGTATAGTAAAGTATTAACTTAAAAGAAAGTTAATGAAATTTTCTTCTAACACGTTTTATTTCAAAACTCCATCTTTTATAGATTCTGACCTATTGCAATATCTAGGCGCACACTGAAAGTTTTGCACCCTGGCCATTGAGTAACTCTTCGAATTTTGAATCATGTATTTTTTAAAGATTAATCCTTAACAGTTTTTGTGAAAAAAGATTGATGGTAAAATCAGTTGTTGTAAATGAATTCAAAAACTTTTACATGTCGAATAAAAATTTAAGACACTTTTTGTCGCTCGATCTCACCCGAACTGATTTAAGCACAGGATCGTTCTTGTGATGATTGATGCACAAAATGCTGCTTAAATATGAACACGGACATTCCAATGCTGTTGTAGTTACACCCAGCGACCCGATACAAAGCACGCAACACACGGTGCAAGACAACGAGAGAATACTACTGAACGCTAATAGATGGAGTGCTGCAACCACAACATCTTCAAATTGTGTAGAATCAACATCTCGTCGTCTCAGCCATATAACACCCACTGCTGGGTATAGGCCTCCCCCAAAAGGGGGGGTTTGCCATAATCGCCACGCTTGGCAGGCGGGTTGGCGATCGCAGTATGGCCAAGTATGTAGGAGACGCTGCTGCCCATCTCCTGAAGGCTGAGTCCCTTAGTCGCCTTTTACGACACCCACGGGATGAGAGGGGGTAGTGCTATTCTAAACCGACACTTCACAGCAATAAGAAGAATCAACATCAAGAATCAACATCAAGAATCAACATCAAGAATCAACATCAAGAATCAACATCAAGAATCAACATCAAGAATCAACATCAAGAATCAACATCAAGAATCAACATCAAGAATCAACATCAAGAATCAACATCAAGAATCAACATCAAGAATCAACATCAAGAATCAACATCAAGAATCAACATCAAGAATCAACATCAAGAATCAACATCAAGAATCAACATCAAGAATCAACATCAAGAATCAACATCAAGAATCAACATCAAGAATCAACATCAAGAATCAACATCAAGAATCAACATCAAGAATCAACATCAAGAATCAACATCAAGAATCAACATCAAGAATCAACATCAAGAATCAACATCAAGAATCAACATCAAGAATCAACATCAAGAATCAACATCAAGAATCAACATCAAGAATCAACATCAAGAATCAACATCAAGAATCAACATCAAGAATCAACATCAAGAATCAACATCAAGAATCAACATCAAGAATCAACATCAAGAATCAACATCAAGAATCAACATCAAGAATCAACATCAAGAATCAACATCAAGAATCAACATCTACAGTATGGAAAACCTGCAACACGCTAGCAAAGTGTCACCGACAGACACATCAGTCGGACCGTGGTCCCCGGGCTACCACCACCCAGTCCGGGGAGGAAGAGTTCACACTCTGACCTTCCTATAAGTGGTTTCCCTTCTCCATACCCCCAACCATCATACTTCTACACTGTTAAGGGACAACACATTATCAAGGGACATGTAACGTATTGCTCGAAAGCGAGAACAAATCAACAAAATTACTTAGTACATTTTTGTAGTGTACGGGTCCAGTTTACACGATTCTACTTGACGACCAAAAGCGTGTCAATGCTGAGTGAAACACAACCTTTTACTTGCCCACTGTGCTTGACAAAGTTCGCGAGAAGTGACCTAGAAAGCCGAACCGTCTTCCACCATAACAATACTGCTTTGTATTTTTATGGTGTATTTTTATTTTTAACAAAGTCGTTTTTAGACACCAAAAAAGTAGAACTCATATTTTTTTAACATATAATCTAGACCTGGCACTTTTTTATTATTTTCCTAAAATCAAAGGTTTCACTTTTGCAAGCGCAGCAAAGGCAACGATGGCCTTTAATCGGAACATAAAAAACATGTCTTCAGATCAGTAATCCTTATGCCTTCAAAAATGGTTCAACCAAATAAAATAAGTTTAAAATACAAAGGAGGACTTTGAAGGATAATAAAAATTAAATTTCACATACAACTTGTTTTAATAAAATTTTTCAGTGTACCCCACGTATAACAATGTAGGTATGAGTTTATAAGGTCTGCGTTATTTTAAAGAACTTATAATCATTACTGTCTCGAACTTCAAAAACCAACTTAAGTAATGACAATATTCACACAGTCGGCTACGATAATTAATGTTTCAGTATCGATACGGACGCTCCATTCGCAAGCAAAATATTAAGCGGATTGGGTAATCGATATCTCATTTAAATGTAACACAATGACCGTTTGTTTTATTGATTAATGTATTAATAAACAAAATATCAATGATTGGTACGTTCGTTGGAAAGTTATTATGTGCAGTATTTGTTGTTGTAGTTGTAAAGATGAAGTGACTGTTGGTAATGGCAAATAGTTTTGAAGTAAACGGTTTCTGAATTGAAAATTTAAGTTACTAACGACTAAAAGTTAAAAAAAAAGTCATCTAAAAGTCTAAAAAAACTCAAAACAAAATATTCATTCAATCGACTGAGGTTTGAAACGATGATATTTTACTTACTGTGGTGTAGGAAAACAAGACACAATATATATATTGCATTGTTGTGAGACTGCCGGCGGTCTTGCGCTGCTTAATTAAACAAGTAAGTAAATATCATCTTATCTCAATATAATATTGAGATTAGATGACTATCTCTTCAATGTAAGCAATAAAATAAAATCTTGAAAATCCTCGATTAAAAACGTCAAATTTTATTTTCATCATATTTATGCCGAAAGGAAAAGAAAACAAAATCCATCTGTTGGTAATGGTTAAATTAATAGTCGGCGTTGAAGACACCACGTGAATCACTCGAGCGTTAGTAATCCCAGCCATTCCTAATAGGATCCACGACCTTTGTAGCAGAAGACACTGAGAAAACATTGAAAGGGTGCTGTCATGATACTTAAGATGCAAGAATCGTAGAATTTTTAGAGAGAGCGCACGAGCAACGGTTTTCTCCGCAACTATTTAGTCTCTGGCATCAAGTCTTTGGGCTTGTATGAGAGTACGCACATTTAGCGATGCAGTACCCGGGAAACTTTTATGTCCTTGGGTTTGGAGGCAACCCCGCGTTTCGACTCAACTGTTGCAATGACAAAAAGTTGCTAGGGCAAACCCGCGAGGCAACTGTTGCGACGACAAAAACAGTTGTTGAATGCGGAAAATTATACAGAAAAAGCTGTGTTCTGTCACTCTCGTGGGCGCTACTTTGAACTCTCAGCAAGAAATCGGTGACAGAGAAAATTCGTTTCAGAAACAAAATCTGCTCGTGCGCGCAGTGTCTTATCACAATCCCGAACTGAGGTTATCTATACTAATATTATAAAGAGGAATGATTATAAGGAGAAATAATTTTTTTGTTTGTTTGCTTGCATTGAATAGGCTCCGAATCAACTTAATGGATTTGGATGAAATTTGGTACACAGATAGTGGATAGCCTGGTTATGAACATAGGGTACTTTTATTCGCGATATTCCCACGGGAACGGGAACTACGCGGGTGAAACCGAAAGCGGCCGCTAGTCACATAAATTTATTTATATCATTCAATATAACAGACTAAACAATTCACAAAACATAATATATTAAAGTAGAGCGGTAATTAAAAAGTTTCGTTACATGAGAGAGTCTCTTTACGTCAGTTGGAGACCGACGTTATCAGCTCGTTGTAGCTAATACAGCCTGTTACATAGTTCCATCAAGTAATGTTGCGTTGCATTAACACATAATTATACTGATACGATCCCATTACCAAGCAAACGTATCTAAAGTATACATAAATGAGGAGAGGGGTTACGCAGTGGCATATTAGGTATATTCAACTTGTGATTGGAGCGCTTAAGTAACTTATAATAAGGATAGGCATTGGATAAGTATCCAAAAACTATCGTGTTGTGTAGGTACGTCATGTGTAAGTAGTCTAGTAAAGATAATTTATTTTGTTTGAGGAAACGACATTAATTCCTACACTCAAATTGATTTTAATTATAGATTATACTTGAGTATGCAATTTTTTTTTAAGTTTTCCCCAAAGTTTGATTGCGGTGGTTTGATGAGGCCGTTTAAATTTTATACTACTTCTATATTAAAAAAAAATATATACGATTGATTTTTTATGTAAGGACTCTTAATAACCAATAGACACGATATCTAAAAAGTCACATTTGCAAAAAAAACGTATTAGTGAAAAAAAAACAAACAACCAAACAATAAATAAACAAAGGGTTATTAATTAAAGGGGCATTAATTCTACAGTCAGTTCAGCAACTTTTTCTATATGTTATTGTCTTAATTTATTATATTTAAAAATATAAAAATCTAAAAACATAAATATCCCTTAATAATAATTGAAGCTTTCTGTATAAAAAAATTTACTTTAAAACAATCTTATTCTGAAGAAACAAATAAGTAATACCTACTGTAGTTTTTTTTATCAGCAGCAGTCGTAGGATCGAGAGTTTCGTTTGTTTTCTTAATACGCTCAATATATCTTAATAAGGAGGGAAAACTGCAAGGCGGGTTTCCAATAACCGCAAATAATGTTCACAAAAAGAAATCCCCACTGTAGGATTTAGTGTAAATTTTAATTTATTTTGACTGGACTAAAGTAACTTTTTGTAAGGACAGGCCTGGGATGAATTGATGACCAAAAAATATTGTGTCGTGTCTAAGTAACTTTTAGTAAAGACGGGCAAGGGATAGGTGACCTAAAATAAAGCACGGAAGAGGTCGAGACTTCTTCCTTGCACAAATGAAGCTAAACCGCTGGATTTGCTGACGTTTGACGTAAATTCAATTGAAATGGCAGCGCGGTGAGTTTAGGAGTCATATTCCTACCCACCTATAAGGAAAGTCAATGCATCAGCAGTGCTGACATTAAAAATAGCTCTCGATGCTAATAATCTCAGAGAAAATTAAGATGAATAAAGCTGAAATATATTTTGCTAGAAAAGTGAGTTAGAGGAGAGGAATGTTGTTGTTACATTCACAATAATTTCTTTACAGTTTTTCTCTCTAGAAAGACTGTAAAGAAATTATTGTGAATGGAAAAGATTTTTCATTCATAATAATTTCTCATGCAGGTGGAGATGTGACGAAAAGAAGGAAGAATAGAAGGACATAGGTACTGCAATGACCTCAAATAAATTGGGAAAAGAACGGGGAGATCATAATGAGTGCACGTATGAAATCATTATGAATATAGTAGGAAGACTTTGAGAATAGAATAGAATAGAAAAGACTTCCTTTATTTGCTTAAATAAGGACGTAGGTCATAAGTATAACATGATAGAGAGATAATAATTTGATGACGCATACCTACAAATTATTACAAGACATTGTGGTAATTAATATTAACTATTTAACAAGAAAATATACTAGAAAAAAGCAACTAGTCTCATGTCGCCCTGACGGGATACGAACCCGCATCCTTGGGAGTCCGGCCCAATGCACTAACCAATTATGCTACAGAGACCTATGAGGACACGTCGAATTTTTCTAGTATATTCACCGTTCTACGGTGTTGGCCGCCGTCGCTTCATCAATGAGAGAAATATCCTCGCATTCGAAAGAAACATCTTACTTACTTACAGATGTTTGACTATCGATTAAAATGAAACAGCCATCTAATTATAACTTTTTAATTTTGCATTTTACAATGCTATTTTTATGTGATAAATATTTAACAAGAAAATATACTAGAAAAAAGGAACTAGTCTCATGTCGCCCTGACGGGATACAAAATAGCATTGTAAAATGCAACATTAAAAAGTTATAAATATTAACTAGATTGCCATCTAAAGTTCTTTAAAAATTTTGGCTGGTTTCTAAAAGCACGGGTCCATTGTGCATTATAATGTGCTAAGGCGTATTAATTAAACTTTGTCTTAGGGAGTTTTGAACTAATTATGAACTGGTAAAACAAGCTCAAGTGTACATTCTCCAAGTAGGACCTGGAATATTCTTATGACTGTGTTGTCTTTGTCCATATCTTGGCTTTACCAAAACAGTAGGGACTTACACTACCGGGAATAATTTTGCAGCTTTTAGGGTGTTTGTAGAGTTGGCACGCTAAGAATAGAATAGAATAGAATAGAAAATTGTTTATTTTGTTGCAACACACATAGATACATCTGGTATTTTAGACATCATATAAATAGGTAACATATTTTTATAATCACTTCGTCAGACGTAGTGCGGATGCCTCTTTGTGCAGCAGCAAAACAGGGTCTAGGCTCGATGTGGTATTTTCGCTCGTGGGATGAGCGAAACATCGATTTTCAGCCCTCACCCTTTTGATGGGTGGGCGGGAAATGGTGAAAATGCATTTAAAGCATTTTATTTCTACGAGTATAAGATACTTATAGCATTACGACGCCGATGGTAGGTTTATAAAATAACTATAAATGAAGTCG
Organism: Chrysoteuchia culmella; assembly: GCA_910589605.1. NCBI lineage: Eukaryota > Metazoa > Arthropoda > Insecta > Lepidoptera > Crambidae > Chrysoteuchia > Chrysoteuchia culmella. Next base: position 8,400,048 of record OU342654.1, on the reverse strand, counting down.
GTTAAAAATCAAGAAACATTTAATATTAGATAAACGCAACTACTTTGTTTGCTGATGGGATCCTAACTCGCAACCTTTTACGTAAACGTAAAGTGAGATCAATATCATAAACTAAATTAAAAATGGAAATTATATAACATCATTAGGAATCAGTCGTTAGTGGATACTATTGTCCTTACAAAAGTTGCCATAGGTAATTATTTTACCATTCAGAGTACATTTCACTTATAGTATAATGAAATAATTCTAAATAACGACACCGCACATTTTCTGCTAATCTAAAATAAAAGAGTAAACAATATTACCTAAAACAATAACATTCAGTGTACATACATACAATAACGGGGTATGTATTTAATTATTAATAAATGAGTTCTCTAGTCAATTATAAGCTTTATGACGAAGTAGTTTAAGTCCAAAATAGAATACTTAGCCGAATTATGGTGACTGCTGTGAACGTCCTTTGAATTGTATCGAATCCATGTCTTGATGTTGATTGTGTAGTGCTTATATAATCTTGTTTGACTTTGGTTTTGCTTAACAATAAGATGAGCTTTAACTAATAAGTGAGTTTCTAGAGGAATCTTGTTAAGGTGCATATTGCACTCCTGAATAATTCAAATAACTTAGTTGGCGCAGCGGCCATGTAGAATAATATACCTACATAAATGTTATACGACTATCGTAGGGTGAAGGTACAATTCTTAGGAATAACTAATAAATTAATTACAGCGATACATTAATGCGACACTTCGTTTTTTTATTAATGATGACAGCGTTCGCGTTGCTATAAACTATTGAATGAATTTGAATGAATTGAAATATATTGAATGAAAAAAAAACAATATTGGTCATTAAAATATAATTTTGTTCTCTTATACATAAAGGGTTATTTGTTTTACCTATGTTTAATTTTCAGACATTTTAAAAACACGGCATAATTTCTCTTTATATTCAACTTAAAAAAACATATGTTTAGCAGTTCTTATATTGAGTAAATGCTTCAAAAATACATAAGAAAAGTATAATGTTTAATTTGCCATTGTACGAAGCGATTTACTAAGTCTTGTTTGTACAGCAGAAACGATTCACAGAGTATTATTCGATGGGAGAGAACTGCAATGCTAATTGCGTTCAAACAATCTTGTTTATCATCGGTTTGTTCGGCGGCGACGCTGTAAATGCCGGAAGCGCAATTATGTAACGTTGTTTGGGGTTGTTCCTGTGCCTCCAAAAATGTTTACTACCAGATACATAAAAAAACGGCATAAAAATCACATTTGTTGTATGGGAGCCCCACTTAAATATTTAATTAATTCTGTTTTTATCCTATTGAGTGGCCAAGTTTATTATGAATTTTGATAACGTATGTTCATTTGTGAAAATTTCAACTGTCTAGCTATCACGGTTCATGAGATACAGCCTGATGATAGGTTTTTACCCTTTGAGTACGTAACCATAAAATAAGATATTTTAAAAAGTATCATCCGCATGACACCCACTGCTGGACATAGTTAGACCTCCTGCAAGGATCTCCACGATGGTCGGAGTGGATGATGATCGTTGCCCTATACATCTGTTTTTCGCGATCTGTATCCTTGTTTGTCCAGTGATTGGACAAACATGGCGTTCAGTTCCTAGCGTGGAACGTATCGTGAAGCAAGCCATGTGTTCATTACTATAGAACAACATAAGCAATATACTTTTTCAGAAATTATAAATTAATTTAATTTCTATCTCCTTGATTTATAATTTAATCTTTGCTCCAACGATTAGAATGATTAATAGTCGTACAAAACTTTCGGAAGTGATAAAAAATCAACAAATAATGTAGGTCTTAGGTGTGGTCTAGTTTAGTTTTGTTTTTGCTTTTAAGTTTAATTTCAACGCACCAGTATAACCCTGCTGTTTATACTACTTGCATGGTATATCGCTCAAGATAATGGCTCATGTTCTGAATTATATTTGATAAAGGCATACTGAGCCATATGTTTATCTATTAAGGCTTCATAAACGTGATATATGTACAAGCTTAACAACGTGAACGTATTTCGTGTATAGAATAACAACGGTAATAATTTTGAGCCTTTGAATTCTACTGATGTAGCTACGGTTAGATTGAGCACTTTGAGTTTCATGGTTTCGCTATTTTAAATTGAATACAACTGTTTTGTTTTAGCGGATGTTTTTAACGGAAATAATTTTAAATTGGTAATAAAACCTTCATTGTTTTGTAGTTTTATAGGTTAGCTAGATAATTACTCAACATAACCTAATGATAATGTCTAAATTGCAGTATACTGTAATATACAGTTGTTTTTTCGTATAATTTTTACCGGTAAGTTCCTGTAAAAGTTGAAGGTAAGTCCCACATAATTATAGAAACATTTAAACTAACCGAAGTAATAACATAATTACAACAATATTTGCAGCATGAGGAAAGGAAATCCATCAACCGATACTCTAAATTCGTTCTCGTAAAAGCTTTACCGGCTGCTTATTAAGTAAGTAACTGTAACGTCCGCATATTATAGAAATATTTAAAGTAATCGAAGTAGCAACGTAATTATAACAATGTGTGGAAACTTTATTGTTTTATTATGTGTTGTGCTATATACAAAAATAATGTTTCCATTGAAAAAAAAAATATATAAATAAAAATATTTGCTGCAAAATAAGGAAAGTTAGTCCATTCGACTCTAAATTCGTTCGCGTAAAAGCTTTACCGGCTGCTTATTAAGTAAGTAACTGTAACGTCCGCATATTATAGAAATATTTAAAGTAATCGAAGTAGCAACGTAATTATAACAATATGTTGAAACTTTATTGTTTTATTATGTGTTGTGCTATATACAAAAATAATGTTTCCATTGAAAAAAATATATAAATAAAAATATTTGCTGCAAAATAAGGAAAGTAATTCCATTCGACTCTAAATTCGTAATTAAAGTAAAAAGCTATACCGGTTGCTTATTAAGTAAGTTCCTGTAAAAGTTGGAGGTAATGTCCGCTACCTGCCAATTATACGGAGTGGAGTCAGGCGATGTGTGGATAGCAATTTGATTGCTTTTTCCTCCGTTGTGTTAGTTATGCTTGCCTGGTAACTATCGTCTTGAGCAATTTATTTATTGAAAAACAATACCCATGAATTTTCACATCCGTATATTATATTGTACAGCCAGTCAAAAGTGCTTTTGACTGGAAATGAGATTTGATTGAAGATATATTTTAAAAATAAATAAACGAAATAATATTTTACATGGTCATAATCACTATAACTATTACGGAAAACGGTTTTTTTTACCATGTTTGTATTTGTTTTTGAGTCCTCGATATTTAGCACAGTTGCATGCACCATCATCACGGAGTCACGGAGTTACTTTGCTCTTCAGTCTCTGTGGCTCAATTGGCAGACTTCGATTGGCTGAGTATATAAGATAGGAACTAGATGGCTTTTCACTAGTATAAATTAATGTATGAAAATAACATTGTGAATGGAAAAATCTGTGTTAAAAGTGCGTTGAAAAGATTAAAGATAAATAAATGATTATAATCTAAATTACCCATTGAGTTATATATTACCAGTGTCACATTACATCTTTATATATTAAGCTTGGGTTGAATTGAATTAAGAGAAAACTGACACATAATCTGTTTATCCCCGTCGCGTCGCGAGAACGTCAAAAGATATAAGGAAAAAAGTGCAAAAAAATGTGTGAGATAAATGCTTACGAAAATAGGAGAGAGAGCGTTATCGAAAAAATACAAGAACGTCTATCGTTACGACGATAATGTATCGGTATCAGAGTACACATCTTGCATACTGATTCGCGGAGGAAAATGTCAGCGCCTCTCCATATAGTGCGAGTATTGTATGAACTTTGTTCAGAACTGTTAAGAGAGTGTCAATTGTTCCAGTATCACATGCGAAAGCGGGAACTATCTCGCTACGACTGTTCTACAATGTGTTGTTACCACTATTGTTTGTATTAAATCAGGAAATTGTATACTTAGATAAATTTTAGCCTAGAAAAAACAAACTGCCCTAACACAGAATCGTTGGAGTAAAGTAAGTAGTTTTTTGACAATAGTCTGTTTTGTTTTTATTTTAAGAACGGTCTCTAGAATTTCAAGGACTGGCCTATACAGGGTGGTTAAAAGACCAATACCGAAGCCGTAATATATGAGCAGTATACATCAAACTAAATAAGAATATGTAAAAATAATTGCCGGGAAACGACTTTTATTTTTCGTTTTAAAAAAATGGGTGTTAAACGCAAAATAACGCGTGCAACAACGTATGCGTATGTATAGAGGGTAGGAGTAAGTAGCCGGGATAGAGTTTCTTTTATTAGCTTTGATATACATTGCGGTTTTGTAACTTTAAATATTAATCTTTAAAAATAAATCTTGACTTTTATCCTCAAAAACTCCTTAGCTATCAGATTCCGAGATTTGCCCACATACATAAAAATGATAGTAACGAGGAGGAAAATACATGTTTTTCATATTCGTTATGGGTCTTTTAACACCTTGTATTTGTATTTGTATACACTTTTGTTTGCTTTGGCATCAAGGTCAATTGCAAAACACTGTCAGCCCATCTGTTAATTTATACAAATATTTTTCTATTTTCATATTAATAATCTCAATCACAAAGAATATATAAACTTTTAGGGGTTTAGTTCTCATTAACAAACTAGATAATTGAAATGAAAATAAAAACAAAATACTCCATTCCTTCTAAAACAGTGCCGTGGTATACACACGTGCTACAAAACAATAGTCTACCTACTATTTCACCAGTTATGCTTAGATTCCATTAAACTTCAATTTTATCTTTTTTTTATAAAAGTACCTAACCATAGACAACGAAACTTGTTCTTTCCATCTAAATGAAACATACACAGCGTATGTGTGAAAATGTATATCTGCAACGGAATCGAGCTCAAACAGTAAAGTTTGTTCGCAGCAACAACGGGCGAGCGACGCGCGTCAATTGTTCCGTATCACACGACCACTTCGGAAGTGGTCTGGTTTATCTTACGTTGTATGGAACTATGTATGTGCGGTGATCTTTATGCTATATGGCCGGAATAATATATATCCGTGCTTCTGTACGATACTCTTGATACGCAATATTTAAACATGGTTATCTGAAAATCAGCAACAATCTCGCAGGACTGGATACTTAACATCATACTTACTTACTTAGGTACTACCGAATGGCGCGGTGACCCCAAAGTGAATCTTGTTCTCCGAAAATAAAAGGTACCACTGCTCCCTGCATTGCGTGGACTATTCGGCAGTAGTAGTTCGCGCAGATCCTTGGCTACTTCGACTGCCTAACGGTTTCTAGGGCGGCCGACTGGCCTATGCTATTGGTCACAAACCTTGTGCTGACAATAACGAAAACAACAAAAAAACAAATTGATTGTACATTACGTAAAAAAGTGTACGAGAGAAAAGAGACAATATCGTACTAAAATTAAAAGTGTGAGCTAAGAAGCATAATAAAACATTAAAGTGAGTATATTATTTCCTGGCTTGAAGTTTACTATTTGAACAATACATGTGTAGATATCAAACTCGCCTAAGTACAGTACCGACGTTTTCAAGTCTTTTTATTATTTCTTATTCAGCAAATAAATGCGGTTATTTTGATATATATTAATCTGGTCTAAGTCCACGGCTTCCTAAAGAATTTAAGAATGAAAATTGACAGATTTTTTCAATCCATCCTAAGTCACACACGCGTTTCAAATCATAAGAACCAAAGTCCATTACAGGCAATCACATGTTGTCTTAATCTGTCATGGCCGCCATTCCTGTTATTTTCACATGTTGATAATCAGTGCGCTGAATGTAAAAATAATGGATTATTCAATTAATGTTGTGGCTCCAGAGCTAACCAAGAAAAAACTGAACTCTAATAAAACGAAAAAAAAACAAGACAGGTAAGCAAACTCGCCCAAGTCCAGAGCTCTTTATTTCAATACTGACCAAGTCCATTAGCATTATATCATATTCACTTAAGTCCTTGTTAAATTATCGAAAATATTCATTTAGCACAGAGAACTTATATTTTTTTTTATTTCTTCGGTGTTGCTAGGTTGTTAGGTATTCATAGCACAGAACATAACTCAGAAATTGTACTAGTTAAAATATTGAGCTACAATAACAACGTCTATATACAAAAATTGTTTATAAGGGACTAAGGCGTTTTTGATATTTATCGACACACATAATGTCTGTTAATATTTGTCAAAATTGGCGTTCAACGCTAACAGCTGAGATTGTTTCAAACAATTTCGAGGGGTGGCGCGCGTCAATTGTTCGTATATCCCCCAAACTTCGCAGACAATTTCGTCAATATAAATAATAGCTCATTAAAAAAAGTTTAATAACGAGTAATTTTATTTTATTTTTAAATAAAAATACAAATCAGTGGGATATAAAACGAGAATAGCATTGCACAATTAATTACATTCGATTTAAAAACTGGCAAACCTTCCCTATATTTCGATTAAAGTCGACAAGTTTTTTGGAGATAGTACTTACTGACTCTCTGTTTATTGCCGTTAAAACGATGAAATAAAAATTTATTTGTCTATTTTCAATATTAATATTACGAATTATTAAATTATTTTATTTATATACCTACATGTCAAAAGCATATCCATATCGCAATAGGGCAAATATATTGACGTAATTTTCAATCGTAGTATAAAATCAATGCTTCAAATTCATTGTTTTTTTATTGTATTCGTACAAAAATCAGCACGTGTTTTACACCTCTAAACGATTCAATTATACGTCGTGGAAACTGAAAGCTGGTGAAAATTACGTGTCATCAGAACGGCGCTTCTGATGACACGTAATTTTCACCAGCTTTCAGTTTCCTCGTGTCTGTCGATCGCTCAGTGCAAATTGTCATTTGTCCAATTTTCGTTTATTGTACAAACGATCTCTGTACAGAAAATGTAAACGAATTTCGTGAGAGTATTTATTTGTTCATAAAAAAATGTGAATAGTGAGTACGATTTGCAAAATATTATATTTTGGTTATACAGATTATGTTTAGCTTATTAATTGTGATTTTCTAGTTTTCAGATGCAACTTTTCAATTATTTTTAAGTGACGGTTTAATTAAGTATTGTTGGTATTTCTAAGTTGGTATTCTTTTGCGTAGCATTTTGTGACAGAAATAATAGTGATTGATTATTGATTTATGTAGTAGTGTAATTTTTTCTAAGCTTTTTTGGCTTTATTTGTTAGGTATCAAAAGAGTTAAGTGTAAGAGGACAGGCGTCGTAAATACCCATATTATGTATGATACCTGGGCTCTCATAATTCAACGTCTTCTGAAATCTCGCCCTTCATATGACAAAGTGAAGGAGTGAAGGAGGAATTCAAGGTAGCCGTGAAGAACTAATGGCTGCTGTAACTATATAATATAAACCCTTTGCGAGATTAGCAAAGAATTAGGTGCAGATTGATAATGAAAACTGTGTAAACATCACTCTTATAGACACACCTCGACGAGGACGCCACTTTTGGCAAGGTGTAGTCCGGAGACAATAGCGACAGGACCACTCATAGCCCACAATAGTCCGTTACTAGTCTATTATTATCTGAGTAGACAAACTAGCTGGCACATTCCATGTTTTCCTTTTGCTCCTACTCCAGCGTGGGCGCACGAAAGTTCTGTCGTCAGCCGTTTCGTCAAATTTCAGTTTCGAAAGTTCACCTTCTACATGACACCGTCGCGGTTGCGTGTCACGGAATATTATTAATGGATTCTAAATTGCCTTTAAAGCATACTTCCGCGTACACGTCCCATGTCAATGTTACTTTCACAAATTGAAAATTTACATTAGCCGATTTATTGGCGCGGCAAATGATGTGCTTCATTTTTCGTATCATGTTACGTAAAGAAGTTGTAACGTGTGGTACGTTTATTATTTTTCGACTTGGAAGAACATTTGTCTTTCAACCTGGAGGAATAATTTATTCAAGTAACTGTCAATGTCAATGTCACGCTTAATTACTCTACTATCTTAAAAAAAAAATAGACATCTGACACATTTATCACAACTGCTTTCAATTTATGGCTGTTTTCATGCCTGCCTGGATTATAAAATAAGATATAAATAGTTATTTGTTATGCAAGGCTGGAAAGTTGGATTTAGCGGCGAGTTACCTCTATTGAGCAAGCGAAGGATTCTAGGTTTTATTCAAAGTTATTTAAACTTTTTAATATGAGAGACTTTTAATATGTATGTATACATTGTATTAATAGAGTGATTGTAAACATAAGAATAAAATGTAACATAAAAAGTGCACTGCAGTGCTAACAATAGTGCGATTCAGAATACATGCTGACGTATTTTTCTTTCTAAATTAAAAATAGTTTACCATGCTAGGCCGGTAATATGCGATTTTCAGCGCAGAAATTGAATAATAAAACCTCCTTTTCCGAGCGTGTGAGGTGAAAAAATTATAACGTAGTTATGAATAATACGCAAATATTGACAATTTAAAAACGTTAAAGATGTTTTTATTTTAATTTTAAGACAAACAAAAAGGTGTTTTGACGAAACTGCAGGCGTGAGAGACTTTTTAATATGTATGTATACATTGTATTAATAGAGTGATTGTAATTCTCCCATTCAACACTCTCCATAATTAAGTATGAAGAGCAAACGCCGCTACAAAGTATCAAAGTATCGCCGCTACAAAGTATTGTCCTCCGCTGCAAAAGGCTTCAGATTCGGCAAATGTTAATTGAAAATTTACCCAATTATTTCCAATAACGAGTTAGGTGTTAAAATTGCTTTGGGCTCAGTGTCCCGACTCCACTCTAGTTTGAAGTGTCGCTACACAAAGCATCAGAAAGTTTGAAATAAGCAATTAAAATTTGGCGGTCTGATTTGATTGAATAAATCAATTTTCATTTGGCGAAACAAAAGTCTGCGATAAACAAAGTTCGCAGATTATTGGATAAGCGAATTTCGTTTATGCAAATAGGGCTTCCTTAATCATAAGTTTCATGACTTAATGTGTTTCGGTTTTCATGATCAAATCAGAGATCACCTACAACTTATTTGCGATCGGAACTCTATTCCACTGTCGACACATACCTACTAAAATTTTTCGACAATAATTATTGTCGTTTTTACATGGATGGGTTTACGCGTTAGTTTAAGATCATAGATTATATGATATATAATTTGATCATATCTATCGTAACGACAAATGTAACGATAAATGGTTTTTTATATTCTCAAATTATTTTGGTAACAAGGTTACCTAAAAAAATTATGTAAGTGTAATAAGGACCACAACAATTTTTTTTTTTATCTTTTTTTTATTTGTGCATTTTTCAATGCTAAAAAATTAACTCGGTCACAAGTGAATTCTCGTCTGAGAATTCACTTGTGGCCGAGTTAATTTTTTTCCAATATTTTTCTATTTAAAATTTACCATAAGTATAAAAATAGCATAAAATAGCATATTAATAAAATTATTGTTATGGCACAGTAGCGAGTGGGTAAATAAAATGATCTATAATTAATAATATATAAAGAAATGGTCTCAACCGATTTAGAACTCAACTCCGTCTAAAACAATCTAATGTAGATACTTATATCACAGTCTATATAACTTATCTATGACTATAGACTTGTCTTTCTTTAATTTCTTCATTTGTTTGTCGCTCAATTGTTTCAAAATTAGAGGCGAGATCGTTACAAAGCAATTTTACTACTTCCTCGGTTCTACTTTTATTGTAATGTAAATGACTTTTATTCAACGGGATAAATCGTCGAACCTTCGCTTTGTAAATATCATTAATCAAAGAAATTCTAGGGGTCGGGATTCCGGCCTGAATTCTCGCTCATTGCGATTCCAACTTAATCGATTGTTCATAGTGTAGACAGTTCCAAATAGACTAGTAGTTCTGCAAGAACAGGAGACCTCGCATTTCAAAGTTATGCGGATAAGGCGGATATGCTTTCTTATACTGCAAAGTCCAAAAAGTTATTTAATCTTAAATAAATCGAGGAACTAGTGTGCCAATTCTTATCAAAATTGGTTGAAAAATGCGTTTTTTTTAATAATAATTATTATTTTTATGAACGCCGGGGAGACTCTTAGCCTTCATCATACCTGAGTTATGTTTTAATTAAGGCTGAATTTATTTTCTTTAGATTCTTAGTGCTTAAGATCGAGGAATTGGTAAGCAACAATGTAGTTAACTAAACACTATTAATTAGGTTGTTTGGTAGTAGGTATTGTCAAACGACGGATAAGAATCGAATAAAAAAGTTATAGATTAATACAGGGTTCAAATATTTTATAATAATTCAAAGTTTGAAATACATATACTGTCTTTCACAAATGCGGCTTTTTTACCGAAACAGTTTTTATAACAAACACTGAAATTACTTTGGCTTAGGAGTTTAGACGGTCCCGTGTTACCATTTCGGAATATAAATGAAACCACGTCTGCTACAACGGATAACATATGCCAATTTAAATAAATTTTAATATGCTACATACAAAAAATTTAGCTTTAAACTTTTAGGACATTATCAATTGTATGCTAATTCGCTTTTGATATATGGACTGTGATGATATTCTGTCATAGATGAATGTGCAAAACTTTCATTCAGTGTAATAATATTTCATAGAAAGTGACTGCGATTGCTAAACAGATTGTTGACAGTTGAATTCTTCTTCTAGATTCTTCTTGTACATATTGCATGTTATAGAAAAATAAATACGTAACAAATTATTGAAACTCTTATCTAAATTCTTAAATGTCAACAATGTTTTCAGCATTGTTGTGTTCCGGCAGTTAGAGATAAGCTAGCCAGTTCCTCAGTGATTGAGGATTCCGGGAAGGTGGCTCGCTTCTATCTTCAGCCTTATCAATACTTAACATCGGGTATGATGAAGGCTAAGAGTCGCCACGTCGTTCATAAAAAAAAACGTGGACTCCTCAACGTGACCGCGACCAAAACGACAAAGAAGAAGATAGTCTCACGCCATAAATCCCCCCCAGGGTTGGCAGAACAACAAAGGTGCATATTGAGAGTGAAAGGACCATGGGCGTTTTGGTGCAATCTCTCACGATGTTGGAAGTGGTACCAAATGAATAGTTATGGCCTACACTTTATTTAATATTATGACGGCTAAGTTAATATATAGCGCGGTCATGGTGTGTTGATACATTTTCAAACCCAAGAAATCAGTCAATTCTTAGAATCAAAAACCGTAAACAAATGTTATTGTCTATTTTTTTTACCCCCTACGCAGCGCAAAGAGGGGTGTTATAAGTTTGAAGCCTATGTCTGTCTGTACGTATATTCGTAGAGCCTAAACGAATGAAGCGATTTCAATGCGGTTTTTTTTAATTGAAAGCTAAATTAATCGAGATGGTTTTTAGCCACGTTTGATGAAAATCCATCCGACCATTTATGGAGATGGTCAACTGCCTGCCGAAACGGTAAAAGATACAAAGGTGGCGTTTTGACTAAAATAATGTACACCCTAGGCAAATTTAGGTACAGCAAAAAAAAAACAAAGTGGCGGCAAAAAATTTTTTGTCTTTCTGTACATAAGTATTCGTAGTGCCTAAACGAATTAAAGCGATTGCAATGCGGATTTTTTTTTAAATTTTGTGTGTAATTTAAAAATGATGAAATAAAAATAAAATTATAACATTTTAAAAACCCCCCGACCCCCCGACCTAGGGTTTTTAAAATGTTAAAATTTTATTTTTTGTGTACTGCGCATACGCCGCCTTCGTCGCCCGCGCCGCTATATACACATCTCTCCCTCTCTCCTACCTCGATCACCGATATACAAAACTGTTAATAAATAATAAATGTACAATAATATTTATTGTCTTCTTTTAATAAAAATATAAACCCACTCGCTTTACTGGAAACATGGAACCCTAAAAATAATGAAATATATCTCGAAATCATCGTCATTTACCACTAGGTGAAACTGTGATAAAAAATACTTGACCAGTATGAAAAAAAAAGTAATAAAGTATGTTTAAACTCCATGTTCGCGCTCGATTTCGACTTAGTGCTCATAATATGAAATATCAAACACTTCAAATGCTTTCATTTGGCATAGGTTGTAACACTGTTGGTGTATTGGTCCAGGCTCCATACATTTTTGCTCATGGTGCTATATAAAAATCACTCTCATAACGTGTGAAGGAGTTTAAATACCTCGGCCATGTTGTCACTGAGGATTTGAAAGATGATAGCGACATAGAGAGGGAAAGGAGAGCGATGGCGGTCCGCTGCAATATGGTCGCCCGCAGATTCGCACGATGTAGTCCAGAGGTAAAAATCACTCTTTTTAAAGCCTTCTGTCAGACCTTATACACGTGCAACCTGTGGGTCAGCTATACCCAGCGGGCCATCAACGCTCTCCGAGTACAATACAATAATGCATTCAGGGTGGTGTTGGGACTTCCGCGTTACTGCAGCGCGTCAGCGATGTTTGCGCACGCTCACATGGACGGATTCCATGCGATACTACGGCGCCGTATCGCCTCTCTCCAACGCAGGGTGCGCGGGAGCTCCAACACCATCCTGAGGGTACTCAGTGACAAACCTGATTCCCCATTGTGGAGGCATTGGGTGCGAGCACATGTTTTGATCCCCGGTGTATCTGTAGATAAATATGTTAAATTCTAAATTTTAAATTTATATTTTTATTTTTATCTTATTTTATTATATTATTTTCTTTTAATGTAATAGATTATTTAATATGAATTGAATTGGTATGAATCTGATTGATATTTTGACATTTTTATTATTTCATTTAGTTTTATTACTATTATTATCACGAATATTATGATCAACTGTATGGACATAGTCTGAAATAAAATGATTTTATTTTATTTTTTATTTTTATTTATTTTTATAACCACGTCTGAACGACATTAAGCGTTGGTTGGGTTGGTCTAAGATGATGTCCAGACACAATAGGGACAGGGTGCCAGTCCATCGCCTGTATTAGTTTTCGAATGTACCCTGTCCGTGAATAGGCTTTTCAGGCTACTCCCTGCACTAGAAAGTTGGCAGCTGGTTTATCTTACACTCCCACTCCAGCATGGGAGAAATTTTAATGTGTATTTCATTATACAGAGTGTTAAAAAACCCATAACGAAAACGAAAACCACGTATTATTCCCATCGTTACTATCATTTTCTTGTATGGGGTTAAACCTGGGAACCTAATAGTTATGGAGTTATTGAGGATCAAAGTCAATATTTATTTTTAAAGATTATGGTTTAAAGTTACACAATGAATATTAAAACCAATCAATGAAACTAGGTCTCGGCCGCTTACTCGTACCCTCACACGCACACGTTGTTGCACGCGTTCCATTGCGTAAAAATACATCCATTTTTTTTAAAACCTAAAAAATAAAAGTCGTTTCCCAGCAATTATTTTTACATATTATTATTTAGTTTGATGTACACTACTTATAAATTTGGGCTTCGGTATAGGTCTTTTAACACCCTGTATGTATGTTAAACAAAATAGTTATTCAACAAGTTATTTTGCCATCTTGGTTCGAAGCTCACTCTCACTCCACACTCAACCTCGATCAAAGAGTTTAAGGGCCAAGCCACTTCGGCGATCTTTCGTCGCATAATTCTATCTCTACTCGGCGGAACGATGAGAGTGAGATGTTTATACGGAACTATGTATGTGTACTATCGCCGGCCGACGCAAAGGAAGATCGGTGATGTAAATTCTTTAAGTTGTGGCTTGACCCTACAACCTAATACTGAATTTGCATAAAGACAAGTAGGTTTCAATAATAACGAATTATTAACGTTTTAAAATTTTCAATACTATTTGTTAAATTGCATTTTTCAATGCTATTTTTATACGTGATACCTATATTTCAAATAGAAAAACATTGGAAAAAATCAGCTTCGCCACAAGCGAATTTTCAGATGGGACTCGAACCCACGACCTTTGGGAAACCGGCCCGCTACTCTACCAACTCATTAGTGATCGATTGACTTTATTACGATATTTTTCATTTAAATATGGGTATTATTTAATCGATCAGCAAAAAAACTCTAACCTAACCTAACCAATAATTGATTGTTCAGCAAGAAAACCTATTTGGTCAGCACAGCAAGTACTAGGTAAGCCAAAGAGAGTTGCTGACCAAATTGATATTTAGCTGATCAAAATATTTATTCCTTTTTAAAATTATCATTAGTATTAACTAGGTATCAATACAAACTTTTGCCTCTTTCACCTCTTTGAGATATGAAATCGTCCAAACACACAAACTCTCCATCTTTACGAGTATTACATTAGTGTAGATATCTCATATTAAACAAAATAATAGCAAAATAACTGAAAAATGTACGTTCTAGATTCGATTGATACATAATATTGTTGCGAGAGGTTGCCAAACAGGATTACAGGGGCGTGACTCGGAAGGCGCAAATCTAATTGCGACTCTTCTCTTTCCAATCGGCTCGGTGTCTGCATTCGAAAACACACACGTTTCTTTTTGAAGATTTACTTTATCGATATCATTACTTTGTTTCTATTTATAGACGCCTTATCTGCTTCTAGAGTACCTAAATGTTCATATACAGCTACTTTTGAAAGACTACTGTTAAGTTTGAATAAACTTATTCTTCGTATTCTGTCGCCACCATTTAGCGAGTGTTCATTGGAGATTCTTCTGAGACTATTGAGTTGTCTTTTCTTTTGTCAAAATTAAGATTATCAAACTTCAAGAGTCACTGAAGTCCTAAAATCATAATCGTCATCATCATAATCATTAATTATTAATATCCCCACAGCTCTGGCACAGGCTATCTTAAACATTACATTACATTTAAGGTCTAGGAAATGGTTTATTATATTTAGAAGACCTCCAGTAATCCTGCTAAGGTAATGTGAAAAAGTGAATGTAGACACTTAGGTATATTATTATAAATAAAAACAACGGGACTCAAACGCGACATTATTTGATATGCAGTACTTAAGTACTCACAGTACTGTACTGTTACTGTAGAGTCTGCTTGTAACTATGGCTGTATAGCAACACAGCCGAAACGTCAAGCTGTAAGTACATATGTACTGAATATCAAAAGTCGCGTTTGAGTCCTGTTGTTAATTTATAATTATAATGGAACGCGAAAGTATAAAATCTTATACTTAGGTATATACTTAAAATCTTAACAACCAATTTGACGATAGCAAAATCCAAATTCTAGTTCCAAATACAATCCGATTAGGCAGTTAATAATTGTCTGTCAAGTAAATGTGAATTGTATTACTTAATCATTTTTGTCAAATATTTTAAGCTCTCTATTCAATTTGATAGAATCGGAGAAAGCACGTTTATTTTGTATCAATTTTGTTTGAATATGGACTTGCACAATAGCGATGTAAATGGCCCCCGTTTGCCGTTTGGGGTTGTTTCAGATTGCTTTACCATCGACTCATTGAATTCTATTGAGCGTTGAGCCATTTGGAAAATGCCATTCAGACAATAATGATATCTGCGTGTCTTAAAATAAGATTCACTATACTAGTTTTGTGTAGCTTACCAGAAATAACCTTTTTACTTTAAAATTGAAATCGCTGAAAAGTTTCTTCTAGCGCATAATAACGCTTAATGAATCGTTATTGTATGTATTATTTGCGAACAAATAAGGTAATGATTGTGTTTTTTTCTAATATAGAAATGTCAGTTCAAGTTTGTTAAGGTGATTTATATTTAAAGTCACAAGGATTATTTAAGATATTCATAAATGGTAATGAAGAGCGACGTTCATCAATAATGCAAAATCAAGAAGTTTCAAATGCGATAAGTATAATGAGGCAATCGATGAAATTTACTTCAAGATGACGAAGTTATGGAACAGCAAACTTTAAATTTATGGCATTTTAATTTCTTATCCTCGAACATCCAAGAAACTAGGAATGACACGTTGGCTTTTTTTAAATTAAAGAGGCGCTTGTGTTTTATTTTTTTATTTAAGAAAGCTGCGACGCCTGTTTGTTTGACGCACTATTGATTGAATTTGGTGAAATTATGTTAGTATATATATAGTGCTAAGTCATACAATTAAAATTGGTGTTTATAGTATTATTTTCCTTTACCTACGGGCCTACCATCTTCTATTAGAACCATCATGTCATAAAAACTTTTGTTTTATTGAAGCTTTCAAATTTTGACACACTTTATTTTTATAAACAAAAAAGTATTTCTCGCACTCACACCAATTAACCTAGCCCCAAAGTAACTAAGCACTGTACTGCTGTGTTATGGGATACTAGGGTAACGGATATAAATACATACAATTATTTATTTATTTATTTCCACACTTACATCTATTATTACAGGATTAACCCAATACAATAGAGTAATTATTAATTTAATTAATTGAATATCAAATACATTATTGTGTTTGCAATTATAAATTATTAATCTATATTCAATTTATACAACAAAATAATAATTTAATGAATCCTTAATAATCTATTACAAATTATAATATGACAAATAATTCAATAATTAATTTAACAAATAATAATAACATAATATAATAAAGAAATAATTTTCAAAAATACAATTTAATAATTCAATTTATAACAAATGGTGAACATAGCCGCTCGCATGAATTCACTCAGCGAACACATTATAGTATCTATATGTAGGAAAATATATTTAAACGTCCATGACTTGGGTACAAATGCTCGTATTCATCATACAAACACTTGCCCCTACCAGGAATCAAACCCGGGACCTCAGAGTAGGCGACACTTTGAAACCGTTGTACCTACCACTTTACCACGGAGCTCGTCGTCGTCACACTTCACACTTCGGAGGCGATGATTGAGCGATGACGTCACAAAAATTCCCTTAAAAAATAAGCTTACTTTATGAGGATAAGATTGGTACAATACGCGCTAAGAGATGGAGGTAGGCCCCCAGTAGCGAAAACCTTAGTAATTTTCTTATTTAAAAACTCCAATAACATACTTTTCCGTATAATGTTTTCCTTCAACGTGAATTGGAACAAAACGTTCTAGTGTTGACCAGAAAAAAATGATATTTATATTCCGCTCGCCCAGAGCAAATACCATCTCATCCCTTTCTCCCAGAAGTGAAGAAGGGTACCAAAGAAGTTATATTTATTTGAACCGCTTACATTTTTGCTTACGGGCACAAGTTGGCGATTGTTGACCTGGTACTAAGAACACATGCCTAAACAAACGTTCTCCAGGATTTGCTAACTGGCCCATCTGGGCCAAATTTGTGTCCGTACAAATTGAACGTAAGTTTAATGCTAACAATAAGATATTCTACGACTGTTTCATAGTCTGTTATTAGAACATGTTTGTCTTGACTGTCTGATTGATAATTATAAGTCGTGTCGGGGAGGAGCTTATGTGTAGGACAAAAAAAAACAACGGGTTGCACTCTGGGAGTGCCGGCAGAAGTGAAAACCGCTTATACGAAAATAACGATCAAAATCCACAATATCTTGACCATAACTTAATAAAAAGTTGATGAAAACGGAGACCAACTTGATTTGGCAGGTGATGTGTGATAACACAACACACATTATATATATAACACATTATATAATGGTTGTTATTAACAGACTAATATACGTAGATCTTTCAAGTGTGAGACTTTTTGTAAATTGAAATAGGTCAACGGTAAATGGTCTTACGGATTTTCGATCAGGGTTACGTGTGCGACTTTAACATTTTTTACTCATCCTAAAAATTTTAAACTCTGATGTGCACAACGCCGCTAAAGAAGTTTTCACTTAAAAAAAGAGAACTTTCTGAGGAAAAATAATATAAAAAAAACCAAGGCCGAGAGCATTGAAAAAATTCCTATGATGAACATACATAAAAAATACATTTTGATAACCTCCTTCTTTTTTTTTTAAGTCGGTTATGAAGTCGACAAAATCGACGTTTCGTAGTCCCCTGTTTTCTTCTTCAAAACTGGAAAAATAAAGTACTTTTTTCATGAAAATTTAAGAAAAACTTTGACTATATTTTTGATGATGTGTATTTTTTACCAACGACACGGTACGGAGGCGGTAAATGCGTTTGTGGTAAGAGGTTGTTTGTTTGTTTGTGCAAACCAATGTTACCATTTATCTCCATAACTACTTGTCCGATTTTGAGGCGGTTTTCAGTGATAGGTTCGGGTTTGATTGTTGCATGTTCATAGATAGGTTACGGTGACAACTCACCAGGGGGCGCTGCAGTAAAAATATCTTTTGCAAACCAATATTAAAAAAAATCTCCAAAACTACTACATTTTGATGCGGTTTTCAGTAATGGGTTTTATGTAGTACGCTGTACATAATATCTATGCTCTCAAAAAAGATGGGAATAAAAAGCATATTTTTTTTATTAAACCCACGACGGTTAAATAAAACGTAATTGAAAAAGGATAAAATAATTTAAAATCCCCCGACTTAATTATCCGTCGGGGGCTGCCATCACTGTTATAAATTTCAGCATGAAAATAAATAAATCCAATTATTCACGTTTCTATAAAACTGCAAACTCATTTAATGGCAGCCCCCGACGGATAATTAAGTCGGGAGTTTTTAAATTATTTTATCCTTTTTTAATTACGTTTTAACCGTAGTGGGATTTATCAAAAAAAAAAATTTGCTTTTTATTTCACACATAACGATACATTCACATAAACGATTAAGTCTTTCTTATTGACTCATAATAAAATTTGGAACTCAGTAAGTACATTGAAGAGATAACAAGGAAAACGGTCCACTCATGCGGGTCCTCAGTTTAAGATCATACTTGAGGTTGTTTTGAAAGCCTTTTGGAACTTCCAATATAATGAGAGGTTAAAGTATTCCACGAGGGTTCTTTAACAAGGCGCTAAAAACCAATAAACGACGTTAGAAAACACTGCCATGTAATTATATCAATTTTGTCTTTTCTATATTTGATCAATTGTTAAAGGTTCGATGTCATTATAAATAAGATAAAATTTCCAGAATAGTAGTTTATGAGACTTGCGTATAAGTGGGGTATTAAAATATAAGTGTCTATTGTAGATATAGGTACACTTAAGATTCTACTTATAAAAATGTGAAAGTTTGGAGGTTTGGTTATTTGGAATAAATTTTAAATTAGAAAATATAGTAGAAAAAATCAACTTGTCTCCATATCTATTTGTCAGGTGGGACTCGAGCCCGCACACTTTGGCATTCTGGCCCAAAGCCCTAACTATTGCGCCATCTTGAAATTTTCTAGTGTATTCACCTTTCTAAGCTGTTGGCCAGCGTCCTTATCCAGTGAATATCCTTGCATTCGAAATCAATGTTTTTTCGATAGCGGATGGTTTAGAACGTTAACTATAATTAGCTGAACATGTTATGATATTAAAAAGCTATATTAAAACAAAAACATGTGTGACTTGTATGCATACATAAATTCAACATACAGCAACATGTTCTGACATTTGTCTAAAGGCCATTAATTGTAGCCCACAAAGGGATTGCTTCAGTGCGCAATACTGTACGCGTTCGCATCGGAGTAACTTCGGAGTGCGGAGTATTTATATAGCAATAAGTGTCGAGTGCTCCATAGACCTAAATATTCGATAAATTGATGAAAGAAATATCGTTATTTTTTTCTTTAATGTCATCTTCATCGTTTTCGTCCATAAGATATATATCTACACTGAATGGGTAGTCATTTGCATTTAATGCCACTTAACCCCCCGTTGCCACCAGCGAAACATTTATAAGAAAACGTGTTGTAAACGTATAATGCGGCTTCTTAGAAAATGCATTATTTGACAGCTTCTATCGAGGGCCATTGGTCATCCACTCAGCGGCCGCTTTATATTTTACAACATGTATTCTTTTAAATGTTTTGCTAGTAGAAACGGGTAGTTAGTGTTACCTAACTTATTTACCAAGTACACATTTTCAAGGTGTGTGATTGTTAAGTATATCTATGTATACCCATTGGTGTAGGGCTACCCAAAATCAGAGGTCGATCATCATTTATATGCTTTTGCAGGTCTATGGGTAGGACCGATAACCACTGTTCGCCCTGTAGTTAATCTTCTTAATGAATTTTCATAGACAACAGCAGGTCGCTTGCTGGTGACGTCAATGTATTGTAGTGAACAATGCACCAAATAAATTGACAACAATTAATTGTTTCACTGCTGTGGATCTTGCACTATTACCGAAAATATAATATTTCCCCTTTTTTAAAAATATCTTACAATGTATTGAATATCTAATTGCAACTTATGACTTAAGCATTATAAAGTCCATTTCTTTTTAATCATAAATCTTATCGCTATGACAACAAAGTTTTCCAAAGACTTCCTTTTCAGACCAGGCCTAAGATAATACGACAAGACAAGTTTCGAAATACTTTACGAAAGGATAAGAAGCGCTACGATAATAAGAAGCGTTCGATTAGAAAATATCCGATATAAATCCTACTGGAGTCTTTTATACAACTTGAAGCAATTTATCGGGGGTAAACGCTACTCCCCTTTTGTGCAGACCGACTTGAAGTACCTACTACAATTTGACGTTTCGTTTGCTTCGGGACGCTTTCGGCTGCTTTATATCAGGTTTCTATCCTGGATTATGGCAGCGATCGGGTAAGATTTACTTATGATTGATTACAGACGGAAGTAAATAAAGATGAGGATACTAAATTGAGTTGCAATGCTTAGAATGTGGATCTGTTCTTGAATAAAGTTTACGATCGTTGAAACCTGTTTTTTTGTGCATCTTGTGTTATCCCGTGACCAGCGGCCTATGAAAAGGGGTCGAAAAGTAAAATATACAAAATCTTTAAATATCACCCAATAAAAACCTTTTGCAGGAATTCTTACTAGTGCCTCTAGGCCACGATTTCAATTTCTTCTTTTAATATAATTGTATGCGCACAAATTAGCAAAATTGTAATCAATGCCAAAGCATCTAGTAATGATAGAAAGCTTATTCGCTACTTTGCATTCTCAAACATTCATATATGTAGATGGATATGTCACTTATGCCATGTCATTCAGAATATTTTGTGAAAATAAGTTGGTAGGTATAGTCACAATTATATATTACTATACAAGTAGTATAGTAAATTACAAAACAAGTAGTAGTTATAGCAATCAGCCTGAGTAATTTTCGCTTTATAATAGTGCAGTACTTAGTCAGTATCAGAATGTAGGTATTGTGATGTGAATAACATCAAAATTCATAACTAAATCATACATTTAATGAAGCTAGAATCATCTGTTACCTGAATAATGAAGCAAAATGTAACCGAACTACCAGAAACATAGGAACGAGCAATAGTGGCAGATAGTGGGAATGTTTCCAGCGAGGGATCGTAACTTAACCCGTTAAGTGTCGGAGCCAGAAACATTTGCAAGGGTTGCCATGCTTCTGTTCGTCTATAGACTAGATTCAAAAGATTTCACGCCTTTTAAATTTAGGTACTGTATCAAAATGAATACTATCGTATCTCATCAAAATTAATAGTAAACGGATCGAGTACCATAATTAAAAATTAGTGGAAATGTTTCCAGCAGAGGCGTCGTAACTTAACCCATTAAGTGTCGGATCCAGAAATATTCGTTAAGGACGCCATGCTTCTGTTTGTCTATGGACTAGATTCGAAAGTTTAACGACTTTTTGATTAATGATATTTGAATTAAAATTGAGTTATCTCATCAAAATTAATAGTAAGTACGTTATTGATAAAATAAGGGGGAATATTGCCAGCGGCGGAGTCGTAACTTAACCCATTAAGTGTCGGGCCAAAAACATTTGTAAGGGCTGCTATGCTACTGTTTGTATATAACTTAAACCGGCTTTTTTCCGTCAAATTCAATTCAATTCAATTATTCCATAACATACAATTCATTACAAAGATCTGGATGGTGGTTTTTTCATAATCCTAAAAAATATAAATTACGTTTTGGCAAATACTCGTTTACCTAGATGATATTGTTGTGACTGATTTTAACCGCCCTAAAAAAAAGTATGTTGACCTGTATATATCTCTAAAAGTTGTGAAATAAAAATCATTTTATAAAAAATGAAAACCGACTTCAAAAACCAAAAAGCAAAGATAAGCCTTTTGGAGTCGGTGCCAGGCAAGAAAAATAAAAGAGTAAAATGATAATGAAATGAAATGAATATGAAAATAAAAAAATATTCTTTATTAAATTGAGCATATTACACGTATTTGTGAATTGTCAGTTTTGCCCTACTACCCGTTTCAGGCTCTTTAAGCTGACAAGAAGGACCGCAAAGTAGAATGCCTTGGCTGGCACCGACTCCAAAAGGCTTATTTTATGAAAAATTCCACAACAATTACTGTTTATTGTGTCTAATTTTTCTGTGTGCACGGCGGGTTCGAACCTCATTTCTGTGAATTTATAGATGTTGACTAATTTAATCAAATTTTAACCGGTACTTATGACGCCATTAAATAAAACAGATTTAATCTGGCTTGGTGCACTTTCCATAATTGCGTACGAACACATCGTCGTCACCCGGGCGACAACGCGGTAAATCGTGTTTACTCTAATTTCAATCAGATGTGATGTGATACGTATTTCAATGAGGTTCGTTTGTATAAAGATGAGCCGTAATAACGTTATAGATGTATTATGTGGAAAGTAATGAAATGTATTCAAAATAATAATAATAAAAAAATTACCCAGTAACTAAATGCTTATTATTATTTGCTTTTGATTTGCTTATTCACAAGGAAATGTTATTTAGAATGTGTACTGACTGATGATATGCTCGATAAAAGTATTGGACTCACTGTTTTTGGTTTGGTATTAGAAATAGTAAATATTATTTTTAAATTTTTCGTCGATTCCTTGTGGCACTAATGAATTTTTCACCATGGTAATTGAAGCTGTAACGAAGTTACGAGTACGAAACTTGTAACTGGCTGACGTACCATAACATATACAAAGCAGCCAAAATATATTCGAAGATTTTGATATACGAAAAGAAATAAAACACTTTAAGGCGTTCTATTAACAATAATTAGGAATTACTACGAAAGATCTTGTAAGGTCGTCATGAGTCAATCAGTAGCAGAAACATACCAAAGATTAAAAAATATAGAAAGCCTTTGGTAAAGCGTGAGAAGTGCTAATTGAGAAAGACTTTAACTACACTAGGTGGCTATTGCTCGGAATGACAATGGCGCAGTTACAGTCACTATAAGCGATATTAAACTAGCTCCAATTGTGCTGAAATTGCTTTTGTCTCCGGTTAAAACTTCCAGCGTGAAATAATCGCTTCGACTAGCTCCGCATACTATGAAAGGCAGCTTTTAAGACATCATCACTATCAGACCAAGATAGAGATAAAGATATTCATGAGGTATTCGTGATTACAAATTACTAAAATGTGTATTGTTACCTTCGCAGTTTGCAGTGTTTGGAACTTCGAAAGTGACATAATTTTAAATAATTAATTGATGTGAACTTTCGAAGTTCTGAAATAAAACAACTTTTGCGGAATCTGAAAACCACGGCAACTGAAAAGGTGCCGAAACGTCGGGAAACCAAAACACCTCAAATAAACGAAAAATTATAGTACCAAATATATATTTCGGGTAAATAAATCGCACTAAATATTCCGCAAAAGTTGTTTTATTTCAATTATGAGTGCGCGAATAAACTTAAGATGTGCTTTCGAAGTTCTGTTTCATATTCACGTAGTTTATGAATCCTACGATTCAGAGTTATTTGATCTCAAATATTCGGTACTATAGTTTCATCATTATGAGTTATTGATGTTTCTTAGATCCGCACTGTATTGAAGCCGATTTCACTATTGTTACGTTATCAATCCTAATTCTGTATATAATATATGTATTTAAAATTTGTGTTAATACTTTGCTTCGCTACTGCTTTTTTAAGCTAATAGATTATACTAGAAAAAACTACATTCATTACATTGACGCATGTACACTCGCGGACAAATAAAGCGAGCCACTTTGTAACATTCATACGAACATGCTCACTTCACATCGACATACATTTTTTAACATAACTTTTGATTTTTTTTTATTTATAAGACCGTGAAGTGAGCATGTTGTATAGAAATAACGAAGTGGCTCGCTTTATTTCTCCGCGAGTGTATCTGATAAAGCTCCTTGTAAATTATCTAGTAGGAAAATAAGCTCTAGTACGTCTATCTATATTGGCAGATAGGTGATTGAAACATACCGTTTAACATTATCATGAAAATAATGACGTAGGTACAATTGTTCGTATTGTTTCGTTTAATAGCAATATGTGAGGGGTTTTCAAGCATATTCCAACCCCTGAGACAAAATACTGTACAAAAGCAATCAAGTTTTGTTCGTCCTACGGAAATAGGCAGTAACGATGACGCTCTTATACAAACTTGCAAATTGCCCCTCTTTCAGGTACATCGAAGCTGTTTTCTATTAGCCTCGTGAAACGTGAAACTTTTTCCAAGTGCAGCCTTCGACGCAAATTGAGATAAATGTTCAATAGTAAAGTCGTTTCGTTTGGCGTTCATAAGATCGTCCATCGTTGGTTTGTTAGTCACTCGAACGCTACGGAATTAAATTTAAATTGGTTTTTAGGTTTTTAACTTCTATTTTGATGGCGCGACGAAATTTGTGCTTCAAGTATTGGAATCCCACAGGCTGATTATCTAACGGAAACTCGGTTGGAGGCCTACTCTCTAAGCCCGTCAACTAAGATACGGGCCCCCGTCCGTAAGTTTCCCGAAACTACGGATGGACTCTACTCTCTATTGATTTCGGATGTACTAGTTTTGGACGAACGGCACAAACACATTGGGAGTAGGGACAATGTCAAAACGTATTCTCATTCATTCTTAGTTCGGGTCTCTGAACTAATAAGCTGGCCGTAGGTGATACGGAGTAGGAAACGTCCGAAACTTAGGCCGAAACTACGGGTTTCGTGCTTAGAGAGTAGACCTCCTGTTTCAGTGTCGTCCTGTCATTACAGTCACATTTTCATACTGTATCACAGCCACAACAGCGATGAAACTGAAACTGAACCGAGTTTCCGTTAAAGAATCAGCCCTCCGATCATGTTACCGTGGTTCCGATACACAGACACACATTTAATACTAGTACATTTAATATACATAGTGGCCGTGGTTCCGGTTCTTGTGGGAATATCGTGATAACATGTATCCTATGTTCAATTCACGCTAAAAACTATAGCTATGTGTGCCAAATTTAGTCCAAATGAGTTCAGTTTTATTTACGTGATTAAGTAACAAACATCAAACTGCAAATTGGTAAATATTGGTAGATTCTCGCCGTGAGATATGCCGAATTCGACATTTTTTGAAGCCAGAAATCTGTATTAAAAATAATTGAAAACAAGCTTTAACATTATAGGACTGCAGAAGATCATTAAAACTAAAGGACAAGGAGGCTTAGTGATAGCAGTAGTGACTTCACTTATATTTTTTTAAGTAAAGATTCGACATTTCTAAACGTGAGAATCGGCCCCCTGATCAAACATTCAAACCTTGCATATTTATAATATTAGTGGGATGATCATTAAACATATTCGTGTCAGTCTATGTTTCTTATGTAGGTACCTACAGTCGCAGACGTTTCCGGTAGTTCTTTTGCCGTACGAAATCCCTTGAATGACTACACGTGGTAAGGCTGTACGACTATCCAAAGCGCACGCGAATGTCACTGGTCGACTGGAAACTTTCGCAACTGTACATAAGTGTAAATTTTTTTTCTACACCCCATTATACAAGCTCTACTGAGTCAAAATATTTAAGCTCTAAGCACAACGTTAAGACAAGCAGACCCATTTCCGCTGGCGGCACCCGTTCACGAGCATGACGCATGAGTCACCAGCCATTTTTGTTTATAAGGTTGAAACACCCGATGCATGTGCTTCCACTGTGTGCGGAGGTGAGAAACGTGAATTTCTCGTGGTGCGGCGGCTGTACTATGAGTATTTCTGCATGTACAAAAAAGACAAGTATAGGTTTGAGTTTAGGACCTTAAGGACAACTCAATAAAGGTTCAAATTATGTTTAAGGTTTTTCGCCCGATAACGCACTGGTTGATATTTTTTTCGATTCCTTGCGGGTACCGGGTCGAAAAGCCCATCATAGATTACAAGGTTATTCCGCCCCTTCCCGCACTGTTGTAGGTGATTGCATTGTTTACTTCCGATTAGTGTCGTGACGTAATTATCGAGAACGAACGCATATTACGATAGTGCTTAATTCAAGACTTTCTGTGTACGTTTTTGTGTGGTTTTAAACCTTTAATAATGCCTCGACCAAATCAGCGATGTCAAAAAATACTAGAATTATCGTTTCAACAAAAAAAGTGAAAGTGAAAATTCTAATGTAGAAAAGTCGAAGTGGAGAAAAGTTGTGAAAAACGAAAAAAAAGTAATAAAGTAACCGCTCTGATTTTAATGTCACTAATCCTGGTTCAAGTGGGAAGGTGAAAACCGCCCCAAAGCTGAAAACAAACCAGGTAAGTAGAGGCACAGCAAGCACATTTATTATTATCGTTCCTAAAAATTGGACTTACAACCCAGAGCATGATAATACGACTAGTCAACTTACTCCGGCTAACTTTTTAATAAACGATATTATAAATAAAGTCTCGATAACTTATTGCACATCACTAATAATTCTCCAATTGAACCTGTTATTCAGTGCGGTTTCGGGTTGTAAGACCTTACACTTATTTTTACATATACCTCTTAAGTAAATAGCAGAAACCCGGGGCGAGGCCAACACTGAAACAATCAACTCGTCTACTAGCGATATTGATATGTAGGTATCCAAAATTTAAAGATTTAGTATAGTTACAGCCATTTATTTCCGTCAATACCTTACTAGGCCTATGAACCCCACAACGCAGTGGTGGAGAGTTTAAGTAACAGGCCAATCAGCCTTATAACGCACCATACAAAAAAACGGCAGTTTACATCCCGCAGCGAACGTGTTAATATTTATCACATAAAAATAGCATTGTAAAGTGCAAAATTAAAAAGTTATAATAAACTTTAAATGACACAGTCGATAGTTATGAAACATCATTTTCCAAAGGATAAAGTTGAGATTTCTTGCAGACACGGCACGTTGCGTTAATACAGTTAACTACATAGTTACAAAGAACAATCGTTGTTAAACTATAACTCCTCACCAGTCTGTGTTAGCGGAATTGTATTCGTGACAGGGAAAATGTTTTATTATTAACTTTGTTTTGTTTATTACTAACACTAACTTATACTTAGATAATAACTTCCAGGCAGGGAACAAAAAACAATTTATAATGTGTTTGTAAAGGGTGGGGGTCGAACCTATTAACTTGGAGCTGTCTCGGTAGTGGTCCTACCATTACCGATAGTGCTATTGGACAACTTATAACTTATAATTGAAGACGTCAGTTGATAAAGGCACTATGTAACATTTATGAAAAACTAATTTTATTATCTGGTTAAAGGCGTTAAGGGCTGTTGTAACATATGACCATTGCATTTCATATTAAGAGAGCATTGAAACAATAAAATGGAAAAGGTCATATTTTACAACAGCCCTTAACGCCTTTATCCAGATAATAAAATTAGTTTTTGCATAAATGTTACATAGTGCCTTTATCAACTGACGTCTTCAATTAGTGCTATTGGAACTCAGCGTAGCAGTGGTTTACGCGTCAGGCCTGCGATTGTAGTCGTTAAGCAAGTTTCGCAATAGTCAGGGGATGGGTGACCAAAAATGTATCACCTCGAGCTCCTCCGTGCTTGAGAACGCACGTTTAGACGTTGGTCCCGGCTGTATTAAAACTCACAAATCCTTTGGGCCTGCGTGGTGGGGCATAGACTTTTCATCTTATCAATCTATAAGGAAGGCCAGTGCCCCAGCGGCAGTGGGTCAATTAAAATGGCTTATGATGATGATAAAAGCTGATTTATAGCTACGATCAGCTCAGCTCAGTGCACATTAATGAACTTGGTTTCATTTCCCAGTGGTAACAATCAAACAGGAAGCAACGAAACTCGCGTCTTTGTTTAACTTTAAGCTTAGCTTAGTAACTTTACTTGTTGGTGTTTACGTTTACTTTAACTGAGTTAGATAAAGTTTCGGTCTAGCCCACTATAGTTGTTGGTTCAGTCTATTGTTTTACGTAATTATAATTTGATAAATAAAATCTTTATTTAAAGTTTTGTTAATGGCAGCAAAGAACAATTTAGTAATATTTGGTTATTGGCGTTTCACTCGCAATTTCGTCCGAGCAATTCGGTTATGTAAGGTTCACTTCAAATCTTCGCGAGAAAAAGTTGCCTTTGCTTTGTCTCATTAATTTTTTGCATAAATATCGTAATCCTAACTAATATAATAAATGCGAAAGTTTGTTTGTTCGTCCTATTTTCTCGCCCTAACTAAGCAACCAATTTACTTGATTTTTGGCATAGAGTTAGTTTAAGACGAAGAGTAACATAGACAATTTGGTTGGTGGTAGGACTTGTTGTGAGTCCGCTTGACTAGCTAACACCATCTTATCTAAGTCTGACGCCATAACAACAATGTTTTCAGCATTGTTGTGTTCCGGCAGTTAGAGATAAGATAGCCAGTTCCTCTGTGGTTGAGGATTCCGGGGGAGGCTCGCTTCCATCTTCAGCCTTATCAATACATAACATCAGGTATGATGAAGGCTAAGAGTCTCCTCGTCGTGAATATATAAACAAAATATCCCGATATTCCTACGGGAACGGGAACTACGCGGGTGAAACCGTGGGCGCAAGCTAGTGTATATATAATTTTAAGAGCGAATTTCACCATTTATCACTCACGTTGCGCTTTGTTTATTATTGAATTAAGGCAAATTCAAGATTTTAAACTTTTATAAATGTAAACAACGGGACGTTACTACAGTCGAAAGACAAGCTGTAAGTACATACAGTGAATATAATTGAACGACTTGAAATTGAGTTTGGTGAACTAAATCGTGCCATGTGCAGTCATGTATTCATTCTTAGATCTTACTAGATAAGTTATGATATAGCCACTTGAATAAAACAAACAAAACTAGGAATATAGAGTAAAATCGTTAACTCGTAAATTTTACAAATTTTGTTTCTTCTGTAAAGTAAGAAATTCAAACAGTAATGAAGCTGGAGAAATAATTAAGAACGATTTAATACACTGCTCGAGAGTTGTTTTCTTTGACACTGAGATAAAATAAATCACATGAATGTGAAGTGTGTAAATAAAAAAAGTTATTTTATAAATTTTTAACTTAAATTTATAGTTAGTAGCATGTCCACGGCTTTTTATTTACTACTGCCTTACAGCGGCGAGGCATCGACTCTATAAATTTTAGGCATTTCTCAATAGAAATAGAGTTCCATTCTTCGAAAGAAACGTACAGCTCTTAAATTGCCACTTCCGATTTTTGCGATGTGTTAAAAAAATTCTTAACGACGCGTGCAGTGTGCGTTGGTTCATTATCATGCTTGAATGTCCGAATTACCGGAAACACGTCTTCAGCATAAGGTAACATTGATTCTTCCAGTATATTTTTGTATTGGGATCGATTCGTGTTTCCCTCTATCAGCTATGTATGTATATGTTTGCATATCAAATGTCGCGTTTGAGTCCCGTTGTTTTTATTTATAATTTACTATCCTTTTCCAGTTGTTAGATTGTAAAAACAGTTTTATAAAAAAAAAATCAAACCGACTTCAAAAAGTAAAAAATAAAACTTTTGTAAATAAAGCCAGCCAAGGCATTCTACATTGCACTTTTATTAACTATATATTTTTTGGCCTTAGCTAGCTAGCACCCACTCCAAAAGTTTTATTTTTTACTTCTTAAAGTCGTTTGATTTTTTTTATAAAATGTTTTTATTTCAGATTTTTTAGTTACATCATGTACCGTTACTTGCACTCAAAATCAGCCCATATACAACAATGATGTCATCTAGGTAAACGACTACTTGCCAAAAGGCGATTGATATTTTTCAGGATTATGAAAAAACTACTAGCCAGATCTTCGTAAAAATTATATGGGACCACACATAAACCATTTTCTTTCAGATAAAAAAAGAATTATAAAAATCTATTAACAACTGGCGAAGTTATGGTAAAACATACATTAAAAAAAAAACCGTCGACTTGAGAACCTCCTCCTTTTTTTGAAGTCGGTTAATAAAATAAGTATTAAGGTATCCTGTGAAATCTTAGTGGCCAGAAATTTTTCTGGCCTGCCTACTTACAAGCAACCCGGAGATAATCGGATTTAATTTATTATTTATTCTTTGTACACCCGCTTTTCATTTTAAGCGGTGGTTGGTTAATTATTCAAAGATAGGAAATATAAATTTTCTTCTGTCTTGTCCGTAGCCTTTTATTTTTGTGCTGATAAGATAATATTATTATATTTCTGTGCTATTTTCTTTAGTACAGTAATTGTTATTTTATCTTTCTATCTATATTATAATTATTATAAAGAGGAAATATTTATATTTTTGTATGTTTGTAACGAATAAATTAAAAAAAAGACTAAACGGATTTGGATGCAATTCAGCACACAGATAGTATAGAATACTCTTGATCTCGACATTCCCACGAAAACGGGAACCACGTGGGTAAAACCGCGACCGGCGGCTATTCATACCATCAAACACTGGACGAAAACAGATCAATTCATTATAAATAAAAAAATCGGTATTTTATTTACCAAATTAATGCACAAATGATTTCAATTTTGTTTTGATAGACTTGAATAAACATCCAAATTACAGCCTGTTACAAATATAAAATTAGAATACCTAACCAATCAAAAACTTTATACAATTTAAGTGTAGTAATTACAATATTCAAACTGTTTCGTGTTACCAATTCAACAACTTATGCATGTAAACATGGCCAATTTGATAATTCAACATTAATGTGAAATATTCAGCGGATGTTCCGCTGTTATGGATCTCATTAAATATGTATGTATTTGGATTACGTGTAGTTACACGACATTTATATTTCCACGAACACAAGTTAGGCAGTTTTAGATACGTACCTACATTTACGAGTTGATTTTGTATAATTTACAAAAAATAACTTAAAACTTAACATTGTTAAGAAACTTATTTAAGCGTCAGCAACTAATACACATTGATTTATTTGTATGTAAAGAAGAAAAGCATTTTCTTACTGTAGCTAATTGCTTGTTATAAACCTACTTAATTATTCGTTTGGAGTGATAATTGCACCTTTACTACTTGTGAAATAAAGTGAAAGTGATCATGTGTATCAATAAACGATTATCAATGTTTTATTTATTTTATATTAAATTTTTATTTTAATATCAATCAATGTGTGTCACATTGGAATAAAGTAAAATAATAAATTCACAGACTATGGTAATATCAAAAGAGAAATATAACAAAAAAAAGATACCGTGTGTTATTTAAACAATTTTTAGTTATTATTGGTTCACCATGTCGACAACCCAATTTCCATCAAGACAGTAATATAGAAATTGGCACCAGGCCGTTTGTCACCCAGGGGAGCAGAGAGCACACCAGCTAATCAACCTATCAGTTATTCGAAACTCTGTCAAATTGTACTTGTTGTTTACAAACATGGGCGTAGTTGGCAACAATCAAACAACTTCACCGATACCATGCGAAATATGGGCTATTGTTGGGAACTGGGTGCCAGGGTAAATATATCCTGGCCTTAAAATCAACCCGATTGTTTTCTGTACCTGTTTTTTGACAAATCTTCTCGTTGTCTAGGTACAAGTAAATGTATAGTTAATCAGTTTTTTGTTAATCAATAAATAAGAGTCAAAATTTATACTAGAATATTATAAAAGACAGGAAGTAATGTACCTTCGTCATAAGCTGAGCAAAACTAGAGAGTTACATTATTTACTTATAATAATTTCTGTAACATAATATTTTATCTTAATAGTTCTAATTTGTTATACATTTCATAAATTGTCCAATAATTACACTTTTACCCCCATATTCTAAGTCATTCCTCCAAATTTTTTTACACTCCACTCAACCTCGTCGTGGGTAAAAATGGTAGTGTGCGCTAGGCCTAACACGGAGTGGCTACGTATTCTTTGGCTCCTCCAGGTCCTTATGGAGTTATGACTTAAAAAACCGATTTCGCAGAGTATTTTGAAGGGGTTTTCAATGAGGTTTCGTTAAGTCGAGGACGAGTAAGTTTTGGAGGAACGACTTAGAATATGGGTGTTACTTTGGGTACCTCACTACTTAAAGAAAATAAAAATTCAAATAACTACGTTCTTAACATTTTTGCTTTTAAAACTTCTGTAATTTCTTGTAATTTAACTTGCAATAGCAAGTTGAGGAGTTTGCAGTAGCTTGCAAGAGCAATAGCACTTTACATATTTTTTATTAACTTCTTTATTATAACCATCTTTGTTCCATTGTGATAGAATGTATGCTTAATCCAAGCGGGGTAGCAACCTGGAGATCTGTTACACAGGTCCTCACTATGTGAGGAACCTAGTGTGGACTCCAGCCTCTCACAAAGGTATTTTCTGTTTTCGTTTAGTTTCGTATTTTTGTAACTTAGCTCTAAATTTTTGCTATATTTAAGTAAGATACATATGATTTGTGAACTTACCTTTGTGGAGAGTGAAATGAAGATATTTATTATTTTGCGAAACTCCAATAAGCTGCACTGGACACGATTTAACGCAGAGCTGAGAGGCTAATTGGCGACAAAGAACTGGTGAAGAGCAATTTCACACCCTAGCTCACGGCCGCAAAGTTGCCTGTCTGTCGGTCTTTTACAGACTGTACTTCGTGTGTGCTCAGGAGCTGCATGAGCTCATACCGCCATTCCCCTTCTTCCATCGCACATCCAGACGCACTGCGGGCTACCACCTGTGGGCCACCAAGCACTACTCAACGTCTTTTATATTGCGCAAAGCACTCCACACAGTGGAACTCCCTGCTCCCTGCCCTCCCTGCGTCTGTATTTCCGAGTACTTATATCCCGACCATCTTGAAAGCAAGGGTGAATAAGCACCTTCTGGGTTAGCTCGCTCCATCGTGGATCCTGTCTTGGCCCCTGGGCTTCATTAGGATCAAGAGCGAAACCATTCAAAGTAAAAACAAAATATACTATTTATATTGATTACCAAACACATTTTTAAAAATATATAAATAAATATATATATTGTTAAAAAGTCAATATAAATTTACGGTCTTACTTCTATTCCAATTCATACTTTATAGCAATACAAATTTAAGAATCCCCGAAAACTTGTCTAGATTTTTGTTACAACTTATACTTCAAAATAGTTCAAATCTCCAACATTTCTCTCTCAGTCCTTATTTACACCTTTTTTCATTACAGTAAACACAACAGTTCTTCCCGTCAGGGCCACATGAGACTAGTTGCTTTTTTCTAGTATATTTTCTTGTTAAATATTTATCACAACAGTTCTCCAAGAGGCGGGCAGCTTACATTTGCTGTAGCTTGTTTTGAAACGCATCCGCGACAGTAAGTTTGTAGGTCGGAGGCTTATGTCAACAATTGGCTATGAAGATTGTAAATAACTGGAGCTTTGCCTGCCTTATAAGCTTATTTTTGACTTTTTAAGTTTATAGTTTTTTTTTATATAGAAAAAACAATTTTGAAAGTTAGATATGTCCGGTGCTTAATTATACAAAAATGGTCCATAAACAATGATCTCATCCATTAACCGTTACGAAAACGACAGTATTTTATAGATTACCTGAAAACGACTTAACTGTTTAAAAAAAATCGGCCACGTGCGAGTCGAACTCGCACATGAAGGGTTTCGTCTCTCACCCAAGGTTGCCTGGAAGAGACTGCTACGTAGCTATAAGACCGCCTATTGTGTGTTCCTCTTTTTTGCCATTTTCTCTGTATGTGTTTGATTTTGTATTGTGTGCAATAAAGTTTCTATTATTATTATTGCCAAAATGCCATTATATTTTTTCGTCTGCAAAAATCAGTGTGTTTTTCATAGTGTTTGTATGAATGACAAAGTTAATGTGCTATAGCTCTGAAACTACTAAATAAATTTCGTTCAAACCAAATTTCGTTAAAAGTTTTTATAAAGATCTACATCATATAATTTTTTTTTCACTTTCTTATTTTAAAAGTTAGATGGGGGGGGGGGGGGGGCGACGACGACGACATACATTTTTCCACTTTGGAAGTGTATAACTTTCAAACGGTTGACTTTGAGAAAAAACTGTTTTAGAAGCCTCAATGTAATTTTTAAAGATCTATCTAATGATAAGTTTGAGAAAAACAAATTTTTTTCAGTAACATTATCATGTATGGCGAGCCCCCCTTTAATTCATTTTTTTTAATTTTTGTGTAAAAACCGTAAAGCGGTTTACAGAATACATGAATTGGTACCTCTTTCTTTTCGGAAGTCGGTTAAAATACTCCAAATCTGTAACATTTCGGTCCTTCTCCAAAAGGCAGCTTACTTTAGCTCGTGTTCGAAACGTATCCGCGACAGTAAGTTAGTAGGACGGAGTCGTATGTTAACAATGGGCTTTGGAGATTGTAAATAACTGGAGCTGCCTCCTATATTCGAGGCTTATTTTGTACTTTTGAAGACGGTTTTTTTTTAATCACCGTTTTAAAAGTTAGCGATGTCCTGTACTAAAACATATGTTACGTAACACAAAAAATTGGTCAATAAACGACGAAGTCATCTGTGTAACCATTACAATGTGGCCGCTCTGAGCTGA
Organism: Chrysoteuchia culmella; assembly: GCA_910589605.1. NCBI lineage: Eukaryota > Metazoa > Arthropoda > Insecta > Lepidoptera > Crambidae > Chrysoteuchia > Chrysoteuchia culmella. The sequence continues at coordinate 8,365,189 of OU342654.1, read as the reverse complement.
CCTCCCCAACTAGGTGATTTCAGCTCAGAGCGGCCACTTTAGCTTTGACTTAGAAAAAATAAACTTTAGAAAAAGTATTTTATAACAATGGATAGAGAATTTAATAAACTTTTATTAAGTGTAATCTCATTTCGCAAAAATCTTGAAAAGCTTTTTATTATTTGCAAATTACGAAAACTTGTCAAAAAACCGCTTTTCCCGAGTAAGCGCGTAAAGCGGCCATGGGGGTAGGTGCATAGTGGTCATGCCAAAATATTACAAGAAATGCAATTATAATTAACCAAAATACCAAAAACTTAGTAAAATTTATATTTCACTTTATTTGCGATAAAAAACGAATAAAAGAAAGTTTTAAATAAAAAATAATTTCAGTTTTCAAATTACTTTACGTAATAATTTACATTAGGATCCAATTTTGGTACTAAGATTTAAGTCGTATGAGCAATTTCAAAGTCAAAGTCAACATCATTTATTCGGTCTAGGCTGTTACAAGTTTACACTTATACACTTTGCACTTATGAACGTCAAAGAAGCTACGCCATCAGGAGGCGTAGCACGAATAATTTTCGAGTAAGTATCGAGGAAGTGAAGTAAACAAATGACATATTGAGCAGCGTTCCTACCGGACGTAAACGGAACAAAATTTTCCTATAAATTTTTTGACATTACGTGCTTGATACTTACTCGATACTATTTCGATAGTGGTTCGTGCTTGCCCCACAGTTTACAAACCCTACTGCGGGAGACCTAGTAACGAGAAGTACCGGCAAGAAACTCGTCAAGGGCTGTTCTTTTCTTCCTGTCTTATTTCGTACAGAGTCGTTAAATAAATTTAACCTTCTTAGTAATGATAATTATTTATTGACCCAGATTATAATATTATTTCTCCAAGAAATATAAAAGCATAGGAGATCAAAGTAGCCTTGACTGGCACCGACTCTAAGGCTTATTTTTTGCTTTTTAGTTTTTGAAGTCAGTTTTATTAACGTAGTTTCTTTTTACTTTTTAGTGAGTGTAATAGGTTGTTTTATAAACTACCTACAGCAGGATTTTAAACAAAGTATCGTGAAAATATCATCGTCCAAGATAACAAAAATGCTCATAAAATTAAAAGTGAGCCAAACTGAATCAAATTCTTATGGCAACTATTCTGCAAGAATCACGTAAATCGGAACAGAAATCTTGGCGTGATCGTACATACCTAAAAAAAACATACCATCCGAATTGGAAAACTCCTTCTTTTTGGAAGTCGGTTAAAAATAGGACTAACAATGGAACAAACCTGATGTAATATTAAATCATTTCAACCTCTTCAGCCGTCTTCGAGTATTTGGTAAACATACAAAAAATTATATACTTGGTAACCTGCCTGTTTCCGCTTTTTTGATGAAGAGGCTCGTAGATATGGAATACAACGATGATATCTGTGCAAGTATTGTATTGAAGATTGTGAAGATTATTTACGTTATGTGCGAAAGTTAGAGTAAGTAAAGGAAATGGCTATAATGCAACCAACGGCAGCTAAGTGTTGCCGTAGTAAAAAATATGATTACTCAAAATATAAAGCCGCCCTTTATTTATATACGTGTAGTGTGAGAATACGAGCCCAAACACTGCTTTTTTTTAAAGTCGGTAAAATTACTCCAAATCTTTAAATTGATCTTCCATTTCCTTCTTATACTGTACTTAAACGTAAGAGGTAGGGTAGCTTACTTTAGCTTGTGTTTGAAACGCATCCGCGACAGTACCTAAGTTAGTAGGTCGCAGGCACAGAACAAGGAAAAATGTTCTGTGGTCGCAGGCGTATGTCAACAATTGGCTATGGAGATTGTAAATACTATAGGGGGCGGCTCTATTATCGAATTAAGAAGGATGTTTAATTCTATACTGCTTTTATACTCAGTAACTATAATAGAGTTTTTTTTACAATATTTTCTAATAATTTTACTTGACAAGGCGACCATCCATGTCTACGCACCCACGGGCCTACATTTCTTAATTTTATTATAAACAATACCAGCCAGCAACGCCGGTGTAGCGGCCCCCTTGTAGTGCGGAGACATATACGATCTTCACAATACCTAACTGAATCTGCCTGCCATATTCAAATGTACACTGGTTTTGTTTTCTTAACAACAGACGAATGTCTAACCGGAGTTTATTTCACGAAATTACGAAACATATGGATTGGGAAAATACCGATAAAAGTTAATGTATAATAATAATCGTATTTTACGCAGTAATAACTTTAACTGTTCTACTATGACATTGTGACTGTCATTCTGATGTCATATCTTTCATATAAGTATTTTAGGTCTCTGTAAATATATTACATTCACTACTGTCATACTGATGTACTAGAACAGAGAGCGAGAACAAAATATCTGTGCCACAAGCGCGGTAGGGTAGGGCGCGCGGGGGTTAATAATCTGTGTTACAGCTTATTTTTTTAAAGTAAAATTCATAAAAAAAAAAAAATATTACATCTATTACTATAATTTTGCAAACGTGAACTGATAGAATTAAACAAAATTCAGTATTTCACTAGGTTTCACAACAATAAGTAAAGATAAATATTAAACAAGAAAATATACTAGAAAAAAGCAACCACATGTCTCATCCCGTCAGAGCGACATGAGACAAGTTGCTTACAACTTGCTTATAGCGACATGAGACATTACATATAAATAGCATTGTAAAATGCAATATTAAAAAGTAATATAAGTAGCGAGTTTTAGCGAGTTTACGCTTTGGCAGTGACTTCTGCAATCGCAGACCGCGACCGCACCCACTAACAACAGCGACATTGAGCTCCTTAACGGCCGGTTTCAATAATCTATCCCTTACAACAGATAGGGCTATCTTGGTTACGTTACTTAGCAACCGCTGTTATTTTGGGTTATTTTGGGCTGATTAACAAAAATATCTAGGCAACAAAGCTCTAGTAAGCCTATCTCTTACAGCAGTTAGGTTATTGAAACCGACCGTAAAAGGATAAATGCAAAAAATTCCATTTGATTATGACTCAACAATATACACACTCTCTCCACACATACTCACTCATATTCATTTTACTCACCGTGAGAGGTTCACTACTTTTTTACGTTAAGGTTTTGTTCTGATTCTGGCATATTTTGTTAGTTTTAGTTTATATTATTTTGCCTCTCTGGTTGTTCTTCTATGTTCATAGTGAGAGAAAGAGCACCCGCACCTGAGATACAGTATTCCTAGTTCGGATGCAGATGTTTACTATTGGCTTGTCCAATTAAGGTTTAATACAATTAAGAACTAAATTAGTGTAACTTGCAAATGTAAATTAATAACTTGTAAATTAATATCACTTGATTATGTAGTTTCATTTGTAGTTATTTAAGGCGTTATACGACTGAAGCAAGATAGTAATGAGATAGCGATGTTGCAGATTAGGCGAAAAAAACCACGAAATCATCACTTCATATATAGCGATTAAAGACGACACGATGCTAAATATTATTAGTGTTCACTAATTGAACCAATTTCCAATAGTATAATGTAACCCCATTTGAGAATAACCCAGAATTTTTGTATTTGTAGGGGGTCATTTCGAAAAGAAAAAGTGTCGAGGCAAAATCATAAAATCATGCTTATGGTACATTTCCAATCTAGATAAAGGTGATATGTATATCTTATTACTAGATTTGTAATATATCTAACCATCCTATTGTTTTATACTAAAAAGTACATTGTTTTACCGTATAGCGTCTTAAGAGCAAAAAGTATGAAATACCAACAAGCCAGTTTAGTCTGAAACAACATAGCTTTAAAATGTTCTACTAGTCCGTTTAAGTTGGAAAATGCTTTGGTCTAGTTTTATTTATCTAGTTATGGACACTCTTTGGTATTTGCTCTCGACTACACAACTTTTGTTAGTGCCATTCAGACACATATGGCGCTACATAGCAAGACAATTTAGAAGTTGCTGCGAAACTGGTACACAGATGCGAAGTTGAAAATTTAGAAAATCAAATACGTTGTTTTGTGGAAAAGGAAAGGTAAACAAATTAAAAACTAAATTAATAGCTGTATTTTAATTTTTGGTCTCTTTTTATGACAAACTCATATGATCTTTAAATGAGTTTGTCACAAAAAGAAACGGATAACGATTCAATATCTACATTGATCTGCGGGCTTAGCATCATATATTAAGAACTTTTCAGACTGCGCTATAATATATAGCATGTAGCATATAGCTCATAGCACAACGATATCGCCCACCATACATTTACTTAGATAGCGTATAGTAAGCCAATAATATATAATTGTAGCTAAGTGTGAGCGTTTTCTAAGTAAATGTATAGTGAGCGATATCGTTGTGCTATGAGCTATAAGCTATATGCTATTATATTAGAGCGTAGTAGCTTAAGAAGCTATCAAGTCATAAGAACGTTTTTTTTGCGTTTTGTTTTTATTGAAGTTGTCACATTTGGACACATTTCATGCTTTAGAGGCGATGATTGAGCGATGGCGTCACCGATGCCGATGTCGTCATTAAAAAAAAAGTTTATTAAATTTTCGACAAAAAGGAAACAAAACATTATTTCTTCATTAAACTAACAAACTCATTCGGAAACAAACCACAAAAGCCGCTAGACCTGAACAAAACAAATAAAGTGGTTCGTCTATTCGTAGCTGGATGGAGCAATAAAATGTAAATAGCTACAGAAGTGTTAAAAGGAGTCGCTGCAAAAGTTTAGCTCACGCGAACTTAGCACTCGATGGCGTCCCTTCGAGTTAAGGCATGGCTCGAGTGAAGAGCGGCGGCGGATTTCGATCATTATGATTTTTTATCTGTGGCCCTACCGCGTAAGTGCCGTCGGCATCGCTGTCGACTAATTTTTGACAGCTGAAGGCGTTTTCGTACAGCGCAACTTCAACGTTATCGTCCTAACAATAAGACACCTTTTCAATAGTCAGTTAACCTTCCAAATCAAATCAAATCAATATCATTTATTCAGTCTAGGCTGTTACAAGCACTTATGAACGTCAAAGAAGCTACGCCATCGGTTCACAAACCCTACGGCGGGAGACCTTGTAACGAGAAGAACCGGCAAGAAACTCGTCAAGGGCTATTTTTTTCTCCCTGTTTTATTTCATACAGAGTCGTCAAATTGAAAAGTGAGCTTAACATATCAGTAAGGTCAATTTCCATAACAAAAGAAAATACTAATTATAATATTACATTTTATGGTTATCCTAACCGTAAACAATTTTCAACTCGCAAGGAAGGACTTACATTTAACATTTCTCGCATTACAAGGTTACTGTACTGCAAGTTGTGACGTACATACAGGTTGATAGCAATTTATTTCAGGCCCCGAATTATGAGACACAATAGATAAAATACGTAGATACATACAATACATTGTTCTCTGGACACCGGTGTCCGGACGGGTTTGATTATTAAAATAACTATTATTGACACGACTATTATTAACGCCAAAAAGATGAACTTACGTAAGCGCTTTTAGTAATTTCTGTTTTTTTTACCCGGCATCAGAAAAGTTTAATTTAACAAGCAAACACCATTTTAAGCCTTAGGAAAGAAAATCTTTAGGACCTATCGAACAGAAAAATGTGAAGTGTAGTGTAGGTGCCTCACTGCTAGATGGATTGACGACCTTAGAAAGGTGGCAGGTAGTGGCGTAGTGGTTTTGAGTAGCAGATTTTAAAGACAAGGCAAAGGCAAAATCTCCCATATTGCCTCGAGGTGCACCTTAAAGGAGACTACGTCCAGCCGTGGACCGCCATGGGCTGAATTATGATGATGAAGAACAGAAAGTTAGAAGTTAATTGTGTCTTTGATAAATATCAGTGGTCCTACCGTGTAAGTGTCGTCGACGTCGTCGAATATGGGCGCAACTCTTCACACGCGAGCGCTGATGCTTAGTGAGTATTAATACCATAGGGACATAATAAGAAGTAACTAAGAACCCAGAAGTAAAAAGTAACCCAGCAACTAGGGCATTAAGTTTTATCGAATAATGTTAATTAATCGCTATCAGCTTGTGGTTTGGCAACACAATAAACGATTCCCGCTTTGCCGAGGAAATCCGCCGCAAATGGGCTCCGGGAGAAATATAAGTATCGGACTTATATTGAAGCGGGAATTATGAGGAACCCTTTAATAAACGTCCGCCTTATATTTTGTTTGATCACAGAGCGGGGACCTTGTCGTGAATGTACGTAATATTTGATGGATGTTTTTATTAATACCTTCTTCATTATTCTCTTTTGTAAATACTCATTTCAATCGTGTCGGGACTCGGGAATAAGGAAAGGAAAGGGGGAAATGTTTTAGGTAGGTAAGGATTTGTGTTAGATTGATTTATAGCCGCAGTGACATAATAAATCTGAAGTCCCTAATTATGTCGATGGTGATTTACCATGCAGTATGTTTGTGTAAAATTATGCATATTGCGTCATTAAATACATCAAATACAAATTTTCATTTTTTACATATACAAATCATTTTTTTTTATGAACAACGGGGAGGCTCTTAGCTCAGCCTTATCAATTCTTATCATCGAATCTGATGTTAAGTATTGATAAGGCTGAAGGTGGAAGCGAGCCTCTCCAAAACCCTTAACTACTGAGGATCTGGCTATCTTATCTCTAACTACCGGAACACAACAATGCTGAAAGCATTGCTGTTATGGCGTCAGACGACATCATGCTGAGTCTTACAGCATGATGAAAACTTCGAAAAACTCCATCCTTCTCTTAATATTTTGATATGTAACCGAGTGTCAAAACTTACGTTATAACGTTATAAGGTTTACGTCAAAACTTTATTTTCTTGGCCCCAAAAGATAAGCTACTTTCGCAAACTCAACTCTGAGGAGCCGATGCTATCATCTACCGGAATAAACACGTCGTCCATTTGTATTGGAATCGATATCAGAACAAAGTGGTTTAAATGTAGTTACTATTGAAAGTATTATGTTCAGTAAAAAAAAAGATGTTAAAGTGTTTGTTGGTCACAAAATACGCGCAGAAAGTAGATCACTTCAATTCATAAGTGTTACTTCCTTCCTACTATGCTTATCCATAATCCTACTAATATTAGAAATGTAAAGGTTGTTAGAATATTTGCATGGATTTTAGTTATTCTTTCACGTAAAATACTACTGCACTGATTTGGATAAAAAAAATCACACAGATAGAAGATAGCCAGGATTTAAACATAGGCTACTTTTTATACTGATAATTCCACGAGAACGGGAACCACGCGAGTAAACCGCGGGTGGCCTCTAGTTTTAAAATGCGAAAGTTTGTGAGGATGTTTGGATGGATGTTTGTTGCTCTTCCACGCAAAATTATTGGTCTATTTGCGCCGCGCCGCAGGCCGCGACTGCTGGCCCGGCCGACGACGCGCACGAAGCGCGCCGAGTATGCACCTACCACCCGCGCACTGCGCTGTATAGGAGATTTGCTCGCCCAGCACAATGATATTGACATTTTCTTTGACCAATTAGGACATATCATTAATAAATTCCATTTATATCTGAATGTCGTGCATATTGACTGACATATAATAAAATTTTAAGACTGATGTAACATTTTTCATTGACATAACTGTAAATATTGTAACGTTGACATTTATCTGAATCTTGTGATTAATATCAATTTATTAGGTAGTATTATATAGTAGTAGTTACATAGTTTATTTTTAATTTGACATTATTGCTTCTAATTTTTATTCTATATTCTTTGGACATTATTTTGAATTTTATTTTGCATTGCATGATTATTATTTGACATTTGTTTTATTTTTTATTTATTGTATTGTATTTGTAGTTAAGATAAATTCTAATGTATCCATCTATATTATTGTTAGATTAAGCTTACTGGCGTTTTGGAGTATTCTGTCAGCCTGTAAGTTATTGAATTGTATAAATAAATAAATAAATAAAATCTACCGAATGGATTTGGATGAAATATGGCACACAGATAGATGATATTCAGGATTAAAACTTATGCGACTTTTCATCCCGATATTACAACATCAACAGGAACCACGCAGGTTAAACCGTGGCCGGCCGCTAGTATATATTAAAATAAACAAGAAATATAAAAGCGTACATGATTATTTTGGACTTGTCCTATAAATATGCTATGAAACAGATATGGAGCGAAGGTTTTGGAACTCATTAATTAGCCAAATAGCAACAGTACTTACCCGATATTAGAGCGCAGGTTTTAGATAGGTAACTCATTAATATCAACAGTACACAATTTGCCAAATATCAACAATACGCACTTACTGTATTTTTAGTTCCCCAAGTGTTAACGGTCGCAAATTCTTTTATGCATAATTCATTGTTCCGAACTAGTGACTAATGAAAATGCTAACTAACTGAGATGTCAGGCGAATGATGTATTGGCATTCCACGCCTACAGTCGCTGGACATTCGCTATTGTTCCAAATTTGGGACGACTGCCGCTCGTATGAGTAAATCGTGCCAAAAATGGTTTATTTTTCGTTCCATTTTTACTTGCCGGTAATCAACACAATTGTTTTCATCACACGAAATGATTTGAACGTAAATTTTGCATGAAAGTCGGATATTAATTTAGAAGTTTAAATGGGGGCCTAAAATGTTATCGTGTTTAGTTGAGGATACGGTCTGGATGTTATGTGAAATTCAATTATGGTGAATGTTTATTACTGAATTTAGTATCATAGTTTATTACTTTTGACCAGTCTATAGGCGCAAATTGAAAAGTCGACTTTTTATACCTTAACATACTTATTGGGTTATCTAAAACCATCTTGACAACTGTACCCCTATTACGAGTTTGCTTAACATGACATTTACAGGACTCGTGAGCGTAGACTATCGGATACACTGCTCATGTCGGTAAAACAGTCGCTAAATATGAAAGAGACAGAGCTACATTTTACATTAACGTTTACTGTAACGTCGAGTTTGCCAAACTCGTAATAAGCCTACTGGTCCCACGAAGTCTGTTCTACTTAACCGTCACTATTGGACATAACACTAACGTTCGAATAAATTTTTATTCTCTTCAAATTCCGAACGTGACTTGAAGAGCCGTTATACCGTCAAATTGGCCATTTTCATTTTTCAACGGAGCTCTTGTACGGATAAGTTCACAAGAAATAGTCGGCTGTTCTGTGGCTGTCGGGGAAGCTGCCGGCTGCCTAAAATAGGAAGCTTTAGATGTTTTCTTACTTATTTCAGAAACTTACTATTCTTCATCTTCACTATTGAAAAAAACACTAACGCTTGAATTCCTTTTCTTTAATAAAACTATCGAACGTTACTTGTACAGTTGAACTTGAACCCGTTACACCATCAAACTGACCATTAACATTGGCTGATGATAATTTCTAACTTATTTCAAAAAAACTATTCTACTTTTTCACTATCGAACGAAATAGTAACGCTCGAATATTTTTTTTCTATTCAAATTAGGAACGTGACTTGAAGAGCCGTTATACCGTCAAACTGGCCATTTCCATTTTCCAACGGAGCTTTTGAACGGATAAGTTCACCAGAAATAGTCGGCCGTTCTGCGGCCGTGGGGAGCTGCCGGCTGCCCGCAATCGGAAGGTCGCAATTATATTCACTCGTTGAATGTAACACCCGCAACCGGTACTATTGTCTGGAAGAGTTAAGTTGTGGACATAAAATTAAATGAGAAAGCTATAAATAAGAAATCCTTACATTGATGAAATAACGCTGTCTTCCAAAGTTATTACTACCTCGACCATTGGTAGCTCACAGGGAAAAGCACTGGACAGTCCAAATTTGATTAGGTATTCCAGACCCTGTATGAGCAAGTTGTAGACTATTTTTATGTGACAAAAATATACTTGTCATACTTCTTCTCATGACCTCGCACATTGCAAAGTTTTCAATGACATTGGGAATACGAAAAAAGCTGGACCAGAAGAACGAAGACCAAATCCTTATAACAAACATCTGTTTTTTTTTCTTTAAACGAAAAACTGAACTGCAAACCATACAAAAAGGTGTTCATAATGATGAGTGAGATGAGAAATGGTTTTAAAGTTTTGAGTAAACTTAAACAAAACAAAGTTTTTGTTGTCACGGTAAAACGTTCACATCGGTTTAGAGCGTAACACATTCACAAAAACCGTCTATAAGCATACATTTTTTTTAAGCCACAATTATTTGTAAAATTAACTTGCGTCGATTTTTCACGCCCACATTATGAGATAGCAGCTGGCAGAGGCAGAGGCAGATTTACATGGCATCTGTTTATTTCAGTAATGCCAGGTGATTGATGTATGTCATGTTTACTTATAGGTATACTTCCGGTTGAGTGAACATTGAATTATTCTACAGAAATTGCGGATTTCTTTGTCTATGTATTCTTTACGTCTTCTTTTTGATTCGGTGAAGATTTTTTCCAGTGCTACATATAAAAATTTTACTTTATATGTTCAATTTTGTTTTCATGAAAGGTCATTCGAATGTACTCTAAGATCCTATGTTGTATAACAAAATTATTTAACAGTTGGTTCAGTGGTTCAGATAACAGACAGAAAGACATTCTTCTCCTTCTAAGACTGGTTTTGAAAATTAAAAAGAAGGTAGAAAAAAAAATATTATTGGTATTACTGCTGCTTCTGCTTGTGATTGCTTTGATTCTGCCAATATGCCTTTTACATAACAATTGTGCATTGTTTCAATGATATTGCTAATTTAACAAATTCCTTCTCACTAAGGCACAAAATAACAAATACCTATCTATGACAATAACAAATGATAAACTAAATAATTGATACACTATTGAGGAACATTTTTTTCGGTAACCTAGCAGAATCCACCCACAAGTTCAAAACGACGAGAGAACAGATCTTTCTAGGTACATAATACAGTTTCCAGCCAGACCCATTCAAGTGCATAAGCTAATTTACTATGAACTACGAGAAATCGATCGCGCAACCGAGTTATTCGAAACTCCAAGCGCGCATAATGCGCCATTGATTCTATAAGCGATATGTGGAAGTTCTACTCCAGAAACTAAATGGAACATGTAGTAGGGGTATTGTTACGCTTCAATGAACTTTTGCACCTCCAGTGTGGACCGAAATAACTGTACGCTACGTATATAGAAGCAAAGAATTTGAACCTTGTGTCACGATCCTTAAATTTTATATTCTATTGATGGACGGCAATGTTTTATGAGAAATCGTGGGTGACATTTTCATTTCTTCGCCATCACTGAAAACACAAATTGACTATGAAATAACTTGAGGTTGAGATGTATATTTTATTTTAAGACCCGCGGTTGTCATCTTCGCGGAAAAATTACGCTATTGGTATAATAACAATCCTGAAATATTGACCTTGTGCATAAATATAGCTTTACCCTTGCTACCGGACTCACTAGTCCGGTAGCAAGGGTAAAGCTATATTAACTTAAAAATGCAGTAGTGACGTCTCAGAATAGTTTTACTCCCCATTCGGGTGGTTTCTGCAACTCGACGTAACTATTTTCGCATATTTTGTATTTTTTTGTGTAGTTTCATCGAGACTATTTGACCAAACAGAGTAGCAAACTCAAGTCTTTTGAAATTCCGTTCTATGATAAATTTTAAAAGAAAAATACTACATCATTATATGTCTGTTTTTTTCTCTCGACAAACTAAGCCTTATAATACCTATTTAACTACCCTTAAAATATTCGAGATCCCTGTTTATAAGCTTTGTAGAATACATAATCCTCGTATATTTATCTTAACCTTCACAAGATAAAGATATTTTAATACATTATCGAAATAACACATAATGCTTTCGTAGAAAAAATGCTTATCTCATTCTAAAATAATTCGACGAAACATCAAAATATTGGTATTTCAGGAAGATAAGCAATATTTTTGCAACATCTTTTATGTTTATTTAATAATATGTTAAGCCCTTATCGGATATTATTATGCTTTCAAAGAAGCTACAATATAAGTAAATATTAATACAAGTCACTGAGATGGTAAATGACATCGGAAATTCATAAAAATAAATAACTACCTACAATTTTTAACTAAACAGTAAATATCAAAGGTGGTGTAGGGATAAAAAAACCTTATTATGTTTTAACAAGAGTTTAATGTCCTTTTATCAAATATTTACAAGAAGGTAGAATATTCGAAGGCATCATTGAATAAGTTTCTCCGGACAAGACAAATATTTGTGTGCATGAACATGTCTATTTTTTTTGGTCTGGTTGTTAAATATGTATACTGTGTATGTATTTACAAAAACGTATATAAGCATGTTTATCCGTTGAATAGTATTCAAAACACAAGTTCTTTGAAACTGACTGTATGAAATTTATTTTATTATCCGCCATGATTTGTGATTTTAGATTGCCCCTGAATTAGTTTACTGACGTCGCTACTTCAGTGAGGTTTTATGAAATCAACGCTAGAAATAAAAAATGGATTTACTGGGAAGCTGCTTGTGAGATGTAGATATAGTTATAAGTATGAAAGTATGTCACTTTACGTACATATGTTTTGGCGCGCACTGTTCATTAAAAAAAAACAACTTTTACGGATATCAAACGCGCTATATTTCCACGAACTAAGTTGTAATTGTCCGTATTTTTAGTGACCACGGCAGCTGTAAAGGTGGCCGCTAGTATTATAATATTTGAATTAGTCCAATTATCCTTATTAATAATTACAGTTGTTTGACCTCAACTTTCGCACGATAGCCAAGTCCAAGTGTAGATATTTTAATTGCTACTCCTTCACGAGGCAGATAATATCAGGCGTAATAGCATGGTTTCATTAGGGCGGTTGCACGCGATCCTTCAGCACTTCGAGTAAAGTGCGTGTGGTAGGGCTGTCAACAGATATAATTGATACCGTAGAACGTAAATTGTGAATTATGATATGGCCTTTCATGAAACTAAAAATGCATAAAAATTTAATTAAAAAAAAATGCTGCCTTTACTGCTTTAGATTTTTTGTTCAGAGAGTCGGGGGGCATACCGCCATCTCTTAGAGCAGTATTGTTTCAACCATAACATGCTATTTCATACTACGAATCTCTAGTGAGCTTGTTTTTGACGGAAGTTTTGTGACGACTTTGTTCAATCATCGCCTCCAAAGTGTGAAGTGTGTCTAAATGTGACAACTTCAATAAAAACAAAACGCAAACAAAACGTTCTTATGACATGATGGTGCTGCAACTGCTTGCCCCTTTGCAGAATTGTATGCGAGGTACATGGAATGTTTTATGTGGAAATTACATTTTTCACTTAGATAGGTAGGTACAGTCAAGGAACTTCCCGGTTGACTAGTAGAGTTTTTTTAGGGAGCTTTATATTAAAAAGTAATAGATACATCATCATCATTATCAATTGCAATTAGTGGAACTATAAGTCTGATTAAGAAAACTGTGTAATTCAAAAACTGTAATAGACTGTTTGTTTTCCAAAAAAAGATAAATAAAAAATACCAATTATCATCAACCGCCTCTGTGGTCTAGTGGTACAACCACCGGTATCAGACCCAGGGGTCCCGGGTTCGATTCCCAGCGGGGGTACATATTGTATTCGGTTTGGTTGGTGGTAGGACTTGTTGTAAGTCCACCTGGCTAGCTACCACCATCTTATCTAAGCCTGACGCCGTAACAACAATGTTTTCATCATTATTGTGTTCCGGCAGTTTGAGATAAGATAGCCAGTTCCTCAGTAACTGAGGATTCCGTGAGAGGCTCGCTTCCATCTTCAGCCTTATCAGTACTTAACATCAGGTATGACGAAGGCTAAGAGTCTCACCGTCGTTCATAAAAAAAAACAATTACATCGGTAAGGTTACGATTGGATGTTTCTATTTTCCAAGGAACGTGACCGCAGCCTTTTTCTATTTTACTGTGGTCGGCGGGAGTGTTAATGATGTTATACTGCTAATTTCAGAACGAGTCTTCTAATTAAATTAGTTAAGAATTCGGAAAATTATTTAAAAAAACCACCTGATTGTTGGACTTCAGTTTTATTTATAAATCAGAGCATTTACTTGAGATTGAAATTGAGTTAGTTGAGACAATTTCTGACAGTCATGGTGCAGTAATATTGTGTGTCATAGTCCTCTTACGCGAAATTATTTAACACAACTATTTAGTTCTTTTCAAGAAAGCATCACCGCCAAGTCCCTATATACTATGAAACTTCTTAAAAACTTTGATATAATGAGTTTTATATACATATATTTTTTTAAATAAATAATTGTGAGTAGGCAACCCTATTTGTGCGTAATAAAAAGGGCAGGGAGCGAGTGAATTTCACATATACTGTGTTATAATGATACTGAGCACGCAACTATTCATTCGAGTCGCCTTGTTCCTAACAAAAAGACTTTACGCCACAAGCCGTATTTTATCAGATAAATCTTAGTTTAAGTAGTTTTGAACTTAGTTGTAGTAATAAATATTTTATCAACGAAACTTGGAGACGGATTATTATTCCCTAAGGTTTATTTCAGATTGGTATTTTTTCAGTGCGTATGAGCGTTTTGTTAGCACGTATAAGTACCTCCCTGCCTTTTAATTTACGCACGTAGGCGCAAAAGTAAGTTCATATGAGAGAGAGAGAAAGAGAGAGAGAGAAAGAGAGAGAGAGAGAGAGACAGAGTGAGAGAGCAAGATTTTTTACTGCACAAAGTACCACACACACACACACACGCGCGATTGTAAATAATATTAATTTTCACAATTACGACTGATTCTGAGCAATATCCGCGTTGCGCTGTTTTATCTATAGTCTATAAAAAGGACTCAAAAGCATTTAAAAAAAAATACCCCAACAAAATATTTTGTAAATATTTTAATGAATTTTCCTTCAAAAGTACTGGCAAGCCATTTAATTCAATACTAAAAAGAAAGAACATTCTAACAGACTTAAATAAATGAAATCGATAACAAAAGTAATGAAATAAATATAATACTATTAGCAATGCAATTCAAATAAACAAACTTTAATATCTACTTCATTTGCTACGAAAAGAACCAGCAAAGATATAATCCAATCGTGATGAAACTTTTATTTGTAAGGAAGTTAAAAATAAACGAAATTAAGTTTTCTCTTAATATGGCGCTGAGTTCCCGCGGCGAAAAGAGACTAGCTAATAGAATAGGGACCTTCCACACTGGCATTCTGTAAGTTAGCAGTATATTATAATAATTTTAAAGTAAATGAATAATGTTTCTTTACTTTATTGTTAGTAGGTAGGTATTTAATATTGAAGCTTCACGGATAAGCAAAAATCATTCGTTAGTACAAATTAATAACCCATGTAAATATGCTTTATTTTGTGCAAAAGCTTCCTCCGCTAAAGCAATCAGTCAAATTAATGTAATTTTATTATTACTTTTTTACTTAGGGTAAGTAATGATGGGTTTTTTTTACAAAAAAAGTGGATGTGGTTACATCAAATATTGATTATCATTAAACTAATGCTCTACCAAGTTAGATGTAAAGTGGAAAATGTTATAAGTTTGGTGTAATATATATATTAAAACGCTCATAACACATTAAACTTGTGGTTGAAATTTTCTATTCATTGAATTAACACAAGTTTTAAGGAATAAAACGCGCTTTTTATTGAAAAAAAACTGCTTTCTATTGTATTACGTCACGGGACAACTAGGTAGTTTGTTAAGTGATTTTACTCCATAAAAGTAGTTTCATAGCCGTACTACCGAATATTGTTTGGTTTGACAGTTTGATATACCTACAAAAGTATTAATTAAATGGCACTGAAATGACGTCACGGAAGCCAACCCCGATCCCCTGTGTACGCAGCCCTTAAGAAACGAAAAGTAAATTCTACTTGCACCAGACTAATTGGGTGCTAAAGTAAATATTTAAAAAGGTGAGCGCGGAACGTGAGGTTTTAACTTTTCAATTACGTCAATTAAGAGTGCCGGGCGCAGCTGTTGGGTGAATTATTAGAAATAAAATAAACTTCATTTTAATGTTGCTTTTGACAATGACGGCAGTAGTAGCAGTATTGTAGGCCTAGCAAGAAATAACTACTTTCGAGTAAGTATCGAGGAAGTGAAGTAAAAAATGTATTTCATATTGAGCAGCGGTCCTACAGGACATGGGTAAACGGAATTACATTTTTGTATACTTTTTTTAAATTAGGTCCTCCATACTGTTTCGATAGATTTTCGTGCTAGAGCTACTTAGCTGTACTTTATAAAAGACTAAGTACCAGTAGTTTGATCTGTAGTCATCTTTATCCTTGGTTACATATTGAGATAGACTGTCTTTGGCAGTTTATACAAAATGTAACTAATGGTTGGTTATTGATCAAACAACGGACCCTTAGGATACATGGATAATCGGATTTTACCTTAGAGAACATTTGACGGGTATAAAAACTATAATCCAAGCGATACCAATGCATGCCACATTTCATTTCACGGTTTAGGGTATATTATGTTAGTAAATAAGTACATAAACTGTATCCACGAGAGCTGCTGCCGACAAACTGTTACGCAGTTTGGCAGATGTGATTTTTTAATTTGTGTACTTTTTATGTGGAAAAAAAAAAAAAAAAAAAAAAAATTAAATCTGATCAGTATCGAGCACGTCATGTCAAAAAATGTAAAGGAAACGACTCCAAAAGGCTTATTTTTGATTTTTAACCGACTTCTAAAAAAGGAGGATGTTATCAATTCGGTCGTATGTTTTTTTATGTTTGTTACCTCAGTACACGATCATTTATGAACTGATTTGGATAATTCTTTTTTGTTTGAAAGGATATACTTACAAGTTGATCCCATTGTTGTCAAGATAGGATCTGATCCTGGAGAAATCGAGAGAACTTTTCAAATATTATAAGCATACCTATATCGATTTTGGTGTCCTCTTAAGTGTATTTGCTTCCGAAAAGCACCATTTGGTGCAGTGGAACTGATGATGAAGACCACAAATGGTCATCGGAACTATTAAATAAATACTTGGCATTTCACGAAAGCGATACGATTACTTTAATATGGTTCATAAGCAATTTATGCTCGTCTCGCATGTGATGAATTGGAGCTGGTGATGCAGAACCAGGAGAACTTCTCAATAATTAATGTCCGGGCACCGGGAAAAGGAGCATTTTGTAAAAGGGAATGACCAGTTAACATAGGGTTATTATTAGTGTAGTTACGGGACTTATTCTGCCTCTAAAAATGGTAAAATAAAAACTTTTTATGAAAACCGACTTCAAAAAACTAAAAAGCAAAAAAGGCAAGAAAAATAAAAAAGCAGGGCCGAAAAGTAGAATGCATTGGCTGGCACCGACAAAAGGCTTATTTTTTGCTTTTTAGTTCTACGGTTTTAATTGCTTTTATAAAAAGTTTTTTAGTTTTTTTAAGTCGGTTTTATGTAGGTAGTATTTTTCTTCTTAAGTTACATGATTTGTGTATTGTATTCGACAATCTTACGCCTTTTGTCTGAAAGAACATTATCCTATGGCTATATCTATACTTACAATAATAAATCTTTAGCATATCGAATATAAATTAAGCTTTTGAATAAGTTATTTCAAATATAAATGACCTAAATTATTTCAGGGTTTCTGCTTTATAAGTTTTTATCGTCTGGGTGTATTCAACTCACCTATTATATATTTATAACAAATTGACTTGCCTTGTATACCTTTAAAGTTTGAATTAGTTATACGCTTGGTGTTATTGATGTTGCCACGTTGTAGGATTTGGAAGGACGTTTTTAGATTATATGACTAATTAATCGTTTCTGTCAATATCTTTTTTGTTATGGTTATTACTCAGAGTTATTGTTCAATGTTAAAAGCTATACTAATGTGTAATCTATATGCACACGTTATTCTGTCTGTCTCCACGAAACAACTGAACAGTTTTGTATAAAAGTTGGTATTATAGAGAATTTCCAGAAGAACTACTTTTCGTTGTAAAACCAGTCAGGATCGCGCTTTATGCTCGATATTACCGAAATTTACGCGGTCAAAGTCGCAGCGGCACGCGGGTGATGGTATTTTGTTCTATATGTATGTAAAATTTAGATTAACTTTTGTCTTTCATGCTACGTATCGTCAAAAATTTAATTCACGTGTTCAATCTGCGTTAAGCCATGTTTCCAGCCAATAATTTTTAACTGCTTACACGAGAGGTTACGTAGAGTAGACAAAATGGTGCACATTTTCAAGTAACATTATAAGGTCCTACAAACACCAAGATGCCTGGCCTCCTTACTCAAGGGAACCCTCCACATAAACCTACCCACATTAATGACATCAAACTCTTTGTTGCTTTTGTGTTTTTTTTTCAGCGTAGTGGCGTGAATTGATTTCCATTTACATATAAAACGTTTTACTGCGATTACTTCGCTCCCTACGTTTATTACTTTCCCAATGAGCCGTGAAAAGATCGTTTTCGACATTATTTTTACTTATATTTTGGTACTGCTAACGGTCATTGTTTTTGTTTTCATAAATAAAATGTATTATATGTGCATATTGCTTCCGCATAAAATAATACTCAGTAATAAAGCATAAAAATAATCCAGTTTAGTAAATGTTTAAGGTCAGTATGCGATGCTTACTAAACTTAATAGCAACTAGTTAACATGTTACTATTATGTTTAAAAGTTAAATTTAAATGATATTATTGCAGAGAACTAATAAATACTTAGGTATTGTACTAATTCGAGATTCACGTAAATTAATACATAATGTTAAAATATGGGGGCGCAAAATCTTGTATTATTAAATGCGGAACTCACCCGGAAAAGGTAAGCAAGAAAGAAATTACTTTACTAAAAAAAAAAAAAATGTAATCCTTTTTCTTATGACATGTTAGCAATCTCTGCAAAATTCGTATCGTCATCGTCACAAAGCTTTACAGAGAATAGATGAAACCACGCGATTCCGCTGTTGCATGAATAAGTAAAAAAGGGAAGCACACTGAAATAGGTCTTCTCACTTTACGTAGACAGCTAGCGCAATTTTCAAAGAGTATTATTCTTGGAACTGGAATCAATCAGAATGTGGAAATGCGGCCGCTCCGGACGACACCAATAGGATATTTTTCTGTTTTCAAAATCCGGTCCGTTTGAAATGGTTCTAGGAATATTCATTATTTCTGGGCGGTTTTTTTGCCGACCTCCGTGGTAGAGTGGTACGTTCACCAGTTTCAAGGTGTCGCCTACTCTGAGGTCCTGGGTTCAAATCACGGTAGGGGCAAATGTTTGTCTGATGAATACGAGAATTTGTACCTGAGTCATGGACGTTTACATATATTTCTACACGTCCATACTTATATAAGTAAGTATAATTATATATATTTGCATTCGTTACCCTAGTTTCCCATAACACAAGCCTTACAGTGCTTTCCTTGGGCCTAGGTTAATTAGTGTGAGTGTAAGAAATATTTATTTATTTTGCACTTTTATTTTACACTGTAAACTTAAAATTTTATCGAATTTGATGTAACTTGTATATGAATAACATCGTAATAACTGATGTACGTATCGTCTTTTATAAAGCTTTTATGGAAGTAATAATGTGTCTTTACCTTTTTTACAAATTTTATGCATATCGTCTCACATCAACACAAACGGATATAACCCATTTCACATAAGAAGTCCTACGGAAAATTATAGGTATAGAGTTTATTACAAAACTAGCTTCCGCCCGCGGTTTAACCCGCGTGGTTCCCGTTCTCGTGGGACTATCGGGATACAAAGTATCCTATGATTTAATCCAGACTGTCTACTATCTCTGTGCCAAATTTTATACAAATCCATTCAGGACATTTATCGTTAAAAGTAACAAACAAACAAACTGATATACTTTTGCATTTATAATAGTAGTAGGATAGTAAGATAGGATATTGAAGGTGACTCTTATACGAATTCTCTTGTAACACTATATTCATTGCGCCATGGATTAAAAACTGAATTTAGAAGCACATCTCACATGGTCGTTTGCGCAATCGACTGTAAGCTTTACCTACTTTTGTTTATTTGATTTATTTTCATTCCAACTAACTTGCATTTGCAGTGTCTCGTAACAAAAGCTTCCTCGCAAACAGGCTTTCACTTCGGGTAGTCTTCTCCATAAGTCCGTTAGGTTTAGTGAGCTTACAATTTGCCAAGGTTACATCCACAGCGTTGGATGCAAACCTTCACTAATGTAGTCTTGGAGCTCGCTTTTAGGGTAATTGCATTTATTTTAGACTTACTTAGCGCCGGTTTTACAATGATCGTATTTACAAAGTATTCCTCTGATATCTTATACCAAAATATTTAAAATTGGCGTTCCCTTTCTTGTGATTATCATTTTTTTTAGGTTGGTTATTAATACACTAACTGATACGTTCCATCTGAGGATTATAAAAAATCTGTTGCTATAGGTAGTATCGACAAAATACATTTTAAAGTAGCTGTGTAGTTTCGGCTTAGAATGGTACTACCCCCTCTCAACCCGTGGGTGTCGTAAAAGGCAACTAAGGGACTCAGCCTTCAGGAGACGGGCAGCAGTGTCTCCTACAAACTTGGCCATACTGCGATCGCCAACCCGCCTGCCAAGCGTGGCGATTATGGCAATCCCCCCTTTTGGGGAAGGCCTATACCAGCAGTGGTTGTTATGTGGCTGAGACGACGACATTTTAAAGTTATAAATCAACGCAGTTCTCCCTCATGGAACAAAATCCTCACAGGAAAAACAGCGGCACCTTTTCAGGCACTATGTTGGAAACAGTGCAAGTTAAACTCGTAAAAAATATTTTTCTTATAGTATATTTTAAAATAGCAAATATCTTCTACTATAGACAACATATTATGCAACAATACAATTGGTTGTCATTTGCGTGACTCTGACATGCAAAGGCAATTTTTCAAATCCGCCCCACGAAAACAAATAAAATTTGTCATGGTGACTTTAACTTTTGTGACGGATAAGATCCACCTGAATTTGATTTGTGGGAAAAATGTTTTACTGAAAATAATGTTTCCGGGTAGTAGGCAAAGCTTAAGTTTGTCACCTTTACAACAAATGACGAAGGGAGAATTTTATTTGAGTAAGCTTTATTGGTTTATGTACACGTTTCGCCAAAAAAGGAGTGTACTAGTATATATGTTTGGGTTTCATGTACGTACGAGTAATAAGTATGTGAGCTTCTTTGTTCCACCATAACTTCTGAATACCTGAATGACTGTCTTTCTCAAAGCGGGCGATAACGCCCCCTTGTGGGTGCTAGTGGTCTAGATGAAGGGTAAGAGGATCAGAAAAATTGTGGTTTTTAAGATGTGGTAAAGTAAAAAAAAATAATTTATGAACAACATTCATCATACCTGATGTTAAGTATTGATAAGGCTGAAGATAGTAGCGAGCCTCTCCCGGTATCCTCAATCACTGAGGAACTGGCTATCTTATTTCTAACTGCCGGAACACAACAATGCTGAAAACATTGTTGTTATGGCGTCCGACTTATATAAGATGGTGTTAGCTAGCCAGACGGACTTAGAACAACTCCTACCACCAACCAAACCGAATACAATATGTACCCCCGCTGGGAATTGAACCCGGGATCCCTGGGTCTGATACCAGTAGTTGTACCACTAGACCAAATAGGAGGCGCTAAAAATATTATATATAATTGATTTTCAAAGTGGGCGATAAACGAAATAAGTTTGAGAACCACATGACAGATTTGGATGAATGAGGTATCGTTACAACCATAATTTTAAAACAAAATGATGCCGTTAGACTAAATGGGAACAATTTAAGTAACGGTTGTATGTATTTTGTAAGCAAATAACATAGAACTTTTACTGAAAAAAATATTTTATTCCGTAGATTTGTAAATAATTCCTATTTTTGTTTTTGTTTTAGATATAGCAACACTACTGTGGCGATGTCTGTCCGCCATGGGACCACGTGGTAGTGCAATGGAGGTGAGTCTTTGTTATTATAATAATTAGTACAACAATTGTTATTAAAAGGTAAAAAAAAAAAATGTTTAGCGATACACAAAACAAACAAAATATGAACTTTGTTTTACTGCTCTAAAAAATTACCTAACAATAAATCTAATAAAAAAAACTTAAATGCACATAAGTATTTAAATTAGGAGATAATTTAGATATACGAGAATAACTTATTTTTTAAATATTACCTATATCTTTATTTTATGTAATCAAACCGCAAGTGTAATCAACTGCAGTCATAAAAGTAAATTCCTAGTTTGGTGTTACCATGAGCGAGCTTACTTTAATATCACAGTTACGGCGGGCTTGGATGATCCCGAAATAGTTTAATAAAATTAGGTACATTCCTTTGTTTTTATGGCAGTGGAGCGTCGCTGTCTGCTATTTGCTTTACCGCATAGTTGGTGCTCCGTCGCATCTGTTTCTTCTCAGTACACTTTTATAACTAGGACCAAGGGATATTGTGCTGACAAGCGCTCTCCGCGGTGTTATTTTATCTCATTTTTTTTACAAAAGTTCGGAGCGACCAAGTAGTGCTTATTATTTCTTTTTCCCAAGAGTTCGCTTCAGTTGGTGTCGGACAATGAATGAATGCGACAGTGTTGTTTTGAAACTTCACTTGTTTTGTTTTTTATGAATAATTTTGAGACATGAATAGTAGATTATTAGTAGATGCTTTATTGTTTTAGTTATGCATCTGGGTGGTTTTGAATATGGAAATGTTTATAAAAAAAATCATTTAAGGGTCCTGTTAATAACTGTACTTAGGACTTTGACTATGACAACATTTAGTTTTAATTTTTTACGATGAATGATAATGGCTCCCGAGATCGCTCTTTGTCATACAGGTTAAAAAATAATGTTGTCTAGGCAACTGTCAATAAAAGTCTTACACAAAACGCATACATACATTCATCATATGCATGTTTCTGTTCTGTTTGGTGGAAATCGAACTCATGACCCTTTTTCACATTAACGCACGCTCGATTACCGGCACTGCGTCAGCGACAGACAAAATGGAAACTTTTAAGAAGTTTCACATTCCTTTATTCATTGAAGTACAATGCGCTTCAGCGATTAGTTCCTATATCTCCGGAATGGCACTCCAGTTGCCAGGCGGCTCGACTCGAGTGCACGGTATAAGTAGTTGAGTCGTAGGCCAAGCAGTTAGGGTACCTAGTTAGTCTGGAGAAGTTCATTTATCAAATCTATGCACTAAGCACAATATGTTCGGTTAGCAGATGTGTACTCGTACTAGTATGTTACGTTCATACGAGTGTGTGTACAGTCATGTGCAATAACATAAAAACACTAAGCCAACTTGTCACATTACAATAATGAATGACTAGACAGTGAGAGCTTTATGTACATCTTAAGTTTTGGCGCGCACTGTTCATTGAAATAAAACAACTTTGACGGATATCAAACGCGCTATGTTTCACGAACTAAGTTGTCCGTATTTTTAGGTTTTTTAGTGTTTTTTTTCTCGACGTTTCGGCACCTTTTCAGCTGCCGTGGCCACGGGATGACCACTTACAACTTAGTTCGTGAAATATATTGCGTTTGATATCCGTAAAAGTTGTTTTAGTTCAGAGAGAGATTTGTTTCCGTGTGCGTCAATGCGACAATGTTGTAAAGTGTATACATGTCATTGCTCGTGGCTATACATACAAGTGTGTACTCTTACTCATATGCTATGTTTAAACGAGTATGTACTCGTATTCGTATGTTACGTACATACGTGTAGTACCTACTCATTTTCGTATGTACCTAACTTATCTATACAAAGAATAGTATAGAATTTTGTAGTATGTGGAGGAGCCTGTGGCGCAGTGGTTCGCGCGCTCGGCCTGCGATCGTTAAGGTTAAGCAACTTTCGCAATGGTCGGTCACGGGATGGGTGACCAAAAATTTTACTTTCTTGAGCTCTTCCGTTCTTCGGAAGGCACGTTATGCCGTTGGTCCCGGCTGCATTTGCAGTAGTTAAAACCCACCAATCCGCATTGGGCATGGACCGTTCTCCTTATCCACCCATAAGGAAGGCCAGTGCCCCAGCAGCGGGGACATTAAAAATGGCTGATAACGACGACCAACGATGTGTATTTGATATTCAATTTTGGACTACATGGTACACGAAATATTCCATGTTAGTGGACATTAAAAAATACTAAGCGTTTTTTTTTTAATTCAAGTGAAATAAAGAAGCACTTGTTATGCCATGTTTTCATATAAAACTTATAATTTAATACTTCTCCCAAGATTTTTCAATTCTAGAATTATATAACAAAGTCGTAACTCTACTAATATAAAGTTTGGAAACTCGAAAAGGAAATGTAAAGCTAATATCACTAGAAAGTGCTATAAAACACTCAGCCGGGGAGTTTGCGAGTTCAGACGGAATCTCATCATGGCTGCATATAAACTAGTTATTATTAACTGGCTATCTTCTAAAGCGGTTATTCTGGTATGCCATATTATAGACTAATAATCCTTAGCGGTTTTATGATCTAAATGGAATATAATTTATATACACATACAAACATTCACGTTATAAATCCCTTAGGGGGTTGCTATTGCATGAGCGTGCAGCTTGATAATGATATGTAGGTATAAGGGTCAGCGGTCCGGCGCGCCTGCATAAATATGCTGCTCGGACCATGAAGGTATAAACTAAGCGGAGCAAGTGCTCCCAATACCTACTTGAAGCCAAAAAATAATGTAGCGCAATCTCTGTCGACGGTCTCTTTGGCAGTCCTGAGTACAATAACAGCGACCTCCCAAACTTTGTCATTAGCCTTCTCAATAGTAAGTTGGGTCTGGATATATCACTCGATAAACTCGCAGCCTGCCATCGCCTTGGTAGTGTTACACAGGGGAAGTGAAGATCTGTGCTGGTCCGCTTCTCTGAGCGCTCAGCTGAGTCTGCGGTTTGGAGCAAAAAAACTGACTCAAAGGTACTCCACACACTATCTCTGAATTTCTCACACGCCAACGTCAACGCCCGGAAGAAGTTTGGACTTAGAAGATGTTGGACGATGGATGGAGACATTATACTGAAGCTGAAGGACGGGACTAGGCAACGGATGAACTTTCAGCCAATTCCAATAATCGTCAATTCCAATTCCAACAATAGAAAATCGTCATCGACCTCTATCCCCTGCCCCTTTTCTCCAAATGACCTCAATAATAATTTCTCCTCCGTTTCATCTCTTGACCCCATCATCAAGTCCAATACCATCGCCAGTCTTGCTTCTACGGGCTTTTTGCTTGCTGAATCCTTTTCTTGATCTATGAAAAGTAAAATAATATCTTCATTTAAATCAAATGCTGTTGGTTATGACGACATTAGCAGGAAAATGGTTGTCTGTGCCCTGGAAGAATTCTTCCTTTCCTAGTCCATATCCTCAATTATTCCTTCCAAACTGGTCAATTTCCTCTTCTCTGGCGTAGCGCTTATGTTAGTCCTCTCCTTAAAGTTTAGTTAAAACTAAGATCACCCTTGCAACGTCTCTCATTCTTCCACTCATTGATTATGCTGATATCTGTTATCCTGATTTAAATGAGAATTTTCCAAATAAGGTGGACCGGCTTCTTAATAATGCTATCCGTTTCATTCCCCCATCGCAAATTTGATCATATCTCTTCTTACCGGTCACAGCTAAATTGGCTTCCTATTCGCCAGCGCAGACAACTAAGGTTGCTCTGTACACTCTACTCTATTCTTACAAATCCCTATTCTCCAGAGAATCCAATTTCCAGTTTCTTTGCGACAATCATGATCGCCATCTCCGCTCCTCTAACTCTCTATATCTCACCACTCCTTCCTCACTTTCATTCTGGCAACATGTCAGTCTTTCACACTGCATGCCTTGCGTCTCTGAAACCGTCTTCCTGACACTATCAGGGGACCTCCTAGTAAATTCTCCTTCAAAAGGAATGCTCGCGCTTTTCTTATGGACAGCTTAAGTTCGTAGATTGGAATTTATCGTCATCATCCTATTTCATAATCGCTGAATATCCCTTAAATTGTATGATACTTAATTTATGTTTTAAATTATTATATATTTGTATTATGTTTATATGTTGATCGCAGATATTTTATATATAAACTTATATATTCATTCCTTCATTCTGACCCTCATCCATCGCTGCGGCAGTGAGGAGGGGAACTTCTGGTACCTGTGATGAAAACGGTATAAATATAAGTATATATATATATATATATATATATATATATATATAATATATATGTATGTATATATATATTCAAATATTTATCTAATTATCTATCTATTTAAGTTTATTATATATTTATCTATCGCCGTGTTTAGAGATTATTTTATTCCATAATTTGTACCGCGTTCGTCGATATCTGTTTGCCCAAACGTTGACTGGCAGAGAATACTATTAGTATTAAGTCCGCCTTTGTACTTTACATTGTAAAAAAAGTTAAATAAAAAAATAAAATAAAAAATTCCTTTGTATAAAATGCATTTGGATCAACACAAAAGAGATTTCATATTACGTTCGGAATGTTTTTTTGCTACCGACATTAAGGTTTGAATGAACTCGCAACATTATTTCATTTTAATCCACCACTGAAACTCCATTGTTGAATCCCACGAGCTAAACACATTAAAACTGCTTCGTATGTCGACTTTTAAATACACCAAACTGTATGTGTTGACTTTAAGCGTGATGGAAAAGTGAGCAGCACGCAGTTTTTGATATACAGAAGAGACTTATTAAGGCGCTACTCGGAAAAAGTATGGACTTTTTGATATGAAACTATAGCATGGTTACAGTTGTTACAAATCTGGTAATAGCATATATATTTCTTTATACCTTTATCTATATTCGTATAGTTTCAAAAACACGATTTTATGATTTTGCCTCGACACTTTTTCTTTTCGAAAAGACCTCTAAAAATATGAAAATTCAAGATACTATTGGAAATTGGTTTAATAAGTGGACACCAATAATATTTAGGATCGTAAAGAAGCTTTTTTTTAAATTGCTGTAGTTTTTTAATACGAAGTGATTTTGTGTTTTTTTTTTGCCTAATCTGCAAAATCGGTCTCGCTCCCGTGCCCGTCGTTTTCATATTGCTATCTCGCTTCATCATATTTTTTTCGAGTATCGTCTTAAAGTTAATACCTCAGTAAGTAAATTCCTATTTTTTACCCATTTTCGTGCTGTTTATAAATAATTAAATGCAATGTGATTCGTCAGTTATGACTGGCATAGAATTAAAACAGAAAAGGTTAATAAAAGACTGCACACGCTTGAAACATTGGCCATCAATATATTGAATCATTAAGTAAAATTTGATGATTCATTTGATAAATGTACATACTTAATAGTGTCGATTTTCATAAATGCGTGGACATTTTCCAGTATATTCATCTTTATACGGTGTTGGCCACCGCCGTTTCATCAATGAGAGAAATTATCCCCGCATTCGAAGCGTACTCTATCTTTTTTCTGAGGGCTGGGTTAACTACGTCAGCATTATTATTATAATAAGTAATGTCAGGGTTCTAAGAAGTTTAACTAATTAACGGAGTCATGAGTACACAGCTGCTAACGATAATAATGTATGTAAAACATGTAACATAGGAAATTTGTGAATATGCAAATTTATGGAAATTGTTCAACTAACGCAAATGATTTCCTCCATAATTATGATATTGAAACTGGGATCGTGCTAAGTGGTGTATTTGCGATAGAAAATTGAATTAAATGTGTTTTTTTTTGGATATAGCTGAAGCGTGGTTGGAATTTTCGCGTTTAGGCGTAGTGGTGTTATTAAATATTTACATTTGCTGTAGTTAAGTAAAGAACCAATTTAAAAGTTTACTTAATTAGGGTAACTTGTATACTTTATTTTCAGTAGACATACATATGCGGTCTTTTGGCTGTATTTTTTATAGTAGAAATGGCGTCAAGAACACTTACACCACTGATATAAAAAGCGAAATCGCTATGCAATCGCTATTATATCACAAGTCACAGTATGTAAGCAGACTTACCCAATACGTCTACTTTATTAGAAGACTTAAATTCCGCAATTTAGACATTATTTATCTAATTTTATGGCATACTTACGCCTCCCTAATTTGTTATAATAATGTTGCTTGTGACTTGAGTTATACGCGGCATAATATAATTTTAGGACACATCAATCTTATTAAGTGAAGAAGGAAAAGTTTTAACTTATTTTAACTTACTCGTAATAATTTTAACTTATTACTGAGAACACGTCTTGTGGGCGTTAACGCTCTCACAACAAGGTCTATTTTTGAAGGTTTGTGTTTGCACAGAAAACAAACTAAAGTGATTTTAAATTCTGATTTTAGTACCGACTTCGATGAAAAAAAATATTTGCCCTGGAATACTTATATTTTCTTTTAGTTTATATGTCGAACCCATACCACTGTGCATCTAAATGCCTGTCTGTCTGAGTGTTGCCTTTGCATACCTTAGCCCTGAATTATATAATTAAAATACCTACATGTTTACTAGAAAAATAGAAAAATTGACTCATCTCGGAACAAATTGTTAACATTTTGTAGTGATTCCTACTAATATTACAAATGCGCAAGTAAATGTACCTTCATACAACACAACACCAATGTAAAGACGTGCAGCGTCAAAACTGTGCTCAGCTCAGTATACGCAGCAGACGTGTAGGCCTGCTGCACTGATATTCTGCTGAGCACAGTGGTGACATCAAGCACACGATAAACATAAGTGTAACATAACAAATAAACAAAAGCACGTTTAAGCAACAAGGCAAATATATAATCGACAACTTCGACGACCGACGATCGATATATCTTCGACGACCTTAGGCCGTACCGCGCAAGTGGCGTTGGCATCGAAATCGGCTTCATTTGACAGATGGATGTGACACATTGGTGCTTCTTTTTGACACAAATGAAAACTTACTTCTTCTTCTCTTCTTAATAAATGGCGTGCTCGCGTTTAATACGCGAATTTTGCCAATGTCAAGTAAATATATTTTTTATTATACAGAAATTGTACGGTAGATTGAGTTAAAAATGGAGCCTCACAACACGAGTTATTACGAAAAGAACTCGGGTGAAACTCCATGAAAACTTACCAAAGACTAAGAGCAATATGTCACATCCATCTGTCAAATGAAGTCGATGTCGATGCCGATGACACTTGCGCGCTAGGGCCTCTGTTTGGCGCAGGGGTACTAAATCCGTCTTTTGCGCCAGAGGTCCCGGGTTCGATACCCGGACAAGACAAATATTTGTGTGCATGAACATGACTATTTGTCTTGGTCTGGGTGTTTAATACGTATATTAAGTATGTATTTGCAAAAAAATGTACATAAGTATGTTTATCCGTTATCCAGTATCCATAACACAAAGTTCTTCATGAAACTTAACGTGAGCTAGATAATTGGTGTGATTGTAAGAAATTATTTATTTATTTATATAAATAACAATAAATAACATTATTTCTAAAAAATATTCAAAAAGCCTAACCAAGCATGATAAATAAACAGACAGCAAGCAATGCCGAAATCCAAAAAAGCACCGTCATTAACATAAAAAAAAAAAACTGTGGCTCGACAACGTGTCGCTGTCCCGCTCACATCTTAGCGGAGTAAGCGAGACAGCATGATGCACTATATCATATCGCGGGTTTCGCGGGGTATAGCGTTGTTCATGCTAGGTATCTGCAGGGCTAGCATGGCCGGAGACATTTTATCCACGGGGAGAGGACAAAATACTATTCCACTCCGTCATTTTTGTCCACCCTCCGAGCATGGCGACATGGGTGGATAAACTATTCACGGTGGAGAAAACAGTGGAAACGCCTGTCCCCGAAATAATTGCTATTATAAGAAAACTTTTATTCAATTACAAAATAGTCGAGAATATCGTCGTAAACCAAAGTACTTTTTCGTTTTATTACATCTGGCTGGATATTTATTTTGTTTTGTTGTCAATGTCTCTGAGTATATAACCTCAAACCAAATAACAATTTATTACCAAAATCTTATTACACATATTATTATAAGGAGTGCTAAAAAGTAACTACTTATTTATTTTTGTGATTGTACTACTGTTTTTCCCTTTCCGACGACAACACTAAGCTCCAGTAAGTACGAGAAATTTTTATATTACAACTAATTATATTTTTTCCCCTCACACGCTCTGAAAAGGAGGTTTTGTCAATCAGTTTAGACGTAGAAAATCGCTTTTTGCAGCCTAGCGCGGCAAAGTACTTTTTTAATACCTAAAAATATGTCATAATGCGTTTCGAATCGCATTATTGACTTTTTTGTTACATTTTATTCTTAATTTAAATAGCTTTCAATTAATTATAATACTCCGTTTTGGTTTTATTATATTATTTTAGTTGAATTGAATCATAAAAACAATAACAATAAGATTAAACTATTTGTTATACAAAAAATATATTAGGCTGGGTGAGATTTCGGAACGTGACATAAATCTTTATTTTTAAATTGTCTTTGTCTTGTACCTCATGTCAGTGTCAACATTTACGGAATATTTTTATTATTATTATTAAGTTACAATATATTCCTACTTTAAATAACTTTGAATTAACTATAATACTCCCTTTTTTATTATTTTAGTTTTTTATATAATTAAAACAACGAGAATAAGGTTTATTTAGATTAAACTTTATGTTTAAAGAATTTTTTACCGGAAGTTGACCGCGGAAACAACCATAAAATGTTCCTCGCTGTTGTGAGGTGAAAAATTGTGTGTTGCGCTCGGCAGAAAAGTTTTTAGCGTCTTGTACCTTTGAAATCCTCGCTTCGCTCAGGATTCAATCTTTGAACCGCTCGCTACGCTCGTGGTTCAATCCAAGAATCCTTCGCTTGCTCAGCTTTCAATAGAGGTAACTCGCCGCTAAATAACCAACTTTCCGGCCTTGCATAACAAATAACTATTCCAAGAGATATACTTAAACCCACAATCTAAAGATAAGGACAAATTTCTCCCTTTGTTATGTCAGAATATCTGTAATTTTTCTCTTCCACTAGTCGCCATGCTATAGGCGGGGGGTGAGTATCCACGTCTAATGTTAAAAAGTGATATAATTGTCATTCCCCCTGTTGCCGTGCTTTGGCAGGTGGATAAAATAATTTTATCCCTTGTCAGTGGAAATAACCGGTGGACAAAAGTTTTATCCCCAGCCCATGCTAGCCCTGCTGGGTGCTAATTTTTTTTGCTTGTAACAAACAAATAAACAAAATGCGAAAGTAAATCAGTTCTTTTGTTTATTTGTTTGTTACTCTTCATCACAAAAGTAAAAACTAATTAAAATATAACATTTTATGGTTATTGTAACCGTTAACAATTTTCAACTGGCAAAGAAAGACTTATCTATCATACATTACAACATTTCTCGCATTACAAAATTACTGTACTGCAAGTTGTGAGGAACATACAGGTCAGTATCAATTTATTTTAGATAAAAATATTTAAGCTTTAAGCACAACATTAAGATAAGCAGACTGAAGTAAACCCATTTCTTTACAAAGAACACAAATGTATGAAATTATTAATTAATCATTATATTGTTAGATTGCAACTATGCTAATGTTGAAATAAAACAACTTTTACGGATATCAAACGCGCTATATTTCCACGAACTAAGTTGTAATTGTCCGTATTTTTAGGTTTTTTAGGGGTTTTTTGATTTTCCCGACGTTTCGGCACCTTTTCAGCTGCCGTGGTCACGGGATGACACCCGTGACCACGGCAGCTGTAAAGGTGATATCCGTATAAGTTGTTTTATTTCAATGAACAGTGCGCGCCAAAACATAAGATATGCTAATGTTTTCATGTCAACTTATATACGACAGAAAACGATTGAATCAAATTAATATAGCAGACTATCGCAATGTATGTAGTACACGGTATTTCAACAAATAAATGATTTCCGTTTCTTTTTCTATTTACGGAAACGGGAATCACGCGGGTGAAACCGTAGACGACCACTCTTATCTTATAAAAATAAGCATTGTAAATAGACAATTTTTTTTATTTTTTTTTATTTATTTATTTATTTATTTATTTCAGGCATCTAGGCCCTTACAATATATACCTTACAGACTAACAAATTTTTAGGTAATTTTTGCTATCATTTGCAAATCACAGGCATTATCAGGCGGTATCAGTTGCATCAACTGCTTGCCTGTTAAATAATAATAATAATAATAATAATTGTTTCGGGCGTTGGTTACCTTTTAGCACCTAAATATATTCTGAATTTGAGACATAGGTATGTAATGACTGGATTTTCCTACACCGGCTGTATGTCGTCATCAATGAGAAAACGTATGGGGTAATTCGATAAACAAAAGTATAAAGTAGGTAATGCTTATCAAATATATAATTATCCTTTACATAGATAAGTACTCGTATATACTGCCTTTGGCCTTTGGCTTCTAACTCGTAGAATGTGTTCATAATTGCCTTAATTTCACAGGTCAGTAAGTGCCCGGGATGAGATTATTAGAGGCTATCCCCACCACACCCATTTACTATGCTAATATGCTAATAAAAGCTCATTCACATTCAGGAATTTTGCCGAAACCCTTGAACATAAATTCCTTTCTACTCTTGAATATTAATTATATTTTTATTGTTATAGAATGACCTTTACTTATATTTCGACAAAGAACCCTAGTAATACCCAAGTTCACCAACTGTCGCTTAGATAATCGTGGTTTAAAACATCTTCTGTCCCGGCTGAAATGCAATTACATTTGACAGTCCTTACACATTGCGAGTTTTTGCAGCGATACTCGCGCGACTGCATCGCAACACCAGCGATCAACAAGTATTCGTATCGATTCATGTGCGCGTTTGTATCGATCCTTTATTGCGTTTGCATCATGACACGACAACTAGGCGGCTAGCTACTGATTCGCGACTGCAACGCGGTTGTATCGCTGCTTTGAGAAGCTCTCGAGTACGTAAAGGTACCGTAAGACCGTTTTCGACCGTATCGATGCTGCATCGCCGGATTGTATCGCTGCAAAAAGTCCCCCAATGCTGTTCAGCATGAATCGTTGATTAATCAGTTTGCGAACTCGGGTCTTAGTAAACTTTACATTTTCAAAACATCGAATCTATAGTGTTTTGTTACGTGACCTTAACAATTTCATATTAGGAACGATGTACATACCTGAAAATAAGGCAAATAAAGGTAAAGCACTTTTATCTTCTCCACGAAACCGTTAGCAGATATTCGCTAGCAGAAAAACCGTCAATTAAGCTCGCAAAACATACAGTAAATATTTTTGCCAAAGCAGTATCTTAACTAGACCTCTTTTTCGATATTCATTAAGGCCCTACGGTCCATTGAAGTGTTAAAGGTTTCCGTTCAGGGAAGCGCAACGCAACGTTTGGCAGTTGAATATTCGCGCTCCTAGAGTGAGACTACGCCATACGCGCGCAAAGCGGGGTCTCTGTAATGTCACTTTAGGAGAGCGGAAATTCAACTGCTATGACATTGCTAAAATTCAACACAGTACGTGCAAGGGAGTTATGGTGCTATTCCACGTTTAACATTATATTATATTATATTTTATATTTATATTTACTGCTACGTTTAATAGAGAGGATACAAGCTTCGCGGTGTGAACATGTACTATCGGGGAACTTCCCGGTTGATCAGTAGTGTTTTTTGAGAAACATTTTCTCGGAAAGTACTAAGGTTAAAGAAATCATTTATTATTCAAATGAAATACTTCTTTATGGTCTATTATTTGTAATATATACGTTTACTATATATCTTTTACTTTTTTAAAATAAAGCTCCTTGAAAAAGCTACTGATCATCGGGAAGTTCCCGACTGTACATAAATGTACAACATCCATTACAGCACACAAAAATGCTACGGTGTAGTGCGAGAAACACAGAAGCTTTCTATAATTTTCCCTTTGCACGATTTCGAATTTTTTCACATTGTCATGGCAACGTATCTAATTACATACATAGCCTACGCAGCATTATACACCTTACAACACCTTTAGAATGGACAACATTTCATTTTCTATAAAGCACTAAAATAAAAAAACCATTTCGAGGTTTTAGTGTCATAAGCTCACAGTTTTTATTTTAGAATTTTCTGATCGGTAATTTGTGAGATATTTAATAAAAACTAAAATGTAGTCCAAATCGAGAAAGTCAGGCATTTGATCCCGTCATTCCTTTTCATTTCTGTCTAATATAAAAAAAATAGTTGTCTCTGGCTGAGTTGACAATGACAGTCAAATCAAGTAGTGAAAGAGGGAAGAGAAAATCTAAGATATCGATATTCGACATTTTCTAATTTACATAATGCCAATAAAACCTCATGAAAAAACAGTTTGTGATTGTTTTGAGTTTTTTGGAATACATTGTTTTTATGATTATTGCTGAATAGATTTACTTTTTATGTTTGCTAGGTTAAACCAAAGTGTTAATCTTTAAAACATGTTTTGGTTAAATAACGAAAATTACAACTTTTATGTAATGTATTTTAATAAATGTATTTTAGTAGTAATCGATATTTAAGTTCTGCCACTGTCACATCACTACTAGAAACCATTACGTCAGTTTTTTTTTAATCCGAAATAAGCAACAGCCTTACCAATTTAACTTCCTGAGAACGCACTTACGCTCTTTTAGAATGAGCAAGTTTTGAAATACGGATTTAATACACAAATATAATGCTAATAATAAAAATAAAAAATACGTGTCTCGTATTTTAACATCTAGTTTTATTATGCATAGGAATATTTGCATTATATATTTTTGAAATGTTGTCCATTGTGACTATTATGACTCGTCTCTGGCCTGGGTCTTGACTAGCTGCGAAACTTTGATCCAGGATTTGCGGGTATCTGAGTGGAAGACATTTGTAATACTAGAGACACTGTTTTAGCTTTTTATACTGTACAAAAATAACTAATCCAGGGCTCAGAAATATGCCCATTTACCTTTGATGCTGACTGTACTCGAGCTTTGTTCGTAATCCTCAGTAATCCTGGCAAACGTTATCATTATTTGAGTTAGACAAAATGGATCCCGATTCCTTTTCCATTACTCATTTTGATTGATACATTTAACGAAGGAAAGACGAGATTGTTATTTTAGGCTTTATTTTGATATGACAGTCGCCTGCGACCTCGTCCGTTCCGTAAGTTCGGTATATTACTATAATCTATATATATAAAATTCAAAGTCCTGACTGACTGACTAACTGAGATATCAACGCACAGCCCAAACCGTTTGGTCTAGAAACTCCAAATTTGACACATAGGCTCCTTATAAAGACATACTAAGAAAAAAAATGTCAAATTCAATATCTAAAGGGGTGAAAAAGGGGATGAAAGTTTGTATAAAAGTCTATCAATTTTGAAGATAGGATTTTCAAATTTTGCATTTGCAATGCAATTATATAAGAAAAGTCATTTATTTTCAAAGTAAAAGTGTTAGGGACTTCAAACTTTGTATTTAGGTTGACGATGAAACTATAATTTTACCTCTCTCTCGGCGTTTTTCAAAATTCCACCTCCAAAGGCGTGAAAAGGGGGATGAAGTTGAGTAAGAAAAGTCTTTTATTTTCATAGTAAAAGTTACCTATTTTTTATTAGGCTTATGGTTGGAACTTTAATAAAATCCCCATCTCGAGAAATCAACCACTAAGGGGTTAAAAAGGGGTAAATAATGTTAAAATCAATATAGGTGTCATTATTGGGGTTTTATGGGATGTTGAATTCAAAAATGTTATTAATTTGGAAATCCGATGCGGTGGACATGAATTAAATCTTAATTATTTAAGAAAAGTGTTCAAATTTTGTAAAGTTAAGTAATGTTAAATAGACATAGACATAACGGCTTTGATCGCGATAGCTTTGGAGCATTTTCTACTATTTTTCCATTTACACTTATCCATTCGCTTATATTATAAATGCTAAAGAAAGACTGCACTGTCTGGCTGTTCTGTTTCACGCGTAAACCGCTGAATCGATTTAAAGTGAAATTTTATATGGACATAACATGAACCGTGCAGATGGACATAACTTGAACCGTGCAGATGGACATAAAATACTTTTTACTCTGATAAATGTTGATAAATGGCACACTTACTGTAGTCAAACGTGGTCGCTAACTATGGGTCTGATAAGAAGGCTCAAAGTCACCCAGTGCACTGGAGATGGCTATGCTCGAAGAGGGAAATGAGGAGATCCGTAGGAGAACTAAAGTAACCGACATCGCACTAAGGATTGCTTACCTGAAGTGGCAGTGGGTGGGACTCATATCGAGAAGAATCAATAGCTGATGAGGCGAAAAAATTTTGGAATGGCGACCGTGCACCAGCCGACGCTCCGTGAGTAGGCCCCCGACAAGGTGGACTGACGATCTGGTGAAGGTCGCGGAAAGCCGCAGGGTGCGGGCAGCGCAGGACCGATCGTCGCGCGTCGTGGAGATCCCTGGGGGAGGCCTTTACCCAGCAGTGGGAGTTATGTGGCTGAGACGACGAAATGGCACACTAAATCCGCGCCATAACCTAATTCCACGAAGATGAAGTCACGGGCGGAAGGCTAGTAATAAATAATTTAAGGGGCCCGATAATTCTGTGGTACTTATCATAAGTACTAATTCAGGAGTTAGAGTCTGATCCCCTAAAAACAAAAAAGTCGACAAAAATACTTGTCTTATGTGTTGAAGATTTAATATCTGATGCACACCTAGCTTTATATATAGGACGTAGATAAACACTAATGGGACTACAAGAAACAGTTCTCCCTCGTGACCCCTTTAATGTGACAAAATCTTGGGGCAACAAGAAAACAGCGGGCAAATGTGTGAGAATTATTTATTAATCACTTCTTCAAGGTATGTTGACTTATAGAACTATAGTAGGTATACATTCACGCCGGTGAAACTAAAAAATAACAGATTGGGCCATTAAATATGCCGATATTTAATGGCCCAACCTATTATTTTTATACAAACATGCTCACTTTACGACTTCATACATAAAAATGACAACATATTTCTGCAAAGATCTGTATGCTAATGTTTAGGTTAAGCGTTCGAATGTCCATTTAGCAATTTTAATGAGTACTGAAACCACTACATTTGTCCGTAGAGGCAAAACAATGAATGCTTCATAATCACATTTTAATAAGCACATCTTAAGTTTCTTCGCGCCCTCATAATTGAAATAAAACAACTTTTGCGGAGTATTTAGTGCGATGTATTTACCCGAAATACACACATCAACACTGTCAAGGGATATGATATTACATTCGTCATAACTCAAAAACTATCTACAGTACAGAAAAAGTTTGTATGTGGGAAAAACCCTCCTAAGTTCCGTCTTTCATCATCATCATCATCATTCAGCCTGCACTGTGGACTGCACCACTGCTGGACGTAAGCCTCCCCCAAGGTACGCCACAAGACACGATCTCCCGCCTTTTTCATCCAGCCACTACCCGCAACCTTTCTCAGGTCGTCAGTCCATCTAGCAGGGGGGCGTCCTACACTACGTTTACCGAGACGTGGTCTCCATTCGAGAACCCGTCTGCTCCAACGCTCATCGGTTCTACGACTGATGTGACCAGCCCATTGCCAGTTTGCTACATTGACGGACAATGTCCGTCACTTTGGTCTTCTGCCGGATGACCTCATTTCGGATTTTATCCCTTAACGAGATCCCCAGCATCGACCTTTCCATAGCTCGCTGAGCGACGTGTAATTTGTGGGCCAGTTTCACCGTCATGTTCCACGTTTCGGCTCTGTAGGTCATGACTGGTAGGACGCATTGATTAAAGACCCTGCTCTTCAGGCATTGTGGTAGTGGTGACGAGAAGATATGACGCAGCTTCCCAAATGCTGCCCAACCTAGCTGCACCCTTCTGGTGATTTCCTGCTCGAAGTTGTCTCTACCCAACTGCACTGTTTGCCCGAGGTAGACATACTCCTGGACAACTTCAAGGGTTGTACCTTCGACAGAAATCGGCTCTGGGACGACATGTTTATTGAACATGACCTTGGTCTTCTCCAAGTTTCAGACCCAGACCGATTCTTCGAGATGCAGCGTTAAGGTTGTGCAGCATTTTTTGCAGCTCCTGCAGCGATTTCGCCATCAAAACGTCGTCGGCAAACCGGAGGTGCGTGAGATATTCGCCGTCAACATTGATGCCCAGTCCGTTCCAATCCAGTGTTTTAAAGATATTCTCCAGTGCGTTGGTGAACAGTTACGTCTTTAGTAATAAAAAAAATGTAAAACAAAAGAATGCATGATAATTTAGGATATAACTTTCGCAAAAGTTAGTTTTTCTTATAAACAAACCAGCGCTATTTTCGAAAATGAAAGCGTTTCAAATTTTTTTTAAACAAGAAAATATACTAGAAAAATACAACTTGTCTAATGTCGCCCTGACGGGATAATCGAACCCGCATCCTTGGGAATCCGGCCCAATGCACTCACCAATTTATGCTACCTATGAGGACACATCGATTTTTTCAATATATTCAACATTCTACGGTGTTGGCCACCGTCATTTAATCAATGAGAGAAATATCCTCGCATTCGAAAGAAACATTTTTACAAATGTTTGACTATCGATTAAGATGAAACAGCCATTTAATTATAACTTTTTAATTTTGCATTTTATAATGCTATTTTTAGGTGATAAATATTAAACAAGAAAATATACTAGAAAAAAGCAACTTGTCTCATGTTGCCCTGACGGGATTCGAACCCGCATCCATGGGAATCCGGCCCAATGCACTAACCAATTACGCTAAGTCCATGCCAAAAGTTCTCGAATCCATAAAAGTCTTCGTCCACGATTGCCACGCTGCAAAGCTGGAACTCGAAGTGGTGTGCGAGAGTGAAGACCGACTTCATGTTAACTTCTCTTCCCAGTTTGGTCACTCACTAACAATAATTGGTGGTCAGATGAGTCTTTGAACCATTTCCATAGCCATTTATTGGGTGGTCTCCTGGCGATATTTCGTAGAAAACGGTCATGTCCAAGTGTGGTACCGCGTTTTCTGCCAGAATGCGTTCCGCAACATATCTCGCGACACGATAATGTGACCATAATCAGGAAATCACGTTTTGGTGGGTTCGAAGGGTCAACTCAAGTCAGTCAACTACCATGCGTTGGATAGCGCTAGCTTTCAACATACCTGTTGTTGTCAATTTGTTCTTAACTGGTTGAATGTCGACGTGGTATGATAAAAAACTAACTTTTGTGAAAGTTATATTCAAATCATCATTCCTTTTTTGTATTAAATTTTTTGTAATACAAAAAAGTGTTCATTGGACAGTCCTAACCTAACCTAAACATTAGCATATCAGATCTTTGCAGAAACCAAGTCCCAAAGTGAGTATGTTTGTATGAAAATACAGGGTGCTGGTGAGTGTATTATTTAAAGCAATCATTGGCGATATATATTTAAGCATTTGTCACTTAAAGCAGCTATCTATTTCTTCAACAAAACAATGTCGAAGGATCAAGCTTGTTGCAGCTAAGTAGCTTTGGGTATTAAGGTCAGATATACTCTCAATGGCTATAATGCAAATAGCGTTTCGGTGTCCCCAGCCATCACATACTGAGCTTGTTATACTTACTTGATCTTTGTAACATGACTATCGTTTCTAAACATAGCGTTATAGACCTATACAAGGGACACCTTGTCGGCTTCCCTTTTAGAAATCCCACCCCACCGATTTATTTTACAAAAACGTTTGTCAAATATCAAACATAGCCGCAGACGGCAAAAAAAAATGTGATTGTTTACGGGGCGCATTAGCGTTTCGGTGGGGTATATATTGGAACACCAAATTTTTTTTTCCTAATAGCTTTTGGCATTGGCACACATATTATAGGCCTAATTTTTTTTACACACAATTATCAAATGACCTTCCAAATTCATCATTAGGCATATCCATTCATTATCTAAGCAAGCAGGCATTCATTAGCAAGCAGGCATGCAAGCAGGAAAGGTCGCACGCGAGCCTATCGTCGCAAATGGTTTGATCGCTCACCACCACTCGTGGGCCGCCTCGCCCTACCGCCCTACCGCCTGCGCGGGCTAAATTACACTCTAGGCTAGTCTGGAATTTGCGTGGAGTCGGGTTTTTAGGCGATTCGTTTCTGTCTCTGACTAGTTCGCAGTGAAAACGGAATTGACGCGAAACGATTTCATCATGATAATGTTTTCTGATTTTAAAAGTAGTCTTTCTCCACAAGATTGTGCCACAAGACCGTAAAATGCTTTTAGGTGGGAAGCACCTCATCTCAGCAGTATGAGACGGTGGTTAGCTGAACTTAGTTGAGG
This sequence comes from Chrysoteuchia culmella, assembly GCA_910589605.1. Lineage (NCBI taxonomy): Eukaryota > Metazoa > Arthropoda > Insecta > Lepidoptera > Crambidae > Chrysoteuchia > Chrysoteuchia culmella. The sequence goes on along the minus strand of OU342654.1, from coordinate 8,324,807 downwards.
ACGTGTTTCACTGAATGCCGCAAGTTGTGAAGGACGACCTTCAACTGTGACCAGCTAGGAAAATGCGGTGAGATGATTCGGAAACATTTGGGGATTCGTATGAGACAAATTCAAAAACATTTACATGACGCATTAAAATTTTATAAATGTTTTTCAAACTGAATCCCGCGCGAACTGACTTCAGAACAAAATCGGGCTCATGCCGAGTGGCGCATAAAAATGATGCTTAAAATGACTACGGACATTGAAATGCTATTTATAACATCTTCAAGGGGTACGTTACGTGGATTATGTGTTTAAACCACAGAAAATACAGCATTCTTGTGAATGGCGACTCGAAAGCGAGAACAAATCAACAAAATTGCGGTAGGCGAGAAACGGGCCAAAAAAGTGTTTGCAATTTTTTTTCCTTGTACAGGGGGCCTACCATCAACTGTAATGCGATTAATTTTAGGTTACTTTCAGGTAGTAAGAGCGGGACACCGCTAGACGTCCCATATGGCAGCATCCCACTTTCACTACCTGCAATGAATTGCATTACAGTTGATGGTAAGGCCCCAGGTTCATTTTACGGAATTCCACTTGACGATCAAAGGAGTGTCAATGCTGAGTGAAACACCACAATTTTTCTGCCCACTGTGCTTGAGAAAGTTGAAAGAGAAGCGACCGAGACGACCGAACCGTCTTCCACTTACGCAATGCTTCTTCGCACTCAGCCAAAAAACAAAGTCGTTTTTGGACACCAAAAAGTAGAGGCTCATGAAGGTTCATGCCTATAGTCTAGACCTGGCACCCTACATTTTTATAATTTTCTTAAATTAATTATGTAAACATCAGATGCTTTCGAAAATAGTTCGATCCAATAAAAGAGTGTTTTAAATTCAAAGGAGAATACTTTGCAAGGTAATAAAAATATATTTTTATTACCTTGCAAAGTATCCTCCTTTTACATCTTGTTTTAATTATATGATACGCAAAACATTCAGTGTGCCCCAAGTACATACGAGTAGCTCTTGTTATTTTTAAAATGAATAAATTACTTACCTACTAGTGAAAAAAGATCTGCTTATAATTTAATGTGTTAACTCCGGTGTGGTTTTTTTTATAATTGAACAGATGATTCGATCTGGAATATTCCTTTTTTTTGTATTAGAGATTGTCAATTTTAATGCTGATTGACAATATTTTTCAATTTTCTGTTTTAGCCATTTGAAGACAACACGATAAAGATATACACTTGTCAGCAAATAAATCGAGCCACTGCGTTATTTTCATACAAACATAATCACTTTACAGTCTCATTATTCAAAACGTATAAACAGTTATGTAAACATTTGTAGGTCGATGTATGAGTCGAATACTCGACTTCCGAATAAAAGTCCCAAAGATGCAAGAAGACTTTCAATGTGGTGCAAGGTAAGAAAAACAAATGTTTACACAACTGTTTATACATTTGAAGATTGGAAAGTGAGTATGTTTGTATGAATAACGCAGTGGCTTGATTTAAATTTGTTTTTTTCATAGTACCTATAACTTCAATCGAAGAATTGTTTTTTTTTGTGAGCTTAATCAAGACATTGTTTACTTTTCAAAGTCATGTAATTGAATTACTAAATATTTCTGATGAGAATTCTTTCACTTTGGGTCCTAACTAACTTAAACAGACTTCCAAGTCTAATAACAAGCATAAACCTAATTAAAAAACTGCCGTTATTAAATAAATGATAAAGTCAATTAGGTCCGTTCTTCAGGAGATTTTCGTTTTCACGGAAATGGGTCATTCGTTAAGTCTGAAAATTGTCTGTGAAATTTTCACTTCCATTTCTACGAAAATTCGTCAACAAACGTGAATTTCTCTCACAGTCCACATTACTGCAGAAACGTCTTAATTGATATTGACACCGTTATCTACCCCAGAGGGACGCGGCTTTAGGCAAACATAGATCTTCCCACATTATAAATAAATAACATACAGTATGTTACCTTAGTCTTTTTTTAAAGTAAATTATTATTATTGCAGCCGCGCGGTACGCGATAGCGGCGCTTTTGACTCAGACTCTTGCCGAACTGAGACGCCGAACTTTTGACTCTGATTTTTGCCGAGCTCTCGCCGAACTGAGGCGCGTCGGGTATTAATCGCGAACGGACCTTTAGCAGGAAGACAAAATAAAATACTATGTTCCTTTATACTGTGGTCTTCACCTTATTGTGTACACAGCCTAATAATTGATTAATCATGGAGATAGTAACTTGAAATGCTTTACGCCAAATAGTTTGCTTAACAGTTTACTAAGTTCACTCAGCGAACTTAAGTGGATCTTAGCCTCTGACATTAAAGTAGTCCAATTCATTCGGTCTAATGCCAGCTTCACTATTTGAGTACTTTGGTGTAGCGTCTTAAGATATTTGGTGATTTTAGCCCTCGAGCAATTACTGAGGCTTACTTACTTCTGAGAGAACCTTTGTTATTTTATTCTTAAAAATGGTTTGATACGTTTCATATTATTCTGATAACTGAAATGGTATAAAAACTGACTTCATAAACCCAAAAATTAAAAAATAACCCTTTTGGAGTCGGTGTCAGCCAAGGCAAGTATAGAAGTGCAATGATAATTTAAAGAATGCGCCATCGTTGCCTTGGGTGGCACCGACTCCAAAAAGGGTTATTTTTACTTTTTGGTTTTGAAGTCGGTTTTTATTTTATTATAAAAAGTATTTTATTTCATTTTTTTTAAGTTACAATAAATCCCGCACTTCGGTTTGACTCAAAATAGTAGTGTAGGCAACTACGACTTTGAGTCACACTCGTTGGCTTGACCGAAAAGACGACAGTTTTTTTAAGATTTCTTTCATTTCAAAATTTAAAAAAAAGGAGACCAACTAACAAACCCGATGTTACGTTTGAATCATTTCGATCGGTTCAGGCGTTCTCGAGTAATCGGTGAAAATACATAAAAAAAATATATATGCGACGAATTGATAACCTCCTTCGTTTTTTGAAGTCGGTTAAAAATGTATCTTGTTATTTACTTGCTATATAAAATGCTTTACTGAATTTCACCACCACATATGTAGCCACCTCTGGGATGGCTGAGCTGATTACTAACTCGCTACTCTTGACTCGGTAGAACGCAGAGCCTGGCGACTTATCGGCGACCACGAGCTGGCTAAAAGCTTACATAGTTTGAGTAACCCTCCGTAAGGTCGTTTGACTGTCGGTTTTCTACAGACATTACTTTGGGGAGTGTGCATCTGAGCTACACAACCTCATTCCGCCTTCTCCTTTATTCCATAGGGATGCCAGATACGCAGGACCGATCGTTGTGTTGAACCTTGGGGGAGGCCTATACCCAGCAGTGGGTGTTATGTGGCTGAGACGACGACCATATGTACTGCAGGATACCATCCATACTTGGTTGTCATTCCTAACGCTAATTCCTTACGCACAATCGCACGCGCGTTTTCAGTCCCCTTTTATCATGCGAACAGCCAAGGAGTGGAATGCCTTGCCAGCGTCTGTATTCCCGAGCACATACGACCTACGAGTAAACCTCTTTAAGATGCAAGTGAACAGGCTTCTTCTGGACGAGCTCGCTCCATCTTAGACCTCATCCACGCCCTTCGGCCAGATTAAGGTCAAGAGTAACCCCATTTAAAATAAAAAAAATATCAGAAACTAAAACGTTGAATACTTACATTGTTATTGTTAAATAAATACGATGATAGTGCTAATTTTTTACATTTTACCCGAAACTATATTATTCTATATTATCTTCTTTAGTTGTCTTCAAGAAATGTTATGCAACAGCTTTGGTAATATTGATGAAACTTTCGTAGCTAGGTATAGTGAGGCCAGAATAACAATCGCCTACTGTCAAAATATTTCTTCAACAATAGATTTTGACAGTTAGGTACTTATTAATTTATATGAACAATAAACATCATAATGCGGTGATCCTCTCGTAAAACTTAACCAAAAATTTTCAAGAATAAGTGTCTATATTCCATCTTTTGTTTCCGCTGTGTAATTTTAAAACGTGAGATATGAAAGCTGGAGACAAGAAGACGTATGAAATATGGAATTTAGCGAAAACAATGTCCGGGGTACTTTTGTAACCATTATTTAAAATTAATGTCGCCTCTTTGTGGTTGGGTGTGGCGTTTACCTGCGCATTTGAGATTTTTGTTTCCACGAATTTAAAGAATATTTTGGAAAAAAAAACTTTTTACCTCACACGCTTGTAAAAGGAGGTTTTGTCATTCAATTTCTTTCACGCATTTTGCGGTGTGGTAAAGTACTTTTTAATTTAGAAAGAAAAATACGTTATGACTTTTTATGTTACATTTCATTATTTTAAATAACTTTGAATTAGTAATAATACTCCGTTTTGGTTTTGTTATATTATTTTAGTTTCTTGAATCATATAAACAATAACAATAAGAATAAACTATTTGACAGAAGAATTTTCAATTTACAGTGGATGAGATTTCACAGCCTTTGATTGCATTTCGAACCGTAGAAAAAACCATAAGTTTTAAATAGACTTGCACTTTCAAAATTTCCGAATCGTTTTGATGGCGATTATAACATTTTATTCCTATAATAAATAACTTTGAATTAACTTTAGTACTCCTCTTTATTATTTTAGTAATTTATGTAATAAAATCAACAAGAATAAGATATAATTAGATGAAACGATTTGTTAAAAGATTTTATACCGGAAGTTGACCGCGGAAATAACCTAAAAAAATTCCTCGCTGTTGTGAGGTGGAAAATTGTGTGTTGTGCTCAGCAGAAAAGTCTTTATCGTCTCGTACCTTTGAGACCCTAGCTACGCTCAGGTTTCACAATAGAGGTAATTCGCCGCGAAATCCAACTTTCCAGCCTTGCATAACAAATAACAATTTTTTTTTTCACTCAACAAACCCGAACCGGACACCGGTGTCTAGAGATCTTATCTCGAACTGCCGGAACACAACAATGCTCAAAACATTGTTGCTATGGCGTCAGACTTAGATAAGATGGAGGTAGCTAGCCAGGCGGACTCCCGAACCACCAACCAAACCGAATACAATATATACCCTGGGTCTGATACCGGTGGTTGTTTGTACCACTAGACCACCATGTGTACCACTAGACCACAGAAGCGGTTGAAATAACTTTAATATGCCATATAATTGAGTATTTTATAACACATGAACATTAAATTGGAAACAACACAAGTTTCAACCTAAAAAACTAGGCCAAATGGCAAAAGCCCCAACTAGAAATATAGAAAGCAGTCCCACACTTAGTCCATATAAGTATCAGTATGCAGAACTCTTTAGTGAGCGCTTCCGAAACATGGCGTATTTCTATCCGAAGTTTCACTCATCTACAGATCGCGAGACGGCCAAAGTTAAATGAGGAAGAAAATCTATGGGTTATTTACTTGATTCCCAGTCAGTGCAGTGTTGAAAATATGAAAAAATATTATTGGTATTACCTAACTTATATCCTCCTCCATTTCTAATACCCTTTACCACAGAACAAGGTTAATGTTCTGTGCCCTTTACACATAAACATCAAATCTGAACCGTCCAATCACGAAATATCACAAATTCCAATTTTATTTTTTAAATCTGGGCCAAACGCCAAAGTCAAATCTCAACTATAAATACTTATTTAAGGCAGTCCCACACTTAGCAGTATCAGCAAGCAGAACTCGTTCGTAAGCGCTCCCGAAACTTGGCGTATTTCTATCCGAAGCTTTACTTATCTGCAAATCGCGAGACTGGCTAAAGTTAAATGAGGAAGAAAATCTATGGGTTGTATAGTTGATTCCCGGTCTAGAGCTAATTCTGAACTACTTAATCTCCCTGGCCAACAAGTTTAGGTTGAACCAGAGGACCTAGTGTATCTTAGTATGCAAATGTCCAACCGCTAATACTGCGTTTGAGTTATAACACATAGATCTTAAAGGGCGCTTCACATTCTCAGAAAAACTAGACTAAACTTGCCGAATGCGGAGTGTGGAGAGAGTATTTGTCTATATCGTAATATCTCGTTTATATGCATCTGCTATCCGTTCCCTGTCGGTACCTCAAAGGGTTCTCGGGCAGTTTTGTGCTTAGGCAAAATTACCTCTCCACATCTCACTCGCGTCAGTCGGCCGACAGTCACCAAAGTGAGCGCACGTTTATTGTTATTAAAAATGTCGGTAAATTGGATCTACGAACTTGAGTTGTCGTCTTTGGAACTATCAACGTCATTTTATAATATGGGAGCCTAAGGAACGGACAAAGGTTTTTTTTATTCTTAAAGTATTTAGGGACTTTTACCGCAGGTTATGTCAGTCCCATCATACCCATTTTCATAGATCTGCAAATAGTTCTAATATGCTGCAGCAGCGGTAAAGACTTTTAAGACGTCGACGGCGATCAAGCTAACCAAGAATGTAGAGAGACGCTCTCGTGCGATCCCGCCAATGCCCAAACATCGACAAATATTTGGCTCCCGGCAAAATACGAGAATGCGGAGCGCCCTTAATACAAGACAAGAATAAGATACGCAAACGCGTTAGTAACGTTCGAACATTTGCAAGCTCACACCTAATAATAACAGAGACGTGAAAAAAAGGTACTTACGGGGTAAAATGGATAATGAAATAAATAAATACTATCATAAAACTAAAACAAAAAAGAAAGTAAGAAAAAATAAGTCTCAAGATAAATTTTTCTGTCAAATTACTGTCAGATTCAAATTTATTTGACCGTCTGCGGCTATGTTTGATAAGTTTTAGTCCCGGGAATTTATGTGACAAACGTGTTTGTCAAACAAATTTGTCAAATAAACTTAATAGTGTACCGAGCTCTTTAGGTATTTCCAGATTTTTCACTTAAGTATCTGTAGCATCGCGAAACGCGCCAAAGTAAAATGAGGAAGAAAATCGATTGGTCGCTTAGTTGATTCCCTCGCGCTAATTCTGAAACTACTTAATCTCCCCAGCAAGTTTAAGCGGAACCGGTATCAGCTCTGTGGACTCGTTCGACAGTGAACGGTGAGCCACTTGATACAACCAATAAGTTTTGTTAATTCAAATCGTTTGGACGCTTAATTGATTAAGATTAGCTTAATAAACTTGTTATTTTAGAGTTGGTCTGTTTGGAATACAACTACCCACGTGATATTAAACCTGTACCTATATTATACTAGCGGCCGCCTGCAGTTTCACCCGTGTGGTTCCCATTCCTTCCTTAGCACTTGCTCTTGCTATATCGTTAAAGGAATTTGTATGCAAAATTTTAGTTCAATCGGTTCAGCCGTCTGGGCTGTGCGTTGTCTGTCAGTCAGTGACGGTATTAATTTATTAGAATAGATAAGGTACTTGAGCCCCAGTACGGGGACGAACCACAGTACAGGACGAATGGCGAGGGATGATGAACCAAGCCACCACCTCTGAAGTGACGTCCACGACCACTCTGCCAAGAGAGACGACTATAAATGAATATAATAAATTGGAGTTCCCCCATCCCGTGACCGACCATTGCGAATGTTGCTTAACCACCACAATCACAGACTGTACTCGCTATAATTATTTTTTGTAATTGTACCACATCTAAAATATAACTTGGAAATATTAACAAGAACCTAACTGTATGTTATTTCCAGAAATAATGACATCTATTTAGCTGGTTATTTCTAAAATTAGTGCCTTAAATGACAAAACACTATATCGGTTGAATCGGACGTTGAGTGAATTATTCTAGAATGTTCATTCGATATTAGATGCTTTCAAATGAAAATTAAATTGTCTAAATAGTTCAGTCTGCCATCAAAAACACTTCATGGTTAGCAGATTGCGATCGTTCTTGTCATTCCGTTTCGATTCGAACGGTGGCGGGGCAATTAATTTATTGAAAACGCCGGTAATATGCGGGATTCGAAATCCCGTTTACATTTGCAATGCCGTTTTCCCTTGGATTTTCTTTTCGTAAATGTTCGGGAAATAATTTAAGTTCGTTTGGCGTATGTGGAATGTAATCTAGTTTGTGGAGCATTCCGCTTGGGGTGTCATTAATTGATATTGATTTGATGTTTTAATCAGTGCTCTAGTTTTCATTTTACGTAATCCCGCCAAATGTAATAGTACATTATTGCAAAGGCTGTGAAATAGGCAATTGCAGGTCGAGTATGAGTTTGAAGGGCGAGCCGTAGGCGAGGACTTCACTAATACGACACAGGCAATTGCCATTTCCGCCGAGGCATATATAGTGCTTTTCTCAAAAGAATGCAGGGAAATAAAACATACTTTTTATATTATACATATCAAATTTACTAAAAGAAAATCAAATTCATTGCAGGAGTGTCTTTTTGAATTTGGAACATTACAGCGCTCCAGCAATGTTGTATGAAACGGCGTGCTGGGTTGTTAAATACTCTTTGTAATGTTCCAAATTCAAAAAACGCTCCTGCAATGGATTTGATTCTCTTTGTCCGTAAATTCGATACTTCGCGTGTTCTTTTTTCGAAAATAATGACAACATTTCCATGCATGTTTGAGAAAAGTAAATTATGTATGCGCTACATAAGCTACTAGTATCCTTATCGGATCGTTAGTTACACTGTAACCCGCGGTTTTGCGAGTCAATGACGTTTCGTCCGATTCGGCGAACTGACACTTTTAAATTTTATTATTTCTTTTGTGACGTTTCGCCCGTATTTAAGGTGAAGCAATTTACCATATAAAAACCTACTGCTTGTTTCAACACTGTGTAGTTTAAAGCGATAGCTTTCCTTTCGAATATAAATATTTAAAGTTGAAATTACCTGGGTCGCATAGTTAACCAGGAGTTATTTTAGATGTTTTGATAAGTTCTGATTTTATATCAAGGCATTTTGTTTTTATTTTATTATATCTTAATGCGATTTTCGAAGTTGTTTTGTTTTAGAATAAGATTTTTTTTCTATAATAAATCAATGATATTTCAAAATTCCGAGGCCGCTACGAACTATACGACTATATAGTATGATATATCACTCTAAATTTTTTATTTCATTTGTTTAGAACAGTAGTTCAATCCAGGTGCTCAAAAAAGTGCCTTCGCGAATTTTATGAAAATCTTTCTCTGCAATTTTGGGTTTAATTAAAAGTTAACCAAAATTTACAAAATGCAAGGCCGCAACGAACTATGCCAATAGCTATTTTGCACTATTCAATAAGTCAAAATTGTTTATGTATTTTTGTTATCAATCAAGAAAGCCAAAATTGGCCATTAGACGCGAAAATCACAGTCGAGATGTAATATGGCTCTTAAGGAGCAGAATTAATCAATTACCAGCCGAAGAATATCCTACAACAATCGTAAAGCACTTCGCACACGTAACGATCTCGAACGTAACGATCGTAACGATCTCGAACGACATAATTGCGTAATAAAGCAGTGGTTAAACAACGCCTCAGGTAAAGCCGTGTGTAAAGTAATAGCTACTGGATTTGTCGTCCATGTCCTAAAGCCCGGCAAACGATTAAAATTTGACAAATCTGTTTGACAAACGCGTTTGTCAAATAAATTTCCGGAAGTAAAAGGCACCAATCATAGCCGTAGACTTGTCAAATAAATTGGACAATAACAAAAATCTGACAGATTTTTGCCAATTGAGAAATCAGGTCGTATAAGAGGGTCGTAAAAATCTTAGCAAAGTAAGTAGTTAGGTACTAAGATTTTCTTTTTTACTTTCTCATCTAATCCAACCAAACGTACTTATTGAACAAAAACCTTTGAGAAACTCTCACGAGAGAGCTCTTACATACTCATGTAAAAGTACGAAACGAAGCCATAAAGCCGGTTAGCTCACAGCCGTAAGGAGAATAAAACAATTTCCACCAGAAGAATATCCCACAACAATCGTAAAGCACTTCGCACACGTAACGATCTCGAACGACATTATCGCGTAGTAAAGCAGTGGTTTAACAACGCCTCAGGTTAGGGTTGCCAACCTATATATAAGTAATATGACGACCTCCGTGGTAGATTGGTACGTACACCGGTTTTAAGGTGTTGTCTACGCTGAGGTCCTTATTCGTCCGTATTTATCATAAGTAATAGCATTGAAAATTAAAATACTTAAAATCATAAATTTTGGCATAGTGTTAGTTGAAAGGACGGAGTCGGAGCGTATTTAACCGCCTCCGGGTCCCGGGTTCGATTCCCAGTGGGGGTACATATTGTATTCGGTTTGGTTAGTGGTAGGACTTGTTGTAAGTCCGCCTGGCTAGCTACCACCATCTTATCTAAGTCTGACGCCATAACAACAATATTTTCAGCATTGTTGTGTTCCGGCAGTTAAAGATAAGATAGCCAGTTCCTCAGTGATTGGGGATTCCGGGAGAGGCTCGCTTCCATCTTTAGCCTTATCAATACTTAACATCAAATATGATGAAGGCTAGGAGTCTCCCCGTACTTCATAAAAAAATTATAAAAAAATAGGCTACTTTTTATCCCGATATTCCCACGGGAACGGCAACCACGCGGGTAACCGTGGGCGGCCGCTTGTCTACTATACTTTTAGAGGTAACAACTTCGAAAATACTATAATTGATAGAAAAACTCGTTGATAACCCTACCTCAGGTGAAGCCGAGTGTTAATATACCACCTCCTGGATTTGTCGTCCTTGTCTAACAGGGAAGGGTTTAGGGCGAGGTAATTATTAAGGAGCTTTGATGAGGACCTAAGGAATAATAGGAATAACCGTTTTCCTTGAAATCTGACGACTTGTCATTATACAAGGAGAGCCTTCGTGTTAGAGTTATAGTGATTTATTTGAGCCAGGAGTTGCATTAAAAATCATTTACGACAGTTTTGTTTCATCAAAATTTTCTTTTTATTGCTTACTTGCTTTCTTCTTTTTTACTTTTCTACGCTGAAAACCCTTATTAAAGGTGAAGACTCCACGGGAAAAACAATGAATCACACTTTTTTGTGAAACTGACCTTTTAATGTCATCTATTGGCTTATTGGTGTATTATTTTTATACATTAATCAGAATTGGGTAAAACCATCATAGTCCGCTGTAATAATTTTATTTATATCTGGGCCCCGATTCATAAAGATTACAGCTGTCAGCGACTGGTGACAGGTGACAATTTTACAATTGCGCGTTTTATAAAACATTGGTGCTGTAAGAAAAGCAGACATAATTGTAAAATTGTCGCGACATTTCTACAATTTATCGTTTCATCGTAATCGGAAAATCTGACACATTTGTCAAATTGTCGCACATTTTTATAGGCATCTTTGGGCTATGTCAGGATGAGGAGTGACAGCTATTTTTATTTTATAAATTCTCACATGATCGAAAGAGTTCGTATTAGGATTGTGAAGAAGAGAACTTTAAATGTATTGTTGCTTTTTTTTTAAAACCTACCTTCTGCAATGATAACAAAGGTCAAAATTGCGTAGATTAGTAACAAAAAAGTATGTTCAATCATAATTGACAAATTGTCGACTTGTCAAGCTTTATGAAATAGGGCTCTGTTCATCCATCGCAAGAAACAGAAATGTCTGCGCGCCAAATGTCAAAAATGTCGTTGTCAATTGACGGTTTGTGACGTGAGTGCCTGCATGCATTGCAATTTATGAAGTAAATTTGTTAAAATAGTGCAATATTTTACTATCGTATTGTAGGATGTTGTTTAAACATGTGATTGTTTGATTAATAATGACATTACATTCAAATTATAATGTTATTTCATTAAAATTTGTTTTAATTAAATAACTTTACTATTTTCATACATACCGTTTGTTTTGTAGTGTTGAATAGAAATATTCTCTGAACACTTGAGCCGTATGTTCTCGAGTTTTCAATCTACATTTAAACCGAAATTACGTCAGTTAGGGCTTGAAAACGTAATAAAATAGTAAATGAATGTTTTATGATATTTACATACACTTCACACATCAGATAAAAATACTAAACTGCTAGTTCTAATTTCTAATATTCAACAATCCTTACAAGTTATCAATTTAACCGATTTAACCTTAACAGAAATGGCAATGACAATCAGAGTAATGACACGTTCTTGTTCTGTCCTGAGCAATTTGTAGAGATTGTTTTTTATTTTGATAAAAATCTTGTGAACCAGGGTTGTATAGCTAATGAGCTATAATAATATAGAAGGAAGTTAACCTGAATCCCTCCCTGTGTATTTCATGTACTCTTAGCCTAAAGTTTATCCTAAGGTTTATCCTTAGTCCTGTAGTGTTACGGCAATTAGATTTAGTCCAACTCGTTACTGTACCATATCTTACTTCAAGCAACCTAGTGAAGAAGATCTTGTAAATAAACATTGTAATATTAATACAAAATTGCCACGCTCATGGCCGTGCTTGACAGACTGATCGTATTCGATCACGGTTGTTTAGCAAAGTTTGGCCCGGTCAGGTGTCGGATGGGTGACCGGAAAGTGGCATTATAACTGAGCGCTTCCGTGCTTCGGAGGGCAAGTTAAACCGTCGGTCCCGGCTGTTGTCATTTGATTACGATCGTTAAGCCAAGTCAGAGGCCTTATAGGCGGCTTGATAAACTTTGACACCAGAGGTGGCCACTAATCCTCACTCGATAAGAAGAAGAAGAATATCAAATCTTCTTGACAATTTATCATAAACAACTTTCAAGATTCGTTTGCTTTGCAATCAATTCAATTAATAATACCTATACCTACTTACACGGCTATTTATGATTTATACTAATATTTACTTAATAGCTATGGAATATTGAAGTAACATAAAATAACAATATCACAAAAGGCAAGGTATCTCAGCACAACTAAAGGAAGATTATGCAAAAATTAGTTCCTATGTACTACAGAACTCTCGAGGTGCACGTCTCACTCACACTTGCCCAATTTTTTAACCGACTTAAAAAAGAAGGAGGTTATCAATTCGTCGCGTATATATATATTTTATATGTATGTTCACCGATTACTCGAGAACGCCTGAACCGATCGAAATGATTCAAACGCTATAATATCGGGTCTGTTCCCAAGTTGGTCTCATTTTTGGAAAATTTGAAATCGGTTCAGTAGTTTTCAAGAAATCTTAAAAAAAACTGTCGTTTTTTCGAAGACACAAACTGTTTGACTGAAACTCGTTTTTGCATACACTACTAGTTTGAGTCAAACCGAAGTGCGGGACTTATTGTAACTTAAAAAAAATGTGAAATAGCTTCAAAAATCTAAAAGTAAAAGAACCTTTTTGGAGTCGGTGTCACCCAAGGCGACGATGGTGTATTTTTAAAATTCTACTTGCACTTCTATACTTTTTGCCTTGGCTGGCACCGACTTCAAAAAGTGTTATTTTTTTCTTTTTTATTTTTAAAGTAGGTTTTATTTCTACCAATAATAAAAATACAGATACTAATCTATTAAGCGCATTATATTCACGGCACTTCCTCATTGACAGACAATTCAAGAAGGGAAGCAAAGAAGTTCAATCAAACAGATTGCGTGAGCCATTTATGGGACTTGCTTTGACAGAATCCTTTATAAATAGGACCCATTCTATAATACATTGTGGACACGGTTCATTGCTACTTGTACGAAACCAAACTTTACTGACGCACTTACTCTTGTGCTCTATTTGTATGTAAGTAGAGTTTATAATCGCAGTCCACAATGTCTCATAATTTGTTCACGTTTCGCTGAGCCTATGCCCATCTGTATTAAATAAAGCTAACAAGTGTAAAATTTTTTCTTTGCCAGTGAATTTCGTTTTATCTGCATAATTATTGCAAATTTGGTCAAAGTAAAACACAAAAACTACATTTGATAACAAAGAAGTCGAATCATTAGTTATTTCTATCACTATCTATTACTGAATGATACAAACTTGCTTTTTGCTACCACATCTGTAGCGTGTATCTTAAAAAAAAACGAAAATAAAGTAAAGATAGATTTAATGGCTGTGTCAAACTTAACCCGTCGTCAACTATTTGTAAAAATGTGTCTTTCGAAAGCAAATTTATTCCTCGCATTGATGAAACAACGTTGTCCTACATCGTCAAAAAAAGTAATGAAATCTTTTGAATGCAAAAAACCGCATCGAAATCGGCCCGGTCGTTTCCGAGGAAAATGGTAACAGACATACAAACAAACAAACAACCTCTAACCCCAAACGCATATACCGCCTCCGTTCCGTTCCGTCCGTCGTGTACGTGAAAAATACGAGAAAAAAAGTACGAGAAAAATTCTGACGGTTGTTCACAAGGCGCGTAGCTCCATTGGAAGAGCAGTGGTTCGGAGTCCCAAAGTTTGCGGGTTCGAACTTGTGAGCCGAGTTAATTTTGTATTATTTTATTATAATTTATCAAAGTGCATTAAACAACATAGTGATGGTAGACCAAATGTTCCCTAATTGAATAAGAATATCGTTCCCTAACACGCTATTAATAGACATTAATACGAATTACGAGAGATTCTTGCCCGACCCAGTGAATCCATAAAAGTTGGAAGCCTCACGGGAGTGACGGATCCCGTAAATCCCGAATTATGACGGCCGGGACACAGCCCTGATTTATGTATGGGGAACACCTTTAAAAATAGCGTAACCCCGTTATTATATTTTAGCCGCAAATGAAGCGAAAAGGTTTTGTTGACTGCGAGGTTTTGAGCGTAGATGTTTTGTAAGCGGTAAAAGATTTTGTATTTTTTGGCCGACCTTTAATAATGAATTAGAATGTAGTGTTATATGACATATATATCGGTAAGTTACCGCTGATTATGATTTATTACTTTCATTCAAATGCTGGTTTACAAGATTTTTTATACAAAAAAAACGAACTCCACAAATTGCTTAAACAGCTCCCTAATTGTCTAATTTCAAAATCTATCACAATCTCTTTCAAAGGTATTGTGATTGTGATAGTGATTTATGGAATTGTGTAACTTATAGTCGCAATCCCTTTCAGAACGAATGATGTTCTAAATGACACTTCATGTGACACTTCTCCATATATTTGAAAGATATTTCCATCTATCACTTTGCTTAGACACTTTAAGTTCGTTCATTCAATACCTTTCAAAACACATCCCTATCACAATCCCTTTTAAATGTCAAACAGTGACGGCCTGAAGTATGTAAATATCTTTCAAATCACGAATTGAAAGGGATTGCGATAGATTTTTAAATTAGACAATTAGCCCCCGCCAGAACAACAACCTGTCATAACTCTGTCATTGCCATTTCGGTTAAGGTTAAATTCCCTAGTGCGCGGGCAAACGTTTGATATCTGGACTTGCATGTTTTTTTTTTGTTGCTGTAAACGCTTCCTAGGCCCAACGTTTACCTAGTAAAATTTTCACATCTCGGAATTCAAGATTTTTTCAGAGTTATTGTTCCTGGTAGTTATTAGATAACTCTATAAATAACGGTTTTTACTTGACAAATCGATTTGTTCAAGACGACTTAAAGTAAAAAGATTGATATTTTGCTTTGTCAACATAAATCCGTTGATTGAAAAACCGTACAAAATGGATATCTTAAATTATCCAATTAACAATGCTATGTATTACTGATTGGAAAGTTGATGTTTAGTTATCAAGATACGGCCAACCAAAATGTATGCGCAAAAGTTGACATATTTAGTTATCAAGTTACAACCAACCAATTCTTCTAGGTTGATATATTTAGTTATCAAGGTACGTTCGACCGAAATAGATAAGTTTAAAAGATACAAGTGATGGTTCATCTGACTTAAAATAAAGATAATTAATAATTTATAAGTTGCAAGGATTGTTGAATATTAGAACTTAGAACTAGCAGTTTAGTATTTTCATCTGATAAAGTGTATGTTCTAATATCTTAAAGCATTCTTTGCAGGCTAAATTCGAGGATGATGACTCACTTCATTTGCTTATTTTTTACGTTTTCAAGCCCTAACCACTGACGTAATTTCGGTTAAAATTTAGATTGAAAACTGGAGAAGATACGGCTCCATTGTTCAGAAAATATTTTTATTTAACATTAGAAAACAAACGATGTATATGAAAATAGCATTATAGCCGATAAATAATTTATGATTTTTGAATTCTTTGCATTTTTCAACGCGATTTTAATACTTATGATAAATTTTAAATAGAAAAATATTGGAAAAAAAACACAACTCGGCCACAAGTGAATTCTCAGATGGGACTCGAACCCAAGACCTTTGGAAATCCAGTCCTATTCTCTAACCACTGAAGTCTCGGTAGCTCAGTGGTTAGAGCATTGGACCGTGTGTTTTTCCAATATTTTTCTATTAAAAATTTACCGATATATCATTATACTAAAAAACGAGTTTATATTTGCAAGTCAAAATTACTATAGACAGAGTTTTCTTCGTAGAACGTAAATTGCCATAATGTTCACTGTTCCCACCTGTCCAATAGCTTTCGAAGGACTTGTTCGTATTCGGGAGAAAACTTTTCTGATGAATACACCAATTTGTTCCCAGCGAGTTGTTTCATTGTAAAGGACAAAGGCAAGGTAATAATGTCTTAACAAAAGCTTGCAATGTACTTCGAGTTGCAGTTCTATTGAATAGACTTTCTGTCGTTAAGTGTTGCTGATAAAGTTGCAAGAACTGCAGAAAATTTGAAATAAAATATTTATTACGACTTTTTAATTTTTGCTTTTACAATGCTATTTTTATACTGATAAATTTTTAATAGAAAAATATTGGAAAAAATCAACTCGGCCAACAAGTGAATTCTCAGATGGGACCAGTGTCTCAAATGCCCCATCTGAGAATTCACTTGTGACCGAGTATTTTTTTTCTTCAGTCATTTTCGACCGGATGTGAAAATAAATCTCAGTTACTGCAAAATCAAATGAAAATGTAGGGAAAATGATTTTTTCGAACGGTCATATTGTATAGTTACAACACGTTATTTTTAATATATTGACTTTGAACTCGCTATAGATCGGTTTACTAAGTAACTTAAAAGCTTGATGCTTTAGCGACTGTTCAAAAGCTTTGTAAAAAAAGGATTGCCACGAATTGAATATCTCCTTTTAAGTCGCTTAAAAAGTCATTCATCATCAGCCCGTAGACGTCCTCTGTCGGTGGACATAGGCCTCTCTTAGCTCACGCCATTGAGCCCGGTCCTCAGTTCTTTACATCCAGTTCCTGCATGCCATCAACTTCAAAAAGGGATTGACTTCTGCAAATTATTGCATTATATTACTTCAATAAATTATTACGTACGGAGCTCCTGTTAACTCTCCTCTTGATGATAATGAAATACAAAATTGAAAATATTTTTTTAAAAAAACGTGATAACTGTTTGCAAAGCACAGAGCTTGACTTGAAATATATAAGTATACTGTGACAGAATAATCGAGTTTAAAATGTTCAAAGAAGAATTTTTGTTTTACCGGAAAAATATGGCCAGTGTCTCAAATATTTAACGGTAAAAAATTAAAATTGAATATTTAACCATCAAGCAGTCTCTTTATATTGAAAGAAATATCTTCGAAGATGAAATTTTCGATACATTTAGTTTTAATATATTTATGGAATAAAATTTCATGCTGTGCGGGGTGTGAGCTCCGAGCGCACCTCAAAATTAGAAATATGGTTTCGAAACCGGTGGCGGATTCTCGTTATTCCGTGTGGTAATTCCGTATACGAACATTGCTATTATAATGAAAAAGTTCAATAGGTCGTTTTCTCGAGT
Organism: Chrysoteuchia culmella; assembly: GCA_910589605.1. Classification (NCBI taxonomy): domain Eukaryota; kingdom Metazoa; phylum Arthropoda; class Insecta; order Lepidoptera; family Crambidae; genus Chrysoteuchia; species Chrysoteuchia culmella. The sequence continues at coordinate 8,307,110 of OU342654.1, read as the reverse complement.
ACCCATTATGATTTTAGAACAATTACCAATCGAACTATTAAAGAGATAGCACTGTGCACTCTTGAGTGTTTAAAAACTCTTTGGTTTCTAACTATTTAATCGTAAGGTGTATGTAGGTAAGTAAAAAAAGAAATGATACTGACTGTCGGCGTTTGTCTGCTTGAAAAAATATTGCCGTGTATTTTGGTAGTAGTCAATAAAAATATATCTGAGAATCAACCGGGTTATCTATTTGCTACCATCAACAGACCTGCATGTTTAGGGATCCCAAGCAGTGTTCTCTATGAATCTATTGTAAAAACTAATAGACAAGTTTTTACAATAACACAATAATACTGACTGAACGTTCCGTTACGGCGCCGGCGATTTTAAAACGCTGCAGCGCCGCAGCGCGCTGTGGTGTTTTTGAAAATGCTTTAACGATCATTGTTATATTCGCATAATGAATTTGTCATCAGCAATTTTTTATATTTCCACTGCTGGGGCACTGGCCTTCTATATGGATGGAACGTGCTTTCCGAAGCACGGAGGAGTACGAGATAGAAAATTTTTGCTCACCCATCCCCTGACCGACCATTGCGAAAGTTGTTTGACCTCAACAATCGCAGGCCGGGCCACGGGCTCCTTAGTAACAGTTATTTAAATTCTAATTTATTGAGTCAAAGTAAAGATATTACTCTTTGATACATACTAAAACTAATGCGGAGTATAAAATGTATGAGATGTTATGAGGTTGAAACGTGCCAAAAGAAAGTAATTTTTAGGCTGATTCTAAAAATGTATCACATCACTACATTCAGTCACGTTTTTGTCGGACTCGCGCACCGACGGTTCCGTACAAACCTGTAGGTATATAAGTAAAAGTTCACCCATCACGACAATCGAGTCATAGTTATGGTATTTTTGAAATTTAAAATTTTCAAAAATATTTTTTATTATATGATGTAACAAAAAATTTACGGTTTTCGCAATTTTTCCTTTATCTGTACTATAAGACGTTACTTCGTACCCAATTTCAAGATTCTAAGTACACGGGAAGTACCCTGTAGGTTTTGATTCCCGTGCGAGTTTAGAAAATTTGCGGGCGGCATAAACGGCTTTATCTTTTGATTGCTTTGGCTTAGAAGTTTGATTTTTTTCACAGCTCCAAGGGACAGTAGACCTGAGTATTAGATATAAATTTCAGTTTGATACCTCCTCGCGTTCCTGAGAAAAACGGTCTTGACAGACGGACGGACGGACGGACTACGAAGTGATCCTATAAGGGTTCCGTTTTTTCCTTTTGAAGTACGGAACCCTAAAAGAAGTTTTTGCATTTTTGAGTTAAATTTGTATACGAAATCTGATTCTACTGATTCGGACCACTCGAACTCTTCGCTCGAAATATTTAGATTGTTAATTTCTGAGAACCCTCAAACTTACGAATGTTCACTTGTTATGATTCCAAATTTGAATTATTTCGAAGGGAAATTCCCCATGCGGATATATTTTACAAGTGTGAACTATGTTCGATTAATGAGAATAGGGGTTAGTTAGGTTTTATACGAAGGAAAATTCAAATTTAGTACGTTTTACGAATGTTTCATTCATTTTTATTACGAATGTAAAAATGAGATACATATATATGAAGGTGACATATTAATATTATGTTCTTTTATCCATACCGTACCTTCGAATCGTATTAATTACCTTCGCGATTCAAAAACTCTCGACGCAAACTTAGTCACTGCGATCATCGCGCGTTAATTTCCTTTGAACGGGAAAAGCCGACCTGCGATGGATCGGAGCGTACCTGTCGCGTCGTACCACCGTACCGTACCAAACTATCGTTCTGGATCGCGACGGCTGATACGAAACGGAGGTACGATACGGATATCTGGACGCACCTTTATGTTGTCTGATAGCTGGATTAGATGTTTGGACGGCTGTTGTTTCGAGATTATAGGATTGCTTTTAAACAACAATTTGATGGTAATTATTAGTTCTATTAATGGTCTTAGAGTGTCGAGTTGAGGACCTAAGTCTTAATTAATCGGACACTTTACTTCAGAGCGTAGTAACCTGTGTATTGCTTCCAATTTTTATATAATAGAACAGCTTAAACATGTTAGGAAGTAAACTTTTCACAGTTTAGACCAAAGTTACCCGTTACTTAGTTTTTGGCTGGCTAAATTACAACAGTTTATTGGAAGGAGTCAAATGCCTTTTTTTTAGTTTAGCTTCGATCTGCAGACAACGAGTTCTCCGGTAGAAACTTAAAGCAACTAAATTAAATACACAATCATAAATTATTGGCAGTTGCATCTTAATCGATCGTTAAACACCTGATGTTTCTTTCGAATGCAAGGACATTCCTAGCATTGATGTGACAACGCTGGCCTACAGCGTATTAAAAATATAAAAGTATTGGAGAATTTCGACGGTGGTTCGCAAGTCTCGGTAGCTCAGCGGTTAGAGGGTCGCGGGTTCGATTCCCGTCTGAGAATTCACTTGTGGCCGAGTTAATTTTTTCCAATATTTTTCTATTTAAAATTTAACATAAGTATAAAAATAGCATTGAAAAATGCAAAAAATACACAATCATAAACTAAATTGTTTACTTTTAAATCTTTAACGCGAACGAGAAAGTTAGAAATAGATAACTACTACTTTCTAAATAGAACCTTAGTTTGACTTGAAAAAAATCCACTGTATATATATGTCGTGGCCATGTCTTAGAATTGGCCGCATCATGATGTACCTTGGCCAGATCAATGACAAGAAATCGTTTGTCGATATGGTCACCTAAACAGCAAACTAAAAAATTATGGATAGTTTCCTGAGAAAGTTTTCATGTAACTATATGTATAAAGGACAAATCAATTTACGTCAAAATTCTCGCCATAAATTTATTACTCTTTAAAATATTTGCAAATGAAATTCGTAATCTGCCACCAGACATCCTATATATAGACTGTGGGTCAGTCAGCCAGTGTTTACGAACCTTCAAAATTTCCTTCTATTATATGCAGGGAAATAAAAAAATCGGACGTAAAAAAATTAAAATTAATTTGTGACGTTCAAATATTTTCATTTCAACGCTACTTAGTATAAAAAGACTTTTATACTTACCTTTACTTTTCAATTTCCCACCCGTTAAAATACTCGTACTTAACGCGACATTATTTCCATGAGAAAGGAAATAAATTATAACAAGAGCACTTAACTCCAGCAATTGTCGCATCTGCATAAGAAATACAATTAAGGAATCCTTTAACACAGACCGTAACTTGAAACAAATTGAGTCCAATTAACTGTAACTCTCAGCTGGAGGAGGTTTCTGGGCTTCATTGAGTAACACTATTTCACTGTTTAATATTGTAGCAACATTCGAATCTGTGCAATCGCAAGTACTATTTACTATGTGAGGACAGTAGCTGAAAAATACCTTGACGACCTGTTTGGCGAGGGGGTACTAAACCCACCTTTTGCGCCAGAGGTCCCGGGTTCGATCCCCGGACAAGGCAAATATTTGTGTGCATGAACATGTCTATTTGTCTTGGTCTGGGTGCTTAATATGTATATTATGTTTATCCGTTATCTAGTATCCATAACACAAGTTTCTCATGAAACTTAACGTGGCGTGGGTTAGATAATTGCTGTGATTGTGTGGAAATATTTATTTATTTCTTTTAATTTAATAAAGGATTTAAGTCTTGTTAAAAATACTGTTATAACTAATATCTTTTGCAGTAAACACAATCGACAGTGAGTTGTTTTGTTTGAGTTATGAGGTTATGAGGAAAATATAATAAAACCTTCACCCGCATCGTTCCCGTTTCTGTGGGAATATTACTCTCCGTTTTTTTTATGAAGTCGGCGATACTCTTAGCCTTCATCATACCTGCTGTTAAGTATTGATAAGGCTGAAGATGGAAGCGAGCCTCTCCCGGAAACCTCAATCATTGACGAACTGGCTATCTTATTTTTAACTGCCGAAACACAACAATGCTGAAAACATTGTTGTTATGGCGTCAGACTTAGATAAAATGGTGATAGCTAGCCAGGCGGACTTACAACAAGTCCTACCACCAACCAAACCAAATACAATTTATACCCCCGGCGGTAATCGAACCCGGGACCCCTGGGTCTGATACCGGTGGTTGTACCACTAGACCACAGAGGCGGTTTAAGACTCTATGTCAAAAATTAGGTCATGAAGAAAGGACAAACAAACACACTTTCGCATTCATAATATAAGTAAGGATTAGGATTCGGATAAAACATTTTTCTATTGATTTTAAGACGTCCAGTTTGTGATTTAGTGTGTTTATATTTTATGGACTACACGATGTTTCAGCACCTTTCAAAGAGCCACCGTCACGGAATGACGAGCTACTTAATAGGTAGACTTATAAAAAGATCATTATCATCATAATCAGTCTATTAACGTTCCATTTAGTGGGATATTGGTCTTATCATAATCATACTGTTTATTGTAATGCCAATATAAGATTCGCTCTATAGAAGGTTATAACTTATTTTTTAAATAAAATACTACTCAATTTGGCCACTTCGTAACGGTATATAAGCTGTATACATAACATTTGTGTAAGTGCTACGGAGGTGGTAAGTGAACAACATTTTACGAAAGTTCTCAGTTCTCTCTAATAGGGCTGTCAATCCAATCGCGAGTTAGCCTTCATAAATACATATTATGAATAATGCAAGTGTTGAGAAAAAAATATTGGCATTGTGAAATAGCCCTAATACAAGAATACAAAATAATAATTGTGTATTACACGAACACTACTTTAGAAGTATTGTATATCTTGTCAATTTTAGATTCTTAGGGCGGGCGACTTTCACCAATGGCAAACGGCCACAAAATACTTTTAGCGCTAAATATTTAAGCCATCACTCTGTCACTTTTGACTTCAAACTTCTTATGTAGGTAAGTGACGTTGGCAATTTTTTTTTACTTCCGTATCAACAATTGCAATCAAATGAGTACAAATAGCCGTCCTTGACAAATACCGTAAATCGCAATTTTAGGCTTCGAAATAATTCCAATTGTTATAAATAATATCTCTTATTTTTCGAAACATATTGTCCTTGATAACTACCGTACATCGCTATTTCAAACCCCAAATTTCTACTAAAAAAGAAAAGAAAATTAAAATTCTTTGTTTCTGTTGGTAGCCCTTCGCCAAGAAGTGAACGAGTGTGGCGACGACGCTCACTCTATTAAATCACGAAGCTATTCTGAATTTATCAGTGTAGCTCGATTACGAAATAATAGGTTAAAAATAATTTCTTATTGTTTTTAAAAATATCATCCTTGATAAATATTAGATTGCTTTTTTTTAAACTCGAAACTATATTCTAAAGGCTAAAAATAATGTTTAAAATTCTTTGTATCAGTTGACAGCCCTTCCCCAAGGAGTGAGTGTGACTCATTAACTCATGCCTAATGATGTGCCGCTGTCTTAAAGCGCTCCGAACTCTATTAAATCGCAAAGCTTTTCGGAACTTTTCAGCGTAGCTCGGTTACAAAATAAAACCTCTAAGGCTTTTATTATACCATCATTATCTAACAGTTTGCAATCTTTTTATTTAATACTTCTTTAATACACTGTGCTAGGGAAGCAATCTGTTTTTCTTGCAAGAAGATACATAATATACCCGTAAAAATCGTGTTGTTTTATATAACAAATTATGCCCCTTAATAAATCTCATACTAAATCATAATGTTATGTTACACGATTTACATAATCAGATAAATATCAAAGCATAAGGATAAGGTATGATGAGGCTGATATACCTGAAAGCTAGGTAGAATAGAAAAGTGGTAATTAAAAAGGATAATAATAAAAAAATACATATAACATTTACATTTATATATTGATACTAGCGGCCGCTCGCAGTTTCACCCCCGTGAATCCTATTCCCGTGGGAATATCGGGATATAAAGTATCCTATGTTTTAATCAAGGCTATCTACTATATCTGTGCCAAATTTCATCCAAATCCCTTCAGTAGTATTAGCGTGAAAGAGTAACAAACAAACAAACTGACATACTTTCGCATTTATATTATTAGTAGGAAGGATTTCAATTTCTAATGATTTCGACTCACTTTCAATATCAGTTTGATACATTCAACAGCGCAGCGAGTAAATTAATAGCCAAAAAATAACATAATGGAATATAAAAAGTAAAAATCTAAACAATATTACGTTCATATTGCTGTTGAGGCCCCTGAATTGTTTTGCGGTTCCGACGAGATCTTGTGGTTTAATTATTCGAAGCTATTGTTCGTTATCAGTTAAAATAACTCGAATTTCTGGTAGCAAATCATATTTCGGTAATAATTTATAACTCAATTAGGAATCGCAAAATTGTTCAAAGCCGTTAGTGGATGTCAAATAAACGTGACTTTAAAACAGAGTATTTTAAGTCTTTAAGATAATTAAGATAACTTACAAAATGGTTCTCGTTTTAATCAAGTCTATAAACTATGTGTGTGTCAAATTTTGTACAAATCCATTCGCCGTTTCTGAGTGATCCAACATTCAAACTTTTGCATTATAATATTAGTAGGATGTAGTGTGATCTTCGTGCCGTGTGGTGACGGCCTAAGAATACAAGTATCACCACTCCCTTACATGCTTGGGATGTCGTAAGAGTCGAATAAGAGGCTCGATGCACTGATCACCTGTGCGAGAGAAGAAAAACATGAAATAAACCCTTTACCAACCTGTCTGGCCAGAGTGGTAGTAGTAGGCTAATAACCTCCTAATGAACGCCACAATTGGCGTAAGCTAGGAGAGGCTATGATGCGGAGTGGTCTTTTGCCTACTGGCAAGAACTAGAGTTGTCGTGGTCGTGAGCCGTGCTCGGTGGTTTGTACTTGGAGCGGTTTTATGTCCAGCAATGGACGATTGATAGTGAATGCCTTCTTGATAGTATGATGTGTGCTGACATTTTGGTTTATTGCTTTTAAAAGTAAGCTGTTTAAGAACTTTTAACTTTCACGCGTGCTATTCATTGATAAAACCTTCAAAATATCTAAAGACGTTTCGTTTGTTGTCAAGATTATTTTCTACCTAATTAGGTAAGGTCAATTAACTAATCGACCTATTGATATAAAGTAAGAAGCGTTCCTAAACGTTTACACTTGCCATTTAACTAGTGATAACATCTCCTTACAATTTATGCATTAAGCCTTATGTCATCGGAATGGGCCGAATATCGGCAAAACATGGTCGTAAACAAACCGATATGTACAAGAGGCAAATATAAATCTTCCCCAGAAGTAATATAAAACGAATGAAAAAACATCGGCTCGATAAAGTCGCGGTTAGGCTGGGACGCTGCAAACATGCAGATGGTGCCACATTCATTTTGTAGTTTCAAAGCGTGAAAAAAGCCTTTTAAGTAAAAGATTAGATTTGAATTTTGTAATAGATCTATGGGAACTAGTTTCTTAAAATATTAATAAAATATAATGCCTTAATGCTCGCATTTAATCTTCATTATTTTGTTAGTAATTTAGAAACAGAAGTAATGCAGAAAGATCGTGTTCGATCCCCGGACAAGACAAATATTTGTGTGCATGAACATGTCTATTTGTCTTGGTCTGGGTGTTTAATATGTATATTATGTATGTATTTACAAATAAAAAGTATGTAAGTAGGTTATTCCGTTATCTAGTATCCATAACACAAGTTCTTCATGAAACTTACGATGGGCTAGAGATTTGATGTTATTGTATGAAATTTATTTATTATACTTATGGTAAATTTTAAATAGAAAAATATTGGAAAAAATTAACTCGGCCACAAGTGAATTCTCAGACGGGAATCGAACCCGCGACATGATTTTATTTGACATTATTTTATAGGGCTTTGCTAATTTATTATTAGTTTAATTTAATTGTTATTATTGGAGAGCATTGGACCGGATTTCCAAAGGTCGCGGGTTCGATTCCCGTCTGAGAATTCACTTGTGGCCGAGTTATTTTTTTCCAATATTTTTCTATTTAAAATTTACCATAAGTATAAAAATAGCATTGAAAAATGCAACAATTACAAAATCATAAATTTATTTATTATTTATTCATTATTATCTTGTATGCCTTAAATGAAAAACAAAAATCTAAAACGGTTTTCAAATACATTTTTCGTAGCTGCGTCGTATTTTTTAATAGTCCAATATGTCGAACACATTGTTGGAAAATGGGAAATGTTCGACTGGAAAAGTTTTTGATATGAATGGAGTGATGTATTTTAGGTTCTATATTTTATTTTTATTGATTCATATATTTTTTTTAGCTTTGAAACAATGCTTTGGAATATCACTTTTCTTTTTCATTGTTTTTTTTTATAAATAAATACCTCTACCTCTGCAAAACGGGACATTTTGGAGCCGTTTAAGGCCCCAGACGCTGAGTAAATACTGTGATCCATCATTATGATAAATACTGGTAAATTTCGTTTAATTATCGGAGTGAACACGAAAGCCTACACATTCAGTATTTATCACGTCAGTATTGCAAAGCTTTTTATTCAGCAGACAACCAAAGCTAGGTATTGGGTGCCCTTTAATCGCCAAACATTAATTGTCCTAATATGAATTCGTATAAGAGATTTGGCATAACATAGCTGTGTATAACATCGAACATAATAATAAAAAAACATAACACTTATTGCGCTTTATAATTAATTTGCGTAATGAAAATATGCATAACATTATTATTAACTATAACTTTAATTGTCATACAATAAAAGAAGTGCAGTTCCCACCTTAGCCTTCGATGTTAGGTATTTTTTGTTTCAGCTCGATAATAGATATTTTCACATCCTAATTAACTCCTGACTCCGAGAGTACCTTCGTGTTTGAGTGTCTAAAATTTGTATTAGTAAGCTTTATTATGTAATTGTTTGTTGTTCCAAATAAAAATAAAAAAAATTAAAAAGCGCCTACTTTGTCTTATTCCTGTAGGTACCCAACGTAATAGGGAAGTTTAAGTGTTATTTAAATTACTTAAATTTCGTGGTTATTTATTTTTCAGACAACGTAAGTACTTGTCACATTTTTCCTAGTCATCATTATGACAATTTACGTTATTCATTTTAAAATTTTGCATATTCTGTTATGCAGAATAATGTTATGCAATAAAAAAAATATGTGTTATAACATTTTTACAATTTAAATTAGGAGTATTACTTTAGGGGAATTAATATAGACCCATCAGTAATTATCACAATCTGCCAATACAGAAATAAGAAATCTAGAAATCCGCAAGAAATACTGACTGTCGCCAATACACTAGACTACACGATCAGTATATATCATAAAAATAAAATAAATAATGATGGATCACAGTATATACTGAGCGTCTAGGGGGCGCCTAAGAGTAGAAAGAAAGAATAGTTCTTTATTGCAGTAAATGTGGTCAGTACATGGTTACATATTGCAGTTTCGTTTCTTACATTTAACCAATAAAAATTGGTATGCAACACAGAGAGAGTTACAATAATAACAATTAAATTACTAAACTAATAATTAACTAGCAAAGTCATAAAAAATAATGTCAAATAAAATCATATCCAAATTAATTGAATAAATGATTAGAATGATAAAAATAAAATTGAATGTAATAAAATAACACAAAACAATGATAATAATTACATTTTACAGTTTATAAATTCATTAATACTATAAAAACATTTTTCAGACAGAAATCTATACAACGCACACTTAAATTGATTGACTGGTAAGTCTTTCATTGCCATTGGCAGTTTATTAAACAATTTCACCGACATAAAATGACAATTCTTTTTGCAACACGTTGTTGAGCAAGATGGGAATACTAATTAATTCGGATACCTGGTCGAGAAAGTAAACACCTCGTGCTTCTTTGTAAACAAATTCTGATTAATTTTAGTAAAGACACAAATTTCAAAAATGTACATTGATGGCAGTGTTAAAAGATTTAGTTTTTTTATAAGTCTAATAAAGTTAGACCATACTTCAAAACAGAGCACACGTATCCGTGATTAAACGATATAAAGCGTAAGTAAACCTGTTAATCTTATTACAAACATCTGAGATTTGTTCTTTCCATGTTAAAGTAGAGTGTATTTCAATGCTAAGAAATTTAGCAGCAGTGCACTCTACGATTCGTTCACCGTTATGCATCACACATACCTTTTGTGGTAGTCCATTTTTTTAGTAGTTTTAGTACTGTTAACTAGTAGATTTTTATACCTCAACCAATTTATTACATTAATTATTGTATTATTTATTTCAGTTACACAGTCAAAATTAGGAATTTTATTTATTATATTGAAATGTCATCGGCAAACAGCGTGCATCGATACGCAGTTGCAGATGGAAGATCATTTAAGTATAAAATAAATAAAAGAGGTCCGAGAATGCTACCCATACACACCATAGTTATTTTTTGAATAATCAGAGTGGCATTTGGTTAAATTCAAGGAATTATCAATTTTGTTAATTTCTAATTTTCGCACTCTATTTTCGAGATATGATTTAATCCAATCCTGTGCATGCTTACGTATTCAAAGAATAGTTCCTATTGTCTTATATAAAGTGTATCAACAAAAACTAAGTGTAGTAACAAAATTTTATTTTTAACATTTTTATATTATGTTGTTTATAAATCGCTTAAACCCAAATAGGTATCTCTAGCTTTTATTTATAAAATTCTACAAATTGCATAGCAAATTGCTGCATATCCTTATTCAAAAGACTCGTCAGTCGTTTGACCTACTCATCTATATCTTACATCTTTCATGAACAAATGCAAAGGGCATTTAACACAAAAATATGTAAAAAAGGTTCTTTACGACTCCAGCCATTAAGATATAGAAAAAAAGTCACAATCGACCTGAGTCATTTCCGTGGCCGCTGGGCACACCGCATTAAGGAGCATTAGTTCGCCAACAAAGGGTGGTGACAAAGTGCTCACCTTGAGAATGGGAGAGTCGCTTGTTGTTCCTAGTCCGTGTTGTAAGACAACACAGCCTCTCGACAGGGGAACAGAGACATGGTACCACTTAATAGTAACTAGGCTATTCCCAATGATGCAAACGTATCATTTATGCACCGCGTCTAACCATCCAAATGGTAAATTCATGGTGAAACTATTTATACTTTTGCACACTTCGTAGCGTACATGAGTGAGTTAAATAAATAGATAATAAGTACTAACACTATGAAAATGAGAAGTAATCTTCGTTGTCCATTTTAATTTTCTCTTAAATGGAGCACAGGCCTTCTTTAACGGACGCGGATGCTTTGCGGATGGGATAGTGCTAAAGACTGTTAGTGCTGCTGGGACCAACGGCACTTGCCATCTAAAGCACGAACGACTCGACATTTAATTTCTCTGTCACCCATCCATTCCGTGACCGACTATTGAAAAACTTACCACAATAGCAGACCATTGCTAGCCAAAGAACTTTATGTTTTTGATTTTATTATTTTCATTGTAAATTAAAATAATTATATATTAACCTTATTCGTCTAACTGCTTACTACAGCATGTTTTGTGCAAAAAAGTCGTAACGCACAATTGTAGTTGTGACCGAGAATATAATATGTAGGTAACAACTAGCAAGCAGCCATGCATACAAGCAGTTCGCACACGTTTATGTACCTACATACCTGGGGCACGGCACGGTTGATAGATTAGCCACATCGCTTCATCCCACAGCGTGGAGTTTAGTCTCTGTTCGCTTGGTCAGTCTAGGCAAATACCTCAGGGCACAAAATGAAATTATTATTGATTGACTTAAAGGACACAGTAAACGGTGAAATAAATATACTCCTATATGAAGTACATTAGAAATGGTTAAAAAGGATAAAAACGGTTAAAAACAATCAAGTGACGGCGAAGCCAGCCCATCACTATATGTTCTCCATTCCCTTACATCCAAAGAATACATGTAGGCATGTAGAGACAGACGTGTATGTCTGTACATGCCTACTTATATTCTTAAAAAGCACCAATTGAAAGCACTCAATTACGAGCATGACGAAGTTTGTGAGGATTTTGGATGTTTGTTACTCTTTTACGCAAAAACTACTGAACGGATTTGGCTGAAATTTGGCACACAGATACCTAGTAGATAGCCTGGATTAAAATAAAGGAAACTTGAACCACGCGGCCATGCCCATGGGAACGGGAACCACGCGCGTGAAACCGCGGGTGGCTGCTAGTACATAAATACAAACATGATAAAAAAAACCCGTTTTTTTTTCAATAATGTTGACAATGTTTTTGTCTCGTTTTCTTCACTTTACCTGAATCGGATATAACCAGAACCTAGATTTTATAAAAAAAGATTTCGTCAAAAAGAGTCATAAGATAAATACTCTCCTAACAAAGCGTGTTGTCGTTTTTCCTAGAATCAGAAGGTATAAAATCAAGTGACGGCAAAGCTTACGCGTCACTACATTTTTCTTGTTAACGACTTAATGCACCATCTCGTTACTCGCAAGGAAGGATGGAATTTGTACCCGTTTCAGCGGCGAAGTGCCGTGGGAGAGGTGTTTACGTGTATCTTTTGCTGGCTTTTCTCCTGTAACAATTCTATTTTTATGTCACGCTTATACCTTATACGCTGCGTTTGGTTTACTTCTATTTTGTGATTAACTTATATTTATGTTACGTTCAAGGATGGAATAGCATACTACCTTTAGTTAATTTCATAGGGTTTAACGTGGTATATTTTAATGTAAATTATAAAAATAATCTGTGCGTGTTTCTTGCTGGTGGATAATTATGTTTGATAGATATCTGAGGTGTTTATGTGTATCTTTTGCTGCCTTTTCTTCTGTAACAATTTTATTTGTATGTCACCCTTGTTCGCTGCGTTACTGTAATGTTTGGAGTATTTTGGGATCAAAATTTTTTTACTTTTAAGAATTGAAGGCTTAATGTTTTAATATTTCTTAGCCACTTTAATAGAAATTAGGGTGGGTTTTTACATAACATAAAAACTGTATCTGTTTATTGCTAGTAGTTTCGTTTGATAGCTTGTAGCAATATTTTTTGAAAATCTCACCACAGGGTTTACTACGTAAGACAGATCGCAATAGCCAGATGTTTTCATACAACAATTTCGTGAATTATTGGACTTTATTTGATGCCAATAAAGTCTCGAAACTAAAAGAACGTTCGTACTAGTTTACTACTTCTAGAATATAAGATCTTCTAGAATTAATAAAAAACGTCATTACTCTGACTATGTTTTAAGAGTATTTTAAGTAGCTAATCAGAGAAAATAGTGTCTATAACCCTCGAACCGTCGCGTGGGGTCTTTCAAAGTCCAGGTTTTAGAAAATTGCGAAATATGTACTCTTTAAATACGTTTAGGGATCCCTTGCTTTAGGTAGCCTCCCAAAAACGATTACGCTCGACACTCACTCCATCGAATCTGAGCCTGCGCGCGCGCACCGTGAGTTACGAACGTGTGTTCATACGAAAGGCTCTGAGGGACCCCACGCGACAAGTGGCGTAAGTAAACTTTTACTATATACTTAATAGTTTATCCTTGTTATTGTGTTTGTATTATATTTTTTGTTCCAGGATATTGATTAAAAAATATACTAAGTACGATAGACAAACTTAACGTATTATGAGATGGTTGGAAGGAGAATATGAGAAAATTCTGGTGGTGAAGAGGATGATGAAGAAAATGGTGAATATCCGGATGAAGTCAGTGAAATTTTAACGGAGTTGCACAGGAATACGAAGACGATGATAATCATGAACAAGTTGATCCAAATGCATCATACCAAAGCCATATGCACTGATTGTGTCCAAAGAAATTATTAGGATCACTTACACATATATAAAGTATATATTTTTGTTCGTGTTTTTGAGTTGATTTAATCTTTAGTTCATTAATCACAAACACATACATAAAAAGTTGAAGTTATCTTTTTTTTTTAATTTGGAACTAAATTTAAAATAATTGAGTAAAAATATAAGAATAAAATGTTACTCATATTTACTTTAAGTTTTTTAAAAATATAAATAAGTGTCTGATTTGCAATATCTTTTACTTTTTGTTTCAATACAGTCCTATCCAACTACGATACGTCAAAATAATGTCAAAAATATAAGTTAAAATATTTATTAATTGCTTCTTATTTTTGGGGCCTCTAAAGATCCCACGCGACTGTTCAGGTCACAAATATGGAGCGACAAACGGGGGGTTAAGATACACGTCAATTAAATCTTTGTTCAGTAGTTAACATGTCCGCTCCAACAAGCGGCCATTTAAATCACACTATTCGTTTTCTAGTCCCGGCACGAGAGTTATTTGCCAAGTTTCCTCGTTAACCCAAGAGACACGGATAAGTTCCAAAACGGAAACAGTGAACTTTCCCCGTCTTTAAAATATATTGTTAGTCTAGTAATTAAGGTTTAATAGGAAATTACAATAAACGAGCTGTGAAAATATATGTCTGTCAAGAGTTTAGCTTTTTAGTTTAACTTTTTCTTGGTTTCATTGTATAGAAAGCAATTATTAGTCAAAAATGCATTTCCAGATTTTATAAACATATTTTACATTTTAAGAAAGAAGAAAGAAAGTCATGTCTCTCTGACGGGACACGAACCGACTCTGTGGTCTAGAGGTAACACCCACCGGCATCAGATCCAGGGGTCCCGGGTTCGATTCCCAGCGGGGTACAATTTGTATTCGATTTGGTTGGTGGTAGGTTGTAAGTCCACCTGGCTAGCTACCACCATCATATCTAAGCCTGACGCCATAACAACAATGTTTTCAGCATTGTTGTGTTCCGGCAGTTAGAGATAGATGGCCAGTTCCTCAGTGATAAGGATTCCGGGAGATGCTCGCTTCCATCTTTAGCCTTATCAGCCTTAACGTCAGGTATAATGAAGGCTAAGAGTATCCCCGTTGCTCATAAAAAACCTGCATCCATGGGAATCCGGCCAAATGCACTAACCAATTATGCTACAGAGATTTATGAGGACACGTCGAAACTTTCTAGTATATTCACCTTTCTATGGTGTCGGCCACCATCGTTTCAGAAATATCCTCGCGTTGCATTCGAAATAAAATAAAAAATACAAATTTTGATTTTTGATTAAGATGAAGCAGCCGTCTAGTCCTCCCGTGTTAGAGCGACACGAGACAAGTTGTATTTATGTAGTATATTTTCTTGTTTAAAATATATTAAATATTAAAAGCATTGTAAAATCAAAAATTTAAAAGTTAAAATTAGAAGTTATATAAATAATAATTTATTTTCTAAAATATGGTTACAATTCGGATCGTGTCTATAGTGATTGACTAACATATTCTGTCGCCTTGAGCAACGTGCAAATATTGATTAAATTCAATTCTTCTACTAGTTATGTTATTTTATTACAAACAAAATATCAAATGTAACATAAAAATTATCAATAATTAATGTCAAAATATAAAAACTACTAAACGCTTTAATGCAGAAGGAAATTGGCCTTGTACAAATGACAAATTTATAATGTGTGTGAGGGGAGCGGCGATAAGATTGGCTGTTTGTTTAATTATGTTTGTGCTCAAGGGCCGGTATTTCAATATCACCTTATCATATGACTTAAGTTAAGTTAATCTAAGTATCACTTATGAAAAACTATTGCATATTTCAATCCGGATATTCCTCGCCTAGATAATCTAGGATTCATCGCAATATTGCAACATAACAAACAAAATATGATAAATTGTCTATGAATTTTGATGACATTTGGTAAAATTTAACGCTCATAGGCTCTAATCGAGCGGTAATCGCCAAAAATATCGGCCAAAAGCTAGTCGGATTCGCGGTCGAAGGGTTCCGTAAAAACGGCAAAAAAATCATGTCTGTTGTATGGCAGCCTCTTAAAATATTTATTTTATTCTGATTTTTAGTCTTTGTTATTATAGCAGAAACAGAAATACATCATCTGTAAAAATTTCAAGTGTCTTACTATCACGGTTCATGTGATATGATGCCTGGTGACAGACGGACGGACAGCGGAATCTTAGGGTATAATGTCCCCTTTTACCTTTTGGGTACGGAACCCTAAAAAAGAGGAAGTCATCATCTCGTTAAGTACATTTTTTTATAAGAGTGATGTTATATTGACAATATAAAATTGGCCTTGTATGCTGGGTAAAATTTCTAACAACCTTTTCTGAAGAGGAAGTTCTCAATACTCTGTGAAGTTTTATAACAAAAAAATGGGTTTCGTATTACGGACCGAAGTTTTCTTTCGGGCTTCGGAGTTAGCGGATCAAATAAACGGATCATAACTTTAGAACATTGATTTTTCTTTCTTCCTCTAACAATGGTTTTATTAATAAAAGTCTAGCTCTCTTCAAAGCGTCGATTAATAGTTTCCTGATTAGCTTTAAACTATGCAAGCTATATAATTTGAGAAGAATAATGGGAACGTAAAAAATAGTAGTAACTACCAAGACTCCTTGATAAAAAGTTTGTAACAAGACGATAAGATTTATGTTTCCAAACCTTGGCACGAAGTTAAAAGTTATCTACAAGTACCTACAGTATTCAGAGAGTCAACCTTGTAAATCGTATTTCTTTTATACTTTAAAATCAAATAAAATCAAACTACAATTTTTTGAGTATTTGTCATGACAATAGACATTATGGTCCTAATGAAAATTGGTAAGTTGATTTCCACGACCTATCTATAAACAAAGTTAGGATAATTTATTTTTAAATATTATTCTGGTATAAAAAGTATGATATGTATTTGCAGTAACAGTCAACAGTAAAATATTTTTTTTAGAACGCTTGGTGAATCTCGCTGAATGCTGTATAAGGTGTAGAAGTCATATAATAACTTTGTTATTCACGTCACAAGTCAGAATACTGCAGTATTCTAGGTACGAGAATATTGTTGAGTGAATTAATTTTTAATAATTCAGGTAGATCCAAGACACATCTTGGTTTTACTGGCCATAAAAAGCTATTTAGTGTATTAGGGTGTACGGACGCTGACATGGTTAAGCTAGTATTTATTGCGATGTATTTACCCGAAATATATATTTGGTACTATAATTAATCGGTTTATTTGCGATCTTTTAGTTTCCCGACGTTTCGGCACATTTTCTGTTGCCGTGGTCACGGCTTGACTAGCTACTTATAAGTCTACCTTCACAAAGTTGATTTATTATTTAATTTTTACTATGGCAACAATTATTGAGTTTAATATTTTGATTCGATTGCTATTTTATTTTTAACAAAAGAACGAGAAACTAATGATTCTACTAGGAGTTCACAAATTGGGATGACTTTCGAAGAACGATACTTCCATCCTCCATCTTTATGTTTGTTATTTATCTAAAAAAGAGCTAACCGTATCTTTAAGTCTTACAGTGTGTGATTCGGGTGCAGACTTTAATTTATGAATAAAACCCAAATCAAAGCAAATTTGGGTATTTCAGATTTTTCTAGCGTTGCTAATAATTAACTAAAATTTTCCGAATTTCCACTAAGCAAATATTTTTTCATATTTTTTTCCCACTTCATTTAATATTTATTAAGCCGCATACAAAAAAACAACAACACACCTGGGATAAAGAAGAGTCAATCATAGTCCCACATCTTAATTCGAAATACCAACCCGTTAATAGTTGTTTGAAGATGTGTCGCTATTCGTCGTTCACGCGACGGGCCGTACGTCGCCCATAGCTTAATGAAGATTTACTGGGCCAACTCCGCACGTATCTCCTATCATAGCAGCTTACGGAGAGTTACTTACTTGTAATGCTTACTTCATTAATTTTATTTATTGAATTTTAAATTGAACATCCACAACAAACCTAGTACTTATCCCATTACCTTAATCTGTACATAAACGCGCGATTAAATCCGTCAAAAGCAGGTGAACTTAAAATTAAAACGAGGGCTCATCACAGTCACACATCACAGTTCGAAACACCTAGGTACGTACCCTTAATAGTTGTTTGTAGATGTGTCGCTATGTGTCGTCCACGCGACGGGCCGTACGTCGCCCGTAGCTTAACGAAGATTTACTGGGCCAACTCCGCACGTATCTCCTATCATAGCAGCTTACGGACTAAGAGCCGTTTTAATCAGAATCTATGACTCGGCCCTTTTTCAAAGTAGGTGATTTGGGGAAATTCGAAAGCTATACACACAGAAACGAGAGGGACTACAATAACAATGGAGTTCGCAAGATGTACAAGGTTATATTAAACATTTTAGTTTGGAACAAGGAATTTATACTTCGTGGTAGATGAAACACCGGTTTTTAAGGTGTCACCTATTCTGAGGTCCTGGGTTCAAATTGTTTTTTTTGGAACTAAGTGAATCCGAGCGTTTGTACCTGAGTCATGGCATGTTTATCTATTTATATCTTTTCTGTTAGGCTAGGCTAAATGGTATGTAGAAAATATTTATTATTATTTACTTTACTCGTAAAATGAATATAATTTCTTGGATTCTAAGCATTTCACATGAATCTTTAATATAAGCTTTTGAATCAAGTTCATTATTTCGTAATAGCCTACTGTCGCTTGCTAAAAGGTTTCTATACAAATGTAATTTAGTTGTTAACAAATCAAACCAACCTCCAATACTTCGCATTCAATTAAATTTCATTAATCATTTCATAATAACTTAAATTCAGTCTTTCTAAAGGAATTCTAAAGGAATTAATGAAATCATGATTACGTAAGTGCTTGCATGGTACCTGCGGAATCTGCCTTTCGCTTTCAGGAAGGAAAACCTCATTCTAAACGGAACTAGCTCATTTAGAACGTGAGCCGAAGCACTATTTTAAGTATGCAAAAGATTTATAAAGCGGAAAACCACTCGGTTGATGAACAAATAAAAATGGCTAGACCATTCGTTTGATCTTGGAGATTTATCAATATACCAAAGTTTATAGCTGCCCATAAAAATAACATTACTTAACAATATTATCTAAAAAATTACTCAGGTAGTTTTCACTTAAAAGTTATATTAAAATGCAAACTTTTTTATTGAACATCCATACTTATAGCACAGTCTATAGTTATAGCTTATCTCTACGCTGTTCTTACAGACACAACCACAGACCTATATCGAGATAGACAAAAAGAGCGCTTCAAACTGTATGAGAACCTAGCGTGTCGAATTTTTCATATGTAGGTACCATGACGTCACGAGCGAGATTCAGTAATTTGGATATGTTATTGACGAGCTCTTGCAAGAAAGCACTGCCCAATTAACCACTGAGTGACACGTGTTTTCATGGCAATGGTCTCAAGCGGACTGACTAAGGACGAAAAACTTTGACCGTGGATCAAACTTTTTACACGCGAGGTTGGTACACTTTTACCGTCTTTCTCGATATAGGTCTGTGGCCACAACTCAACGATGCCGACGCCACATTTGGCATTGGTTTCACTGCAAAATTCATTATATCCTTTTTAATAATGCAGCAATAAGTCAATAAAATAAAAACTAAGATGAAATTATGAGGGATATGATTGGAGTGGTGGATGACAAATTGAAAAGTTTATTGGTGAATGTTCATACAACATAACGCATGTGTCGAAGAATAATGCGCGATGCGAAATTAGTGCGATACACTTTCTTCAGTGAGAGTAACTGCGGAAGTAAATTTTTGAAAAGGCTTAGGTAATTTTATTGCAATTACCTAAAACATACTTGATAGCGACTAAATACTACATTCATTGGACGCGCCCGACAAAACACGCTTCCAGGGATAATGGTTTTTGCAATTACGCAACCGGCGCGCTCACTCGATTTTTCTTTGAGTTTTCTCAAAAATAGTAAAGATTTAGGGAAACAAATGATTAATCTACACTAATATTATAAAGAGGAAAACTTTGTTTGTATGTTTGTTTGTTTGGTTGTAATGAATAGGCTCAAAAACTACAGGACCGATTTTAAAAATTCTTTCACCATTCGAAAGCTACATTATCCATGAGTAACATAGGCTATATTTTATTTTAGAAAAAAATAGGGTTCCGTAAGATATTTGGGTTTTTCGGACACAAGGTGTAAAAAATCAACCAGAAAAATTACTTATTTTGTGTACGCTGCCTAAACTACAAAAGATAGAACCATAAAATGTTCTAATTAATTGTAGATCTTATAAATATCTACAAAAAAGTCCGCGACACACTATACCTATCTATGTCGAGTGAGGCGCAACTACCATTTTTTTATTTAAAAATCTTGATTTTTTTTGGACTACATTTAAACGCGTTTATTTTACTCATGCTATTAATCCTTATCAAAATAAATTATTGCATCACTAAGTACAGTTTATGTAGATAATATTTGGTTTTTGAATGATTAAAATTGGACGTTTGGTTTTGAAGTTGTGGCGAAATTAAAATACTACGATTTCTGCTGCACGGCACGGCCCGTTGCGAAGGCGTCACCAAGACGTGGGTGCGCGTGCGGGAGGGGAATTTAGATCTATGAGTAAGGTACCCGTGCGGCTCAGACACGAGGTCGGCTCCCTACGCAGCGGTCGTGCGCGAAGTCTAATAATTTTCGTGTGATTTTTTTTTAGATTTCGTTCTTAAAACTACTCCTACGCAAAAGTTCTTCTCAGAGCTAAACAACAGCTCTTCTCAGAGCTAAACAACAGTTCTTTACTGAGCTAACCAACAGTTCTTTTCAGGGCTAAACAATATTTCTTTGCAGAGCTAGAATATTACACGCTATTATCATTTTCTTAAACATTTGAAAATGCCTAAGAGAGTCAGGTCTCAACTTTCTAATCATAGTTCTCAAGCACGGGCAGCAAGAATACGTCGTATGGGAGAATCTTCACCTGAACGTTCACAACGCCTTGCTGAACAAAATCAGAGAAACTCTCAGGTACGCGCACGAGAGTTGAGTGTCGAACGTTCGCAACGCCTTGCACATCAAAATCTGAGAACCTCTGAGTTACGTGCACGAGAGTCGAGGCTGGAGCGTTCCCAACGTCTTCATGAACAAAATATAAGGACCTCTCAGTTGCGCGAAAGAGAGTCGAGTGTCGAGCGTTTGCAGCGACTTAGAGCTCAGGCAGAGAGACAGCAGTTGTCCACAAATAGAGTTCGCAATCAAATTTTAACTAACAGCAACAGACTGGCTTTCAGATATGATCCGCAGGTTGATTATGCACAACAAGCGTCCGTCCAAATCGGAGTCATGAATAGGACCTGCTCTAACTGCTCTGCCAAGAAATGGGCGGACGAACCTAATGGTATGTGCTGTGCTTCAGGTAAAGTTTGTCTTCCTAACCTTCAGGAGCCGCCACAACCAATAAAAAGTCTTTTAACTAATAACCATCCATTATCTGGTAATTTTTAACAAACATACGTAAATACAATAGTCTTTTTCAAATGACTTCGTTTGGCGCAAAAGAAATCAGGGAAGGAAATTTTATGCCCACTTTTAAAATTGTCGGTGTCTGTGAATTGATCTGGGAATCATTTTGCTGACCGTGTCTTTCCTGGGTAGGCTTTTTGCAGCGGTAACCGATACCACGCGGGCGGAGCCGCGGGCGACCGCTAGTTCGTAATAAAATCAGGTGTTGACAATAAGATGTCTTCACTTTTTTCGCGATTAATAAAAAAAAAAACCCCTTAAATTCAACCCATAAATTGTATTCCGCAAGCTATTTACTTGCCTCCAGGAGGCAATGAACCATTCGAGGGGGTCAAAATGCTTGCTTCGAAGAGGCAAAGATCCTAGTGGTTAACATCATTTTCAGTAGGTAAGTATTACGCAAACTTTGTCCCAATTTTTTTGCGATCCATCTAAACAGTTAATCTTTATAGAAAATAAAAAAGAGGTCGATAAAAAATGATCCTGATTAAACTTGTTCGCGGGTCTATAAATCCGGACACTACGCCATAAGCCATTACCTCTGGCTCCGTTTATAGCGGTGTTTGGTCACTGCCTCTGAAGAACCATGATGAATTAGCTCTTGCTCTACAATATGCTTTATTTTTTATGAAAAACGGGGAGACGCTGAGCCTTCACCATTCACTATGACTACTTACTAATTGATTCTTTGCTCAAACCACGCCAATAATGTCGTATTTGGTTTCGACATTTTCAAAATTCGTTTTCTCCATGACACTTCGTAATTAAAAGTTATTTTACTAGTTTAATAACTATACAATTTGTGACTGTCATGTGCTTGACAATAACTCTATAATTTGTGAGTATCATGGAGAAAACGAATTTTGAAAATATCAAAACCAAGAACGACATTGGCGTGGTTTGTCAGTGGTCATAGTGAATAAGGGCCCTGATGTTAAGAGTAATGGCTGAAGGTGGAAGCGCGTCTCTCCCGGGATCCTTAACCACTGGGGAACTGGCTAAGTATCTTATCTCTAACTAGAAACAACACCTAAATACCTGGGAATATTGTTGTTATATTGTCTTTCTTCACAGACATTAGTGATTTGTTGAATAGAACTTTTTGGCAGCTGCATTTCGATGATGGCTTTCGCAGATTTCACTTAGTTACTTCCACGACCTGTATCGAAATCAAATTGACTTTATAACACCAATAAGTGAGAAATTCGATTTAGGATAAGTTCAACCGCCTCTGTGGTCTAGTGGTACAACCACCGGTATAAGACCTGGGGGTCCCGGGTTCGATTCCCAGCGGGGGTACATATTGTATTCGGTTTGGTTGGTGGTAGGACTTGTTCTAAGTCCGCCTGGCTAGCTACCACCATCTTATCTAAGCCTGACGCCATAACAACAATGTTTTCAGCATTGTTATGTTCCGGCAGTTCGAGATAAGATCGCCAGTTCCTCAGTGGCTGAGGATTCTGGGAGAGGCTCGCTTCCATCTTTCAGCCTTATCAATACTTAACATTTTGTAAAAAAATCTTTTATCGTATTTGCACGAACCGTGGTCATGGAATGCCTGATGATGTTACGATTATCAACCTAATCTAATACCAACCACCAACTAGCACCATAATGTATTTGTTACCTACAGTAACTTGATCGAAATCAATATTAATGTTGTGTATTAATAAGGTGCTGAACCTATTCATAACTCTAAAGCTAACCTCAAACCTTTCGACTATTTGAGGGTATTGTTGTCCCGACTACTCGAATCGATATCACGAAAATTGGTTCTATTTTGGTAATGTAATTTTGTCGAAAATCACAGAGTAGTTCTTATTTTCTTTTGAGACGCAACCGTGCTTACATTTGAAATCTAGATTGCTCTTTCAAAGAATATATTTGTATATTTCTGATGAGATTCCATTTTATGAGTTTCGGTTTCTCTTTTCGGATTCCACAATTGTATTGATCAAAGAATATTCGGATCATTTAATTTTATCAGCTGATTGGGCGTTTTCATACGAGATCCTTTGAAATGTTTAAGATGGAAAAAAATGAATGTCACTTACAAGTAAAATGGAAAGAAGGAAAGTACAGTGAACGGCATGCCAGAAGCTACAAATTTATAAATATCTAAAGAATATTATCTGTCTCTCTCTCTTATCGTACAAGGAATAGTGGCCATATCTGGTGTCAGAGTTTATCAAGCGGCCTATAAGGCCTCCGACTTTGGTTTAACGACTGTTATCAGATGACAACAGCGCGTAGTTGTAATGTCACTTTACGGTCACCTATCCGATACCTGGCCGGACCGAGCTTCTCTTAGCAAACGTGGTCGAAAACCATCAGTGTGTCAAGCGTCGCCAAGAGCGCTTCATATCCTAACTAATATTATAAATAACTGCCTCTGTGGTCTAGTGGTACAACCACCGGTATCAGACCTAGGGGTCCCGGGTTCGATTCCCAGCGGGGGTACATATTGTATTCGGTTTGGTTGGTGGTAGGACTTGTTGTAAGTCCGCCTGGCTAGCTACCACCATCTTATCTAAGTCTGACGCCATAACAATAATGTTAAGATAGCCAGTTCCTCAGTGATTGAGGATTCCGGGAGAGGCTCGCTTCCATCTTCAGCCTTATCAAAAACTTAACATCAGTTATAATGAAGGCTAAGAGTCTCCCCGTCGTTCATAAAAAAAAAATGCGAAAGTGTATTTTGTCCATCCTTCACGCCCTAACTAACCAACCAATCGACTTGTTTTTTAGGGTTTCGTAGCCTAATGGCAAAATACGAAACCCTTATAGATTCGTCATGTCCGATGTATGTCACAGCCACTTTATTCCAAAACTATGAGGATTACACAGTTGAAACTTTGTAGGTAGGTGTATTCTGTAAAAATACATGGAACTGAAACTGTTCAACGAAATATAGTTGGCAGTTTCAGAAATATAGCACATTCCCAAAGTGAAATGAAAAAAAATTTTTTTTTCTTTATACCTATACGTGTAGGATATCAATAGATAGGTCTTTAAAAATTACATTGAGGTTCTTAAATCAGTTTTTCTCAAAGTCAACCATTTGAATGATGTACACTTTCAAAGTGGTAAAATGTGAGTCCCCCCACTAAACACCAATAACTTTTAAAATAAGAAAGTGAAAAATCTAAAAAACTATATGCTGTAGACCTTTATAAAAACTTTCAACGAAAATTAGTTTGAACGAAATATATTTAGCAGTTTCAGAGCTATAGCACATTTTCGAAAATAGCAAAATAACTTTGTCATTCATACAAAACAAAGTAATTTTTGCTGACGAAAAATTATGTTGGCATTTTGGGTAGATGTATTTAATATAATAATAATTATAGTAGAAACTTTATTGTACACGATACAAAACAAACACATACAGAGAAAATTATAAAAAAGAGGAACACACATTATTTTATTTAATATAAGATTCTTGCCTTGCCTTCTCTGTTATATATGAGGTCGCTGTTTTCGTTAAAACCAACACAAAACTATTTAGTCGTTTTGATGATGTATGTAGTCGTAGTCAAAGGGATAATGATAAACTGTGCATTGTACCATGTAATACGACACTAATGCACAAAAGTGTTTTCTGTTTAGCCCCTGTTATATACAACAAACTTCCCAAATCCATAAAACAATTACCCTTAATCTTATTTAAAATACATTTGAAAAAATTTCTCGTATCCAAATGTTTTTATGATATCAAAGAATTATGTATTATATAAATAACTTGAAATTTGTACGCCGTTTTTTCTGCAAAACATGTAAGGGACATTTATAATTTTTGTCACCATACTTTACTTGTACTGAGCTTGTACTTGTACTATGGACCCGTGTTTTTACAAATAAATAAATCTTTATCTTTACACAACAGGCGGCCTTATTGCTACATAGCAATCTCTTCCAGGCAACTTTGGGTGAGAGACGAAACCCTTCATGTGCGAGTTTGATTCGCACTTGGCCAATTTTTTGACATAGACTTAGTTAACTCTGGAGTGGTCGCGTGGATTATATATGTAATCCACACCGACTAATTTGCCAACTTATCAAAAACTACAAATGTAAATTACGAGCACTTCGAGATACTCTAAGTTGAATAGTTAAAAAAAGAACTCCCAATAATATAAAAGTGCTGATCACGTGTAGTAATGTCACAGGAGCTCCGCGAAATCCGTAGACTACGAGTGTGTGCCACGCGACCAATTACGTAAGTATTTTAATTTATGACTTCTTCTAGTCGATTCAAATTTTACATATTCATAACAAAATACCAAGCACTTATACATATATTTTTGTTTAACAATAACAACGGAAGATTGGGAGCCCGCTTTCATTGACGCATTGATGTTCTCTATTACATGAAGTCAAGAAATGTTTAGTCTCATTTAGAAGTATTTGTTGTTTTTAGTTGATATTCATAAACACAATATTACATCATACTGTTTGTTATTAATTTTTGTTGATTATATTTATGAAATAATATTTTGATTATAAGCTTTAAATATAAATAAAAATATAGCTCGGATACATTTTTAATTGGCATACACCTGTACTCCAAGCGACCAATCACGTAACTTTTTACTGCGCAACCACTTCACGGTTTAAAAGGACGGAGATATTCCCGTAGAAACGAGAACCCCGCGGATGAAACCGCGGGCGGAAGCTAGTGAAGCATATTTAAAATATTATGAGCTAGATATTCAAGTATCTGCCTATAGCTCTAGTAGACACCAAGGATACAAGTTATACTTATATTTAAAAACTAGCAGTAGAACAAAATGTTTAGGTTCATTTCTAAAAATATTAAGTAAGTAAATACACACTTATTTGAATACTAATTTACTTTAAAACCACATGAAGTTATTTTCCTTTTTGAGGAAAATAGTGTTGCATGCTAGGTTCTCTTTCTCTTGGTAGAGTGAACATAAAATAATCTAGTTTTAGTCTCTGTTTATTATTCGATATTTTGATGTAGGTAAATATGTTACTACCATATTTTAAGAAAATAAAGTAAAATGCCTGTAATTGCGTAGCATGCGATTTAGACAAATGAGTGTTCTTCGCCTGCGGGCCTACCATCATATATTAGAAACATCGTGTCATAAGAACGTTCTGTTTTTATTGTAGTTGACACGTTTTGATACACTTTGGAGGCGATGATTGAGCTGAGACGTCACAAAACTTCCGTTAAAAAATAAGGTTATTAAAGGTTAAGAGATTCGTAGTACTCAAGATAGCAGCGGTGGCGCAGGAACCAATCGACTGCGGCATGACCACGACGAAGAAGAAAGTAAAAATAGCATGGTAAAATTGACACAATACTGCGCTGAGAGATGGCTAAATATTTTTTAAACTTTATAGAAATGCCTTCGTAACACATAAAACTTCAACTTAGATTAAATTTGTATGTAGATATTTATAGTGATAATAATTAGGTACTTAGATATTTGTCACATAAAAAATAAGATGGGTTAGTTAAAGCCAGAACTGTTGCCAGCAATAAAATATCAAAATAATGGGATCATTTATATCAAGATACCCCGTCACTGAGTCACCCCGTTTCGAAACATTAAATCAACTAGACAAAATCAATACAACTAAATTAGTTGGACCTTACTTAGTTTAATGCACCAAGTAATAGATCTAAATTGCCAATAACACTGTAACCTCAGCGAATGTAAATCTTCATTAGGTCAACCCGTCTTCGGTCAAGGGCGTCGTGGACTAATACCTGTCACTTTGTCAAGTAATTAAATATTTATTGAGGGAACAGTAATCAAATGACAGCGGGGCTTTCGTGATGTTACTGGCGGCGATCGAATTAAATACGTGAATAAAAAAGTATTGAATTCGTGAATAGAATACAAGTTTGTAGAAGAAAATGTAAATATCATAATATACCTATAATAAAAATAGATAAAATTGCTTCCAATTTTTTTGAGAATGACACAATAAAATGTGATAATATTTTTTTTTCTAAATGTGAAATCGCATCGTAGAGTCTAGATCAAGTTCTTTTCTACGCTTCACTAGGTTTGTGAGTCACTTTTTAATGGTTGTTTATTAACGATGATAGACCTTAATCCTCCGAGCTAACCCAGTAATTGATTTTGCATTTTGTCTGTACAAAACGTAATATCTGTCCCAAAAATGTGTGTTAAGACAATTCCTCAATGTTAACATATTATATCTGTGTTCATACAAAATTATTCAGTTAGAAGATTTAATACAGGTAAAAATTCTCAACTGACACACTTAAACTTTGCCTGTTCCATAAAGCAGAAATATAATACTGACTTATTCAAAATTTATTAGCAACTCCACCGACAGTATGAATCCAGTGTGGCTAGATTGTTCATATGTTACCATCACTTGGCCATTTACTGAATGTTATGTTCCTCCCCTTTTATTACTCAAGTTAACTCCTTCCCTACAGATGATATGTGCGAGTTTGCGATAAATTTGCTTATAGTTATAGCACGACGTCTAGTTCTAAACATATTTGGCAAGCCAGGTTTTTGAGACGGCAACAAATAGCAGTTTTGAAACTTCATGCTGCTGGTAATACGATTTTGATGGGAATTTCAACGCTTTTGACGTCTGGGATGTATGTATTTGTAAGTGTAACAGAACTATTTATACTGGAGGCTGTTTTTAAGTATGACTAACTTCCATCGCTCATCGCACTTTACTAGAATAATTGATATGTCCTTATTTACGCTGCCAAGATCTTTTGTTATCGAGTCTCCATCACTGATTCCTCTATAAGTATAAAAACAAAATGCATGTTTAGAATTAGAAGTAAGCAGGCAACATATGTTCAGCAATATTATTGAGTTAACAACTAAAATAAACAAGTTGGACCCATTTTGGTCTTCTGCTCTATTAACGCTAAACATTTTTTAAATGTCATTGCATTTCAGTCGTCTAATCAAGGCTTCATCTAATCAACGATTGATGAAATTAGCTCCAGACAAAGTTTAACAATCATCTATAGTATGGTATTATTGAGTATAGTATTAGTTAGGAATATACATAATGTTAGATATTATGTATAAATCCTAACATGTCTAACATAGGTGCATTACTTAACTAAATAGGTACCATGTTACCAAGAACTACGGCTAGTTACGTAAGAATTTAGCAAAAACTACTCGAGCTTTTAAGCAAACTGTTTAAATTCCGTATTTCCATAATGCTAACGCAGCAGGATGAGCTCTCGCTGACCCAATTCACTTAGCTACTTACTCCAAGTAGGAGGTTCGCCAGTAACATGATTTCGCTTTATCTAAACTATAGCTAAAAATTTTCGATATCGGTAGTACCAAGAAGCATGTCAAAGATCTCGGTGAGTGTAGGTCAAGCTTTACAATTATAGGTTAGTTCTATAAATATGTAGTAAATTGTTCGAGTAAGTATCCAGGAAGTAAAGTAAAAAAATGTATGAGATATTGAGCAGCGTTCCTGCTGGACGTAAAGGGAACTACATTTTCCTATACATTTTATGACATTACGTGCTCGATACTAACTCGATACTATTTCGATAGTTGTTCGTGCTAACCCTACTGATCAACCGGGAAGTTCCCCGATTGTACCTCACAATTTGCAGTGCAGTAATCTTGCAATGCGAGAAATGTTGTAATGTATACCTGTCTTATTTCATACAGAAATTTAAAAGTGACCTTAACATAAGTAAGGTCAATTTCCATCACAAAAAAAAATTCTAATTGTAATATTACTTTATGGTTATTTTAACCTTAAACAATTTTCAACTGTAAAAGAAAGACTTATAGATAAGTAAGTAAGACAGGGAGAAAACACATCCCTTGACGAGTTTCTTGCCGGCTCTTCTCGTTACATGGTCTCCCGCCGTAGGGTTTGTGAACCCTACGGCTCACGGCGTAGCTTCTTTGACGTTCATAAGTGCAGCCTAGACTGAATAAATGATATTGACTTTGACTTTGACTTTGACTTTGGACTTTGGACTTTGTACTTTGGACTTTGACTTTGACTTTGAAATAGTGAGTTATCATTTATCTTCTTTTCTGCACACCGGCTTAACACGGCCGGAGCGTGTCAATGATGATGATGACTGTTCGTTGAAAAGTTTTATTGTTTTCCTTGTAGGGACGGAAGAAAAAGCCACTATCAAAAAAAAAAACATTTTAAATGAACTTTTTATTTTAGTATGCAATACAGAAAGCGACATAAGTGAATAAGAAGAAATTGTACCTGTGTCATTTGTCAAAAAGTTAGGTTAAAATAGAGGTTCTACAGAGAATATACTAGATACTTACTAGTTTTTACAAATTGCAATAATTTTAAACAAGTCATCAAATAATCTTGTTAGAAATCAAACCTTTTACGAACCTAATTATAGCTTGGTTCTTTAAAAGTAGTATGCAAAGTTCAAATAGCGTGTTACAAAAAGAGCAATGTTCTTGCCTGCGTTTCCTTCATGAATATTGAACAAATTACTTGCCGTCATTATTAGCGGCCAGCAAAAGCCGTAGGACATAGTCGGTTCACTAACTTATTCAGTGTTTTGTCTCTTTTGTCCGCGGTGGAAATTATGTTTAAAATTGAACATAAAGTCTGGTTGTCTGAAATAGCGTGAACATGAAGGAGTAAAAGGCCCTGTAAATGTTCAAATTTATTTTGTTTGTCAAATTTCCGGAAGTAAAACACATCAAATATAGCCGCAGATGGTAAAATTTTGTCAAACAAGAAAATTTGACAGAAAAAAGACAGAAACTTTGATTGTTTACGGGGCGAGTTCACCAACTGTCAATTAGATAATCGTTGCTTCATTCTGTCCCTCTACTTCACACAAACGACTGAAATAACCGCTTCTGTTGTCTAGTGGTAACAAGCACTGGTATCAGAACCAGAGGTCCTGGGTTGAATTCCCAGCGTGGGTACATATTGTAGGTTTGGTTGGTGGTAGGCCTTGTTGTAAGTCCGCCTCGCTAGTTACCACCATCTCATCTAAGTCTGACGCTATAAAAACAATGTTTTGAGTATTGTTGTGTTCCGGCATTTAGAGATAAAATAGCCAGTTCTTCAGTGTTTGAGGATTCCGGGAGAGGCTCGCTTATATCTTCAGCCTTATCAATACTTAACATCAGGTATGATAAAGGTTAAGAGTCTCCCCGTTGTTCATTAAAAAGAACGCAATGAGATTTAAATGTTAAGCCTTTGCCGAAAATCAGCCCACCATCATCTCTCCAGGATCTCCGACCGATAAGCATCCTGCCGTGTTTGTCCAAGGTTCTGGAACAGGTGGTCTGTGAACAATTAACACAGTATATAGAAGAAAATCATATTCTGCCCTGCTACCAATCAGGTTTCCGCAAGAATCATAGTACTGCTACAGCAATGACTGATGTAATTGACAATATCCTCGCCGCTCAGGATCAAGGATGTCTCAGTATTCTTGTGCTTCTGGACTTCTCACGCGCCTTCGAAACTTTAAACACTACTTTACTGTTGTCCAAGCTTTCCCACTACGGAGCAGACATAGCCACAGTAAGATGGTTTGAAAGCTACTTAACACAAAGGCAGCAGTATGTTCAACTTGTGAATGGAGAAGGCAACACAGCAAACTCAGCTCGACTCCCTGTTATGCGTGGAGTCCCACAGGGTTCGATCCTTGGACCAATTCTTTATGTACTATATAGTGCAGATCTCATCCAAACCATACAACAATGCAAGTACCATCTTTATGCAGACGACCTGCAGTTATATCTGTCCTTTAATCAAAATGATTTGGATAGTGATTTATCAAGAATAGCTGCTTGGTGCGATGCCAACTGTCTGGTCCTGAACCCAATAAAGTCCAAATATATGCTGATAGGTTCCAAAAACAATCTTAAGAAAATTGATGATAGTAACGTTAAAATTCAGTCAAATGGTGAACGCATAATCCGTGTTGAAAAATGTAAAAACCTGGGTTTTACTCTGGATAGCCGGTTAAACTTTAAAAGCCACATCAATGAGTGTGTTCGCAGTTGTTTCTACCGCCTTAAACTACTATACAGAATACGTCCTTATCTAAATGAGCAGGTAAGAATTAAACTCTGTGAATCGTTCATCCTTCGAAGCTTAATTACGGTGACACTGTATACGGCCCATGCCTTCTGGATAACTAAGCTTGTACAACGGGTACAAAATGCCTGTGCACGCTTCTGTTTCCATGTGCCGCCTCGGTCTCATGTGACACCTTTCCTTAATAACTCCAGCTCTTTAAAAATGGAAGCGCGTAGGAGACTTCATCTAGCCACTTTGTTGTTTGGTGTTATAAGGTCCGGCAAACCGATTTATTTAAATGAGAAACTCACTTGGGCCCAAAGTTGTAATCGCAATCCACTGAGAGCATGTAGAAACATCTTTGCCACACCAAAACATCGCACTAGGGCGTTTCGTGGGTCTTTCAGGTTCGCAGCTACACGTTGCTGGAACGATCTCCCTCCGCCGTTACGTGATCTTAAAACAATTAATACGTTTAAAAAATCTGTCAAAAAGTATTTACTTTTATCGCAACTTACACCTACTATGTAAAGAAGCATTAACTTACATTCCTGTCTTTCACGTTCGCGAGTGATGGCATTGGAGATTGGGGGTCGTTGTATGCAAGGCTGATGCAATGTCTACTATAGTGGTAAATTCACAACTTGTAATTTCCTTGGCAAATGGCAGTGGTGATGTGCAATATTCTTTTGGGTTGTTATTCAAACTGTTCAAATGTTAGCATTTGAACAGTTTCAATAAGTAACTTTAAAATAATGAAATTAAAACATAAGTCCGGCTGATAATTTATGTAAGTTTGTTGTTTTTGTTTGTTGTTAATAATAATATAATTTGTGGTTAATAATATCCTTTTTTCTAACAACTGACAGTGACAGCTTGTCATATGTCAACTTGTATACTTTTGTTAATATGGTAGAGTGTACTCGTACAGGTCATGCCAGAATACCAGCGCCGTTGCGGTGTGACGATTACTGCGCCGCAATGGCATAATGCTAAGGCAGGGTCCTGATTGGCCTGTCACACCACAAGTTTTATTTGTATTTAGTTTAAGTATGTAATTAAGTGCATATTTGTTGTATTATGTAGTTCGGTTTAAATTTTTGTTTTTTTTTTGCTTTATTTTTAACTTCTGTTTTCAATATGTCATGTGTGTGTGTGTGTGTGTGTTAGGCCAATAAAAGTTTTTCTATTCTATTCTATTCTATTCTAAATGACATTTAGCGGTAATCGGTTCGTTGATCAGTTGGTGAACTCGGGCCTTATAATCGCAATGTCTTAATAAAATTCTGATGGTAACAATACTATTGTATCAAATACCGTGTGATATTTTTTTTTATCTAAATTTATAAAGGACTAAGGCGGACTTTCACCAACTGAAATTAAATACATTTAGCGCTATATTTTAATTCTGTCACTTTTGACTACAAATGAACGACCGAAAATGAAGCTCTAAATGTATTTAGTCAGATTGCTGAAAGTCGCACTAAATCTTAATGTTTGATTGCTAAAGTAACAGCACATAATAATTTACTAATTAACAATGAGTCACTAATCAGTAAATTGAGAAGTGTTGTCAGCAAAACGTGATAATCAGATATGGTATGTTTATTATTAGCCAGTCGAGGATTCATACAAACCCAATTTTACAGGAATAGCAACAAAACTGAACAGTCGCGTCACTAACCTAGCATGACAAACTCAAGAAATGTTTTGTCTATATTTAGATTACGGGGGCCTACCGTCATTTCTTAGCGCAGTATTGTTTTAATCTGACTATGCTATTTCGTATTACGAATCTCATAAAGTAAGCTTGTTTTTTGACGGAAATTTTGTGACGTGTTCGCTCAATCATCGCCTCCAAAGTGTGAAGTGTGTCAAAATGTGACAATTTCAATAAAAACAAAACGTTCTTATGACATGATAATTTTCAAAAGATCATGGTAGGCCCAGTTTTCTTTTTTTTAAATCAGTTAAATGGAATTTCTGTGATGAAATACCATTTGTTAAACTGATGAAGATAAAACCTCTCCCGAACTCATAAGAAGATGAAATGTATGCTTACCTTGAAGTATGTTTTTTATCGTAGTAATTAGGAGATATTACATTTGTGTCAATTAGGACCGCGCTGATCTTATGTGCCCTGTAAGCAATAAATTTATTTGACATGTAAACCGAAGGATAGTAGTAAGTCGCGTCGCCGCAGACGATTAAATTAGGGCAAGCACGTAATTTCGACACACTGATCGCTTATTGGTCACTTAATGGTCATTCATTGCAAATAAATAACTTAGAAGTGTAAATGAAAATATTTTTATAAAATTTTGAAATTAATATCGTTTCTTATCTACACCCATAAAAAAACTTATTGGTCACTCAATGGTCATTCGTTGACAAATAAATAACTTAATGGTGCTGCCAGCGGGATGGGTCTGCTCATGTTTGCTTGTGTTAAAATGTGTAGAGATATATGTTGTTTTGATTTTATGTTATTTATGATGTTTTGAGTTGAGATGCGTGGCACTGCTTGATCAGAGTAAACAAAGGTAAATAATGTTTTCAATTATTCCAAATACATAAAAGCTTTTTTTTATTTATTTTTTTAACTTTAATTACGATTGAGATTGTGATCCAGCTGATGCGTCTTCTATTGACATTGTAGGTTGTGTTGTGTCTTACATTAAGGCACTTTTATCTTTCTTTTTTTGCTGTTGCCATTGTATTTTTTTATATTTATACAGCTTAACATAAGTACCTGAAGTACGTCATGCTCACTCAAACGTTTCTTCGGCGGTGTCGTGTGAGACGGGTCGTTACGTTCCCTAAAATATGGTTGAGTGAAGCGATGGCTGGTTCATGCGTCATGCTCGTGAACGGGTGCCGCCAGCGGAAATGGGTCTACCTCAGTCTGCTTATCTTAATGCTGTGCTTAAAGCCTAAATATTTTTATCTAAAATAAATTGATACTGACCTGTATGTACCTCACAACTTGCAGTGTAGTAGTCTTGTGGTGCGGGAAATGTTGTAATGTATGATATACAAGTCTTTCTTTGCCAGTAAAAAATTGTTTACGTTTACAATAACCATAAAATGTAATATTTTAATTAGTATTTTCCTTTTGTGATGGAAATTGACCTTACTGATATGTCAAGGTCACTTTTCAATTTGACGACTCTGTATGAAATAAAACAGGGAGAAAAAAACAGCCCTTGACGAGTTTCTTGCCGGTTCTTCTCGTTACAAGGTCTCCCGCCGTAGGGTTTGTGAACCGATGGCGTAGCTTCTTTGACGTTCATAAGTGCTTGTAACAGCCTAGACTGAATAAATGATATTGACTTTGACTTTGACTAGAAGTGTAAATGAAAATATTTTTATAAATTTTTGAAAATAATATCGTTTCTTATCTACACCCATAAAAAACTTATTGGTCACTTAATGGTCATTCGTTGACAAATAAATAACTTAGAAGTGTAAATGAAAATATTTTTATAAAATTTTGAAAATAATATCGTTTCTTATCTACACCCATAAAAAAACTTATTGGTCACTTAATGGTCATTCGTTGACAAATAAATAACTTAGAAGTGTAAATGAAAATATTTTTATAAATTTTTGAAAAAAATATCGTTTCTTATCTACACCCATAAAAAAACTTATTGGTCACTTAATGGTCATTCGTTGACAAATAAATAACTTAGAAGTGTAAATGAAAATATTTTTATAAATTTTTGAAATTAATATCGTTTCTTATCTACACCCATAAAAAACTTATTGGTCACTTAATGGTCATTCGTTGACCAATAAATAACTTAGAAGTGTAAATGAAAATATTTTTATAATTTTTTGAAAATAATATCGTTTCTTATCTACACCCATAAAAAAACTTATTGGTCACTTAATGGTCATTCGTTGACAAATAAATAACTTAGAAGTGTAAATAAAAATATTTTTATAAATTTTTGAAAATAATATCGTTTCTTATCTACACCCATAAAAAAAAATATTGGTCACTTAATGGTCATTCGTTGACAAATAAATAACTTAGAAGTGTAAATGAAAATATTTTTATAAATTTTTGAAAATAATATCGTTTCTTATCTACACCCATAAAAAAAATTGTGATCACTTAATGATTTTCATACAAAATACCTGTTTTCGTAAAGGGATTATAGTAAATATTCTACGATTTTTTTAAAATTTAGTACTTACTTTTCAAAAGCTAGAATGTTCAACATTTTTAACTACGTATTTCATTCGTTTTGTAAATTGTTTTGTTATAACTATGCGGGTTTTTAAACTACTTTCTTCAAAATTTCATACAATAATGACCATTTACAACTTTTTTCTTCAAGACTGCACAAAAAGTAAAAACAATCTTTTCACAAAAAATAAAAATCACCGTCGAAATGTTGAACATTCTTGCTTTTGTAAGATACAAAAATATCGGTCAAGATTTACTGTAATAATCCCTCTACCGGTATTTTGCATGAAAATCATTGAGTGATCGCAGACTTTTTTTGGTGTGTGTACTTATCTCAACATCGTTGTCCACGTAGCAGGTTTTAAACGGGAACTTATCTTACTGTAGGATGTATTCACCGGGAACCAGTTGTTTAGATAAACAGCCCTTCCTTCTGATGCCCCTCGTTCCGAGCGTCAATCCCATCGCTCCTTTACTCTGATTCATCGGCTATTGTTCCTTTTATGGAGGAACGTTTTGGTCTTTGCTATCTCTGATTGGGAAATTTGGCATTTGATGCTGACACGTTTTTGTTTAAATAAAATTGTTTAAATATTAAACAAGAAAATATACCAGAAAAAAGCAACTAGTCTCATGTCGCCCTGACGCGATCCCGTCAGGGCGACATGAGACTAGTTGCTTTTTTCTGGTATATTTTCTTGTTTAATATTTATCACATAAGAATAGCATTGTAAAATGCAAAATTAAAAAGTTTTAAAATTGTTTATTTTAATTAATTTTCTAGGCCAAGAAACCCAAAGAAAAAGGATAAGGAAGGGATGAAATAGGCACTTTGTTTTTTTTTTATCAATATGCATCTGTCTAGCATTCACGTATATTTAACAAATTGTTGACAATAGTTTAATGACTTAATTTTTATGATCTGCATCATCATGCACCAGGAATCCCACCCCAGCTATCCACCGATAGCTGGGGTGGGATTCCTAAAAGGAAAGCCGATCGGAATCGAGATGTACCTATGGATCCTTGTATGTGTAACTATAAGCTTGTTGAGTAGGTACTGTAATTATGTAGTATTGGCATATTAGTATCATTAACATTAAATGCAGTTACGATTTACCAAATGCAATATTACAGTCAAAATTAATCATATAAAAAATCAATATCATTTATTCAGTCTAGGCTGTTAAAGCACTTATGAACGTCAAAGAAGCAACGCCATCGGTTCACAAACCCTACGGCGTAAGACCTTGTAACGAGAAGAACCAGCAAGAAACTCGTCAAGGGCTAAGTTTTTTCTACCTGTTTTATTTCATACAGAGTTGTCAAATTGAAAAGTAACCTTAAACATATGGGTAAGATCACAGAACATTTTTCCTTGTTCTGTGGGTAAGATCGATTTTCAATTTATAGGCTTTATGCGCATTTTAGAGTACCTAACTACAGACACATTACAACTTCGCCGTTATATTAATTCTATTCTAGCTATAATAATACTTACTATGTAATATATATATTACTAGAGGCCGGGCGCGGTTTCACCCGCGTGGTTCCCGTTCCCGTGGGAATTTTGGGATCATTTATAGCCTATGTACTACTTGGGGTCTAAGGATTCTCTATACCAAATTTCGTCAAAATCGGTCCTGTAGTTTTTGAGTTTATTCGATACATACAAAAATACAAATCTTTCCTCTTTATAATATTATATTATAGATATAATATTAATATAATAATAATGCGAAAGTGTGTTTGTTTGCCTTTGTTCACGCCCTAACTAAGCAACCAATAGACTTGATTATTGGCATAGAGTTAGTTGAAAGGACGATGAGTAACATAGTCCAATTTTTATACTGATATTCCTAAGGTAACTGGTACCTAGCGTGTGAAACCGCGGGCGGAATGTAGTATTTAATAATTAAAAGTTGTTGGATTTTCATCTTGTTGTCATTTCACGGCGAGAAGTTCTTAATAACAAAACGACGTGTTCGCAGCAAACACAATTTCATTCTTTTACGGAAGTCAGCGGATATTTCGAGGAAAATCACGTTACAAACTTTCTGGGTGCGATTGCGTTCAGGCTTACGCAAGCTTCATACTCTCAATGTAAATTCGACGTTTTTGGGAGAATTAGGTTAGGGCTACCTTGTGTTTTTAATGTATATCTACATGTAGAAAACCAAAAGCTGCAATAAGTAAATTTAACTTTTTTAAATAGAACCGTTATAGATACTTTTGTTGTGTTGTTTGCACGATAAACCGACAAAAAAAGAACTTTTAAACTATTACAAAAGCCGATTTCAAAATAAAAAAGGTGACCTTCTTGTGGACAAACCAGCCGATTTCAAAATAAAAAAAGGTGACCTTCTTGAGGACAAACCATCGTTTGAATAATTTCAATTGCTTCGAATCGATTAGCTGTCTTCGAATATCGGTGAACATAATTACTGTTCGAGGAGCAATCGAAAAGTTTCCGGTATAGGGAGCAAGAAGTTAAAAATTTAATATAAGAATATTTTTCATTTTAAATATATTCTTCCATAATACATTCCTCAGATCGCTCAATTAATTTGTTAAAATTATCGAAAAAAAATTATTCACGTCAAAATTGCCGACTGCACCACTTCTTCGCCGTCAATTTTTTTTGAGGCACCTGATTCTTCTTTAAACTAAATAATAATGGTCACTGGGCACAGGTCTGGACTAAAGGGAGGGTAATGAAGTTGCTCGGAGCCGCACCAGTGAATAGCAGCCGTCTTCGCAACATGACTCGTGCGCACAAATCAAAGTCTTGCAAAATCATCAAGTTTTTGGTAAATTTTCCTCTTCATCTATCTTTGATGGCCTCCTTTGATTGTCCTAATATTGAAGCGTTGTATTATCCTGTTCCATTAATACCACAATGAGTAGAATACCTCCTGTATCCCAAAATACAGTCGCCTCGATCTTTTTGAACGATTATAAGACTCGGTGCTCCTTGGGTGGCGTGTTGTTTTTTTATGCCACTGAATCGACTCCTGCTTTGACTCAGTTTCAAAGTCGTAAACCCAGGTTACATCCTCAGTAAAAATCCGGGCCGTAATTTCTTTCCTGTTCTCGCTGCTGAGCTCCAAAGACTGACAAGAGTATTCGATTTGTTTTGTTGATGAATTGAAAACCGTTATGGAACCCACTATGCGCTGACCTTGGTCATCCCAAGATGGTGATCTACAATATTCTAAATGGTTTTATCGGATAGTCCAACCATTGCTGCAAATTAGTTCATCTTTCATCTGGCATGTTTTCATACATTTTTTTAAACTTTCTACATGATTTCGAGTGTGGTGGTCTCAATAATCATTAAGAACGTGTGTAGTCTTCAATTGAGTATCTGCCTTGTTTGAAAAGGCAATGCTGCTTATAAGCCATGGTTTTACTTGGGGAGAATCCCCTTTACAGTTCTTAAAAATAGTGTGACTGGATTTTCCTTGTATATAAAGGCATTTATGATGGCCCGATATTCAATTTTCTCCATACTTGTGGATTACTTTTCGATTGACTTGCTTGCACGTTGACAACACAAAATTTTACGATCCAATTAGGTTCAAATTTGGAATATATACTAATGATAATTATTAGCTAATTAGTAGCTACCTGATCAAATGAACCTAACTCCACCATCCCCCCAAAACCAAATACTTTTCGATCGCCCCTCGTACATATACATATCGAATGCCTTTTTATAATCAAAGAAAATTGCCACTACAATTTGTATTTAGGTACCCGTTAATATCATAGTAAATGAAGATAGGAGCGTACGTGTACTTTTACCCGGCTGGAAACCGTATTGTGAGGTATTTAATATATCATTTTGCTTTAGATAGTTATTAATTGCTAGTGGCCAGTGTGCTATTTAATGCACGTCAATAGCCTTATAAACGTCAGTCAACATTGTAAAGCATATATGTTTACTGATGACTTGTGTATACTGCGAACAGGCACCGATTTGGCAGAGGTCTGTGACCTGGTGCAAAAAGATGTCGACAATATTGTGAAATGGTCCCAAGATAATGGTATTGTTTAAAATGTGCAAAAGACCAGGAAAATGGTCATCCGATCTCATTACATTCACTTTCCTAATAAGCCAGTCGTTTCCCTGTCTCCATAATACCACGCCCGGAATACAATGTACTTAGCTGTTTGCCCATAGAGCTAGTTTCCAACGTAAAATATTTAGGTGTAATAGTCGATGAACATTTTTCCTGTTATAATCACATTGATTTGGTTTGCAGTAAACTCAGAATACTTATAGGTAAATTTTATTATTTCAAATATAGAGTACCATCAAACATCATTGTCTGGCTTTGGTAGACTCAGTAATATCTTACGCTCTCAACAGCTATGGCATAACTTTCAAAACCCATTTAAATAAAATAGAAGCATTACAGATAAGATTTTTAAAACTTTTGGTTGACAATAAAACAAAAAACAAATGTAAAGGTAATTACTATCAATTATTTTAAATTTGAAATATTCTACCGGCTAGCCTAAAACATAAACTACTAATATTAACTAACAATCATGGATGGAGAAAACGTTTGATTCCGCTACAACACAATCACCACACCAGAGCGGTGTCTAGGGGCAGGTACATGGTACCAAGGGTTGACAATTATTTTGGTGA
Organism: Chrysoteuchia culmella; assembly: GCA_910589605.1. Lineage (NCBI taxonomy): Eukaryota > Metazoa > Arthropoda > Insecta > Lepidoptera > Crambidae > Chrysoteuchia > Chrysoteuchia culmella. The sequence goes on along the minus strand of OU342654.1, from coordinate 8,266,820 downwards.
CGGGACACTTGATTAACGTCTACCTTACTTGTTAAATGCACTTCCACACGACATTATAAGCATGGAAAATAATAAAAAAATATCGATGTTTTATTTTATTTTGATGTTAGTGAACTCTTCATTCGCAGACAAACCATGAAAATAGTTTTGCAAGAAAAAAGTATTGTATTAGACATAAGTGATTTTTGAATAAAATAAATAAATAATGATAAAAAAATAAAAATATACCTACGCGACGAAGGGTTAACCTAAGGGCTCCTTTCCTAAAAAAAAAGTAGACTTCGATAATATGACGTCCTTTCTTTAAAAAAATATACTATCATAACACCAAACTGATGTAGACTATTGCGTAAATTGAAAGCTGATTTCAATTAGTGACTATGTAGCTAATAGCTTATTCGGGGTTAATATCAATAGAATTGAATTAGTAACGTCAATACATCAGGAGTTTCGAAATTCGTATTACCTATTGACAACCGCATGAAAACCGAACCGCGTATACCACATTCCAATTAATTAGATGACAACAAATTATGTTCTCGTGTGATCGATTACGCGAATCTAGATCGCTACGTCTCAATTAGTTTAGACGTATCTCCCGGTCCTATTCATCATTTACTTTACATCTTGTACGTGTTTGTCCTTGAGAAATGAACTGTCAAACTGGCTATTAACCTTGAGTTAGTTGTTAAAGTTACTGTGGCTGCCTTGAGTGATAAACACCTCTACTTAGATGGAAAGTCGGGAAACTTGGAAGTCACTTAGGTGCGAAGTCAAATACAGGTAGATGTGCCTTTGAATATTGAAGGGAGTGTGTGTGTCGGTATTAAAATTGCTTACTTCTCTGTATGTTATATCTAAGTACTCGTATAAGCTGTTGTTAATTTCCGTGTCCTTAATTAATGCTTAATTTACATTAAACGAGTGGCCCTCCGCGGATTCGCTTGTGTGGTTACCGTTTCCGTGGGAATATCGGGATAAAATATTTCAGACATTTTTAAATGAATTAGTAACAAACAAACAAAAAACAGACAGAAAGCATAAAAAAGACGACCTTATTGCTAAATATCAATCTGGGCGACATGAGACTAGTTGCTTTTTTCTAGTATATTTTCTTGTTTAATATTTATCGCATAAAAATAGCATTGTAAAATGCAAACTAAAAAGTTATAATTAGATGGCTGTTTCATCCTAATCGATAATCAAACATTTGTAAAGATGTTTCTTTCGAATGCTAGGATATTTCTCTAATTGATGAAACGACGGTGGCCAATACCGTACAAAGGTTAATATACTAGAAAAATTCGACGTCGCCTCGTAGGTCTCTGTAGCATAATTGGTAAGTGCATTGGGCCGGACTCCCAAGGATGCGGGTTCGAATCCCGTCAGGGCGACATGAGACTAGTTGCTTTTTTCTAGTATATTTTCTTGTTTAATATTTATCACATAAAAATAGCATTGTAAAATGCAAAATTAAAAAGTTATAAGTAGCAATCTCTTCCAGGCAAACTTGAGTAGAAAAACTAAAGGTCAGTCAACAAAGTTTCATTTATCTCTTGCTAAAAATCAATCAAATCAGTTATTTAGATGGAACTTACCGAAACCTTCGCGTAATTTCAATAAGAATAAAGTTGTTTGTTCCCTTGAGATTGCGAATCTTTGGCCTTGTTCATCATTTGGCAATTTGCGGGATTTCTGTGCAATTATTGTTGATAGAGTAGGTATCTATTTTTATGTAACTTACCTGTTTACCTTCTAAGAAACCACTTTTGCTAACAAATTTTACAATCCAATACAATTTAGATTCGACGTTAATGTGGTGTATTCATCTACCTCTATAAATACGCAAACTGCTGGTAATAATTTTTCGATACTTACAGCATTTCTTACGTTATAGTGAAACGGTTGTTTTTTCCAGGTTTGCTTCCATGCAAAAAGTTGTTAGTAATGACAGTAGTGATGAGTTCTAGAAATGGTTTTGAGATTTTCAGTAAACGTAAATTGACGTTGTATCAAGTCAAATATCACACAGGGACTCAACAAGATACCTATCCCAAGTTTACGCGTTTTATATAGGTATACTAATATTATAAAGAGGAAAGATTTGTTTGTTTGTTTGCATAGAATAGGCTCCAAAACTACTGAATGGATTTGGATGAAATTTGGTACACAAATAGTAGATAGCCTGGTTATGAACAAAGAATACTTTTTATCCCGATATTCTAACGGGAACGGGAACCATGCGGGTGAAACCGAAAGCGGCTGCTAGTGTTTAAATGTAGATCGAGCATGTTCATCAAACTTGTTAATATCCTAACAAAGCTAGAATTTTTCAAAGATCTGAATAAAAACAACAAGACAACACACGAGTTTGGAAAAGCGGAGTTTGCGGAAACCTCAATCCTACCAAACAACTTGAACAGCGCAATACCGAAATCATTTAAACACAAAAAGGAGGCTTTCTTCGTGAAAGGTGCCCAGGATATTAGCGGTTTCCGTCTAGAAAGTTTAATAAAGCACTCCTCCGCATTCGAATCCCCCATTTAACTTTGTCGCGGCATAAGTCCGCGGATTAATGGGAATAAACTGCCAGTTGTGATATTCTTGGCCTTTTTAATCAGGCTCACTGCATTCTACTAATTAAATCCATTTGTACTAAGTTTATAAATCTTGCTATTGATAAGCTAAGGTTTATCTAGAAGAATTGTTAGATACTCAAATTGGTTTTCATCATTATCATCATTTTTAGGCATGTAGCAAACATGTAGCCCTAGCATAAGCGGATTTATTCGCGTGATATAGCGATGTTCATGCTAGAGGGGATAATAATAATATATTATTTACTATAGGCTGCTTCATAATAAAAACAAATGAATTAAAGTCGTTAAAATAATAAATGTTTAAACCCAAATAATGTGTCACTACGAGTTAATAACAGAACAGCTAGGAATCAGAATATACAATGTCGAATAGCGGTACACAGCTGAACTCCCAAAGGATCGAGATATACGGCTTTCACGCAAATGAACACGCAAACAACGCCTGTCACGCCACGTAAAACAATGGCCACATAATATACAGTACCTATAAACAGGCCACGTATTCGGTTGTCCCGTACTACTGTCAAATGTCATAAGCTACTTCAGCAAATTAAGCTAAGGATACACGTCCACAGCAGACATTTTGTACATTGTCAAGTAACTACTTTCGCTCTGGTTCAGTTTCGCTATCAATATTGTATTCAACGTGTCTTGGACTTTTTTTAATGAACGCGTAAAACAATGACCGCAAAATATACAGTACCTACAAATAAGCTATGTATTCGGTGGTTTTACACTACCGTCAAATGACATAAGCTACTTTAGCAAGTTAAGCTAAGGATACACGTCCACAGCAGACATTTGAACATTGTCACATGAAGTGAAGCAGTGACACCAGCAGCAGCAGCGAAGCAGTAAGCGGGAACGGTGGAATTAAACGATGTTTCAACTTCACTTGGGTTTTATTTTCTTTAAATTAAATAAGTTTTATAATTTTACAATGTTGGTTTTATGAGCTATTACTAAAACTGACACACTTCTTGATATCTAGTGGACGGTACCGTAGTCAACGATCGAATGACGCTCTGCCGACGCAGAGACCCAGCCCAACCACCGGTTGGGTTGGGGTCTATGCGTCGTGTTGAAGTTAGCGCGAACGGTTTGGCGCGAATTGTAACCGGAAGTCTAAGTAGTAACTTTTAATCTTTAAATTAGATTGTATTAACAATACAAATATGACGTTAAAAATAAAACAAAGATTTATTTACTGCTACAGAAGTAACTACTTTCTCTCTGGTTCAGTTACGCTATCACTGCTATATTCAACGTGCCTAGGACTTTTTTTAATAAACACGTAAAACAATGACCGCAAAATATACAGTACCTACAAACAGATATGTATTCGGTTGTTTCATACTTCCGTGAAATGTCTTAAGCTACTTTAGCAAATTAAGCTTAGGATACACTTCCACAGCAGACATTCACTCTTTGACAGATTATCGCTGTTCATATACGACGCGGACTTTGTGTCATTTTCATTGGTACATGGTTACCATTTTCGCTCTGATTCAGTTTCGCTATAAATGCCATAAGGACAGTCCCCTTATTCACTATGACCACTTAGCGATTCCATGTTCAAACCACGCCAATGTCGTACTTGGTTTTGAGATTTTCAAAAGTCATTTTCTTCATAATACTCCCAAATCCCCAATTATAAAGTTATTGTACAAGTACATGAAAGTCACTAGTTGTATAATTATCAAACAAGTAAAATAACTTTAAAATTTGTAAGTGTCATAGAGAAAACGAATTTTGAAAATGTCGAAACCAAATACGACATTTGCGTGGTTTGAGCAAGGAATCGGCAAGTGGTCATAGTGAAGACGTGTCCAGGTTAATGCTTAGTCATGGCACTAAGACATGCATGCCTTTTATTGCCCCACTGCTGGGGCACTGACCTTCCTTATAACCCAATAAGAATTGATGGTATTGACGAATGTAAATACACCCGGGACCAACGGCTTTACGTGTCTTTCCACTTTCGATCCACGGAGGGAGATGGAGATATTAAATGTATGGTTACATAACCCGTGACCGATCATTGCGAAAGTTACTGAACAACCACAATCGCAGGACTAGCGCGCAAACCACTGCGATACCGAGCTCCTCGAAAATCTGCAATAAAATATTATTGACATTCAATATTTTCTAATTGGCCGCGTCACTAAGATTAGTGTACATTACTAAAAATATAAAACAATCTTAAGGCAGGCATTTCTATTCTATGTCACCTTATATTATGACAAAGTTAAGTTCAACATTTAAGCTAAGTATCACTTATGAAAGACAATAGCGTATTTCAATCCGGATATTCCTTGCCTTAGCTTAAATAGGATTCATCGCAATATTGCAACAAAACAGACAAGATGTGATAATAGTAGATTAGTAGCCAAGGGCAGTAAGGCATCAATAAAATTGCAGCCCGAGATATTTAGGCGCACGAGCGCAGCGAGGGCGCCTATAGTTCGAGGGTGCAATTGATGCTTACACCCGAGCTAACTATTCTGCTTTACATCTCGATTGTGAGGTAAGTAGAAAAAAACCGGCATTACAAAAATAAAACATTTTATTTTGTTGAAATTTATAGTGAAATGAGAACAATCCTAAAAACAAACAATAATTAAAGTAAAAGTTTTCTATTCCCGCCTTTTTTTATTAAAAAGAATCAAGTAAAGCTATCGCTTTTTGCGGCCTAGCGCGGCAAAGTACTTTTTTAATTTAATACCTAAAAATATGTCATAATGCGTTCCGAATCGCGCTATTGACTTTTTTGATATATTTGATTCTTATTTTAAATAGCTTTAAATTGACAATAATACTTACTCCGTTTTGGTTTAATTATATTATTTTAGTTCATTGAATCATAAAAACAATAACAATAAGATTAAACTATTTGTTATAAGTATTTTATATTAGGCTGGGTGAGATTTCACAACCTATAATTGGATTTCTGACTGTGACATAAATCTTTATTTTTAAATTGTCTTTGTCCTGCCTGTACCCCATGTCAGTGTCAACATTTACGGAATCGTTTTTATTCTTATTAATAAGTAACATTATATTCATACTTAAAATAACTTTGAATATACTATAATACTCCCTTTTTTATTTTTTAGTTTTTTATATCATTAAAACAACGAGAATAAGGTATATTTTGATTAAACTTTAAGTTAAAAGAATTTTTTACCGGAAGTTGACCGCGAAAACAACCATAAAATGTTCCTCGCTGTTGTGAGGTGAAAAATTGTGTGTTGCGCTCGGCAGAAAAGTTTTTAGCGTCTTGTAGCTTTGAAATCCTCGCTTCGCACAGGATTCAATCTTTGAACCACTCGCTACGCTCGTGATTCAATCCTAGAATCCTTCACTTGCTCAGATTTCAATAGAGGTAGCTCGCCGCTAACTTTCCAGCTTTGCATAACAAATAACTATTTAATTTTTTTTTCAAGATCGAAATTGAGCTTCGCGGTTCGATATTTAAAATTGATGACTGATAGCAAAGCGACCTCTTTGGTCATTGGGCTGAATGCATGATGTCTATTGCCAGTATGATGGTTAGATGTACTTTTTGAAAGAAAGAAGTGTTTTTTTTTATATTTCTTACCGCCCTAGGGCTTTTCTAGCTACATTATTACCCTAGAGCGCTAATTAGTCACCTACAAGCCCCATTTGGAGGTAATAAGAACCTACTTACCGAACATGAGAGATGTAAATGTCTATAAATTTTGATGTCATTTGGTAACATTGAACGCTCATTGGAACCAACCAATGGAAACCGTTGTGAAGGCTCCGCAATGAAAAATAGTGCCAAAAAAATTATCATTTTAGTTTTTTTTTACTATATTACGCATCATCTACAAAATTTCTCATAATACGAGTATTCTTAGAATTTGCCATTATTTCTACAATATAATAAATTTAACGTTACAACTGAGCGTTTATTGAAGAAATAACGCATTCATTATACCCAATATAGTGCTTATTACGTAAGTACCTACCTACTGCTGTCTGTAAATTTTCTTCATTTTACACTATTGGCGATTATCTTACCATTATAATCTTTTTGTTTCAGCAACTATAATTCAAGCTCAACTTTTCACAGTGATAATAAGGATATTATTGAATTAGTGGGTGTTGTGTGGCTAATATGATGATGAACCAAATATTCTACGACTCCGTGGATATAATTTATGTGTAGCTTTGACTTATGTACATAATGTTGCAGTGAAAATATACTACCAGTGATCCACTTGCTAGATTATGAATGATTAAACAGGTTATCTTTGACACCATCAATGTACCAGCAGGTCCATTTTATATAAAGGCAGGCACAATGTCTCTGCACATGAATTGTAGTACCATATATTCACTGTTTAAATAATTTGCATTAGCAAGGTAATTAAAGTATTAAATAAATTATTAATTTACATAACCTGATATGTGTATTTTATATACTAAACCTAAAAAAATACCTAAATGTAAAACTAAAATATATTTTTGCGAGTAAAATATGTTACCAAAGCATCGAATCCCGGATCTGCACTTAAGTCACTGAATTCCTCCGCTTAAATTTTGGCTAATTGGGATGGACATTAAGCGGTACTTAACTTTAATCATTTCTTGAAATACACAGAAGTCGAATATACCTTCAATCCTTCATCAATTCAAGAAAGTCGATATTGAAATACCGGCCCTTTGTGTCGTATCTTCTTAACTTAAGCCGCAGAAACCAGAGTACCGTAAATCAAACTGTGGTTTAGTTGACACACCTACGTTGTGGATGCACCCTCGCCAGATTGCGAGGACCATCTGTCACTAGATATACGTGGTGAGGCGACCGTGGCCAGGGGTCTTATTCTGATAACGTTTTGTCACAATCGTGTCTTAATCGTGTTACCATTGTTTATTTTACACTGTAGTATCACAACCTTAGAACTAACAGTGGGGCAACGCTCTTGAAACCTTGTGGAATACCGTTTTTGACAGGATATTTGGAATTTCCACACTCATTTCAGGCGTGTCCCGAGCAAGTAAAGGAAGCTCGGGCTCGCTAGCAGCTCCCTCTCGCCCCGCGTAACCCGTAGGCTGATTATCTAATAAAAAATCACCTAGCAACCAGTTTCGTCGCTGTCATTACTGTCACATTTTCGAACTGTATGACAGCCACAACAGCGACGAAACTGGAAACTAAACCGAGTTTTCGTTAAATATCAGCCCTCCGCACGATCGCTTGGTAAGTAATGTAAGTAATTAGACCGTAGTAGTATCAATAATTGTGTAAAATAGCATTACAATTGAAACACGATTGAGATACGATTATGACTAAAAGTTAACAGAATTGACCCCCTGAACTGTGGCGTCTTGTATTCTCTACGTGTCAGTTTGTTCAGATATATCGAGTTTACAGATCGTATTATGCAGTTGGAAGTGAAATATGTAGGTAGGTACGTTTTGTGTCCGTTTAAGGAACTGCGTGACTTCATCTTCTCGCAGGAGAAAATGCTTGACAGAGTGATTTTATTGACACTGATGTATTTTGTATTGTTGATCGTATCTGTAACGTTTTTCGTTCTTGCATTCTGAATGATGTTCTCCTAAGATAAAAATTAAAAATATGCTGAAAAAAAACTACATTTCCTCCTCTTCCTCTCAATCTGATATATCGGTATATCTGATATTCGGTATGTATACTTATAAACCTAGGTATAGCATATTGTTTTTTTTCATAATTACCAACTATCTATAAACAGCTTAATGGTAATTTGGCATCTGTATGGTTCTAAAACAGTGCAGTATTCCTATAACTAAGCTTCTAAGGGATTGGTTTTTGTTCTCTCCATTCATGGGAATGGAGAGAACAAAAACGAATCCCGAAATCTGTTTAACAAACTTTGTAACTATATTTACCGTCGAATGTTAAACTTTGAAAAACATAAACTCGACGCTTAGTACAAAACTAAAATTTTAGGTACCATCTGCACTGAATTTGGAGCGCACTTTTGGCGCATCGCACAAGTTTGTTTAGAACTAACTTGTTGTAGTAAAAATGGCTAAGATAAAATATTTTCCTGTTCCTCAAGTTTTATGCGTGTTACGTAAATAGAGAATATAATTTATTTAAAATCTTGGAGCGTCTGAGTGAGGGGAGAAGTTTTAGCCGTGACATTAGTGAGTTACAGTGCCGAAGGACGCAAACATACCGATTCCCATCGACTTCCCTTTAAGAAAAACCGCCCGAGCAAACCACCATACAGACTATAATAATTATGTCACTTTATTATATTGTCACCAATTAGTTAAATATACGACGGGTGTCGGGCAGTTGCAAAGTGAAAAAAATGATTTATTTTCCATGTTTAAGTATTATTGTCTGATTTGTGGATTTTTATAACTTTTTAATTTTTCATTCAATGCTATTTTATGTGAAAATCCTTAAACAAGTAAATATATTAGAAAAAAGCAACTTGTCGCATGTTGCACTGACGGGACCCGAACCCGCATCCTTGGGAATCCGGCCAAATGCACTGACCAATTATGCTACAGAGACCTATGAGAACACATTGAAATTCTCTAGTATATTCACTTTTCTACGGTGTTTAAGGATTGTGGATACTTGGATACTTGGATAAAGATACTTGTTTAAGGATTGTGGATTTTTCTTGGTCCGGCTTACCTTGACCATATTTCAACCCCTCGCTAGTACTGGTGAGTTATTTCTATGAACTTCGCGATCTTGTTGAAAAAGGTAGAGCATGAGCTTATTGCGTAGGTACTTAATTAGAATAGTTTTTGTAGTAACTGCAATGCTTTGAGAGTACAAAAGTCTGTGCTATAAATAACTAAACCAATACCTAGTTCATCATCACACAATACTGCTAGGTTAACACTTTTTCCTTTTTCTAGAATTTAACTATTTATCATTTCAGATGTATTTTAAAGTCGTCAACAGTACGAAGGCTTAACAATTTTGTTTTACGAAAACAGTCGTTATCAAGCGCGACGTAACGACGCTTTCAAAGATGGACCAGCCCCCTATTTGTCAAATTTCAAAATCTATCACAATCCCTTTCAAAGATATTGTGATTGTGATTTATGGAATTGTGTAACTAATAGTCGCAATCCCTACAGAACGAATGGTGTTTTAAATGACACTTCATTTGACACTCCTCCATACATTCGAAAGATATTTTCGTCTGTCACTTTACTTAGACATTTCAATTTTGTTCATTCAATACCTTTCAAAACGCGTCCCGATCACAATCCCTTTCAAATGTCAAATAGTGACGGCCTGAAGTATGTTAATATCTTTCAAATGACGAATTGAAAGGGATTGCCATAGATTTTAAAATTAGACTATTAGCATCCTGCTCTCGAGTGTACATTGAAATTATCGTCTACTGTTGATAAAAAATTTCTATAGCTCAATTTTTTCAAGCATATCGTACAGCCTGAACAGTGTTCATGTTAATTGAACACCCTATGTCACAGTCTAAACAAATAAACAGTGTTTCACTCGGCAGATATGAACCGCTTATACACACAAAACCAAAACACAAAAACGCCAAGACTGAAAATCAAAAAATCTGAAAGAAAATTCTTTGTACTTTTGCGTTGTAAATTACTACGACATGTGATAATTTTTTTAAATAGCCTTTTTACAAGGTGGGTTAGTAGGTAGACATGGCGTGACTGAAAAACGACGTGGATAACGGCTTGTTGTAGAATTGGACAAATTAGTGTTTTTCCGTGCCTTATTTATTTTCTGTCTTCTTATAGTCGATAGTATCGAACGAAAGTAGGTAAGTGTTCGTAGTCTAAATTCACAGATTTATTATATATTGAAAATTTAATATTTACACATTTATCAACTTACATATTGAAACTGTAATTGTTGCCCTGTTTCATAAAAGCTAGCTAACATTTTAACACATATCAAGACATACAGTAGGCAGATTGATTTCATTTCTTAATAATCTATACTAATACTATATATATATATATATACTAATATTTAAAGCTGAAGAGTTTGTTTGTTTGACCGCGCTAATCTCAGGAACTACTGGACCGATTTAGAAAATATTCTTAGACCATTAGAAAGCTACATTTCTCCCGAGTGACATAGGCTATATTTTATCCCGATATTCCCACGGGAACGGGCACCACGCGGGTAAAACCGCGAGGATCCGCTAGAAATAGTAATACAGTTCAGAACTATGATTGTTATTAATATAAAAAATACTATAACAGGCGGTAATAAAATATTTTGGTACTACAGACGTTACCAACTTGTACTTAAACGTACAAGTATAAATAGACGAGGTGACTATTATGAAAAAAAAAACATTTTCACTTTCAACCCTTCACCGTCGTACCCCAAAGGCATTGTAATGAACCAGTGTAATTAATCACTTGAAGCAATTAACGGTAATCAACGACCACGCAATACGAACTAATTACTACTTCCAGCCAGCATAAATTACCAACATTCAAAAAAATTGCTATTACAATGACTCGTGTGACTCAAATTGACTATGGTAATTTAGGCTTTTGTATCTAATTTGGATTAAAAGCTTTGTATTTAGCTTTTATAGTCAGTATAGGACGATAATTAAACTCAATGCTTATAAGTACCATACAGCAAAAAAAAAGTACGACTTTTAGTGTGATGATTGGTATGGATACCGAATAATAGTTGCACATAATTACGAGTATATACCTACTTGTACTTTTTTTCGTAAATACATGCTAACTGGTAAGCTAAGCTAAGTAAGTGAAGGTACATAGTAAATGCATCTAGAAACCATCGGATAAGTGCGAGTCGAACTTGCACATGAAGGGTTCCGTCTCTCACCCAAGGTTGCCTGGAAGAGATTGCTATGTAGCAATAAGGCCGCCTATTGTGTTTTCCTCTTTTTGTCATTTTCTCTGTATGTGTTTGTTTTTGTATCGTGTGCAATAAAGTTTCTATTATTATTATATTAAATTAGGTATTCACTTGACTATCGATTACCTACACCTACCCAAAATGCCACTATAATTTTTCGTCTGCAAAAATAACTTTGTTTTTCATAGTGTTTGTATGAATGGCAAAGTTATCAGCTACTGCAGCGCCCCCTGGTGAGTTGTCACCGTAACACCTATCTAAGAACATGCACCAATCAAACCCGAACCCATCACTGAAAACCGCATCAAAATCGGACTAGTAGTTTTGGAGATAATTGGTAACATTGGTGCGCAAACAAACAAACAAACATTATCTCACCCTAAACGCATATACCGTCTCCGTACCGTCCGTCGTGGGTAAAAACAATAGGACAAACTTGGGTACAAATCCGATGTTATCACGTTTCAAACATTTCAATCGGTTTAGTTGACTTCGAGTAATCGGTGAATCTCCTTCAAGTCTGTTAAATAAAATCTAAAACTGGTAACAGTTTTTTTCTATAGTATTTACTAAAGAAATAAATAATAGAAGTTGGTCAAAACTAGTACCTAACTAAAATGTTAAAGAAATAAATAAAAAAAGTTGGTCAAAACTACCAACTAAAACGCTAGAAGAAAATGTTTTAATAATTTAAAGCAAAAGTTCAGGCACGCAAAACTGCGGTTTGCCTGTTAATTACTAACTTTGCTACGTAGCCTGCTACGCTACACGACCACCCCCGGCGATAGCCATCTAGATACCTGTCCAAATTCAGTATCTAGAACTAGAACAAGCTAGAAAATATATCAGGTTTTACTACAAACACTATTCGAATGTGGCTTGAGATAATATCTGGCAATGCGCTTTGCTTCATTGAAAAGTATTAGATAGGAACCTAATTGTGATTACTTTACTTGTCTCCATAACACAAGTCTTGGCAGTACCTATTTTGGGCTAGACTGGCAAAATGTTAATGCTTCTGTTCAGTAACGACGGGTCAAAATATGGAATCTCCTACTTCTTATCGAGTGAGTATTAGTGGCCACCTCTGGTCAGAGTTAATCAAGCCGCCTATAAGGCCTCTGACTTGGCTCAACGATTGTATTCAAATGACAACAGCCGGGGGGGTTTAACGTGCCCTCCGAAGCACGGAAGCGCTCAGTTATAATGCCACTTTACGGTCACCCATCCGATACCTGGCCGGGCCGATCTTTGCCTAACAAACGTGATCGAATACGATCAGTCTGTCAAGCGCGGCCATGAGCGCTTCAAAAATATAAAATATGGTAAAGGTTAGCCGGACCAACAATTTCTCCAAAAATTCTCTCATCTGAATGGTGGATCGGTGGGGTGGGGTTTCTAAAAGGGAAGCCGATGGAAATCGGAATTTAATGATAGTGAAAGTAAAATTGTCAGTTTAGGCTGTCACTAACACGTTTGAAGGTCAAGGAACTAGGCCATCGGTTCGCAAAATCCTAGTGCGGGAGACCTTATAACGGAAAGAACTGGCATGAAACTCGTCAAGGGTTGTTCGTTCCCTGTTTTATTCATACATAATAGTCAAAGTTTGATACAGGATCATCAAAAAATTTCATGCGCCCGTTCTTCCAGTCAGTTTAAAGATCCTCTGATTGGATACAAGAAAAAATAATAGGTAATTCGGAAATACTCCCGCATGAGTTCCTTTGATTTAAGTATATTTTACCCTTGTCATTGACACGAAGTCTCACACATATCTAGAAACCCGTTCAAATTCAGTTCTCAGAACCGATATATCAGATTTACTTAATGGACGACCTCCGTGGTAGAGTAGTACGTACACGTGTTTCAAGGTATCGCCTACTCTGAGGTCCTGGGTTCGAATGCCGGTAGGGGCAAGTATCATTTGTACCCGAGTCATGGACGTTTGTGTATATTTCAACACATAAATACTTATTATATGTATTTATATTTGTTACCCTAGTGTCCCATAACACAAGCCTTATATTTATTTTTATTTATATAAAATTTATATTACTTTTGCAATGTGGTTAATTGTAGGCTTCTTTGAGAACTATTAGGAACCTTAGCTGAGAATATTATATTTATTGTGTTCTTTAACAATAATGGAATCAGCAATGCAGCATTTTCCTTAACCACCCAAATGGCTGATGACGATATAATTACAATAAAAGCAAAATCCAGTCAAAACCTACGTTAAAATAGGGAAAATTCAGATGTCAAAGTTTTTCTTCGTTTTTGAAATTAGATTGCAAACGCTACTCACACGATTAGTATATATAAATATAAAAAAAACCCAATATTAAAGTTAGCCAAATCACTTATTAAAGAAAAATACCTATTTAACGTAATCATATCTATTTTTTTTTTAATGTGACTTTTTGAGTATCGAAACGCAAAAAGCGCTGAACTGGTGCTGAGTTGATTGGTCCGTCAGTAATGTTAAAAATTATGCCAAATTGAAGAAAGTTTTTATGCCAGATAGTTCTTATAATTAGATATAAATAACTAATTATAAGAATTGTAGTAATATTCTTTAGTGGTAGATAATTACAACATCATGAAACTGAGTCAAGCTAGATATTAAGTGTCTATCACTCGAGAGTATGTTACGAGAACAAGTGCATACACTGTTTTAATTTTTTTAAACTGTTTTAAAGTTTGTAACTAGTACACGTAACAAAAAAAATACTTTGTTAAAACTTAACTTCAGGTATGAATGGTATGATGAAGGCTCAGAATCTACCCGCTGTTCATAAAAAAAAAAACAATTTGGAATCATACGTACATCTTATGTTTTGGCGCGCACTGTTCATTGAAATAAAACAACTTTTATGGATATCAAATCCCGTCATCCCGTGACCACGGCAGCTGTAAAGGCACAGAATACTTAAAGGTGCCGAAACGTCGGGAAAATCAAAAAACCCCTAAAAAGCCTAAAAATACGGACAATTACACCTTAGTTCGTGGAAATATAGCGCGTTTGATATCCGTAAAAGTTGTTTTATTTCAATTTGGAATCATCTATGTAAAAACGTTCAGTTATCTACTTGTAGATATTGTATTACAAAAATTTGTTTATTCTGACGATACCTAAAATAATAAATAATTACGATAAATAAATAAAATTAATCGAGTTTCAACGACATAAATCTGTGAAAAGTGTGTGTTTTTCATTTGTTTGTAATTAATGGTTAAAGCTGTAAAATCCCTACAAATGCAAGTATTTATAGGGATTCTAATCGACACACGTGAGTTTCGCGTTCTTCAAGACTAATCTCGCCACAATAAAATCCCACAGCCTCAAAACTCCTGTTTACAAACTTTATAAAACGCTGTAAGTACTAAATAAGCCGGCAGATTATTCATTGTAAAAACTGCGCTCAAGTCGAGGTTTTGCGTAAATAAATTAAATTTTTCATTGTGCCCGAGTGCTTTGCACAAAAAGGATTTTTAATGCAATTTAGTAGATGCACTGTACCTGCGAGGGTGTTTTTAGTTTACATGACTTAAAATGTGGAAGGTGACATCTAAGAGCGGGAGAGTGCAAATTAGTGCGGGGAGGAAATTATGATATTATGCAGAGGACACATACCTACTAGCACAAAGAACGTGGAACTGAACGTGGTTGCATTCTAATCAGCGCAGTTAGGGCTCGCGCATAGGTATACACACAACACTTAGTTGAACAACTATTTTGTTGTAAATCATAAAATATGTTTATAGGAATATATGGAAGCGCGCAAACTATCAACTCAATAGTTGTTCGAGAAAAAAGTTGACATCGACTTTTCTATCAACTAAACTGTTTAGTTGCGTGGAAATCGCGAGAAGTACACAACTCAACAAAAGACCATGGAATGTTGCATATATGTGCAAGCCCTTATTAAAATTACGTAGTATAATTTAAAGCGCTCCGTAAACAATCAAACTTTCTTTCAAATTCCTGAAGCGGCCCCTGCCTACCGCCATCTTTTAGAAACCGTCATGTCGTAAGAACGTTTTGTTTTCCTTTTGTTTCAATACTGTTTACATTGCAAACTTGACTTTATTTGACCTAAGACGTCGTAGTAGGTTTGATTGATAAAAATCTTGTTTGAGTGAATGATTGAGCGATGACGCCACAAAACTTCCGTCAAAAGACAAGTTTGTTTTAAGAGGTTCGCGGTACGATATGACATATAACAACATTGCGCCGATTCAAACTGACATTAAACAATATTGCGTTAAGAGATGGCGGTAGGCCCCCTGGTGAGTTGTCATCGTAACATTATTTAAAAACATTCACCAATCAAACCCAAACCCATTACTGAAACCCATATTAAAATCGGACAAGTAGTTTTGGAGATAATTGGCAACATTGGTTTGCACAAACAAACAAACATCCTCTCACCCCAAACGTATATACCGTCTCCGCACCATCGTGGGTAATAAAAATAAGTTTCATCATAATGCGTGTATGTCCGTATGTGTTTTCTGTTGAGTGTTGATTATTAGTGACATCACTCCTTCTGTTCTTTGTTTCAGCTATCAGCAACATTGCTGGTTCTCCTTCTTTCGATGAACGCAGTGGATGAGGGACACGCCGTAAATCCTAGTGAGTATTTTTTTTTATTCCTATTACTTTTTTCATTCCTGTATTGCTGGGTATTATTTTATTCCCCGTTCGTCCCAAAGATACGCCGCACATTCCAAAGTTGTCCCGATTCGCCTCACATCAATGTAAAGTAAAAGAGTACTGCCAAAATATAAATCAAGTCTTAGTACTTGGGATATAGAAATGTACTTATTAGTTTTTAAAATACCGTTTTCAACCCACTAACGAAATTAGTCAAATAATGAACCAAAAGTACCAGGGCAGCATAACCAACTAGGAGTTATTATACTTAAAAAGCTGCTGCCACTATTAAAAAAAAATCTTAATGTTAAACAAATATAAAATCAGAACTTCTCGATACATCTAAAATAACCTCTTGGTTAGCCATGCGACCCTGGTACACCTCAATAAATTGCAAAAATGATATATCTTTTCAAAGTAGCTAATCATACTCTAACTCACTTGCATTTCAAATATATCTATATCCTTTGATAGACGACTTCTTTTCGGGCGACTGAAGGAAAGGAGCTGACTGAACTACAGGACTTAAGTAAGACGAAACTTTAAACGTAAACAAGGTCTAACCATGAAGTTATAGGTATAGATGGAGCTATCACTCCGAACAAGTATCTAATTGAGGCAAAATTCTATGTTGCGTTATCTCACTCTCTAGAAAATTCTCTCTCTTTCTAATTAATTTGGTTTCCCTATTTTATCACTTAACCGTGAAAGGATAAGTTAGCTACTTAGATTCCATTTACTTCCGCAACCACGTAGAACGCATTTATGCACATTTTTTAAGTGAAACTTCTATAAGGGCGTTGTGCACATCAGATTTTTAAATTTTTGGGATGGGTTGAAAAATGTTAAAGTCGCGTCAGGACACGTGACCTGATCGAAAATTCGTCAGACGGAGGGAGAGTAGATCGCCGGCGCGGCGTAGAAGAGGAAGTAATATCCCCCTCTCTTTCTACCGCGCGGCGAAAATGTATGCCTGCTCCTGCTGTTACCTTTAAGCGGTTTTCACTTCTGCCGGCACTCCCGGAGTGCAACCAGTTGTTTTTTATTGATTCCACAACACAAATTTTTTAAAAACAAAGAAAATCGCGTGTTTTTTTTTAATGTGTTGTGCAATCAATAAAATTTATGCAATGTTTGAAGTAAGCGGAATCCAGGATGCTAAATCCTTTCACATATAACTTTTTTTCAAAGAGACTGAATTCTATGAATATAAAATAAAATCATATATTAAATCCGACACGGCGACGGTTTTTTTTGCGAAATATTCAAATTGTTTGTATAAGTAAATTACGTTTTAAATCCATAATTATTTCTCCCACTCACACATAACACTTTACTTACCTAGCTCAGCAAAATAATAAATAAATCGTTGATCGATGATTCGCATGCTGTATCACTGAGGTAACAGATAAAAATATATAAAAGAGGGATATATATCAGAAGCACATAATGATATAAATCACTCTTTTCTTTTCATTTATAAAAATATTTTTTAATTTATTAAGTATATTCATTGATTAATTGATACATAATATTTAAAATAATAAGAAGCCTTGTTTGCTGATACGGAAAATTAAGTAGGCAGTATAATAATATGTCGGCGAATCGTAATATGAAATGGGGCGAACCAGGAATAAAATATTAATATAAGTATTTAATAATTTTGGATTTCGGGCGAAGGGGGCATACTTTTTATGGCGAATCGAGATTTTCTTATGTGTGGCAAAAACTCAGTGGGGCGAATGGGTAACAAGTCATTATACCGTGTTTACGGTTAACGGTTAAAGAATACTATTTTGGGTTTTGAATAATTGCGCGCCTTATTTCTCCACATTAAAATAAAAAATTAACATGAGTCCATCTTTTTCACACGCGTTACGGTTTACGGTAGACGCGTTCAAATAAACTCTTCAGATTCATTAGATTATACAAATTCACCATCATTATCATCATCAGTTCCTAGACATCCACTACCGGACTATACGTTGTATAGACTTGTTTTATACGTATAAGTATGCGAAGAACTTACGATGATTGACACGTAAAACATTTACCTCTTACAAAAAAAAAACAACGGGTTGCACTCCGGGAGTGCCGGCAGAAGTGTAAACCGCTTAAACGAAACAGCAGGGGCAGGCATACATTTTCGCCGCGCAGTAGACGCGACTTTAACATTTTTTACCTATCCCAAAAATTTTAAACTCTGATGTGCACAACGCCACTAAAGAAGTTTTCACTTCAAAAATGCCTTTGACAATAAAAAAAGAATATCCACATTGACACCAACCTAATTTAATACAAAATACTGGAATCAACTTGTCAATATTGACAAAATAAGGTTTGCTTGAATTGAACAAATATTACCTTTTCGGAAAGGAAATATGTGTGTCGTAATAAATCTGTCTCCAACAGTTGCTGACATAAACTGTTTCGTGGAATTCGTAGGGATTCGAAAATCTATATAAAATCCCTGGTGATTGGCAGGCATTGGTTAATTTATGTGTTCTATTTATATTGTACAACCATATCATATTTATCCATTTGATTCAGTCCCGCCGGCTACCGGGAGATCCAGGGAATAATAGACTTTCTAGGTATCGTGTCTCGTAACCCAGGGCCTGAGAGATTAAAGGGCCCTGATTTGACAAACAAATTTGTCAAATAATTTTCCGGAACTAAGACGCATAAAACATAACCGCAGACGGTCAAATAAATACGAAAATATGACAGAAAGACAGATAATTTGATCGTTTACGGGGCGCTTAACAATGACCTTGACATTGGGTGCGGTTCGGTTGGCATAAAAACAGTTGATCTAATTTTGATGTCAGTAACGTTCACTTGATATAATTTTTATTTGACCTTAAAATATATGACATAATTTTTATTCATTTCTTATAATTATTATTTTCCATATGTTCACTCTAACGTTTATATCCCATAAGTGTCATTTGATATAATGTTTTCTTCACATAACTATCATTTTATATACCTACGTATCATTTGACCTAATTTAAATAACTAAAAATTTAAATAACTACCTAATCGCTTAAAATCGTTCATAAAACAGAAAAGCCAGTGGAAGGGGGTTGTGGGGATGTTGATTAGACTATATGAATGTTATGTAAAATGAGCTTTATATCATTGAAAGATTAGGTCAAATAATTATTAGGCCAATCGATTTTTTATATCAAATGGAATTATGGTAAATGAAATTATATTATTCGTATGTTATGTAATGTGATTGGTATGTCAAATGAAATTATATGAAATGTTATTGTAACAAGTGATCGTAAGTTCATGTAAATCTATGTCATACATTACACACCCCTTGACATTATCTTGGTTGCAATAGGCGCAGTTTTGGCAAATCTTTTGATGTCAATTGAGCTTTAATTAATAATAGTTTATTGAATTTACTGACTAAATTTGCAATAAAATTATTTTTGATGCGACAAACTAAATAACCACACAAGGTTTTTTAAAACAATAAAGGCATTTAATTCTGAATTTCTATAATTTTCATGCAATCTGTCATGTACAGTATTGACACCCTTGTTCCAGTTGATCGACTGACAATATCGCATCACAATGTTCATCAATTTGCATATAAATTAATATTAAACAGATCGGGGTATACGATTTAAAATAAATCAGGGAGCAAACATTCTAATCGATAATTTCTACAAACATTTATCATCGGCCAAACATCGAGGCCCAAAGAGTGCATGTTTGTTTTCTCGATGCCAGCGTTTGGAGCGAACATAGCGGAGTCCAACCCTTGTTAGCTCCATCATCTCTATAAACATCGCCAAGAGGAATTGCTCCTTGAATACTTCTGAAAGAGTACAATTTTGTTCGTCAGAAAGTCACAATGGTGATTACGAGGGCCCGTTTTGAGCAAAGAAACCCTTTGCAACGTCGCATTTATTTGGCGGTTTGTCCGGCTTAGGTGTAGGGCTGGCCATTCGTGCGGATGATATTCAGGCAAATTATCTGCCAAACACCTCTATCATGTGGGGTGCACCGTTACATTAGGACAACCCCGCAAATGTGATGCTATGGTTTTAAATTAGGTTACCCGGGATGTTAGCCTAATGTCGGTTGGGTAGTGAAGATTTACTTTTGGGGAATTATGATGTGCAAATTGATCACAACTCAAAGGATCGTCGCCGTCGCTTTATTTTAGGTATAATCCGTTCGTTGTTTTTAATTCATCATTAAAGTTATTAATGCATTTATTGGTTTGGATAAACGGATAGAGTTAATTGGCATTATAAGTACCATTTCTGTATCTAGAAAGACGACATCTGTTGGGTTCGACAATCGGTCCTGCATTGCCCTCACCGAATCAGTCCACTTTGTAGGAGCAAATTATAAAACACAAAAGTTAAAAAAGCATAAAATATACAACAAAGCTGCAGTGCACTACCGCGTGTTAATTGAAACTCTGCTCAATTCCGGTGGGATTAAAGCGTAACTCTATGAAATAAAATACAAACAGATATTACCAGAAACTCTCGAAAAGAACCCAGAACAAATTATTAAATCAACATCAGCACGATCTGGGCACAGTGCAGGCCATTATACAAAAACAAATGCCTACACTGCCCGCCGAAAAAACCACGTGCCACCGCCGCGCCGCCCGTCGCTGCGCCGGATCGCGCCGAAATGGGTCGAATGCATTTTTCAGTAGAGAAAAAAACAAAACTTTTATTCGAGTGGTTCAGCGAGGGAACCGTTTCAGCTTTTGAACAGGTTAATGTTCATCACAGGAAACAAGGGGAACTGAAAAAAGGAAAGTGCTCTTTGTAAATATAGCGGGATGTTTTATACAGCTGTTTTTTGTTCGGCTTTTAGTAGCTGTAGTTTTGAGTGGAAAGTGGATGCGGTGGGACGATTTGGTTGTTATTTCGAATTGTTGGCGTACTTTTTTATGCGAAGCCTTTCGCTTCTGAATAATTTAGTGTTCATTTTGTGCGAGTGTTGACCACATGCGTTTATTAAAAAGCGTAAAGTGGGTTCTTGATGCAATCTGGCCTTTTAATTTTCGAAACGCAAAGTATTTTTGACATAAATTACTGTATGGTCAGGTGGCTGATTTTGACTCTAGACCTTGATCGTACAAAAGTATCATGAGCTTATTATAAGTCCACTGCTGGACATATGCCTCCTCCTTAAATCGCCACACAGAGCGGCTGAGAGCGTCTTGCCGCCATCGGCTCCCCGCAACCTTCACCAGGTCATCGGTCCACCTAGTGGGGAGCGTTACTACGCTGCGTCATCCAGTTCGTTGTTGCCACTCGAGATTTTTTCTTTCCTAACGGACATCGGTTCTACGAGCGATATACCCAACCCATTCCCATTTCAACTTAACAACCCTGAGAGCTATATCGATAACCTTGGTTTTTATTTAAATAAGCTGAGCAACCTCCAAAGTAAGTCATATACATTGTCAAAGACATCTACATTTCACAATCAAAAGTAGGTTACTTATATAAGTCCGTCCGAACTATTGCAAGATGGAAAAACCTTTCTAGTTTTCCCACTTTAGTCAGCTGAAGAGGTTCAATCGTAGAAGTAAAACCACCTAACCTTGAGTAGTAAACGCTTTTACTAATTTCCTGTAAATTACAGTGTAACGACCCCTAATGAGAATGACGCACAGAAAATAATATTTGCTTAATCTATGAAATTAAAATTCGCTCCCGCTGACTTAGCAGTTGAGGCGGCGTTTTATAAGTACCTCCTATGATTAATCACAGCCTAGCAAATAACGGCAACCTTATGCGACCAATTTATTATCGCTTTAAAAGAATCCACTAAGCTATTTCACTCGCCTTTGTTGAATATTACAAAAGGGTTGAGGGCTTTCCTCCTACAAAGCGCCTATTTTTTATTTTCGTGTTAGAATAAAATTTCTGGATTGGTGAAAAAAGTCAATTAGTTTTATTTTGCAGGCACCCCCGTAACACCTTGTAATTCTGCCTAATATCATTTAAAAATATTGTATTTAATTGATCACCCTCGGCATTTCAAAATATTAAAATTCCACCAAATTTTCATTCATTCATGTGATATTGTGGACAATTTAGTATATTTGGTTTAATCTTCGTATTTTCTGCCTCTGTATTTATCTATTTATATTAAAAAAACACAGTTTGCTCTAGTTGTTATTTTAGTTTATTTGTTTCTGAATAAAGTAAGACGATGGGACATCTTTGCGTGAGAAGCACATTCCATTTGATTTCGGCTTGTTAATAAAAATGTAACAAACTCAAAGTATTTTTTCGGCATGCAACACTCAAGGGATTGTGAAATATTCGAGTTTCTAAAGGCAATGAACCCAATTAGGAACTTAAGGGTCCCTTATTACATCTCCGCACTGAGGAGCGGTGATGCATGAAATTTCTGTATCTAAAGTTATCTAAGGACGAACAGAGTCCCGAATGCTGTAATTGAATTTGGATCCTATAAAATAACCCGCTGGGTTGCAGATTGCAACATGATTTTGGGTTAGGGTAGCCCTTATGTGATATTCTCTTGATTGGCATTGCTGCTGAGATTTGGTTGATTGATACTTCTGTGTCGATTGAGAGGTTTGCATTCATTTTTAGGGTTCCGTACCTCAATAGAATCGTACCTCAGATCATTACTACTAAACCTATTTCAATGCGGCTTTTTGCATTCAACACGTATCATTTAACTACAGATCACCAGGTGCCACTGCAGCAGTCAGGATGCTTGGCGCTTGAGGGTTTCCCAGAAATTATTCAACCGATTTCGGTGCGGTTTTTTGCATTAATGCAAAATAATTTTAAAACCCCTGACTTAATTATCCGTCGGGGGCTGCAATAACTATTTTAAATTTCAACATGAATATAGATAAGTATAGCAATATAATATCTCCCATAATTCACGTTACTATAAAACTGCAAAACTAATTAATTTAACGGCAGCCCCCGACGGATAATTAAGTCGGGGGTTTTAAAATTATTATATATTTTTTTTCAAATACGTGTTAAACGTCGTGGGCTTTACATAAAAAAAAAATAGTTATAGTATGTATAGGCAATGTATGTATTAACAATGAACAACAATCGTGATCAGGTCATTGTGGGTTGACCCACGGCCGTGGGGAGCTAGCTTTATACATCTGTATCTTTGTCTCCACTAGAGAACGTTTATATTATTGTATGCCCACGGCCACGCTTGACGTGCGCTTTGATGACATTCAACAATCGAGTAAGATAAAAAAAACATTTTGAGACCGAAAATGTTCCACGTATTCAGTTATAGAGGAGCCCGTGGCGCAGTGGTTCGCGCGGTCGGCCTGCGATTGTTAAGGTTAAGCATCTCTCGCAATGGTCGGTCACGGGATGGGTGACCGAAAATGACTATGTTGAGTTCCTACGTGCTTCGGAAGGCACTTTAAGCCGTTGGTCCCGGCTGCATTGTCAGTCGTTAAAACCCACATTGGGTCCGCGTGGTGGGTCATGGTCCATTCTCCTTATCCATCCATACGGAAGGCCAGTGCCCCAGCAGTGAGGACATTAAAAGTGGCCGACAACGATACAGTTATATACGCGCTATATCCATACATTCCATGATCAAAGAGTTGATAGGTATAATTTCACAGCGAACGTTTCGTCGTCAATCACGCAGGTGGGAAATCGAGTCGACCCTTCAAACGTAACTTTTTCATTTCCCGACTCGACACTATAGAGTGACCGGACATCGTTGAGAAGCCTCGTTGGATGGACACGGTGATTCATCCGGATATATATACTCGGAAAGGACGGTTGTATTCCAAGAATCTCGATATATTTCAACGATTCACCGGTGTGGTTTTTATACGCGGATTGGAAACTTTATAGTAAGATTTTTTAGCGTTCGCAATAGTTTTTAGGTTGAGCTTTATACAGTCATTAGCACATCAGGTTTTAAACTTTTAGTCGCCCTTATACTACAAAGAATTAACTTATCTTGCAGAACTTAGACGGTTAGAGATGAAAATATTTACAGTGCCACCTGCTTGCCTACCATCATCTATTAGACGTTCTTTTGACATGATGTCTTAAGGGCGCGCTCTAGGCCAGAAGCAAAAGTAATAACTGCAACGGCGAACTGCAAAAACTAATGCTGCCTAATTTCTCATAGAAATAAGCATTTACTATATAATTCTCCGGCCCCATTCGGCCGGTTTGGAATGAAGAAATGAAGGAAATTCTTTTTTTAAAGGATATTTAAAGGTTATTTACAAAAAATATATAACATAAGCCCTGCCTTATCTATAGTGTAATTATACTAAAAAGTTCCAAGCTTTATTTTAATGTATTACTTGAATACTAGCAGTTTATCGTGTTAATTATAGTGATTTGGAGGCAACTTCGCAATTTTTTTCTATGGAGAAAATTTTATGCAATCGTGTTTTTGAGTAACATAGTCACTAGTGTTAGTCCTGTAGTTTGCTGCATCTTAATTTGAAATTCAGTTTTTTATTAATATTGATATTACAGACGATCATGTAAAGCAATCTGATTTTCGTTGGCCTATAGCGGGCCCTTAAGAACGTTTTGTTTGCGTTTTGTTTTTTATTGTAGTCGTCACATTTTAACACACTCCACACTTTGGAGGCGAATTATGTGAAGACGTTACAAAACTTCCGGAAAAAAACAAGCTTACTTTAAGAGATTCGTAGTACGAAATAGCATGGTAAGATTTTTTTATTTTTTATTTATTGCATACAAACACACCAATTATCTAGCCCACGTTAAGTTTCATTAAGAACTTGTGTTATGGTTACTAGATAACGGATAAACATACCTATATACTTTTTTTTTTTTTTTGTAAATACATACATAATATACATATTAAACACCCAGACCAAGACAAATAGACATGTTTATGCACACAAATATTTGTCTTGTCCGGGGATCGAACCCGGGACCTCTGGCGCAGAAGGCAGGCTTAGTACCCCTGCGCCAAACAGGTCGTCAAACTGAAAAAACGTCAAGATTGAAACAATACTTCGCCAAGAGATGGCGGTAGATCCCCTGTACTCAATACTAATTGAACATACGAATCATAAAGTCTATATTAAAAACCACAGTTAGGTACTCCATGTCAGTGTCGGCCAGAATGGCCTTCTTGAAATCGAAACTAATGTGGGTATGTTTTTTAAAATTGATGAAGACATTTTCATCTTGGAAAAAAATCAGTTGATTCTTATGAAAAAAACTGCAAAACACTCAATATCACTCAACATACAATTGAAACAGCAGAAAGAAAATCCTAATGTGGATATTTTGAAGTCGAAAGCGAAAGTTTTGCGACAGTGGGCGATATGGTGAAACGAAAAAATATGTTTTAGTACAATTTTTTAGGCGTTACAACAATATTTTCTCTTGATTATGAAGGTTTTTCTATCTATTAATTTCATTGTATCTTAATCATTAACATGTAAAATATTACGAAGGCAACTGACCTTTGTATTCAGAGGATTGTAATAATGACAACGGCAGTTCTTTGTATTGTAGCTAACGTACTATTTCTATTCATAAACAAAGGTTGGAGAATCACTATTGTGTGTATTGTTTGGTATGTGTGCTTTACTAAAATATAAATTTTATATGTAGGCCAATAAGAAAAGATCTAATTTCACCTATCCTGAGAAAGTTATATCGTGCCATGAAGTCTCGAATTTAATTTATCTTAAAGAACTTGCCTATAATTATGTTTAAAGTAAGTGCAGGTAGGTATACAAATTAGTAGTCTTCATTGCTGAGGTACTGGCCCTATTTATGGATGGACAAGGAGAGCGGGCCATTCCCCAACATGCGGGCCCTATTCTGATTGATGGCTCGGGTGGCTCGAGATTTTTGTTCTCCCATCTCGTGTCCGACCAGTGGTAGAGTTGCTTAACCGCTACAATCGCAGGCCGAGTGCGCGAACAACTGCGCCATCACCGAGCTCCTCATTGGAACAAAGTGGTAGTATAAATGTCTAATTTCATTAATAATTTGATTTCCAAGGTTTTTAAATCTAAGTTACGTATTTTCAATGAAATCCTGCGACGTCAGAATATAATCAAAAGAGAGACAACGTAATTCGCTTCATATTTTGACACCTGAGGCTAAACGTAATGTTTCGAGGAAAACAAACAGATAGAAATCTTACAAGTAATAAGGGAGAGGCACTTTCCCTAGTTAGCTAAATTAAATATGAATATGGTTACTTTTGGATTCTGCAACACTCGAAGTTTGTTACTGTTTATGACTTCGCACAGATAATTAGTGCAGATATCTTTTAATTATGGGTCTGATAAACAATAAGAAAAAAATGCTATATCTGCAGGGTACCCACGCGTAGAATATACACTGACGGTCTTACCACGAAATAGTGTTTATCGCGTGTCTAAGTTAGACTGTATTTACATGTGATGCTGTCACTATTTTGATTAACCCCCGACGCAGATAGGGGTGTTATAAGTTTGAAGCCTGTCTGTCTGTCTGTACGTATATTCGTAGAGCCTAAACGAATCAGGCGATTTCAATGCGGTTTTTTTTTTAATGAAAGCTAAATTAATCGAGATGGTTGTTAGCCACGTTTGATGAAAATCCATCCGGCCAATTATGGAGATGGTCAACTGCCTGCCGAAACTGTAAAAGATACAAAGGTGGCGCTTTGACTAAAATAATGTACACCCTGGGCAAATTTAGGTACAGCAAAAAAAAATAAACAAAATGGCGGCATAATTTTTTTTGTCTTTCTGTACATAAATATTCGTAGTGCCTAAACGAATTAAGCGATTGCAATGCGGTTTTTTTAATTATGTGTGTAATTTAAAAAGGATGAAATAAAAATAAAATTTTAACATTTTAAAAACCCCCGACACAAAAAAAAACTTCAAAAAAATAAAATTTCTCTCTCGGTCGGGGGACCCCCAACGTATAATATACCCTTTTAGTACTTTTCTTTTTGTGGTAATGTATTAATTTGACAATATTGTTTGAAAAAGACAGTATTACATTTACCTAAACATTATCTACATTAAGCATTGCTGGAAATTGCTTTAAAAAGCCGTGATTGTCGTTTTGCCGTAGTGGCGCTATCAGCCGAAATGTATGAACTTGCTGACCACAGTCTGCGCTGATAGTTACACGTTATTGAAAAACGCTTCCTAGAAGTTCATACATTTTCGGCTGCCGGTGCCGACGGTTTATGTACGGTCAGCGCGACACTAAAACAAGCCTTAATAACAGAATGTCATCATTATCAGTTTTTTACGACGAAGAGAATGGGCCCCCGGTAAACGTTTAAATTAATTTGTCAAAGCTTGACGAACACGCTTGTCAAATAAATTTCTAGAACTGAAACGCATCAAACACAGGACGTTATTTTTTTATATTAATTTTGTTTTGCGAAGGTACTTTAAAAAATCTTCTAATTACTAATTTGCACTTTATATTTTGAATACGAAAATTGTAATTAAACCGAGACTAAAATTATTATTTCTATGTTCATAACTATTTTGTATCGCTTTGTCCTCTCGAACGTTAGGGATAGCGTGGACTGGTTAATGCTGATGATGTCCACATCTGGGTTATATAAGTTATAATAGCATTATTATGGCGCAGGCTGTTTAAAAAAAAACACTGATCCCGTGGTCTACACGACCTTCGGGTACATTAAAAATGAACTAAGGCACATAAAATGAACTACGCATCAGACTAGGACGAAAATCTGACAAAAAAAATACAGAAAAATTTATCGTTGATGGGGTACTGTACCTACAACGCAGGCTTCATGTGCACGAAATCAACTGAAAACATCATCAAAATACATAGCAAAAGTAGTATTTATTTCCTCGGATGATTAGAGTGGAACAACGACATCTGTTGGGAGTTATATATCTGTCTCTTCCCAATTCCTAGCGTTTCACAACGCTTTTATAGATGGTTTTATTGTAGTAGCGACAATGATTGCGACGCAGAAGTTGTTTCCGCGTTTACGCGCCTATTCCGAGTTGTGTCAACGTTATTGGGAATCCCGATGTTATGGCTTTAATTAAAACTGAATTCACAAAATTATTTGTATCTATATTGATTACTGTAGTATTTATACTCCAAAAAAAATATGTAAAAATTTGATTTTAAAAGTAGCTTTGCGTACTAAGAACTGGTGAAGAGCAAGTTTCACACCCTAGCTCACCGTCGCCAAGTTGCCTGTCTGTCGGCCTTTTACAGACTATACTTCGGAGATTGTGCTCAGGAGTTGCATGAACTCGTAACGCCATCCCCCTTCTTTCATCGGACATCCAGACGCACTGCGGGCTATCACTCTTTCTTGGTTGATATTCCTTAAGTGCGCGCTCTAGGCCAAAAGCAAAAGTAATAAAGGCGAACTGCAAAGTAAATGCTGCCTTATTTCTCATAGAAATAAGCATTTACTATATAATTCTCCGGCCCCATTCGGCCGGTCCGGAATGAAGAAATGAAGGAAATTCTTTTTTTCACATTTAAAGGTTATTTACAAAAAATATATAACATAAGCCCTGCCTTATCTATAGTGTAATTATACTAAAAAGTTCCAAGCTTTATTTTAATGTATTACTTGAATACTAGCAGTTTATCGTGTTAATTATAGTGATTTGGAGGCAACTTCGCATTTTTTTTCTATCGAGAAAATTTTATGCAATCGTGTTTTTTAGGTAACATAGTCACTAGTGTTAGTCCTGTAGTTTGATGCATCTTAATTTGAATTTCAGTTTTTCATTAATATTGATATTACAGACGATCATGTAAAGCAATCTGATTTTCGTAGGCCTATAGCGGGCCCTTAATCTCGCACCAAAAGCTATTCAGCATCTTTTATATTGCGCACAGCAAAAGAGTGGAACTCCCTCCCTGCATGTGAAAAGAGTGGAACTCATTCCCTCCCTCTGTATTTCCGAGTACTTATAACTTGACCGTTCAAAGCAATGTTGAATAGACACCAGCACCCCGACCGCCTAACGTTATAGCTTGTGGTATCGCTATAGCTATCAAACTTCAAACTCTGATAAAACCCTTCAATGAAGGGTTTTTGTCTAATTCCAACATATTTCTATTCATCTATTCTATTCACTATTGCATTTTTAGTATGAAAGTGATAGCGTCAGCGAGAGCCCTTGTAGGGGGTTTGAAAAATCGATAGCCATAGCAATAGCACAAACTATATCGTTGGGTGGTCGGGGTGCTGAGCTAGCTATCTCCATCGTGGATCCTGTCTTATTTGATTGGAATCAAGAGCAAACCCATTCAAAGTAAAAAAAAATGATTTTCAGTGTTTATGCTGGCCAACGGCCTCCGCTATTGGTCACCTCAATGTGGTGTCTAGCGCAGAAAATTTATAACATTTTTGTAGCCCATAATTTACTCTGTACTTATAACTTCTTACAACCATATAACCACGAGGTCACCATGAGGTAATTTTTTTAATTTTAAACTTCTGAATTTACGTTAAAAAAAAGGGCTGTTTCGTTTATGGCGTAAAATACGTATATTTCAACACTCAAGGGAATCAAAATTTATTGGGAAGGTTCCGTTGACCTAGAACTATGTTTGGCAAAGGTAATATAATCTTTTACTACAAATATAAGAAAATAATTGAAAACTATGCATTTGTAACGAAATCATAAAGAACTGCGAGATTCGATTCCTGGACTGAATATGTACCTACAAATTTGTGCGGAACCCTCATTGGGCGTGACCGACTCGCACTTGTCCGGTTTTATTAATGATTCTAATTTTTGGTTAATCGATTAAGCATTCCACTAAAATTAATAGATAATCAATATTCAATCAAATAACAAACAGCGTGCAAACTTATTGTTAATCTGAATTTTAAAACCGTAAATTATTTTATGGTTACCTACCTCATGGTTATAAGAAGTTATAAGTACAGAGTAGATAACGAGATACAACATTTTTATAAATTTTCTAACCAAAGAAAAAGTGGAATTTGCCTCGTAACGTCGCAAGATATTTTTTACAAATTATATCAGAAGACGGAAGTGTTCCGAGGCATAACGACACCAGTGCCTGTATGGCCTGTGTGGTACACCCAGATAACGCGTGTTATACACAGGGTTTTGTTTGACTATAAATATAATGTAATGTGCTTAACCGTCAACAAGGGGTTCTCATAATAAAATATGAAATATGTAGTTATTGCTAAAGGAAGAAATAGTGACTATGATAACGATAGAGCAACATGCTAAATAAAAAAGTTAACATAATTTCGTTCAATTTTAATTTAGTTCTTGGGTTCGCGAGACAAGATGAAACTCGTTTAGTATGAGCTTTAAGTCTAAGGTCGCCAAATGCCATAAGTGTCTCAGACATATGATTCATGCTATAAATCTTAAAGAAAATGCTACGAGCTCTATCACCTTGACACTTGAAACTATACATTTTAGATGAAATAAAATTTTGCAGTATCACAGCAGAAAAAAATGCCGATTCGTAGTTTATGGAATATTAGTATGATGCCGTCGAGTTATAGTAGGCTCATACTGAGTCTATTTTACAGAACAATTAGATAAGAATTACGTAGTACATACGATATCAGTTAGAGTATTTAAAGAAACCCACCGCATTGCATCAAATTAAAAAATAACATCAAACCAGAAATAAAATATTTATTTACTTAAAAAAATTGTACATATTTTTAACCCGTCCACAAAATTGGTCACCGAGTACCACCAACAGGTACACGCTTGTAAATAATGCCGCTTAGTACCCTCGCAAATGAATGCAAAATTTCGTCACCCTCTCGCAAACAAAATAAATAATGCACGTCGCATCCATTACATACTTTATCTTTGAGATACTGACATCGTAGACTCGGAAGTAAAGCGCCTAGAATGTAGAAAGCTAACATTACCTAGTTATTTTTAATCTACTTCTCCCATAATTTCATAAAAAATATGGCTTGATGTTTTTTTTTAATTAGATGCAATGCGGTGGGTTTCTTCAAATACTGTAACTGATATCATATGTATATTTTTATCTTCTGTAAAATACGTTCCATTACTGTGGTTTGCCATCTGCTTGCTGAATTTGCCCTAGTCCCTCGCATTCAGCGGGCCTACAATCACCTATTAGAAACCATTAAGTATTAGGAATGTTTTGTTTGCTTCTTGTTTTTATTAAAACTATCGTATTTTGACACACTTCACATTTTAAGAGGCGATGATTGTGCGATGACGTCACAAAACTTACATCAAAGGCTTATTTTTTGCTTTTTAGTTGTTTGAAGTCGGTTTTCATTTTTTATAAAAAGTCTTTTATTTCACAATTTTTAAAGGTAGAAGTCCCGAACCCAAACTAATAACTTTATGTCAACTGCTCATCACTTTTTACAAAATCCTGCTTTTCCCGGTACAGGGACGTTAATTATTGAGGAGTTCTCCTGGTACTTCATCACATGCATTTAGACGAGCATAAATTGCGTACCACATTAAAATCATCGTATCGCTTCCTTGAAATGTATTTAATAGTTCCGATGACCATTTGTGGTCTTAACTCCACCAAATGGTGCTAAACGGAAGCAAATATTAGACTTACTTAAAATACATCGAAACAGACATAAAAAAACATACACACGAATTGATAACCTCCTTCTTTTTTTGAAGTCGGTCAAAAATCAATCAATTACTTTAAGAGATTTGTAGTACAAAGTAGCATGGTAAGATTGAAACAATACTGCACTAAGAGATGGTGGTTTTTTTGGTATTCTGGTAATTTTGGTATTATTTTAATATTCAAAAATACATACTCAAAGGACTCATATATTTATATCTTATTATTCAAAGAACGCTATTTACAATTTTTGTCTCCATATTATTTTTTTAACCAAATTACACACGAGTACTATTTTGCTATTATTGTTACCACTTCATTTTTTTTAGATACCTATTGTTTTTTTATATTGTTAATGTTGTATTTCAACTATGACCTGTTTTTTTTTATATATTTCAAATGAGTCAGTGATTACAGCATGTTATTTTATTTAAATGATAAAATATGCTATTTAAGTTAAGTAAGTTCAACGCACTCTGTCAATTCGCCTCTTCTGAATAAATGTAACAAAAGCAAGTTGCGCCAACTCTTATGACTTCAGAAAGAATTTAATTCCTGTCTTCGTATCTTCCCTTTTACATATGCATGCCGAATTTTCATACATAATCTCAGTGTCTGCAATGCTCGGATATGTAGTTATTTACATAACGTCTTATTAACTGAGAAAGTCGGACAGTTTTAAGCAACAGTGCTTTCAGACTCTATGATGCCAGAAGTTTCATTTTTATGATGCAACTATGTTAAACTCGTTCCATTGTACTTGTTTCATTAACTTTGATTTGGTAGATTTATGTCTTTTTCTTCTCTTTTATTTGTTATTCTATTCTTCATAGCGTTTCTTACACAATTTTAAGCAAGCTTGTCTTCAGCAATGTCAATCCTAAATTAAGTGTAGGTATCTTACGTTTCTTCGCGCACTCTTAATTGAAATACAGTATGTTGATCCGAAACATATATTTGGCCCTATATCTTTTCAGTTGCCATGGTCACCGGTTGACTAGCTACTTTTAAGACTTATAAGCCCTAAAAGACCCAAAAAACCAAAATCCAAATATATGTTTCGGGTAAATATAGTGCACTTAAAACCCGCAAAAGTTGCCTAAAAGAGCCTAAAAGAGCTTAAAGCAATATGACTGTAATTTACACTCTCGTTAGTTATCTTGATATTTTATTAAACCAAATGGCTCATCTAGTCAAGTCAACCCGCTAGCGTCACCCAGGCTGACGAATGGCCAAATTGTCCCTAATTGAATATTAAATGTGGCTGTCCAGCAGACGGCGTGACACGGGTTAGGTGCCTCAACCGCCGTGAGAACTGCGTAATGGAGCAAGCCTGGGATTAGGTAAACTCGACCCCCGACGTTATTAAAACTGTTTATGGAAGCAGTATACTTTTTGATAAAGCTAAGAATAACTTCGTGTTGTTTATTAATGCTGAAAAGTTTAGGGGTTAAACACTGTTGTAACAACGTGTTGATTTTGAACAATGGGTTCACACAATTTTGTAATTTATACATTTTTAATTTTGCATTTTACAATGCTATTTTTATGTCACATTAAGAAAATATACTAGAAAAAAGCAACTTGTCTCATGTCAGGGCGATATGTGACAAGTTGCTTTTTTCTTGTATATTTTCTTGTTTAATATTTATCACAATTCTGTCAGTTTGTCAACTTGGAACTACTCGTATGCTATTAATTGTTGATCAATTATCCAGAATTTTAGTATTTTCGTATAGTTACGGGATAAGAATAGCATCACATCCATTAGTAAGTAACTGACATGCTGATTGAATAAAGCTGTTCTAAGACAGGCATCAGCGTCTAGGTATTTCATGCTTCTATTTATCAATCCAGCAGTAAACTTTAAAAAGGTTAAAAAACTATGAGGATAATAGGAGGTAAATGTATGTATATCAACGTAGATAATGTTGTATACCTGTTAAGAACTTAGGGTTATCATCCACTAATATTATAAGATTTTGAAACATCACAGTAATTTGTCTTCAATCAAATGTCAAAAGTTTGTCCCAGAATCCGTTTTAGGATATTTTACGCGCTAAATCATGGAAATAATCACAAAACCGTTTGTGACAGAACTAAGTCCGAAGTTAAGTTAAGATTTATTTTGGAGAACTTTATATTTAGGAGAGGTTGGCCTTTCTGACGTTTCGTCTGTTCCCAAAGTGTAGACTTGATTGAAATTGTAATCCTGTTGTATTAAGTTTGGACCAGTTTATAAATTCTAAGAGGCGTTATCTGCTTATTTCAGTTGAAATATAAGAATCTGGCTGGAGGTTCGACATAAGCAATATTAAATTATCTTACCACCGGTCTTTACTATGAAATGCTTTTTCAAGCTGTGTGTCTGGAAACCACACCTCTTATGCTTTTTTGAAGTGAAAACTTCTTTAGCGGCGTTGTGCATTTTCAGCACTTTCTTTTATCAGAGTTTTAAATTTTTGGGATGGGTAAAAAATGTTTAAGTCGCGTCAGGACACGTGACCCTGATCGAAAATTCGTAGGTCCATTTACCGTTGACCTATTTCAAATGACATAAAGTCTCACACTTGAAAGATCTACGTATATTAGTTAATTACAACCATTATATAAAGAGCTCTCATTACTACCAACTTTTATATTGATGCCAGGTCAGTTTTAATGGATTTATTTTCTTTTAAGCGGTTTTCACTTCTGCCGGCACTCCCAAAGTACAACCCGTTGTTTTTTCATGGATTTGGAAGTTACATATCACATATAGGTACATAAATTATTGTATTTTACGCACCTTAATAAAACAAATTAATAAGTAGAAGTAGTTACTGTCAAAAAGCTGCAAATTGTTATTATGGATTGTTGGTGGTTTAAGTTGATTTTAAATATCAACGTTTCGACACAATTTTCCGCTCAAATCCTGTGGAATTCAAATTGACCACGCTGATAAAATCAAAGTATTGTATTCAGTCTCATTGTTTTTCGTATTATTTAAATCGTCTTCCTATCACGATTGATCAAGTGTTTACAACATATTAAACGTTTTCAAAATAACTTCATACTCAGTAAATGCCATTTTCATTCTTAACCCTAAATACTTACTGTTCCTTACCTCAGCCTATTCTATTATCATAATCCGTTTAAGATAACATTGTTTGCATTTTTCCTTCTTCTTATCTCTCAGTGATGTCCTCTAACCCTTAAAATCTTGACAATAAAGCACTAAGTAAATAATTTTTTCCTTTATTTACGGGTCTGTGACATTTTTGCTTTCTCTCGTTTTTAAAAAAATCAAAGAGTTTTAAGCAAAAATCTTTACAAACACGTAAAGAGATCAAGCGCCGGTTTCACCACTTACTGATAAGTTCCGTTTACCATAATGTGCAGATAATTTGACATATTTTTTATATAAAAACTGTCAAATCATCTGCCATATAAGCTATCTAGAACTTATCAGTAGGTGATGAAACCGACCCTAAATCATGTTACGTTAGTATTGGCAGTAGTAAATATAATATTGTATTTCTACTTTATTGAAATTCTTTAAACAAATTGTCAATAACTATGGGTAAAGATTTAATAATTCGTCAAAGGCAATCGAAATATTAACAAAGCCTAAAAATATCTACATTATTGCCAGTACAATAAATTATACCAGATTAGTAAAATTACGTGAAACGTGCAAATTGTTCTGACTCTGCGTAAACTCGCCATTCGCCAATAAGAATTTGCTAAGCCCCGCCATAAACTCTGCAATCTGAGCCACCGAGGCTGTTTACGAGTAAACTTTCACTGTTTGCCAAAGACAATATGACTCTAAGTACGCAGAATTAACAATAGCTGAGCTCTGGCCCCCATTAAAGCAATACGGCTGCTTCGTTGAGCTAATTATTTACGTGAGGACACACATTCTTGCTAATTACACTTGCTTCTACTTTTTCTTTAGTTTATTTTGGATTCTGTGGTCTACATTGTCAGTATACGGTTTATTTATTTTAAGTTTTTTTTTATGAACGACGGTAAGACTCTTACCCTTCATCATACTTGATGTTAAGTATTGATAAGGCTGAAGATGGAAGCGAGCTTCTCCTGGAGTCCTCAATCACCGAGGAACTGGCTATCATATCTCTAACTACCGGAACACAACAAATCTAAAAAACATTGTTGTTATGGCGTCAGACTTAGATAAGATGGTGGTAGCTAGCCAGACGGACTTAGAACAGTCCTACCACCAACCAAACCGAATACAAGATGTACCCCCGCTGGGAATCGAACCCGGGACCCTTGGGTCTGATACCGGTGGTTGTACCACTAGACCACAGAGGCGGTTAAATAAAGATTGTATTACCGTAAATGCAATGAGCAATTTTTTCTAGTATTATGTTGATCAGATTTAGCTAAAGTTTTGAACAGATTCTTCTTGTTTTCTTGTCTTATGTGGCTTAACAGCTACCACAATATTAGATCACTATAAGATAAAATATACCTCAGTATTGCCTGGTATAAATAAATTAAATATAGTAATGATCTATTATAATCAGTTATTCCACACAAGTTGTAGCAAGAAAAAAACAAAATAAAAATACTGTAAGCATTAAATTTCAGATCAAGACATGACCATCTTATACTATGATTGTGTTTTATAGTTGAATTGCAAGTTTTACAGAATCATCCTTACATTTAATGTAACAGAGTACTAAAAAAGTACAGCTACTTCTGAGATCTTAGTACCAGGATTACTACGAACGTCAAGATCGAATGGTCCGATGTAATGTGTGTTTGCTCACTGAATGTAGAGCTTTGGCCAACCATAATCCTACCCCAAAATGGTTTAGGACTAAGATTACTGATAAACTTAGTTTCGGAGTACGCGTCCCTTAAGGCTATTTCCATTTAACCCTGCAAAGTTAGTGTAAATAATTTTAGATCCTGTATTAAGATATTGGTTTCTACAACTTGCTTAGCTTATTTGAATAATGTCTTTATAGGGACTTTTTAACGTCTATACGAACAAACAGTTTCTACAAATTAAATTAAATTGTAAAAGCTTTAGTAATTAAGTCCAAAAATAAAACTCTTCACAAAAATAAATCACTTGTTTTATAATAAAATTGCTAAGTTTGTAGGTAGTGAAATTTATCAATAAGGTCTAACACAGTCCTTGCGGAATGTAGACAAAATATCTTCTTGAGTAAAAGTGTCCGGCACAACGGTGGCATCACTGAACGGGTTTTGTGGCACTGTCGATTCTCCTCCAGAAAGTCCTGAGCCTCCAGGATACGAGTGGGATACAGTAGGATGCTTATAATTTTCCTTGAAAACCTCCTTCTTCTCAGAATCCCAAGTCAGAGCGTGGACTTGATCACGCCATCTTACTATCACTGATGGGTACGGGTCTCCTGCATTTAAGGTTCTAAATGTGCATTGCAATTTCACTGGGCCTTCTTTTGCGATATCAACACTCCCAACTTTTACTTCACCTTCAATAAAAGCTACCCTACTTTCACAAACTGCGAAGAGAAAAACAACAACGAAAATTGCGAGCTTCATATTGACCGTGTGAAACTGTACTGAGATATTGTTCTGGAGACTACCTAGGCTATAGTTATTAGTATACGTCGTTAGATAACGAAGGTCATTATGGTTCGTCTGATAAATACACCGATGATGTAATGCTTAAACTTGTTTAAAAACCGGTGACTCAATTGTAGATGCATTATTGTGATACTGACAAGAAAGAATTCGTTCGAGTGTTGCCAACTTGCAATAATATAATATAACTAGCGGCTGCCCGCGGGTTTACCTGCATGGTTCACGTGCCCGTGGGAATATCAGGATATAGGTAGCCTATGTCACTCTCCGTCGTTTCAACTAATGCTATGCCAAAAATCAAGTCGATTAGTTGCTTAATTAGGGCGTGAAGAAAGGACAAACAAACGAACACACTGTCGCATTGATTTATAATATTATGTTGGGAAGTTGGGATTTCTTCATTATAATTATATGTATTTTAAATAACTATAACTACTACTAGAAACCATTCACGACATCATCCGCGTATTCGTTCACAGATTTTTTATATATTTAAGGGCCGTTATTTCCAAATATATTTTCTTAGCATGTTTAATTAAAGTCGAAACAAATGTGCCGGATATTAATTCAATCCGTTTAAAGTTTCATCTGGACTATTATAGTTTCTTAGTTACGTTACAAGATAACATAATGTAGTAAATTAATAAAGAAGTAAGTTGATAAAATTAGACATGTGACAATTTCTACAGTAGACATTTGATAGCCAGCCTCTCAGTGGTTTAGAGGTCCGGGAGAGGCTCGCTTCCATCTTCACCGTATGATAAAGGCTGAGAGTCTCCCCGTCGTGAATAAAAAAAATAAAAAGATTTAAACGTTAATTTCCATGAATTCGTTTTAGCTTAGCTATAGCATTATAAAGGTTTTTTTCTCCATCGTCACACAAACAGGCATAAAGTAACCTAGGTGACAAGAACAGAGGGTCTATACTCAGATTTTTTATTCAGTAGAATAAATTGACAGGTAGTCAATGTCACTGTGTAAAAATAATGCTGAATTAAAATGTAGTTATAATCTTAATATTGAGTTTGTGTACGTGAATGGAATCAATACTTACTGAACTTAAACTGGATCTCAGCAAATCATTACGGAAAACAGTTTTAAGCAAATTATTTTTACAAAGTGACATTGACAACATGTCAAATTACTCTACTGAATTAAAAATCTGACTATAGTGTGAGTTTGCAAGTGTCTTAACGTAGTTTAATTCTCAATATTATTCTCATTGTAAGGTGGGTGTACCATGGAAGGCCACTCTAACAAATAAACAGTTTTAATAATAATAATAATAATAATCTTTATTTATTTCTTCACAAACAAACAATAAGTATATGGAAAGTAACTACACCATAGCTTACTTAATGACACAAACATGACGTTGTATAATTTACTTACAGTTAATTTAAGTAAGATTTAAACATTTTTTTTTATTTGTGAAGACTGGTGCTTGAAATAGGTTGTATGAAAACACCCCGTAATACTCGTTTATTTACTGGATAAATGAAACTAACAAATATTTAAGTAATACTTTGTTTTATTACGTAACATATAAACCATTTTATTAAATTGCAGATTTGATAAATATTGATTGAATTGAACTCTTCCAAATGGCCTTTCTAGGAACAAGGCTCATTAGAAGGCCATTATAATAAATCAGTAATTTAACACTAAACGTTAATAAATAGCGATTAAATCTGCAATAAAAAGAAATGGTTTATATGTTACGTAATAAAACAAAGTATTACTTAAATATTTGTTAGTTTCATTTATCCATCAAATAAACGAATAATAACTGATTATTAGTTAGAGTGGCCTTCCATGGTACACCCACTTATTTTAACGTCGTCGATTCCCAATATCAATAAAGCGAGGGACCGTACTGCCAAAATAGTAGCGCAAGCGATTCGCCGCCGCGTCTGTGATTTCCAGTTCAATGGGTGTTTGTGTAAATAAAAGGAATTGGTTATCACATGGCAATAACTATGAAATTTTAATAATTGACCTTAGAAGGAGCATGGCCTTCCATGGTCCACCCACCTTATTAAGGTCTATCTGTCAAATCGGTTTTCACAAGAACAGAGATCAAAAGCAAAACTGTGGCATACGAGAAATAGTTTTAATTAGCCTCAGTGGAACGCAATATTACAAGTTACGTTTGATGTCTGCTTTTCATGAAATAGTTAAAGATTTATCAACAAAATTGATTATTGCAAGTCGAACTAAAAGTTTACAGAGCTAGCTGTTAATTTACCAAAATGATTCTAGTTTGTCATGTGTCATGAAAAAAACTACGTTAACAAAAACCGACTTCAAAATCTAAACAGCAAAAAATAAGCCTTTTGGAGTCGGTGCCAGCCAAGGCATTCTACTTTGAGTTCCTATTCTTTATTTTTCTTACCTTGGCTGGCTCCGACTCTAAGAGGCTTAGATTTTGTTTTTTAGTTTATGAACTCTGTTAAAAATAAAAAAATAGAATATAATAAATAGATAAGAATCTATTTTTTTACCAAAATGTTTATCCGTAAATATAACTATGGGTGTGTCGTGTTGCAATAATTTTGTTTTACTTTTAGACAAATAAAATTTTATTCCTGTAGGCTGCGCATTCAATTAAATTTTGGTTTAGCGTAGCTTTAGGAATTCAAAGATGAAATTTTCTATTGGTCAGTCTTACCCCTTTATCTAAAACTAACCTTTATTTGTTAAGCACCGTACAAATATCTAACTTTTCTCCGGATTTTTCTGCGAAATACTTGCACGCAACTATCACCCTTACTACCAATAGTTTTGGTTGCAGAAAAGGGTGACCTTTACCTGAAGTCTGTTTGTTTCTACCCCTCACATCAAATTGCTTCTACTAATCGATCTTGACTCGGCACTTAAGTTTATTTGCTCAGGAGTTCGGTATTTACTTCTGACGTCGTTAAAATTGGTGATTAGCAAATTATGCTGGTATCAGCTAGTTTTGTAGATAGTATATTCCCATTTGAGTAATGTTGCTGAATGAAGAGTTGGTCTTTATATGTGCTTCTTTATCAGCAAATAGTCTTAGCAGGGATGTTTATTTGTGCGTAGTTTCGAGGCTCAATCACGCTCAATCAATAACAATGCTTAATCTAATTTAGTCGGATTCAGAGAAATCGTACCAAAAAGTTTTTGAGTAGTAATAAAATAAACATAATAAAGTTTGGGCTTATTGCCATAATTCTCAAATATTCAATTTCAAATTTTGAACACATAGTACGACAAATTTTTATTATTTCTTCACCATTACCCAATCGCAGCAAATAAAAAAAGACTTTCAAAAAACTAAACAAAGTGTTTATTTACATTCTACTTTTCCCACGATTTATCGTCAGCGAGATATCTTTGCCAAGTTCGATTGTCCGGCGGCGAAGCGTCCAATTTCCGGACGCCGTGTCCGGAAACCCGCGCCTATGATCGTCGACTAGTGAAACTCTAATTTTAAATTGGTTTTTTTTCCTGTGCTTCCGAAATTTTACACCAAAATAATGAAATTAAATTAAATAGTTCCTTAGCCTTTTATTAAATGGTTCTTTAACCTTTATTGGTTCGAAGCTTTTGCAAAGTGAAAACTCTTCATCATGTTGTTTGATAAATTAATAAAATAGTGATATGGGTTATGTTAATTAAAATTGAAATCCAGTAAGTTTCCCACGTTTTCTCGTTAACCGGCGTGATATCTCGGCAGACTTCGATTGTCCGGCGTCGAAGCGTCCAATTTCCGACCGACTGTCCGGATACCGAACCGGTAATTGCCAACATATATTAAATCGTACCGAACTCTCATTGAAAACCATATTATGCAGCTTCATCACCATATTGCTAAAAATAGTGTATGTGTGCTAGTTTAGTGCTATTATAATTTTATTCTATTCACGGTCAATCTTGAACGGTATGAATTTGGCAGTCCAGGCGGCGCTCAAGCTCGACATGGACATGGTTTTACTTGATGTGTGGTCGCCTTTATCAACATTCATTTTATCAAATTAGTTAGTTAATTTCTCTGGTTTACAAATGTGTGCATCAACAATTCTATTATATTATGAAACACATTCGCTGTGTTATAATTATAACTTTTTAATTTTACAATGCTATTTTTATGTGATAAATATAAACAAAAGAATATACTAGAAAAAAGCAACTTGTCTCATGTCCCGTCAGGGCCACATAAAAAAACCATTGTAAAATGCAAAATTAAAAAGTTATAAATTTATTTTCTTGTTTAATATTTATCACATTCGTTGTGATCATTATTGAATTAACATCAACGATTTAAACTGTTTGTAATTAATTGGGACAATATCAACTGTGATATTAAACACTGTGATATTAGACACATTTAATAGACGGGTTTTTAGGTATGCTTACAATTATTTTTTTTTTAAATATTATATGGAGGAGTAACTTTATATATAATAACTCCTGGTTGGTTATGCTGCCTTGGTACTTTTAGCTAATAATATTTTAGTTTATTAGACATCATTCGAACTGTTGAGTAGGACATTTTTCTTGTGCAGTGGGTCTACGGGGAAGAAAATTAGGTATCTGTTGACATTAATATACCTATGTTTTTGATTGTGCGAGTTGTGCTTGTTGTGCGTATTAGGCTATTGGACAATGCGAAAAATAAAGTTTCAATTACTGTTATCAGTATAAATGAAGACCTTAAAAATGGTTATTTATTAACGTACGTTGAAAATAATAATAACGTTTGTCACGTGACACAAAACGCTCCTGATTCGTCGAGTTTATGATGACGTCACCTGCTTGTAAACCTCGTTTGCCTACGTATGTGGATGATTATGTCCCACAGATCAGAATACAGGCAAGTGACGTCACCGACCCCATTGCAGAGCGCCATAATGTCAATGTAGGGTTTTGGAGCGCTATTTAAATATTGAAGTTTAAATTTGATATTTTTCAGCAAATATGTACCAGAATAAAAAAAATCAACTTATACTGGGTTCCTTAAACTTTATTACATAATATAAAATGGATTTTTAAAACCTGTCAAATAACCTATTGTGTCATGAGGAACACCTTTTTAACCGCCTCCGTGGTCTAGTGGTACAACCACCGGTATCAGACCCAGGGGTCCCGGGTTCGATTCCCAGCTGGGGTACATATTGTATTCGGTTTGGTTGGTGGTAGGACTTGTTGTAAGTCCGCCTGGCTAGCTACCACAATCTTATCTAAGTCTGACGCCATAACAACAATGTTTTTAGCATTGTTGTGTTCCGGCAGTTAAAGATAAGATAGCCAGTTCCTCAGTGATTGGGGATTCCGGGAGAGGCTCGCTTCCATCTTCAGCCTTATCAATACTTAACAACAGGTATGATGAAGGCTAAGAGTCTCCCCGTACTTCATAAAAAAAACCTATCTGAGACGGCACAACTTCACCCCTACCGCCTAGCGGTATTGTTATCGCTATAGATATCCAATTTTAAGCTCTTCAATAATTCAACAATAGGGGTTTTAATAAATTCCTACATATTTCTATTCATGTATTAGTAGTAGTGTAGTGAAAGCGAGAGTCCATGTTGGGGGTTTGAAAAATTAGCGAATAAAGTGAGCCACTGTGTTATTTTCATACAAACATAATCACTTTACAGTCTCATTATTCAAAACTTTAAAAAAAATTAGTTCAAAATTAAAATCCGACAACTGAAAAATCACGCTCTAAAAAGTATGAAACAAGAAAATATTCTCATCTGAAATTGTCGTGGTCTTATGCCACTAACTCCAAAAAACAATAGATTCTAGGGAAAAGTTTAGAGCGAAATTGAGAGTTTAACTCCCTTCTAAGACGTAATCATAGGGAAATTATTACCAAAATTCGATGTTTTTGAAACGTGCTTACCAAGAGCTTTAATATGACACCAAACACGATATTCTTTAAAAAAGAAAGTTTTTAGTTCACAGCTTTATGTCGTCTAGAGGGCGCTATATTCAATTTCATGTGACGTGACATAGCATAGAACCACCGGACAATCGAGACTCTTCCAACGATACCTCAATTGTGAATATATAATGAGCAGTTTAAAAGTTATGTGGGTACAGATGAACATAACATACATACATACATACCGGTCAAAATCATATCCCTCCTTTTTCTGTTTTGCCGTAGTCGGGTAAAAACAGTTATGTAAACATTTGTACGTCCAAAAGTTCCATAAGTTCAAGAAAACTTTCAGTTTTGTGCAAAGTAATACAAACAAATTCACTCAATCCGGTTTCCTACAACTTTATATGGAATAAAAATTAAAAAAATTTTGGGACTATTATTCGCAAATCGAGTATTCTACTCATACATCGACGTACAAATGTTTACATAACTGTTTATACTTTTTGAATAATGAGACTGTAAAGTAAGTATGTTTGCATGAAAATAACGCAGTGGCTCGATTTATATGCTGACAAGTGTAGTTGATCCATGAGGAAGGCGGGAAAAATCAAATAGTGTATAGAAGGGACTTAAACAGGACAAAGTTTGTTCTACTTATAGAACAAATCGTAGATAAAGTTTGAGCCTCCGACACGGAGGTTGTCTGTCGCCATAGCAACATTATTTTTAGCATTTTATAATTAGTTACCACAGTGGTTGAGGATTCTAGAAAAAGCGTGATTTCACCTTCAGACTTACATCAGGTATGATGAAAGCTATGTCTAAGCGTTCTCCAGTTACATTAAAAAAATGAGTCACATGACTTATAAAATATCTTACACGGTCGACAATACAATGAACATTAATATTAAGATATATTCAAACAAAAACAGCTTTTATTTATTTATAAATATGTATTACCGCCCCTAGCATAACACTTGTCAAATATTTTTGTAAATCAATAATTATTTGATTTGTTTGTGTATTTTTTTTATTTCTTACTTTTTATTGTCTTCGTATTTTTGTGTGTCCGCGGCAACCACGCATCACTAGGTCCAGTGTTGCTGTGACATTTAGTGTCATGGCAACACAAAGCTGAGGCAGGACC
Source organism: Chrysoteuchia culmella (assembly GCA_910589605.1). Taxonomy (NCBI): domain Eukaryota; kingdom Metazoa; phylum Arthropoda; class Insecta; order Lepidoptera; family Crambidae; genus Chrysoteuchia; species Chrysoteuchia culmella. The sequence goes on along the minus strand of OU342654.1, from coordinate 8,222,457 downwards.
TAATTGACCATGGATGTAATGTGTTTTGTATTTTTTTTTTTCATTTTTGTATTTTTGTTATGTACCTACCTAATAGTCCCGGGTTCGATCCCCGGACAAGACAAATATTTGTGTGCATGAACATGTCTATTTGTCTTGGTCTGGGTGTTTAATATGTATATTATGTATGTATTTACAAAAAAAAAGTATATAAGTATGTTTATCCGTTATCTAGTATCCATAACACAAGTTCTTCATGATACTTAACGTGGCCTAGATATAAAAAAAAAAAAAAAAAAAAAAAATGTGTAGTGTCTGTGGTCAATAAAATGTTTCTCTCTCTCTCTCTCTCTCTCTCTCTCTCTCTTGATGAATACGTAATTATCTTAGTAATTTAGAAAAGCTTTAATTAACTAAGTCTACGTAAGTAAGTGCCAAGTCATTTTCATTACTGCCGTTCGGTAATCAAAAGGAGAAATGTCGAGGTCAAATTAGAATAGTTTCATGAAAGTTTAGAACTTAGTTACTTAGTCTGTAATTAATTTGTTTCTCTATTAACATTTCATACACATATTTTTTTAATATTTTTGGTCTTTAAGAAGCTTTTTAAGTAGGAATATCTAACGGACAATAACCGTACTCTCATAATATTATGTATCTTCTTTTTTGTTTTATCGCGCCCAAAAGCACATTGTTGATCACGCACATTGAAAAGATCAGATTGATTTGATTCCTCGCCAGTTATAGTTTATAGTGGATTTCACAAATTGTTTTAAAGGTATTTAATAAAGAAATATCGTTGACTTAAATAATATTTATAATCTAAAAAATACTATGGTACTTAGTATTAAAGTGATTCTGAATGTTCAGTGAAATCGCCTTAAAAATAAGTATATATTTTGAACGGAAAATTATAAATTACTTCAATACAGGTATTTATATCATAACTTTCCCTTTGATCTCTAATCTTCATCGTAAGAGAACTCATTAGAGATTAGAGAAAATCGCTCCTCCTTAACTTACCTTACTTGGGAACTATTAATGACAAAAATAGTTTTCGTTCCCATCCCATTAGTCGACTTTGATACAAGATACTGTCGATATAAGGTACATACACAGTACCTTTATGTTATTAGATCGTCGACACTTAGTTTAAAATTATTCTTTCTTTTGTTTTATGGTCGGGGACCGGCATCGGCAGGCTAATTAAAAAAAAAATCTTACACTCACACCAACTAACCTAGCGCCAAAGTTAGCACTGTAAGAATTGTGTTATGGGATACTAGAGTAACAGATATATATATAATTATACCTACATATATAAGTATTAATGTGTAGAAACGCCAACAACCAACACCAACACTGTCCTGGCGATGATTGCGGGAAGGATCGACTGTCCTTACATCTGGCATTGTTCAAGAAGACATGTCCCAGAGACAATGCCGGAGAGGAAATATTGACGACCTTTCGCTGTGTATGTTTTTAATTTAATGTTATTATATTGTTTTATTGAATTGTTTTATTTTAATTACGTATTACATTATTTATATAGTATTTGATTTCATTAATTTTATTTAAATTTAATAATAATGTAAAATTTATAATTAAGTATTTTATAATTTTATCCAATATGTTTAATATTTCTATCAATGGGTGTAATTTGCCTGAATAAATGATATTCTATTCTATTCTATTCTATTCTATATACAAACATCCATGACTCGGGTACATATGCTCGTATTCATCATATCAACATTTGCCCCTACCGGGATTCGAACCCGGGACTTCAGAGTAGGCGATAGCTTGAAACCTGTGTACGTACCTCTCTACGACGGAATTCTTTAAACGGAATTAATAATTATCTAACGGAAACTCGGTTCAGTTCCAGTATCGTCGCTATCATACTGTGTGACAGCCACAACAGCGATGAAACTGAAATTAAACTGAGTTTCCGTTAGATAATCAGCCCTCGGTTCTCGCGCTGAGAAATGTCGAATTCGAAATTTTTCTCTCCATAATTTCTTTAATAATAATTTATGAATAGGTAGATAAATTATGTTATAGTACCTACTATCTGACCAAGACAATTAGGCGCATGACAGCTGAGAAAAACTTGAAAAATCTAACTACAAACCAAAATTTCAAGAAGCGGTAATCAATCAGTTAATCACTGTAGCGCTAATAAATCAGATAAAAAGAGAAGTGCGGTGATAGAAGTGGGCTGCAGGTGCCATAAACGGGCAAAATCGCATTCCTGTCATGCGCCTAATTGTCTTGGTCGTGTAGTACATCACTTTTAGTCGGGGGATTTCGTAAAATTATTTAACTCTTTTTATTTTTATCTATGATGTTTTTATATACGGCGTGAGTTTTAATCAAAATGTTCAATTTTATTTTATATTTCAATATTTTTGGAGAACTCGCAGCAGACTACTACAGCGCCCTCTGGTGATCTATAGCTGTAAAACATGATTAGAAACCTACTCTAAAATGTCACCTGTTTAATGGAAAAAACAGCATCGGAATCGGTTTAATAGTTTCTGAGTAGCCCTCAAACGCCACGAATCCTTGTTGCTGCAGTGCCACCTGGTGATTTGCAGCTGTCCTGTAAAACCAAGTCTGAAATGATACCTGTTGAATGCAAAAAGTTACAAACAAATCGTTTTAGTCGTTTTTTATCTGTTTTCTGGTTGCTGCAGCGCCTCCTGGTGGTCTACCACCATTAAACAAGTATAAGCACCTGCTTTGATGCACACCATTCGAATGCAACAAACCGAATCGAAATCGGCCTGGTAGCTTCCGAGAAAAATGTCAACCGACAAGCACACACACACACACACACACACACAAACAACCTCTGACCCTAAATGCATATATACCACTTCCTTTCCGTTCCTTCGTCGTGGGTAATTAATTTTTTTGAAAAAACCCACGAGACGGTTAAAACATAGTTGAACAATGGCTGCCAGCACTAAGTATTACAAATTTCAGCATGTATTTAAATAAATCCAATTATTCGCGTTACTATAAATCTGTGAAACTCTAGTTCATTTAGTGGCAGCCCTCGACGGATAATTAAGTCGGGGGTTTTTAATAAAAATAAAAAATTGATGACGAAATCGCCATAACTGTCTCAGCGTGAGAATCGGCCCCTGGTAAAATACTTCTTTCGAACTCATGTTGATTTTTCATATAAACGCTTGATTCATTAAATAAGTTAGGTGTACGGTCTGAGCGTATTCTGCTTCCTGTCTAACGTCGTATTTGTTTTAAATAGGGAAAGAGAACTTACTTTGTTCACAAGCGTCACGATTACTTTTTATACTACTACTCCTACGTAAATGTACGAGTACTTTCAAAAAATAATCGACAGTGCCCGTACCGCGGCAGATCAAAATTATCATATTATCATAGGGTGGTGGTTCCTGAACGCTTGGATTGGTGCCAAACACGAATGTCAATCGTCGCGTCAGGCCTTACCATAATATTGTATAATGCATTAATAAGACTTCGATTGAATCCATAGGAAAATTATTACGGCCTGATAGCACGAAGTATTTCAGACATGCAGTCACTGCGACAACATAAGTTTGAGTTTGTTGGCGCCGCCATCGCCACTTCTTTACCTATAAAACAATGTTATGATCAGAAATTAACGCTGGTAGTTAGTTGTCACAGATATTAGGGACTTGATATAAATCTAATTTAGGCAAGTCAAAATTAGTTCTCTTTTGACCACGGCTAAGTAAAGCTTAACAGTGGTTATCACTCTGTTCTAGGTGTACCTTCCATCATGCAATACTTACAAAGAGTAGCTCGTGTGCGTGTACAACAGACAAACCATAAAATTATTACTCAACCGTCGACTGTCTGCTGTACACTTTGCTCACAGTATCTCGTTGTACGAAGGTTGCACGTGCATTCGGTTCTCGTCGACGTACGGCAAGGTGCGCGGCACGTTCAGCAGCCCCGACTACCCGCGCCTGTATCCGGCCCGCATCGACTGCCGGCTGTACACTTTGCTCACAGTATCTCTTTGTACGCAGGTTGCACGTGCATTCGATTCACGTCGACGTACGGCAATGTGCGCGGCACGTTCAGCAGCCCCGACTATCCGCGCCCGTATCCGGCCCGCATCGAGAGCCTGCTGTACACTTTCCTCACACTATCTCGTTGTACGCAGGTTGCACGTGCATTCGGTTCTCGTCGACGTACGGCAAGGTGCGCGGCACGTTCAGCAGCCCCGACTACCCGCGCCTGTATCCGGCCCGCATCGACTGCCGGCTGTACACTTTGCTCACAGTATCTCTTTGTACGCAGGTTGCACGTGCATTCGATTCACGTCGACGTACGGCAATGTGCGCGGCACGTTCAGCAGCCCCGACTATCCGCGCCCGTATCCGGCCCGCATCGAGAGCCTGCTGTACACTTTCCTCACACTATCTCGTTGTACGCAGGTTGCACGTGCATTCGATTCACGTCGACGTACGGCAAGGAGCGCGGCACGTTCAGCAGCCCCGACTACCCGCGCCCGTATCCGGCCCGCATCGAGAGCCTGCTGTACACTTTGCTCACAGTATCTCTTTGTACGCAGGTTGCACGTGCATTCGGTTCACGTCGACGTACGGTAAGGAGCGCGGCACGTTCAGCAGCCCCGACTACCCGCGCCCGTACCCGGCCCGCATTGACTGTCTGCTCTACACTTTCCTCGCTGCCCCGCACGAGATCGTTGAAATCGTTTTCACCGATTTCGACATCTACAAGGAGCATCTAGAGTGAGTACTTAACTGATACGTTATCAATAATATTTTTGAATAATCTGTACTTTTGTATATTGTTGTTACTGTTGTTCCGACGACGTATTGTACTAGGCACTGTTGCCTCAACATGAACGGCTTTTTTTGTCACTCGCTGCTCACATCTTAGCAGAGTAAGCGAGGCAGAATCATGCGCGTGATACAGAGGTGTTCATGCTGGGGGCTGGTTGGGACGGGAATTGTTACTTTTTTCTCTCTATCCTGCAACCAATTGCATTAAAGCCTCGTCTAGATGGCGTTGCTATCACTGAGACGATGCGGTGTGCAAACAATCCAGCCAAAGAAAGTCTTATAATGGATCCTATGATATAAGACCGTGCTTAACGCGATCTTAAAACTACATTTGAGGGAGTACGAAAAAAACTGTAAATAGTAAAAAGCTTATAAATATTCCGCACAGTGATGTGAATAATGGAGTTAAAGTGAATTTTTAAAGTTTAGAAATGTAGGTAGCTGAGAGCTAAAGTTGAATTCGTGGTGGTCCGTTATTACTTGTTGAAAGTTCTCTATTTCGCGGAGCCCATTTCAGAATGGCCCATTTCTGAGCATCACAACTTTGCTTTCACAAAATTGGCAACTTTCCTCCTAGCATTAAATAACTGAATTTAAGTTTGGTGTGATGACACTAATCACTTTATTTCTTAATAACTTTGCAATTGATTTATAACGCGTTGCGAGAATACAAATTGCCTTGACGGTCAAAGATTACTATTAGCTATTAGGTAATTAATCTTTAATTTTTTAATTATTTATTCTGTACAAACACATTATTTAAAAGCAAATACTTGGATAGAGAAAATCATTGTTTAAGGTCACAACGTATTACCTACTATGGCTACTATATCCACTCCCTGTTAGAATTAACAACACACGCGAAAATTAATTAAAAAAATTACTGCCATATAGTACCTTACTTCAGTATAAAACACAAATTTAATACCTCTAAATAAAAATCAAGAACAAGGATCATTTGTCGAACTTTATTAAAACTGTAAAAAGGGTAAATAAAAAAACCGGCCAAGTGCGAGTCGGACTCGCGCACCTAGGGTTCCGTAAAATATTTTTTATTTTATGATGTTGGTAACTAAAAATTTACGGTTTTCGCAATTTTTCCTTTACCTGTACTATAAGACTTCGTACCAAATTTCAAGATTCTAAGTTCGCGGGAAGTATCCTGTAGGTTTTGATTTCCGTGCGAGTTACGAAAATTAGCGGCGCTTTAACGGCTGTATCTTTTGATTGCTTTGGCTTAGAAGTTTGATTTTTTCACAGCTCCAAGGGACAGTTAGATCTGAGTATGAAAATATAAAAAATTTAGTTTGATACCTCACGCGTTCCTGAGAAAAACGGTCTTGACAGACGGACGGACGGGCGGTCAACGAAGTGATCCTATAAGGGTTCCGTTTTTTCCTTTTGAGGTACGGAACCCTAAAAAAAATTGTATAGGTACATCAAGATATCTTTTACTTTTCGTCAAAAAAACTAATAAAGATTATAGGGATGTACATAAAAGGTACACTTAACATGTGCCAAGGATGTAGTCTAGGAATTCGTTGAAATGATCGTACATTATTTTTAAACTTTAATAAAAATTTAAAAGTTTATTAACATGACATACAAAGAGTAAATTTATGAAATAATTATGAAAAACCAGCCTTATATAATAATTAAATATAATGCTTGAATGGTCAGACATGTTACATTGTTAATATTTGTTAAATATTAACAAGCTTCAACATGACATAAAAATTGCTTAAGAAAATATGTCTAGGAAATAATGGCAACGAATAATGTAAATAAAGAAACAAATTAAGACATTTTATTGCAGCGTGTTTGGTTCACTGTCACGTCAAGTTTCAGTATTTTGAATACTTAACTAGTTTATGATTTTTGAATTTTTGAATTTTCTATGTTTTTTTTTGATAAATTTTAAATAGAAAAATATTGGAAAAAATCAACTTGGCTATAAGTGAATTCTCAGATGGGGCCCATCTGTTTAACTAGTTACCTACTAAATTAGTCTTTAGAAAAAATGTAAGTGCGAAAATCTAAAAAGTGATTACAAAATTTGTTTTTAGCCACATCCCTCTATTTCTTATTGGATTTTCGAAGACCAGCCAGTTGACTGCAGAAGCGCAGATAGTCGATCATGGTGTTGCCATTCTTCTGTATGATTGGCGCCTCATCCAAAGCGTAGTCAGCTTCCTTCTCAGAGAAGCGATCACCAAAAGTCATTAGGTCGTGGCGAATTCTGTAATCAATAATACAACAAAGACTTTGTGATTTGGCAGTATTTTTGTATTCTAGAGCAAGTAAGTAGTAGCTCTATGTTTGACTTGGCAAGTTGACTTGGTAATTATGAAAACGATCGATAATTAAGTCTCGGGATTTTTAAATTATTTTATTCCTTTACAATTAATTTTTAACCGTAGGTGGGTTTAAAAAAAATATTTTGCTTTTTATTTCAGACTTTTTAGAGAGCATGGATATCATGTTCATTGTACTACATAAAACCCATTACTGATAACCGCATCAAAATCGGACTAGTAGTTTTGAATTTGCTCAAACAAATGTTTGCTGCAGCGCTCCCTGGTGAGTTGTCACCGTAATACTTATCTAAGAACATTCACCAATCAAACCCAAACCCATTACTGAAAATCGCATCAAAATCGGCGTAGTAGTTTTAGATTTGCTCAAACAAATGTATGTTGCAGCGCGTCCTGGTGAGTTGTCACCGTAACACCTATCTAAGAACATGCACCGATCAAACCCGAACCCATCACTTTTGAGGTTTTATGGTAACATTGGTTTGCACAAACAAACAAACATCGTCTTACCCCAAACGCATATACTGTCTCCATACCGCCGTTGATAAAAAACTACACTACTAAATGTAAGGTAATCAATAGTTACTCCTATTTCAGAAGTTATATTGTCCGTTATTCAAACATAACAAAATAATATATTGTCTTCACTCATCTATCTTAAGGTGGTACGACTTCCATAGAAACAAACATTGCACATTAATTGGTTCATCATACATTAATAATTTATAAATACATGTCCAACTAACTCGTTTCAGTTATTTGTTTGCGCGAAATTATTAAAAAAAAATGTACTTTCATACATGAGGTATATAAATGCGATGAGTCACACACACACACACATACGTAGAATTATTGAAATTATAAGATATTACTTTATTCGTGATTTATGTATGAATGTACAATTTTTTAATTATTTCGCGCAAACAAATAACTGAAACGAGTTAGTTGCGCATATATTACTGAATTATTAAGGTACTAACGGCCGTGCGCGGTTTCACCCGCGTGGTTCCCGTTCCCGTGGGAATTTTGGGATCATTTATAGCCTATGTTACTACTTGGGGTCTAAGGATTCTCTATACCAAATTTCGTCAAAATCGGTCCAGTAGTTTTTGAGTTTATTCGTTACATACAAAAATACAAATCTTTCCTCTTTATAATATTAGTATAGATGATGAACCAATCATTGTGCAATGTTCGTTTGTATGGAAGTCGTACCACCTTAATAAAAATTATCGTCAATTCGATATATCCACTTAAACTAGTTCTTATTTATAAGAACTATCGTTAGGTATTTGACTTGACGTATCCACTCTTTTCGTTTATATACGGACGTAAACGAAAACTACAAAAATACTAACCTATCACACAAACGAAGCAATGAAACTATTTTCGTTTTATACTTCAAGTTTATACCTCTACCTGTAACTTTTATTCAAAAGCACAAAGAATAAAAACGCATTTTTATTCAGCCAACAATCAAAAAGTTATGATCCCAGTCGTCGCGATCTTTTGAAATACGAAACAAATAACTGGATTTTCTTAAACCACCCCCGACAAGAAATATTTCACCTTTCCTTAAATTTTGCTCGGATTATGCGGTGGTAAAGGTAAAAAAGGTATCAATATACCTTTTCATAACGTTAGGTAGGTTATATTGAACATCGCATTTTCGACTTTTGAGATTTATATTGAGTAGTATACGTACATCAATAAAATGACAAACTGCTTTTTAAAGTAGCTTTTAAAATGGCCTATTCATCCATAAGATTTTCTATGGAGTTGCAATTGGTAGTTGCAATTCACCTAAGTAGTATTTAGAAACTTTTAATCTGATGATCTTTAAAAATTGTAGTATTGTAATTATATAGTCTAATATATTATTGATTTAAATAATCGTGTTTGTGGAGCTAAAATAAAATACTAAAGAGATGGGTACATTGCTAATTTCTGGTAGCATCAGGCGATGATAAATGATATGAATGATAATTATTTGATGAATACTAATAGAAGTCGATGGATGAATCTCATCTTTCTATAGAAAACGGACTTCAACAAGAAAGAAGTCACAGAAAAGAGTCAACTGTCAAATAAAACTGCAGTTAGTCAAATTCATTTGATACAAAACAATAATTCAATTATTTTTCATGTGATACGTCTGAAAAAAGGCGGTGGACCGTTTTAAATCATGACGATTCGGGATAACCGATGAATAAATCATCCAAATAGCAGAAAATATAATTTAATCGTGGTTCTGTATTGTTTATGGGCCCCATGGGACGCTGGTATCTAAAGAGCATTCTTTTGTAATACCTATGTTGAAATAATAAAACACTTTTAACGAGAATCGGTAAGGGTTGAAAACGATCGTTGGGACCCAAACGTTTTGTTGCTATCAATCAACATGCGTGACTTGTAAAGGAGATTGCTTTGGTGTTATTTTAAGACTTTTTATTCTAGAATGTTTTCCGTTATAGTGGTATCTAAATTTTAATGAAAGAAAATAAATGGTTTAAGATTAAACACAAAATTCCTTTTCATTTTAAACCCAGGAGAAACTTCCTAGCAGTTTATGTTGTTACGCTGTTGTTACAATAGCATTGTGCCAATCATAAATTATTATAATCATACGCAAAAAAAAAACAATCTCGCCCAGACGGGGCTCTTACCTACAAACTTTTTGATTTCCGGTTCACAGGTCTCCCAACCATATTTTTAGTTTTTGAAGTCGGTTTTAATTTTTTATAAAAAGTTTTTTTTCTAGTAAATTTTCGACCTGAATCATTTTTGTTTTACTTATATTGATATTTAGATTATTAATTTCGAGCCATTTTAACACTTATTTTAAATTACGATTTGCGATATCTTGTATGTCATTTTTATTATCGGGTTTTATTATAAGAGTTATGTCATCAGCGAATAGTATACATTGTTGATCGATAACATTTGGTAGGTCATTAATGTATAATAGGAATAACGGGCCAAGAATGTAAGATTCTCAAAATATCTAAATCAATTCTCTAAATCTAAGATTCTCAGCAGGCGAATAGTTTTTTTATATATAAAATTTACCTATACTCCTTTGTAAACTAATACAACTAACAACAAAGCCATCAAAACTCCAAAATTTTATACAAACGACACCACGATTTAATACCGTTCTATTCGATGGCACTAGTGGTGCAGTGCTTTATAATTTTCTTGGCAACTTTATATACCACAGAAATTAGATAAGTTGGCCTATTCCAGTAGTTTGCAGCCGTTATTGGTTGACGTGGCGGTGGTTGATGGTTGAGGTGGCAACATTGCTACTGTTTACTACTAAATTTTAGCTGCGCGTCAATATTTCTCAAACCCAGTTTAAATCTCTTTCGAAAGCTCATAAAAGTAAAGTGTTCGCTCAAGAAAGAACCTGCGATATCGTTGTTGGTGATTTTCGTCTGCTGTGGAACACAAAATAGCAAAAAGATAAGTCCGAGTTTACTTTTACAGAAGAGACCTTCATTACTTTTATAGAAGAGAAGGTGACACGGGTACCCTCAAATTTGTCCTATATGTGATTGTCAAAATCAAGTGACAGTTTTTTGACGATGTCAAACAAGTTGACAAACTTGAAAAGTGTTGCCACAATACAATATTTTGCCAGAATTACGGGTATTTTCGAGAAAGTTAATCAACTGTGACAATAGTCAACTGCGGCGCATGTGGATTTTTTTTGTTGGCAACGGGCTTGCTCCATTTGTCCACTCAAATATCAAATATATTATATTTTCATTTAAAATATTTTTTACATAATTATACATTATTTTCTATTTAAAGCTGCTTTGACCTTAAATTTTTGCACTTAAGGTACCACCCAATATTGCACCTGGTCGTCGTGGTCCCTAATTTGCGCATGTGTGCTTTTCACAATAGGCAAAATGTGCTATTTTATTTTATTTTTTGCTAATTTTATTTATATTAAGTTTTTTGTTTTTTCCTCTGTTATATTAAATATTTTATTTTTTTCCTATAGTTCTTTCATTCCGTCCTGGGAGCTGCCTGAAAACCAGCGCTTTTTATTTATTTTTATTTTTTATTTATAACACTTTATTTGCACACACACAGACAGAAAATACATGTATAAAAGAAAAAACAATAGACAAGATTTGTTGTACAAAGGGCGGCCTTATCGCTTAGCAGCGATTTCTTCCAGGCAACCCATATGACACATAAACTGGTAGAAGGGATGAGGGTAGTTGGTGCGCAACAAACAAATTAAAAGAAAATAACATATCATCTAATATATAAATAGTTATACAATAAAATACATATACTACATATACAATAAAAACAAAGTTAATGCAGTTAAGAGACTGAAAATACACAAATAAAACGGGAGTTCTGTAGGGAAAAGAAGGACTAGTGGGATAGGAAGAACTCCTTGACCTGGGACTTGAAGGAGTTGAGGGTCTGTGCACGTCTAATTGTGTCAGGCAAGGAGTTCCATAAAGAAATAGCTTGGCACGTGAATGATTGGCTATAGAATTTGGTTGAGCGAGGAGGGGTGTAAAGACGGAGATTATCAGAGGAGCGAAGGGGGAGATCATGAGTGGAAGAGAGGAATTTAAAGTGCTCTTTTAGATAAGAAGGAGTTTTTGGATTGAACAGCACGGAAAAGAGAAGGGAAAGGATGTGCATATCTCTGCGACGTCGTATGGGAAGCCACTTTAGTAGTTGGCGGTATTGGGAGACATGGTCATATTTGCGTAAACCAAATATGAACCGTATTGAAAAATTTTGGAGACGCTCGAGTTTATTGAGTAGATCAGAAGAAAGGTCAGGATAGCATATATCTGCATAATCAAGAATAGGCAGCAGTAGAGATTGTGCAAGGGTAATTTTGGTAGCTGTTGGAAGAAAATTACGTAAGCGTCGGAGAGACCCCGCCGCAGCGAACGTACGCCTACTAATCTCAGCCACCTGAGGAGCCCACGACAGCGTTCTGTCGAATAAAATTCCCAGATTTCTCACTTTTTCAGCGAAAGGAACAGGAGTTCCGTCAAAAACGATTGAGGGCAACTGTTTGAAGTCGACTTTTGATATAAAATAAGGACTTCCTATAATTATACTCTGTGTCTTGTCAGGGTTAATTTTGAGTCCGTACATTCTACTCCAATTTAAAATACGGATCAAATCTTCGTTCATAATTTGAATGGCATCACTCAGGTTCTCAGAGCGTTCCTGATAGTAGATTTGTAGATCGTCTGCATACAAATGGTAGGAAGAAGAAAGATCACGGGATATGGTATTAATAAAAATTGAAAATAATAAAGGAGAAAGCACGCCGCCTTGGGGCACGCCGGCAGAAATAGAACACCACGACGAGTAAGAGTCGCCTATGTGTACTCGTTGCCGACGCCCATGTAGATAACTACGAAACCAGTCAATTACTGTTGGAGATATGTTTAGGGAGCTCAACATGCCAAGCAAGATGTTAAAGTCAACATTGTTAAATGCATTACTAAAGTCTAGCAATGTCAGCAGCGTGAGCTTCTGGTTTTCCATGCCAGCGCGAATGTCATCAGTGATCTTGACAAGCGCAGTAGCCGTACTATGACCAGGACGGAAACCGGATTGGAATGGGTTTAGTAGGTGATTCTTATTGAGAAAATCACTTAATTGACTATGGATAAGACGCTCAAGTAATTTTGAAAGGAAAGGAAGAATAGAAATAGGTCGGAAGTCAGATGTAGCGGAAGGATTAGACTTTTTAGGAAGAGGGATAATCTCAGCTTCTTTCCATAAGGATGGAAAGTTCCCAGAGGAGATGGATCTGTTCAGGATCGATGTGATTACGGGAATTAGGATATCTAATAAGGGAATGATCATATTACGGCTGATGCTGTCACAACCCACTGCTGCGGAGTCAATAGCACGAATACTCCTTTCAACATCACAACATGAAAATTGACTAAAGATAAAAGGAGCGAAGTCGGGTTTTGGCAGAGAATTAAGATGCTGCAAAGTTTTTTCTTTGACTTTATCGTCAAGAGAAGATGATACGGAGAAATGATTATTTAATTGATCAATGTTTAAATTATTAGGAATGTTAATGTCACGTGACTTTCCAATACCCAACGTTTTTAGAAATTTCCAGATTTTAACGGGATCACCGTTTTCTACAGATTTATGAATATGGCGTCTCTGTGCATCCCTACACACTGTATTGCAGCGATTCCTGATGTGGTTATACTTGTCACGATTGGTATCTGAAGAGTTAGACTTATATTTTGCCTTTGCGTAGTTCTTCCTGTCCATTAATGATTTGATGTCCTCGGTAAGCCATGGTGCTGGTACATGCTTTAGTTTTACCCGCCGAAGAGGTGCATGAACGTCGTACAGTTGAATCAAAAGGTCATTGAATATAGAAACTTGCTGGTCAACAGAAGGTGCGTCTACTACAACACTCCAATCTACCTTTTGCGCATCAGCACAGAGACAATCCAAGTTCATGCCACCAAAATTACGCCGCAGAAGAATGGTAGGCTTAGCCTTAGGTGGACGGATTTTATAAGAAAGATATATCAAATCATGATAGGAGAAGGCATCTGCAGAAAACTGGCCATGTTTGGCAACGTTATTAAGGGAGGAAACTATTATCAAATCGAGAAGAGAGGGAATGCAATTGGGAAAGAAGTGAGTCGCATTGAGAGGCAGAATGTTTAAATTGCAAGAGTCAACGACCGATTTTAAGGTGTTGGAACGAAAATTATTTTTGAGGAGACATGTGTTGAAGTCGCCCATGATAATAGTGTGACAGTAAGAAGGAGTGAGATCCTCGATGATTTTCTCGAAAGAGGAGAAGTAATTAATCCTGAGAGATGGGCTGTAGAAAACTCCTAGGAGAACTTTAGTGTGTGAGAGTAATACCTCAAGGAAAAGGTGTTCCGCAGTATCTGGAGGAGGGGGCTGAGCAGATCGACTAATTATGGAATATGGTATGTGGCTGCGAAGGTAAATAGCCACTCCACCGTGGGAAGTGTTAGTCCGATCATTTCTGATTAAATTAAAACCAGGTAGTGAGTAGAGTGTGGAAGGAAGCGACGGATGAAGAAAAGATTCGGATATCAGAATGGCATGGATGTTGTTCAGATCGTCAAAGGTGGCAAGAAAGTCTGTGTAATGAGCTGGAATGCTCTGAGCGTTGATATGAACAACATTGAAATTCTTTGGTGTGTCGGATGTTACAGATTCGAGACTCTCTTTTAGAGAAGGGATACTGCGAAAACTATCCTCGCTGCTCAATCCATCAGAGGAGGAAGAAAGGGATAGAAAATCATTACTTTGATCACTTTCAGAGTCCTGCATAAAATTTTAAAATCTTAATTAAATTTTATATAAAAATTTTGAACTATATATAAATATAATAAAATACAATACCTACAAATAATATTATCTAATAAATAATATAATATACAAATAATAAATTATTAAAACTATGCGCACATCAGTTAGCTACCAGCAAATAACAATTAATAGTATATATTTAACACACAACTAACTCACTGATTAAATCACAAAACACAAATAACCCAATAAACGAAAACCTTACGCAGTCAATGAAACAAAAGCGTGAAATGGAACACTTAAAACTAAGCCCAAAGCCGTAAGCAGTAGAACGAAATAAGAAAAAAAAAAAAATCTATGGTCTTATTTTGACATTTGCGCATACATTGACATGACGTTGACATTTACTTTTGCTTGACATTGACAAACAAAAACTATACATAACGAAACGAACTATTATTTTTATAGAAGGTTGTGCAAAAATTTAAACTAAACATGAAAAAAACTAATAGAGGGTACATACAGCAGTGATAGAAACATTAAAAGGAACAACATAAAGTTATCCAGTGTCAGTACACCAGCATAACTGCTACAGCACACAAGCAAGCAAGGAATGAAACATACCGACTGCACAATGACCTATTTCTTGGCAGCCCCACGTCTTCTGGGCCTATCTTGCGGTCTTGCAGACGTCGAATCCGAAGCTGTTGACGTTGAAGGCGCTGTAATTGGGACCTTCGCCAGATCAGACAGACAATTTATCTGATGCCGCTTGTCATCAGGCCCCAACCCATATATGTGCCCATGCCTTGTCCAACAACGAGACACTCCTAGGCGTTTACGCGCTTCCATGAAGAGCTCGTGTCGCTCGCTCGTCAAGAACTCTGACAAGGTTATGCCACTTCCCTTTAGATTTGTTTTGGCAAACCACACCCTATCCCGCAGCACAGTGTCCCCAAACTTAACCAGGATGGGTCTTGGTTTCTCGCTCCCAGTTCTTCCAATACGTTGAGCACGGCTGATGTCATACCTTGACAAGGATGTTTGCTTAAGATGTTGACCCGCTACCTTCAAAAACTCATTGACTGTAATTTCATCTTTTTGCTCCGCTACACCATGAACAAGAAGGATCCGACGACGGCTACGCAACTCACGCTGCTCGGAGTTTTTGGTCAGGAGCTCCACTTGATTTTGCAGAGTGTTGAGTGCAGAAACCACGAATGTGCGAAAATTGTTGAAATCTGCTGCAAGTGTAGAGACAGAGGTCGACTCACATGGGGTGGCATTTTGCAGATTCGCCTGGAATTCTGCCATCCTGGTGTTAAATAATGCAGACATTTCTTCAATAGACTTCTTCATGGACTCCATTATTTGTTAGTGCAACGTTTAAGTGTAGTGCAATGGATTATGTGAACGGAAATGCTTATGCTGGTAGGTAGTGCGTTTTAAGCTAACATTTAAGTAGATTTACTATGTTAATATAATTAATTTTAAAATAAAATTTTAAGAGCAACTGAAAACACGTCTATCTTTTTGCACGACTACCCGCCGAAAAAAGGCATTCTGCGCAATGCTACAAAAGCACAGCTGAGGTAGCTATTCGTTGTTAATCCTACCTATATTATTATTGATTTTTTAAACCATGTATTTGTATATTTTCGTTTTTTACCTGCTTTTTCCTTGTTTTATGTTTGTGTTATGGTTATGGCCAATAAATGTTTTTTCTTTCTTTTTCGTGAACACGTAAATTAATTACATTAAAACCTTCTAAATTACTACTACACGCAAAGCAAACGTATAAGATTTTTTTTATAATATTCGATAAAGCAAAAGTTCCTTGCTCAGACTTACTCTAATCTGCAAACTTTTTAATTTCCGGACCACTGCTCTCCCAACCATTTCTCTCTCTCCTCCCCTCCTCCCACCAAGTACGTGGTTTTAAGTACAAACTCAGCAGGAGGATAGTTTTTATTTATTATACTTTATCTCATGCCCTATTTATATATGTTTTGTAAACTGATACAACTAACAACAAAACCATCAAAACTCCAAAATTTAATAACAGCCACGCCACGATTTAATGCCGTTTTAATCGATGGTACTAGTGGCGCAGTGCTTAATAATTTCCCCGGCTATTTTCTATACCACAAAGATTAGATAAGTTGGGCTATTCCCGTAGTTTGAGGCCGTTATTACCGGTGATCACGTAAGTTAATTACATAAAAACACCCTTGCTCAGACGGGACTCCAACCTGCAAACTTTTTGATTTCCTGTCCACTGCTCTCTCAATCATATCCCTCTCTCCTCCCCTCCTCCCTCTAAGTCCGAACTCAGCAGGAGGATAGTTTTATAAATTTAATATAGTTTATCTCATACCCGTACCTACAAATCTTTTGTAAAATATTACTAACAACAAAGCCATCAAAACTTCAGAATGTAATAAAGCCCACACCACGATTTAATACCATTTTAATCGATGGTACTAGTGGTGCAGTGCTTAATAATTTGCCTGGCAACTTTCTATACCACAGAGATTAGATAAGTTGGCCTATTCCCGTAGTTTGCGGCCGTTATTACCGGGTGATCACGTAAATTAATTACATTAAAACCCTCCAAGTTACTGCTACACGCGAAGCGAACACCGCTTAAATATTTAATTAAGTATTGACTAGTTTAACCCGCAACGTAGATTAAACAAAGCTAGGATCTATTTTTCAGACGGGCAGGCAGCATTAGGTGAATGCCTGTAATATATCGGACTCGAAAATTTCACCAGTGAGGGAGGAACCCAAATTGTAACCTGTAATCATTCGTGACACTTATTGATTCTTCTGCTTTGTTACGCAAATAACAATATTGAATTAATTATACCGTACTTAGAACTCAGTACTACCGCTGCGTTTGATTTTGTTAATGAAACTAATTAAACGATAAAAAAAACCGACTTTAAAAACTAAAAAGCAAAAAATAAGCCTTTTGGAGTCGGTGGCAGCCAAGACATTCTACTTTGAACTCCTATTCTTTTATTTTACTTGCCTTGGCTGACACCGACTCCAAAAGGCTTATTTTTTGCTTTTTAGTTTTTAAAGTCAGTTTTTTTTTACTTTTTAGTGTCTGTAATAGGTTGTTTTGTAAACTACAGCAGGGTTTTTCTAGATTAGATTAGGTTTCATGTACATTATTAACAAAATTATCGTAAAAATTACATCGTCCAAGTTAACAAGGAAATGAAATATGTATATAAAAATGCTCATAACATAAAATGTACTGGGTCAAACTAAACCAAATTTTTATGAGACCAATAGGCAACTATTTTGCATCGAACAAAAAAAGAATCACGGAAACCGGTTCAGAAATCTAGGCGTAAGGGTGTACATACATAAAAAACAAAATATACCAACCGAATTGAGAACCTCCTCCTTTTTCGAAGTCGGTTAAAACAGTCAAGGAGGCAGATTTCTATCGTAATGCTCAAAATAGAATTTGAATTACTACAGGCGAATGCTCTCGTTGTGGATGCACTTAAGCTGAAACTCTACAATCACAGATGGTCAGTTTGAGACGTTCTTAACTTGAATAACCTCAATTTTAAAACCGAACAAACGTGTTTTAGAAGCAAACGCTATCTTAAAGTGTTTAAATTTTATTGATGTTTAAATCAATTTCAGTCTTCAGTTAAGTTCAAATGTTTATATAACTACCATTTCTTTTATATACCTTTCTTCTGAGATATATCCCGAATTATCCTTATCCCAGCGGGACAAGGCTGCCACCAGGGTCTCTTCCGAATCCAACTCAAGGGTTTTATACCCTAGCAGATTGACAAATGCGTCGAAATCTAACGGATTAGGCGCCTGTAAATAAAAAAAAACTTAAGTAATGTATGACTTCTTGTCCTGTGCGAGATTCGCTGTTGGTATCTATCTAAACTAATAAAACAATACCGTGACTGTCTGACTGACAACGCACAGCTGAAACGGCTGAACAGATTAAGCTGAAATTTTGCACACATGATCCTTTAACGATGTAGGCGAGCACTAAGAAAGGATTTATTGATATACCCACGGAACAGGGAATAAAACGGAATTGTATTGTAACCTAATTCCACGCGGATGAAGTCGCGGGCGGAAGGCTAGTTATAAAATTAATTAAAGCTATGATATTAAGACCTTTAAAATGATACCATATCACAACTCTGGTGCACCCTGGGGACGAAACCGCCCATTCTCCGTTTGAGCGTTTCAGTAGAACCTTTGTCCAGACCGATGTACAGTCAGTACAGTGAATAGGTAGTAAGGCAAAAAATAAAATAAAAAATTTTTTTATGCTGCTCTACTGGTTTTTTATGAAGCGTGAGAATTGTCCTCAGTACAGTCGGGGACATTCCCGGTTGATCAGTAGAGTTTTTTTGAGAAACATTTTCTCGAAAAGTACTAAGGTTAAAGAAATAATTTATTATTCAAATGAAATACTTCTTTATTGTCTATTATTTGTGATATAAACGTTTTCTATATATCTTTTACTTTTTTAAATAAAGCTCCTTGAAAAAACTCTACTGATCAACCGGGAATGTCCCCGACTGTACTGAGGACAGTTCTCACGCTTCATAAAAAACCAGTAGAGCAGCATAAAAAAATGTTTTTTTTATTTTTTGCCTTACTACCTATTCACTCGTGACTTGAAGACCCCCAAATTGTAAGTGTCAGGAAACACAGTCTGAGGCAAGGAGTTCCACTCTTTAGCGGTGCAGATGATGAATGTCGATTATAAACACTTAGTGCGATTCGTGGGTATATCAACCACATAATTGTGGCGCCTATTTGTACGTCTGGTTGTCCGATGAAAAAATGGGGATGGTGGTTTGCTTTCCTTGTAAAGCGACCGCATGGAAAGGGTTAATTTTGCTGAATTATTAAATGCTTTCAAGTGTGGTTGCTGTCAGAGTTCAAATAAATATGAAAGGAATGCATACTTTTTATGTCAAATAAATTATTAATAAGACACATACTCTAGCTGATTTTGTTGATTTTCTGAAGCCTGTCGAGTGTTTGATCCCCCATGTTTAAATGTTTGCAATCACGCGAAAATGGCCGAACGAATTTGAAGGTACATAGATAATTTATGGTCTAAACTAAAACATAGGATTATTTTTATCCCAATATTCCTAAAAGAACGGAAACCATGTGGATACAACCCTTGGCTATAAAGTTTATCTTTCGCCCCCAGTCCATAATGCAGCAAATGAGGCTTTTCTTTTCACCTAAATTGTTTACGGTTAGGATAACTATTATAACTAAAATGTAATATTGAAATAAGTATTTTTATATGAAATATGACCTTACTGATATATAAGGGTCACTTTTCAATTTGACTACTATGCATGAAATTATCATACAGAGTCGTCAAATTGAGAGAACAGGGAGAAAGAACAGACCTTGACGAGTTTCTGGGCGGTTCTTCTCGATACAAAGTCTCCCGTCGTAGGGATTGTGAACCGATGGCGTAGCTTCTTTGACGTTCGTAATTGTAACAGCATACTGAATAATAACTGTACTTTTTTTATTTTATACAGTATTCGATAAACTAATTACCTCCGAAAGCATACTTCTAAGGGCTTGCTCATCGACTTTCTCCCCAAGGCTCACTAGCGTGCCTCGTAAATCGTTATGGTCGATACACCCATCACCGTCTAGGTCGAATAGTAAAAATGCCTGAAACAATCAAATGAAGGAGGTTAAACACATACACCTTCCGTCACGACAAATGTCTGTCGAAAGCGGATTGTAGAATTCGCCGTTTTACTAAATGCCTAGGCAGATTTTAAAACATGATTTTAAAAGCCTGATTGCGGCGAGCTCGTTGCATCAGCTTGCTATATCCTATCACCAGGGAACCTAACAATAACCTAACAACTCTTCTAACGTAAATTGGGAATCATAACAATACAATTAGCTAAACGGATCTTGTATGAGTTTAAAATCTGCCTGCCGACATTTTGCAAAACGGCTCAAACTACAATATGCCTTCGACATAATTATCCATTGTGGGGCAAGCAGAACAGCAAAAAAATTTTAAATGTCACTTTCATAGTCACACGTGCCTCAATGACGCGACCCCACATTTGGAATGGGGAAGAAAACTGACAATATACGCCGCCAGAGGCGATGCTAACGTTCGACCCACGACATCTGTCAGAATCCATACAAACAGTTGTTTACATTTATATTTTTATCGTTTTGTCGCAGAAAGCCGCGTTGTGTGGCATTTGGATGTAATGTAAATGGTAACCACCACTTTCCCAAGGATGAACGACTGTGAGAAAACTATGGGTAAAGTAGACAGTATGGCGCTGCTATTTACATCACGATAAGTCTCGGTTTTTTTATGAACAACGGGGAGTCTCTTAGCCTGATGTTTAGTATTGATTAGGCCGAAGGTGGAAGCAAATGTGGTAATTCAATTTTAATATCTTTAGTTTTATGATCCTGAGGGATTCCAAAGTTAAAATTGTGGTCAAAAGACTCCAAACCTTAACATAAACATATTATTTTAAGTTTTGTTTACATGGTTACAGACAGAATACAATCTTAAAAAATTTGAACAAAACGTATTTATTTGTTGAATATACTACAACATGAGATAGTTTGATTATACTTGTTTTCATAATTTATAACTTAAATTAGGGTGACACATTTGCCAAAAATGTTTCCACATAAAATAATTTACAATATAGCCGTTAAGTACAAACTAAAGTGAATAATCTATAGTTACTAGGTAATAGCACTACAAGCACAAACCAGGATAAGAATTTGACACAATTTTTATAATAATAATAAATAATAAAAAAATAAAAAACACCAAGGAACCGAAAAAGTATTGCAAGAACGCAATGATCTTGTGCATTTAAGCGAAATTTTATTTTAAAGGTAAAATGAATCGGCTTAATTATTTAAGATTTTATACAGTAGGGGTAGTAGGTCAGCTCAAAGCGGCCACCTTAACTTTGACTTAAAAAAAAATACGCTTTAGAATCGATTTTGAAAAAGTATTTTATGTCAATTGATAGGAAATTTAATAAACTTTTATAAAGTGTAATCGCATTTTGCAAAAAGCTTGTAAAGCTTACTATTATTTGCAAATTACGAAAACTTGTCAAAAAACCGCTTTGCCCGAGTAAGCGCCTAAAGCGGCCATGGGGGTAAGGGCAAAATGGTCATGCCAAAATATATCAAGAAATGCTATTTTAAATAACAAAAATATCAAAAATAATTTATATTTCACTTTATTTACGGTAAAAAAAGGAATACTGTTCATTATAGTTGCAAATTAAACAATAACTTCAGTTTTCAAATTGGTCATACGCCATTACTTAAATCTAGAAGTCCAAAAAAATCTTTTGCATAAAGTAACATAACCAACAGCTATACTCGGTATTTTAGCATTATATTCTAGTGTAATTAGAACAGATTTTTTTACTAATGTGAATACGGCATAGCGCGGTCACTTGACCACTTTGCCCGGACCGCTATGCCTTATTACACAATATTGTTTTAAAAATCAATTTAGGTCACATTATTTATCCCATGTCGGAACAAATTAGAAACAAACAAAGCCAGATAGATGAGTAACAATAGACTTCCAATAAAAACATTGAATTCTAAAGAGTTTTAATAAAATAGGTTAAACTTACAATGGATTTTTTTTTAACAAAAAGCACACGTAGCCGCGGCCACGGGTTTGCTCCTATCACCACCGAATGACTGCTCGGTGCAGGGCGGGAGGTTGGTTATAGGGCAGAATGGCAAACATGGCGCTATCGTTTTTAGTTACCATAACAACATGGTGTGGCCACTTTGCCTCCTATCGCCGCTTTGAGCTGACTTCCCCTAAAGTTATACCTCTGTGTTCTCTTCTTACAATTAAAGGAACCATAATTTCATCATCTTTATGACCCTTAAACGTCCCTCCTTGGGTCTTCATCTCTTTTAACTGTTTCTCAGTCCAATCACTATACATTATTTTATTTGTAATAAGAAAAATACTACAATTTCATCAAATATCGGAAAAAATTATCACCGACCCGACAAACTCATGACATATTGCTTATTATGGGTCAAACGGATGCAGCGCCATCTGTATTAGGCTTAGTGACAGGTTGCCAGACCATCGCTTACAGTTTCGAATATTCCCTCACTGTGAATAGGCCTTTATTATCTACACTGGAAAGACAGCAGCTGGCACATTCTATGTTTTCTTTCACCCCTATTTCAGCGTAGGATATTTATTAAAAGTACATTAATTGCTCGATATTATTTTAAATTAAGATCATAACGGTCAAGAATCAGTAATCACGATATTATTATTTTCGTTTTTTAAACGATAAAAACACCTCAAAAGGTACTAATTTTTCGTAAGCAAAAACGACAACTTTGTTTGATATAATTTATAAGATTCTCATAATTTTTAAAACAAAATATAGCATTAGGTTGCTAAATCTTCATACAATGTATGTACGGTCAAAAGCACGTACGGCTTTACATTTTCACTAAGAAAACCGCCGCTATTACGAACGACGTAAGGGCGCTTTTAAGGTCAAAGTGTAAGGCCGTAGCTGCTGTTGACTGTACATAAAAAATTGGGGCATTAGCATTTGCGATAGTAACTATAACACAAATTGTTAGTTTGGAAAACGAACTTTCTTTGAAGTTCTTCATATAAATTGCCAGTTGCATAGGTAAAGACGTAATATTATTTAATAGGAATGACAAATCGCTCAGTTCTTTTTATCCCTATTAATAATTACATTATTATACTTGAAGAAATTTCTAGATTTATGCGAAATGAGCATAAATTGTAACTATTTATTATTTAAACGATTGATACCCTCAGTTTGTATGGTGATTAAAACTTACGTCATCTGTAAGGTAGTTACCTAGGGACTCCATATAGAAAATTAAGAAAATAATACCCATACCTTACACAAGTAAAATATTTTGTATTTGGTTAGGTAGTATTGTAAATAAACTACTAATTATAACCATAAGAAGTGAGCACATTTGTTAACATTTTGTTCTAAATTAAATTTTGAAATGAAAAATAACATAAAAATAGACATAGACATTTTGTATCTCTAAAACTTTTTTCAATCTATACTCAGTATACCTTATGATTTTCTAGACAAATAAAATATAATCAGAATATAAATACGTGAAATACGTGAAAAACGTGCAATGGTATTACAAGTACATGCAGCCCATTGTTAGCAAGCATTTCTCGTACAAGACAAGTCGCAAGCCGCATCAAATGTTGCACTTTCTTCAGGATCTGTATTTAATAATACATAATCCTATGGCATATATTCTGCATCATCATCATCCAAAAATACATAATTCTGAACGTATGACGTAAAGTCTCCTACGTTTTCTTTATCGTCTGCATTATCTTTTAGATTTTCTAGCTAATCACTTTTCATCAAGCGTATTGATGGATCTTATATTGCAACTGTAGATGCTATCTCGATAAGATTTTAGATAAAACAATAAATAAAACTGTAGTATACGATCAAACATATTATGATTAATCCACTGTTTGTTACATATAGAATATGGTGGAGTCCACGGGACTCCGCAAGTGTCAATTACTCATCTTTCTGTGATGCGCCTGCACACGATCTCTTACCCCCGCGACGGCCACGACACTTACGGAAGCTACTGAAGCGCATAGCTTTGTACCCGCGTATTAAAAAAAAAACAACTAAAACTGTTTTGCATGGAGTCCCTAGTTGCGTGCCAGATTGACTAGGTATATTAATACAGTCGCGGGCCATAACAGAAAATGAAAATTGTCAAATTCAATTTGATTGGCTGTCTATTTGAGCGCTTAAACTTCTTCTTGCGTAGCGAATATCGTTAAGTGTGAAAGGGAAATGACATTGACAAAGATTCTTCCAATAATCAAGTAGTTACAGCGCGCGTACCGTTTTCAAACGAAATTTCAAAATGTCTCGCGGGCTGGTATCGGCCCGCGTGCCAGTGGTTGCCCATATAATACTCGTATATGGGCAACCACTATTATGTCCTAGGACCTACCTTACAAATTAAGGGTAGACCCAAGGAATCAGTAGACTGAGAATAATACTAATTTTAAATTGATTTCTTCGAGAATTCCTGAGACAAAATACGAATAAAGGTGTTTTTTATTGGATGAGCAGACAGTGTATTTCGATTAAAAAATACTTTTCCTTTCTCAAATATCAAAAGGCAGAAAGACGCGTGAAATTCTTGCTGAAAAATACTTTCCTAGCCCAAACCACTATCCTGTATGTTATATTAAATTAATACATCAATACCCTTTCAGAACAAAGGCTGGCCTGTCTCACGGGTATAATAGTTTCCAAAAGGTGTACTTACCTTTTTAAATATTACTAAGGGTTCTTTTACTGTTAGGTTGCCTCCATTTAAATTAAACTATACAATCGGAGGTGCAGGTCATGGGCTAATTCGAAGTCTAGGCGATTGGGTTTGATCGTTATTCTTTGAACCGTTCTCAAAACCTTTATTCGAATTGAAATTCTTTTTCGGAGCCCATAAAATAAAATACCTAATGCTCAAATGACTACAGACACATAGAAACAAATATAACAGTTATACATTTAAAAATATACTGGAAGAGTTACAGTACAAATTATACTCGTGCAATCGGGCAACTTCCGTCGACCTGCAGAGATTTTTGGAAAAATATTAATTCAAAAAGTTATAAGGTTATAGAAATACTCTATTATTCAAATAAAACGCCTATTAATGTTTTATTATTTGTGATATAAACGTTTTCTATAATTACCTATATTACTTTTTGAAATAACGCTTCCTAAAAAAACGAATGGTCTAACGGGAAGTTGACTGTAGACTTTAATTGTATAAGATCTAAGATCCCTTTTCAAGCAATGCTACTATCAACAAAGGTTAGATGGTTTCATAAAAATATCAAAAAATAATTATTAACGTTATGCTTGGCCGAACTGGCTTAAAGGAACGTGTGAACCTTGTTAAAAAAAAAATGTCATTATTATGTATTTTAAAAAGTAACAGGATTTGGCGATAGTACACATAGAATATCTAAATATAAAACGTCAATAACTAGTTTTCTTCCGCAAAAATACCATGAAAGTGCAAAGAATTGCACCGCAGCACAAAGCTCCAAAGAATCTCTAAAATCTTATATCATACCTCTTTTAACTCAAATAATTTCGATTCGTCCAACTCGGCTAAAACATTTGCGGGTATGGAAAGAGCTTCTCTCGCCTTCGAAGCGGATCTCGATCTCGCCGGCTGCGGAATCGCTATTTCTGAGCCACTATCAGAAATTATGGAGCTTCTGCGGCAAAATAAAAAGAGTCCATTAGGTCTTCGGAACGTACTCCGAGAAAGGTAACTAGTGTAAATATTTGATGCTGTCCTTCCTTTCAAAATGTATTAGGTTGAGGAAGGATCCGTATATAGTCGCTGTCACGTATTGCCTGTCTTGTTGTTGGTGACGATGTGACGAGGGATGGCTATTTACCCTCTCGGATCCCGTTGCGGATATAGTGTATGATAAATAACATTGTCACTAACTGCTTTGAATATTGTTAACCGATGATAACATAAAAAGCTCTTACGATAATTAAGTCACACATATGCTAATAATAATAAAATAAATTTATTTTCTCTCCACAATAGGCAATTAAGTAGGTACTCTTAACTAGATGTTAGACCTGCATTGTGAGAGACTGGTGCCTGATATAGGTATCAAAAAGAACCTGTGCTAGAGTGTCAGTGTCCTCTTGCTTAAAAAAAAATTAGTTAAAAACCCTTTTGAGAGGTACCAAGAACGTGAAATAACAGAATTAATACTATATAAAAAAAAATATACTAGAGCGAATTGCTGTACTTATGTAAGTGTGTGTGTGTGTGAGTGTTGTGTTTGTATGCGTGTGTAAGTGTGCTAATAAAACTTACTCTCCTGTAGCAATGGATTGGAGAAGATTCTCTTTGAATTTTTTTATATCATCTTTAGCTTGGTCTGCGTCAGGTTTACTGCGACGACGTTCACCCTTCTTGCCCTAAAAATAAAAACACTAAAATTATAAAGAGATAAAGTTCCTAACTTTGTTAGGTTATTGAAAATTGAAACGGGTATTAAACGCGTAGAACGTGATAAGTATTTCACCTACCTAATTTTCCCGACGTTTCGGCCAAGTTACATCGGCCGTGGTCACATGGTTTGTTGTAAGGTTGCAAAAAAATAGGAAGTATTCACTGGAACTACTGAACCGATTTTGAAATTGTTTTAACCAATGAGAAAGCTACATTATTTCTAAGTGACTAACCATATAATAATATGCTTGTCAGATTGTTTAGTTACAAGTAAAAACATTTGCTACCCAGCAAAGTAGGCGCGGGTCAGCGATATTTATAAATTTCAAAGTATTATTACACTATATTACACTTTCTATAACTTCTGCGTATTTTCACAGATGAAATTTTTTATTTCTACCGTATCTTGTAGGTGTATCAAATGTATAAAACATTACGTGTAAAAGGAAATCCATCAGGAAAACTTCCGTAATAATAAGATAAGATATCCGAAACTTACTTTCTGTTTCTCCACGCCATTATTAATTTGCTCAGCCATATCTGGACTATCGAGTAGTTCAATATTTACGCCAACAGCACTTTCACATATGCTGGTTTTCCCACGACTGAGCTGGGTTCTGCACAAATTATTATAAATACATTTTAAATGTATTCAAGACGGAAGATTATATTGCATTTAACGCGAGTTAATTATTTATTTCGCTCGGGTGCACACAGATTTCGAGATTAGCTGAAATGTTTGAGTAATTAATCTTTGGGCCGAAACACTTCTGAGATTTCCAGGTCAGCGGATTGTTTGGGCAGGGTTTACATGGCGCCAGCCGCTTGGAAATGAAACGGCAATTGTTTGCCCTCTGTTTCGCTAATTATGGTGGTAATAGTAAAAATCGTGGTTTGATTAGAAGTAAATTAATAGTTATGATGTGAAGATAAAGACTTTTTGATAAGGATTATTAGTGTATGTACACCTACGGTTTTTGAGGTTAATTGTAGTACACTAGCGGACCTCAGAATTCTTAAATGTTATCTATATTAGTATCTCTTATATTTCAAAAGCTATATATTTGCTAAGCTAGGTCAAGCTTACAATACACGTAATACACGTAATCTATACTACATAATATATATAATAATAACAATAATAATAATCCACCAAAGCTTAATATACCAAATTTTTGAGCAGCTTGTGGCGAACTGTTGGTGATTAGCGACACCAAGGGTAAACTGATTGCTCCAGAGAGTCGAACGTGGCCCTCGCCTCTTGCTTGCCAGAGTGGATCCCAAGAGGGCCCGGACTCTCGCCACTGGCTGGTTTCATCGGCTTATCAGGGTGGAGTCGCAAGAGCTATACGCTCGCAGGGTGGAAGTAAAAGATGTGTAAGAAGCAAGTTTGCACACTGTCTCTTGTACTGTGAGTAGAAAGCGGTACACACCTCTCTACACCCTTTAGTTACCCGCGCCGGTGTTGCCTCCGGCAGATATCGGCCAATTTGGGTGCCTATCTAGCGGGCAGCAAGCCACCTTCCGCCGACGGTTCGACTTGTGTGATGTAGGAAAAGGCGGAAGTCCGTTATCTCACCCCATAGCCCGATATCCCAATCTACTAGCCTCGCCCCCAATAAATCCGAATCCGAATCATTTTATATATATTTATTCTCTCACTCAAATAGTCTATGTACTTACCTGCCGATATCCGCTTCCGTCTGCACTCCTTTGCGTGTAGTGGGGAGCGGATGCCGACATCTGCATCACACAATACATATTATATTAAATCTGTCTCAAAGGGCTTCTCTGTGTTGGACCCGTGTACCCACGCAAGCCTGGTAAAAGGACCGTGATACAATGCCGAGATACATAATAATAATAATCTATATCTATCTATACTAATATTATAAACGTTTGCAACGAATAAACTCAAAAACTACTGAACGGATTTGGTTGAAATTTTGTACACAGATAGTAGATAACCTGTTTACGAACATAGGATTTTTATTCCGGTATTCCCACGGGAATGGGAGCCACACGGGTAAAACCGCGATGAACGCATTGCATTTCTTAACGACATTATCATAAGAATTATTACTTGTAATGAGAACACTGAATACAGTAAAAGTATTTCATGAGCACCCTCTACAGTTGTAAATTATATAGCTTTTAATCAGTTAAGTTAAACTAGATATTCCGGTACAAATGTAACCGTTAAAATACCAGTAGTTTCAGAATCACTAAGTGAAATTAGTTTCCAGAAATTCCACTAAATTAAGGAGTAACGAACTACTATTGCAAGGATCCCAACAGTGAATATTTTCAGACGACAAGTAAACGCAGCTTTAGCCAAATAAACAGAAATTTATAGTTAGAATACTTCACTTTTATTTAACTAAACATAAAAAGTAGAAAACATTGCAGGAAAAATTTAAGCGAAATTTTCAATGTTTTCTGATTGCTAACAGTTTACAGTTTACGTAAATAGTAATATTATAGTGTTTACGTTTGCTGTTTAAACATAGCGTTTAGCCAAATGTACGATCTGCAAAGAAACGCGGTGATATTTCAATCATATAGATACTTGTACCTAAGTGAAGAACTTGTATAACAAGGAATAAGTTAAAAATATCAAAGTAAACTGTACACGGAAACGAAGCTGCTTCAGTTTTTTGTTTTAACAAGTTAGGTTCCGTTATTTCGTATTTTTTAAGTTACGTTTTAAAGTTTTAAGTTAAGTTTTAAAGACACAACCAAATTCGGATTTACTCCATAAGTTTTTCGGCAGCAGCACAGTCTATATAACTTCTAATTACACTTGGGAACACCCTATGCCTTGTCTTTCAAGTATCTTGATAGTAAAAATATTATCTTTAAATATTGGTTAGTATTATTTCATTAAGGTAAGACCTTGACATCTCTATTATTTTATGAAAGATGATTTTTATGATATTAGTTAAATATCATCAACCGTGTTTTGATTTCATCGATATTGAAAGTTTGGAACTTATTTATTGATGTTTGTTGTCCGCAACTGATATAGGTGATATTAAGATTGTTATTTTAATAATACTAAACATGAAACTTAAACAAAATTTTAGGATTTAATTTCCTGACTTTACAACTGTCACTAAGAAAGTTCTAAGAGATTGTTAAATATAGCTTCTTATAAACATATCTAAGATTTAGCATGCGAGATTCATATCAAAAATAAATTAGAGTTAATACAGTTGCCCAAGACATGACGTCACGTCTTACGTTAGTCACTCGACACTAATTAGATTATAAACTAAATGATGGCGTACCCTGACTAATTTACCGTAGTCTAAGAATAACATGTTATTATTTCATCTTCATTAATAATAAGCATATAAATCATAATGTAATAATCTGCCATGGGTAGAGTAAATAGCTAATATTGTATTATAATATGTGTTAAAAGTTACAGAAAAAAACGTATCGTGTCGTGTCGCTATTGGCTACTTAAACTTTTTACTTTTACAGACACTGTATACTGTAGTGTAGAGACATAAGATACCATTATAACGACTTAAGATTACCAGCCCAAGCAGCAAAATAACCTTATAACATAAGAATTATAAGGGTAAAACTCTTATAACGTTTTCGTTATTGGATCATACTTCGTCAGAACCCTTATACATATGCTGCTTTAAAGTCAATTCTTGCCTTAGACTTCATCATACCTGATGTTAAGTATTGATAAGGCTGAAGATGGAAGCGAGCCTCTCCTGGAATCCTCAGCCACTGAGGAACTGGCTTTTTTATCTCTAACTGCCGCAATACAACAATGCAGAAAACATTGTTGTTATGGCGTCAGACTTAGATAAGCTATTGGTAGCTAGCCAGGCGGACTAACAACAAGTCCTATCACCAACCAAACCGAATACAATATGTACCCCCGCTGGGAACCGAACCCGGGACCACTGGGTCTGATACCGGTGGTTGTACCACTAGACCACAGAGACGGTTAAAGTTTTGTTAACAATAATAAAGGTGATTGGTAATATAAGAGCAAATTGATTGCTTATTCAGGACATTTTAGCAATACCATTGATTGTTTATGGTAATTATAACAAAGAGATTACCTACTTGTATGGTACTTATAGAGGAGATGGCAAAATTTTGTATGGGCAACTGCCCTAGCAATGTGTTTACACTGAACCTAGTAATATAAAATGCTAGATAGCGGAATATCAGTATTTCATATGAAATAAGTTTTAAGACCTTTTGAAACAGTTACAATAATGAAAAAAAATCATAAAAGAGACTCCTCCGTCTATCAAATTGACGTTTTATTTTTAGTTCACTTTGGCTACGTTCAAGGCAATATATTTTTCGAACGCAGCCAGACTAGGCCTTTTCGGTGACAAATTCGGAAGTATTTTCTACTGACACAGCTGTATTTGATAAAAATCTCGTGTGCGGTTTGCGGGAATAATAATGCCGTCTGAACGTAGCCGTATCATATACGGATGCTCATCACTTGTCAATTGTATAGGTCAACCAAACTAACTACTTATTTTGTGTTTTCGGTGATCTGTCATGAACAAACAAAATGAAGAATATCATAGATTTTTAATAATTTAAATACATACATTCTTTAACATTATTTGTTTTAGTTTACACAAATATACTATAAAAGAAAGTTTTTTGCCCACTGATTTCGTAATACGGAAATTCTTCTTGTCAAACAGAAAGTTCAAAACCATCGTAAAATCTTTTAATGAATTGATTATTTCATGAAAGTTATATATGAATATTGAACTCGAAATAATTAAAATATGAATATTTTAATGCTAAGCCCTAGTAAGACATTAATATACACGTTATGGGTAGTTTCTTAGCCATGTCCTTTGCTACAAGGATTAAGCCCTTATAACTTGCGCCCATTTTCAGTCTTATTATCGTTCATATGGCTTTTATAAGGGTAATATTTATGGCTTAATTAGTCGTTATATGGCAATTTTTTGCTGCTTGGGAAGTTAGGTCAAACTATTTTCATACAAGTCGATTGCAACATGGGTTACCAAAAAATTACTATCTGGAGCTTTTTTTTCTTTTTATTTATTCCTTTATAATTTTACAGAGAAGGCACGTTATGCTGCTGTTCTCTGGTGTATTTGCTGTCGTTAACACCCACCAAACCGTATTAGAACCCACGTGGTGGGTCATTGCCCGTTCTCCTTATCCATGCATATGGTAAGCCAGAGCTACAGCAGTGAGCATATTAATGGTGATGATGATATTTATGCTCAACACCTATTACCTTGAAATCATACAAATATTATAAATGCGAAAGATTGTGAGGATGGATGGATGAATGGCCCTCAGCCTTAAACTATTGAACGCATTAAATTTAACACACAGATAGTAGGGAGGCTGGACTAAAACATAGGATACTTTCTATCCCGATATTCCCGAAAACGGGAACCACACGGTTGAAACCGGAAGCAGCTGCTAGTCTTATATTAAAGTCAATAAACCGTGCATTTTCACACATCTGATTGATTCAAAGAGGCATCTTAACATGCACTTCCCGACTATGGAAAATTCGCATCAAATATTCAACATCTTCAAAGAGCTATGAAGAATAACACAGTTTATGCAAAGGAGCTGCTTTAAACGGAAAACGATTTAGAGGATAGCATGAAAATGTTTTGGTGGGTAATAAATAGTAGTTTTGTAGTATCCGTAACACGTAAACAATATTATTTTCCAACTCGTGTTTGTATTTATCTGATCTGATGTTCAAGTGTGGAAGAAGACGCTGATTTTCTTAGATATAGGAATTCTATTCTTAATAAATTCAGAAATCAGAGATCAGAGAGAAATTATAACTATTTGAATATAAATAATGCATGCATTTCTTTGGCTATATTGTTATTTTAACACAAATTACATTGAACATATGAAGACCGCTGACGCCCATGCAAGTAGGCTATACCTAAATGTTGCAACATGAAGGAAATGCTGATGCTACGGAACGTGGTCGCTGTCGCCGCGTGCCATCATCGAGGCCATCCGCCGGCACACAAGTGAATTCTCAGACGGGAATCGAACCCGCGACCTTTGGAAATCCGGTCCAATGCTCTAACCGCTGAGCTACCGAGACTTGCGAACCACCGTCGAAATTCTCCAATACTTTTATATTTTTAATACGCTGTAGGCCAGCGTTGTCACATCAATGCTAGGAATATCCTTGCATTCGAAAGAAACATCTTTTCAGGTGTTTAACGATCGATTAAGATGCAACTGCCAAATAATTTATGATATTAATTTATTGATGTGACAACGATGGCCTACAGCGTATTAAAAATATAAAAGTATTGGAGAATTTCGACGGTGGTTCGCAAGACTTGGTAGTTCAGCGGTTAGAGCATTGGACCGGATTTCCAAAGGTCGCGGGTTCGATTCCCGTCTGAGAATTCACTTGTGGCCGAGTTAATTTTTTCCAATATTTTTCTATTTAAATTTTACCATAAGTATAAAAATAGCATTGAAAAATGAAAAAATTACAAAATCATAAATTATTTGGCAGTTGCATCTTAATCGATCGTTAAACACCTGAAAAGATGTTTCTTTCGAATGCAAGGATATTCCTAGCATTGATGTGACAACATTGGCCTACAGCGTATTAAAAATATAAAAGTATTGGAGAATTTCGACGGTGGTTCGCAAGTCTCGGTAGCTCAGCGGTTAGAGCATTGGACCGGATTTCCAAAGGTCGCGGGTTCGATTCCTGTCTGAGAATTCACTTGTGGCCGAGTTAATTTTTACCAATATTTTTCTATTTAAAATTTACCTTAAGTATAAAGGAAGGGTTATGTTTTTCGCGCGTATATGTATGTTTGTTTGTTTCTATGTTATATTCTTTATTACCTCTTATCTCTAAAATGGCCGAACGGATTTCGATAATAGAGATATCGTTAGATTTGTCTTTGATAACCCAAGTGTTCTTAGGTAAGTGATATTAAAAATTAACTAATATAGCGGCTGTGAGACGCTATTATTTGAGGTGTTTTTTTTTTTAATTTTTCATAATGGGTATCAATTTACGGATCTGGTTGATGCTGAACAAAATATTTTTTATATTCGATCTTCTTTCCATCTTTTCAGTTAATTTGTCTTTTGATGCAGCCGTGTTTTAGTTTTTTTTTTATTTATGTATTTTTAGTCTGAGTTATCTAGAACTTACACGAAAATATTAATTTTAAAGAGAGTCACATTACAAATATATTTCACATCTTGAGGTTACGGTATTAGTGAGCAAATAAACTTAAATTGTGTCGCTACAAATCACGCACTTCATCTTTTAGATCTTTCCGAGTTAAACACGGTGACGTATTAAATCGTATCAAGGGATTTGCGTTTACGTCTAAACACTAATTTCCAGAATTAACGGTACACAGTTACATTCTAGGATATTACCCAGCAACATCTAGTTACAAATGTAGCAATATCCCTTTAATCGAAACTATGTATATTCGAACATTGTCGCCGTGTCATTTAGCGTAATTGTACAAGTAACAACCACTCGGAGGCCTTCCGCTTTGCTATATTCGTTGCCGTTGTTAACTGGCCAATTAGTCGTGACCCGCGACATTCATAGTGCAATCTATTTAATACCCTAATTTGCTCCGACCTCTTCCAGGCGGGAGGTCTTCCTCAACTGGTTCTGTAATATTCCGTTTCGGGACGACGCCCATTTCCCTACTCATTATCGTTAACAAAAGGGTTGTACTCGATTTACATTTCATCGTAGTGCCCGATTATAGTGTCGATGTTTAGCCTGCTTCTATCCGCTGTGTGTTTACGTATATTAATTAATCAAGTATTCATTACGCCTCAAAGGCATATAGAATCGCTTATTTATCAACGTCGAAAAATCCGCAGTAATAAAACGTGCTCGAGCTGATATTTTTGGAAACGACGCACCAGTTCTGACTGAAAGGATATTTACAAAGCCAATTACTAGTTACGCCAACAAGGAAATTGTATGTTATCAAGGAGATAAATTACTCCTAATAAAAAGTGGAATGATTTGTGTATTATCGGTACGTGATCTTGAATACCCGATTGTATTTTGTTTGACCATCAGCATCTACGGCTCTCAAAAGTATCTCGACGTACAATTTACTGAACGGTTTCTACGTTATTATGTATTCTCTTTGTCTCGGCAGGAAATTTCATAATACCCAGACGAATTGTTACGAGGTCGCAGACTCGCAGACTTAAAGACGACGAATTTCAAATAAATTACAGGTAGATATTTTACAGAATGATCGAAAGGATGGAAAATGTGTTTTTCACCTCACAAGCTCTGAAAAGGAGGTTTTGTCAATCAGTTTAGGCGTAGGCTTTTTGCGGCCTAGCGCGGCAAAGTACTTTTTTTAATTTAATACTAAAAATATGTCATAATGCGTTCCGAATCGCACTATCGACTTTTTTGTTACATTTTATTCTTATTTAAATAGCTTTAAATTAATTATAATACTCCGTTTTGGTTTTATTATTTAGATCATTGAATCATAAAAACAATAACAATAAGATTAAACTATTTGTTATAAAGAAATTATATTAGGCTGGGTGTGATTTCACAACCTATGATTGGATTTCGGAACGTGACATAAATCTTTATTTTTAAATTGTCTTTGTCTTGTACCTCATGTCAGTGTCAACGTTTACGGAATCGTTTTTATTCTTATTTATAAGTAACAATATATTCCTACTTTAAATAACTTTGAATTAACTATAATACTCCCTTTTTTATTATTTTAGTTTTTAATATCATTAAAACAACGAGAATAAGGTATATTTAGATTAAACTTTATGTTTAAAGAGTTTTTTACCGGAAGTTGACCGCGGAAACAGCCATAAAATGTTCCTCGTTGTTGTGAGGTGAAAAATTGTGTGTTGCGCTCGGCAGAAAAGTTTTTAGCGTCTTGTACCTTTGAAATCCTCGCTTCGCTCAGGATTCAATAGAGGTAACTCGCCGTTAAATAACCAACTTTCCAGCCTTGCATAACAAATAACTATTGTATATATTTTCATCCAGGGATGTGATGTGATTAATGCTTCTTTATATTTGCATTGTGCAACACAATCTCATTGAAACTTCAATTGCAAATAAGCTGAATTTTTATTTGTTTACTGAGAGTGTAAAAGATTGTTCAAATACTCATGATTTGATTAATATTCGTTTCACTTTTTTTGAAGTAAAAACTTCTTTAGCGGCGTTGTGCACATAAGAGTTTAAAATTTTTGGAATGCGTAAAAAATGTTAAAGTCGCCTCAGGACACGTGACCTGATCGAAAATTCGTAAGACGGAGGGGGAGTAGAGCGCCGGCGCGGCGTAGTAGAGGAAGTAATATCCCCCTCTCCTTCTACCGCGTTGCGAAAATGTATGCCCGCTCCTGCTGTTTCACTTCTGCCAGTACTCCCGGAGTGCAACCCGTTGTTTTTTTTTTTATTGATCATTAATGTGTACCTACCTCCTTCTTGAGTTAAAATCATGTAAATCAAGAAATGGGCTTAAAATCTTTCTTTTTAACCTCTATTTTAGTAAAAGGACTTACGTTTTGATTTAACCCTTTCGCGGACACTCAACCTCTATAACAGTCATAACAATAAAAAATCTGTTGTATCTCGTTCACTGTCCACGAAAGTGTTAAGAAGTTAAATGGTCGATTTCTGAATCGAGGTTTTAAGTTGGGAACATCTCAAACTCAATTCAAAGCAAATTTTTCATACATTTTCATGCACGAGTGAGATTTGAGACGTTTTCCACTTGGAGTTTTCAATTTAGAAAATCAAATTAAAAACAACTTTTAGGATTGAAACGCGCTTTTTATAGTTTTTAAGTGCCCTTGATATTACGACATAAAGAAGTTATTTTTCAAAATAGGTGGAACGATTAAGTTACAAAAAGCTGAACGGTCGTTAGATGGCGCTACTTTCGCTATTTAGTAGTTTTTATTTATTTGTTAATTGTTCTTTGTATCTTTTTAACTCAAAATACTATTAGCGCATTCTATAAATAAATATTGAATTTTCGAAACCAACATTTATCTTTTTGTAGTACATAAATCATCCAAATATCTCGAGAGAGTGTTTCTGTCAACCAATTTTACTAATCACTCACACATGCATACCTTATTTCTGAGTTTCTTGTAGTAGAATATTTCGACCCAGCTGAAAATGATAAAGTAGCCCAGCGGTCTACGTACTCGGCTTAGATATCAAAGAGTTAGGGTTCGAGACTTCTAATGGTAGATTTTATTTATTATTTATTTTATATTATTGTTTATTTAAATAACATCACAATATTAATTTTGATGTATAAATTGCAACAAATGCAATTGCAACTTTTTTAAATTGCACAAGTGACAAGAATGTAATTGATACTCTAAATTTTAAGATTTCTTAGTGTGTTTGCCCATTATAATATCTTTTTTTAAACCACTGCTGAACAGATTTTGATTAAAATTGCAGTGTTTCCTCAATCAAAAAAAAAAGTGGTGGTGGTTGTTGGATCATCATGTTACCGTTTTCTATACTTCTATACTATATAATATTACTAGCTTCCCGCCCGCGGCTTCGCCCGCGTGGACTACACGACTTATGCTATTGTGGGTTATCCATAAGAGATAAACATAAACCACCGCGGAGTTTTCTGTAGACATTTTCAAGGTGTACAAATACTTATTACCTTATATTGATAAATCTCGTAGGGTTCAGCCTGCGTTTGCAATGTAAGCGGAAAAAATGTAATCATTTACGACATCACATTAGAAACCTCAAAAATTACAGTATTTCTCTACTATATATTGAAGGTTATTTTACCTTCCTCTTGAATCACTCTATCTATTAAAAAAAACCGCATCAAAATCCGTTGCGTAGTTTTAAAGATCTAAGCATACATAGGGACAGACAGCGGGAAGCGACTTTGCTTTATACTATGTAGTGATAAAGAGGAAAGATGTGTATGTATGTATGTAATGAATAAACTTAAAAACTACTGGACTGATTTAAAAAATTCTTTTAGAATGCTACACTATCCCTGATTAACATAGACTATATTTTATCCCGATATTCCCACGGGAACAGGTACCACGCGTGTAAAACCGCGAGGATCCGCTAGTACAATACTACAATACTATTATATTAGTTTTTATTTAAAATCAATACATTTAGCTCCTTTCGGTATATTGGCGCGTATAGAAATTTGCGCAAATGATCATATTTTGTCTACTTATTTGTTAGTTACAATCTCCATTTTATATTATAATAGTTTTGGAAACAAGCTCGAGACGCCATTTTTATACTTACTCTTTTTGTTTACTTATGTGGTGAAATTTTACATCTTGTAAATCTTGTTAAATTCTACCTTTAAAGCTTTAATCTACTGCGATAATTTATTATGGTGATGTAAAAACTTAGAAGCTTGATTTTTACAGTTCGGGGGAACCATAGACTTTAATCTTTATTAATATCAATTTGATACTTCACGTGTTTCTGAGGA
The DNA here is from genome assembly GCA_910589605.1 of Chrysoteuchia culmella. Taxonomy (NCBI): domain Eukaryota; kingdom Metazoa; phylum Arthropoda; class Insecta; order Lepidoptera; family Crambidae; genus Chrysoteuchia; species Chrysoteuchia culmella. Next base: position 8,184,345 of record OU342654.1, on the reverse strand, counting down.
TAGAGTCTTTAAAGGCACTTATGTGCATATAACTAATTTCGTGTTTTAATTTATAAAGATACTGATATTATAGAATATTAATACATAAAACATGTAAGTAAGCAAAAATGCCCCAAAAAAAATTACTATTAAGTACTTACCTCAAAATGAAATTGTATTATTAAACAAATACTTAATTCGTAAACACGTAAGCGAACACCGGGGTTGGAAACAATTAAATATCTATTGTGTTTCGTTTTCCGATGCCTGAGAGGTTATAAAATAAAAAGTGCTAACCTCTTGTGTATCTTAAATATGTATTATGTAATGTTAAGTACAATCTAGAAAAAAAAGTGCTGAGATAGCGCTAACATTCATTCATGCGCTGTACGGTGAAAATGTTTTTAAAGGCTAACTGACCAATAATTGAGGCAAATTTAATTACATTTGTGCACTATTCGCGTAAATGTTTATTCGAGCAAACGGCTTTTCGTGTAAGAGTCTTTCGCGTTATTAGCTTTTCGCGCAAATGTCCTGATTCATAGTCGAAACAACAATAGTCAAGTGATATGTGACGTCAAATTCATGTTTTGTATTTGGCTTAGTCTATGTTTATCTCTATGCTATCATCATTCTTATGATGTTTTGAATAGCTAAGTGAACATTTAATACGTTAAAATTGTAAAATTAAAAATAAAATAAATCATTAAGATCGTTAAATCATTAAGATTTACGTAAAATAAATCATTTCTAGTCAGAAAATAAATTTCACTCAAAACTGAAATATTTCCACCCGTTTTGATAGATTTCATAAATTTCGTTTATATTTAATTTTCATTTCAGTGAAATTTTGACTGGACCCATTCCCTAGTCACAATGAAAAAACACTACAAACAAATGACAAATACGGAACGGTGTTGTCAGTACGTAGATGTGATTGCGGACAATTTAATATTTGAAAAGGGACCACATGACATTTGTCTAAATAAAAAATAAAAATTTAAATATTAAGTAAGTACGTTACATAATACAAGTAAATTTTATTTGCACGAAGCAGATACAATTTCCTTTTTTTTTCCTTTATAAAATCTTATTTTCTATTTTTTTACAGTGATGGGAGAAAAAAAGATTTACGCATAAAAAACAAAATGTAAAGTAGTGTTTAGCATTTTTTTAAATCGGAGTCAAGATAAATCCTACAAATCACAACTTTATATCATAATCCCAAAGTAAATTATTACTGACGAAACTCATCTCTTTTGGGACGCAACGGCAACACAGCTGAAAAATCTAGTAAAGAAAAATTTAAACAATTATTAAATCGAGACAAACGTAAGAGCGGCAACTTCGCGCGTTGCGCGTCTTAGCCGCATGGAATGGCAACGTCGCGATTTTTGTATACGTACACGACATTTGTCACATACACACACGTAATATTTGCAAAAATTTAGTGTTCATTTATAGGTGATTTCTGAATGAAACAATGTTTGTTTATTAATTTAGCGCAAATGAATACCTGAGAATAAATAGTTGCACATATATTTAAGTATTAATTCTGTTAATCTACCAAGATTATCTCGACTGTTTTTTGTATGAAAATCGTTCCACCTTAAGTACTGATGTAGTCCCGTTAGTTCATTAAAACTGACGTGATGTTCCTCAGACGTTATTTATTTCATTAGAATGTATGTACAAAATATTTTATTCCAAAACATTATTTTGTATATGGTCAGACTAGCAATTGTCTATAATTAAAAGTAAAATAAAAATGATCACTTTAGGAAACAGAGTAACACTCATTTTTGTACTCACGCCGTCTGTGAGACACCCACGTCAGTACTTAAAGGTTAATATGATTCTGCGGTCAACATATTATCTATTTTTAACCAACTTCCAAAAAGGAGGAGGTTCTCAATTCGGTTTGTATTTTTTTTTTGTATGCACACCGATTACGCCGAGATTTCTGCCCGATTTACGTGATTCTCTTTTTGTTCGATGCGGAATAGTTAACATTTGGTCCCATATAAAGTTAGTTCAGTTTGGCTAATCTAGAAAAAACTTTCTATAGTTTACCAAACAACCTATTACAGACACTAAAAAGTAAGTAATAAAAAAACTGCAATGAAAAACCGACTTCAAAAACTAAAAAGAAAAAATTAATGGTTATTTTTTGCTTTTTAGTTTTTGAAGTCGGTTTTTTATCGTAGTTTTATATTATCCGTAATATTACTTGCATAAGCAGCGAAGTTGAAAAATAGTGCCACCTATAATATGTTTTCTCAATTCGGCAAGCCGTCGAGCGCAGTCGCTGGGGATATATCAATGCATTTTACGCTGGTGTACCTCTGTGCCTATAAATATCAATGCTCTGACTCTTGGAGCCCACTTTTAGTTATATTCTATTACCATGGCGCAAGATCTATTTTAATTAAACCCAAGAGGAACTCTTACACAACTCAAGAGCTTGTGAGACCAGTAGTTATTGGTTATTTGATATATTTTGAACTACTATGAATATGAATTTGTACCTCATGTCAATGTCAACATTTACCGAATGGTTTTTATTGTTATTTATAAGTAACAATATATTCCTACTTTAAATAACTTTGAATTAACTATAATACTCCCTTTTTTATTATTTTAGTTATTTATATCATTAAAACAACGAGAATAAGGTATATTTAGATTAAACACTTTTTGTTTAAAGATTTTTTTACCGGAAGTTGACCGCGGAAATAACCATAAAATGTTCCGCTGTTGTGAGGTGAAAAATTGTGTGTTGCGCTCGGCATAAAAGTTTTTAGCGTCTTGTACCTTTGAAATTCTCGCTTCGCTCAGGACTCAATCTTTGAACCATTTGCCTTCACTTGCTCAGCTTTCAATAGAGGTAACTCGCCGCTAATAACCAACTTGCCAGCCTAGCTAGCATAACAAATAACTATTTATTATAACTTTTTAATTTTGCATTTTACAATGCTATTTTTATGTGATAAATATTAAACAAGAAAATATACTAGAACATGTCCCGTTAGGGCGACATGAGACAAGTTGCTTTTAGGGTTCCGTAGCCTAATAGCAATAAACGAAACCCTTATAGATTCGTCATGTCTGTCTGTCCGTCCGTATGTCACAGTTTATTCCAAAACTATGAGGATTACACAGTTGAAACTTGGTAGGTGGATGTATTCTGTAAACCGCTTTACGGTATTTACACAACAATAACATACATGGAACTGAAACTGTTTTTTTTTTGTTTATCAAACCTATACGTGTGGGGTAGGTATCTATAGATAGGTCTTTAAAAATTACATTGAGGTTTCTTAAACGTTTTTTTTCTCAAAGTCAACCTTACTGTTAAAATAAAGTAAAAAATAAAAAAAATATATATGCTGTAGATCTTTATAAAAACTTTCAACGAAAATTGGTTTGAACGAAATATATTAATTATCAGTTTCAGAGCTATAGCACATTTTCCACGGTAATTTTGCAGACGAATAAGTATAGATGTAGGCAATCGGAAGTCAAGTGAATACCTAATTATTATAATAATAATAATAGAAACTCTAATGCACACGATACAAAAACAAACACATACAAAGAAAATGACAAAAAGAGGAACACTCAATAGGCGGCCTTATTGCTACATAGCAATATCTTCCAGGCAACCTTGGGTGAGAGAGGGAACTCTTCATGTGCGAGTTCGACTCGCACTATACAAACTACTACAAATTTATCATATTTTTTATCTTTGACATTGTTTAAAATTTTTTGTTGTAAAATTATTTATTTAATTATTAATTAAAGAAAACAATTTATATATTTAAGTTTAGAGAACTAAATAACCCGACCCCACATTTGGCATACAAGTTAAAAGACGATTAGAGAGATTGCTGTATACCGTACATCTAAAGATCAACACAAAAACTGTAACACCAAAAGCTTAGCAGAAGTTTTCCCTCACCGTAACTCCCGAGAGTGCAATTTCTCCAAAAAGAGAACCTGGGTAATGTTTCCACTGCAGTGATTTCTAATTACAATTTTAATCTTTCACGCTTTACAATAAGACTTTTATTCGCACTCAACGAAATTCCACGATGAATTTCGAAATGGAAACTAGAAACCAATCAATTTACGTCAGCTTTGATTACGTTGAGAGTGCGTTTTTCTTCAAGCTTTTCTCCAAAAGACGAGTTTTGCAATTAAAACTTATTGTCAGTGCTGAACGTTTTATGTTCTTCGTATACGAGATAATAAAAAAACATTCGCTCAAAATGAACTTGTCTAGAGGCGATCCACCGTATACTACTTTATGCAGTATCTGGAGCTTCTTTACCTTTATTTCCTTACTCAAAATTTATTAGGTAGTTAAGCTAAATTTCCATATTTGACTTAAAATATGTTCAACGTACACTTCCAAGAGGGAAATTATAGTATTCTCATGAAATCTAATATGTTGGTTCGCTGTTTGTATGATAAGATGCCGAATCCACTATTCATTTTATTTAAAGAAGATTGTATAACAAAATGAACAGCTAAATTATGATTCCGAGTGTACCCACTCACTAATCATAAATCGATTATTTCACGTAAGTATATCGTTCGTAAAAGTTAAACAAATAATAATCAAGATCAAAGAGAAATAACTTTGATCTAACGAAATAAGCACTTTTACGCAGTTCTTTAATTTTCTGGGTCGCAAGATCATGCCATATGCGTGGAATCTGACTTGCAAATCAATATAATAAGCAGTTTTGCGTATTGAGGTGGTTAATTCGTCCAAGCTATCTATTGAGGTGTTTTTCACGCGTATAATAATAATAATGCATAATATTAAGCAGAATATTTTTTTTTATCAGATTGCTATTATAGTGTGTTATATCGCTTTGCAATAACATCCTATTAGATTCGCATCCGTTGTTCATTTAATTCTTACAAGTCTACTTCCAAAATATTTTGTCGATGACGTTCGGCGTTAGTCAAGTATGAATTTCTTGTAGAAGCAGTTTTAGCCTCCAACTACCAACAACTAGCTACCAACTTCAGGAAACATGTTGAGATTGATGATAACAACATAAATTCGATTGATCAAACATCCCTGACTAATGAAACCACTTGAGAATATCTATGTGGTAGTAGCCGGTGACATTAATATCAATACCATTATTAAAGATGACGAAGGTACTTATGAAAGACATAACAGAATTAATTATCTAAATATGTTGGCGTTACATGGTATATTACCTGGACATAACTTACCCACTCGTGGAAGAAGCTGCCTTGATCACTTTGCTCTTAAAATTAATACTAAAAAAGTATCTGCTACAATTGCTATCCTAAACACTACGATTACAGACCACCTCACCACGTTCTTAATGATTAGCAAAATAAAAACTAAAAGTCAGTGTTCGAAATCCAAAATAATAGTTAATTATGAAAATGCCCTAAAATCGTTAAAAGAAAAACATTTGCCTGATTTAATATTTTGTAATGATCCAAATATAATAATACAACAACTTATCAATAAAATTCGTGAATCCTTAGACGAAAATACAACAGTTGTAAATATACCCAAATCTAAACGCAATATAAAGCCTTGGATAACCCCAGGTATACTAAAATGTATAAAAAATCGAAACAAAATGCAAAAACAACTTAAAGATGACAAAACTAATGAAATCTTAAAAATCACCTATAAGAGATACCGTAATTTTTGTAGTAGGTTGATAAAAAAACTAAAGCGTAAATATGAACGAGAACGCATTGCGGCATCCATGAAAAATACTAAAAGTCTTTGGAACAATATTAAAAACATAACATATACACAAAACACAAAAAATCATAATAATGAACTGCTCCATATGAAAAACTCTCCTCAAGAAAGTGTAAATTTTATAAATGAGTTCTTTACTGGAATCGGTCAGCAACTAGCAGATGACATTTTGAAGAGGAATAGACCCTCTGTATCGAACACCTCAAATACGCACTTACCTCAACCATCATCTTTTGTTCTCCTTGACACGGATAATGTCGAAGTAGAGTCCATGTTAATGAGCTTAAAATCTGATAGTTCGGCTGGATGGGACAAAATTCCTTCTAGCTATCTCAAGTTAGCAAAAGACGAAGTAGTTCCAGTAATCACTCATCTTGCGAACTGTTGCTTTAGGAATGGGGTCTTTCCCTCTTTGTTGAAGGAATCTGTAATTACTCCTGTACACAAGGGAGGGGATAGAGAAGATATTAACAATTATCGCCCAATCTCAGTTCTACCTTCTATTTCCAAAATAATAGAAAAGTTGATAAATAACAGGCTTCTGACGTTTCTAGATAAGTATGACCTTTTATCATCATCCCAATATGGCTTCAGAAAGGGAAGATCAACTGAAGATGCTGTTTTGGCTCTAACTTCACTAATTACTGAAACGTTAGATAAAGGCAAAAAATGCCTAACAGTTTTCATTGATCTTCAAAAAGCGTTTGATACGGTATCTATTCCAACCCTTGTGTATAGGCTTGAAAGTTGTGGTATAAGGGGAGTCCCTTTGGCGCTTCTTAAAGATTATCTCTCAAATAGGAGACAGCGAGTTAAGGTTGGTGAGTTTCTAAGCACTGATAGAGAGGTTGGCTTTGGAGTTCCACAAGGAAGCGTGTTAGGGCCGACCTTATTCTTAATCTACATAAATTCGCTCTGTAATATGAAATTTAATGGTGTGCACATTCTTTCCTACGCAGATGACACTGCTGTATTTTTCGAAGGATATTCCTGGGATGATTTGCGTATGAAAGTAGATGCAACACTAAAAAAGATCAATGATTGGCTTGACTGTAATCTGCTTACTCTCAACACAAAAAAAACAAACTACATCTGCTTTACTATAACTGAAAAAACACAGCCTGACGAAAACTTTAGCATAAAGATACACAAATGTGACAAGAATAACACGTGTGCATGTCCTATAATTGATAAAGTCTCGCACACTAAATACCTAGGAGTAGTTATAGATCAAAAATTGACATGGCATAATCAAGTAGAACAGATCTCTAACAGAATTCGAAAATTTGCATGGATATTTAAAACATTAAGGCATGTCCTACCAACCACATGTAATGTGGTTAACAATAACTTATCTGGTCAAAATAAAAACAAAAATTTATTAAACATTATTTACACTGCCCTAGTACAGTCTGTCATTACATACTGTATCCCTGTATGGGGAGGTGCATCAAAGATGAAACTCCTAGATCTGGAAAGAACTCAAAGATCCCTCCTAAAAGTGATGTACTTCAAGCGTCGTAGATTCCCAACTCAGGAATTATATCTAATAAGTAAAGTGCTTTCAGTAAGAAAACTTTTTGTATTACAAACAGTATTAAAAAAACACAAATTATTAGATCTTAATGAATTAAAACAAAACAAAAGGAAACAGAGAACACTCATTCGAATAAAACCATATAAAACGGCATTTGCTGGACGCCAATTTAATAAAATATCAACACACTTATACAACAAAATAAATAAATGTCTTAGTATATATACAAAAAATTCACATAGTATAAAAATATGTATAACTGAATGGCTAAAAACTTTAACCTATAGCGAAACAGAAAGTTTATTAAAGTTTATAGTATAATATACACATGCATACACATACTCACACACACACACACACACAAACACACACACACACACATACACACACACACAAACACACACACACACACACACACACACATTCAAAAACACATACACAGCAACACACACACATACTCACACACGCACACACAAATATTCTTATAAGTCAACAGTAATGTTATAAATTTAGCTTTTAAGTACTTTAGAAATTAAAACTAGAAATATTATAAAGCTATGGTTATGGAAGAGCGGAGCCTTCTGTCACAGATATTTCCATGTCTAAAAGGAGGCTCCAGTGCTAATGTTGTTACAATGTTTCTAGTCCTGAAATAAAAGTTTTTTGATTTTGATTTTTGATTTTGATGTGGATACAGCAATATTAGTTTAAATAGTGCAGCTGAAATGAACCCAGGCGTAGGTCATGAATGACTTCCCAAATACATATTTGTGATTCCACAACAATGGTTCTCCATTAATATTGTTGTTCAATAACTTACCAGCTCTTGAAAGCATCTTTAGATTGATAATAACTACATAAATTCGATTAGTTATCCCTGTCTAATGAAACCACTTGATAATATGTATGTTAGTTCCAATAATGCAGCTGAAACAAACCCAGACGAAGGTCATGAATGACTAACCAAATACATATTTGTGATTCCACAATAATGGTTCTCCATTAGTATTGTTGTTCAATAACTTACCAGCTCTTGAAAGCATCTTTAGATTAATAATAACTACATAAATTCGATTAGTTATACCTGACTAATGAATCAACTTGAGAATATCTATGTTAGTTCCAATAATGCAGCTGAAACAAACCCAGACGTAGGTCATGAATGACTAACCAACTACATATCTGTGATTCCATAACAATGGTTCACCATTAATATTGTTGTTCAATAACTTACCAGCTCTTGAAAGCATCTTTAGATTGATAATAACTACATAAATTCGATTAGTTATACCTGTCGAATGAAACGACTTGAGAATATCTATGTTAGTTCCAATAATGCAGCTGAAACAAACCCAGACGAAGGTCATGAATGACTAACCAAATACATATTTGTGATTCCACAACAATGGTTCACCATTAATATTGTTGTTCAATAACTTATTACTTATCAGATCTAGGAAGCACATTTAGATTGATAGTAACTACATAAATTTGATCGATTTATCCCTGACTAATGAACCACTTGAGAATATCTACGTCAGATACAATAGTGCAGCTGAAATGCACCCAGACGTAGGTTATGAATGACTTACCAAATACATATCTGATTCCACAACAATGGTTCACCATTAATATTGTTGTTCAATAACTTACCAGCTCTTGGAAGCATCTTTAGATCGATAATAACTACATAAATTCTATTGATTATCCCTGACTAATGAATCAACTTGTGAATATCTATGTTAGTTCCAATAATGCAGCTGAAACAAACCCAGACGTAGGTCATGAATGACTAACCAACTACATATCTGTGATTCCATAACAATGGTTCACCATTAATATTGTTGTTCAATAACTTATTACTTATCAGCCCTAGGAAGCATATTTAGCGATTGATTATCCCTGACTAATGAAACCACTTGAGAACATGTACGTCAGATACAATAGTGCAGCTGAAATGAACCCAGACGTAGGTCATGAATGACTTACCAAATACATAATATCTGTGATTCCATAACAATGGTTCACCATTAATATTGTTGTTCAATAACTTACCAGCTCTTGAAAGCATCTTTAGATTGATAATAACTACATAAATTCGATTAGTTATACCTGTCGAATGAAACCACTTGAGAATATCTATGTTAGTTCCAATAATGCAGCTGAAACAAACCCAGACGAAGGTCATGAATGACTAACCAAATACATATTTGTGATTCCACAACAATGGTTCTCCATTAGTATTGTTGTTCAATAACTTACTAGCTCTTGGAAGCATCTTTAGATTGATAATAACTACATAAATTCGATTAGTTATACCTGTCTAATGAAACCACTTGAGAATATCTATTTTAGTTCCAATAATGCAGCTGAAACAAACTCAGACGAAGGTCATGAATGACTAACCAAATACATATTTGTGATTCCACAACAATGGTTCACCATTAATATTGTTGTTCAATAACTTATTACTTATCAGATCTAGGAAGCACATTTAGATTGATAGTAACTACATAAATTTGATCGATTTATCCCTGACTAATGAACCACTTGAGAATATCTACGTCAGATACAATAGTGCAGCTGAAATGCACCCAGACGTAGGTTATGAATGACTTACCAAATACATATCTGATTCCACAACAATGGTTCACCATTAATATTGTTGTTCAATAACTTACCAGCTCTTGGAAGCATCTTTAGATCGATAATAACTACATAAATTCTATTGATTATCCCTGACTAATGAATCAACTTGAGAATATCTATGTTAGTTCCAATAATGCAGCTGAAACAAACCCAGACGTAGGTCATGAATGACTAACCAACTACATATCTGTGATTCCATAACAATGGTTCACCATTAATATTGTTGTTCAATAACTTATTACTTATCAGCCCTAGGAAGCATATTTAGCGATTGATTATCCCTGACTAATGAAACCACTTGAGAACATGTACGTCAGATACAATAGTGCAGCTGAAATGAACCCAGACGTAGGTCATGAATGACTTACCAAATACATATCTGTGATTCCACAACAATGGTTCACCATTAATATTGCGAAGCCTCGCTCATACGCTCTCATTAATCAGAGCTAATGACTGAGATAAAAATATCTCTAGCATACCAGAATTTCATAACGATAAAATATTGTAAGCATTTTCGTGTAGTTCCATTTTCTTCGTTGCATTGTGGGCTACAATTGAATTGGGAAACGACGATAAATTACTTTCTTTTGAAAGAGACAAATTATTATTAATATATAAAATGTTTATTAAATATTTATTAATTATTATCAATAACAAAACAAAATTTTAAGAATGCTATCAATAGCTTTGCTGTAAGTAAAGCTAACCAGCCGCCAGTGTGCCCAACACGAAAAGCCATGTATGTAGAGCTATTGCCATAATTGTCATGCTTGGTAGACTAGCTAGTGATTGCAGTCGCCAAGATTTCTGAAGACACAGTTGCCCTTCTTCTTACGACTGTGATTAATTGTTCGCTTTTTAGATACATAAATACCTATCTCTTGCGGGATTGGCCGACCATCAACGTGGAGATTGAGTAAAAATTTCAAACATCACTCTTATAGACACACCTCAACACCACATTTGCTATTGGTTAGATCTAAGATATCAGGCTATAGGCCCATCGCATATATATTTTTTTATCAACTCTGGGGACACTCTTAGCCTTTCATCATACCTGACGTTAAATATTGATAAGGCCGAAGATGGAAGCGAGCCTCTCCCGGAATCCTCATCACTGAGGAACTGCCTATCTTATCTCTAACTGCCGGAACACAACAATGCTGAATACAATGTTGTTATGGCGTCAGGCTTAGATAAGATGGTGGTAGCTAGCCAGACGGACTTACAACAAGCCCTTACACCAACCAAACCGAATACAATATGTACCCCCCCTGGGAATCGAATTCGGGACCCCTGGGTCTGATACCGGTGGTTGTTACCACTCGACCACAAAGGCGGTAGTTTTCGAATATGCCCTTTCCGTTGATAGGCTTTTACTTGTCGAAAGTTATATTGAAAAACTATTGTAGTTTTTGTTTTGTTCCCAATCCTGCATGGGGTATTCCAGCATCTTCCGCCGCAGAACGATAGACGATAGAAAGTAGACATTTTGAAGTTGTGTTTATATGATTTAATTCGTCCCAGATTTCACCAATCAGTAGACCGGTATTTGCAATCTATTAATACTTGTAAATAATAAGAATTTTAATTTAAATAATGGTGAATTTCCTCTGTGAAAATATTCATGTTATTATATATTATTATCATATTGTATTACCATGTTTGTCTCTGATACCTGGTAAAAGGCAAAGTTATGAAAAATATCAGAGGACATCAGATACATTTGATCTGATTCTGAGATAAGTTTATATTAATATTTTTTTGTGTTTAACATAGTCATCATAGTAGTTTTGCATATTGTGCTAACATAATGTAATATTTCCATATAGATAATACTAATCATAGCTCATTTTTTCACCGTATCTTGTTGCTATATGTGTGAATCTGTTATTGGCTTGCATGTATTCACATTGTATAATATATAAGTATAATATGTTAAGCAGTTGATTCACCTAATGATAAAAAATAAAATAGTTTAAGCAGCTGTGGTACGAATATCAGACTAACGAACAGCCCAAAAAAACTTAAAATAAACAAAATCGTTGGACGTGAAGTTTGCTTTTCTTGAACTAATTGGATTGTTTATTATTTGTGTAGTAGTGGGCTCTTTCATAGTAACTGGAAGTAAATTACAATATGAATATAATTGATGCCGAAATAAAATAAAAATATACCTATTTCACTATTATGTTAAGTTTTACAATGAAACAATCTTCAGATTCGTTTAGGGAAATTATTGCGTTCAATTTGTTAGTAAGCACTTTTAGTTAAATTAAAGAAAAATAAGCATTTATGTCAACAAACCTACATAATAAATCAGATAGTATCCGAACGATAAACTTAATAATACAATTTTCGCGATAGGTTGCTTGTTTTCGGCAACTGAACATTTATTAAGAAACTTTTTTTATAAAGGAGCAATGAAAACAGCGCTTTGTCTGAATTTGTTAGGGAAATACATTGAGATAGATTGCGAAAGTTTTGCATATTTTTACGACTTATGAGTCAATTTCTCTTACTGCGTACCTAAATGTCCTAATTTTCTTACAAAGAGTTTTAGTGAATAATATTTTTGCTAAGATAAATGAATTGGAAACGTATTGATAATCATAGTCTAACAAAAGGCGATTAGGTTAAAGTGTCTTGCACAAATGCACATCGGTTTTCATTGCGTAGTCATGTCCTAGGCGATAAAATAAAGAACATTATTTTATTTATTGTCTCGTGTCTGGGTGTCTCAGTTTTAAAGTTGTGGCCAATTTGAATAAGAAGTGCTTCAACTTCTTAGGTGCTTGCAAATCGATGTATTTTTATAACAAAACAAAAAAATCTTTAATAATATTTTTTTTTCGTAATTTTGTTCTAAACACATAACACAAGCTTCCCTTTAACTTCGGGCACATAAAATAAAAACACTCCGTTTACTAGGGGGAGGTTCTCTCAACTTTGGGCACAAAGAAAAAAGCACGGTCTCAAAGTAATCTGTGCTTTATATCCACTAATGATAGTGACTAATCCACATTGAAATAGCATGGTGGGATACCCTAATCTTACTAATAGGTAATTTCTGATTGTTTCTTTTTTATTTATTTTTTTATTTTTACAATTTTTGGAAAACTAACAGCTATGTATGTAATACATTTTTATATATAATATGTACTGACGGCTAATTACAAGTTTTCACAGGTAAATATTTCTTTCTTAAACAATCACTCGTAAGCAACTGAATAGATTTGGATGCTAATTCGCATTAATATTAGACGATGACCCAGAATAGGATAGGATAATTTTATCCTTATATTCGCTCGGGAAAGGGAACCACGTCTTTTTCTTTTCTATCGACAAAAGTAAGTATACAACCTGCTCCTTTTGATAATCCATAACTTTTAAGCAAGAGTCAGGAATTAACGAGACCTATTTATAGATTCAAATCTCAGGATTGAATTATGTTCCGCAATCTTTTTGAAATGAAAACTTCTTTAGCGGCGTTGTGCACATCAGAGTTTAAAATTTTTGGGATGGGTAAAAAATGTTTAAGTCTCGTCAGGACACGTGACCTGATCGAAAATTCGTAAGACGGAGGGAGAGTAGTAGAGGAAGGAAAAGGAGGAAGGGGAAGTAATATCCCCCTCTCTTTCTACCGCGCGGCGAAAATGTATGCCTGCTTCTGCTGTTTCGTTTAAGCAGTTTTCACTTCTGCCGGCACTCCCGGAGTGCAACCGTTGTTTTTTCTTTTCTTTTCATAAAAAAAATTCAAAATACAATTATTAAAAATGTCAAAATAAAATTATTAAAAAAATGACATATACGTACATCTTATTGTTCATTGAAATAAAACAACTTTTACGTATATCAAACGCGCTATATTTCACGAACTTAGTTGTAATTATCCGTATTTGAAATATTACGTGAAATATAGCGCGTTTGATATCCGTAATAGTTCTTTTAACTCTATTATAGGATATCTAAAGGAGCTCGTTGTAGCTATATACAGGGTGGAAAAAAGCCGGTAGCTGGAGGGAAAGTATCCTAAATATTGATGTAAGCCAGTTTTACTCAAAGGAAACATTCAAAGATTTTTGATAAATCACTCACCTGTACCGGGAATCGAACCAGCTTAAGGTGGTACGACATCCATACAAACAAACATTGCACGATTGTTGGTTCATCATACCTTAATAATTCATAAATACATGCGCAACTTACTCGTTTCAGTTATTTGTTTGCGCGAAATAATAAAAAAATTGTACATTCATACATAAATTACGAATAAACTAATATCTTATTATTTCAATAATTCTACGTACGTGTGTGTGACTCATCGCATTTATATACCTCATGTATGAAAGTCCATTTTTTTATAATTACGCGCAAACAAATAACTGAAACGAGTTATATAGTTGCACAGGTATTTATGAATTATTAATGTATGATGAACCAATGAATGTGCAATGTTTGTTTGTATGGAAGTCGTACCACCTTGAATGAGAAAAATTACGTCCTGTACTTTTAAAGTACCAATCGATAGTAAGTATGAAGATCAATTTAGCTTAAGAAACTAAGGCCCGTCTTTTTATTTTTTTTAATGCGAAACACATTCTTTATTAAAATTGCGCAACGCCATTACCTAGACTTCAAATAGCGTCAAGTGAAACAGGTTTCGTTTTTGCCTCTACTATTTACGATACCCAAGGGGTGTTAGCGTCGCAAACGTTACTCATTTTAACCCTCGGTTTGCTCACATAACGTCACGAGCCACCGTGAATTTTTTATGAGATTTTTATGCGGTTTTTTTTCATAAACATGCATTTTTAAGTTGATGGGTGAAGATGCTTTGATGAGAAAGGATGCGATGATTACGCTTGTGGAATAAAAAAAGAATTGTGTTTCCACGTGTATTGATATCACTGAATTAAGGATTAAATGGTATATTTATCGTCTTTTAATGAAAACACACATACATTCACTCCATTAATCTCTTGTGCGGTTGGCAGAGCCTCCAAGGTGCACGTTAAAAGTGAAATGTGCAAACGTCACTCTCATAGTTTAACCGACTCTGTGGTCTAGTGGTACAACCACCGGTATTAGACCCAGGGGTCCCGGGTTCGATTCCCAGCGGGGGTACATATTGTATTTGGTTTGGTTGGTGGTAGGTCTTGTTGTAAGTCCCTTCTGGCTAGCTACCACCATCTTATCTAAGTCTGACGCCATAACAACAATGTCTTCAGCATTGTTGTGATCCGTCAGTTAGAGATAAGATAGCCAGTTCCTCAATGATAGAGGATTCCGGGAGAGGCTCGCTTCCATCTTCAGCCTTTTCTATTGATCCACTCCCGGAATCCTTAATCACTGAGGAAATGGCTATCTTAGCTTAGCTCTTAAATTAAAGAAGCCATACCACAATAGTTGTACCTACTTGTGCAGACCATAACATTATTTATTTCTTTCTATTAAATGTCAGCAGTGTATTTGCAGAGAAAAAGTTTAAAAAAGTATTTAACTATACATTACAAAGCATTAATTGTTTCAAATTATTGGATGAGTTGGATGACCGCCAACCGCCTCTGTGGTCTAGTGGTACAACCACCGGTATCAGACCCAGGGATCCCGGGTTCGATTCCCAGCGGGGGTACATATTGTATTCGGTTTGGTTGGTGGTAGGACTTGTTGTAAGTCCGCCTGGCTAGCTACCACCATCTTATCTAAGTCTGATGCCATAATAACAATGTTTTCAGCATTGTTGTGTTCCGGCAGTTACAGATAAGATAGCCAGTTCCTCAGTGATGAGGATTCCTTCCTCGGCTAGGCTCGCTTCCATCTTTAGCCTTATCAATACTTAACATCAGGTGTGATGAAGGCTAAGAGCCTCCCCGTCGACCATAAAAAAAATGAGAATCACATCCAAATCACCCAATTGATTTGCAAGCATCAGTGAGCAAATTGTTTGTATAAATTATACTTTAACGAATATCTCATTACTTTAACGTGAACCCGTATTAATAGGCACGTTAAAAAATTTACGACTGGTCCCTATGGAGATGAGTAATATCTTTAAGCGTATCTCGTACATGGGTGAAGTGACAAATTTCCATGTGGTAACATTTAAATTTAAAAACATTTAAATAAATCTTCTTTGAAAAGGTTTATTTTTTGAGAAAGATTTATTGTTGTTCTTTGTAATCAAATCGGCTTTTTGGTGTTGGTAATTTTTAAGCAAAATGCTATTTAGGATGTATTGTATTTTTGTTGATTGATGATATAATAATGAATAAAAGGACGATCAATCATAAAATTTAAATTGACTACTCTCAGTAGCTCAGTTGTTAGAGCAGTGGGCCGGATACCCAAAGGTCGTGGAGTCGATTCCCATCTGAGAATTCACTTGTGGTTTAATTGTTTTTTTCCGATATTTTTCCATAAAAAATTTAGAAAAATGCAAACATTCAAGAATCATAAAAATTTTACTATTCTAATTTTTACAACTTTAGAATTCTAAAATATTTTTTTATATTAATATGCAGCAAGTCATTTTGTTAGGTACTCATTATACTCCATTTATACCTAATCGATATTTATGATAACGAAATGATTGCTGTGTCCAACTTATTTTATCTTCTATAAGTATAAATCCCTAAGTTACAATAAAATTTTCATAGGAAGACACCAATTACACATTAAAATGTCCTAACTAGAAACGCCAGCAAAAATATTTTATAATACCGCCGCCGAAAGTAAAAAAATAAAGATAATGTCCAACCCATCTTTTGAATATGAAAGTTTTTGCTTTAGAAGTTTGGTACAAAAAAGTTTTAGGGTCACGAAACCTCATGTTCGCGGTTCAAAGGGAAAAGGTTATTTTGACAATGTGCAGCATTAGATACCGACTACAGTTAGTTATAGATAGATAATGATGGTTTTATCAAACAGTATGAAAAGGGCAACAGTTCAGGCCCGTCTAAGCGTTGTTTGTCATCAATGGCATCATACACTGCTTAAATATTCTACTATGTTCTATGTCTTAAAACCCTGGTGGGTTTTAAATGTAGGTATTTCTAGAGAATGTTGTCTATGTACTACACCTAGCGCTCATGGTCGCTCTGAACAGACTGACCGTATTCCATCACGTTCGTTAAGCAACGTTCGGCCCGGTCAGGTGTCGGATGGGTGACCGTAAAGTAGCATTATAACTGAACGCTTCCATGCTTCGGAGGTTACGTTCAACCGTCGGTCCCGGCTGTTGTCAGTCGTTACATTAAGTCAGAGGCCTTAAAGGTGGCCTCATAAACTCGGACACTAGAGATGGCCACTAATCGTCTTACGATAAGAGACCCTCATACGATGTACTACACGTGTCACAGGAGTCTTGAAATTACCGTAAAAAGAAACGCAAGACCAAAACATGGAATTAAAATGAAAGATAGGCTGACAATAGTCCCGCAAGAGTATCGTTATAAATTAATGCAGCAAAGTAAACGTCACGATAAATCTCTATTCAGTGAACAAATTCCGCTTTTCATTCAATTAGCGCTCGCTTAACTGCCTCACAGTGACCTCCTTTTTTTTCTCTTTCGATGGCAATTATACCATTATTTCATCGCCAGCGAATGTTAATAGCCCTTCGTTAGATTGTCCTTTAATGGCTTCATTTCTTTAGTTGTGGTAAGCCATATTGTTTCGAAGATTCCAGGATAGAATAAATTTAAAAGATGCTCTGGCATTATTTGATCGTGAATTACTTTCAGTGTTATGTTAAACTATTATGGGTTGAATGGGGTAAAATTCTCTATGCGCACATTGTTGCAGATCCACTGCAACATGGAGAATTTTCAAAGATGCCCATGTTATAAGTTCTCACCAAGTTAAATGTTTTCTGTCTTCATATCAAAATTGATATATTTTTTATCGTTGAATCAAAATATTTAAATTTATTACCTTACGTTCATTTTATAATATTGTGAACTATATGGTTTTGTTTGTTGTCAATATTACAAACCATGTAACCACCGAGCGGTCTATATAACCAAAAGGTCTATTATGAAATTTGTCAAACCATCAAACACATTTTGACCAAAATATTTTTCACAAAATATTAGATACATTAACAGTTCATCTGTCCCGTATTAAAAATGCTATCGATTCCACTGAGCCATTGAAAACAAATAAAAATTACAAGTGCCGTCAAGGAGATTGATTATGAACCCGTTACTACGAAAATGCGAAGCGTTTGGCCCCAGAATAACAACATTCAGTTTATGTAAATCTCGCAGCGACTGACTGCTAATATCCGGAATATAAATAATGTTCCGGCGGCTTCGATAAATCCCCTAGTTCCTTAATAGCAGGCTTGAAAACGGAAGACAGAGGTTTAGTCTCTAGGAGGTATACTCTCTTAGGCACCTTTGTTCGAGGCCACTGGCTGGATTTTGGGTATAATTAACCGATCGACTAAAATCCTTTTTTTACCGATATAAATACTAGGTGAGCGACTTCTAACCTAACCTAAACCTATTTTTTCCTTAACGAAACCTAGTATTTTAGTCGGTAAATTTAGTAATCGATCGGTTTATTAAACCCATTCTCTTGATTTTTAGAGCTCTGCTCGCTGCTTCTTATGGAGTAATCGTTGTACTTCCACGGAGAGAAATTATATAGACTGTGGTTCTGCTGTCGGTCCATGAAGATCAATTTTCTCATTAGAGAATGATTCGATTAATCCTCTAGCTCCTTATAAGCGGGCTTGGAATCGGAAGGCGAAGGTGTAGTAGATATACTTCTTGGGCACCTTTGTTCATTGACGGCTGACTTTCATTATAGGGCTTCATTGCTCAAAACGTAAACAGGTATCAGTATAGAGTAACTTCGTTGTATCAATTTTCTCATCAAAGAAAGCTTTACTTAATCCTATACCTAGTTTCTTATTGTGAGGCTTAAAATCGAAAGCCGGAGCGGAGGTGTGGTAGATGTATACTTAATAAGCACCTGTGTTCGTTGACCGCTGACTTTATTTTAAGGTTCTATTTCTCAAAAAGAAAACAGGAACCATTATAAAGTACTGTCGTGCTACGTCCACCTGTCTGTGAAGATTAGATTTCTCATTAAAATTATCGAGGTATACCGTGCGCCCAACTGCCTAGACAGGCGTGTTTACTCTCCTCCAAAAAGAGTCCTCTCGACATGATTCTTACTTTCCAAGGTACAACTGTACCAATCACCGACAATTTCGAAATTTTTGGTATGAAGTTGTCATCAGATCTCAACCTCAGCGACAACATCGAGTTGAAAGCACAAACTAAAAAAAACTGGGCATCTTAAATAAAGTGAAGCGGTATTTCATATCGGAACAGCTTCTTAACTTAGTGCAAATCCGCCCGTGCATGGAATAATGTTCCCACATTTGGGATGGTTCAGCAAAATAACCAGCTAGCTGCACTCGAATCGGTGTAACGCAGAGCCAGGAAACTCGTTGGGGACGGTAAACTAGTGAATACCAAGCTCCACAGTCTGTCTCATCGTCGAAGAGTTTCCTCATTGTCGGTGTTCTTCAGATTGTACTTCGAAGAGTGTGCTATTGAGCTTCATGAGCTTATCCCGCCAGATTCGTTCTACCACCGGAAACCCAGACATCGTTCTGTCCCGTTTAATTCAAACTAAAGGAATGTTATGCAATTACATTTAAATGACCTTTACATCTCTCATGTTCGGTAAGTAGGTTCTTATTACCTCCAAATGGGGCTTGTAGGTGGCTAATTAGCGCTCTAGGGTAATAATGTAGCTAGAAAAGTCTTAGGGCGGTAAGTAATAAAATAAAACACTTCTTTCTTTCAAAAAGTTCGCGTACATCTAACCATCATACTGGCAATAGACATCATGCATTCAGCCCAACTATTAGTGTTAATCAATCTATTGGTGGAAATGGGTCAGAAATTGTCGATATACGGCAAGGGTTAAAATTGAATAAACTAAAAAAAAATGCTGTTTACAAAATGCCAATTAGCTTTAAACGCAAAAAAAATCATTATAGGTATCAATAAAAAATATATCAAAACATTTTCTTTTATCAGTGTTATATTTTAAAAGAATTTGTAACAATTCCTTGCTACTATTTGAGTTGAATATCTTTATTTCCATTGAGATGTCGCCATAAATCTCTCACTTCCTTAATAGCGTGGCTTGAGGGTTGAATGGCTGACAAGTTTTTGGATCGCTCCCATTGTAAGGGCCGTTGTTAACTGATTAGCTTAATTTGGACCTCTTTTTAAGGAACAAACTGGGTAAGTGGTTGGTTCTGATAGAGATTAAATGGAAAAAAAATAGATACTTATAGAAGAATACTTTACTTTGCGTCTTTAATGTTATTAATGGCGTTACCGTCATCAGTGTCATCACGCAATATCAGCCACTTTAGTGTTACTTGGGCATGGCATGGACCATAACTCACCACGCGGGCCCAATGCGGATTGATGGTTAACGAGTGTAAATGCAGTCGGGAGTTGGCGCGTTCCGAAGCACGGAGAAACTCAAAATAATTTGACGACCTGTTTGGCGCAGGGGTACTAACCCCACCTTCTGCGCCAGAGGTCCCGGGTTCGATCCCCGGACAAGATAAATATTTGTGTGCATGAACATGTCTTTTTGTCTTGGTCTGGATGTTCTATGTATATTATGTATGTATTTACAAAAAAAAATGTATATAAGTATGTTTATCCGCTTTCTAGTATCCATAACACAAGTTCTTCATGATACTTAACGTGGGCTAGATAATTGGTGTGATTGTATGGAAATATTTATTATTATTATTATTAATAATAAGTTTTTGGTCACTCATCCCGCCACCGACTTTTGCAAAAGTTGCTTAGCTCTTGAAATCACATGTCGAACGCGCTTACGACTGCCCCAACTTCTTAATACTCGTTTTATTAGTATCATTTTTTTTTAAACTGACTACATAACAATTTCTTGCTACTGTTTGAGTTGAATATATTTATTTTCATTGAGATGTCGCCATAAATCTCTCACTTCCTTAAAAGCGTGGCTTGAGTGTTGAATGGTTGACAAGTTTTTGGATTACTCCGATTGTAATGGCCGTTGTTAACTGATTCCCTTAATTTGAACCTCTTTTTAAGGAACCAACTGGGTAAGTGAATAAATGATTAGTAGTTTATTTGGATGCAGCCAAAAAGGAAGTCAACTCAGCATTTTGCCGGGCACAAAGAGCCTGACGCTGATTATCAATTGACCCTTGGACATTATTTTTGACAAAAGGATGCCAAATATGCCGATGCCAACCATCATTAGTTAATTTAGCAATGCTCATATGACAAGTCCCGCATACTAGATAAAAATGATGATTATTAAAGAACAAATTTTCACGAGGCTATTAACATTAAATACCATAAATATAAACACAAATATATACAACACAAATTTTAATAAATAAATACAAATCTAGACTTACATAAACTTAAAAATCGACAAATAATCACACCTTGTTGCGCTTACGCACAGGAAGGAAGGAACAATGCACCGCAACGGTAAGTGGTTGGTTCTGATAGAAATAAAAAAGATACTTAAGGAAAGCAATAAGCAATTTACTTTGTAATATTTTGCAGATTTTTTATGATATTACTCACGTTATCATCATCAGTCATTATCAGCCACTTACATGTACAGCAGTTTGAAGATAGAAATTGACCACAAAAACAAACTTATCAGATTCTTTATAATTTTTGAAGTTTTGCATTTTCAATGCTATTTTTATACTTTGGAAATCTGGTCTAATGCTCCGGACAAGAGCATTGGACCGGATTTCCAAAGGTCGTGGGTTCGATTCCCATCTGAGAATTCACTTGTGGCCGAGTAAATTTTTTCCAATATTTTTCTAATTAAAATTTATTATCAGATTCTATTATGCAGGAGTGTAATTTCACTTGGTATTTGACTTGGTTGTATTTGATTGATGTTTTATTAGTGATTGTGATAATACTTTCTCGTATGGCTTGAGTAAGTTACGTTTAGGCAAATCAATGATGTTATACAGGATAATTTTAAAAACAGTATTCAAATTTATAAATTCAACTCCGAATCTGTAAGTCAACATCTTTCTCCTAGAAACATGGGTCAAAATATGTAAAAAAAATGAATCTTCATACAAATCAGACACTCACAGATCACTTGATCTATTTAGTATGGGAAGTCCAAAAATTGTTCTCGTATTTCAACCCAACGCGTCTAGGAGACAACTGTCAAGACTATTTCCCGGCCCGGCTAAGGAACGGGGAACAGTGTGAGCAGGTTACAAATAAAGATAAAATAAAACTGAGTTTAAGTACAAGCGTATAATAAAAAAATAGAAAAACATTTACAGGAAGATGTATGTAATTAAATATAAACCTAAACTTTGTTCAAAACAATTATATAGCTGGGGGTGGTTACCTTAATCTTTTGCTCTCTTAAAATGAAAATTACTTTTAGATTATTACTTCAAATCGTTAAAAACTATTTATACTAAATCTTAGTTTATGGAAATACAATGATCGCTGCCTGAAGTCGCGTCGGTTGTAGGGAACGGTGGAAAATAGAGATAGCCGCCCGAAGTCGCGTCTCCTCGCTACATAAGTTATAAAACAGGAACGCCCTTACTTGTTTAAAGTCAGGTCCTAAAGATCAGGACCGGTACTTAGAACTTCGCAGACTGTTTTCATTCAGACTCAGCTTAGGAAATGAGGCAACTTGTTTTATAGATATCGATCTATTATAAATGAAAATATGTATGGATCTCGATAAACGAGTTGTGAGTTAGTTGGTTGGTTGGTCGGTTGGTCCCTCCTCTTCCCTCCCTTTTATTTATCAATATTCTTTTAATTAAAGTGAAAGTTCCTCCAAGAAATCTCCAATTCCAAGTAACGTAACGTGTATGAAGATGAAGCAATAAAATGTTTAAGATATTGAAAAATGATAGACAAAATTTTCAATTCTAAATTGCAAAGCAAAATCTGGCTTCGTCCCGTGAAATAGTGAAAAATCTTTTTTTCAAAGCGCGGCACGAAAACGCGGGAAAACGACGAAGAAACCCCATCGTCAGAAAAAAAGAAATGAGTAAAAAGGATGAATGATAATAAGAGTGTGTGTGAAAAGGATAGGTAGAATACTTGAATATTTTTAAATGAGGTCGGACATGATTTAAAACTTATTTCAAATATTACATAGATACCAAGGAGTTTTATACAATGAGGTTGATAGTTTGAAAAAATAGTATGGATGAAATGAGGTCGCATGTACGAAATAAATATAAATTAAGGAAAATTATTGAAATATAATAATAAATGAATGTGATTAAATAAATAAGATGCAATATAAATAAATATTAAAATGAAACGTTGTTTTGAAAAAAAACACAACGTTACAATACCCCCCTTCCCATAAAAGTTTCGAACGCGAGGGAGAAACGAAACGCTGCCCTCAGCGTTGTACTAAGATAAAAAAATGTTTTAGAGAAAAAAGCAAAAGAAAAGTTTAAGTACTTACTAGGCAGAAAAATCCTGTCGAACGTAATGCAAACCTAAGACAAAATTATGAAACATAATATTTACAAAACCAAACAAACGAGTTGATTCACATTTATATCACAAGCTCCCGTGTCTAAGCCATAGAATAGAGTCACTACCCGCTCCGGAAAAAATATAGTAAAGGCTTATTTAACGAGTTACAAACCGCTCGAGTGAATGGCTTAATTAAAAGCCGACACGGTTACGTTGGTGCTACAAATGTGAGTCAAAAGAAAAAAAACAAAAATATTATATACAAATACACTTAGGCTCCAGTCATCTTTGTGATGGGAAGGTCTCCTAGAAAACGACCCCCACACTAAGAAATTAAACCTTAACTACGCCTGTGTGTGGCCCTAAGCACAGGTCGCACACTAGTGTCCCAAAACTACATATTAACAAATAAACATATTTACAAAAAATACAAAAGTAGATATTTACATACGCTGGGCAAACAGCACGCGTAACCTAACGTTATACACAATTTACATCCACACAGGACACAAGCGGAGCACTAGCCCTTCAAACCTGCGCCTGCATAGGTCAGACCCCCATCATGACCTATAACCCACAGCTGCCAAGGTGTTGTTTGAGCTGGTAATAAAAAGACATTCGTCGCCTCTTACGACTCCCGTGTAGGAATGATACTATTCTAACTCCGACATCACACGGAGTAGGCCCCACGTTGGGCGCCAACTGTCAAGACTATTTCCCGGCCCGGCTAAGGAACGGGGAACAGTGTGAGCAGGTTACAAATAAAGATAAAATAAAACTGAGTTTAAGTACAAGCGTATAATAAAAAAATAGAAAAACATTTACAGGAAGATGTATGTAATTAAATATAAACCTAAACTTTGTTCAAAACAATTATATAGCTGGGGGTGGTTACCTTAATCTTTTGCTCTCTTAAAATGAAAATTACTTTTAGATTATTACTTCAAATCGTTAAAAACTATTTATACTAAATCACAGTTTATGGAAATACAATGATCGCTGCCTGAAGTCGCGTCGGTTGTAGGGAACGGTGGAAAATAGAGATAGCCGCCCGAAGTCGCGTCTCCTCGCTACATAAGTTATAAAACAGGAACGCCCTTACTTGTTTAAAGTCAGGTCCTAAAGATCAGGACCGGTACTTAGAACTTCGCAGACTGTTTTCATTCAGACTCAGCTTAGGAAATGAGGCAACTTGTTTTATAGATATCGATCTATTATAAATGAAAATATGTATGGATCTCGATAAACGAGTTGTGAGTTAGTTGGTTGGTTGGTCGGTTGGTCCCTCCTCTTCCCTCCCTTTTATTTATCAATATTCTTTTAATTAAAGTGAAAGTTCCTCCAAGAAATCTCCAATTCCAAGTAACGTAACGTGTATGAAGATGAAGCAATAAAATGTTTAAGATATTGAAAAATGATAGACAAAATTTTCAATTCTAAATTGCAAAGCAAAATCTGGCTTCGTCCCGTGAAATAGTGAAAAATCTTTTTTTCAAAGCGCGGCACGAAAACGCGGGAAAACGACGAAGAAACCCCATCGTCAGAAAAAAAGAAATGAGTAAAAAGGATGAATGATAATAAGAGTGTGTGTGAAAAGGATAGGTAGAATACTTGAATATTTTTAAATGAGGTCGGACATGATTTAAAACTTATTTCAAATATTACATAGATACCAAGGAGTTTTATACAATGAGGTTGATAGTTTGAAAAAATAGTATGGATGAAATGAGGTCGCATGTACGAAATAAATATAAATTAAGGAAAATTATTGAAATATAATAATAAATGAATGTGATTAAATAAATAAGATGCAATATAAATAAATATTAAAATGAAACGTTGTTTTGAAAAAAAACACAACGTTACAAGGTGTTCACTTAAAAATTTGGATACTGATTTTAAAATGACCTTGTATGTGTGGCCTTATTCCCGGTCAAAAATTGTAGTCTTGACTGGTTGTATCAGTCTATCTCTATAAAAATAAAATTGGCCAAGTGCGTGTCGGGCCACGCGCATTATAGGGTTCCGTAGTAAGCCTTAACAATAGAACTTTAAGAGGGCGCCCAATGCGAAAATGGAGAAAAACGATTTGTTTTTAAATACACATAGTTTAATGAGAAATAACCTAATAATTCAGATCAAAAATATACTATAGGTACCTATACCCAGAATTTTGGAAATAATTGCTTTATATTAACAGTGACAACACCACATATTTTTTTCGAATTACATAGATAGACTAATGTTTTTACTAAAGTAATCGACTACTTTTTATTTCATGCCTATATTTTGAATAATTAAATAAATCTCAAGCGGCGCCGCTTTGTTTAGAGTCGAAATTTTCATTGCGTTGGCTTTAAGCTCCAGGTTATAATTTTTCTAAGGTTTAGTTGAGATTTTATTTAATTATTCAAGATAAAGGTTCAACGTTCACTAGGAAGGCGCTCACTGCAATATATATCGTCAATAATTTTACGACCGCAGGCAAAGGAAGCTAATAACGTCAGCCACATCCAACATGCAACGTGTTTCCTAATCCCTCCATTTTATTGCCCCCTTAATCTTTTATATTAGTAACAGTAGCCATTCAGTTATGTAGCCTGGCAACATTAATAATACAATAACGTCGGCTATTCACCAGCCTTAGGCCAATAACTTCTTTCTACCGGATTTATTATGCAACACGTTCAACTAGTAAAATCTTATTAGGGCAGGGTTAAGCTGGACTTATTTTTACCCTTATAATGTTGATATTTATCTAAAAAAATAAATCTAGTGAATTACCTTTTCTAAAAAAAATGGTTAAAAATTTTAGTCATTTAAAATAACTTAGTCATCTTTATATGTTTATGATTTTTTTTGGGAAATAACAACTAAATGCTGATGAAAGGACTTCTAAAATATTTTATTTTCCACTTCAGGCCCTTAATTTTGGCCCTGGATTTGTGTGTGATTTTGGATTGTAGCGAACTTCTGTTTAGGGTTGTGGGTTCGATTCTCGCACAAGACTTCTTGTGTTCTAGAAAATTACTGTTTTTTTGTTTGAAGTGTGAAAATAAGTGGTTTCTATGTTTTTTTTGTATTGTTTTACGAAGAAATTTATGTATATTAGTCATACTCTCACAGGACTCCTGTGAGAGTATGACTAATATACATAAATTCGAACAATCGCACCAAATATCTAGGCAAATGCATAGGCTTTATTAAGAAAATGCGTTAAGGATACTAGTTATCAGACAAATATACTTAAACCCTTTTTTCGTAAAACAATACAAAAAAAACACCGTTGTTTACGTGTAAATAACTTATTAGTAATCAGTCCTGTGACAGGACTGATTACTAATAAGTTATTTACACGTAAACAACGGTTTCTTGAGGATAAAAATATAATAGCAAAGCGGCAAGACTTAACCTTTTTTTAATTTGTGATGCTTTTGTGCCACAGCACAATATAACCTCTACAATGAAGCCAGGTGCGGCTTTGTGGATATAATTTGTACGGCACACAGCACCACGCCTAGCCTGAAACACCCTAAAAGCTTGTATAGTTCGGTTAGTTTTACGCTGCCAACCTATCAGCAATGTAAACGTTTTAGTTTTTAATTTATGCATTTTGGTAAAAACTGTTTGCTGCGAAATTTGTTTATGTAAAACTCACGACCGCGAGTGATTCCGTTCACGTGTAAAGGTTGAAGCATGATGATCAACAGTCTGTACAGTGCGACAAGGCTTATAATGAATGTGGCAAAAAAGGGAACGGGTTCGATTCCCAGCGGGGGTACATATTGTATTCGGTTTGGTTGGTGTTAGGACTTGTTCCAAGTCCGTCTGGCTAGCTACCACCATCTTATCTAAGCCTGACGCCATAACAACATTGTATTCAGCATTGTTGTGTTCCGGCAGTTAGAGATAAGATACCCAGTTCCTCAGTGATGAGGATTCCGGGAGAGGCTCGCTTCCATCTTCGGCTTTATCAATACTTAACATAAAGCTAAGAGTGTCCGCGTTGTTCATAAAAATAAACTTACATTAAACGTCATTTTTAACATTTGTGCAGCGCCTCCGCCCGCGTAAATTATAAGCCTTGTCAAACGTGCAAAAAGGTATTTAATGGACGTGGCAAAAAAAGAAACTCACACACTGTCATCTTGTGTTGACGTCAATTTTGACAGTTACAGCTCCCCCGTCCACTTTCATTATAAGCCTTATTGGACCGTAGAACCTTTTTCAGGAGCTGCACGATTACCTCTTTGGGAGGACAGTAAACGCCTATAGCTAGCCGTTATAACAATAAAAAATCTATTGTGTTTCGTTTACTGTCAGCCAAAATGTTAATAATGTTTTTTTTTCTTAAATCCAACAGGCAGCCAGACCTCACGTTTTATCTCAATGTTACAATTTATTTGACAGATGGATGTGACACATTGCTGCTTCTTCTTGACACAAATGAAAACTTACCAAAGACCAAGAGCAATATTTCACGTCCATCTGTCAAATGAAGTCGATGTCTGCTCTGAAAAATATAAACGTTACACAAATAATAGACACGGAACAAACACAAATGTGCATTTGTACTGGGTGGTGATCGAACCCACGACACTTGGGTCAGTAGATAATCATCAGTACTACTACACCATTGGACCTGTCAAACCAATAAATAGGTATTGAAAAAATCAAATTGAATCCATCGAATCGCCCACTACAATGTATTGAAACAGAACAAAGATTTATCAAATTCAAATGGAATAAATTCCCCCCGGGCTTTCATTAAATCGTTTGGCCGCCACACACTATCGACGCTATTGGCAATCCTTTCTCGTTCTGTTTTGCATTTGTTCACCGCACTTTGGCATTTGAATAAAGTATCGCTTGGGAATTTATACAAAAAAAAACTGTTGTAAAAATACCATTGATAAGTATTGAAATAATAATGAGAAAACAGACAAGAACGAGATTAGTACATGATTAGTACGAACACCTTATGTAGGGGAAACCAGCTCAATGTGGCCATAGGGAGCACAGCGGCCGCACTAATATTAATTTTGAAGTCCAGGTGGCTTACCGCTATCTCTTAGCGCAGTATTGTTTCAATCATACCAATGGTATTTCGTACCACGCTTTAAAATAAGCTTATTTTCGGACGGAAGTTTTGTGCCTTCAAAGTGTGCAGTGTGTCAAAATTTGACAACTTTAATTGATTCATTGTCAGGAACAATGATTATAGAAGTATATGGAACTGAGATAGTTGTCTTAAGAAACTTATATTATACAAATATTACCATAAAGTATTTCGATATCGATATTTTTCTTGCAAATAGCCTAGTTAAGTCCGTCATTACAAAGTATCATCGAGTTGAGGCACGTTTTTTGTAGGTATTTCATATTCATAGATATATCTCAATCGTCAGGAATAACAAATTATAATAAATGTTATTGAAAACAAAACGCAAACAAAACGTTTTTATGACATGATGCATTCTAAAAGATGACAGTAGGCCTCCAGTAGAAAATATATAATTGCGTATGACAATTTTGAAGATTGAAATTATTGTTTTATTCGAAACTTTATTGTTTAGTTTATCTTTTTATGATAGAATAAGTAAGTTACTGATTTTAAATTTTGGTATTTTCGTAGCTTAAAAATGCATTTCTTGTAATATTTAGGCATGACCACTTTGCTCTTAGCCCCATGGCCGTTTTAGGCGCATACTCGGGCAAAGCGGTTATTTGCCAACTTTTAGTAATTTACAAATAATTATAAAATGTTAAAGTTTTTTTAATACAATTACCTTAAATGAAAGTTTATTCAATTCCCTGTCTATTGATATAATATACTTTTCCAAAGTCGATTGAATATTAACATTTTTTTTAAGTCAATATTAAGGTCGAGCTGACCTCCCCTAGTATTGAAAGAAGTATCGTCTGAGCGGTTCGAGTGTGTCCTCGAAAACAGGTACCTACATTACAGTGCCAACGTGAAGAAATAACAAATTATTTATAGATAATACTTAAATAAATAAATAATAAATAATTGCATACAATCACACCAATTATCTAGCCCACGTTCAGTTTCACGAAGAACTTGTGTTATGTATACTATAGATTCCGGTTTGTCATTCGCCACTAGGCGCCGGGTACGGGTTCGAGCTACTGCTCCTTCTTCAGGCTTCGCCTCGCGAGACTGCCCCACGGTTTATTGGTGCCGCTTACGCGGCAGTTTGAATTAACGGATATACATACATACTTTTTAGGGTTCCGTACCTCAAAAGGAAAAAACGGAACCCTTTTAGGGTCACTTCGTTGTCCGTCCGTCCGTCTGTCAAGACCGTTTTTCTCAGAAACGCGTAGAGGTATCAAATTGAAATTTATATCTTATACTCAGGTCTACTGTCCCTTGGAGCTGTGAAAAAATCAAACTTCTAAGCCAAAGCAATCAAAAGATACAGCCGTTTATGCTGCAAATTTACGAAACTCGCACGGGAATTAAAACCTACAGGGTACTTCCCGTGAACTTAGAATCTTGAAATTTGGTACGAAGTAACGTCTTATAGTACAGATAATGTAAAAATTGCGAAATCCCTAAATTTTTTGTTACATATAATAAAAAATATTTTACGGAACCCTCGGTGCGCGAGTCCGCCTCACACTTGGCCGGTTTTTATTTTTGTAAATACATAAATGCTATACATATTAAACACCCTGACCAAGACATATAAAAATGTTAATGCACACAAATATTTGTCTTATCCGGGGATCGAACCCGGGAAATCTGGAGCAGAAGGCGGGTTTAGTACCCCTGCACCAAATAGGTCGTCGAATGGTTGTCGAATATATCTATACTAATAGTAAAAAGCTTAAGAGTTTGTTTGTTTGAACGCGCTAATCTCAGGAACTACTGGACCGATTTAGAAAATTCTTAGACCATTAGAAAGCTACATTCCTCCCGAGTGACATAGGCTATATATATTTTATCCGGATATTCCCACGGGAACGGGCACCACGCGGGTAAAACCACGAGGATTCGCTAGTTATGTATAAGTATCGACGCGCAGCCAACTTACTACCCACTAGCCGTTCGGCGTGATTGTTCCGTTCGCATTTTCTCACGTCGCTAAAATAGATGACCCATCAATTTGGATAGCTTAGACTTAGATAAGAGATCTACATATTTTTTTCTGAGTTCTGGAATGTTTTCAGGTATTACAATCAGAAAATAACCTGAAATGAATCGTTATAAACGTGACTTTTTAAAGCGATTCTTTTCAGGTACGCCGCCTGGGGCCCGATTCTCGCGCCTTCGACATCCTGAATTCGACATTTTTGGAGTCAAAAATCTGTATTAAAGGCTCACTAAAAGCAATCTTCGACATTATAGGATTATGAAAGATAATTGAAATTAAAGGATTTTGAAAGTTGTAGAGTTTTTACTTAGATTTTTAATAAAGAAATTAATAATATAAAAATGTCGAATTCGACATATTTCAGCGCGAGAATAGCCCCACTGATCCTTTCTTTACGTGTCAGGAAAATACTGGTCTACCTGGAAATTTCATAACATGCGAAAATACGGCTTAAATGTAGAATTGCCGACAAAATTTTGATGTTTGTTCCCAAACTTTTTAGCACTGCGCGTTTTTATGACACGAATGACTAAAACATGTCTACAACAACAAAAAACAACCAACACTTTATCACATGAAGGGACCACATGACATTGTGGGGCACATGGTTCGAGAAAAAAAAGGCAACTTTTTTCAAAAGGCAGGCTTTTTATGTCCGAAGGGATGAACCACGAATATTTTGACGCTTTTCATAAACCAATTTCATTACAGAAAATAAGTTTATAGCCCATTTATGTTAACATTACAAATTTATTTTCATTTATGTTTGCTCAACAAAATGTTACGTTCTAACAATCTACTGGATATATATTAGTTTTGTCCCACGTGTGATTTATATTTTTTTTCATTCTCCCGATTCGGGAAAATAGCGAACGAATAATATTTGTATTTGAAATACTACATAATTTATAAGACAAAACATCCTCAATAGAAAAATAAATTGTCTACCGAAAAAAATAAATACAAGAAACATTGATATATAAAGTTTTTTCTGAAGCTAACTGATGTAGATATACATTTTCAGTCGACCTTTATATTTAATTTTGTTCCAGTAGTGACAGCGAAAAATATAGCACGTTTTAAATAATAATAATTTAGTGAGCGAAGCTCTTTTAAATACCAGGAGTATGGTAGCTCTTTTAGCGTATTTCAAAAGAAAAAAGCATGTACGTAAGTACTTCCCTTTACTAAAACACCATCGAAAAAATTACGTAGTCAATCTAACTGACCTGTGTGGCGCAGTGGTACTAACCCCGCCTTCTGCGCCAGAGGTCCCGGGTTCGATCACCGGACAAGACAAATATGTGTGTGCATGAACATGTCTATTTGTCTTGGTCTGGGTGTTTAACATACTGTACATTATTAAGTATGTATTTACAAAAAAAAAGTATATAAGTATGTTTACCCGTATCTAGTATCCATAACACAAGTTCTTCATGATACTTAACGTGGGCTAGACAATTGGTGTTATTGTATGGAAATATTTATTTATTAACTGTAATTTGAGTTTCTTACCTAATCAAATGAACATGAATGAATGAATGAAGTTCACTGATTTTTAGCAAGAGTGGCCAGACGAATAAGTAAATCACTTCAACAATCATCTTATGTAAATACATTCGTAAAAGCGTTAAATGACTTTTCAGAAATCCCTAGTTGTTTAAGTGTTTGTTAATTATGACAGATTGTTAACTTTAATTAGGTATGTAATTATTATGGGTTATATCGTGGACTTACCCCCATGTTCTAAGTCGTTCCTCCAAAACTTTTTACACTCTACTCAACCTCGTCGTGGGTAAAAATGGTAGTGTGCGCTAGGCGTAACACGGAGTGGCTACGTACTCTTTGGCTCCTCCAGGTCCTTACGGAGTTATGACTTAGAATACCGATTTCGAGGAGTATTTTGAAGAGGTTTTCAATGAGGTTTCGTAAAGTCGAGGACGAGTAAGTTTTGGAGGAACGACAGAATATGGGTGTTAGTCTAAATAATAAAAAAACTCTAGTAAAGGTTAGAAAGAATTAGGCCATCACAGGCATCGTTTATGCCAATAATGCATTCTATAATAAAATTGTTTGCTGTCTTGTATTAGATATAGAAAGAAAAGTATCAAGTACGTACAAACATACGTTAAATTACCACTTGAATGTTACGAAAGCAACCCTTCCCCGTCTCGAGAGGAACTTCTAAAAAGGTTCCCCAATTTACCGAACTTTCAATAAAGATCCTCTCATTGATTTCTATGGGCCATAATATCTATCCGTAATACCCATGACTTTATCGTGGGCCATCCTCATATTTCCCTCAATTTATAGGGGTGCCTTTGCGGTGCCCTGACATTCCTTACGAATATTCCAATTGGGTTCAATTTATTTGCTATAGATATCGAGACGATCACTGAAGCCAAAAAATGCAAAACCACTTTGCACCAACATCAACTTTTCAGACAATATTCTTTGTTCGAATATGACTGCCTCCAATTTATATTTTATTCCATCAAAAATATTCAATTCAACCTTTTTTGTATAGTCTAAATAAGCCAAAACACTGAAGTGAACTTCGTAAAAACTAAAAATCAAAATATCATTTCTAAAATTGTAACTAGAAATTGACACTCGTAAACACATTTCTGTAGCTTTTTAATTTTATTAGTCAACAGCCAATACCTGCATCGTCATCTTTGTAGAAATTTCCTTAAAGATTAATTTTCGCAGAAACAGGTAGTCTTACTAATCTCAATCTTTCTTTGTACCAAAATTCACCGTAATCAGATTAATTTGTATTTCTTCGAGGTTACCTTCCAGGACAAATATTTGAACATACTTTATAAAGGCATAATGTTGTTTCTAAGCTAGTGGTAATGCTGTGACTGGCAATAAATAAATCACAATTATTGATTATCAAGGTTGAATACAACTCAATTTCAAATAAATGATCGACACGCTTCGGCGAGAATTACAAACTATTTAACTAAGTTAATTAAACGTATAACAAACCCATTAACTAACCCATTATACGTTA
Source organism: Chrysoteuchia culmella (assembly GCA_910589605.1). Lineage (NCBI taxonomy): Eukaryota > Metazoa > Arthropoda > Insecta > Lepidoptera > Crambidae > Chrysoteuchia > Chrysoteuchia culmella. Next base: position 8,150,726 of record OU342654.1, on the reverse strand, counting down.
ATTTATTGTTGAAGTATGACAAAATATTCACAGAGCATAATTTAGTAGCGAAATATAATGTTGCTCTCTGTTTGAAACTTTTAAAAGATCAATATGAGTTGCCGTGGTGCTTTTGCCAAATGTAAAGTTGTGTGCTTAAACAATGCAGTTTTGTACAGCTCGAATAAAAGGCTTTGGTGCTGATTTGAAATTTTACATGTATTTGAAGTGAGGTAGCATACATTCAATTTCCAGTTATTCGTTCTGAACTTGCTTTAAGAGAGAGTTTGATATGAAGCTTATGCTGTTATAAGATATTATAAGCTTGTTTGCAAGTTTATAACTTTTCAATATTAACAAGAAATCTTTGAGGACTTGAACCTTGTATTTTTATTAGGTGCCTCAAACTATTTAGATATTTACGGACTTACCATGAAATATTTTAAAATACTGTTTAATATAGACAGTGCAGTGTTTTCACCTATGTGATGCTGTAAAGCTCCAAACAATATTTTCACAAAAAGCAACAGCATCACAATGTGATAATAAAGTGTTTAAACAGTATCTAAATAAAGCAGTTTTTCAAATCTTTTATGGTAAGGCCGTTAGGTTCTCACCAATGTTCTCAAATGAAATAACTTTTACCTTAATTATTTGATTTCATATCTAAAGTAAACCTTACTAAAAACATGAAACAAAACCATTGTTTATAAAATAAAGCATATTAAATATTGTAACATACCATGTTTGTTTACATAAGCACATTACAACATATCATTAACAATCATTAATCTAGATTCCACATCAGATACACTTGAAATAAAATATCGTTAGAAAAGTCTGTGTGAAATCAGGTCTAGTATTTCCCCACAAGAGATCAGACACGAACGAATAAATAAAAGGGACTGCGGAGAATGTCGGCACCCGCGAGACACGGCACCCCCAAGTTAATGAGCACGGCACAGGAATGCCTGCATACGATGTTATGCATTTATACAAGTGTGAATGAATCTGGAGCGTAGGATCAACTGGATCAGCTATGCTATTCTCTAAGCGACACATCGCCGCTGTGGCCATGATAGATATAGTCATATCAGTTGCTGTCAAATAATATTGTAAATGGTGCGATCACTGATGTTGCATCCGTCCGCTATCAGGGATATGTTGCTTAGAGAATAACGCCTCTAACCTAAATGTTAACTTTCGCAATGGTCGGTCACGGGATGGGTGATCAAAAATTCATGTCTCGAGCTCCTACGTTCTTCAAAAGACACTTTAAGCCGTGGTTCCTGGTTGTATTTGCGGTCGCTATCTACTATCCATTGGGCTCGCGTTTTGGGTTCAAGGTCAAATCTCCATAACCATCCAGCAATCAAGGGCCAGTGCCCCAGCAGTGGGCAAGTTGATGAATGCATCTGATTGCCTTAATAAGTGAATAGAAGTTACCAGACACAGTTACCTGCATGTCATTCCTAGGAATTTCCCTGGATTATTTTTAGCTTTTTAGTTTTTGATGTCGGTTTTTTTAACGCATTTTTTTTTCAATAAGTTATCCTCTCTTAGGATCTAGGATAGTTAGAGAAAATGCCAACATAGCAACAAAAAACTATTCTTTCATTGGACTTTTCATCATGCTTCACTAAATTGAAGTGTCAAATAATTACAGAATCGAAATGCACGTCTCAGACGCCTGCATACGTGTCGTACATTTTATGCTAGAGTGAATTTGGATCTCATTCTGGTAAATTGATCTATCGAATTTTACGATTTAATGATTTATTGAGATGTGTCATATTATCAACTAATTACAATCTTACCATCTTAAATATAAATATATTTTTACATTGCGGTTTTAACGTTTCATTTTTATTAGTCAAAAAATTGTTCAAATTTTGTAACGCTTTTGCCGTTGAAAACGTATCGAAATTGTTTCACAAGCTTCTTTATAAAGGTGGGGACGATCAACATTGCGACATATTTTGAATTTAAATATAAAGTATGCGGAACGCGAAACTCGTGTTTTTACGAACTTAAACAATTACCTAGCATTGGACAAAAATGTAATTTATACTCTTACTTCAGTTTATGGGAAGAATGTTTGGAAACATGTATGTAAATTGTTTCCTTACACAAACTTAAAGTTTCCGCTTCCACAATAATCATCCCAAGCGTATTGTGGATGTATGCAATCATAAAATTCTCTTCTCAAATCAATTAGGTATATTTTTTTCGCAATGCTATTTTTCTTAGATTAATTTGCAATTGAAGACAAATAGTTTTTAAATAGTTAGTTAAAACTTATCTTCGACATTTCCCATATTAATTACCTATACTCTTTCCAGAATAAGGAGTCCCGTAAAAGCGTTAGTACAAAATGTTCATTGCAGCAACGACAAGATGCATCTCAGGAATGCTGCACCCAAATACCTTGTCGTTGTAACACGGATATTCGGAATTGTGCTGCCGATTCCTGGAATGGAAACAGAAAGATTGAAATTTTCGCCATAACATTCTCGTGCTTGTGAAATTGTCGTGGACATGTGTTTTGAAACACACAGTTGTAAACAAAATAATAAAATAATACTCAGCAACAATGGATCCAAATTCCTTTACAGTGTCAACTTCTCTAAGGGTCATTTTCTTCTTCTTTAGTAATTAAAGATAGATAGATACATATTTTATTTGATAATTTAGTACACAGTAGAGACATAGAACTGTTAATATGTCAGATAACTTACTTCTGAAATATTGGCTCGACGTTGATCAGTTCCAACCTAATAGATATTTTAATCGAAATAAGGTAATTCCGCGCATTATCCATTCATGTACTTATCTATCTCAACACGTTTACTTGAAAAGTCAGATAAACAGACAAAAAATAACAACAACTATGGTTTTGGTAGGTATCCCACAATACGAAGTTGTTGTTTAACGTGCAAACACTAACGCCATATTTTTTTTGAAATAAATGTCAACCTCTTTTGAACAAAAGACCACAAAATATATCCAACATAAAATGCATGAAATATCTCTGCAGTCGAATTGCCTACACCAAAGCATTTGAAACTGCCATCTATTGTGGTTGAACTTGTGTAAGAAACAAAGTAACGCTAAATCATTTTAGCGAATAGCTCTCTAGATTGATCTATTTTTTACCTCGAGAACCGAATAACATTGGAATATTCTGACAGTGAGGCATCAATGGTCTATTCTTTATGTTGCTTTAGCAAGATGTGACATTATGATTGCAAGCAAATAATAAAAAACTAAAATATTTAAATTATTATTAGTTTAATGTAAAATGGGTCTAAAAATGTGATAACAGTACAGGGAATATAGAACGGATTTTACATACACATTCCTTTCACAACTAGTCTTAATATATTTTTAATGATCTTTGCCAATGCAATTTTATTTCATAGAAGTTCTCTTGATTTTATTTCTCATGACATGAGACTCGGACGACATGAGACTAGTTGCTTTTTTCTAGTATATTTTCTTATTTAATATTTATCACATAAAAATAGCTTTGTAAAATGCAAAATTAAAAAGTTTTTATATTTTTTTTGAGTTTGCAACTGCCTAGCATTCACGTATATTTGACTAATTGATAACCATAGTTAATCAATATTATGATTTGCATGGTGGATCGCTGCGCTGGGGTAGGAGTTCTAAAACGGAAGCCGATGGGAATCGGTATGTATGGACCCTTCGCCACTGAAAGGCTCCACGAGACATGTTCTAGCGAAATTTCTTTGAATTTATGGGCATTAATTTACGATTACTTTATATTTACGATTACATAACAGCCTCTGTGGTCTAGTGGTACAACCACCGATATCAGACCCAGGGATCCCGGGTTCGATTCCCAGCGGGCTTACATATTGTATTCGGTTTAGTTGGTGGTAGGACTTGTTGTAAGTCCGCCTGGCTAGCTACAACCAATTTATCTAAGCCTGACGCCAAAACAACAATGTTTTCAGCATTATTGTGTTCCAGCAGTTTAAGATAAGATAGCCATCCATCTTCAGCTTTATCGATACTTAACATCAGGTATGATGAAGGCTAAGAGTCTCACCGTCGTTCATAAAAAAAAATATATATATATATATATTTGTTAATGAAGTACATACCAAACATAATTGTGTTAATAACTCTCCAGCATAAGTAGGATTCATCAGCATCACTTAAATCGCATTAGCAAACGTCGTGTGCTAATTTTCACTGAGATCTCATTTGGTATAAAGCGAGAGATGTCGTTTTGGATGCAAATAAATGCAAGCGGAGTGTGACTGAGGAATCTTGGAACATCCCCAAATGTGGGGGGCGTGCATTCACATCCCCTACCCAAATCGAACAATGATAACAAATTGCTCGAAATGTGAGCGAAATGAAATATTCAAGAGAACTTCTATGTAATGATTATTTAAGAGAGTTTTATGATTTATGTCACACTTTGATGTAGCATCAACATTCTTATAATTTTGGATTATCTGCTTTTTATTGACACCTTTAGGTACATAGTTACTTCCATGTTGAGGTAATGCCTATAGTAGCCTTGTATGTAAATGCATTAAATTACTATAACTTATTTCATAAAATCAAAACCCACGTCAACTATGGCTATATGAATTTAACATACTAATTCTACTAAGAAATATTTTGTATTATCCTTAGGTATGTTATGTTATATGCGTAGCAAACACGGGATAACGTGAACCTCACCATTAGTTGTATAAGTGTACGGTTGGCATCAATATTAACTGAAAATATACGGACCAAATCTGCAGTATCCATACCATATCACCAATATCGGCATTGGGCCCCCTTCAAGGTTAGGACTAACCTTTAAAAAAGTTACCTACAGATGATGATTAGTTACCATGCTAATTGCCATCATTTACTACGGTCGAAACTTCAGCAAGTCAGAAGTTTGTAAGATTACTTGTACTGAATAAGCTTTTTCGAAATCTTAGGTACTAACGACTTGTAATATTTGGTGAGACAGAGTAAGCTTTTGTGGCCGACTTTACAATGCGGCACATTGCTGTTAGGGCCATCAGATGATGTATGGCCCGTTAGTGCTGGATTTCAACATCTAGTTATTACCTGAACCCCGATAGCACCGTCTGAATTTGAATTTAGCCAAGTATGCAGTACGGCGCACAATATGCGGTTGGGAAATATAGTGCTCTACTATTAGATAAGCAAGAAATGCTTGAATAAGTATAATTTACAAAAAAATTGAGATATTATCTTTTACCCTCGGCTTTGTCCGCGTGGATGACGCTAATACGCGGTTAATTATTAGTGCATACCTACTAATATATAATATTTCTCTACTCCTCCTACTAATATTTCTGATAGTCATGACGTATTTTTTTATCATTTTTTTTTATAATATATAGCTTTTTGTGAATAAGTAATAGAATAGGTATCCAATCAGCATAACAAACGTTCGCGTTTATAATAAAAGTAGAATTATAAGAGTCGGATAGCCAAGGCACGTTAGAAATACGAGTAGTATTCTTTGGCCAAGGCAAGGAAATAAAAGTAAAATGGATTACCGATACCGACTGGCACCGACTCCAAAGGAGGTTTTTTTTAACTTTGTGAAGTCAGTATTTATTTTTAGGTACTTATAGGATCACTTCGTTGTCCGTCCGTCCGTCAGTCAATACCGTTTTACTCAGGAACGCGTGGAGGTATCAAACTGAAATTTATATGTAATACTCAGGTCTACTGTCCCTTGGAGCTGTGAAAAAATCAAACTTCTAAGCCAAAGCAATCAAAAGGTACAGCCGTTTATTTCCGCAAATTTTCGAAACTCGCACGGGAGTCAACACCTACAGGGTACTTCCCGTGAACTTAGAATTTTGAAATTTGATACGAAGTAACGTCTTATAGTACAGATAAAAGAAAAATTGCGAAAACGGTAAGTTTTTAGTTACATCATATAATAAAAAATATTTTACGGAACCCTCGGTGCGCAGTCCGACTCGCACTTGGCCGGTATATTTTTGTAAAATGTTTTTATTATTATTTTAGTTATCTTATTTTCAAGTCCCTTTTTCTATGTCTTTAGGTATCATTATCAATTTCACAGACATGAAAAGCTAACAAACGGACACAGTAGCTTGCTCATTAAAATTAATTTGATTAAATCACTGCCATTTTAAATGCCTTTATAAACAGTAAAAGGGCAAATACGGGCAAATACTAATTAGACAATCAACATGGTATTACGAGTCGGGATTGCGTGACAGAAAGCATTTGCGGGAATGCGACAAGAGGAGGGACTATTAATCCCGATCCCCATGGAGTCCAAACATATTGGGTGAGATGCCGACTTGAAGTCTCTTTCATATAATTGCTATAATTCATACTAAATAGAAACACGCTACATTGCTGACTTATTAACTGAATTTTTTAAAATTTTAAAGTTACTTCTTAGACTTCTATAGTTTTTTATCACAGTGGCCGTCCGCAGTTTCGAGTTTTCCGGCGACTGAGCCCGCTTCAAACATGGCCCAGATCGATTTATTTTAATATTTTTCTTTCGATTTGCATTCAATATCTATTGTTCTAGTACAGTCGCAAGCTTCCAAAAATGCTTTTGAAATCCATAACATTTTATTATTTTACCTATGTTTTGCGTTACCTATGCGACCCTGGTACCTTCACCACCTAAAAATTTGTTCTTCTCAATACACTAAATGAATAAAAGGTTATTAATTTCAACTGCACTAGAACAATATCTTGTATGCAAATCGAAAGTGGGCCCAGTTGACGGAAGAAAACTATTAATTAGATCCGGCGAGTGCCCGCGGGCACAGTATGAATCGTGCGTATAGTCGCCGGAAGACTCGCAGATTCTCTCGCGCTATTCCCGTTCCCGTAGGATTTACGGTATAAAATGTATTCCATGTTTTAATCATGTTTTTTGAGTTTTAGAGATATTAAGTTTATCCTTCACATTTTATACAGACGGGTGGAATTCCCGCTTTTTTTAAACTTTTCTGAATAAAATTCTCAAAACTGGTCAAAAATAGGAACGCTTTGTTACAACGCTTTACACTCATAAAATATACTAGTTCTGCTTCTCGTTATGGAGTACTAATCTCCAGAGTATTCATTTTACAAGTTTATTGCTCAATAGCAATAGTTATTTGTTGTGCAAGGCTGGAAAGTTGGATTTTAGCGGCAAGTTACCTCTATTGAAACCTGATCAACCAAAGGCTTCTAGGATTGCACCACGAGCGCACCCCCGTCATCCCGTGACCACGGCAGCTGAAAAGGTGCCGAAACGTCGGGAAAATAAAAAACCCGTATAAACCCTAAAAATACGGAGTTAGTTCGTGAAATATAGCGCGTTTGATATCCGTGAAAGTTTTTTTATTTCAATAAACAGTGCGCGTCAATTAGTTTAATTTTATTGTTATTTTTATTATGATTCAATGAACTAAAATAATACAATAAAACCAAAGAGAGTATTATAATTAATTCAAAGTTACTTAAAATAAGAATTATAACATAAAAATTCAATAGTGCGATTCGGAACGCATTATGACATATTTTTCTTTCTAAATTAAAATAAAGTGGCTATGACATACATCGGGCATGACGAATCTATAAGGCTATAGATATTTTATGCCATTAGGCTACGGAACCCTAAAAATGTTTACCACGTTAGGCCATGCTATGCGATTTTCGGCGCAGAAATTATACGACAAAAACCTTCTTTTCCGAGCGTGTGAGGTGAAAATAAATATTTTTCACACAGTCAACTTACACAATAAACCTTATATTAATCAAATCGTAATCAACTTTATGGATTTGATAAATTAGAAATAGAAAAATATTGGTAAAAATCTCAATCTCAGATGGGACTCGAACCTACGACCTTTATTGATTAATATGTATAAATGCACTATAATTTTTCAACGTAAACACATTCCTTTTGGATTTGGTATTATTTTATGGTTTTTTGTGTTTCCCGACGTTTCGACCCCATTCCAAGAATCATTTTTATGGTTCCGTACCCAAAGGGTAAAACGGGAGCCTCTTATTAAGACTCCTCTGTCCGTCTGTTTCTAGGCTGTATCTCATGAACCGTGATAGACAGTTGAAATTTGCACAAATGATCTATTTTTGTCGTCGCTATAACAAAAAATTTGAAAAAACAGAATAAAATAAATATTAACTCCCATACAACAAAGGTGATTTATTTTGCCATTTTTATAGATAATGCAAGATAATGCGTCATGCTCGTGAACGGGTGCCGCCAGCGGAAATGGGTCTACCTCAGTCTGCTTATCTTAATTCTGTGCTTAAAGCCTAAATATTTTTATCTAAAATAAATTGATACAGACCTGTATGTACCTCACAACTTGCAGTACAGTAATCTTGTAATGCGAGAAATGTTGTAATGTATGATAGACAAGTCTTTCTCTGCCAGTTGAAAATTGTTTACGGTTACAATAACCATAAAATGTAATATTTTAATTAGTATTTTCTTTTTCTGATGGAAATTTACCTTACTGATATGTTAAGGTCACTTTTCAATTTGACGACTCTGTATGAAATTATTCTGTAGGGAGAAAAAAACAGCCCTTGACGAGTTTCTTGCCGGTTCTTCTCGTTACAAGGTCTCCCGCCGTAGGGTTTGTGAACCGAAGGCGTAGCTTCTTTGACGTTCATAAGTGCTTGTAACAGCCTAGACTGAATAAATGATATTGACTTTGACTTTGAATGGTACGGCACCCTTCGTGCTCGATTCCGACTTGCACTTGGCCGGTTTTTTAAGTTGATGTTTTTTTTTTCAATGAACAGTGCGCAAATAAACTCCAAATGTGCTCAAATCAAAATTGTCATTTTCTATAAAAAAAAAATGTAGATGTAATCGTCCACATGAAATTAGTATACCGGTATAAATATCTGCGCCGGCGACTCGAGATTTATCTACAACGGAGTCGTTGATTTACGGCAGGACATCCATTTGGGGGACGTTATGAATGTGGCCGCAGTTCATTTCGAGATTTTGCAGCGGAACGATGGTAACCTATAGATTTGGATTAGAAGTAAAGTTTCCAGCTGGTTAAACCACATACCTATATCGAGATAGACTTAATTCAAACTGTATGAGAACCTAGCGTGTCGAATTTTTCGTACCTAAGATGACGTCAAGAGCGAGATTTAGTGATTTGACAATGTTATTGACGAGCTCTTGCAAGCAATCACTGCACAATTAACCATTTTCGTTTCTGAGTGACGCGTGTTTTTATAGCAATGGTCTCAAGCGGACTGACTTAGGTCGTAAAACTTTGACCGTGGATCAAACTTTTGACACGCAAGGTAGGTACACTTTTACCGTCTATCTCGATATAGGTCTGTAGGTTAAGCGGATAACTGAAGATATGTAGTACTAGCCTGGGGATTTAGTTGTTTTTTCAACATATTCGTCATCAGCCATTTCAATGTCCCCACTGCTGGGGCACTGGTCTTCCTTATGGATTGATAAGGAGAATAGGCCATGACCCACCACGCGGGCCCAGTGCGGATTGGTGGGTTTTAACAACTGCAAATGCAGTCGGGACCAACGGCTTAACGTGCCTTCCGAAGTACGGAGAAGCTCGAGACAGTAAATTTTTGGTCACCTATCCCATGGCCGACCATTGCGAAAGTTGCTTAACCTCATCAATCGCAGGCCGAGTGCTTGAACCACTGCGCTTCAGAGCTTCTCTTCCTTCATCTTATCTGATGTTAATAATGATAAGGCTGAAGTTGGAATCGCACTTCTCCCGGAATCCTCAACTACTGAGGAATACGCTATCTTATCACTTAACTGCCGGCTAACAACAATGATGAAAACATTCTTGCTATGGCGACAGACTTAGATAAGATTGTTTGGATTTATCTACATGCGGAGTCGTTGATTTACGGCAGGACATCCATTTGGGGGACGTTATGAATGTGGTCGCAGTTCATTTCGAGATTTTGCAGCGGAAGGATAACCTTTAGATTATATATGTGGTTCTAGCGTAGAGATTTTGTTAATTTTTCAACGGGGAGCCTTTGTCCTATCTGATATTAGTAATAATAAGGCTTAACGTGAAATCGCACTTCTTCTAGAATCCGCAACTATTGAGGAACTGGCTATCTTATCTCTTAACCTGAAAAACAACAAAACATTTTGTATGGGCATACTGCCGGGCGGTATTGTACATATACAGGGTGGAAAAATCTATGGGCCCTGGAGGCGAACTACAGTAAAAACTTTATTTTCTAAAAGGAACAAAACTGCATTCAAAGATTTTTGTACATTTTTCAAAAGAGCCTTGAATAAAAGTGCTTTATCCGTATGATTGAGTTAAGTTGAGTTTTCATGTGATTGATTTCTTTAATTTAATATACTATGTTTGTTAGAGAGAGTTGATCCTTTTGATTGACCCTATCGATTGATGGCATAAAGTACAGGATGTTTTTTTTACTCATTTTAGCTGGTTCGATTCCTGGGTGTGGGAAGCGAAACAAACATCTTTACATGCAGTTTTGCTCGTTTTAAAAAATATATTACTACTTCAGTAGGTAGGTGTTGCGTAAAGTTAACAGACAAACATTCTTTAAACTTGTCAATTTGACAACCAACGAATAGCAAGTCCTTGAAAGCTAGATATTAATTTTATATTCTCTTTGTATTTTTGTACCTACGTAATAACTTTTTCTATATTTCACTAGTTTTGCTTTGATGATGTTGCTTAGTTTTACAGCTCAATGAACCGATAAAAGAAACATGATAAAAAATTGTTCCTACAGATGAAATGTAAAGCACCGAATATTCCTTGAATACATTTCATTTCAAAGCAAGGCTTTGCAAACTTATATACGGTAGATATATTAGATAGAATAAATGGATTTTATTTGTATTAGGTAGCTACCTAATGTACAAAATACTCCGAAGATCAATTTGGTTGATATTTTTTTATACATCTTATATTTTGGCGCGCACTGTTCGGGATGACCCCTGTGACCACGGCAGCTGAAAAGGTGCCGATACGTCGGGAAAATAAAAAAAAACCCTAAAAAACCTAAAAATACGGACAATTACAACTTAGTTCGTGAAATATAGCGCGTTTGATATCCGTAAAAGTTGTTTTATTCAGTATTTTTTTATATTATAAGCAATTGCTTCTAACATAAAAGTAATCAAAAATATTTACTAATAACAATTGAAATATATAAAAAACAGAAAACTTCACACACAATATTTGTTCCGGGCGAAGATAGAACCCACGCCTCAGTGGGCATGGTTATTACCACTGAGCCATCGGTCCCGTAAAAAATTCTTAAAACAACATCAATTCTTTCCATATTCCACTGATCACAAATTTCACCTGTAATCCTTTCAAATCTGATTATTATTAATGACTTCAACGTTGCTTGAACTAATTTGAGTGGATAATGGATCTTTTGTACCTGAAAAAGTAATTTGTATGGACCCTCCCTGGCAGACCAATTAGAATGTGAAAAGTGGATGCCGGAACGTTTCACAATTAATCATCACATTCACGAATGAACCAGACCGGATTTTATTGAGACATAGCGTGGCACCGTCCTATTAAAATGGGGAATTTAATTTGGAAATAATTTCGTCAATCTAAATTGTAAAAGAAAAGAACAAAAACCAGATTAGGCACAGGTAAACTCTTTCTGGTCTGACCACTTTGATGTGTAACCTCATTGACAAGCTTTTGAATGGTAAAAGGGAAATTGATTTAAACGAAATAAAAGGCTAAAAACGGCCATCAGAACCGTACTACTCTTATTAAAACCGGTCAATCTAGCTCAACATGCACATTGTCTCTTTTAACTCGGACATTGGCAGAATCGTCACTTAAAGAGACGCAGCCATCTACAACAAAAAATTGAATTGATTGAATTGAAATAAAAGGCTTCTGTATTTTCTTGGTAAATGGAAAACTGTACTTATAAAAAATCGGCAAAGTGCGAGTCGAACTTGCACATGAAGGGTTTCGTCTCTCACCCAAGGTGCCTGCACGCGTAGCATGACGACGTCGAGAAAAGCTATGTCTGCTCCCAAATGTAATTTTAGTCGGGTTGAGAGTGAGATTCGCGAGGCGAGAGCACGACGCACTCGAGAAACAACTGCGGTCTCAAGGTAAAGACAGGAGCCTACAATAATCTATCGCTGAGAGCACGACGACCATTCGCTTCACTTGACGTATAATATGTCAGTTGAGTCCCAGATATTGTCTACTACCCACTGAGGAGTCAAGAAAGAAAACAAATTGATTAATTGTTTGCTTTGTTCATGAAATACGAATTCCATCACTTAAATTATTAAGATACGATCTTTCTCAACCTCTTCCACTCCTTTTCATGGAACTGACGGCCAAAAGACCATAAATAAACTTACTGTGGTATTTGTTTAGCAATACGAATTTCACGCAAAAAACGTGAACATAACTTTACACATTGGGCAAAATTCTATGCATCCTTATAATAATAATTCTAAGACGCCATCACGACCCAGTGGGTCAGACGGATCTAAGTTTATTAGGTAACTAGCGGCAGCCCACGGTATCACCCGCGTGGTTCCCGTTACCGTGGGAATATCGGGATAAAAGGTATCTAATGTTTTTTTAATCTAGTACGTGCTAAATTTCATCCAAATCCGTTCAGTAGTTTTTGCGTGATAGAGTAACAAATCAAACAAATCAACAAACAAACTGACATACTTTTGTTGAAAGTTTTTATAAAGGTTTACAGCATATTTTTTTTAGATTTTTCACTTTCTTATTTCAAAAGTTAGAGGGTGGACACATTTTACCACTTTGAAAGTGTATATCATTCAAATGGTTGACTTTGAGAAAAAAATGTTTTAGGAACCTCAATGTAATTTTTAAAGACCTATCTATGGATACCCCACACGTATAGCTTTGATGAAATAAAATATTTACAGTTTCAGTTCCATGTATGGGGAGCCCCCCCCTTAATATATATATATTTTTATTTTTGTCTTAAAACCGTAAAGCGGTTTACAGAACACATCTACCTACCAAGATTCAACCTCATAGGAAATAGTAGTAATCCTCATAGTTTTGGAATAAAGTGGCTGTGACATACATCGGACATGACGAATCTATAAGGGTTTCGTTTTTTGCCATTAGGCTACGAAACAATTAAAAACAGATGGCAATTTTTATTAATAAAAACCAACCCTATAGTTACGATTTTTATGTCAATAAAAGATCAATGCGACTTTTGATACTATAAAAGTAGTTTTGGTGAAACTCCTAAATAAAAATTGTAACAAAATACCAAGCTTGTTCAAATTATCTAAATGTTTAATAATGCGAATGTTGGAAAAGAACAAAATTTTATACCATTCTTTGAATCAAATGAAAACATAACAGTAACATTCTTAGCGGAAGTCTCCGCGTGAATCTGTGTAAAGCGAAAAATCCAGAAGAGACGAGAAAAAAATATGTGACTTCCTACTAAATCAAACTAAATCCCCGCTCCGTAACAATGGATCAAGACCGAATCTCAAGCGTTCTATTACACTTAAAAAGATTTTGCGAGAGTAAACAGAAATAATTTTTCGATCACAGAGCAATCGAAAAGTTCCTTTTTATTTTTTAAAGCGTCAGTTTTAAAGTTTGGTACTGAAAAGCGGGCGGAAGAGCCATCGCAATCTCATCGTCGAGCGAAATAAATATTAAAATTTCCAAAGTGTCTTTAGAAACTTCACAGTTTGACTATCGATGTTCTTTTTAATTGCTGACGCCGGCCGGTTGGTGTCTTTTATTTAATCTTACTCATATATTATGATAAAAATATTTGCATAATGACTTTCAAGTAATGACCTATTCTATCGAGGTGAAGTCTTTCATTTCCCATCGTCGTCGTCGTCTCAGCCACATAACACCCACTGCTGGGTATAGGCCTCCCCCAATAAGAAGGGATTTGCCATAATCGCCACGCTTGGCAGGCGGGTTGGCGATCGCAGTATGGCCAAATTCGTAGGAGACGCTGCTGCCCGCCTCCTGAAGGCTGAGGATCTTAGTCGCCTTTTACGACACCCACGGGATGAGAGGGGGTAGTGCTATTCTAAGCCGACACCACACAGCTATTTATTTATTTCCCATAAAGATCTATATAATATATATATCTATATAATCAATTTTAACATCTTGCGTCGGAACCAACTCTTTACAAAATACATAGAACGATTTCCAACAAAATTTACCTCTATCTCTTCATTGGAATTCTTAATAAAGCGCCTCTGAAGAGGCAAAGACAAAATATTCACATTGATTTCCAATACAAATAGTTTCCACTCCGGAGCCAAGATAAATGGCATAACAAATATCTATCGGCGAGAAACTTTTGAAACTTAATATCAGTAAGTTCAGTCTCAATTTAGTTATGGATTCGGGACTTAACGTTTGGTCCAGCTTTATGCAGTAGAGATTAATAGCTCAGAACATAAACGGAGTTCTATCGAAGTTCAGTTCGACTCCGGTTTGCCAATTTTGAATTGGTTTTGCACCGAGTAGCCAACAGCGCACTTGTGTTTGAATTCGAATCAATTGATAACTTCTTAGTAGTTTTCTTGTTGAACCTTGGATTAATTATGTAATGCATAGAGTATCGTTATTATTGGGTCTAGCACGAATTAAATCATATCATTTATTTGCTTGAAACAGGCAGAAAATGTACAGGCAACATAAATGAATATAATGAGGGCCATGTCCTACCCTCACGGGTTTGCAAAATCGATATAGGAGTACGTAGAAGTTAATACAATACAACAAGTTACAGAACCGTTAAATTAATTTTGTTAAAATATCTAACCTAAAATTGTCACAATTCAACATCAACATACATCAAGATTACAAAGTTTAATTTCAAAATATTTTTTTCACAAATCAACTTAAAAATTAAATTAATATAAATTTTAAATTAATTGACCAAAACTTCCAAAAACATACAATAAAAACTATATTACAAAAAAATTATAAAAAAAATATCGTTTGATATTCGTAAAAGTTGTTTTATTTCAATGTCAAAATATAATTTTATTAATTATGTCAAAATACAATTATTTTCCTACTACTTGCGTCTTCGTATCGAGCACGTATATTACTGTTAAAAAATGTATAGTCCAATGTAGTTCCTTAAACGTCCGGTAGGAAAGCTGCTCAAAATGTTAATTTTTCTAACGATACGTCCTCGATAGTTTTTCGTGCTAGGGGTATATATAGTTCTTTAGATAAAGCATACAATACATAGATGCTTTATATGAATCATTTCACTGAGCGGCTCGATGATGCAAAGCGTTCGGCTTGGCTGTTGAGTATTTTACAAGGATTCGTTTTGCGATGGGTTACCAAAAATGTACACTCTCGAGCTCCGTTATATTCTAGAAGACAAGTGGACTTACTATTTGCTTTCATAAACCTCCACTATCCCGCAGAACGAGAGTTGTTATTAGAACTTTTGACATACCTATCACAAACATCAATATTTGAGAATGATTGTTTAATAATTTATATTGAAGCCCTTGGTCTATTTATAACCTTAAAAGAAATTAAGACGTGTATTTACATTGCTTTAAACTCAACCTTTGATACAATTTTGTGATAATAAAGCGCACAATCAAATCCAGTAAACACAATAAACACTGCGCTATTTTCTAAAGTGATTTAAGTTGGAGTTTTGAAAAGAAAAGCGGTTCCGTTGGCAAGCCAAGATCCCTTCTTTGCGTTAATGAAGGAATTCCGTTTTCATTATCCTGGAGTACATCCTGTCACATCCATCTTGCCTTTAGAGGTCCTAGAGAAATGAGCCAACTCAAAAAATGGGATAGAAATAGATTTTATATGCGTCTAACATGAAATTATTAAGGGTTTATTTGTCAATACTTACCTTTATGTTTTTTGACGAATTTAAAAGTTTTGTCATTCATTCGTCTCTGTTCTTTTGGGAGTTTAATATACTCTATGATAACTGCATGTCTTTCGTAAGAGTAAAAATTTAATCTACAGCGTTACCATGTTTAGTATAAACCATAAAAACCATTTCTTCAAACGACTTTTTGTATGAAATCTACCCAGAATTTATGAAAATAAACACCTGTTTCATATGTTTTATTACTTTCCATATCAATAGTTTTAATGTGGAAATATCTCGGGCCCTCCTGTATCGAGCACGCCTTTCCCTAGTCATGACGGAGATAGTTAAACTTACCTCTGTTTTAGTGAAAATGAATTTTGAAGAGTTATAATAATAGGTAGGGTGTAAGTAAGTGAGAAAAACTGAAAAACAGTAGATATCTAAAAAAAAGCGTAAATTAAACTTTTCTACTTCGTACCGAGATATGAAAAGTTTGGACGATAAATGAGCTTCATTCTTGTATTGATGTGGTTCTGTAACGCAATGAAGACGAACTTTGGATCTTGCAACGAACTTCTTCGATATCGCCGGGTAAAGCGGCTGAGATCCCGATGTAATCTGAACTCAAGTGCTGAGAAATACTGCTTTTATTAGTTATTTCCCACAACTATTATAAGCATCAGATGGTTCTTTATTTTTCTTTTATTGACTACTCAATTAAGGAAATTGAAACTTATGGTTGCTAAGATCTGAAATTCGACTAACGGCCAGTCCCAATAACCTATCTCTAGTAAAATTAGGCCTGATGTGGTTAAGTGGCTAGGCAATCTTTGTTATTTCCAGTCATTTAACAGACATAACTAAGTAACAAAACTATAGTAGCCCTATCTGTTACTACGGATTGGTTATTAGGAACGGCTGTAAATGATCTGAAGTAAACATTAAGTAGTTGTCTTTATACGAAAGTAGGCATTATGTGATTTGAAGTGAGCAATCATAATAATGTTGTCTTTAAGCTTTTAAATATATTTAGCGATAAATGTGTTTATTGACAGTTGGTGATAGTCGCCGGAAGATTCCCACAACTATTATAAGCGTCAGATGCTTCTTTGTTTTTCTTTCAGAGGCAAATCAATTAAGGAAATTGTAGCTATTAATTGCTATGATTTTTAAAGCCTCAAGATGGTCTATTGTTAGAGCTGCATGTTCACTGCTGGATATAATAATGCCTTACTCAAACATCTCCACCTACATAAGTTATACCTACGTACATCAATAATCGAAATATTCCTCAGTGTAAAGTAATTATAAGACTGCTTATATATATATATATATATATATTATGCTTATAAAACATAGTAAACGTACTAACCATTGTTTGAAAAAATATTTCAATAAAGTTATTGTTGTTAATATCTCCAGTTTCCAGATCGGTGGAAAAGGAAGAGGGAAAAGTAAGAAGGAGTGGGCTCTTTAATGACTTTCGTCGTATGATGTACTGAATGTTACACCTTATATTGATGACGAAAAAGTCTCGAAACAAAAGGTCATTCGTTCGATTATCGTAATTGGCTTTCAGAGTAGGCACCCTGGATCTGATGACCACTAGCTAAGCTAGAACCCAGAGGCGGTTAACATATATGATGACATTAAAATACTAAATGCATCCTTAACACAATTTTGTTAATATGCGGTCACTGCGGTTATGCATTATTTATAAAACAATCAGATTAATGTGTAAGTATACTAGTAAAAACACTACAACAACAGACTATAAGTATAGGTTTATCCTATCCAAAAATAATAAAAAAAAAAACAATTTAAGTAGAAAATTTTACAAGAATTGTTTTTTGTTTCCATCATAAATTAACGAAAACGATTTATAAACAGGCAAATTATTTCTGTAAGTGAACAACGAACTTAGTAATGATTCGTGTGTAGAATAGATTTATAACTCGTCGAAGAACCGTTAAATTGCTTTCAGAAATTCAAATTTAATTATCAAAAGTTCAAACAAAAGAACAAATACCCTAATCAAAGCTAGTTTATAGAAATTAATTTCTAGAATTACATCGATCGAATTGGGAATTAGATTTAGGAGTTTTTTGTATCAAATCAAATTCGAATTCTTTTTATTTCGTCCTTTGTGATTGAAAATTTTTGGGGTTATTAACACGCGACCCGTCATTGACAATACGTTTTTTTTATCAAATAAATATGAAGCGAGTAGGTCACATTCTCAAACTATTCAATAAGGTATACGTGCACTTAGGTACCTAATTTAGAGTTTTCTTTAACTATTTGATGTTATTTTAACTGCAATAAAATTACATAGAAATATCTTCTGATAATTCACAAAATCTAATAAATAAAGTTTGGAGAGAAACTACTGTAGCGTAAAATATGAAACAAAATTTATAGAACTAATAAAGTGAGAGTCGAGATTTATGTTTTTAGTATGAGACTTTAAACTTTTATGTTGTTTTGTTAATCCTTCGTGGGTTTCTCGCTAAGAAAATATTGAAAGATTTTGTATTAAGAAGATGGCGGTTATAGCAATAATGTGTGTCTCTGCACTGCTAGAAATGTTACGACCATTTAACATTTTCCTACACAGTTCATAGATAAATTTTATCCTATCCTAAAAAACCGGAAAAATGCGAGTCGGACTCGCCCACCGAGGGTTCAACATATGTCTCGGTAACTCAGTGGTTAAAGCATTGGACCGGATTTCCAAAGGTCGTGGGTTCGAGCCCCATCTGAGAATTGACTTGTGGCCAAGTTGATTTATCCAATATTTTTCTATTCAAAATTTAACATAAGGTTCCATACAAATTTGTAGGTACATACCTAGGTACATAATATTATAAAGAGTTCAGGAATTGAGTCTTGCAGATCAGTTTCCAAAACTTAAGACTAAATTTTTAGTGATGAAGGAACTGAACTACACACGCAGAAAAGAGCATATTTGTCAAACCTGAGCTACGCAGATGACATAGTTCTGTTTTTACACACCCCGACGGAACTACAAGTGATGATCGAAGAATTGGAAGCAACATCCCTGAATGTTGGACTCGAGATGAACCTGGACAAAACAAAGAATATGTCCACCGACACTGACAACACAACATCGAGGTACGGGGAGTGGAAATAGAGCTGGTTCAAAATTATGTGTGCCAGGAAGTGAAATTGGGTAAAGCAAACTAGTGTAACGAGACCGAATTGTCTTTGACGCAGGCGGGTTTTATAGTTTTTTTTTTTTTTTTTTTTTTGGTTTTTTTTATTTATTATTATTACTAGTTACTCTTCTTTAATCTTCTCCTTTCTTCTTTAAATCAGCTCTTTAATTTCAAACGCTTATTGAAATATACTAAAGAAAAAAATTCCACTTCAAATAATAGCACCTCACACGCGTTATGTTGGTATTTTTTTAATATCTTGTGACGAGGCATACAACCTCTTCATAATCCTGGCAGTCCCTTTTGGCTTTTTTCTTTCGGCATTCTATTTCTAAATTCAAAAATTACTAGGAGATCGTCTTTTGACTTCTGTCAAGGAGTCGATGTGAGAATCGCAATTGTGAACATAAATGTTTGGTCATATATATATATAAAATAAAATCTTAAAGTGTACTCGAATATTGTGTTTATTGAAATTATAAGTGATTAAAGTGCTTTCCGCGTGCTGACCGTCGCAATCTTTTACATAAGAACGCTTGGGCTGTCAAGATCAATCTAACGATAATCTAATTATAGAAATCCGTTTAGCCGTTTGAAAGATAAGGGGTAATAAAGAATATTACATATAAACATACAAGATACGCGCGAAAAACATAACCCTTCCTTTGCATTCGGGTAAAAAGGCGCTTTTATGTCCAACATGAATGGATTAGAAGGTATGTTTTACAAGTAAAACTTTCTATGAAGTTTTTGACAGATGGATAGTTCGTTAAAGACTATGCACTAGCACAATAAATATGAAAGGAGTAGAGGAGCATTCTTAAAATATTCAATTGGCTTTTAATACCTACGCTTACAAGTTCTCAAACTTTTCGACACCTTTTCGACGCATTAAACATAATAATATCTTCTGGTAATTCACAAAATCAAATATATAGGGTTTGGAGAGCAACTATTGTGGCGTAAAATATGAAACAAAATTTATAGTACTAATAAAGTGGGAGTTGAGATTTATGTTTTTAGTATAAGACTTTAAACTTATCCGTTGTTTATCCTTCGTGGCTTCCCCGCTTAGAAAATATTTTAAGATTTCGTATTAAGAAGATGGCGGATAAAGCAATATAATAATGTCTATTTCTTAACTGCTAGAACTGTTACGACCATTATACATTTTCCTACACAGTTCATGAGATTTTTTCCTAAAAAACCGGTGAAAGGCGAGTCGAGCTCGCGCACCGAGGTTTCCTTACCATCATAAATATTGTCCCCATACATCGACATAGGTCGAAGTCGGTTTACCAAAAGCAAACAAGTATAAAATCACTTTATTTAAGATTACTGAAAAAGAATGCAATTAAGTGACATCGTTTTATTTTTTCTGTTATCTTTAAATAAACTTTTATCACATTATTTTATTTCAGATTTTTTTTCTATCTAAACATTGGAGAAAAATCGAAAAGTATGCGGCCTAAAAAAAATTCAAAAAATGTTTGAGAATTTGCAAGCAGCGCTCTTTCATATGATAACCCACATGCCCTTGTAACCCCACTTTGAATTTTTAAGACCCTCTTTCATTCCTGTTGCAAAAAATATATTTTATTATTTCTCTCTTATTCGCAAAATAGTTGAGCAAACGTCGTCTAAGACTTTTCCAAATGTCAAGTTGATAGCATTAGTAGTACTTGATATATCCAGCTGTGACAGACAGACAGACAGACAGACTGAGTCGCACCATAAGGGTTCTGTTTTACCATTTTGGAACGGAACCCCAAAGACAATTAGTCTTTAACTTACTCAGACGGAACGAGAATCCGCAGTAAATATCCTAGCTCTTGTTACTTAATTACGTTTTTTGATGGAGACATTTGTCATTACTTGGATTATAATGCCAAACATTTAAATACGAAAATAAAAACAAAATATGAAATCTAACGTTTTGAGGTAAGAACGTTTTTTCAAGTTAACATTTTGTAGTCCGTTTAATAACAGAAAACCTTAGAATATTTTTTGCCAGATATATCGTCAACATTTTTTATTACTTACTTTTGCCTCTTATACCAAACCCATTCCTACCAAATCCGTAATCGCTATCACACCTCACCTAGTCTATACAGCAGTATTTGATAGAATCAGGCGTTACTTGGCGGAAATCCATATCTTAGTAGAAAACGAAAAATATGTCGCGTAATTCCGCAAGAAAAAATGCAGATGCAACCCAGAGACACACCTTGCACCTTCACCGACTACTCTACACGTCAGTTATAACTACCGAGTCAAACTCACTCGGTGCTGAGATTGGCACGGCCTAACAACTCCTGAGGATGCTCCGTGTGTGGGCGAAACACGTGTAGAGTAGTCGGTGAAGTTGCAAGGTGTGTCTCTGGGCTGCATCTGCATTTTTTCTTGCGGGATTACGCGACATATTTTTCGTTTTCTACTAATATACAGCAGTAGGTACAGTCACGTTTACCCAAAGGCCAATCTAATTTAGCAGGGCCGTATTTATACTATACAGTTCTGATCAGTAAGTAAACTGAGTTTACAGTGCACGGTTACGTTTAGTCGTATCACGGTCTGATGAACTGTTGCGTATGACTGCTTTTGATAGGTATGGCAAATTAAGCTCGCTAGGGCGCTCCCTAGACGCTCAGTAATATCTGTGATCAATCATTATTTATTTTATTTTGTGATATATACTGATCGTTTAATCTAGTGTATTGTCAGTATTTATTGCGAATTTCTAGATGTCTTAATTCCGTATTGGCAGCTTGTGATAAATACTGACTCATTTAACTTGTATAAAGTAATACTCCTAATTCAAATTGATAAAAGGTTAAAACGCATTATGTTTTAATGCGCATAACGTAAATTGTCAGAATGATGACTTGGTATAAATGTAATTAATATAACGTTACTTTGCACAAGTATTAAATGGCAAATTAATAATAATTACTTCTGTTGTGTGAAAAAACCACTAAGTTATTTAAGTAACACTTAAATTTCTTACCTATCACGGGAACTACAGGAAAAAACAATCGTTATTGTCAGGACAAGGTTTGTATAGATAATAAAAGATTATTTTGTATAGATAATAGAAGATGTTTGTATTCTAATTCGTAAAACTCTTATTTATTTAAACCTAACCTTATTTATTTAAACTAACCTAACGTTCACGAAACAAAAAACTGTTACAGCGCGCAGCACTCGCCGCGCTAGCTACCTTGTCCTAAGACCCAGACCTCGCACGAATTACGGCAAAACTATGATTTGAAGGAGCACAACTTTATAACAACATACCCTCACACATTAAGGCGGTACCCCCACCGAAAGTGGCGCCGCGTTGAATTTTATTTAATATCGTAATTCTAATTCACAATTTTAATAAAACTAAACGTGGCATTTTTAGAGCCCATTGTCTTGTATTTTTAGAAGGTGTAAAAAATCAAACTTGTAAATTAACGTCAAAAAATATAGGGCCGTTAATACCCCAAAAAAAACGTATATTTCGACAAGAGCAAGGGAACCAAAATTCATAGGGTACTTCCCGTCGACCTAGAACTATGAATTTTGGCACGTAATATAGAATTTTACTACAAATACAGAAAACATATATAAAAAACTATACATTTGTAATTAAATCATAAAAAAATAGTAAACAAGAAACTAAACTAGAAAAAACAAATTTTCTCATGTCGCCCTGACGGGCTTCGAACCCGCATCCGTGGGAATCCGGCCCAATGCACTGAGATAATGAGACAAGTTGCTTTTTTCTAGTATATCTTCTTGTTTCATATTAAACACATAAAAATAGCATTGCAAAATGCAAAACAAAATATAATATAATGTAGTCATTCGTTTCGGAAACTTCGGGAACGTGTGGAGGAACGTATGAAGTTGAAATTACAACCATATATTCACGTTAACAATCTCATGATGCTTGAAAAAATTAAACTTCAAAATTAACGTTAAAAAAGGTAAGGGCATTTCTGCCGCAAAAACATATACTCAACACCCTCAAGGGAATCAAAATTCATAGGGTACTTTCCGATTCCTTTTACTACAAGTGCTGGAAAAAAAACTAAAAACTGGATATTTGTTATTAAATCATTATAAATTTAGTCTTAAGTTTTGGAAACTGTGATCGGGAAAACTTCGGAAAATACTGCGAGACTCAATTCCTGAACTACCTACAAAGTATGTGCGGAACCCTCGATGGGCGAGTTTTTTTTTATTTTTCCACTTCTTGCACAGAACATCACTGATTTGATCAATGAATGATCATTTATACTTTCTTATACCGTGTCCAAATGCCATCTATTTTTAATACTTGCTGAAATCGTCATATTATTTTATGACTTTTAATTTATTTTTCAGAAAAAAAATATATTGGATCTTGATTAGTTCCGATTCTTATTCAAAGTCATTTGACGCATCGAAAAATTCAGCGAATCTAAATCACGATTCAGAATGAATAACGATTCGTCGAAGTGCGGATGAGCTATAACTCAATTTGCACATACGCTCCGTTCGGAATCTCGTCGTCTCGTATTTTCCTGTCAATCGGCCATCCTCATTACGAGTGACGCAACATTAATATTCAAACCCACTGACAGTATGAACGGAACCCACCCTTGATTTACCACTCGTGATTACCGGTGGTGATCGTAAATCTTGCTGGCAAACAAATAAATGCCTGATTTGATTCTAAAAGCTAATGGTAATGACAGACACAAAAGTAGGTATGTACTTTGGTCTTTCGTGAAAATCTGAGTACTTGATAGAATCAGGCGTTGGGTTACTGGCAGAAATTCATATCTAACTATGAAACCAAAAATATTAGCTTGGGCAGTTAATTACCCACCCGTTATTGTTCTAGTTTCGAATATTAGAATTTTTTTATTAACGACGGGGAGACTCTTAGCCTTCAATATGTTAAGTATTGATAAGGCTGAAGATGGAAGCGAGCCTCTCCCGGAATCCTCAATCGCTGTATTTGTGTGAAATGTGTGAAATAGAATTCAAAGTATTTTAGTGGAAACCAGAATATTTTAAACACTAACAAAATCCAACTATATATTTTATACAAAATACTGTTACTTGTTTGGTTTTCTAAACTAGGGCAGGAGTCTGGAGAGCATTTATTTATACATTCTACAAAACCTATGCAAAATTTTACCTATCGCCATCGCAGAACAACACTTATTCTTAATAAAATAAAGCCCACTGTTGCTTATCTCTGTTGAATAATGTAATTAAGTATTAATAGATGGGAACTAGTTTTAAAAATAAAAATGTTATTCCGAAAAACTGAATGGTGAATTGGTGTCCCTATATGCCAACAAGTGACAAGTGTTCCAAATTGTTTTTGTTGTTTGATTTAGGGCCTGTTTAACAATGTGTAGTTAAGTAAGTTCTCATTAGCTGTTACTTGACAGATAGTCCATACAAAACTGACAATTAAACTGGAAAGTATGTCCTAATCGGACATTGTGAAACAGGCACTTAGAGTTTTTATTTGAATTGACCGACCGTGAAATCAAACGCATTTTCTTTAACCTCATACTAACTCTTACAATCGCATCTTATATTAATACAAAATATATCTTATTTCTTTCAACGGTCAAGTCGTAAAAAGTTTGCATAAAACGTAATATAGACAGAGTAATATTTTATGTAATTTTTGCCTCAAGATCATAGTCAAGTTATGTCATCAATATCATAGCCTGCCGGCCTACCATCATCTGTTAGAAACCATCATATTATAAGAACGTTTTGTTCGCGTTTTGTTTTTATTGAAGTTGTCATATTTTGACACACTTCACACTTTGGAGGCGATGATTGTCAAAGTCAAAGTCAATATCAATTATGCAATCTAGGCTGTTAGAAGCACTTATCAATGATTGAGCGACGATGTCACAAAACTTCCGTCAAAAAACAAGCTTACTTTAAGAGATTCGTAGTGCGATATATCATGGTAAGATTGAAGCAATCCAGCGCTAAGAGATGGCGGTAGGCCCCTGGAACATCACCAAGTATCGGATATCAATTATCACTTTGTTAATCTTTATATGTCAGGTCATTACCCTTTATAGAAAATCCTTAGTTTACCTTTATTTTTTATTGAAGTACTTATTGCTCGATCTAGCATCATACAAGTTCCAACATAATCTAGTTTCAAAAAATGCTTCTTTACAATCATCAATTATAAATCAATTTCCTTACTTTCACTTAACATCCTTTAATTTAAAAATTTTAGTATAATTTGTAACAAGACATTTTATTGCACTTCTCTCATTTCACTACTGCTCACTGGAACTTGAGCATAGCATTAAAATAACCCATAAAACATTACAAGATCCTTAAACACATCATTATAAGCCGCCGTTTCCCAGTAAAACCAGCCATATTGTACGAATTACACATAATTCTCGGTAATAATAAACCACACTATTCTGTAATGCCGCCGTTTACCGTGTGGTATTCCTGAAATGAAACTCGTTATAATGTCTGCTAGGTTCTTTACGAGTTTGAACACACAATTAATTCTCATACTACTCGAAACTGATTCTTATGTCTGTCAAATAAGGTTTACAGTCACTTGATTGTTAAAATTGTAGTTTCATGTTTCAGTTGTTTATGAGTGTTGTCATGATTTATAGCTTCATTAAATTCTTAAAAACTGCGCATTCCATCAGGTATTGTAGAGAATTTTAACAAGCAACTGCTTCTGAAAAATAAATATTTTTCATGTTTCAAAATCATAATTAAAATGCTTCATTATCGTCGAACGCCTTAACGTAGGTCACAAATGCTAAGCAAAGTGGCTGGTTTTACTCCTCGGACTTCTGTTTAGCCTGCCTTACTGTGTGGATGTGGTCCACGGTACTATAGCCTTTGCGAAACCCAGCTCGTTCTGGTGGGTAAAATGCGTCAAATCTTGTGACAAGAGGAATTGTAACGCTTCTCGGAAACAGCTTGTTAAGTTTTTTAAGAAGCGCTCTTTTACATGGAAAATTCTATGAAGTTTATCGAACCCTTAAGAACTTAGAACACACAAAATTATCAAAGTAACAATTGATGAAGGGTAAAAACACCCCATCACCCACCATGCATCACAAATAGATGGAACAAAAGGTCATCGCAGATTTATAGTAAAAAACCAACTGTCATGTCAAGAAATGTCCGGATAGATCGGAGCATGGGTGATTGATGAAACACATCCCTCTGGTACGCTCCGATCCGATTTCAGATCAATCACAATTCCTGCAGATATAATATGAGACGAAGACTGTATCGTTTGATCTTATAGACAAGAATAAAATTGGCGATGTTGCGTGTATCAGTTGTAGGAGCTCCATTATCTTTGTCCATTGTTGTAGGTTGTAGGACTTCTGTTAGAAGTACCGGATTGTTACTAGAAATAAAAATAAACACTGTACATAATCCTAAATAACTCATTTTTTATGAAATGCCCGCAGGCAAAGGATTTATAGTCCGGCGACCCTGACTATCTTTTTTTCCTTTTTAAATATCCTACTAATTAATTATAAATATCCTACCGCAGAGTTCTTTGCAAATTTGGCGTTTTTAACCCCCCCCCCCCCCCCTCCCCCGACGCAGCGCAAAGAGGGGTGTTATAAGTTTAAAGCCTATGTCTGTCTGTACGTATATTCGTAGAGCCTAAACGGATCAAGCGATTTCAATGGGGTTTTTTTCATTGAAAGCTAAATTAATCGAGATGGTTCTTAGCCACGTTTGATGAAAATCCATCCGGCCATTTATGGAGATGGTCAACTACCTGCCAAAACGGTAATAGACACAAAGGTGGTGCTTTGACTAAAATAATGTACACAAAAGGAGAAATACCCCGACCGAGAGAGAAATTTTATTTTTTTAGTTTTTTGAAGTCTTTTTTTAGTCGGGGCTGTTTAAAATGTTATGTCGAACTATTTCACAATTTGTGGATGGTAGAGCGCCAAAATGACCTTTTAGATGCAAGCCTCTCACATTTGGTGCTATCAATGCTGCATGCAGTTAGATGCCATTGAACACGTTCTAAAAACGAAGATATTGGCCTCCGAGCTTCCGCTTCCCTTCTGCTAATTCAAAGTAGAACACGACTTTAGGCAAGCGGGTGTCGTCCATGCGGAGAACATGTCCACACCATCTAAGTTGGCGTCATTACTTTTCTCGTCATCTAAAAAATTTATCGAGTTAGGTGTTTGTGTTTGGTTCACTGATTATTAATTTTTAGTCAGGTTATACCATAGTATACTAAACAGTATTCGTATTTTAGGTATGTATTGAGTGTTGTTTGGATGTATCACTTACGTATGGCACGTCTGCGCGTATCATTACTCTTTTATTCTTTACTTTATTTTTTTTATATATCATTGCCAAGATCAAGTCGTACATTTACGACGAAAATGCTGATATCCCAAAACATTTGGAAATAGAAAACTAAAAACGACACGTAGTTTTCTTATCCGTACTTCGTATCTCCAGAAGTTTTCAATCTTGAAAGCAAAAACTCTGCAACTTCGTGTAAGCTCCTAAGCAAGACGGATGGTCAGATGAAACGGTTATTTTTAACCCGGCAGTATTAACCTCTCGAAGCCGGAAAAATCTTCTTTCTCTTAGTGGACGGCTATATTAAAAATCTCGTCATTACCATTCAAGCAAGCTTCCTTCGCAATTAGGGTCCTGGCTTGAGCTTTATTACAACCTTAATGTAGCAAAACGGCAAAAATAGGTTCTGGCTTTAAATAAAATCACACGGTCTTGCGCATTTTATATTCCGTTGATGATGCAAATAAGCTGCTATGTATAATTCGTTAATTATAAAGACACAAGTTGTTTTTTTGTATAAAATCTAGATATTGAATTAACTTAACTTGAAAAATGGAGGCTATTTGATATTCTGCAAACATCCTTAAATATCAGAAGAATAATTGGTTTCATTAATAACACCACCCCTGTTCAATTGTCTATTAAGAAATGTATAGTTTTATATCTTCGAAAATAGCGAGTAGTTTCGATGAAATAAAATTTTAAATTCTAATAAGACGACTGAACAGAGACGGTCGCAAGAAATTAAACCTTTCTTTTATATCCGTTTTTTGAACCGGCTTTTTTTCATATCTTTACAAACGAAATCAAAACACATCAACTATATTTTTGATATTTCCTCAACCCTAAAATCGTCTCTGTTATCAGACTCAGACTCTGTAAGTCTTTGAGCAGGTCTTAAAAGCTCCACAATCTCCTACAATGAAGATTTCCCAGTTGCATCGTTTGTCAGCATTTAAACTACTGAGGTAAACTATTCCCCGTGTTGTAGTAACGCTGAATTTTTCTTAAAATTTCTTAGTTTTCCATTTTTAATGCCGAAAGAATTTACGTTCTGTGTATGTTTCGGGCTAAATAAGTATTGTTGATTTAATAATGCGTCCAATTGTTGCAGCATTTTACAGCTATTATTAAGGTGTCATAAAGCTCCTTACATAAAAACCAAACTTAATCAAAAGTCCACATAGTCTTGAAAACGTTTCAAATGGTTTCCACATTAAAACTTCCATCAAATATTTGACCCTATTCATATTTTCGACTTATTTTCGACAACAAAGTAGCCAATACAAATATGGCTTAGTCGTGAAAAAATTAATATGGTTAACAAAAACATTAAATACTTAAAACTAATTTTATCAAAATACATACCTCAGACTTTTGCATTTAATATTGAAGGTTTTTATTAACAGCGGGAAGACACTTAGCCTTCATTATACCTGATGTTTAGTATTGATAAGGGTGAAGGTGGAAGCGCGGCTCTCCCGGAATCCGCAACCACTGAGGAGAGGCTATCTCAACTCTAGCGACCGGAACACTACAATGCTGAAAACATTATTGTTATGGCGTCAGACTTAGATATAATGGTGGTAGCTAGCCAGCCGGACTTACAACTAGTCCTACCACACCACCAACCAAAGTTTTCCGGAATTAAAAGTGTTTATTAATTTTCCTCATTTTAATGCTCCTGATACTTTCTTCTAGCAGCGAAGAGATCTCTTTAAACCCGCGGCGCACCGCTTAGTTGTCTCATTTTGTAACTCGAATGCCTTCATTCAGATATTCAACAATAAAACGAATCGTGGGCTCCTTTGTGATTATTTCACAGCGGCTGTGAAGATAAATGACGGTAACTCCTTTTTAACTGATGTTTCTCGGTGCTGTTTAAGACATTCCTCCACCACTAAGGATTTATGGTAAATAATCTTTAAATAAATCCTTTTTCTGTTTGCGTTCAAAATGCACGTCAGAACTAGAAAATTTCCATTGTGTTCACTTTAATACTTACTTTATTGGCGAGGTGATCCCAAAATGTGTCTGGGCCTACGACGACAGCAATAATAAGTGTAACTGAACCCCCTCAATTAAAGAAATTTCAGCCAAAATTGATTTTTTACATCTAGCCAAAGTGCAAAGGATATGAGTAACAACGGAAGAATCATATAATATTTATCCTACTAATATGATAAATGTGAAAGTTTAAATGTTTGTCACTCAATCACGCCAAAACGACTGAACGGGTTTGGCTGAAATTTGGGGCACAGATACTTTGTAGTCTGAAGGTTTTTGTCGCGTAAAAACCCCTAATTTCTACGGGAAAATTAAACAATCGATGCGGGCTAGATGGCGCCACATATTTTGGAAATACAATACATGGCGTTAGTGGTATTCTTCCTGTAACTTTTGATGTTTTTATGATTCGATGTCTAGATCTTTTCATGTTTTTCTGATTTGATGTTTTTATGTGTTAATGTTTTGATGTATTGATGTTTTGATGTTTGGTATTTCGATGTTTCAATATCAAAGTCAAAGTCAAAGATTTTTATTCAAGTAGACTTATAGATAAGTACTTTCGAATAGTCCAACATTTTTTTCCCTACCAGCCACTCAGGACATCTTTTAACTGATAAGAAAAACGGCAGCAAAAACTTATCAGCCTTAACAGAAACAACAACATTAACTCTTTTTTGAAGTATAAAAACATTTTCTATATTAGCTGCTGAGCCCCACAAAAACAGGCCATAGGACATTACACGTCGGTTTCCTAATCACACGAAAACGGCTGTTTGAGGACTAGAGAGAAACATTCGATGTTGTCGTGTAAAAATCCCCTATTTCTACGGGAAAATAAAAATCGGTGCGGACCATTATTAATAGCGCTTCATCCTATCCTACTTAATAATGCGAATTTGTAAGGATTTTTGGATGTATGTTTGTTACTCTTTCACGTAAAAACTACTGAACTGATTTGGATGAAACAGATAGAAGATAGCCTGGATTGAAACTTAGGCCTATATTTATCCCGATATTCTCACAGGAACGAGAACCATGCGGGTAAAACCGCGGGCGGCAGCTAGTTACAAATAATACCTAGACAGGGAAAGACACAATGCTTCTTTATTTTAATATTCAATGGTAATGGAAATACTTCTCGGTTTTAATAATCATAAATCATTATATCATTATATCATATCATTTTTTTTGGCCGCCCCTTCTAAAGGTACAATCGAGGAACTTCCCGTTCGATAAGTAGAGTTTTTTTGGAGAAAGTTATCTCAAAAAGTAATAGAGTTATAGAAAACGTTTATATCACAAATAATAGATCTTTAATAGGTATAACATTTTGTATATAAATTATTACTTTAACCTTAATAATTTCCGAAATATCGTTTCTCAAAAAAACTCTACTTGATCAACCGCGAAGTTCCCCGACTGTACGTAACGTAAAATCCAAAGCATAGAACTAAAGGAAATAACACTATATTAAACCTTTAAATATGTGTTCGGAGAGCTGCCCCCTAATTGTCTTATTTCAAAATATAGCACAATCCCTTTCAAAGGTATTGTGATTGTGATAGTAGTTTATGGAATTGTGTAACTTATAGTCGCAATCCCTTTCCGAACGAATGAAGTATTAAAGGACACTTCATTTGAAACTTCTCTATACATTTGAAAGATATTTTCGTGTGTCACTTTGCTTATACAGTTCAATTTCGTTCATTCAACACCTTTCAAAACGCGTCCCGATCACAATCCCTATCAAATGTCAAATATTGACGGCCTGAAGTATTAAATATCTTTTCAATGACGAATTGAAAGGGATTGCGATAGATTCCAAAATTAGACAATTAGCCCCTGCTTATCTAACAAAAAATAGTTTCAGTTTCCAGTTTCGTCTCTGTCATGGCTGCCATATAGTATGAAAATATGACATACATGGCAGAGACGAAATAGGTTGCCAGGTGATTTTTTTGTTAGATATTCAGCCTGCGGGTTTGTATTTAGTCAAAATTGTTTTATTTACTAGTAAATGAAAATAAAAGCATAGAATATGATTATTATGAAACCTGCTTGTTACATTACATCCTAGTTTCACGCATTCACACACACACACACACACACACACACACACACAAACGCACACCAGGCACGCACACACATACACACCACACACACACCACACACGCACCACACACGCACACACACACACACACTTATACATACTTAAATTAGCCACAGAGTGATACGTATGTAATAATGGTTTATTTAAAAATGAAATACTTTTTTTCAGTGATTATAACTCATTTTTTTAACATATTAGAACTTTTATTTCAACAATATCTAATTTACTGTGTCAACTTGGGAAGGTACTGACTTCTTAAACGCAAGTTTACTTACCTTAGAAGTCAGGGCTTTTACGTATTTGTAATACTAGGAGGAGGATATTTGTTGCAACAAACATTTTTTCATTTTCATTTCATTCAATATAAAATTAACTCCTCAAAACTTAGCCGTACGACCTAAGACCTAAGGCTCTAAGACCGTTCATCAACATTCGATACGGACAATTAGCCATTCGACCGCTGCGGCATTCTAATCGGACGCGAGCTTCGACGCATTAATATGCATCGAGTGCAAACTATCGCTGTTGTCGCCGCGCCTGCAAACACTAACGTAACTAGATGCGTTTAACTATTATACTATAGCTTTTTATGTGAAGAGATAACTAACTCTAATTAAAAGTGACGGGATTCGAACTCACAGCCTTTAGAATTCTGGGCGAATACCATTTAACATACTTAAAGACAATTTTTCCTCCATCATCATCATCAGCCTGTGGACGTCCACTGCTGGACATAGGCCTCTCCTTGCTCACGCCTATTGTGGCGTTCATAAGAGGCTATTAGCCTACTGCTACCACGCCGGCCAGACGGGTTGGTAGAGGGTATTTGTATCAAGTTTTCCTTCTTTCGCACAGGTTTTCAGTGCGTCGAGCCTCTTAGTCGACTCTTACGACATTCCAGGCATGTAAGGGAGTGGAGTGGACACTTGTATTCTTAGGCCGTCACCACACGGCAAATACGTATTTTTTTCCTATTGTATACCTTTACTGACATGCACTGGCGCTAATTGGCCAAAGGTCGCACAATGGTCAAAGTCAAGTCAAAATATTTTTATTCCAATTCGAATACTCCATTTCCAACCATTCAGGATGGTGCAATGTGATTTCATCGTGCAATAAAACAAACTATAGGTTTTAACGCGCAACCGTTAATATATATATACACATATATATATATATATATATATATATATATATATATATATATATATATATATATATATATATATATAATAGGGCAGACAGTACGTATCAGTATGTTTAATGTACGATCGTAAAGGTTAAAATTTTAGAAGTTATTTTATGTTATACCTATATGCACAGTTTCATGTATGATTGGTAAGTAGGTAAGAACGAACAGAAATATTCCGAAACAATAGTGATATACCTTATCCTTATTATATTTGCCATGTTATGTCTCTGATTATTTTCATGTTCCTATCTGTCTTCTTCGAAATTACAATGATATTTTCTTGACCAGCATTACGAGTTTTGGCAGCAGTTCAACAATTGTTATGAATAAATTCGTAAATATCCGGTTCCGCGCAAAGTGTTTTCGTTATTTGTACCTATTGTGTACAGTATTGTAGTAAATTTCGGAAATGTCTATTTCTGTTTGTACCGCGGTACTTCTACGGGCGTCTCATCTATATTCATGAGTTCACTACCGATCGAAGTCTGATCCACATTTATGCAAGACAGGTTTTTGTGAACAAAATCTAGGAGACTCGCGAAATACGCTACCGTGTCGGTTTAATTTCGAGAGCATTAAAATTTGGACTGTTAGGAAAATTTAAGCTTACAATTTGACGATTTAATAAGAAAATATAATTTTTAGTCGAGCTTGCAATTTGACATGAAACAAAAGAAATTGGAAGAGCATTTTACAGGACATCCAAAGGTGGAGGTTCGAATTTCATCTGGGCAAGTTGTGAGTCGGGTCGATTTTTTCTAGTAATTTATCTTATAAAGAATTGTTTTGTGAATGCATAATTCGAAAATCATAATAAACACTGTAAATAATTAATGTACGCATTAATTAAAATATTAAATAAAGAATACAATGCAGTAATGAAAACAACTGTTGTTTAATGTTTGAAACGCATGAAATAGTGCTTTACGGGCGTGTGTAATGTGTAAATAATAAATTGAATATTCATCTTTGCAAATGCTATTTAATTTCTATTGTTGCTAACTTTACGAAACTTTAGGAACTTTCTTAACAACTGATATTATTAAATACTGGTACCTAATATTTAATAGGTGGGCCCGATGGCGCAGTATGACTGAAGCTCTATTTTTGAATCGTTCGTATGATATAGCGTTGACGCATGCGACTTAAGTCTTTATTTCGCTCGCCTGCGACGTGTGGTTGGGGTACTCGTTGCGGTCGAGCTATTCCAAAATATGGAAATGCGTATGTCTAACGAAGCGATGGCTGGTTCATGCGTCATGCTCGTGAACGGGTGCTGCCAGCGGGGGATGGGTCTGCTTGTGTTATAATGTGTAGAGATATATTTTGTTTTGATTTTATGTTATTTATAATGTTTTGAGTTTCAGAATAAATAAAATTAAATAAATGTTTTTCAATTATTCCAATTATATAAAAAAAAAACATAATTTACTTTAATTACGCTTTGAGATTATGACCCAGCTGATGCGTCTTCTAGTAACATTGTAAGTTGTGTCTTACATTAATGCACTTTTATCTTTCTTTTTTTGCTCTTGCCATTGTATTTTTTTATATTTATACAGCTTAACATAAGTACCTGAAGTACGTCATGCTCACTCAAACGTTAAAAAAAATATGATTGAGCGAAGCGATGACTGGTTCATGCATCATGCATGAACCAGTTATCGCTTCGCGTCATGCGAGAAATGTTGTAATGTATGATAGACAAGTCTTACTTTGCTACTTGAAAATTGTTCACGGTTACAATAACCACAAAATGTAATATTATAATTAGTATTTTTGTGATGGAAATTGACCTTACTGATATGTTAAGGTCACTTTTAATTTGCCGACTCTGTATATAAAACAGGGAGAAAAAACAGCCCATAACGAGTTTCTTTCTGGTTCTTCTCGTTACAAGGTCTCCGCCGTAGGGTTTGTGAACCGATGGCGTAGCTTCTTTGACGTTCATAAGTGCTAGTAACAGCCTAGACTGAATAAATAACATTGAATTTTGAATTCTGAACAAAAATCAGTAGAAACGAAGCGCTCGACGCGCGACGAGTGAATCAAAAATAGAGCTCCTGGGCTTAGTGGGACGAATTCCCGTTCGATTCCCACCCGGGACAAACATGTTTGTGATAAACATTTGTTTTGGTCCGTGACTGGGTGAATCTTCGTTGGTTCTGATATTCGCATCATAAGTGCACTACTCATCTCTCAGAATAGGATCAATATGTGTGATTTGGCTGATATAAAAAATAATATTATGGTTAGTACACGAAAACACATTCACATTTCGACTCACATTTCGACTCACATTACTAAGCCAGATATATTGGAATCTAACCAGAACCAGTATGTGGCCGAAGCCACAGCTAACATAATCATGGCCAACATGTTCGGCTTTCGATTACTAGCACGGACAAACAGAGTATTTGCTGCCGTGCGACGCGCTGCGAATTGCAAATCTAGATTCCCAGCTCGTGCCGGTTTCATTGTTGAATAGCGACAACTGGTAAACAAGAATAGGTATGGATGTTGTAAATGCAGACGTTATTTTGTTTGCTATTTGCTTTTTTTAATAGAACAAAGATAGAAATTTCTTCGTTGGTTCTGTTATTCATAACACAAATATCTAGCTACTTATCTCTGTATCAGATCAATGTGTGTCATATTGTCTGATATTGAAAATGATTTATTAGTAAGTATGTACAACGAATCACCTTCACATTACCAAGTACTAACCAATATCGGAATCTATTATATCTGGAAACGCACGGCATCGCGGCACTGCACGATGTATGGGGATAGACCCTGAATTCCTATTTTTAAGTTTTTTTTTATTCTTCAACACTCTGATTATTATTTTGTATTTCAAGATATGTTTTAGATATTAACGAACTTTGTCATTTTTATATCAAAGGTGTTCGCGTCAATCGAGAGCGTTTCCAATAACAAGGAAATCGATTGAAGGTCGGTTAAAATAAAGAGGCATCCGTTTTTCTCTCATCTAGCACCTACAATCTTATCGGCCGATCGCGATGGCGGTGACAGGCCATTTTTAAGACAACCCCACAGACCTATATCGAGATAGACGGTAAAAGTTTACCTACCTTGCGTGTAAAAAGTTTGATCAAGGTTTCCGACCTAAGTCAGTCCGCTTGAGGCCATTGCTATGAAAACACGCGTCACTCAGAAACGAAAATGGTTAATTGTGCAGTATTTTCTTGCAAGAGATCACTAAATCTCGCTCGTGACGTAATTGTGTGACGTAATTTCTAGGTTCTCATACAGTTTGAAGCGCTCACTGTTTTCTTCTATCTCGATATAAGTCTGTGGACAACCCCACGTAACTCAATCGGACAAAAATGACAAGTTCTTTCGAGGAAGGTGGGAATTTTGCACCTACCGGTTTGTACGGAAAACAGAATGATTTATCTGTGAAGTTTACGATTAATGATCGTTTTGAATGAACGTGTGTTGGCTTTGAAATGACAGCTTGAGAGATCAACCCGTATCACCTCATTGCTAAGTTGTGGATTAGGTTGAATGTTATTATTATTATGACAAAGCTTTTGGTAACGTAATTTCGCATTTTGATTTTGTCGTCTAATCATAGGATCTTTCAACATAAATGTGAATGTTTGGATGCCAAGCATTCATTGTACCTAACTACATGTCGACTATACGATCATTATAAAGACATCAATTGATTGATTTTGACGACCTTCTGCGCCAGAGGTGCCTGGTTCGATCCCCGGATCCCGGTAAAAAATATTTGTTGTGTATAAACATGTATATTTGTCTTGGTCTGGGTGTTTAACCCCAGGAAGGTAACATATTTTAGTCCCACATAACAGGGGTGACTGTCACCCCGGGTAATAATTTATAAAACAAACCAGAATATAAGTGAATACGATTAATTATTATTTAATAAACAAACAAAAGGGTTTTAAAACATAAGTATGTTAAAATATATATATATTTTTTTATTTAAGAGAAACATAATAATATACTTAAACGCATTTCTGTGCGGTGTTCAGGGTAAGCGGTCCATTTGCATTTTGTGCAAGAAAACAATTTCTTTTTTGGATCTTTTTCTTGACTAGGTGTAGCTTGCTTCTGTTAATTGGGTGTTGGTTTTCCTTTAGCAATATTATTTAATCACTTTCTAAGTAAGTTTGTCAAAAAGCGCAGTTTCAACTAACAGCAGCTTCCATTTTTTTTTAAATAAATATTTCTCACTCTCACATAGCCCTTGAAGGTGATGGTTGATGGATAATGGATGATCCCCTATAGGGGAGGTCAGCTCAAAGCGGACACCTTAAACTTAGAAAAAATGTCACTATAGAATCGATTTTGAAAAAGTATTTTATGTCAGTGGATAGGGAATTTAATAAACTTTTATAAAGTATAATCGAATTTTGCAAAAAGTTTGTAAAGCTTACTATTATTTGCAAATTACGAAAACTGGGGCCATGGGGGTAAGGGCAAAGTGGCAATGCCAAAATATATGAAGTAATGCAATTTTAAATGACAAAAATATTTTACTTTATTTATGATAAAATTCAAAATTCAAATTCAAATTCAAATTCAATATCATTTATTCAGTCTAGGCTGTTACAAGCACTTATGAACGTCAAAGAAGCTACGCCATCGGTTCACAAACCCTACGGCGGGAGACCTTGTAACGAGAAGAACCGGCAAGAAACTCGTCAAGGGCTATTTTTTTCTCCCTGTTTTATTTCATACAGAGTCGTCAAATTGAAAAGTGAGCTTAACATATCAGTAAGGTCAATTTCCATCACAAAAGAAAATACTAATTATAATATTACATTTTATGGTTATCCTAACCGTAAACAATTTTCAACTCGTAAGGAAGGACTTACATTTAACATTTCTCGCATTACAAGGTTACTGTACTGCAAGTTGTGACGTACATCATACAGGTCGATAGTAATTTATTTTAGATGAAAATATTTAATCTCTAAGCACAACGTTAAGACAAGCAGACTGAAGCAGACCCATTTCCGCTGGCGGCACCCGTTCACGAGCATGACGCATGAACCAGCCATCGCTTCGCTCAACCATATTTTAGGGAACGTAACGACCCGCCTCACACGACACCGCCGAAGAAACGTTTGAGTGAGCATGACGTACTTCAGGTACTTATGTTAAAGTGTATAAATATAAAAAATACAATGGCAAAAACAAAAAAAAAGAAATATAAAAGTGCATTAATATAAGACGCAACTTACAATGTTACTGGAAGACGCATCAGCTGGGTCATAATCATAAAGCGTATTTAAAGTAAATTAAAAATAATAATAATAATGGCTTTCATATACTTGATTACAAAAATTGGAGAACATTACTTATTTTTATTTATTCTGATCAAGCAGTGCCACGTTCTCAATTCAAAACATCATAAATAACATAGAATTTATAAAATTGAAACAAAAATATAAATATCTCAACACATTTTAACACAATCAGACAAGAGCAGACCCATCCCACTGGCAGCACCCGTTCACGAGCATGACGCATGAACCAGCCATCGCTTCGCTCAACCATATTTTAGGGAACGTAGCGACCCGCCTCACACGACACCACCGTAGAAATGTTTAAAGAGAGCATGACATACTCAAGCTACCTGCGTTAAAAGTTTAATCTAATAATAATTATACTAAACAAATTAATGACACGGCTACAACTTCGAAAAAATAAAACAAAACATTTATGACCAAGCTGTTTTGTCATTCAAATAATCCTTTATAGTATAATATCCTTTCTTTAGTAGACAATCTTTTACATGAATCTTAAATTTTTCAAAAGGCAAATCCAAAATACATTGTGGAATTTTATTGAAAAAATTTACACCTAGACCCAAGAAAGATCCGTGAACCTTTTTTAGCCTGTATCGAGGTATTACAAGTTTATTTTTATTTCTCGTATTAACATTGTGCACATCACTATGTTTGGTATATTCTGATAGATTGCGACGAACAAAAATTATACAGTTCAAAATAAATTGACATGCAGCTGTTAATATACCTATCTCTTTGAACTTATCCCTAAGAGATGTTTTAGACCCTAGCTGATAAATGGCTCTTATTGCGCGTTTTTGTAAAATGAATATAGTGTTTATATCAGCTGCTGTCCCCCACAAAAGAATACCATAAGACATGATGCTATGGAAATAACTAAAATATACAATCCTAGCAGTTTCAACATCTGTTAACTGTCTAATTTTTCTAATAGCATATGCAGCCGAGCCAAGTCTACCAGCTAATGCCGCGATATGTGGGGCCCATTGGAGTTTAGTGTCTAGAGTTACACCCAAGAAAACAGTTGAATCGACTAAATCTAATTTTTCTTTTTTAATTTCAACATCTATTGGCAGGACTTTTACATTAGGCAAAGAAAATTGGATACATTTGGTTTTCCTTGCATTAAGTTGTAAGTTATTTGCATCAAACCAAGTAAGAATTTGAGAGAGTGCCATGTTTACATCGTCAAAATGAGTTTTATTTCTGTCAATGTTAAAAATAAGGGAAGTATCATCCGCAAACAAGACAATCTCACAAAACTTCTCTGCGAAGAATGGTAAATCATTTATGTAAATTAAAAATAGGAACGGACCTAAGATAGAGCCTTGAGGCACGCCCATCTTTACAAGACAGCCGGACGATTTTACGCCATTAATATCAACGGTTTGTGTCCTCGAACTGAGATACGACAGTAACAACTTCTCAGCATTGTCCTTTACACCGTAGTGGTTAAGCTTCAACAGCAGCGTCTGATGATCTACGCAATCGAAAGCTTTGGATAAGTCGCAAAAAATGCCTAGAGCATTCTGCGACCCCTCCCAGGCCTTAAAGACGTGCTTTAATAGCGCGACCCCAGCATCAGTTGTAGACCGACCCTTTGTAAAACCAAATTGTTTATTATGCAAGAGATGATTCATATTAAAGTGCGTTAATAACTGTTCGAGTATTATTTTTTCAAATATTTTACTTAAGACGGGTAATATTGAAATTGGTCTATAATTACTAGGGTCTTCTTTATCTCCAGATTTGAATAATGGTATTACTTTACTTAATTTCATAAGATCAGGAAAAATTCCTTGATCAATACACAGATTAAAAATGTCAGCAAGATAAGGAGCAATAGTATAAACAATTTCTTTGACTATATTTACAGATATTGTGCCCCACAAGTCTGTAGAATTTTTCATTTTTAGTGATTTAAAAGCTTTTACAATGTCTATAGCATCGATTTTTTTAAAAGTAAACAATGACCCGCATTCCGTTACGTTCCCTTTAAGCATAGAGAGTGACGCTGCTGGTGAAGAATCCAAATTCGAAGTAGTTTCAAAAGGAATATTCACAAAAAAATTGTCAAAAATGTTAGCGATTTCTTTGTCCGACTTTACTATTGTATTATTGACTTTAAGCGCCATACTACGGTCACGTGGTTTATATTTACCAGTTTCACGATTAATGACTTCCCAGGTCGTTTTAATTTTGTTTTGGGCTTGTTTTATTTTTGCTTTTATGAATTTAGACCTTGCAACAGAACATATATTTTTGAACGTCTTAGAATATTGTTTCACATATTCTAGGAACTCTGGGCTATGGTTAGTTTCTCTTAATTTATAAAGTTCATACAGTCTATTTCTACTTTTATAAATATCTGTCGTAGCCCAGTCACAGAACTTTAACTTTTGAGTACATTTAATAGTCTTAGGTTTAAAGCAATTTTGAAACTCATTAGCAATCAGTTTAAAGAGGTCTCCGTATAGAACATTGGGATTATCGTGGGTATAAGGCATTAATGGTATATTACATTCCACACCGTTTTTAAAATTGTCTAATCGTTTCTTAGTTATAGGCCTGCATTCTATAATTTTTGTATCGTCAACAACATTTAACTCGTATGCTACTTTCAATCCATAATGGTCAGATGAAATATTACTAAAAATCACTTTGCTTACCGGATCACATTCTGAAAAAACATTATCCAAGCAAGTAGCAGAGTGGCTTGTCACTCTAGTGGGTTCAAAAAATTGGTTGGTTAAATTAAAAGAATTAAATAATGCTAGTAAACGAGTAGTCAATGGAGAGCTTACTATTTATTTTATTTTTATTAAAATTTTAACAATATTAATACATTATAACATTACATGAAAACAGTGTCACAAAAACCTGTTTAGGTTTAACCTTACACTGTTTGGTTTCGTCATCTTGTACAATCATTTATTATAATTAATTAAAATAACTATCAATATTTTTTGTAGGGTATGCATTTATAATTTTCCTTATTACAATACAACTTAAATATTTCTACCTGCCTAGTCCAACCATCGCACGAGCGTGCAGCGGCGCGTACTCACGGGTGGAATTCTAAGCATTCATGCATTATTGATTAAATTCAATACTTTTTTTTTTTTTTTTGTAATTGGCATTATTGTATATTATTCATTCAAAGTATATAAATCAATATTACAAATTAAATTAATTGAGTATTTATTACTATTTTATTATATTTAATGTTTTGTTATTTAGATTTATTAATTTATTAAACATTTGAGAAATTGACATTAATGTACAATATTACGCATTCAAATTATATAATTATATCAGTTGATGTTAATAATTAAACTAATTACTACTTAGATACTAGTTAGATTTTTTTTTTTTTTTATCATATTTGATTAGGTATTTATTTTTTTAGATTTATTATTTTCAATTTTTCAGTAGTAAACCAAATATAAGTCAATCACTATTTATTTTGCAGTAATGTAGATAAGAAATATTTTTTAATTTTAACTTTAATGTTGCTTTCATTTAGTTCTTGTTTTAGTGTTATGGGTAGTTCATTTATTAATTTAGGTACTTGATATTGTAGCAATTGTTTGCCGTAAAGATTAGTAAACCTGGGAACCATTAATATGATTTTATCAGCATTGCGTGTCTGTTTATTACGGTAGATAACCTTACATAGATCCATGTTGTAAAAATGGTCTGTTATCAACATATACTTTACCTGACTATGTATTGGTAGCACGGCACAGTGATGAAATAGCTCATTGTGATTATCTTGGTAACGAGTTTTAATTTTAGGCGGAACAATAGCCTTCAGGATTCTTAATTGTAACCTGTAAATTGGATCAAGGTGTGTTTTGCACGTTCTGCCATAGCTGCCGAGGCCATATTGTATTATAGTTTCACCCAGAGCCTTATATAGACTCAAGAGTATGGAGTATGGTATTTTGTGCTTTATTATACTGAATTTAGCCAGTATTGCTCGTAACTTGTCACATACATAGCTAACATGTTCCGACCACTTAAATCGGTCATCGATTACTAAGCCAAGATATTTTTGCTTATTAACTAAGTCAATCGCACTACAAGAGCAGTTATGGTGGTCCGTGTGTAGGCATTGATGATCATGTGCGATAAGCTTAATGTGACTTTTTAGTCTATTTTGACTCGAGCAAATGTACATACATTTTGTTTTTTCGGTATTGATCACAAGACCCGAATCATGAGACCATTTGGATAGCAGAGTAAAATCACTCTGTAGATGAGAAAGGGCAGTGTCTAGGTTCTTATTAGCTGCTACGAGGCAAGTATCATCAGCGAATTGAAATATTTCGCAGTTCTTGACTACATTAACTGCATCGTTAACATAAGTAATGTAGTGCAATGGGCCAAGCACCGAACCCTGCGCCGTACCATCGGTCACAGTAACTCTTCTACTAACATCGTTCGACACTTTTACAACAAATGCGCGATTTGCCAGATATTCTTGACACCATTTACTGAGTGGTCCCCTTACACCACAATCGTTCAGTTTTTCAAGAAGTATATTGTGTTTCAATGTATCGAAAGCTCTACTATAGTCAATGAACGCTACTAATACATGTTTCTTATTGTCGAGATGCTTATTGATGGTATCAGTAAATTTAGATAGCAGTTGAGTA
The DNA here is from genome assembly GCA_910589605.1 of Chrysoteuchia culmella. Taxonomy (NCBI): domain Eukaryota; kingdom Metazoa; phylum Arthropoda; class Insecta; order Lepidoptera; family Crambidae; genus Chrysoteuchia; species Chrysoteuchia culmella. The sequence goes on along the minus strand of OU342654.1, from coordinate 8,108,016 downwards.
GTGCTTCTGTCACATTGAAACCCAAATTGTTTGTCAGTGATTACGTTATTTTCCTTATAAAACGCTTGTATTTGTTTAGAAATGGTTTTTTCAACTACTTTGTCAACTGTTGGAAGGATCGTTATCGGCCGATAGTTATTGCAGTCATCTTGCTTTCCTTTTTTATGTATCGGTCTAACTATACCGGTTTTGAGTTCATTTGGATATTTACTTAACTTGATAGATGAATTGATTAGTTGAGATATAACTTCTGCAATTTTAGCGCCAATTAATTTTAAATCTAGTGCAGTAATTCCATCAACACCAGGTGCTTTTCTGCTGTTTAATGATCTTATTTCTTTGAGTACGGACTTTGCAGATGCTTGTTGATACCTGCAAGTAACATTGATGGGTGATGCATAGTTATCTTTATTTATAATTTTTAGATTGCAATTTGGCACTATATTTTTTGCACTACTCTCAAAACAGTCTGCAAACTTATTAGCTATATCTCTAGTAGAAATAGTATTATTTCGAAAAGCATTTAATACGACAGTATCAACTGCAATTTTTACTCTGCCCGTGATTTCATTCAATGTTTGCCATAACGCTCGAGGATTATTTTTGTTACTAAGTATTTCATTCCTTAACCTTTTATTTTTAGTTTTATTAATTAATTTGTTAGCGTAGTTTCTAGATTTGTTATATTTTTGTTTTGTTATTTTATTAGTCGGATCATCGATCCATTTCATAAACAAGTTATCCCTATACTCGCATGCTTTTATTATTTTATTATCAACCCATTTATTGTTTATTCTATTTTTATTTTTAGATTTCTTTATTATAATTTTAGCTTTTTCGTGACATGATTTTATGTTTTCTACTATGAAGGAATATATTTTTAGAGGACATATAATTTTTTTTATTGGTTCCCAATCAATTTCTTTTAAGTTTTTTGCAAGTAAGTGGTAATCGTAGCGAATGCATTTAAAATCCTCCCGTGTGGACGACACAGAATCAATTGCGGCAAGCGCGACAATGCGATGGTCGGCCAGTACAGTCCCAAGCGCCGCCGTGTACATTCTTAGAGAGCGGGATCGCGCGTAAATGTGATCGATACAAGTCTTACTTAACCTACCATCAGTTATTTCTATACGCGTATAATCAGTGATCCCGCATGCTAAACCGTGATTGTACATTGTGGTGCTATATTCATGCATTACAGGACACCTTTTTCGTAGATCAATGTTTATATCTCCGAGAAGATACATATCATTTTGTGTTCCTGTTTTTCTCAGTAATGCGTCTAAGTCTTTGATGAACAAGTGCTTACTAAGCCGCGGAGGGCGATATATGCAGCACAGAACCGCGGAATAATTTGAAGGGGTAGTTAGAGTTCCTAGTAGACACTCACAATGTTTTGTTTTATGATGATTTGTAATAAAATTATGTTCATCTTTTATGTAAATTATTATACCACCACCTTTTTGAATCGTCCGCAGCTCTGTATACATTCTGTAACCTTTTAGCTGGTATAAACTACGAAGTGTGTTAGTGATGTTTACTTCAGTTAACATTATAACATCGACAGTTCGGGGTGATGAATAAATGCACTGTTCAAGAGTAGCAAAGTTCTTAATAATTGATCGTATGTTCATATGAATACACAATAACTTAATGTGATTAGGAACATTGTTTAGAAATGTTTTCAGATCATTACAGTCGTTTATTTCAGATATATCATTGAGTGCAAAATCCATTAAAATAATAATAAATTTAAGTAAGGTAGGTACCCACAGTAAATTATTATGTACTTACAAAGTGTTAGAAATATTAGTCGCATTTTTAAGTTTCCTTATATCGTCCAGTGATCTAATAATAAATGGTTTCATGTTTTCTCCTTCCTTTCGCACACGCAAAATTCCTTTTTTAATCCAGATATAGTTGTAAATACTCTTCAAGTCCTGTTTTGCTTGCCACAGTAGTTGTTTATTATACGGGGTCAAAGCTTCGCAAATGAATATTTTCGCACTTGGATTAGACGGTTGAGCTTTCGGAACGATATTGGTGCTGGCGATTTCCAAGTTTCTGGACTTCGACATCCACGCAGTTTGATTTTCCTCTGTTTTGAGTTTTATCTGCACTGGTCCCGGTCGATCACTTCTGCCATGTAGACGTTTCGCTTTTATAATGTCTTCAGGGTTTTGATTTAGCTTCTTGGCTACAGTGCCCGCCAGTTCCATGATGTTTTCGTTTTCTACAGAAGGCAAGTTGTGTATTTCAATACATTTGCTTAGTTTCTGCTGCTCCATATCTTGTATGCGCTGCTCTAAGACACCTATTCTTAACTCCAAGTGGTTACTTTTATTGGTTAGTTCGGTGTTTTTCCGCTGCAGAGAGGCTATATTTCCTTGTAAGGTTTCTATATTCTGGATAAATTCATCCATTTTTTCGGAGTGGAACTGCATAGATTGACTTATATCTCTCATCTCCTTTTTAATCGCTTTTTCCACTTCTTTAGATATGTCACCCAGTAGTTTTTTGACATCGATATGCAAATTAGATGCTTCAGCGCAGTTTTCATCTTCTTCATCGTCGTCAGGGATGACGATCGAGCGACGTCTTGGGGAGCTGTTCTGGCACTCTTGGCAGGTCCATTCCAAGTTATCAGTAGCACGTAAAGCAGTAAGTTGTTTATTGGTGAGACCACTACATTGATTGCTAAGATGAACAATTTTCTCGCATCGACTACACTCTAACCCTGGCCTTGATTTTGTTATATTTTTGTTACAACTATCACACTTGCTGGCCATAATGAGGGTAGTTAACGCACAATTTCAAACACGTATAGCGTATAGGAGCACAAGATGACGAATGTCGAATGACGAACTAGAATATCAACATTAAAATCTCCGCATACCATCACTGACTTATTTCTTAATTTTAATTTATTAAGTACATCTTCCATTACAGATTCAAAGGTTTCAAAAAAAGGAATACTGAATAATATAGTTTCAAATCAAACAATAACTTCAGTTTTCAAGTTGGTCATACGTTTATACGGCCATACCTTTACGGTAAATGGCCACAATGAAAAAATAGAAAAAAATATAAATATTTCATAAAATAAGTTTTTTGACCTTTAACCTTAATAGCTCGGTCCGGACTAAGTTTAATCACTATGATAATAAGATTTTCATTTTACGTTCATCTGAACCGAAATAACAAGTTTTGGTTGATGGCCGCGCGAATAAAAAATATGCCACCTTCCATACAAAATTAGGTATTGTCTTTTACAATCATTATCTTTCATTATTGAATGATATTTGAACAGCATTATTGTTCAAATAACGTTCAATATCATAATATCTAAGAAAAACTATTTTAGCTAGTAAAAGCAAGATCTCGTTTGACACACGCCAATATAATCACAGACGTAAATAGTAACAGGGGTGACGCAACACCCCATACATACTTATATGTACGAAACCACGGCCTCCGAAACTGCCGATGCGTAATGGCAAATGGTATTACACCATTACACGGGAAGGTAACAGAATACGTTAAATATTAAAGAAAGCCAATAAACAAATCTTACAATATCAGCGCGTACTCATCTGGGATGTTGAAACAGCCCTGTTACCAACCTAGGATATGATATTATGCATGTTTTTACAAAAAAAATATATAAGTATGTTCATCCGTTATCTAGTATCTATAATACAAGTTCTTCAGATTATTTATTTATCAATATTAATTCTAAATATACTTAACGTAAATGGAAACTCTTCTTAAAATTAACGTAAAAGAACTAAAAATATTTCAAATATACTGCAAAACTTAATTAAAAAGAAGAGATAACCTGAAATTACAATATTGCTTTATTTGGTTAATAACGCTGTCCAGACTGGTTTATTATCTAATTTATTTTGTACCAAGCTTTATTTCTAGTTTTTATTGTTCAATTAACTCAATGAACTTTTTAACTAACAGTACAACTAAACCCGTATCTTGTTAGTTTTTCCTTCTTAAGAACTAGCACATGATACCGTATTTGTATTTCATTCAATACTACTATTAATTTATGTTTCTGTTTCCGTAATTTCGAGTCCAACTATTTTAATTTTGATTGATATTGAAGAAAATATGAACTTTTATAACTTTCATAGGGTGGGTGTGAGATGAGTAAATTTTTGTTTGTAGTTTTTTTCTTCAACGTCCATCCAATCCAATGGCAATGTAAACTTTGTTATTTGACCATTAACTAAGCTACAATACGCTAAAATATAATTGATGATAATATTGGTAATGGCAAGTAAAAACCTTAATATTGTTTTATTTTATCTCAACTATAAAATTGTCAAATCATAAACGGAACTTATTAATTTTCTATCATAAAAATATCCTCTCCATTTTTAGGATCATATTTGTCTCACAAAGGCGCAGTGCGAGAAATCAATGATAAGGATATTACTACGTGTAAGCTATACTGACCGGCAAGAGCGTCGCCAGCCCATGGCCCCGGAGGGACAAGTTGATATTATAGAGGATGTAAAAATATGAATTGTAGGAACAGTCAATAGTATCAAGCTTTACATCTACATATAGCGCGAGTCTTTGCCTCTATGGCGATCAATTTATCAGCAAATCAGGTTAATTCCTAAGGCAAAAAATGTACTGTGGTTGCTTTGCAGTTGGTTACATTTTTTTTAATCTCTAGGGGGGATGCCCTTGCTGGCCGGGAATATCAGAAGCACCCGTATGAGGAGACTCAAATAAAAATGGTTATTGATTTTGTTTCAACTAGACAATTAGTCTACAAAAGAGTAGAGTTCCAAACCATAGATGAAATTTAATAATTTTCAATCGAAAAAAATCCCTCTCCCCTTTTCCTTACAGTCTCCCTTTTATCTCTCTGTGATGATGCTTAAGAATGGTGGATGATAATTATTGAGAATCAAACCGCAAATGAAACCGCGGAGAATCAAACCGCGCAACTTATTAATTTTCTATCATTAAGATTCCCTCTCCATTTTCCTTAGAATAACATTTAACTCACAAAGACGCAATGCGAGAAATCAATTATAAGGATATTACTACGTGTATTACCCACACTATTATTATTATTATTATCGTGTCGATAATTTTTTGGCTTTTGATTTTGTGAGACCAGTATTGCGCGACACTGACCGCACTGACCCACACTGTGGGTACCTACCTGTGGTGCCGGGAATGTCAGAAACACCCGTATGAGGGGAGATTGATGAGCTGGCGATATGAGAATGTTCTGTCTTTGATTGTCTCGGGAAACGTTAAGAAGGGAATAAAGGCAAATTGCAGTGAGACAAAATGCGGTATTACGCCAAGTTCCTCCGTTCTTCTAAAGACAGGGCTAAGTTTTTGCTGTATTCGCAGTCGTTAATACTCTTCTGTCTTCATTGGGGCCGCGTTGAGTGTTATGGCTAATTTTTAAACTCTCCATACGACTTGGCTGTGTGTCCCTGCAATGATCCCTAATGCCTGACGAAGACGACAAGTGAAAATCTTATTCTTTTGTTTGAAGAAGAAACTTTAATTGAGCGTCATACCATAAACGGAACCTATTAATTTTCTATCACAAAACTTCCCTCTCCTGGAAAGGAAAAATTCTTAGAATCACATTTATCTCACAAAGGAGCAGTGCGAGAAATCAATGATAAGGATATTACTACGTGTATTAGCCACACTGGCCGGGAATGTCAGAAACACCCGTATGAGGGGAGATTGATGGGCCGGCGATATGAGAATGTTCTGTCTTTGATTGTCTCGGGAAACGTTAAGGAGGGAATAAAGGCGAATTGCCGTGTGATATAATGCGGTTATAACTAATAGGCGACCGTTATACAGTAATTGCACAGACTTTATGTAGTAAAAGTAAATTGGTCGGTTAATGTACTTGTGGGGTTGGTGGGATTTTTAAGCAGGTACAGCTGATTGTTTAATGTTCATAGGGCTTTGTTGTCATAAATGATATGAAAGTGGATTGGTATGTATATGATTTATGTGTATGTACAAATATATAGATTTTATGGTTCCACCGAATTTTCAGTAGCCAAAGGGTTGAGTAGTGTTTTATTTAAGTAAGTTACTGTCAGATACCAATCATATAATGTTTCTGAATTCTTAAAGATTTCGAATTATTTTATAGGCCCATTGAGCAATGACACTGATCATACCATACCTACTGAACAGGTGGTTTTGGATTCAATCCCTCGCTTGGGACATAAATTCTTGTGATGAACATTTGTTTCAGCAATACTGTATAGTTACTCTACCTTGTATTTCACAAAACCTCAAAGAAATCATTACAAAGTTTATTGAAGATAAAAGCTTATAGATTAATCGCTATTATCGATGAATTGTGACCAAACAATATCCAGTCTTTAGGTTTTCAGTTATTAACTTTATTGGGATATAAAATGCATGTGTACGCTCGGTATTCAGTATTCATATGAATTATTGATGGTTATCGCAATTTAATTTTCAATACAGTTAAATGACTTTAGCATGTAATATTAAGCGGTGTTTTAATGTGAGCTATTATTTTGGTGGTAAATGATGGGAACATTGGGTTGTTTAACATGGTTTTATGTGAAAAACAAACATACGGAAAGACTGCTAACAAGCTTATGTTAGAATCAAAATAAACTATCAAACTGTGCACTTAATAATCGAGTGTGTAAAAAAGTCCGACGTGGAAAAGAAACATCGTTCTGTCAGTCAAGGCAATTTGGAGACTATGGACTTTTCCTTATGAAAAATATCCTTGATTTTTATTTGTTTGTCTTCTTGACGATTATGAATGAGGGAGGTAAAATTTCTATCAAATATGACCACTTGGTCGTATTCAAAAAGCCAACGTTAAGGCCATCCTAAAACCCAACCCAATCTAAAAACTAAATTTGTTATTAAACTCTGCTAGCTATATACAGGGTGGAAAAAATCTATGGGCCCTGGAGGGGAACTACCTTAAATACTTTAGTTACCTCATTTTACCTCATTTTCAATATAGATTGAGAGCCTTGATTTTTCTCATATTGATGTACGGATAGAAATCGTGGACCATTTTAGGCAGAGAGAGACAGAAAATAGATGCGTTCGAGATGTGGTGCTGGAGGCGAATGCTGAGGATACCCTGGACATTCACAACTAAACATCAAGACTCGGCTGTCCACTATTTGCTTACATCAAGTACTCTCATATTTTGGCCACATACTGCGAAGAGGAGATGAGAGTCTCGAAAAGCTGGTCGTGGTTGGTGGAATAAAAGGCAAGAGTGCCCGAAGTCGTTCGTCAACCAGATGGTCTGACCAAGTAAAAGCAGCAACCTCCTAGAGCAAATTCCACCAAGCGGTGAGAGCCACTCTGGACCTAGACCGATGGCGACAACTTGTAAATGTTGCCAGTGGCCAATGAGGGCCGATTAAGAAGAAGATATAGATCGAATCAATAAAAAGATTTTATCACAGTATAAAGATACATACCTACAGTATCTTATCTTCTACAAAAGGTCCGTTCGCGAGTAACAACCGACGCGCTTTGTCTCAGCGAGAGTTCGGCAAGCGTCTCAGTCTCGTATGCAATACTTTTCGTTTCGTTATATTGTAATTTTATTTATCCGAAGCACTGTCTAACATCGATGCTTCTAAACACTGCGGTGTATTATGAGCAGTGATCGGATAATCGGATGCATATATACCTAAAGTTAATATTTGGCTATGAAATTATAGAAGCGGCTTCTCAAAACATGTTTTTTTATATTAATTCCCGGATTCCAGAAAATTCGGGACTGCAAAACTAGCGGATAGCATGGTGTGGAATTGACTTTTAAATATTTATCGATATAACTCGGCAGAGGTGCATCATAGGCTATTTCGTCCCCCAACGTAACCCATAAACCCCCTTTCAGCATCAATAGACATAATAAAAACTTAAAAAAATCTAAGTCTAATTTTCATAGTAATAATTTCATTCGAAAATTCGGCAAAGTCTATGGCCCATACAAAATCAATCGATTTTTTCGATATCGTAGTGCATTCCGGTACTGTTGTACCGGCAACACCTCAACTTTAGGTACCTATATTATGCATCCGATTATCCGATTACTGAATATGAGACATGTTATGACTATATGAATCTGAACCTGTGAGTTAAGTATATTTAAGTAGTGGTTAAACCTTATAAAACTATTTTCTATAAAAACATATTATTTTACCAATGTTGAACTATTTTACTACTACAGCCGGAACACAAGTCCAAGTTTTTGTGGTGACAGCTGACAGTATTTAGCAGGACAGAATTATGCCCGGAACAAGTACTTCCACATTGAATAATATGTACTTTTGAAATGAACCTGTCTGTAGTATCTGTATGTACAGAAGTATTACATTTACACTATGCAGCGGGTTCATGAATGTTTAGATATTAAGGCTGTTGACAGTAAAATATTACTTTAAATAAAGTTAATTTTTATATTCAGTAAAAATTTAAAACAACTAAGGAGAAACAAGATCTCTCTTTCATAAACCGAGAGCATTTTTCCAGTTCAGAAAAAAAAGGATTACGTATTAAATGACCCGAGCAAAATTAATTTAAGCTCATCAACTGGTTTTTCTTTGGCGCTAAGTAAATTTTCTGTAGTGCACAACATTGCAAGCTCTGGCGTTAACTTTATTTTATAAAATGAAAACACTAAGTCCTGGCTTAGCCAACGATTTTCAATAAAGCACCAGCGACGTTAATGCTGGTTCATTTTAAAATATCGTCCTGAAAGTGCACTCCGAACCTTACGGAAATTACGTGGCCGTTACTTTAGTAGTACCATGTACGGGAATTTCAACGTTTTTTGTCAAAAGCCATATGCGCCCTCATCTCTAAAGAGGTTGAAATATTTTTGCTTCACAGATTTACTAGTAATTTACGTAACAATGTAAGTTAGGTACAGCGCGTAAATTGCTTACATTTTAGTAACTCTTCCATTTGCTAAACCAGGAATTAAATTGTGTCTTGAAGATACTATTTTCTGGTTGGTAATAAGTTTGATTGATTTCTAATTTCGGTCAATAAAATGATAATTAATAATATTAAGGAAATAATTATTTTGTTATAAATTAACAAATCAAAATGCAAACGGAATTTATGCAATCTTGAATTTTTATTTGTTGGTACTAAAGCAAATCTGCCACATAAATCCCCTTATCTAATCCCTGGATAAATTCTGAAAGATTTTGTTGAATACTTGTTCACTTCTAACAAAACGAATACTGAAAAAGAAGTGCACCAAACTTATGTCAAATAAACCAACAAAAAAGTTACTGAAAGAATATGTAAAAAAAAATACCATGAACCCTTTCCATAAAATGCTTTCCCTTTTGTTCCAGTTGCATACGTGGTGACTACCTAAAGGTGTACTGGGAGGTCCAAGGTCCAGGGCCTCCCGGTGCCATCAGCGAACGGTCAGCCTGGGCAAGGGAGCTGTGCGGAAGCAGGGCAGATGCCCCACCAGCCTTGTACTCGCCAGGACCGGCGTTGGTCCTGGAGTTCCATACGGGACCGAGGCAGAACAACGCTACGGGGTTCGTCGGGAGTTATAGCTTTATTGATAGACGTGAGTACCTACTTAACTTCTTTAGCTTAATGCTAATACCTTGAAATACTTACACCAAAATTTCACAAATAAATCATTTATTCTAAGTGCCGATGGTCTACTGGGAGGCTCGGAGTCTAGCTAGACAAACGACAAATGCCATGGTTCCATACGGAATCGAGGCAGAAAAACGCGACGGGTTTCGTCGGTTATAGCTTTATTGATAGACGCAGGTACTTAACTTGTTCTGAAGGTCTACTGGAAGCTTCTGAGTCTAGGGCCCTCTAGTGCCATCGGCCTAGTGGCATATGTGGTGACTACCTAAAGGTGTACTGGGAGGTCCAAGGTCCAGGGCCTCCCGGCGTCATCAGCGAACGGTCAGCCTGGGCGAGGGAGCTGTGCGGAAGCAGAGCGGATGCCCCACCAGTTTTGTACTCGCCTGGACCAGCGTTGGTACTGGAGGCAGAACAACGCGAAAGGATTCGTCGGGAGTTATAGCTTTATTGATAACAATGAGTACCTACTTAACTTCTTTAGCTTAATGCTAATATCTTGAATTACTAACACCTAAACACAAATAAATCATTTTCTTCTAAGTTCCGATGGTATACTGGGATGTTTGAAGTCAAGCTAGGGCATTCTAGAGATATATTCTTGACAAACACCGTGGTTCCATACGGAATCCAGGCAGAAAAACGCGACGGGGTTCATCGGGAGTTATATTTTGCTTTACCTTATTGATAGATGCAAGTACTTATCTTGTTCTGAAGGTCTATTGGAAGATTCTGAGTCTAGGGCCCCCTAGTACTATCTCGTGCGATCGGCCCAGGGAGGGAGCTATGGAATGCGGAAGCAGGGCGGATGTTCCACCAGCCTTGTACTCGCCAGGACCCGTGTTGGTCTTGGAGTTCCATACGGGACCGAGGCAGAACAAAACGCGAATGGATTCGAGGACAGTTTTATTGATAGGGAGAAAAATTAAGTGGTCCAGCTCAGCCTTTGTGTTCACTACGATTGTGAACTATGCTATCAATTCTTTACCAGACAAAGTGATTACAGCATTTTATTTTGTTTGATTCTATCATTAAAGTACACAGTATTTGTACACAAAACAATAACTAAAACCTTGACTAAATTATTTCTTTGAAACTTAAATAGCAATTAACATTCTGAAGATTTAGCAAAATAAACGACTCACTCATGTCAACTTAACTATATATACTACAGATTCTATTATTCCTTGTTACTTCAGTCAAAACAAATAATTGATATTCAACACAGAGCCCTATTACGATACGCCCACGTTATATTACCGCTATTCTTAGAACAATCAAGGTATTTATGAGGCTGGCTGTACGATTAAGAAGAAAATCATAAGGTATTATTCGAGTAAAGTAAAAATCCGTTGATGATCGCTAAAAACCAGTAAAATATATTTGACCGGAGAAAAATATTGTGCCGCAGAAACATACTCCCCCTTATTAATAAACGTGGAGTAAGTTACACCTAGGATAAATCTGATGCTGTCACTTTTATTCGTCAAAAAGAAGATAAAGACAGCATCAGATTTACTCCTGGGTGTAACTTACTCCACTTTTAATAATAAGGCTGACTACGTATACCTTATTTTGTTTGGTATATCTTTGTCATGATCTAGTCAAGGTAATAATATAAAAATTGCTGGTGGCTACTAGTAATTTACGTAATAACTATAATTATTTTCTCCTAGGATATCATCCATTCTCCATAAAGATAGATTTCTAGATCGGATAGCATAATGTTACTACCAGACCACAGAGGCGGTCTTCATAATATTGATGCCTCGTCAGTTGCAGAAGTGAAATCTGTTAGCAATCCAATTCACTGCCTATTAAGCGAAAACATTTAAACTGTACAGTTAGTGCAAATACTAATAGCCAGTGTGAGGTTTATTTAGCTGTACAAGCCAAATAGTGAAATATCGAAATTTCCAACTAGGCAAAACTAACGTGTATGGATGGTAGCAAAATTAACTAAACATAATTACTGAGCTTAAGGTTTATCCAGCACAAGGACAAGCATTTTACAATTTTTATCTTGTCTTTACGCTCTGAAAAATGAGGTTTGTCAATCAGTTTAGGCGTAGAAAATCACTTTTTGCGGCCTAGCGCGGCAAAGTACTTTTTTAATTTAATACCTAAAAATATGTCATAATGCGTTCTGAATCGCACTATTGACTTTTTTGTTACATTTATCCTGATTTTAAATAGCTTTAAATTAATTATAATACCTCGTTTTGATTATATTATATTATTTTAGTTCATTGAATCATAAAAACAATAGCAATAAGATTAAATATTTGTTCTAAAAAAATATTAGGCTGGGTGAGATTTCACAACCTATGATTGGATTTCGGAACGTGACATAAATCTTTGTTTTTAAATTGCCTTTGTCTTGTACCTAATGTCAGTGTCAACATTTACGGAATCGTTTTTATTGTTATTTATAAGTAACAATATATTGCTACTTTAAATAACTTTGAATTAACTATAATACTCCCATTTTTATTATTAAAGTTTTTTATATCATTAAAACCACAAGAATAAGGTGTATTTAGATTAAACTTTATGTTTACAGTTTTTTTTACCGGAAGTTGACCGCGGAAACAACCACAAAATATTCCTCGCTGTTGTGAGGTGAAAAATTGTGTGTTGCGCTCGGCAGAAAAGTTTTTAGCGTCTTGTACCGTTGAAATCCTCGCTTCGCTCAAGATTCAATCTTTGAACCACTTGCTACGCTCGTGGTTCAATCCTAGAATCCTTCACTTGCTCAGCTTTCAATAGAGGTAACTCGCCCCTAAATAACCAACTTCCAGCCTTGAATAACAAATAACTATTTTATATGTGTCTGGGTGACACTTGCTTCATCTGTCCATTACACAAAAACCAGTGCTAAAACTATATTCTGCTGCTCTTTGCGTGCCACTGCTAACTGATAAATATCTCTTTAAATAATGCTGGCTTTGAAAACCAAATCGGTCAACATTGTAAAAACAAAACTTTATTATTATTATGTTGATTTTTGCGACCTGCCTTAAGTAAAATTCAAGTTTTAAAGATTTTAACTAGTTCCTATAGTTCAAATCTTTTAAAACCAGAATTTAACTGTTATCTGTACCGTAGTCATATTTAAAACTTGCTGTTATCATATTGCTAGAGTTATTTTATTTACCAAACAAACTCTTATACTGCAACCTTGCGATCGTTTTGCCTATTTGGAATATTTCGATAGTTCACTATTTGGCTTGTAAAGTTAAATAAACTTCACACTGGGTATTTGTATTTCTACCAACTGTACAGCTTTTATGTTTTCGCTTTATAGGCAATAAAATTTAATTGTTTGTTCAGTTTTCACTTCTGCAACATTTAAATAGGTATATTATATTGACGAGGCGTCAATAACTATGAAGATCACCTCTAGGTGGTCTAATAGTACCGTAATGCCACCGGTATCAAATCTAGAGGTCCCTTTTAGTAGGAAAGATCGAATCCCAGAAGAAAATAATAGTATATTTTATGATTTTGCAGTTATTGCATTTTCAATGCTATTTTCGTTTTTGCATTTTCCAAAGGTCGCAGGTTCGAGTCCTGTCCGAGAGTAACTTGTGGCGAGTCTATATGTTCCAATATTTTTCTATAAAAAAATATTATAAAAATAAAAGCAGTAAATAATAATTAGTATTCGACCGTTATTTCACCTGCGTGGTTAGAATTTCTGTGGTATTATCGGAATAATAAAACTATCATGTGCCATATTTCATTCTAATCAGCCTTTTTAAGCAAAATGTTTGGATGGTAAATATTTGAACATCCAAACTTTCAAACTCCAATCAAATGACAATAGACCGACAAAACGCACCCATCGTGCTGACTTTGCCAAAACTCATAGTCTGGCATTGCTATTCGTCTTAAAATATATTTAAGTTTCGTGTATTTTAATTGTTTCGTGGTGTGGCTTATTTGAAATTGTTAGGATGAAACAAAACAACAATAAGCGTTTTCGTCTTCTTGCTCGACTATTTTTCCTCGGACGTCCTATGTAATCGTTCCTTCCCTTCAACACGGCAATCTTAGTGAGATATATTTGGAATGCTAGATCACTGATTTGCAGGAAACTACTTGGAGCGGAATAAAACACAACCGTTCGTTAGACCGTCTATTGAGAGAGAGAAAATTGACAAACCAAAAATCACAATACCCACTTAAAACTAATATTGTAATTATAATTATACCCACATACATCACACTTAGGTACTAATTAATCCTGTACGGGTTGACCGTAAGAGAGTTCTGATAATGACTGATAAATAATAAAACTTGATAAAAATGTATATTTGAAAAGAAAACTAAATACTGATAAAAATATAATGAGTAGGCGTAGTGCGCTTGATGACTAAATGCGAACTGAAATGTGTGAAATTAATTTGTAATGTGAAGTAAATTGGGTCAATAACTAAATGATGCGTCGGCAATGTGCGAGCTGCCTCGTACATATTCCCGGGCGAGAAAAATGAGATTAGTGTGAGGAATGAAAAACCCCACGAAACAAGGTGATCCAATTTTTCCTTAAAATATAATGAGAGTCCCAATAGTTAATATTATAATAATGATAACAAGATGCTAGGCATTTTATTTTTAAATGTACTGATCTACTGTTAAATCTAATTTGAGCAGAATTTGAGTCTACAAAGTCATTTGGAACGCGAAATTCCGGTCTAACCACTATCGGTGACGACCCCGTATCGTGCACACTCGCGCACTAGGATTTTTACGAAAACACTTTTGCCTTTTAATGGCATTCGCACACTTCTCACGCTGCTTTTTTACTATTTCACTCACTGCACTACACAGATCACTGCTCGTCGAGGGGGCAGGGACCGTCGTCGTGTATTCGACAACAGGCTCTGCCCGCGCCAGCCTCCGTTGCATCCTCCGGCTGCATCGCCTCCCGGCCCACAGCGCTGTGCCGAGGCCCAGAACCGCGAACAAAATATATATTGCCACGTAATGATGCACATCGTGACTTGAAATTCTGGCTGCTAAGGGTTCCTGCTTTTTCATGATATCAATATTCTTCTCTATCTCTTGGAGCTCTATGGTACGGTTAAAAGAATCAAAGTTATATTTCTGTTCCATCTTCGAGTCAGCCAATATTGTGGTTTATCTGTGAAATCTCCGGCGTCGGTATGTTTGAGCCCAACATAATCTGATTTCTACTTTGTCTGTGTGAATAAACTAGTGAATGACTAGTTTTAATTGTACAACCTTGGTCTATATTGAAAAAAACTACATTGCTTATTTGCAGCGGTGTAATTTGTCCGGCGCATATTATTTTTAGTTGACATTTACCGCAACAGAAAAATAAATATTTATTTATTATATTTAGCTCGATCCATCTGTTCTTGCATGTCTCAGAAATAGTTTTGCATTTCCGAGAAGTAGGAAAAGTGTCACAAAAGTCTTGATCATCCTTAATGATAAAGACAGGCGTTTTTAAATGACACAGTGTTGTTGTAGTACTGCTCTGTAATAAGTACCATCAGCTGATTGGATATTTACGAGGGCAATTGGTAACAAAACTTCGAACTGATCACCCTGAAACGACACGTGTGAGCTACTTCTGACTTGCCTTCCCGCGTCAGCATTTACGGTTGCATCGACGGCGGCGCCGGCGTTGCGTGCGGTATTTCCTTCCCGCGCGTTCGAATTCTGCCCACTGCGAGTGTACTGAGGTGTTGGGCGGGCGTAGTGCACAAACGCCTCATGCAATAAGCGATTATGAGCTTTATTGCACATACGACAAACATTCTCTGATAGACATGGTTGTCTCCGATGATTATAAAGACAAGATTTAATTTGTTAACTGTTTTTAATTTGTTGTAAGGCGGCATCTCCAAAAATTGGGGGCAAAAATAAATTCTATGCTCGGTACTGCTGCACAATGTACAGTAATAACTTTTTGCTGATACGCTCTTTTTGTCGATAGGAAAAAGAGCGTATCTTTGTGAGAAACGATTTTACTGCTTGCAAATGAAGTTTTGTAATTCGGTCGCTGCTTACTGCTATTATTATATTCATTTTTATTTGTAACTTGAAATTTTTGTTGCGGAATATCTTGTTTTATACGCGATGCTTCCAGTGACGTAAATTTGGATTCCAAAAATTGTAAAAATTCTTTTAAATTCGGTATTTCTCTTGGGTCTTATATATATACGTTTTAAATGAGCGGCTGCTTGATGGCTCATCAAAACGTTCATATGGGAACTGAATATGAGTTTCTTATTATTATACCTTTGATTTAGTATATCCCAACAGACTAACACCCATATTCTAAGTCGTTCCTCCAAAACTTACTCGTCCTCGGCTTAACGAAACCTCATTGAAAACCTCTTCGAAATACTCCTCGAAATCGGTATTCCAAGTCATAACTCCCTAAGGACCTGGAGGAGCCAAAGAGTACGTAGCCACTTCGTGTTAGGCCTAGCGCACACTACCATTTTTACACACGACGAGGTTGAGTGGAGTGTAAAAAGTTTTGGTGGAACGACTTAGAATATGGGGGTAAATAATTGTCAGAGCTGATATTTAAATGTTGAATGAATCTCTCTGCTTCTTTTACCTTTAAGAAAGCTAAATACTGATAAAACTATTAATGAGTACGCGTAGTGCGCTTGATGACTAAATGCGTGAAATTAATTTGTAATGTGAAGTAAATTGGGTCAATAACTAAATGATGCGTCGGCAATGTGCGAGCTTGCTCGTACAAATCCTATTGCCCACCTATACTAGAGCAGAATAGGTATATAAAATAAGTAAACCTGCGCTTTTCAAATATACGAACTCTCTATATTCTGCAAGTAAGTCAACGCTCGTCAATACGTTTGAACCGTCGTATTCCAATGCTGTAGGGCAAGCAGGAGTCACATCGATGACAAAGCGCTCATATAATCCGCGTTTCATCCGCTTACACGGGACCAGGACAAAGGAACGGGGCAGCGAGTGTCAGCACGTGAAATATATACGGACAGGGTCGTAGTGAGGGTCTAATGGAACGGATTTCACGTGAATAACTGCTTTCCCAGACAGCAGACGCGGGCGAGGGGCGGGCGCAGCGCGATTTACTTAAACATAAGAAATCTTATTCAAGCGTCCACAGTAGGCACGCGGGCGCGGCGAGTAAGATTTCATATGTTTAAGTCATCGCGCCGCGCCCGCCACGCGCCTGTTTGTGTCGTCTGGCCAAGCAATGAAAGTTAGAGAAAGTCGTATTAACGCTTACTGCCTGCAGCATACCTAATGTTAGGCAATGATAAGACTGAAGGTGGAACCGCGTTTTTTCCGGAATCATCAAGCACTCAGTAACTGGTTATCAGCGTTTCATCCTCTTACACAGGACCTGGACAAAGGAGCGCGGCAGCGAGTGAAATATAATATGGACAGGGTTGTAGCGAGGGTCGAATGGGACGGATTTCACATAAATGAAAGTAAAACGATTAGCCTTACTTAGATGAACGATAATCATAAGGCTGAAGCACAGAATACTTAATAGTACAAGTGGAATCGTGCTTCTCAAAGAACCACTTAACACTTAAAGACTGAAGAACTGGCTTTTTTATAACGACCCTGCACACATTGTTGCTATGGCGACAGACAGTTGGCTAAATATAACGAGCCAGGCTGAATTAGAACAAGTCCTAGCGCCAACCGATTGTTTTCTGATTGAAAGTGGCTTATGTTTGTACAGCACACTACAGCTTAGCTCTTGAGCATTTACTTACAAATGGGTTGCCATAATGACTTGAATGACTTCAGATATTGCAAAGGTACGCGTCACACTGTGGCGAGTCAGTTTAGATTATGATCTATAGTATACGAGCCATAGCTCGTAGGAGAGAGAGCGCACGAGCAGCTTTTGTCTCTGGCATCAAGTCTACGGGCTTGTATGACAGTACGCACCATGTAGCGACGCGACAACCGGAAAACTTTGATCTCCGTGGGTTTGGAGAACAAAAGTTGCTCAATGCGAAAAATTATACAGAAATAGTGGTGTTGCCTCCGCTCTCGTGTGCGCTATTTTGAAATCTCAGCACGAAGACGGCGACAGAGACAAATTAGGTGCGGAGACAAAAGTTGCTCGTCCGTGCAGTGTCTGACAAAACTAAAGCACGACGCGGCGAGACAAAAGATGCGTAGTAACAACAAATTTTAGTCATTGCGGCTTTGTGTCCTTTTCCAGTACCTAACACCCATATTCTAAGTCGTTCCTCAAAAACTTACTCGTCCTCGACTTAACGAAACCTCATTGAAAACCTCTTCGAAATACTCCTCGAAATCGGTATTCTAAGTTATAACTCCGTAAGGACCTGGAGGAGCCAAAGAGTACGTAGCCGCTCCGTGTTAGGCCTAGCGCACACTACCATTTTTACCCACGACGAGGTTGAGTGGCGTGTAAAAAGTTTTGGAGGAACGACTTAGAATATGGGGGTAAGTGTCTTACTACGGGTCTTCATGCCAACAACACGAAATGACAAAAAGAATTTATTTATCTATTATGAAATTCAGCATGATTTGTAACCGTCACCCTGAATACATGTCTGGCCAAGCTTTAATGAAGCGAATGTAGGTTGTTTTAGAAGCGGTTTATTAGAACGGCGGGGCAGTTGGATGCGATTCAGCCGAGGTTGATGTTTGACAAATAGCAATGGCAGCCGATGAGTTTTTGCAAAGTCAGCGCGGTTGGTGCATTTTGTTCGCGCTATTGTCGTTTGATGATTGGAGAGAATGAAAGTGTTAATTAACGCGTTTACTGAATAATAATTATAAACAAATAAATTAATAATAAACATATTAGCATACTAAACTACCTTATACTAACTATAACAAGAAAACGCCGTCCAACTCGCATAGTGGCATAGTACCGAGAGCACTGGCGCTTGCCCCGGTGAATACATAGACTCAGCCGCTGGGCAAGATAGGCACCAGCTCTCATGTCTCCTGAGGCGTGGACCAGTCTTGTGGAAATATCTTTCATAAAAAAATTTGTGTCAGACGACCAAGGGCCCATTGTCTCTACTGCAAGCGCCGCAAACTCGTGGCTTACTGAGAGCGACGCATATTTGCGGCGCTTGAAGAATTGAGCTTGGTCCGCCGCGGCTCCAGCTCTTGATGACGTACCACGTAATAGGAAGGACCTGAATAATATACTTTTTTATTTTGTCAAATATCACAATGACATAGTCTGTACTAGGTCAAACATTTGTTCTATGAAGCTATGTTTATTAGTTTGGCCAAGTTGATTATGTCCAATATTTTTCTATTTAAAAAAATATATATAATAAGTAGAAAAATAGCATTGAAAGATGCAAAAATTAAAAAATCATAAAAAATAAAAAGATGCGAATAATCAGAAAACTAAAAAAGGAACTACCTACTTCCTATAATAAAACTGTTTTGATTATCTTAACCTATATCAAAAATACTTATTATAACCTTATCGGAGTTAACCATTGTCTATTAAATTAATGAATAAACTCGTTGGTTTTATTTTTTGTATAAAATGATTTTTATATTACAATTTTAAAGGACAAAGCAGCGCCATCTAGTGAACTTTATTGCCATCTTGCGGTTTTAACAACAGTATTTTTGAGACCTTCTGTAAAATACTGAACTGATTTCAAAAGTTTAGAAAATGGGACCAACTTACAATTGGTCCAGCCGTCCTTGAATAATCGATGTACAGTACATACATAAAAAAACATACGCGACGCATAGATAACCTCCTTCTTTTCTTGAAGTTGGTTAATCATAAAATGTTTAATCTGAATTTTAATATAAACGGTTGCATATTTTTTCGTCTCTTTGTTTAATACTTGTTTGAACTTTACAATCAACATATTTTCGTATTTAAGTTAAATCAGTGACGAAGAACAATATAAACAAGTTGCATTATTCGCTCGACTCCGTTAATTGTTTTGTCGGATTAAACGAAGCGTAGGATTACTATTTCATACAATTTGAATTCAAGTTACTTTATGAATGCAACTATGAATTTCTGTATCATTGTAGCGTGCTCTAATGAATTTAGAATGTAATAACCGCTTCTGTGAAGATGCTGATTTTTTTATAGTAACCCATTTTTTGTAATTGTGTGTATTGAATATATACCTACTAAATTGTAGGAAAAAGTTTTCTTACCTTTGGTTTTTTTTCTCGGTTCGGTTATTTTTCCTTGAGTAGAAGATGGATATGTAAAATATTGCCTATTAACTAAATAAATCGAAAAATTATTAAGCTTATTAAAAATGTAAGTAGTTAAAGAAATACAAACAATAGTTTACTAGTTGCATGGTAAATAATCCTGCGTATTGGACAAGGTTCACTTCGTTCACCTGAGACCAAAATTAATTTGAAGAACGTTGTTTGTTCATCTATGACTTTTTGGAATCTTATAATTATTGTTATAAATATTAATGTGATATTGTCTAATAAAAACAACTGGTATATAAATAAAGAATTGAAAGTCCTCAGTGGTTGAGGATTCCGGGAGAGGCTCGCTTCCACCTCCAGCCCTATTATTTACCATCAGGCTACACCATTGTTAATAATAATAAAAAAATCGATCTCACTCTATTTTTTTTTCCAATGTTACCTCGGAACTTCGAACGTATTAATCACTAAAATTTTAAAATTGAGTCTACCTATTCTTAATTCAAGTTTAAACCTAGGTACTTAACGAATTTAGCAGAATTCATCCCAATTAACGGTCACAGATGACGTGTCAAGAGAAGCCCTTATTATCCATTTTGGCATCAATCAGTGACCTAATTGACATATCATCAATCCTGGAAGCCATAATTTTCACAAATTAACCTATTATTTGCCCACTAAATTATAATGAACGACCGGCCACTTTGATCACGATTAATATGCATCACTAATATGCTACGAGTGTATAGAGCCTGATTGATGTGAATACACTTTGACTAGCGGCCTCCTAAACTTTGGACTTTAGTCATCCGCCATTTTAACGTTCCCACTGTTGGGGCACTAGCCTTCCTTATGGATAGATAAGTACAATTGGCCAAGATCATGACCCACCACGCGGGCCCAATGCGGATTGGTGGGTTTTAACGACTTCAAATACAGCCGAGCCGGGACCAACGGCTTAACGTGCCTCCCGAAGCAAGTAGGAGCTCGAGATACTTAATAAATTTTTGGTCACCCATCATGTGACCATTGCGGAAGTCGATTAACGGTAAACGCAGGTAACCGCCTCTGTGGTCTAGTGGTACAACCACCGGTATCAGACCCAGGAATTCCTGGTGTTCATAAATTGTATTCGGTTTGGTTGGTGGTAGGACCGCAAGTCCGCCTGGCTAGCTGTAGCTACCACCATCCTACCAATATTATAAATGCGAAAGTTTGTTTGTTTGTTTATTTGTTAATCTTTCACGAAAATCAACTGAACGGATTTGGATGAAATTTGATACGAAGGGACTTCCAAGTAGTGAACTAAGACATATGCTAAGACATATGAACATAGACTTTTATCCCGATATTTCCACGGGAACTGTCCGCTAGTCTTATCTAAGTCTGACGCTATAACAACAATGTTTTCAGCATTGTAGTGTTCCGGCAATTAAAGATAAGATAGCCAGTTCCTCAGTGATTGAGGATTCCAGGAGAGGCTCGCTTCCATCTTCAGCTTATTAATACTTAACTACAGATATGATGAAGGCTAAGAGGCTGCCCGTCATTCATAAAAAAGGTAGAGTGCTCGAACCACTGCACCACGGGCTCCTCTAATTTTGGACTAAATTTCAGTATGACTTTCTCCGAGGTAACTTGCATTTAATTTTCTATTAATAATTCGGCAAAAGTTCAATAGACCGCCAGCCGGCCGGTGTTAATATATTTGTCGACAGGTAGGCAAATATATTCACTTTATGAATATTATGAACAGTACCTACCTATAAAGATGTTTTAGTCTTTGCGATTAAATTGTCACAAAAAGCTAATTCTATTTAGGTACTGGGCAAATGAGAATAAAAACAAAATTCAATGTAAAACCTACATTGTGAAAGTCAGTAAACCCGGTAAGACTTCAGCTAAAATAGAATGAAGGAATTATGAATAATAAATCTTGTCGTGCCATGCTTAAGGATTTAAGTCTCACATTTCGCATTCTGAATGTTTCTCACTTGTTAATGGGGTAATCAAATGTAATCTTGGCGAAATCAGGCAGATAACAGAGACGGTTTAACAATTCTAGACGATTTGTTAAGATTAGTACTGTAAGAACGGGAGACGACAACGAATAGCAGTATGCTTTCAATTTACAAATCCTATCCTATTAAAAATCAATAACAAATACTACAAATCGTAAATAAAGAAAAAGTTCCTTTTTGCCTATAATTTGCTGTTCATGTGCAATAATGGAGATAGGGTAACACAATTCAGATTCCTTGTTCACTTGACTGCGGAACCCTAAAAACATGAAATGTGTTACTCCGCTTGCGCTGGCCCGGCGCTCCGTTATCTATGTGGATCTTAGCTAGCTTGACTAAGCTAAATAGTTCAAATAATTTAACCTTTATTTCAAATTTGGTCTTAAATTGCGTTTATTTTATGGGGTTTTGGATAATTTCGACTCTTTTAAAACTTTTAAAACAAAAAATAAAAGTAAGAAAAAAAACACAAACAAATAAATCATTGAAATAAAAAAAATAACAAAAAACAAACAAATAAAAACAAACCATAATTTGAAAGCTAAATTAATCGAGATGGTTCTTAGCCACGTTTGATGAAAATCCATCCGGCCATTTATGGAGATGGTCAATTGCCTGCCAAAACGGTAAAAGATACAAAGGTGGCGCTTTGACTAAAATAATGTACACCCTGCGCAAATTTAGGTACAGCATTAAAATAAAGAAATGGCGGCAAACATTTTTTTTTCTTTCTGTACATAAATATTCGTAGTGCCTAAACGAATTAAGCGATAGCAATGCGTTTTATTTTTTAAATTTTGTGTGTAATTTAAAAAGGATGAAATAAAATAAAAAAAAACTTCAAAAGAATAAAATTTCTCTCTCGGTCAGGGGATCCCCAACGTATAATATACCCTTTTAGTACTTCTCTTTTTGTGGTCCCCCGACCGAGAGAGAAATTTTATTTTTTTGAAGTTTTTTTGTGCGGAGAGTTTTTAAAATGTTAAATTTTTTCTACCGCGCGGTTTACCGCCATACGGTTCAAACGGTACAAACGATGTACAAAAGCCTAAAATAGATTTTTTTACAAAGGCTATTAATATATTTTCTATTCATTTATTTCACTGCATTAATTCGGTTTGCAATAAAAGTAGGAGTTGCTTTGTTCGCACCAATTAACGCGGAAGTTAAATCGGTTACTTTAATCAACTTGCACTACTTCTATTTAGGGTGGCGACACAAATGAGTACATTAATGAATGAATTTTCTAATATCTTTTCATCACAGTGTGTGTAGGCATTGTTTTACTATTTTTAAACGACTACAAAAACAAAGAGGAGGTTCTCAAGACGATTGTATATTTTTTTATGTATGTTTTAATTAAATGTCCCATACAATTTTTACGAAGATTTGGCTAGTAATGTTTTCATAATCCTGAAAAATATAATTTACATTTTGGCAAGTAGTCGCTTATCTAGATGACATCATTGATGTGTATGGGCTTATTTTTTGTGTGAGTAACTTCAATTGATGTAACAAAATTTTTATTTTTATTTTTTTTTCTCTTTATTTGGGTACACAAACAGTAACAAAGTATAATATTTATAAAAAAAATGATGATTTACATTAGTAACTTTGACACCAGCAATGTCTACCACATAGTAATCAAAAAGTACAAAGTATTATTATGACTAATGCAATAAGAACGGGTAGATTAAAAAAAAAAAAAAAAAAAAAAGAAATAACAGATTAATGTACATTTACATATTTTTTAAAGTATATTATTATGTTGTTAATTGTTATATTTATTTATTCTGTACGGATATAATATATTTATACTACGTAATATATCAACTATCAATTTCTTGAAAACACTTGGACGGGTTGCCGCCATACCGACTGTGTGAAACAACTCATTGTAAGTATGCACTAGCCTATGTAGGGGGACCGTTTACCAGCGTTAGCACGGCATCGAGGTGTTGCAAACTATCGACATGGGGCACGAGCATGGGTTCTATTCGGAATCCTTTAGCATATCTTATTAATGATAGGAACACAATCATATCTATTGTGGCACAAGTCATACAAGGTAGTAGCACCAAGCTGTATACGCCTATGTTTTAAACTAATAAATTGATACTTATGAAGTAGTTGTTCATAAGTGAGATAGCCACGAGCACATTTATAATTTATGCAACGTAAAAAATTCTTTTGGACTTTTTCAAGGGCATCATTATATTTGTTATAATAAGGATTCCATATAGGCACAGCATATTCAAGTTGTGGTCTGATCAGTGACTTGTATAGACATTTTTGAACTTCATGCTAATACGCATTACAAACCCATACTTCCTAAAAGCACTGTTAATAATGTTAGAAACATGTAAGTCGAGATCCATTTTGGAGTCCAATGTAACAGCAAGGAATCTTATTGAAAGAACGAATTCAAGCTGTTTATTTACTAGACTAGAGTGTAGTTGTGTATAGTTGGATTTTTCTTTTTTGTAAAAGTGATAGCCTTGCACTTACTTACGCTTAAATCTAGCTTATTCTTGATACAATAAATAGAAAAGCGGTCAAGATCCGACTGAAACGCCGATAATCATCATCGTTTACAACGGTGTGATATATTTTTAAGTCGTCTGCATGAAGAGGTAATTATAAAACTGGAAACAACTACTTATGTCATTTATAAACAGAACAACGAGCAATGGTCCCAAAATGGATCCTTGAGGAACTCCTGAGCTTATCGGAACATAATCAGACTCATGTCCATTGACTACAACTTTCTGACTGCGGTTAGTTATGTATGATTTAAACCATCTCCAGAGATCTCCGCGGATGCCGTTGTAGGCTAGTTTGTCGAGTAATAATTTGTGGTCAACTCTGTCAAAAGCCTTTCGAAAGTCAGTGTAAATGCTATCTACTCGTTTATTGGCATCCATACTTTCGAAAATATATGTGGTATATATTAGTAGGTTAGTGCAAGTTGACCTTCTATTAACGAAACCGTGCTGCTGCTCAATAATGATATTATGTCAGGAGGGATAGATGCGTTATTGTTTCTACATTTACTATTTTCTGTCCCACTACTGCACAAGCCTTACGTTCCTAATGTAGAAGCCTCGGATGTGGCCACTGACCGATTTGTGGCTAAGTTAAACGTTATGTAAATAATAATTAAACGAAAGTGCGTGGAGTTGTCTCCAGACCTCAGCTTTGGCACTACCATTGACTTAAAAAACTGGGCGTCAATAAGTTCTAGCTTTATTTTACGCCGGGATATCTTTTAACTCTCTTTATAGCTTAAGTCCGATCTTGCATGGAACATTGCAGCCACCTCTGGGGCGGCTTACCAACTTGCTGCTCTGGACACGATCCAACGCAGAGCTGATAGGCTAATTGGCGAAAAAATTTGGTGAAGAGCAAGCTTCACCCCTGGGCTCACCGACGCAAAGTTGTTTGTTTGTCGGTCTTTAACAGACTAAACTTTGGGGAGTGTGCTCAGAGCTGCCATACCGCCATACCGCCACCCCCTTCTTCCATTGGACATACAGACGCACTGCGCGTTACCACCCTTTATTTTTTTATTTATTTATTCGGATACCATAGAAATTTAAAATTAAGCTTACAAATATTACAAATTACGGAGATCATTTTAAATGTCAAATTCTTTTAATGGTAGTCACATTACATGAAATGTCACTAAAATAAAAAAAAACAATTAGAAAAAAAATCGCTAAAATAAAAAATACAATTAGAAAAAAAAATCGCATAAATAAAAATATAAATACAATTAAAAACAATAGATAGAAAGACAGAAAGAAAAATATTTATTGACGCATACAAGGAAAAAAAAATTTACTAGGTAACCACCAAAAACATATAAAAAGTATTCCGCCAACTAGGCCCCTGCCTCAGCATAATGACTGACAGACTGCCATTGCAACGCTGGTATTCTGGAGGGACCTTAATTGAGGAAATCGAACGGACGTAACAAGTTAAAAAAAACACACACACACACAAAGTAACATATAAAGCTAGATGTAAAACAAAACAAAAAGAAGTTAGGCTGTAGGCTAAAGAAACATTTGCAAAAAGAAAAAAAAACATTTCATACGTCAGGTGGTTAATTCGTCCAAGGTCAGGTGTCAACATATCTGTACTACAGAGTTTTTATTAGTATGTACTACAAAGAAAAAACAACAATCGGGTCAAATTGTAAAGAAATCATTGGAAATATGTACTCTTGGGGATTAACATATTATTGGAAATCAGAAGTGAAAATGCATAAAAAAATACAATCGTTTACTTAATCTAAAGGAACAAAAATCAATATTAAAACAAAACTAAATTACAAATCTAAAAGGGAATAAACAGATACGAATTAAAATAAGGACTCTCAATTTTTAAATTAAATGCAAAATAAAATAATTGGGCAGAGAAATAATACGTCCGTTCCGGTCGGTGTCTGGTAGCCAAGAGAGCGCGCCGCGGGCTCGCCTGGCTTTATATAGGTGGGGCTCGATTTTACCCACACCACTTCTTCTTTACTTGCTAACACGGCCTCTCCTGATACCCTGACGTCCCCGTCAGGTCATCACTCGCTGTCCGTGTCACTCAGCTCCAGCTCGGGTAGGTCAGGTCGCGACGATGGTCCAGGTGCAGGTTCATAGCTCGTAGACGGTCCTGGTATATCGTCCAGCGCGGGCATGTCGAGACTGGGGCTTGGGCTTGGCTCTTCAAGCGTGGGATGGTCTTGCTCTGGTGCCGGGATGAGGTTTAGGTCATCAGGTTCGCTTGCTATGAGTTCAGAGGTAAAGGGGCACCATTAGCATAAACAGAAAAAACATAAAAGTTTTGGTAAGTATAAGGTGTTAGTTATTGTTAGATGTTTTAGTCAATTACCACAATATGTGCGTTTTAGAGCAATTTATATCAGTTTTAACGGTCACTTCTATTTCAATAGCTCTAAATCACAAACACAACACAACCAAAATATTCACTTAAATTACAAGATAAATTATTCATGCGAGAGACACAAGGTGTTGTTGTGTCTAAAGAGAGTCACCAGCGAGCACTACATGTATAGCGCATTGCTCAGTGACTAAACCACCGGTAGCAACAACTACACTCCCAAGGAGTGTAGCTTTACCACCTTCCAAAGAGGATCGGGGGTGGGTTCGTGAACCGCCAACCCGATCAGATCAGGCTCAAGAGGATCGGGAACGGCCCAAGGCCTATACCGATCAGAAACACGAAACAGTCGAGTACCTCCACTGGGGTAGGCGGCACAGAGCCGAGTCGAGCTGAATACGTCAGCACGAAGAACTCACCCTCAAAGAATGCAGCGCAAGTCTCAGGGGTCCATTCGCCCCTCCAAGGCACCATAAATTGAGCGGCAGCATACGTTGTTTTCCCATATGCGCCCGCCACTAATCGCAGCTCATACCGCGCATTAGGCATTGCGCGGATGACTCGATAAGGCCCGCGCATGCCATGGTCCAGTTTGCCACGGGACTGCGCGTACTTGATGACGTATACCAGGTCGTCTTTCTGAAACACGTAAGGTGAGCTCCTGCCCTTATTAACGTACTCGTCTTGTTGAGTCTGATTCCTCGACAACCGTTCGGCCGTCCTTTGTCTCAACATCTCCCTCCTTCCTTCGCGATTATTATCGGAGGGATATAATGCGACATCTCGCACCAGGACCCGAATGGCTGGAGTAGCGCTCTCATGGCCTGTTAATAAGTTCAGAGGGGAAGTCTGAGTGGTTCGCTGCTTGGTCAGGTTAAGGATCAACTGCAGTTGCCAGAGCTGGTCAGCCCACTCGCTCTTCTTATGATTTACCTCAATTCTGAGCATGTTCAGAACCGTCCGGACGTACCGCTCCACTTGTCCGTTGGCATGATGCATCTCGGGCGTTACATGGTGAACTTCAATGCCCAAAACTTGCATCCACGATGTAAAGCCAACCGACTCAAACATGCGTCCCCTATCTGACACAATCATACGAGGAGTACCAAAAAGGGAAAAGACATTTTCGAACACACGTTTAAGTTCCTCAAGATCTTGACGAGAAATAGCGTAGAGCAGACAAAACTTCGAAAATGCGTCTACTACAATCATGACGTATCTGTAACCCTTACAATCAGGGAGGGGACCAAGTACATCAGCATGTAATGTGTCGAAAGGAATTTCTGGTTTAGGCCAGGAAGTTATTGGTTGAAGCGGCGCACGTGGGACCCTTTTGTGGGCAATGCAAGTTAAACAGTGCGCAATATATTTTTTCACGAAGGCTCTCAGGCCAGGGAACCAAAAGTGTCTCAAAATTAGGTCAACCGTTTTATCGGCATTAATGTGACTATGCTCGTCATGAAATATTCTAAGGAGGCTTAAACGGTTGCCTTTAGGTATATAACATAGAAGCCTAGTTTCCTCTCCTGTCGGACTATATCGATAGTACAACAAGTCGTTACGTTTAATATAACGTGACGCGTCGAGCTCTCCCTGATCTAAGGCTCGTATTAAGCCCGAAGTCTCTAAATCGGCCGACTGTGCTATTTGTGCCCAGTTACGAGGCCTATCTACATTATAAACCGATTTACATGGGTTTCGACTTAGATAGTCCGCGTGTGGCAACATGACACCTTTTCGATACAGTATAGAGAAGTTAAAATCTTGGAGGTAAATCCACCATCTTGCCACACGCGGTAAAAGATCGCGTTTGTTTTGAGTTGCCTTAAGGGCATTACAATCTGTTACCACAGTAAACGGAATACCTATTAGGTAATGCCTATAGTGACGCAACGCTTTTACCACAGCCAAGGTCTCCAGTTCATAGGAGTGGTATTTGACCTCAGCTCCTTTGGTCACCTGGCTGTAATACGCCACCACCCTTTTGCTCCCGTCTATGTGAACCTGCAGCAGGACCGCGCCATACCCTAAACTACTGGCGTCCGTGTGGACTTCAGTAGGCAGATCTGAGTCAAAAATAGCCAACACAGGCTCTTTGGTTAAAATGCTAATTACTTCCTGCCTTACGCGTTCCTGCTCAGGTCCCCAACAGAAGGGCACATCCTTACGAGTGAGACGTGCAATACACGCGGTTTTCGTTGAATAATCAGCAATATATTTCCGAAAGTAACCGGCCAAGCCAAGAAATTGCCTTACTTGTTTAACGTTCAAAGGTGCTGAAGAGTTTGCAAGCGCTTGAATTTTGGTCTTGGCTGGTCTAACACTACCATTGGAAATCACGCGACCTAAGTATTCAATTTCAGTACACATGAATGAGCATTTGCGAAGATTTATTGAAAATCCAGCGGTGGTTAAGGTGGCTAAAACTTTCTCTAAGACCTGGAGGCCTTCTTCAACCGTATTATGAAGCAGCAAACAGTCATCTATGTATACTAAGACCTTCCCCTTGTTGATGAATTCTTGCAATGTTTTACTTATAATACGCTGGTAAATTATAGGAGCATTTGCCAGACCATAAGGCATTTTGAGATATTCGTAATGCCCTTCGGGCGTTACGAAGCCAGTAAGAGGTATGGACTCATCATCTAATTTAATTTGATGAAAGCCTGTGGCCATGTCCAGGGTCGTGAAGAATTTACTTTTACCTAAACGATCGATATGATCGTCTATAAGGGGCAGTGGGTACCTATCTTTGATCGTAATTCTGTTCAATGCCCGAAAATCAACGCACATACGGTCGGAGCCATCCTTTTTCTTAACTAAGAGAACTGGACTTGAATAGGGTGATTCCGATTCGCGTACAATCCCCTTCGATATAAGGTCATGCACTATTTCACGAACTTTAATTTTTTCGCCATGGGACATCCTATAGGGACGATAATAGATAGGAGTTTCACTGCTAAGCCGAATGTGCATACTTCCCGTGGTCACTGTAGAAGTAGCCGTACCCGAGATCATAAACTGATTATACTTTTCCAAAATAAATTTCAATTTTAACAGATCACTACCGGTCAAATCGGTTTTAATAACTGGCGGCTCATCCGACTCCACAGTAAAAACTACCTTTGGTTTAGAATCACTACGTACAATACGTTGAGTGTTCTTTGTCCGAATAAAAGTAATCCCATCTCTATTTAAGACATTTGTACCGATAATAACTGGTGCGTTCATACACTCACTTGGCACTACTAAAAAGTCAACTTCCAAGGAAACACCATCCAATTCAATAGTTAGAGTAACATAGGAATCGATCTTAGTGACAGATTCGCCTACTCCCTTTATTTGGGAATCTATTGGCTTAAAAGTGCAAGAAAAATATTTTACCACCGAGGAGGATATTAATGAAACATCTATCGCTCCAGTATCGATCAATATATCCACCGGAATACCTTGAATGACACCTACTACGACATCATTGCCGTCCCGGATAACCGCTGAGCAAAAGTTCACTTTCTTATTACTACGCTGCTGATCAACCCGTTGTTTAGCAAAACATGACGCGATGTCGTGGCCTGGTTTTTTACAATATGCGCAAGAGGTCGTAGTTTTGTCACTCTTGGTAACATCTTTACCTTTTGTATCAGTTTGAGATTTCGGGCATTTTTTAGGACATTCGGCGGACTTATGCCCGACATCGCCACACGTAAAGCATTTGGAATTAAAGTTAGCAAACCGTAAAGGTTTTTTAATATTTCGAAATTTATCAACATTTTTTTTCCGCAAGAAATTGACGTGACACACGATTATCACTAATTGAGGTTCTAGCCGGTTTCGAAAAGGTAGATAAAAAGTTTACTAAATCATTGGGTTTCAGGTTGGCATTCGTGGCTGTCGCCTTAACGTGCGGATCATTAATACCTCTTAAAACTATTTCGGTTATCAAATCATCACTAAGGCCTTTAACGATTCGTAAACGCAATAATGATTTTCTCGCATAGTCTGCGTACGTACTAAACTTGTCGGAATTTGTTGACATGACGTCATAAAGAATACCCGCGGAGTCAATACGTTTTACACATAAGGGCTTAAAATCATTCTTAAAGTTCGTCCACGATCGGTCACCAGTGACCCACTCGTTTAACCATGACCTAGCTTCGCCCTTCAGACAATTGCCTATGCGAGAAAGACACTCGGAATCATCCCAACGATTCAATACCTTAGCCCTATCCACCTCGGTACACCAGACCTCAACATCATGAATGCTGGGGTCGAAATTAGAGACATAATAGTTTTGAGAACTCACGGTTTTTAACGATTGAATCGCCTCCACGATCTGCTCCGTCCCGCGGCTAACAGGTGACAGCAGAGGGCCGTGGGAGCGTCGTTCCAAAGCTTCCAGTCGCGACATGATGATCCCTAGAGGTTCATGGTTAGCATGTACCGGAGAGGGCTCCACTTGTTTTTCATGTCTTCCGTCAGCACTGGAATCCTGACACCGTCGTCTGCTACTACGACTGCGGTCATGATAACGTCGACTACGCGAGGTCGGCGGTGTCCGTGTCCTAGAATGTCCACCGGAACGTTGATCTTGGAAGCACCGACCCGGGGAACGCAGTATGCGCGACTCGCGTGAGCGCCGCCGTCTGGCGCCACTGCTTCGACGATCGGGCCGACTTTGCCTCTCCATTGCGAACAAAAACACTTGGAACCACAAACACAATAAAAAAATATAACAAAAAACACAAGTAATAGGAGTTTCAAGCAAATTAATTATGCTTGAGGGTAGTCGTAAGCTTATTTACAATAACTGAAAAATATTTTCCTTCTAACAAAACTAACTAGTTGATCTACAAAATAACTTCTTTTTAATCTACTATTGATCAATCTGTGGGGTGAATTTGCGAATCCCACTTCTGATATTGGAAATCAGAAGTGAAAATGCATAAAAAAATACAATCGTTTACTTAATCTAAAGGAACAAAAATCAATATTAAAACAAAACTAAATTACAAATCTAAAAGGGAATAAACAGATACGAATTAAAATAAGGACTC
The DNA here is from genome assembly GCA_910589605.1 of Chrysoteuchia culmella. NCBI lineage: Eukaryota > Metazoa > Arthropoda > Insecta > Lepidoptera > Crambidae > Chrysoteuchia > Chrysoteuchia culmella. The sequence continues at coordinate 8,076,197 of OU342654.1, read as the reverse complement.
TCAATTTTTAAATTAAATGCAAAATAAAATAATTGGGCAGAGAAATAATACGTCCGTTCCGGTCGGTGTCTGGTAGCCAAGAGAGCGCGCCGCGGGCTCGCCTGGCTTTATATAGGTGGGGCTCGATTTTACCCACACCACTTCTTCTTTACTTGCTAACAATATACTTAATAACAATTTTGGAAAAGAAAATACTTATTTATGAATTACCTATGAGATCAAAAAACAAAAAGTGAACAAGGTTTCTATTCGTCACAAAACGTTCGGATAGAAAACATGTATTATATGAGGGAAGATATAATACGAACAGACAATGGTCAGCTTTATATTCGTGCCAGAGCGTTGTTCGCTTCGAGGGTGCCGGAACGCTTTTTCCGAATGGTGAAGCTTATTTTGTTTAATGTGAAACACCTGGAGATGAGTTTTAAGACATCTTTATGTTTTGCAAGTTGATAAGATGCATCTTAAGATGGCGCCTAAAACGTCACGTATAGGCGGTGGAAGATCGTTCCAGCACCGGGAAGCGGCGAACCTAAAGGAACCACGAAACACAGTCCGATGCTTAGTAGATACAAAGATGTTACAAATTTTTCTCTTTGGAAACCTACTGCAGTAACGGGCCCATAATAATTTATTATACAGATAATACGGCTTGCATGTATTTATAACGCCAAATAGAAGAGTGGCCAGATGCAGCCTCCTGCGCGCTTGCATTTTCATCATGTTTGCAGCATTAAAAAAAGGTGTAACATGTGAACGTGGTGGTATATGAAAACAGAATCGCGCACAGGCATTCTGTATACGCTGAATAAGCCCGCTTGTCTTAACTATGAGACAGGGCCCATAGACAGTGTCACAATAATTTAATCTAGATAGAATCAATGCCTCGCTTAAAAACGGCCTGATTTTATATAGTAATTTCAGTTTATAAAATCAAAGGCGCGAGCACTCGGCAACATGGTGCTCAAAGGATAGGTGTTCATCCAGTGTCAGCCCTACATATTTCTTACTTAGTCCGCACGTTGAATCAGCTCTCCATTCATACATATGTTTATATTAGTGCATTTAAATTTACTGATTTTATTTTTGGTGCCAACTAATTGAAACTTTATTTCGGGTTGACAACTAGACGTTTTTATTCACACCAGGTTAAAATATGAGCCAAGTCCTCATTAACTTTTGTTACAGCATTGGAAAGTTCGGAAGTTAGGAATGGGAGATGCAGCTGCAAGTCATCTGCATATAAGTGATAGTGGCAGTGCTGAATAACCTTCACACTGTCACAATGTCAATTTCAACTTCACAATGTCAGCACTGTACAAAATATACAGAATTGGCCCCAAAATCGACCCCTGAGCTCCACGGTCTACTGGCAATCTGGAAGGGCACAGTTTCCATCCATCGTCCTTGATTATCTCCACATACTGTTGCCTTTGCTTCAGGTAACTATATAACCATTTTATAGCATTTGCTTGTACTCCATAGTAGGCCATTTTTGACAGCAAGAGATCAATATTTATTTAGACAAAAGCTCGAGAAAAATCAAGCAGCAAGAAAATACTGAGGTTCCCCTGATCTTGATGAGCCAGTATCTCATCCACAACATCTGCAAGAGCAGTTGCAGCAGGCTTTTACGGAACCCGGACTGTCGTTGAGGGAGCATACCTCAAGATATTCAATCAGTTGATCACATACTACCCTCTCCAAAACCTTTGACACACATGAGAGTAGGCTGATTGGACGGAGGTCGCTCATTGTTACCTGGTCTGCGTTTTTTAGCAAAGGTTTGACAACAGCAACCTTCCAGCAATCAGAGAAGGTGACCTCCGTTATTGATAGGTTAACCATGGCAGTGATTGGCTTCAGTGTTTGCGGCAGGGTCAGCAGTATGATTTCAAGAGACAGTCCATCACAGCCTTGAGCAATAATACACACAATAATATTTCACTAAAATAAAAATACAATTGAATTACTTAAAATAAGTTAAAATTTATAACTTGATAAAATAAAATTTTAATTAAAATAATTAATTTAATTTAATTTTAATTAATCCCGTCAGGGCGACATGAGACTAGTTGCTATTTTCTAGTATATTTTGTTGTTTAATATTTATAACATAAAATAATATCACTAAAAAATCTAACGTGTCATACTTTTTACATCTCTCTTAACAACTCCACAACTTTAACGCGAAAATGTCGAAAGGGATTATCAAATATATCGACAGAAGCTAATTTGCTGTAAGCGTCAGGTTCCTCATTGCAATTCCTAAATGTCCCATTCAAAATAATATAGTGGCCGCAACCGGGGGGGTCACTATTTCATTTGATAGGGATTGTGATCGGGACGCGTTTTGAAAGGTATTGAATGAACAAAATTGAACTGTCTAAGCAAAGTGACAGATAAAAATATCTTTCAAATGTATGGAGAAATGACAAATGAAGTGTCATTTAAAATATCATTCGTTCCGAAAGGAATTGCGACTATATGTAACACAATTCCATAAATCACTATCACAATCAGAATACCTTTGAAAGGGATTGTGATAGATTTTGAAATTAGACAATTAGGGGGCTTTCCTTAGAGTCGCCATTAACTACCGTTAGTCATGCCGTTAAGCATGGAGAAGTTAGACATAAACTGTTGGTCACCCATCCAGTGACCGTCGGAATCACAGATCTACACCATCTAGCACCTCTACCACTTTTAACCTTCTTTTGTTTAGACATAGCTAGAATAACATATTCATAGAAAGAATTGCCCTATATAATCCGACACGGTCTTTTCGGAATTTTCGAAAGATTGTCTCTTCGCTGTTTGTATTTTGTTTAACATATCTCTCCTGTCTCACTCGTTCTAGTGCTAGCATAGTTGAATCTCCTTGTTTCTACTCGGGAATCGCATTTTCTGTGGCACTCGACTTGCGAGCAATTTCGATCTGTATTGTACAGTCGACGGCAATTCACGCTTTACAGAAAGTATACGAAAATATCTCTTATTGCGCACGTGATAAGGGCGCGCTCAAAATAAACTTGTATATGCTGACTGTACTGTACACTACTTCAGTTTAGGTGAATAACTCTCTTTCTTGATAGTTGGGTGTATGAGCAAAACAATACCGACTACTTTGATATTTGGCAGGTTCGATTGCGAATTTGCTCAATAGCATATAACTGCCTCTGAGGTCTAGTGGTACAACCACCGGTATTAGACCCGAAGTCCCGGGTTCCATTCACAGCGGGTGTACATATTGTATTCGGTTTCGTTGGTGGTAGGACTTGTTGTAAGTCCGCCTGGTTAGCTACCACCATATTATCTGAGTCTGACGCCATAACAACAATGTTTTTAGCATTGTTGTGTTCCGGCAGTTAGAGATAAGATAGCCAGTTACTCAGTCATTGCGGATTCCGGGAGAGGCTCATTTCTGTCTTCAGCCTTATCAATACTTAACATCAGGTATCATGAAGGCTAAGAATCTCCCCGTCGAAAAAAAAATAGGAAAAACTCAGTCTTAAGGCACATATGGTTAGTCGCCGCGAAAATCAACGGTACGCCACGCTAGTATGAGCCTTATATTACTCAAAATTAGATAATGATTTTAGTAATTACTACTCGACTTGTTATTTCCTTTGCCCTAAAGTTCTTTTTATAGGTATTAAAAAAACCTTTCAAACATACCAATCAAATAACATACTTTATTTCTGTCTTATTTTCTTCATTATTTTCGTTAATAAATGAGAATATGTCAGTCTGGTCTTAATTTAGTGGCATCTATCCCGATAAGTGTTAAGTTCAAGGAATTCATAAGGTGGGTAATAAAAATGTAACTAAATACTAAACAATTTATGGTTAATTGAACTTACCTCAAGTGAACTTCAACCAAAATTATACGAGTTGCTGCATCCGTAGAGATTTTTACCATAAATTATAGGTGTACAATAAATAAATGACACTGAGTGCCATTCATTTATAATTATTTATTAGATGTAAATTACTTAATATTTAACTTTTATTACTTTAAGTTATAGATATTTATATTAAGTTTGTTTTTTATGTATTAAATGTAATATAATATGTTTGTACAATAAATAAATGATACTGAGTGCCCACATATACTTCGTTGCTGCATCCTATGAGATTTTATAAAACATGTTTAGCGATATAATTGCAGAAAGATTAATCGTCGTCTTAGCCACATGAGACCCACTACTGGTTAAAGTTTAATAAAATGGACTTACTCTGTTATTATTTATTTTTGTCTCTGTTGACATCTCGTGCCAACACTGAGAAAATATTTAACAGTAATTATAATAAGAAACATTCATTCAAACAAACAACAAGGTTCTTCTTCTTCTTCTTCATCATCCATTACGGGCGGTTTTCTCAACTCGACAACTATTTAAGCGCATTTTGCGTCCGGAGGATGTCAGCCCAGATCACTCCAGCCATCCCACAGCTTCTAGTTGCTACTTTTTGGATGATTTCACGTATCACCGCGTTCAAAAAGTAGGTATTTATTTCTCGGTAGACATGTCGTGCCAACACTTAGGAAGTATTTAACAGTCATTATAATAAGAACCTGTTGTTTGTATCATACAATTTTTTTATTTCCGGTTGACATCTCGTCAAACACTAGGAAATATTTAACAGTAATTATGGACCAGAGGTTTGTTTGTATCAAAAACATAATTATTTTATATCAAGTTGACATTAATGATATTTTTACACCGCCAGTAAGCTATGAGATTATGTTTAAAGAACACAGTTTTGTAGGTACTCAACACAAACATTCAAATTTATCAATTTCTGGACAACCGCCACAAAGAAAAAAAAGTCTAATGAAATAGTGGTTATTTTATGACTTACTTGTAGAAATTACTTTCATTTCTATTAGCAATAATGAGATATGCTAGTTTTAACTGGCTGTGACTTGAAAAAACCCACCTTCTTAGGCAAACCCTACCGTTACCTATGGTACTTGTAGAAACCGGCGAGGGCCGGCGGCGTCGACTTTTTTCATTTAAGTTCCAGGCTTCTTATTTTATTCTCCGATGTTTCACGCGTTCGTTATTCATCCTTTATGCACAAACACTTGGATTTTTCACTAATTTATCAATAAAAAACGTGAAAAACAAATTCGCGCGTGTGAACGGTGCAGACACGAAAAAAACGAATGAGTGACAGCGACGTGACAGCGAGCTGCGGATGGCGCTTAGCTTGGGTCATTCACACAACATTATTTATTTTAAAGTATTGTAAAAATAAATATAAAATTCGTGTGATGATGCAGTACGCCAAGAATAGACTACATGGTTTATTAAATCTCTACGGATGCAGCAACGAAGTATAATATATATTTAACAAATGTACATGGGAATTCACTTCATACTATAATTTATATACACTTTAGATACATAGTTACATATTAAATCTATATGAGATCCTTGCCTAACCTATTCTTTATTCTTCTCCTTAAAGTGCTGAAAAAAACAAAGAAAAAATAAGTTCACATGTTCAAAAATGACCTAAGTAGAGAGAAGTAATTAGAGGCTTGTGATATGATGCACAATACACCAGTGACTATCAGTCTCTTCACTTCACCTCTTACTCTTAAAATACCCCCTTAGATTTTTAGGAGGATATAATTTGCGACTTCAATAGCAACATTAGTTTATTGTTTTAAATATTTTTGATATATATTTCCACATATAATACCACAGAAAACTAGACAGACTCTAAAGAGCATGTCACGCATTTAGTGCTGAAAACAGCAAAGATTGACAAACAAATTTAAATTCGTACAAAAGGTAATGTGTATGCTGCTTCTGAACCATTTAGGGATTCCTTGCTCAAACCACAACATCCTAGGTTACGACATTTTCAAAATTCGTATTCTCCATGACAGTCACAAATTATATAGTTATTATAATAGTAAAATAACTTTAAACTTTGTGAGTGTAATACAGAAAAATATTTTTGGAAATGTCGAAACCAAAGACGAGATTGGCGTGGTTTGAGTAAGGAATCGCTAAGTGGTTTTAGTGAATACGGGCCCAGGTATGATGAAGGCTAGGAGTCTCCCTGTTCATAAAAAAAGGTATTCTGCTCTCTTGGCTAGAAGCTTCTTCAACGGTATTTTTCTTTTTTACTCATAAATTAATTAATAAAAATATACATTGTTATTTTCCGTTCAGCAATATCAATTTTATACTGAATCACTTACAGCTTTAAGAGTAGCATCAAAAGCGTTGAAATTTTTCTTCATCTCATCAGGGTTGAAGGCTTCCTTAAATTTATCACCAACGGTTTTGGAAATTACATGCAATTGCCTTTGAATGTCATTTCTGTAATTCTGGTTTTCTGGAGCCGTGGCCGGTGCATCGCGTTTGACGTGAGCGTGAACCTAAAAACGGAAGAACATAGGGGTTGGGGGAAGGGTTTGAACTTTTTGGTATGGACGCTGGCCTCATCCCAGTCCAGTATTATTTTTTATATATAATCCCCTTGTGTCACGTTAGCCAGATAATTAGATAAGTATTAAATAAAAAAATATACTAGAAAAAAGCAACTAGTCTCATGTCGCCCTGACGGGATAATTAGAGTTAAAAATTAATAATGCCGACCCAAAATATCACCTTTGTATCTTTAACTCCAATTATCTCACTAACCTGACACTTTAAGACATTATGTTGTATATTTTTTGTCCATCTTAACGTTCGCTATCCATTTAAATATTATTATTATTATGGTGCGATGCCATTTTGAAAAATATCAATGTGGCGGACCGAGGCCAAAAGGTTCAAAACCCTTACAAGACCTTTACATGACAGTTTCGATGTCGGTGAAAATACTCATGATGAGCTACCAAGTCAGGGGTTGAGATCAATCCACGCCTGGTATACATATTTGTTCGTTGGGGATCGAACCCACCACCGTTGGTGCAATATGTAGAATCAGTAGTTACCATTGCACCATCGAACCCGCGGGCTGATTATCTTAATAAAAATCGTTACAGTTTCAAGTTTCGTGGCTGTTGTAGCTGTCTTACAGAACGAAAATATGGCAGTAATCGTCATCAGCCATTTTTAATGTCCCCACTGTAAGGGCACTGGCCTTCCTTATGGATGGATATGGAGAACGGGCCATGACCCACCACGCAGGCCCAATGCGGATTGGTGAGTTCTAACGACTGCAAAAGGCAGCTGGGTTCAACGGCTTAACGTGCCTTCCGAAGCACGGAGGAGCTCGAGATAGTAACTTTTTGGTCACCCATCCCGTGACCGACCATTGCGAACGTTGCTTAACCTCAACAATCGCAGGCCGAGCGCGTGAACCGCTGCGCCACGGGCTCCTCATGAACAGTAATGACAGCGACGAAATTGGTTGCTAGATGATTTGAATATTGATAATTAGCCTGCCTATAATAAATTTTATGAATATAATTGCAAATCCAACCTAAGAATAAAAACTTCTAATTTTCATTATAAGATCATGCAATTCTAAACTGTATTTAATCATTTCACTATAAAGACTTTAAGGACTCCTTTTTTGCCCTTTTAATTTAATCTAAAGGTATCGAAAATCTAATTAAGTTTCTATCAACTTTAAACAAAGACATAACGATATGTTTTATGTTGTGATTAAGATTAAATTTTAATTTAGAACATTGATAAAAGAAGGCGCCAGAATCTTATTTTACTTCAAAACATTTTTTAAATACAAAATTTAAAATAATCTAGTTTAACAATATTACCTACTTATAAAGTACTGAATATAAAATAAAAAAAAATAAAAAAATAAACCAAAAAAAATCGTTTCATACTCACACTCACGAGGCAAATAGCCACAAGGACGATCAAGTACTTGTTCATTTTGGATAATGACTGACACAACTTCACTGACCAACAACAGGACCCGGACTAACTCTCAATGTCAGACAACAGTTTTATCATAAACTGACGTTTGCCATTCTTATCATCTCTGAATTAAAGGTCCCTGGAAAGTCACGATCAGAGATGATTCAGGTAGATGCTTCCCTAATTGTTCGAGTCGGTACTGGTCACTTCCAGTGTTTATTTATGCTGATAATTCATAACTTTGTTTTGACCGCAACTTCGACCGCGTAGTAGTCGGTTCTTGGGGAGGCCAAAAACAGAAAATCAGCCAAGTGCGAGTCGAACTCGCGCATGAAGGGTTCCGTCTCTCACCCAAGGTTGCCTCTCACCCATTGTGTGTTCCTCTTTTTTGTCATTTTCTCTGTATGTGTTGGGTTTTGTATCGTGTGCAACAAAGTTTATATTATTATTATATTAAAAAAAAACTACCCAAAATATTTTTGTCTGCAGAAATAACTTTGTTTTTCATAGTGTTTATATGAATGACAAAGTTATTTTGGAAAATGTGCTATAGCTCTGAAACTGCTAAATAGAGTTCGTTCAAATCAATTTTCGTTGAAAGATTTTATAAAGATCTACAGCATATTATTTATTTTTTATTTTTCACTTTCTTATTTTAAAAGTTAGAGGGGTTAGGAGGGGGGACACAACTTTGAAAGTGTATATCATTCAAACGGTTGACTTTGAGAAAAACTGTTTTAGGAACCTCAATGTACTTTTTAAAGACCTCTATCTACAGATACCCTACCGGTATAGGTTTGATGAAAAAAAAACTTTTTTTTAGTTCCCTTAAAAATAAAACATTTTTTTTTCTGCATACCTGCACCTAGTAACAAATAATGTTAAATAAGGAAAATAGTCGAAGGTTCTTATAAATAAAACATTTTTTTTTTACATATATCTAATACCTTCTTAAAACAATAATATTATACTAAAATTTATAAATAAAGTATTAATAATAATATTCACCACGTCGCGCGCGAAATTACTAAACGTAAATTCAATTTTTCGTTTTTTTTTTATTATCACTTAAATAAACTATTTCTATTCTATTAAATATCGATTTAAAAGGGTTTATACCTATAAAGTAATAGTATTTTCCCTTTTATCTCATTTATCATTTAAAACACACACAAACAGAGAAAATCCGAGTAGTTTTTGGGAAATGTGCTATATTTCTAAAACTGCCAACTATATTTCGTTCAAACCAATTTTTGTTGAAAGTTTTTATTAAGAGCGATAGCAAATATATTTTTATTATTATTTCCACTCTCTTATTTCAAAAGTTAGAGGTTGGGGTACACACATTTTTACCACTTTGGAAGTGTACATCTTTCAAAAGGTTGACTTTGAGAAAAAAAACGTTTTAGAAACCTCAATGTAATTTTTAAAAATCTATCTCTAAATACTCCACAGGTATAAATTTTTCCCCCCTTTAATATATATAGGTATTTATTTTTGTGTAAAAACCGTAAAGCGGTTTACAGAATAATTCTACCTACATAGTTTCAGCTGTGTAATCCTCATAGTTTTGGAATAAAGTGGCTGTGACATACATCGGACAGACAGACATGACGAATCTATAAGGGTTCCATTTTTTTGCCATTAGGCTACGGAACCCTAAAAAGCATCTTACAAAACAAAACAGATTTTAGTAATTGGATAATCAAATCAAAAAAATATATAATAATAATAATTCGCAATTGGAATGGGTAGCAATTAGAATATTATTTTTACTTTATTTATTTTCTATTTATAATTAAGTTTTAGTTTTGTATTTGCTTACATAGTTACAAAGTGATACATAATACAATGTTTATTTGTTGCGAGCTGATATGTAGGCACTTAGATACCTCCTTTCCAGATTTTTATTATTACTAAAATCTAGTCATGAATAGGGTGACATCATAAAGTGAATAAACAATATTCCTTTTGTTATTCCATAAGTCTGATTTTAATAAGAGGCAATAAAAACTTTATTTTTTATAAAGAGAGATAAATATGACAGGTATAGTAATAGGAGAAGGTGCTTAAGTGAAATATTGTTAAACTATAAGAAATGTAGTTTTCATCTCTTCTATTCGAAAAGCGTCATTTTGTTCCTCTATAAGCCGGAGCAAAGTAACTCTTTTCTGTATAAGTGTTTTAGCAGGCCGAATTGAGATTTTTTAATTTGGAACATGAATTGTTCATAGAAATCAAAGGCAAGTTGTATGAATCATTGGCGTATGGGGAACGAATAATGGTGCCCGCGCACACTGAATAAAAAAGAAACGAGAGACAATCTGTTCGTAATCGGAACGGATTTTATTTATTTCATTTTTTTTTAAAAATGAGTTCTTTTCTACAAGTTAGTTGGACATTTTATATTAACTCCTGAAACAGTAAAAATAGCAGCTAATAACTTCATACAAACTTTAAAGTGTCTCTTATTCATGTTCTCATAGAAGGAGATCAAAAGTAGAGTGAATCACGCGAGAGCAAAACTATTTTTCCCCTAGGCGAGGTACTTTGAATCCCTCACTGCGCTCAAAATTCAACTTTAGAATCCTTCGCTTAAAACATTTTTTTTTCTGCATACCTGCACATAGTAACAAATAATGTTAAAAGTCGAAGGTACTTATAAATAAAACAATTTTTTTTTTACATATATCTAATACCTTCTTAAAACAATTATATTATACTAAAATTTATAAATAAAGTATTAATAATATGAATCACCACGTTGCGCGCGAAATTACTAAACGTAAAGAAAATTTTTCGTATTTTTTTTTATTATCACTTAAATAAACTATTTCCATTCTATTAAATATCGATTTAAAAGGGTTTATACCTTTAAAGTAATAATATTTTCCCTTTTTTTATCTCATTTATCATTTAAAACACACACAAACAGAGAAAATCCGAGTAGTTTCCGTGAAAAAACGCAGACGAGATTGAATTTATTTTACATTATTTATTGACATTTAAACAAAAAAAATCTTACAAATTTTTAACCGTATTCTGGCCACCGGCACTTGCGTCACGTTTTTTTTTTGTCTTTATTTGTTTAGGGGCTTTTATCCATATGGATACGCCAGCCCCATTGTATCTTCTTACAACACTGTACCAACACTTACAGACTGACAATATTATTAAATATTAACAATATGATATAATTCTATGACCTATTTATTAAAGTTAATTATGTTGGAAAAGGAATCCCTATTCACTTTTTTATTAGGTCACTTAATTTTTTTGCCGCATCTGATTTTGGATTTGCTAAGATACTTTGAATTAGCCCGACGTCCTTGATGTTCAAATAGAATGCGGTGAATAGTGATTCCCTTTCCGCCTGGTTCTTGGCACAATCCAACAGCATGTGATGTACATCTTTAACCCTATTACACACACTGCAGTTAGGGCAGATACTTATTTTCATCAGAAAGGCAAATTTAGCTGCTGGATAGTGCCCCGAACGTAACCTGCAAACCTTTTTAACATAGCTGCGACTAAAAGTAGTATCTTCAAAGCAAGGCACTCGAGAAGGCTCTTCTTGTATGGACTTGTACCATATCCCTTTTTCTTTGGAAATATCGTCAAAATGATATTTCCATTGTTCGAAGCATGCCTTTTTAAGCTTCCAAATAAATTCGGAATAGTCATGCACATTACCATTCCGCCAATAGCTGATTCTTTACCTACACGGTCTGCCTTCTCGTTGCCTATAAGACCCATGTGCGCTGGCACCCATTGCAACCTCAGTTCTACGTTTTTGGTACTAAGAGAGTGCAGGGCTCCTAATATATTATAGGCTATCGCAAGACCTCTGAAGCCAGAGGCGATGCGAGCCAAATGTTGTAAAGCACTATTACTGTCCGATAGTATTACTGTTTTCTTATAATTTCTGTCAATCACGTAGGTTATTGCCTTGAAGATTGCAATGAGTTCCAGCGTCATAGTGGCTACATCACCTGTCACTTTAAAACCAGAAGATACAATAAAACATTGATTGAAAAACCCACAACCTAGACCTTGAGGACTTTTGGAACCATCAGTGAATATTTTGTACTAACCTTCGTAAGTTTTATATAGTTCAACAATAACTTCAGTTTTCATCATATTATGTTCATACGAGTTTTTAGGTTCCTGGATACAACTTAAGCTAATGTTTATCATTTTATGAATGTCGATGCCGGTTACCCAAATGTCTAAACTGAACATTGGTAGCACTTCGGTAGAAACATAAACAGACTGACATACCTCGGGATAAATATTAGGGAGTAATGGTTTCTTCTTTTTGCGCCAATAAATGTCTTGTTCACTCAAATTGCTCAGGTTAGACACTTCGAAGACAGTTACATTATTTGACCGTGAGCCGCATTTTAACATAAACTTATACGTTTTTTATGATTTGTAGTTTTTGCATTTTTCAATGCTATTTTTATACTTATGGTAAATTTTAAATTGAAAAATATTGGAAAAAATTTACTCGGCCACAAGTGAATTCTCAGACGGGAAGTGAATTCCCGTCTGAGAATTCACTTGTGGCCGAGTTAATTTACCATAAGTATAAACTTATACGCCAAGTATAATCTCCGTATAAACAGAGGTTGTATACACAATTCACTTTCCATCACATGAATAGGGGTAGACCTAATGAACCCTCCTATCACTCTCAGAGCTTGGTTTTGAAGTTTATCGAGCTTTGAAACATCACTTTTAGCACTACTATCATACAAAAATGAGCCATAGTCCAATCGGCTTCTTATAAGGGCGATATACAGACGATGCATGTGTTTGGTGTGCATACCCCAAGAGCTACCAGCCAACATTTTTAGTAAGTTCAAGAACTTCGAACAACGTTCTATTAGCTCATTAATATGTTTATAGAAGGCTCCTATCGAGCCACATACCTAGGTATTTAACACATTCTGTTGGCGATAGCTGTTGTCCATGCACTTTAAGTATTGGATTGATTTTTCGACGTCCTCTACTGAAAACAGATGTTAGTTTTAGCTACAGATAGTATCAATCCAAGTTCATCTAAAAGCTCGGTTACAGTATTCAAAGACTCTTGAATATACAGTTCACAGTTTTTATGTCTTTGTCACTTACAAATAACACATAGTCGTCTGCGTATTGTGCCACCTGTACACTTTGTATTTGACAACAATTTTTTTGAGTGATTAAATTGAAAATAAGTGGAGAGCGGGGGTCTCCCTGGGCCAAACCTTTGTTTGTCGATCTAGTAATTATATTGTCACCTCCGTTCAAATTTATCTTTAAGTGTCTTTCATTGAGAAAGGACCAAAGATAAGTACATAATTTTGAGCCAACATTAAGTTCGTCCAGAAATTTGACAGTGACATCTATGGACACATTATTGTAGGCATTTTCGATGTCCAGGAAGCAAGCCATAGTTGGAATATTTTTAGTGAAACCAATTTGTATGTGAGTCACCAATCGGGTTAATGCGTCTAGACTGGATTGAGTCTTTCTGAAGCCTACTGTGTCTGGTGATAAGATTTTATGGGTTTCTCCATACCATTCCAACCGTCTTAAAATCATTAGATGGAAGACTTTACACAAGCAGGAGAGTAATGAAATGGGTCTTAATTTGATTTGAGCATTAGCATTGTTTGTCATTAGCAGCGTCACGTTTGCAATCGACCGTATTACGGTCGCGCGGCTCTCGCAATCGCCTAGCTGATAATTAAGGTTCCCTAAGGATTTTCTCCAATTTCCACGCGAAGGAAGCCGCGGGCGTAAGCTAGTTATTTTTATAAAATATAAAACGCTAAATAAACTTTAAAGTACGGTTACGAGCGAGGTAAGGGCGCTCTCAAGGTCAACTTGTAAAGCCGTAGCCGCTGTTGACTGTACAAAGTTTGTTTGTCGACCTCCGTGGTAGAGTGGTACGTACACCAGTTTCAAGGTGTCGCCTACTCTGAGGTCTGGGTTTGAATCCCGGTAGGGGCAAATGTTTGTATGATGAATACGAGCACTTGTACCTGAGTCATGGACGTTTATATATATTTTTACACATATTTATGTATAATTATATGTATTTATATCTGTTACTACCCTAGTATCCCATATCACAAGCCTTACAGTGGTTATTTTGGGGCTAGGTTAATGAGTGTGAGTGTAGGAAATATTTATTTATTATAGTGTTGTGCCTTTTTCTCTAAATTGTAAAAAATAATAACAGTATAGAAATTGGCAACAATTAAAAGTTACGTTTACTCTAGAATTATAGCCTCAATAAAATCCTTACCAATATCATAAAAACACCTGACAAAAAAGAAACATGTAGAGAGATAAGGATAAGAAAAATTATATAGGGTTTATAGCTGTAATGTATTTTTGCTTTTACTTTTCTTTTGTGTAACTTTTTCTTATATACCTACACTAAAAAATTACTACAGTTATAACCTGAGTTTAATTCGTCGTTTGCTAGCAAGGCACCGGTGTCCAGAGAACAATGGAATATCTATTGTGTCTCATAAGTCTAAGAGGCTAAAAAGGTCTGAAACTGAAAAATATAGCAGTAATATTTCGAAAACGAAACTCATTCACTTCTTTCAAGCAGCTATCTATATGATAATCAAACAATCACTGAAAACTATTTGTATGAAAATTTCGCACTACTACGGAACCTATACATTTGAATGATTCGAATGTAGGTTATGTTCTAGATTTCTACTGAACTGTTGCCTGTATTTCTAGCATTTTTGTTGAAACTTTGCATCGAGAAAAAAAACAAATAAAAGGAGAGTACTCTCTACTTTCATTGAGACGTTAAGTTAAGAAACTTCCCGGTCGACCAGTAGAGTATTTTTGGGATACGTATTTCGGAATTGTAATAAGATTTAAGATATATATTATACATATTAGATGGAATACCTATTCATTTTCTATTATTTGTACTAGAAACGTCTTCTATACTCGTAATTCCATTACTTTTTGAAATTACGCTCCCTAAAAAACTTTACTGGTTAACCAGGAATTTCCTTGATTGTACAAAAACAATGAGCCAATAAGACAAAAAATATAAGTGCGTCATATCATCGAAGAAGATACCTTACAAAAAAAGGAATTCTTCCTAAATTATAAAATTCTAGCGGCCGCTCGCTGTTTCACCCGCGTGGTTTCCGTTCCCATGGGAATATCGGGATAAAAGTATCCTATTCTCATAACCACGCTATCTACTGTATGTGTACCAAATTTCATCCAAATCCGTAACCGCCTCTGTAGTCTAGTGGTACAACCTCCGGTATCAGCCAGGAGTTTTGGGTTCGATTCCCAGCGGGTACATATTGTATTCGGTTTGGTTG
Organism: Chrysoteuchia culmella; assembly: GCA_910589605.1. Taxonomy (NCBI): domain Eukaryota; kingdom Metazoa; phylum Arthropoda; class Insecta; order Lepidoptera; family Crambidae; genus Chrysoteuchia; species Chrysoteuchia culmella. Next base: position 8,060,983 of record OU342654.1, on the reverse strand, counting down.
GTGATAGGACTTGTTCTACGTCCTTCTGGCCAGCTACCACCATCTTATCTAAGTCTGACGCCATTACAACAATGTCTTCAGCATTGTTGTGTTACGGCAGTTAGAGAAAAGGTAGCCAGTTTCTAAGAGTCTCACCGTCGGCGTCGTTCATAAAAAAATACCGTTCGGTACTTTTTGAGTTTATTCGTTGCAAAGAAACATACAAACAAAACTTTCCTCTATATTATTATAAACTTCTAGAATAGTAATTTTAGAAATTATATTTCTTTTGTTTTGTTGTAGTGTTGAATAAGTTTTTATTCTCAGTAAGCAAAGAAAAGCTTTAAACCGTTTTCTAACCAATAGTAAAGAAAATGCAATTTAGCTTGAATGTTTTACACAAAAGATGAAGGTTTTGTGCAGATAATGTATTATTGAATTATGCACGTGCAAAGTTTTCAGCAAGTTGCTAGTTCCCAATAAAGGAGAGCTTTGAGAATTCTTAAGTCGCACTGGAAAAATGTTTGCTGAAATAGTGTTGCTACTAAACGGGAATTGTCGATGCTCTTAATAGATAAAAGGCAATTCCATTCTCTTTTTTTATAATTTTTTTAAATGTCTATGTCAACCATGTCTATGTAACAGAAACCATAAAGTGATTGTTAATAATACTGAATCTACTGGAGCCCCCATTATAATGGGCGTGCCCCAAAGTTCAATATAGGGTCTTCTACTATTCCTAATCTATTTATATGACCTATCTCACTACGTAAATAATTTATGTGAGACGGTACTTTTTGCAGATGATACCTCTTTAATTATCAAAACTGATAGAGTGAATAATTTTTCTGATGATGTAAGTAGTAGTCTCTCTAAAGTTGCACATTGGTCCAATGCTAATAATTTGTCATTAACTCTAAGAAAACGTTTGAATGCAGATGTAGTCGTAGATTAATTTGAAATTTCTTGGTATTACTTAAGATTCACGACTACAATAGGATCCACATAATAAAGCTTTGTCGAGTAGACTCAGTTCTGCGGCCTTTGCTGTAAAAAAGATAAGGCCTTTAACTGATAATATTGAAACGGCAAGACTAGTTTACTTTAGTTATTTTCATAGTGTAACAGTATTCTAACATAAAAGAAGGAGTTCATAAATTTATTATTTTATGCAAATGCAAAACAATAAACTACTCGAATAAAACAATATAAAATATGTCTATGTATTTTTTCATTGCTTTTAAAGTTAAAATATTTGAAATATCAATATCGATATCGAAACCGCCGTCTCTACGCGTGACTTCAACACCTGTGACCGTGTTATACATCTCTGTCCGAAGATTTTCCCGCAGTGACAATGATCGAACATGCCACAGATACGAGCTGACAATCCCCTTCCCACGAGTCATTATATATGATTAATATCATTTATTTATTCCCTGACTTTTGGTTAAGACGTGGCCGCGGGAAAAACGTTTTAAAATTTTATAGGGAGGAATTTGCCCATATCAGTTATTTTATCAGATATTGCAATGTTTGTCGAGTAGTCAAGTAAGATGATTGGATTTTCCAAGAGTTTTGATTAACTGAAGAGTGCACTTAAAAATATTGAATTCAGTTTCACCGCCGATAAGTTCTGGGCCCTTTTTCACTAAGTGGTCACTTAAGCGAATCCTTGCTCAAAACACGCCAATCTCGTACTTAGTTACAACATTTTCAAAACTCGTATTGTCTTTTATAACTTTTGCAATCTATATACTTAATTCAGGTTCGCAAAATTTGTGACGACTCGATAGGGACTTTGGCGCGTAGTACGCGGCCGAGTAAGGTATCAAATTAGAGGTACTCGAGTCTATTTGCTCCGAAAACTATAAAATATACAAAATGTTAAACGTGATGATCACAAACTGCAATTAAAGATTTTCGCATAATTTGGAATTTTTCGTCGATCGACGAACCCGAGTATCGGGTTGTAACCGCCCTAGTAATTTTTATAATTTGTGAGTTTCATAGAGAATATGAATTTTGAGAATGTCGTAACTAAGTACGAGAATGGCATGTTTTGAGCAAAGGATCGCTTAGTAGTCATAGTGAAAAAGAGCTCTAAATAGCTTATTTGGCAATTAATTACAACTGTCAATAAATCGGTAATTTAAGTTATCCATAACTTATCAATAGGTGGTGAACCGGCACCCCTGTCACTTTTAATCTCCTATCAAAAGCAAGGAGATCGAAAGTGATAGAAACACTGCTCATATCCTATGCATATATTTAAAGCAACGCGGCCTCCGTGCTAGGAAGCCACGTTGCTCTATGGTCCTACGCGTCTCGAAATCTATGCAAAAAGGTCTAATCATTACATAGTTATATTACGTGGTATAGGAATAGAATCTTCTCTTTAAGACGTATTTCGTAGAAAGACGGCTGCTTCTACAATATGTGGATCATTTCCCACATTAGATGTGTAAGTCTCTAAATCAAATCTGGCTCATGAATGAGTGAAAGCCTCCTCGGCGCGAATCGTCCGGACCGACTCGAGTAGGCTTTGCGCGGCTTATCGCGGTCCGCATGCATATTGAACACGGCTCCGCTGAGATTTAAAAGTGTATTCATACCCTTAATGTAGGTACATATGTACTTTGTGTAAGGCTATTATAATACATCATAGTTATACTTGTAGTTATAAAAAGCTTTCTAGAGAACCAACCTTCTAGAGAAATAAATTTTAAATGTGTTGTTTTTGTTGGAAAGTAATATAGTGGGAAAACGCAATTACACAAAATAACACGAAATCCAAAAGTTCTTTGGTAACATAAAATATAAAACGGCAAATAAGACTAGTTCCTTTTTTCTAGTATATTTTCTTGTTTAATATTTATCACATAAAATGCAAAATTAAAAAGTTATAAGAATAATATAGTTTTAGCATATACCTATACTTAATTAATAATTATCTACAATGATAAAGATAATGAGTTATTCATACCAGCGGACATGACCCTCAATAAATTAGGCCTTTGTTCAACAATGAACTAAGATAACTTCTTAAGATAAGACACTCAACTTAAATCATACTATAACTGTTTTATCTATAATGCCTACATCAATTAATGTCATCAACATCATCTCAATACATTAGTATTGCCGCACAGGCATTCCTTGCTGCTTGGATCAGAGAGCCTAAAATGGCCACGACTTAAGCTATCGTCATCATCTAATTTTAATGTTACTACTGGGGTACTGGCTTCCCTTATGGATAGACAGGGATAACGGGCCAAGAGGCACTCTCTAAGCACGAAACCCGTAGTTTCGGCCTAAGTTACGGACGTTTCCTACTCCGTATCACCTACGGACAGCTTATTAGTTCGGAGACCCGAACTAAGAATGAATTAGAATACGTTTTGACATTGTCCCTACTCCCAATGTATTTTTGCTGTTTGTTCAAAACTAGTACATCCGAAATCAATAGAGAGTAGGCTCCGTAGTTTTGGGAAACTTACGGGTCCCCCGTATCTAAGTAGGCTTAGAGAGTAGGCCTCCAGGACCCACCACGCGGGCCATGACCCATCCAATACGCAATACGGATTGGTGGGTTTTAACGACTGCGAATGCAGCCGGGATCACCGGCTTAACATGCCTTCCGATACACGGAGGAGCTTGACATAGTTAATTTTTGGTCACCCATCCCGTGACCGACCGTTGCGAAAGTTGCTTAACCTCAACAGTCGCAGGCCGAGCGCGCCACGGGCTCGTCTCGGCGTGTGGCAAAATTGTTTTGGAATCATAATGTAAATTCCCTGACAATTCATTAAAATGTGTTTTTTTTTGTAATGTCATTCCAGAAAACATTGTCAGTATAGCAGAACATACTCTTATTATATAAGAGTTGAAGGTAAGAAAATGTGATAAATATTAAACAAGAAAATATACTAGAAGAAATATACTATAAAGAGACTAGTTGCTTTTTTCTAGTATATTTTCTTGTTTAATATTTATCACATAAAAATAGCATTGTAAAATGCAAAATTAAAAAGTTAGAAGAAAGAAAATGTTTTAAAATCAAATTCCATAGATAACAATATCGAATAAATGGCCATTTTAGACCCTCAGGCTTAAAATGAAATGTGAATATGTCAGTCAAGTGTCGCATCGAAATCCAAAATCGAAACGTTTATCAGACTCGGCCCTCTAATTGTCTAATTTCAAAATCTATCACAATCCCTTTCAAAGGTATTGTGATTGTGATAGTGATTTATGGCATTGTGTAACTTATAGTCGCTATCTCTTTCGGAATTAATGATGTTTAAAATGACACTTCATTTGATACTTCTCCATACATTTGAAAGATAATATTTTCGTGTGTCACTTTGCTTAGACAGTTCAATTTCGTTCATTCAATACCTTTCAAAACGCGTCCCGATCACGATCCCTATCAAATGTCAAATAGTGACGGCCTGCAGGCCTACCGCCATCTTTTAGAAACCGTCATGTCCGTCAACCGTCACGTAAGAACGTTTTGTTTTCCTTTTGTTTCAATACTGTTTAAATTGCAAACTTGACTTTATTTGACCTAAGACGTCATAGTAGGTTTGATTGATAAAAATCTTGTTTGAGTGAATGATTGAGCGATGACGCCACAAAACTTTCGTCAAAAGACAAGCTTGTTTTAAGAGGTTCGCGGTACGATATGACATATAACAACATTGCGCCGATACAAACTGACATTAAACAATATTGCGTTAAAAGATGGCGGTAGGCCCCCTGAAGTATGTAAATATCTTTCAAATGGCGAATTGATAGGGATTGCGATAGACTTTAAAATTAGACAATTAGCCCCTTGGTTTAAACCTATTTCTAGCTAACCCAACTTTATCAATTTAAGACAGTCCTTTTACTCTCTAACAACAACATCATTGCCTCATGCTCACCCATCCAAAAACTAACCATCCAAAAGTTTCATAACAAACAACTTCCAGAACCTTGAAGTTTTCCGAGCAATGGACAGTGTAAATCTGCGAAAATCCTCGGCTGGAGACGGTCCGAGTCGTCGCTCAAACAAGATCAGGTCGGGCTTGTAAGGGCTTATCGGCCACCTGGCTTCATGCATATTAAAGCCTTGGGGGCTCCAGAATATTCTGTAGACGGCAAAAAGTACGCAGCGGTCATTGAAAAGATCACCTTTGATATGATTTAGTGGGCTTATCGCATCTTTTTTATGTTTTTGGAACTATTTGGGTCGAGTTTCCATTCCGTGCTTAAGTTTTTTTTTAGATTTTCATGTTATTTAATATCAAATTATGTCACACCTTTGAGTAGCGAAACTTCGACCCTGGATGACTGCGATGCGTCTACCTAGTACATTCCAATCATTATATATTCATCTTAGCTAGACTGAATATATCGACATCTTTTAAGGAAAGCTTGCTCTTTCCATATCCGGTTTTGCAAGATCAAGATCACGAGGAACCCCATAAAAAGTAAAGAAAAAGAAATCAAGTACCAAATTACCTCCAACGAAGAGACGATAAAATAATGATAAATTCTCTTATTTATAAATACTTGGTGTCAGATAAAAATAAAGAAAGCCTAATCATCGAGAAAAAGAGAATTTCTTGTAACAGATAATATAATATTATATTTTTGTTTGTAGCTACTACATTTATCATAAATGTTCACGGCCTATCACGAGATCAGCTTAAGTGGATCATTAACATTATGCAGCTATAAAAGATTAATGTCGATACGCCTACCGCATCACTATGGTGGGCGTTAGGTTAAACTGTATACAGATTTATTATTTTGAGTTTTGAGTAGATATACAAATCATTTATAATTATATGTGAATATCTCTCTTTTTAGAATTAATTTCTGCCAAAAAGGAAAACATAGGTAGTTATACAACATTTTACGTTTTGCATAGTAAATATGACTGTATTATCAATATGCTTTGACCGTCGTCGCCGCGTCGCCGTCGTCATTGTCATTTAAATAGATTCATTTTTTTATCCGAGATCGGTACGTGCCTTTCTGTACATTTACAAATCAGTTATGATTTCATTGAATTCTATTCGTGAAGATAAACCGTTTCGTACTGCATTTTAATTTATTTACATAAAAGGTATTTTATCAATTAAAGTTAACTACTTTATGATAAATATTAAACAAGAAAATCTACTAGAAAAAAGGTATTTAGGTTACTAGTTAAAACCTATTTTATCAATTAAAGTTAACTAAATATTAAACAAGAAAATATACCAGAAAAAAGCAATGTGTCTCATGTTGCCCTGATGGGATTTTTTCTAATATATTATCTAGTCTAATTTGCTTTTTTCTAGAATATTTTCTTTAAGTCTTTTATTCTTTCTACATGTACTATTTTCTGTCCCACTACTGCACAAGCCTTACGTTCTTAGTGTAGAAACACCGGATGTGGCCAATGACCGATGTGTGGTTAAACGTAATGTAAATAATAGTTAAACGAAAGGATTTTGTTGGAGTTGGATGGATGGAGTTGTCTTAAGCCCTCAGCTTTGGCACTACCATCGATTAAAAAAACTGGGCGTCAATAAGCTCAAGCTATATTTTACGCCGGGACAGCTTTTAACTCTCTACAAAGCTTAAGTCCGATCTTGCAAGGAATATTGCTTAGCAACTTGCTGCTCTGGAGACGATCCAACGCAGAGCTGATAGGTTAATTAGCGAAAAAAATTAGTGAAGAGCAAGCTTCACCCCTGGGCACTGTCGGTCTTTAACAGACTATATTTTGGGGAGTGTGCTCAGAGCTGAATGAGCCCATACCGCCACCCCCTTCTTCTATTGGACATTCAGACGGACTGCGCGTTACCACCCTTTCTTTTTTTAATTTATTTATTTGGACCACCAGGGAAAATTACAATAAAGCTTACAAATATTACAAATTATGAAGATTTTTTCAAATGTAAAATTCTTTTAAAGGTAGTCACAAAAACTACTACTACTCACTAAAATATAAATTACAATTAGAAAAAAATGTCGCTAAAATTAAAATACATACAAGATAAAATTTTTTGCTTAATGAAATAAAATTTAAACTACAAAAATGTTACTAAAAAATATAAGTTGTCATACACCTTGTACACCTCTCTTTTTACACCTATCTACTCCACAACTTTAACGCGAAATTGTCAAATATATCGACAGAAGCTAATTTGTTGTAAGCGTCAGGTAAACGGTTCTTCGTTGCTATACCTAAATGTCCCATTCAACATATAAAAAGTAGCCCCAACCTGGCCTTAGACTGGCCACGAACTACCGTTAGTTATGCTGTTGAGCATGGAGAAGTTGCATCCATCCAGTCACCCATCCAGTGACCGACCAAAGCAAATGTTCTCAACCGACTATTAACTCTCTCCTGTTACCACTTTTAACCTCCTTTTGTTTTGACATAGCTAGAATAACATATTCATACAAAGAATTTCCGTATATATAATACGACACGGTCTTTTCAGAATTTTCGAAAGATTGTCTCTTCGCTGTTTGTATTTTGTTTAACATATCTCTCCTATCTCACTCGTTGTAGTGCTAGCAAAATTGAATCTCCTCGCAACTACTCGGGAATCGTATTTCCTGTGGCACTCGACTTGCGAGCAATTTTGATCTGTTTTGTACAGTCGACGGCAATTCAGGCTTTACAGAAAATATACGAAAATATCTCTTATTGCGCACGTGATATGGGCGCGATCAAAATCAACTAACTACTTCAGTTGAGTAGATACGGTGAATAACTCTGTTTCTCGATAGTTAGGTGTATTAACAAAACAGTACCGACTACTCTGGTATTTGGCAGGTTGGATTGCGCATTTGCTCAATAGCATACAAGTATAACTGCCTCTATGGTACAACCACCGGTATCAGACCCAGGGGTCCCGGGTGCGATTCCCAGCGAGGGTACTCGGTTTCGTTGGTGGTACGACTTGTTGTAAATCTGCCTGGCTAGATACCAACATATTATCTGAGTCTGACGCCATAACAACAATGTTTTTAGCATTGTTGTGTTCCGGCAGTTAGAGCTAAGATAGCCAGTTACTCAGTCATTGAGGATTCCGGGAGAGGCTCGCGTCCATCTTCAGCCTTCCCAATACTTTACATCAGGTATGATGAAGGCTAAGCTTCTCCCCGGCGAAAAAAAAAAGGAAAAACTCAGTTTTAAGGCCAAAACACATAAAAGCGGTTAGTAGCCGCGAAAATCAACGGTACGCCACAAGTATGAGCCTTATTATTACTCACAATAATACCTTTGCCCTAAAGTTCTTTTATAGGTATTTAAAAAAACCTTTCAGACATACCTATCAGATAACATTCTTTATTTCTATCTTATTCTCTTAATTATTTTCGTTTAAAAGCATTCCTACTGTATGAGAATATGTCAGTCTGGTCTTAATTTGATGGCATCTATCCCGAATATTGTTAAGTTCTAGGAATTAAAAAGGTGGGTAAAAAAAATGTGACTGTAAATACTAAACAATATGTATGTAACAAATGTACATGGGAATTCACTTCATACTATAATTTATCTACACTTCTGATACATAGTTATATATTGAAACTATATGAGATCCTTGCCTAAACTATGCTTTGTTCTTCTCCTTGAAGTCGTCCAGCTGTAAAAATACATAGAAAAAATATTATAGTTCACATTTATATAAAAAAATTACCTACGTACGAGTACACTTAATAGCTATGGAGAAGTAATTAGAGGTTTATAGTATGATGCACAAGATACTAGTTACTTTCAGTCTCTTCACTTCGAAATATTTTACCTCTATAAGATAAGTACTCTTAAAATAACCCTTAAGATTTTAAGGAGTACATAATTTAATGCGATTTCAATAGCAGCATTAGTTTGTTGTTATAAAGATTTTTGATATTAATTTCTACGTTTATGAAAATGTCTTGACTATGTCAGAAAACTAGAAAGACGCTAAAGAGCATATAGTGCTGAAAAAAAATGCCTCGAAAACAGCAACTGCTACTTCTGAATCACTTAGCGATTCCTTGCTCAAACCACAACATCCTAGGTTTTCAAAATTCGTATTCTCCATGACAGTCACAAATTATATAGTTATTGTATTAACTTTAAACTTTGTGAGTGTAACACCGAAAAATATTTTTGAAAATAACGAAACCAAATACGAGATTGGCGTGGTTTGAGCATGGAATCGCTAAGTGGTTTTAGTGAATACGGGCCCAGGTATGATGAAGGCTAGGAGTCTCCTTGTTCATAAAAAAAGGTATTCCGCTCTCTCGGCTAGAAGCTTCTTTTTCTTTTTTACTCATAAATAAATTAATAAAAATAGACAACGTTATTTTCCGTTCAGAAATATCAATTTTATACTGAATCACTTACAGCTTTGTTTATATTAGCCGTAAAATCGTTGAGATTTTTCTTCAGATCATCAGGGTTGAAGGCTTTCTTAAGTTCGTCTCCGACGGTTTTGGAAATTGCTTCGAACTGCTTTTGAATATCACTTAAGTAGTTCTGGTTTTCTGGAGCCGTGGCAGGTGCATCGCGTTTGACGTGAGCGTGAACCTAAAAACCGGTGAACAAAGGGGTTTGAACTTTTAAGTATGAAGGCTGGCCTCGTCCCAGTCCGCAGTAGGTATTATCATGAGAAAACCACAAAATGATTTTTTTATATAATGCCCTAAAGTGCCACGTTAGCCAGATAATTAGAGTTAAAAATGAATAATGCCGACCCAAAATATCACCTTTGTATCTTTAACTCCAATTATATCACTAACCTGACACTTAAGGGCATTATTTTGAATGATATTTTTTGTTCATCTTAACGTTCCCTATCCATTTATGTATTATTATTATAATCGTGCGACGCCATTTTGAAAAAAACACAATATTGCGGACCGGGGACGAGGCCGTTCAAAGCCCTTACCTTTATATGACAATTTCGATGTCGGTGAAAATACTCATGATGAGCTACCGAGTCAGGGGTTGAGATCAATCCACACCCGGTATAAATATTTGTTCGTTGGGGATCGAACCCACGACCGCTGGCGCAATATGTAGTATCAGTACTGACCATTGCACTATCGAAAACGCGGGTTGATTTTCTAACAAAAAATCATTGCAGTTACCAGTTTTATCACTGTTGTGGCTGTCATACAGCACGAAAATTTGCCAGTAATGACAGCAACGAAATTGGTTGCTAGGTTATTTTAAATAAGATATTCAGCCTGCCAATAATATTTTTATGAATATATTGCATATCCTCAACTCAAGAATAAAAAAATCTAATTTTCATTAAGTATAAGATTATGCAATTCTGAACTGTAATGTAATCATTTCACTTTAAAGACTATCCCAAATACCACTTAGCGGTCTCCGGTGACCGGTGAAAAATGCAAAAATTACAAAATCATAAATTATTGGCAGTTGCATCTTAATCGATCGTTAAACACCTGAAAAGATGTTTCTTTCGAATGCAAGGATATTCCTAGCATTGATGTGACAACGCTGGCCTACAGCGTATTGAAAATATAAAAGTATTGGAGAATTTCGACGGTGGTTTGCAAGTCTCGGTAGCTCAGCGGTTAGAGCATTGGACCGGATTTCCAAAGGTCGCGGGTTCGATTCCCGTCTAAGAATTCACTTGTGGCCGAGTTAATTTTTTCCAATATTTTTCTATTTAAAATTTACCATAAGTATAAAAATAGCATTGAAAAATGCAAAAATTACAAAATCATAAATTATTGGCAGTTGCATCTTAATCGATCGTTAAACACCTGAAAAGATGTTTCTTTCGAATGCAAGGATATTCCTAGCATTGATGTGACAACGCTGGCCTACAGCGTATTAAAAATATAAAAGTATTGGAGAATTTCGACGGTGGTTCGCAAGTCTCGGTAGCTCAGCGGTTAGAGCATTGGACCGGATTTCCATAGGTCGCGGGTTCGATTCCCGTCTGAGAATTCACTTGTGGCCGAGTTAATTTTTTCCAATATTTTTCTATTTAAAATTTAACATTAGGATATGTTTTTTATATAGTAATAAAAGATTAAACAAGAATTTAAAACGTTAATGAAAAAAGGCCCCCGAATCTTATTTTACTTCAAAACACTTTTTTTTTATACAAATTAAACATTTTACTAGTGAAAAAATACTTACTTAATAAAAACTAACTACTAAATTGCATTCTAAATATAAAAAAAAAACAAAAACGAAACTAATAAAAAAAAGTTCCATACTCACACTCGCGAGGCAGATAGCCATAAGGACGATCAAGTACTTGTTCATTTTGGATAATGACTGACACAACTTTACTGACCAACAGCAGGACTCGGACTAACTCTTAAAGTCAGAAAACGTCTTTATCAATAACTGATGTTTGCCATTCTTATCATCGAAGGTTTAAAGGTCCCTGGAAAGTCAACTAAGCAACCCTTCGCGATCAGAGATAATTGAGGTAGATGCTTCCCTAATTGTTCGAGTTGGTAATGGTCACTGCAGTGATTATTTATGCTGATAATTTTGTTCTGACTACGGCTTCGTCCGCGTAGTAGTCGGTTCTTTGTTACGACAAAAAAATGTACCCTATTTCCTTTTGCAAGACAGCTTTATTATCTATTTGTATACCAAATCCTAAATACTTCGATAGATTATGGCTCCTAGTTCCTACACACACAGTGCCGCCGGCGGCAGTGCCATGGCCCGGATGTGCCGCGCAGGTTGTTCCAAAGAAACAAAACAGATTTTAGTAAATGTACAATCAAATCAAGCTTTTTGATAATAATAATAATAGTTCGCAAATGGAAAACCCTTTCCAGTTATTAGAATTTTTTTTTGCTTCATATATTTTCAATTTTTAACTTCATTTTTGGTTTTGTATTTGTTTACATAGTTACAAAGTGATACATAATACAATATTTATTTGTTGTAAGCTGATATGTAAACACTTAGATACCTCCTTTCCAGATTTTTATTATTACTAAAATCTAGTCATGCATAGGGTGTCATCATAAAGTAAATAAACAATATTCCTTTTGTTATTCCATATGTCTGATTTTAATAAGAGCCAATATTTTTTTTATTTTTTATAAAGAGAGATAAAGACATGACAGGTATAGTGATAGAACCTTCTCCTATTACACCTATCCCTAGCTTTAACAATTGTTTACAATGGTTAAACTATAAGAAATGTAGTTTTCATCCCTTCTATTGGAAAAGCGTCATTTTGTTCCTCTATAAGCCGGAGCAAAGTAACTCTTTTCTGTATGAGTGTTTTAGCAGGCAGAATTGAGATTTTTTAATTTGGAACATGAATTGTTTATAAAAATCAGAGGCAAGATGTATGAATAATTGGCGTATGGGGAGGCCCGCGCACACTGAATAAAAAAGAAACGAGAGAATTCTGTTCGTAATCGAAACGGATTTAATTTATTTTATTTTGCTAAAAAATTAGTTCTTTTGTACAAGTTAGTTGGAAATTTTATATTAACTCCTGAAACAGTAAAAATAGCAGCTAAAAACTTCATACAATTACTTTAAGGTGTCTCATAATCATGTTCTCATAGAAGGAAATGAAAAGTAGAGTGAATCACGAGGGAGCAAAACTATTTTTCCCTTGGGCGATGTACTTTGAATCCCTCACTATTTTCTACTTTAGAATCCTTCGCTTCGTTCTGGATAAAAAAGCGCCCTCGCCTCTATAAAGTTTAAGTCCGATCTTGCATGTAATATTGCAGCCACCTCTGGGACGGCTTACCAACTTACTGTACTGGACACGATCCAAAGGAGAGCTGATAGGTTAATTGGCGAAAAAAATTGGTGAAGAGCCAGCTTTACCCCTGGGCTCACCGACGCAAAGTTGTTTGTCTGTCGGTCTTTAACAGACTATACTTTGGGGAGTGTGCTCAGAGCTGCATGAGCCTATACCGCCACCCCCTTATTCCATTGGACATTCAGACGGACTGCGCTTTACCAACCTTTCTTTTTTCTATTTATTTATTTGGACCACCAGGGAAAATTACAGTAAAGCTTACAAATATTACAAATTATGGAGATCATTTCAAATGTCAAATTCTTTTAAGTTCTCATCTCATGCATGGATAGTCACTAAAATAAAAATTACAATTAGAAAAAAAATGTCGCTAAAAATAAAAATACAAATAATATTTGACTAAAATTAAAATACTATTGAATAACTTAAAATTTAATAAAATTAAAAACTTGATAAAATTAAATTTAATAATAAAATTTAAACTACAAATTATCACTTAAAAAATATAACGTGTCATACTTTTTACACCTCTCTTAATAACTCCACAACTTGAACGCGAAATTGTCGAAAGGGATTATTAAACATATCGACAGAAGCTAATTTGTTGTAAGCGTCAGGTAAACGGTTCTTCGTTGCTATTCCTAAATGTCCCATTCAAAATAAAAAAGTAGCCCCAACCTGGCCTTAGAGTAGCCACGAACTACCTTTAGTCATGCTACTGAGCATGGAGAAGTAAAACCTGACCTAGAGTGTTGGTCACCCATCCAGTGACCGGACCAAAGCAAATGTTCTCAACCGTCGGAATCACAGATCTACACCATCTAGCACCTCTACCACTATTAACTCTCTCCTGTTACCACTTTTAACCTTCTTTTGTTTAGCCATAGCTAGAATAACATATTCATAGAAATAATTTCCCTATATAATCCGACACGGTCTTTTCAGAATTTTCGAAAGATTGTCTCTTCGCTGTTTGTATTTTGTTTAACATATCTCTCCTATCTCACTCGTTCTAGTGCTAGCAAAATTGAATCTCCGCACAACTACTCGGGAAGCGCATTTTCTGTGGCACTCGACTTGCGAGCAATTTTGATCTGTTTTGTACAGTCGACGGCAATTCACGCTTTACATATATATATATCTGACTTATTGCGCGCATTATAAGGGCGCGCTTAAAATCAACAATTATATGCTGACTGTACTGTAAACTACTTCAGTTGCGTAGATACGGTGAATAACTCTGTTTCTCAATAGTTGGGTGTATTAGCAAAAGAGTACCGACTACTCCGGTATTTGGCAGGTTGGATTGCGCATTTGCTCAATAGCATATAGCCTCTAGTGGTACAACCACCGGTATCCGACCCGGGGTCCCGGGTGCGAATCCCAGCGAGGGTACACACTGTATTGGGTTTGGTTGGTGGTAGGACTTGTTGTGAGTCCGCCTGGCTAGCTACCACCATCTTATCTAAGTCTGACGCGATAAAAACAATGTTTTTAGCATTGTTGTGTTCCGGCAGTTAGAGATATGATAGCCAGTTACTCAGTCATTGAGGATTCCGGGAGAGGCTCGTTTCCATCTTCAGCCTTCTCAATATTTAACATCAGGTATGATGAAGGCTAAGAGTCTCCCCGTCGAAAAAAAATAGAAAAAGCTCAGTCTTATGGCTAAAACATGAAAACGGTTAGTTGCCGCGAAAATCAACGGCACGCCACACTAGTATGAGCCTTATATTACTCACAGTTAGATAATGATTTAAGTAATTATTACTCGACTTGTTTTTACCTTTGCCCTAAAGTTCTTTTAATAGGTATAAAAAAAACCTTTCAAACATACCTATCAGAGAAAATACTTTATTTCTGTCTTATTTTCTTCATTATTTTCGTTTAAAACAGGGGTGTTCAACTTAATTTTGTGGAGGGCCAGGTTTATTATTTTTGTAACCGTAACGGGCCAAAAGAAAAGCCCAATAGCTATTGATGTCTTCGCGGGCCGGATGAAGGACTTATGCGGGCCACATTATGGCCCGGGGGGCGTATGTTTGACGGGCCTGGTTTAAAAGCATTCCTAATGAATGAGGATATGTCAGTCTGGTCTTAATTTAATGGCATCTATCCCGATAAGTGTTAAGTTCAAGGAATTAAGAAGGTGGGTAATAAAAATGTAACTGTAAATACTAAACAATATATATTCAACAAAATGTACATGGGAATTCACTTTATACTCTAATTTATCTACACTTCAGATACATAGTTACATATTGAAGCTATATTAGATCCTTGCCTAACCTATGCCTTATTCTTCTCCTTAAAGTCGTCCAGCTGTAAAAAAACAAAGAAAAAATATTAAAGTTCTTATATTTAAAAAATTACCTAAGTACACTAAATAACTAGGAAGAAGTAATTAGACGTATATGGTATGATGCACAAGATACTTGTGACTATCAGTCTCTTCTCTTCAAAATATTTTACCTCTATACTTAAAATAACCCTTTAGAGTTTAAAGAAAGACTCTAAAGTGCATATCACGCATTTAGTGCTGAAAAAAAATTGCCTCGAAAACAGCAAAGATTAACAAATTCAAATTCGTACAAAAGGAAATAAGTAAGCTGCTTCTGAATTCCATGCAAAAGAGTGACGACTTGTCTAGTGAACTTACTACTTCTAACCTATTTATTGTAGGTATAGGACTTGTTGTAAGTCCGCCTGGCTAGCTACCACCACCATATCTAAGTCTGACGCCATAAGAATAATGTTTTCAGCATTGTTGTGTTCCGGCAGTTAGAGATAAGATAGCCAGTTCCTTAGTGATTGAGGATTCCGGGAGAGGCTCGCTTCCATCTTCAACCTTATCAACACTTAACATCAGGGCCCTTATTCACTATGACCACATAGCGATTCCTTGCTCAAACCACACCATCCTAGGTTACGACGTTTTCAAAATTCGTATTCTTCATAACAGTCACAAATTATATAGTTATTGTACAAGTACATGTCACTCACAAATTATATAGAGTTATTATACAATCAAAATAACTTTAAACTTTGTGAGTGTCATACATTAAAATTACTTAGAAAATGTCGAATCCAAATACGAGATTGGCGTGGTTTGAGCAAGGAATCGCAAAGTGGTTATAGTGAATACCAGCCCAGGTATGATGAAGGCTAGGCCCTGTTGTTCATTAAAAAAAAGGTATTCTGCTCTCTCGGCTAGAAGCTTCATCAACAGTCTTTTTCCTTTTTTACTTTAGGTAATAAAAAATATACTGAGTTATTTTATGTCGAAGCAATTTGAAGAACTCAACATTATGAACAACTTTTTGTATGAAAGCAATACTGAGATCGTAAATTTCGCGATTTCAGCAGGCTACCATCATCTATTAGAAACCATCATGTCATAAGAACGATGTGTTTGCGTTTTGTGTGACACATTTTGATACACTTCACACTTTGGGGGTAATGATTGAGCGAAGACGTCACAAAACTTCCGTCTAAAACAAGCTTACTTTCAAAGATTCGTAGTACGAAATACCATAGTAATATTAAAACAATACTGCGCTAAGAGACGGCGGTAGGCCCCCAGGGTTGCTACCATATAAAAAGTTGTTCATAATGATGAGTTATACAAAATGGTTTTGAGGTTTTTAGTACACATAAAATAACATTGTAATAACGCGTTGTTTGTACGATCAACCGTTCAGCATTATCAATTTTATACTGAATCACTTACAGCTTTGTTAATATTAGCTGTAAAATCGTTGAAGTTCTTCTTCAGATCATCAGGGTTCAAGGCAGTCTTAAGTTGGTTAGTGATGGTTTTAGAAATTTCTTCGACCTGCTTTTGAATGTCACTTAAGTAGTTCTGGTTTTCTGGAGCTGTGGCCGGTGCATCGCGTTTGACGTGAGCGTGAACCTAAAAACGGAAGATCAAAGGGGTTTGAACTTTTAAGTATGAAGGCTGGCCGTAGTAGGTATTATCATGAGAAAACCACAAAATGATTTTTTTATATAATGCTCTAAAGTGTCACTTTAGCCAGATAATTAAAGTTAAAAATTAATAATGCCGCCCAAAATATCACCTTTGTATCTTCAACTCCAATTATATCACTAACCTGACACTTAAGGGCATTATTTTAAATGAATTTTTTTGTTCATCCGTTCGCATCGCACCATAATAATAATAATACTTAAATGGATAGGCCATTTAAGTATTATTATTATTATAGTGCAATGCTATTAAGAAAAAAAATCAATGTGGCGGACTGAGGACGACGCCAAAAGGTTCAAGACCGGACCAAGACCTTTACATGACAGTTTCGATGTCGGTGAAAGTAGTCATGATGAGCTACCAAGTCAGGGGTTGAAAACAATCTACGCCCAGTTAATTTTTATTAATTACATTAATTTTCCTTGTTCTGTGGTACTTATTATTGCACCATCGAACCCGCGGGCTGATTATCTAACTAAAAATCGTTACAGTTTCAAGTTTCGTCGCTGTTGTGGTTGTCTTACAGAACGAAAATATGTCAGTAATCGTCATCAGCCTTTTTTTATGTCCCAACTGCTGGGGCACTGGCCTTCCTTATGGATGGATATGGAGAACGGGAGAACCAACCACGTAGGCCCAATGCGGATTGGTGGGTTTTAACGACTGCAAAAGGCAGCTGGGATAGTAACTTTTTCGTCACCCATCCCATGACCGACCATTGCGAAAGTTGCTTAACCTCAACAATCGCAGAACGTGCGCGCGAACCACTGCGCCACGGGCTCCTCATCAACAGTAATGACAGCGACGAAATTGGTTGCTAGCAGTTACTAGGTGTTTTGAAATTAGATAATCAGCCTGCCAATAATAAATTTATGAATATAATTGCAAATCCACCCTAAGAAGAAAAGCTTCTAATTTTCATTATAAGATTATGCAATTCTGAACTGTAATTTAATCATTTCACTATAAAGACTATAAGGACTCCTATTTTGCCCTCTTAATTTAAGCTAAAGGCATCGAAAATCTAATTAAATTTCTTTCAACTTTAAACAAAGACATAACGATATGTTTTTATGTTGTGATAAAGATTAAATTTTAATTTAGAACGTTGATAAAAGAAGGCGCCAGAATGTTATTTTACTTCAAAACATTTCACAAAATGCAAAAAAAAATACAATCTAGTGAAACAATATTACATATTTATAAAAAAAAATTGCGTACTAAATCTACTACTATTATAAATACTAATATTATAAGGCTGAAGAGTTTGTTTGTTTGAACGCGCTAATCTCAGAAACTACTGGACCGATTTAGAAAATTTTTAGACCATTAGAAAGCTACATTTCTCCCGAGTGACATAGGCTATATTTTATGCCGATATTCCCACGGGAACGGTCACCGCGAGGGTAAAACCGCGAGGATCCGCTAGTATATAATATTATAAAGCTGAAGAGTTTGTTTGTTTGAACGCGCTATTCTCAGGAACTACTAGACCGATTTAGAAAAATTTTAAACCATTAGAAAGCTACATTTCTCCCGAGTGTCATAGGCTATATTTTATGCCGATATTCCCACGGAAACGGTCACCACGAGGGTAAAACCGCGAGGATCCGCTAGTATAAAATAAAAAGAAAAATATAAACGAAACAATCAAAACCGTTTCATACTCACACTCGCGAGGCAGATAGCCATAAGGACGATCAAGTACTTGTTCATTTTGGATAATGACTGACACAACTTCACTGACCAACAGCAGGACTCGGACTAACTCTCAAAGTCATAAAACGTCTTTATCATAAACTGATGTTTGCCATTCTTATCATCTCCGGGTTAAAGGTCCCTGGAAAGTCAACTAAGCAACGCTTCGCGATCAGAGATAATTGAGGTAGAGCTTCTCTAATTGTTCGAGTTGGTAATGGTCACTTCCAGTGTTTATTCATGCTGATAATTCATAACTTTGTCTGACCGCGACTTCGTCCGCGTCGTTGTCGGTTCTTGGGGACGCCAAAAACAAAAAAGGTACCCTATTTCCTTCTGCAACACAGCTTTATATTCTGTTTGTATACCAAATCATAATTACTTCGATAAATTATGGCTCCTAGTTCCTACACACAGTGCCGCCGGCAGTGCCATGGCCCGTATGTGCCGGCGTGCCTCGCAGGTTGTTACAAAACAAACAAAACAGATTTAGCGAATGGATAATCAAATCAAGTTTTTTATTAATAATCTATTTCTAACTTTATTTTTGGTTTTGTATTTGCTTACATAGTAACACAGTGATACCTACATAATACAATGTTTATTTGTTGTCAGCTCATATGTAGACACTTAGATACCTCCTTTCTAGATTTTTATTAATACTAAAATCTAGTCATGATTAGGGTATCATCATAAAGTGAATAAACAATATTCCTTTTGTAATTCCATAAGTCTGATTTTAATAAGAGGAAATAAAAACTTGTTTTTAAAAAGAGAGATAATAGTAGATTTTATCAAAAGGGAGCAAATTAATATTTTTACGGCGAGGGCGCTTTTTTGAATCCCAGGGATTCTTTAGTAGAATCCTGAACGTAGCTAGGGATTCAAAGTACGTTGCCCGAGCCAAAAATATATTTTGCGTCCGAGTGGATACACTCTACTTTTCATCACCCTGTATAAGAAAATAAAAGGCGGCCCATATTTTATTGTAATATTGTTATTTAATAAAACATAGAGTAAAGGTAAGTTCTTCCACAGAATACTTAATAGTACAAGTTCTACTTTAAAGTGGTTAATATTATTATGAAATTCTCATTCATGTTATGTTTATTATGTACAATGATTTCAAATATATAAGTCAATGATTATGTAGGTTTAATAATTAAATAGGTACCTACCTACTTAATTTACGAAAATAATTAGGAACGTAGGTATACTAGGTTGGTGTAATAATCTTTCACGAGTTTGATAGAATTAAACGAATTTCTGATGTTTGAGATTTACGATCTGTTTCGTCGTTATAAAAAAGTAACTACCTATCCACCTACTTAGAAAAGTTTACATTTTTTTGTTCACTAGCATAACATGGCATGGTTGGTTAGAGAAATAGGTACGTACTCAGTACATCTTAAAGTTATGTATAAATATATATTTTATGAATTGGGCTTACCTATTTTTGAAGACTAGTCTAGCTCGCGCCATGGTTCTGTTCAACCTTGTGTTGTGGATCTAGCTACCTACCTTCCTGAATACTTAGTTCGTATTTTTGTAGGATATAATTGACGCATACATTACGTCATTATTACCAACTCCAAAAAATATTGATAACATTTTTTTTTACGATAGTATACTTTCGTGCGCTTTGAGGAATACCTCCATATTACGAGATATTCCTCGAAGCGCCCCTATTTCCAAGCGCACCTAAACTATTTCGTTAGCGCATCTAAAAGGTGTGCTTCGAGGAACAGTTTGGGTGCCTTTCATTGGGTGCGCTTCAAGGAGGTCTCGTAATATGTCATCCCGATTGAATACACAACCTACCTACATAAAAACATAAATATTGAAATAATATTCAATTTCATAAGCAAAGTACACACTAATGCATGCCGTATCGCTGTCATTTTAGGTTAAAACCTTTTGATTATACTATGCACATGCCTACACAAAGTCTACCTATAAATATATAAATCACAAATAGGCAACCCTAGCTGCGTCAGAAGGAATACGAGTTACGCGATAGAAAGAGACGCATATTGTAGGTGAATAAAATGCTAGGCATTTAGCGCAATGCGACGTGAATTGGACTTTATTGCGTCATGAGCTAGACTAGCTATTTGTTTGATTGGAATTGCGAAGTGAACATTCTGTACTTGTACCACAGAACAGAACTATTAAGTATTACACGCGAGAGTAAAACTATTTTTCCCTTGGGCGATGTACTTTGAATCCCTCACTGCGCTCATGATTCAACTTTAGAATCCTTCGCTTCATTCTCGATTAAAAAACTCACTGGCCGTAAAAATATTATTTTGCGCCCTTGTAATAGAATCTACTATTGTTATCTTCTGAAATATGCTTTTTGGATTGCATGTTTCTAGTTTATTAATTTGCGTAAAAAATAAATATGTGGGATTTCTAGAAGGATACGTTGCAAAATGTAATTTTTGCGAGTTTTATTTTTATTTTATATTCACAGATAAATCAACATTTACCATAATATACCCTACAAAATCTAAATATGCAACAAAAACCATTAAAAGATTCATCTAATAAAAAGAGTTAGTCTGTTGGAGTTATTCCCATCCGATCCCTTGTAACTGATTAACCGAGAATAATAAATCCCAACGGATCCCCTCATTGTATTTCTAAGTAAGGTAAGGTAGGTAAGCTTATAAGTACTAGGGTATCAGATGGACATATCAGATGATCAAATAAGCATAAAAAAATAATATTAATTCTTGATCCCCTACACAGGGGATCCGATGGGAATAGATAATAAAAAATAAAACTGATGCACCAGGTTATCGAATGGGAATAACTCGGTTTTGATCGTGTTTTTATTGTGAACACAATAACAAGGGCCTTTTAAAAGCATTAGTAGTTGTATATTTACAATAACAGTTCTATGAATTGTCGTTATCGTACTTATAAATAAGTTTATCTATATACTTAATTCAGGTTCGCAAAATTTGTGACGACTCGATAGGGACTTTGGCGCGTAGTACGCGGCCGAGTAAGATATCAAATTAAAGGTACTCGAGTCTATTTGTTCCGAAAACTATAAAATATACAAAATGTTAAACGTGATGATCACAAACTGCAATTAAAGATATTCGCATAATTTGGAATTTTTCGTCGATCGACGAACCCGAGTATCGGGTTGTAACCGCCCTAGTTAATATTAATAGCAATATTATTATAACATAATATTGTTAAATCATTATTAAGAGGAACCGAATGATAACATTCTGTTCTTCTTACTGATTAAAAGTAATTTTGCTTATTTTGTTTTGCATTCACTGATAGCAATTTGTCGACGCACGTTATTCTCTGTGGGAAGTACCTTCCTAAATATAGATAAAAACTAATATTATCATCAGAATTCCATGAAATTTTATAATAGTGGCGAGTAAAGAATAGTGTGTTCTTTGGCTTAAGTTACCTCCCTAGGTGGAGGAACGAAAGGTTAAGACAAACTTATATTGCCTGGCAATCTGTTAGCGCTTGGAATAATAACAATAATAAATAATAATAATGCATATTTGAATACAATCATAACAGTTATCTAGCACGGTTTAAGTTTAAAAAAAAAACTTATGTTATGGATACTAGATAACGGATAAACAAACTTATATACTTTTTTGTAAATACATACATAATACATATTAAACACCCATACCAAGACAAATAGACATGTTCATGCACACAAATATTTGTCTTCTCCGGAGATCGAACCCCGGACCTCTGGCGCAGAAGGCGGGAGTATTACTCCTGAGCCAAACAGGAAGATTGTAGACTGGAAGCCTCCAGGCTAAAACAACAGAAACAGTGTCGACTTCGAAAGAGCTTTCAAAGCCCAAAAACGATGCATTCGTGCACTATGTGGTCTTAGAAGTAGCAGGGATACGTGTAAACTCTGTTTTAAGCAAAATAAAATACTGACTCTTCCCTGCATTTACATAGCCGAGATGTGTATGTTAGTAAAAAAACATCCAGAGTATTTTACAAAAATTTATGATGTTAAAGAAAATGTACGAGACTCCAGAAAAAATAAATTATTAATACCGCATTGTAAATTAACATTATTTAAGAAAAATGTATATTTCATGGCAATCAAATTATATAATAAACTGCCATCTGATCTCGTACAAGTACCGCTAGCCAAAAATAAGTTTAAGCATTGTTTGTTACGCTGGCTTATTGAAAACAACTTTTACTCTGTAAGTGAATACTTAGACTACAAACAAGTTAACAATAAATTTTGAGGACATTGACTCAGGAATATGACCATAAAAATGTAACTATAATGTAATTATATTGTATTAATTTCTTTTTTTTTTCATATACTGACACTATCACGAGTTGGAATTTAATTAATATTTAATAATCTGACATTGTACAATTTAAATTAATATATAATTTTTGCATGCCTACAATATTTAAGGTAGAATACAGTAGACCACAGTAAACACACATTGTCATCCATCTCAATGAATCACACTGTATTGAGCAAATAAATGATTTCTATTTCTATAAAAGAGATACTCTTATTAGGACGCGATTTACAATAGATCTTTTAGGTCGCATTGACTACAGTTCCCACAGGATCTGCATCAGATCTGCATAGCTACTACATCCACAAATAACAATATTGCCTGACAAAGATAAATAACTTCCTTGAAATACAACACGCTTTCCGGATATTTAACGCGCTATATTTCACGAACTCAGATCTAATTATCCATATTTTTTGGGTTTTTAGAATATCCCAACGTTTCGGCAACTTTTCAGCTGCCGTGGTCACGGGATGATAAATATCCGAAAAAATTGTTTTATTTCAATGAACAGTGTGCGTATGGTAAATTTTAAATAGAAAAATATTAGAAAAATTAACTCGGCCACAAGTGAATTCTCAGACGGGAATCGAACCCGCGACCTTTGGAAATCCGGTCCAATGCTCTAACCGCTGAGCTACCGAGACTTGAGAACCACCGTCGAAATTCTCCAATACTTTTATATTTTTAATACGCTGTAGGCCAGCGTTGATACATCAATGCTAGGAATATCCTTGCATTCGAAAGAAACATCTTTTCAGGTGTTTAACGATCGATTAAGATGCAACTGCCAATAATTAATGATTTTGTAATTTTTGCATTTTTCAATGCTATTTTATACTTATGGTACACCTGAAAAGATGTTTCTTTCGAATGCAAGGATATTCCTAGCATTGATGTAACAACGCTGGCCTACAGCGTATTAAAAATATAAAAGTATTGGAGAATTTCGACGGTGGTTCGCAAGTCTCGATAGCTCAGCGGTTAGAGCATTGGACCGGATTTCCAAAGGTCGCGGGTTCGATTCCCGTCTGAGAATTCACTTGTGGCCGAGTTAATTTTTCCAATATTTTTCTATTTAAAATTTACCATAAGTATAAAATAGCATTGAAAAATGCAAATATTACAAAATCATGAATTATTGGCAGTTGCATCTTAATCGATCGTTAAACACCTGAAAAGATGTTTCTTTCGAATGCAAGGATATTCCTAGCATTGATGTAACAACGCTGGCCTACAGCGTATTAAAAATATAAAAGTATTGGAGAATTTCGACGGTGGTTCGCAAGTCTCGGTAGCTCAGCGGTTAGAGCATTGGACCGGATTTCCAAAGGTCGCGGGTTCGATTCCCGTCTGAGAATTCACTTGTGGCCGAGTTAATTTTTCCAATATTTTTCTATTTAAAATTTACCATAAGTATAAAATAGCATTGAAAAATGCAAAAATTACAAAATCATGAATTATTGGCAGTTGCATCTTAATCGACCGTTAAACACCTGAAAAGATGTTTCATTCGAATGCAAGGATATTCCTAGCATTGATGTAACAACGCTGGCCTACAGCGTATTAAAAATATAAAAGTATTGGAGAATTTCGACGGTGGTTCGCAAGTCTCGGTAGCTCAGCGGTTAGAGCATTGGACCGGATTTCCAAAGGTCGCGGGTTCGATTCCCGTCTGAGAATTCACTTGTGGCCGAGTTAATTTTTCCAATATTTTTCTATTTAAAATTTACCATAAGTATAAAATAGCATTGAAAAATGCAAAAATTACAAAATCATGAACAGTGTGCGCCAAAACTTAAGATGTAAAATAACTTCCTTATTAAATTATATTATAATGTGGAATCAAATAAAAAAAAAAAACTTTTAACTGACTGAAATTTTAAAGTATATAAAATGCTAGAATATTAAATGGTTAAGTATCAATAGTATAGTTATATAGAAAAAACAACAGGTTGCACTCTGGGAGTGCCGGCAGAAGTGAAAACCGCTTTAACGATCAGAAGTTGATGAAAACAGAGACCAACTTGATTTCGCAGGTAAATCCATTGAAACTGACCTGGCATCAATATGAAAGTTGGTAGTAATGAGAGATCTTTATATAATGGTGGTTATTAACTAATATACGTAGATCTTTCAAGTGTGAGACTTTATGTAATTTGAAATAGGTCAAGGGTAAATGGTCTTACGAATTTTCGATCAGGGTCACGTGTCCTGACGCGACTTAAAATTTTTTTACCCATCCCAAAAAATGTAAACTCTTATGTGCACAACGCCGCTAAAGAAGTTTTCACTTCAAAAAAATCTTTTCAAACGTCTGGGCTCTCCTCGTATAAGGTAGGTGTTAAGAACAGGAGCTACGCTACGCAGAGTATGTATATATTTTTAATTTTTCACTCTTGAATGCCAGAAAAAAATTTTCTATATTTGTATTGGACCTACAAAAAAGTCGTTGGCTATCTTTTGTCATTTTATGTAAATGGTACAGAGGGTAAAAAAGGAATAAAAAAACTGAAGCAGACAAAACCTGGAAAAAGTTCATTTAGCTTGTAAGTTTACAAAAATGGAACATGTTTAGTTTAGTAGTCGACTCAACCTCATATGTCGTCATTCGGAGTCATGGAAATCCAATGGTTGCTGATGCTGGTTTACTCGTATGTCCATATAAGCGATTAGGAGACTAGTTGATTTTCTCTAGGATAAAAATTGTTACAATAGAATAAAATAATAATTTCGAATAACAAAACATTTATTCTCCGTGACTATGTACAAAAGGTGTTCGCAGGTCATTTTTCGATTGGTGAAGGGCCGCTAGTTGTTGCTGTCAGGTCTTCAAACTGAAAAGAAACAGATTTTCTATACTGATTGAATAGGCTCCGAAACTACTGAACGGATTTGGATGAAAGTTGGTACACAGATAGTAGATAGCCCGATATTCCAACAGTAAAACCGCGAGCGGTGCTTTTAATAAGTAGGTAAAATAGTAGGTACAAATGCATTAAATCTTACGTTATATGTATTTTTATAATAGTTCGAAAATTAGTAAATATTTCCACGGAAGGGGCATGAGCCTTTCTTATCGATGGATAGGGAGAATGCGGTGCATAACATGACCCACTACGCGGTTCCAATTCTGACTGGTGGGTTTAAACGACTGCAAATACATGCCATACAATACTTCAAATACTGATATTTAATTCCAAAACATGGATCCTCCTTAGATGAAGACCAGATAATTATTTTGGTTACCCATCCCGTGACTGACCAGTGCGAAAGTTGCTTAGCCGCTACAATTGCAGGGCGAGCGTGCTAAGCACAGCATTACCAAGTTCTTTGCCTTCCTAAAACATAATCGACCTTATCCTTACCGCTTTACAGACTCTATTGAGCGTGTCGCTAACCAGGTTGAACACGGGTTTCAGCTGCTGCTCGTTGGCATGGTCCACCACGGAGGCCATACTGTGGTCAATGCAGTTCCTTATATAGTCCTTATTTGTCTGGAACTCGTCTAAGATGTTTGGAGATGATGTTGTCTGCCGCTTCACTTTGGCACCCTGTACCTATTATCAAATATCTTACCGCCTTAGACACTCTATTGAGTGTATAACCTCCGTTGACATGGCCCACCACGGAGGCCACACTGTGGTCAACGCAATTCCTTATATAGTCCATATTTGTCTGGAACTCATCTAAGATGTTTGGAGATGATGTTTTCTGCCGCTTCACTTTGGCACCCTGTACCTATTATCAAATATCTTACCGCCTTAGACACTCTATTGAGTGTATCGCCAACGAGGTTGAACACGGGTTTCAGCTGCTGCTCGTTGACATGGCCCACTACGGAAGCCACGCTGTGGTCCACGCAGTTCCTTATATAGTCCATATTTGTCTGGAACTCATCTAAGATGTTTGGAGATGATGTTTTCTGCCGCTTCACTTTGGCACCCTGTACCTATTATCAAATATCTTACCGCCTTAGACACTCTATTGAGTGTATCGCCAACGAGGTTGAACACGGGTTTCAGCTGCTGCTCGTTGACATGGCCCACTACGGAAGCCACGCTGTGGTCCACACAGTTCCTTATGTAGTCCATATTTGTTTGGAACTCGTCTAATATGTTTGGAGATGGTGTTGTCTGCCGCTTCACTATGGCACCCTGTATAATTTACTACAATTATTTTCTTCTCATCAAAATGTATTATCATAATCTATACGCATAATATAATTATGTTAACTTTTTTGACCAATCTTTTTTGTTTCTTTGAGTACCTAACGGGAGGTATAAAGTGCTAGTGAGTAAATATTGTCCAATGACGGAAATAATACTTAATTGTTTATTGTCATATAGCTTGATTTTAAAAATATTTTGCAGTTTTGTACCGTTATTAATTAAATTGTTTATGTAGTGTGTTTAGTAAAATTAAAATGGATTTTATTTTTATTTTAATATTTATTCCATATTTCGGCCAATAATTTAGTGCTTATTTGCATGTATATATTTGGCATTTTGTTAATGTATACAGGGTGAAACATTAAAACGGTGCAGAAGAAGCAGATATTAAACCCTTGTTGTAGCTACATGAAAACGTTTTACATGAAAACTACATTTCTTACATGAAAACTACATGAAAACGTAAAATAAACGAAACCATCCTTATTTTTTGAGAAATTTTGACAGCCATCACAGATTTTGAAAAAAAATTACAGTCAGCAAGAAATAGGCAGTTCTTATTTTTTTATGACAATCGACCTTGTTTCTCAGAGGGATCACAACACTCTAAATGACCAATGGCGGTTTGAGTACCAGAAACGTCAGAAATTGCGAAAAACGCGAAAAACTCGCAGCCGTATCCGCTTCACCTACAACCTACGAGTACCTTTGTTGAATAAACTTATTTTCTTAGCGAATGAGTGGAAATATTTTTTCGCAATTTCTAATTTTTCTAGTACTTATACCGCAGTAGGTGTTTTCAAGTCTTTTGATGCTCATACGTAACAGGATACGAACTCATACGAAACGGTTAAGGTACCTGCCCTTCGTGTCCAGAATTTTTAATTTCCACCCTGTATAATCCGATGTCTTATCATGACTATTGCATTCATAACTTTAGAAAGAAAGAAAGAAAGAAAGAAAAAACATTTATTAGCCACATACACACAGAAGATACACACACACACACAACAATACAAGGAGCTACAATATTAACATTTAAATGAAAAACAAATTAAGCGTGCAGGGCCAATAAATACCCCGTCTCAGCATAATGCTACTGAGCCACTAATAGATGTGCAAAGTGACCCGGTAGCGCTGTTATTCTGACGGGGTTTACAAAGGACACAGGCAGTCAAAAACAAGTAAAACAACAATAGATAAATAACAAAATTTGTGATTATGAAAGTGAATGGTGTTTGTTGTTTTAGACTTCACTGGCGTTCCGCCCCCGACTCCGTCCGCGTGGAGTTTGGTTAAACTTATTGCGTTATGATTGGTTGACACTATACGAGTTCTCGCAAGAGCTTCTCGTGCGTGAACTCGCTTCGTGTAGATGGTTCTCGAAAACTCGCATGCGTGCGAGCACAATGGAAGCAAACCTGGAATACTCCACGTGCGTGAAACCTCGCATCGTTTCAACCAAACATTATAAACACAGAAAATGAAAGATTCGTAATAAAAGGGAGTGGTACTATTCTACGCCGTTCACTGACACGATAAGACCTTATATTAAACCGTCTGAGTAGTTTACTGAATCGTCTGTCCATAATAATAAATTATAAGAATACAAAGAGCTTACTATAGTATTATCCCCCTCTCAAAGATTTACGTAATTAATGACAAAAGTGCAAGTAGTTGACTTAAGAACGGATAATAGTTTATTAATCCGATCTTTGGCTGGCTTAGCTACTGAAATTCCTAAGCTTACAATTCAAAGACAAGCAAACCTTTCATTATACTTAAGATAAAATATAACAAAAATAGAGCATAATGTGTTTTAAAACATAAATCAAGTAAAAAAAATACCAAAGTACAGACAAATTGAATTTAATTTATCAATTAAACTTTTAACATATTCTTGCCTACTAAGCCAGGTATTGTGGGTTCGATCTGTTGAATACTTGTGTTTCTTCCCCCACTCCCCCGCTTTTCTGAGCGCAAATTTTCTGTCAAACTGTCAGATTTTCATGTTTGTCAAATATTTGATCGTTTCCTTCGAACACAATTTTTTTATGTCATACTTTAAATACTTAAAGTCACCTCGTACACAATCGAAATAGTTTTCAATCTCTACTTACATCAATAACCAATAAAACGACACAAAAGACTGCAGCAATTTTCAGCATTTTGTCGAACAACAATTCGAAGTACTCCAATGCACAGATGAGCTCAACTACTAAAGAACAAAATATCACAACCGCTTATGTACGTTTAGACGTATGTGTTACTTACCTTTGCTCTTACCTGGGGTAGGGTTCAAGAGTAAGCGATTTTATTTTTAATTATCATCATTTACAACCAAAAGACCGCTATTGAATCTCTCTCAAATTGAGGAGGTTTGATATTTCAGATCTTAGAAGATGTTGCTGCACGTCTTCATACTCCTGTAATGTAGTCGTATCTTGCGTCACACGCAGAAAGAGATAGGCTATTCTGTAGTGCTTCTGTACATTTTTGTTTTATAAATTAGATTTGAGTTTTGGTGCTAGTAGTTACTTGATCAACTAAATTTTAATACTTAATTAAAATTTAGTTGATCAAGTAAAGCGAAAAAAAAATATGATGTCACTAATTGTCCGTATGATTGTCAAACTTCAATATTTGGCCAGTCAAGCATGTGTTCTTTTTATCTGCGCCTAGCACTTCACCCTGTACTGCTTGTA
This sequence comes from Chrysoteuchia culmella, assembly GCA_910589605.1. Taxonomy (NCBI): domain Eukaryota; kingdom Metazoa; phylum Arthropoda; class Insecta; order Lepidoptera; family Crambidae; genus Chrysoteuchia; species Chrysoteuchia culmella. The sequence goes on along the minus strand of OU342654.1, from coordinate 8,031,337 downwards.
ATATTAGTGATAGTTACCAATAACAACTTAACCTAACCAGCTCAATGGTCGAATATTCATCTTCAATAATTTGTAGAGAGGAAAGATTTTATTGTTTGTTTGCAACGAATAAACTCAAAAACTACTCAACAGATTTGGATGAAATTTGGTACACAGTTAGTAGATGATAGCCTGATAATGAACATAGGATACTTTTTATTCCGATATTCCCACGGGAAAGCGAACCACGCGAGTGAAACCGCGAGCGGCCGCTAGTATGTAATAAACACATATTGTATCTACCCGACTTAAAAAACACATTCGATAAATGTCGTACAGAGCGCGTATATACCGTTACCGCCAACACTATAGACCTACACTTATTGGAATCCGTTGTCCTTGCCAATCATCGGATATTGACGATCGAAGTTCATTTGAGATCGTTTAATCTTAGATTATTGAGGACGCATCATATCCTCAATCAGGAATTAGCCAATAACCTAAGAACTAGTTGAGAATGGTAGTTGTACGCACTCACGAGGTTAACTTATATTCGTACGTCAAAGGATTCCGTCACTGGCACTGGTCATTTTTTTATTTCCTCACTTTTGGAGCCTTAAATTTTGTCCTCATAGTCATCATCATCATCACTTTAAAATATTTTATTACAATCCTTTTTCTCAATCGGCACCTAGGCTTTAACTGTAAGTACCTATCTAAGTTGATATTTTAAAAACAATATTGATGCACTAAGCCGGTACTTAGTTTATTAATAGGACTCTAATATTCCAAAAGGATTAATAAAACAAAGAAAATATAAGTTGATAAATATAATATTTGTTCTAACTCTTTGAATACTAAAACAACCCATACTATACCATAATATCATCATACAAAAAATAATCATTAATACGTAATTCTGCGTTAACTTAAGGGTTCCCTTTATATATATTATTAAATACTTTTTTTCTTTTTATGAACGACTGGGAAACTCTTAGCCTTCATTATACCTGATGTATTGATAAGGCTGAAGATGGAAGCGAGCCTCTCCCGAAATCCTCAATCACTGAGGAACTAGCTATCTAATCTTTAAATGCCGGAACACAACAATGCTGAAAACATTGTTGTTGTGACGTCAGACGTAGATAAGATGGTGGTAGCTAGCCAGGCGGACTTACAACAAGTCCTACCACCAACTAAACCGAATATAATATGTACCGCCGCTGGGAATCGAACCAGGGACCCCTGGGTCTGATACCGATGGTTGTACCACTAGACCACAGAGGCGGTTAAAATATAACAATAACTCAAATATTCAAACATATTGATTTATTAAAAAAAAACAGTTATTGCACGAAATATTTCAAAACTATCAGTCTAAATAACCCATAGAATATTTCAAACATCGTAAAATTAATGCTCATTAAAGAAGGATGTACCAACTAAATGCTACAAGGTTTACTTAAGGCTGCCGTTTGGTTGTCCCTTCATCTTCCAAATTGTCGGGGCGGGAGATTAAGTATGGGACCTTCAGGAAATTGGCCCTGTTATAACAGCCCTTTGGACATAAAGGATACCTCAGATTCCCGTAATGATTGGGACATTAGACGTGACTGTATTATCGACAAAGACTTGGAGAACTGCCAGAAACAATAAAGCTAGTAACTAACAGAAACTATAATGATTTGGGTTATGATGTTTAATCCGGTTATGAATAAGGATATAAATACTGGACGGAAGTAAATTGGTTCTGATACGGTAATTTGATTCTAATTAGAAGGATCAATGATGAATATTAAATAGAAAAATATTTGAAAAATTCAACTCGGCCACAAGTGAATTCTCAGATGGGACTCGAACCCACGACCTTTTGAAATCCGGTCCAATGCTCTTGAATATGCCTCTCGTCAATGGATTGGATTGGACGAATTATAATTCGTTCAAGTTATTTTCGTATTTACGAAAGTAGTGGAAAAGTGACAAAATTCTAATGCAGTTAACTAAATTAAGTCGTGGCGGTGCCTGTGATGTAATTTATTGGGAGTTATTGCGATGCTTGGCAGAAATTCAAGCCGGAACGTTGCTTAGCAATCTCATTGATGTTTGCAAACAAACAGCTGATTTTACGAGTAAGTAAGTTGCACGACATGTATTCACGAAGTATTAAATAGATCATGGAAGTTAATTCGTTAAGAATTTCCCCTCATATGTATATTTAATATATTTTTTTCTTACCTTGGAGGTTATACAAAAAGTAAAAAAAAACGTAATTTTATAGCGCGACTGTCGTATTTTGAGCATTTTAAATTAATACGTATTAATTCAAATCAATGTTTGATTATGATCATAATAAACAGATTCCAGTCCATTACATTCTTATTGCACTTTTTAAGTGTATTTATTGTAAGCAAACATTAAGGCGATACTCGAAAAAAATATGCTGAAGCGAGATAGCAATGAGAAAACAACGCGCACGGGAGCGAGACCGATTTTGCAGATTAGGCAAAAAAATGCTTCTATACGATCCTAAATATTATTGGTGTTCACTTATTAAACCAATTTCCAATAAATCTTGAGTTTTCGTATTTTCAGAGGTCTTTTCGAAAAGAAAAAGTGTCGAGGCAAAATCATAAAATCGTGTTTTTGAAACTATACGAATCATGAAAAGGTATGAAGAAATATATATGTTATTACCAGATTTGTAACAACTGTAATCGTGCTATAGTTTAATATCAAAAAGTCCATACTTTTTCCGAGTAGCGTCTTAACTAAGGTGCTAGAACATCTCAACAACAATCGCTAGAAAGCATGGAAAGTGTGAAGTACCATTACCAACCTATTTAGATGTGAATCTTTGGATATATTTAAATAAAATTTGTTACTTTATACCTAAGTGTTTTATTTATTTGTGGCAGTTAGATCTCCTAGCAAAAATATTTTTTTTTTCTTTTAATATTTAGCAGTTATTACCTTAAATATCTCAATTGACAAGAACGGCTTAGCTGCAGACAAGTAGGTTTTCGACTAAAATTTTAAATTTAAATGATTGTGTTGGATTTTATACCAACTATTTTCCAACATTTCAGAGGTTACTATTTGTTCTAATTCATCCATCAAATATATCTTTTGTCTTTTTCATAGCTTAACTAAAATCGACTCTAAGGATAAATTGCATAAAATAGAGTTTAGCGCGAAAGGTGTATCGCGGTAACCGGTTACTGCTCAGTGGTAACTAGGTAGGTTACTAGGTTCTTATGATTTGTTAGTTTTACATATATATATATATGCAATGATACATTTTTAACAGAAAAATATTAGATAAATAGACTCGGTTCACAAGTTATACTCAGACGGGACTCGAACCCCAAAGGTTGCGGGTTCGAGTCCCTTCTGAGAATAACTTGTGAGCCAAACTGTTTTTTTTTTGCTAATATTTTTCTATTCATTTTTTTACATTTGATTGTGCTGATTTTAGAAATTGATTTACTATAAACTAAATACCTACATTTCTCAAAGTATATATATTATTCAATAGATATATCATACATTCTTCGTAATAGAGAGAATTATATAAGTATGGTATGTCAGTTATATCGTCACTTACAAACAAATTGATTTAAGCATAGCCTATTGGATTAAACTAATAAAATCTAAACACAAAACTATTAAATCCAACCGTTTAATGTGAAATTCTGAATATTATACTTTTATGAATTGATTTTTATGAACAATTTCGTGATATGATAGGCGCCATGATTGATTATTTGAGGAACACTCTAAATCAAAAGCGGCATCTTTTAAACACCAACAACAGTGTCTTTAGGAATGACATCACTCTCATCATTCTTAGTCGGAACATCTTCAATAGGTTGTTCCACTTCAGCATCAGTATCTGTAGCAATGGCATCTTTCTGATAATCCTTAGGAGGTACATCTTCAATAGGTTGTTGCACTTCAGCATCAGTATCTGTAGCAATGGCATCTTTCTGATTATCCTTAGGAGATACATCGTAGATAGGTTGTTCCACTTCAGCACAGTTTTCTTCGCTTTCGTCTTTATGCCCCAAGTGATCTTCCAACTGTGAAACAAAATTTTTACATATTAAACGATAAATAACAAACAATATATTGTCACCAGCTTATGACTTAATAAAATGTTGCACTGTGTATTTTAGGGTGAAGGTCTAGAATAGACAGTTGACAATAAGAGGATAGGTAAAAAAAAAAGATTTTATAAAATCATGATGTAAAAAAAATTGCCCTCATCGTTAGAATCCTCGATTCGCCATAACAATGATTATATCTACAAAGCAACGTTCAGATACGGCGTTTGCTTAAAAAATAATTAAATGAAAACCATAAAATAGCACATTTTTAACCCCCGGCGCAAAAAGAGAGGGGTGTTATAAGTTTAACGTGTCTGTTTTTGTCTCTGTATGTGGTATCGTAGCTCCCAAAAGGATGAACCGATTTTCGTTTAGTATTTTTTGTGTGTTCTTAGACATGTTTCATGAAAATCAGTTCAGCCGTTTGAATTATCATTAGCTCTTTTCTAGTTGATGAGGGGATCTGACTAACTTCCTTATGTCCGTCGATTCGAAATTTGGTACCATGTTACTTCTATGATATTGAAAGTATATGGTAAGGTAACCATGACCTGATCAGCCGTTTGAAGATCATCAGCTCTTTAATAGTTGATGAGGGGATCTGACTACCTTCCATATGTCATATCATCGGACAATTTGATCTTAATAATAAAAATTTAAAAAGCTTGAAATAAAACTTAAATTTAAGATTTAAAAAACCCCAAACACAAAAAAAATACTCCTAAAAAGATAATAATAATAAAATAAACTTTATTGCACATGATACAAAAACAGACATATACAGAGAGAATGACGAAAAAGAACAACACACAATAGGCGGCCTTATTGCTACATAGCAATCTCTTCCAGGTAACCTAGGGTGAGAGAGAGATATATATATATATATAGATATATATATAGATATATATATATATATATATATATGAATAATAGGATATAGGGAAATGGGTGCGTAAAGAGGTTAGTGAATAATATAGTTATGTACTAATAAAATAAATACCGAATGAGAAAATATTTAGCAAATAATGATAAATTTTAAGCATGAGAAAGGTAATGATTTCTGACTTGCTCACCAAAGGATTGCAGAGTCTGAGCCTTTCTGATACCCTATGGAAGAGCGTTCCACAAACGAACAGCATGCACAGAAAAGGAATAGGAAATCAGAAGAGTGTTGTGGGAATTCAAGGGTAAGGACTGAAGAACGCAAGGTACAGTTTAAAGAAGAAGAAAGCAAGGAGAAGCATTCTTTCAGGTAAAGTGAGGAAGTAGGTAGGAAAAGAATAGAGTAGAGGAGCTTAAGAGTGTTTAAGTCCCTGCGCCGGCGAATAGGGAGCCAGTTGAGTTTGGTGCGGTAGTGTGACACGTGGTCATATTTACGAAGATTGAAAATAAATCTGATGCAACATTCTGCAGACGCTCCAACTTATCAAGTAGTGCCTCAGACAGGTCAATGTAACAGACATCAGCGTAGTCTAAGATTGACAGCAAAAGAGATTGTGCCAGAGTTATTTTGGTACTGGTCGGCAGAAAATTACGTAAATATAATCATTATTTACCCTAATTACCTTTTTATTACGTTTATAAATTTTCACAGACGTCGGGGACCGATATGTACTTATCGCTAGCCACTTGCACGATACTATTCATTCAGCTCATAATAGCGGTCCCTCGATGTCTAATAAATAAGTAATTAGCGTCAATAAATATAATTTTTAACTTTTTAGGAGTATTTTTTGTGTTGGGGCTTTTTAAATTTTAAATTTATTTTCGTTTCTATTATGAGCGTAGGAAAACAAATTTCATTTTATTTTTACCTCAATTCTTTAAATTTTAAACTAATGCAAGAATTGCAGAAATTAAAGTAACTAAAAGTCATGTGATCCTAACAAGCTGGTAATAACGTCCAATATTTAAAAAAAACCGCGTAAGTGCGATTATCTTTAAAAACGGCAAAAAAAAATATTCTGTTGTACGGGAACCCCTTAAATATTTATTTAATTCTGTTTTTTAGTATTTGTTGTTATAGCGGGACAACAAAAATACATCATTCTGTGAAAATTTCAACTGTCTTACTATCACGGTTCATGAGATGGACAGACAGACGGACGGATAGCGGAGTCTTAGTAATAGGTCCCGTTTTACCCTTTGAGTACGGAACCCTAAAAGAGAAAAGTTTATTTCATATCATAGGCAGTTACCAGATACGAAACAGGCGTGCAAATATTATGATACTCTCCTAGGATACACGGAAACCTTTTCGCGAGTGTTTGTTATTTGTTTATCATACAAATAGCCTCGGTTGCCTCCGTAGAGCAAACGGAACGCTCAAATTCTTGCGTCATTATGGTCTTATTTATTTGTACCTCTTTGTTTAAAATATTTATCACCACCGTCGCTATAATGTGACGACGTTCTTACTCACATAATAATGATTGATTATTAGTACTTGGTCAAATGTTGTACTTCTTTGAAATTTAAAGTGGACGTGGTTTGCAGTTTGTTATGTTATGAAGACTTTAGGTGGTAGAATCAGAAAATGCTTTACCGCGGGGATCTACCTATTCCAAAAATTATTTTGCTGTCGTAACGGATTCGTAACAATACTGTAGGGCTAGAACGAGAAATTTTCGAGATAGTATCGTCAAAAAATGTATAGGAAAATAGACGTTATTATTATAAGAGGAAAATGTACCTAGTTCGTTTTCGTCTAGTTAGAACGCTGCTCAATATGTCATAAATTTTTGACGATATGTCCTCGATTCGATACTTACTCGAAAATTTTTCGTATTAGGCCTACTGAACAGCAAATCTATAAAACCATTTACTTAATTATTTAAACAATATAAAGAAGCATTTGGCATGTTTTGGTTTGCGCGTTTGTCGTTTGAAAATGATTATTTATATTATGCTGGTATGTTCCAAATGTGTCTGCGAAAACCCATTTACTACAAATTTACACAGGCGCACGGTAGAGTTAGGTAAGCTGTTGCAATTTATAGTAAATTTATGAAAAGATTTCCTTAAATAAATAAATAATAACGACTTAGTTTCTCTTGAAATAGACATGTTTGTAATAACTTCTTAAAGCACTTACCATGTTTATATAATGGTCCTGTTCATCTATCACGTGATATGCATACTCCAACTCTGACGTCAATGGCGTCATGAACGAATGTATCATATTCGATACATTTTCGATTAATTCTGCGATCCAATCGGAAAGAGCTATCGAATATTCGTCCTGCGATGACAAATCTTCTTCGTCGTGTTTCGTTTCATTTTGCGGTCGGCCTTGAGACTGAAAACAAAAATAACGTTTTTCATAACTTATTAAATCAGAACTTCTACATACATACAAACTTCAAAAAAATTAAGATCATCAACATCATGGTACATCATGAATGCATAACAAAAACTCGAAACTTGAAACTGTAGATGCAAACACATAAACGTGCATGTAAAAATGGCAAAAACTAACCGCCTCTGTGGTCTAGTGGTAACAACCACCGGTTAATACCGGTCTAATTACCCAAGAGTCCCGGGTTCGAGTCCCAACGGGGGTACATATTGTATTCGGTTTGGTTGGTAGTAGGACCTATTGTGAGTCCGCTAGTTAGCTACCACCATCTTAACTAAGTCTGACGCCATGAACAACAATGTTGTTGTGTTCCGGCAGTTAAAGATAAGATAGCCAGTTCTTCAGTGATGAGGATTCCGGGAAAGGCTTCCAGGCTTCCATCTTCAGCCTTATCAATACTTAACATTAGGAATGATGAAGGCTAAGAGTCTCCCCGTTGTTATTAAAAATGAAGAAAGAAACATCTTGCAGCTTTAAATATTTAAAATTAACCGGGTATTAAAAGCGTAAAACGTGAATGATAGGTATTTCAAGCAACCCGGAAGTTTAAAAGAGTGTTTGCAAAAAATACCAATTCCGCCCACATTGTCGTTTAGGTCGTCGTCGAGAGCTCTGGTGAAAACTCAAAATCGAATACAATCCCTCTAAATTGGAAAAATCAAAAAAATGTAAAAGGCAACATAGTCTTAATGCTAACGAGGCCCGAATCTGTTTTATACAATAGGTTTAAAGTTTAAGACATTTATTCTCATTAAGAATTACACAATAATTCACTTACATGAGAACAACACAATTAACAAACAAACAATACATATTCTAGAGATACGTACTTATGGACTTATAGTTTTAAAAACATTGTCACAACAAATACACGAGCACCGCGAGCCTCAGGCATCGGGCACAATGATAACAAAGCATTGATGTAAACAAAAAAAAATAAAACGCTCAGCGCCACGCTAGATGTGGCTTATTTAAAACAATTCACTGTATAACATGAGTGGTCTAATAAAAAAACAAAGGGTTGCACTCTGGGAATGCCGGCAGAAATGAAAACCGCTTAAACGAAAATAACGACCAAAATCCACTATATCTTGAAAACTTCATAAAAAGTTAATTAAAACGGAGACCAACTTGATTTGGCAGGTAATACCATTAAAACTGACCTAGCATCAATATGAAAGTTGGTAGTAATGAGAGATCTTTATATAATGGTTGTTATTAACTAATGTAATTTGAAATAGGTCAACGGTAAATGGTCTTACGAGTTTTCGATAAGGGTCACGTGTCCTGAAGCGACTTTAATATTTTTTACCCATCCCAAAAATTTTAAACTCTGATCTGTGCACAACGCCGGTAAAGAAGATTTCACTTCAAAAATAAAATAGTTTTAAAATAAAGGAGTAAAGGAGATAAAGCAGCAAAGGAGTGGAACTCCCTCTCTGCGTCTGTATTTCCGAGTACCCGCCCGTTTTCAAAGCAAGGGTGAATAGGCACCTTCTGGGTTAGCGCACTCCATCGTAGATCCTGCCTTTAGTCCTCGGGCTAGACTAGGAGGACCAAGAGCAAACCCATTCATAATTTAAAAAAATCAATTTTATTTCAAAATCTGATTTGAGTGTGAATAAGCTACATAAACATTTAAATGTTGAAAGAATCAGTAGATAAATAAACCAACTTACAACATAAATGAATGAAGCCAAAACAAGCACGATTAAAACCTTCATTCTGACCTATTTCTCTCAGCTCAATAATTACTAAACCTAAAAAGAATGTACACCAGTATTTAAATAGAAACAAATAGACAAGTGTGCTCTGAATAATTCGAAAAAGTCACGTTTGTACCGTTATGATAAGAAAAATATGGAGCAACTTCGCGAGTAGAGTATCTACACCGAGAAATATTCAATTATTCGGATATGATTGCCACCTGGCGTTAAAATAAATAAAAAACAAGTGTCCTAATGATAAGGTTTTTTTCTAATATGGTTACTTTTTAATTTTTATAATTATTTGAAAAAGGAACAAGACGAATGAACAAGACTTTATTATGATTTAAAGAACACACACTTTCCGGTGGTTTCTTTTAAACACATTAGCGGCCGGTTTCAATAATTTATCCCTAACAAGAGATAGGCCTATCTTGGTTACGTTACTTAGCAACCGCTGTTATTTCTGGTTATTTTGGGCTGAATAACAAAAATATCTAGGCAACAAAGCTTTAGTAAGCCTATCTCTTACTGTAGATAAGTTATTGAAACCGACCGTAGATAAACCTTTTTGTATCGATAGACCGTGAAAAAGTTCATGAACAAGTACCGCTCACGTGATATTTTAATCGTTGTACCTCTGTACTCTTTAATCATTATTTAAATTAAAAAACTAAAAGGCATAAAATTAATCTTTTGGAGTCGGTGCCAGCCAAGGCATTCTACTTTGAGCTCCTTTTCTTTTATTTTTCTTACCTTGGCTGGCGCGGACTCCAAAAGGCTTATTTTTTGCTATCTAGTTTTGAAGTCGGTTTTTGTTAACTTTGTCAATCGTCAATCGTCATCAGCCGTTTTTAATGTCCCCACTGCTGGGGCACTGGCCTTTCTAAAGAATAGATATAGTTTTTTTAACGTAGTTTTTTATTTTTTACTTTTTAGTGTCTGTAAAAGGTTGTTTAGTAACAAGGTCGTTACAGTAGGATTTTTCGAGATTACATTTTATGTTTTATGTAAATACATTATAATCAAAGTGTCGTGAAAATTACATCGTCCAAGTTAACAGAAATGTTCACAAAATAAAAACTACTAGGTCAAACTGAACTAAATTGTACGGAAATAAATGGCTATTCCGCATCAAGCGAAAAAAAACACGTAAATCGGATCAGAAATCTCGGCGTAATCGGTGTACATACATAAAAAAAACATAACAACCGAATTGATAACCTCCTCCTTTCTGGAAGTCGGTTAAAAAAGAACAAGGCACAAAGAGAGAAAATGAGTATTAAGGTGGTACGACTTCCATACAAACAAACATTGCACATTAATTGGTTCATCATACATTAATAATTCATAAATATATGTGCAACTAACTCATTTCAGTTATTAGTTTGCGCGAAATTATAAAAAAATGTACTTTCATACATGAGCTATATAAATGCGATGGGTCACACACACACATGCGTAGAATTATTGAAATTAAAAGATATTAGTATATTCGTGTTTTATGTATGAATGTACATTTTTTTTTATTATTTCGCGCAAACAAATAACTGAAACGAGTTAGTTGCGCATGTATTTATGAATTATTAATGTATGATGAACCAATAATTGTGTAATGTTTGTTTGTATAGAAGTCGTACCACCTTAAAACGAAATAAAGGACACCCAATTCTCGACTGTTTTAATAATTCCATAGATAAACCTGTCTTATCAATTTTATTGGTCGTGAAAAAAGGGTCTAACTAAAATTAACATTTTAAATCTTTATTAGATATTTGGAAAAGAAATAAGGCGTGCTAATTATAAACATAAAATACTATTATTATTAATTAAAAAACACATACTTATCGATTGTTTATTTCGTAAGTGCGTTAGATAAAACCTTTTTTATCAATAGGCCGTGAAAAGGTCTTGAACCAGGTTCCGCTCACGTGATGTCATACGTGTTATTAGTGCAGTTTATATTGAACGTGAGTAGAAATGTATTAAATAATGCAATACAGAAAATTGAACGGTCCACAGTTATGTTAAAGTTAATATTTGAATGTCACAAAAACAGTTACTGTGGGATGCACGTGCAGCAGAGAGAAGTTTCAATATGTGGGAGAATACCAATTTACTTTGTGAGTAAATACTCGTTTGAATGTATTTTATCGTAAACTAGCGGCCGGTCTCGGTTTTACACGCGTGGTTCCCGTTTCCGTGGGAATATCGGGTTAAAAAGTATCCTATGTTCATAACCAGGCTATCTACTATCTGTGTACCAAATTTCATCGAAATCCGTTTAGTAGTTTCGGAGCGTATTCAATGCAAACAAACAATAAAATCTTTCCTCTTTATAATATTAGTATAGGAATGTTAGAACATTCATAGGTGTTTCATTTGAATAATAAATTATTTCTTCAACCTCCATACTTTCCGAAAAATGGTTTCCTAAAAAAACAGTACTGGTCGACCAGGAAGTTCCCTGATTGTACATAGTCATTGTGTTTATATATTTATATTTAATTTATTAACCTTATAACGAAGAATGTTATACAAGGCAAGTCATTTACATAGCTCTATGTTGGCTGCCATTTATGAAGAGATTGTTAAATTCAATGTAAATAGCTGTTATATTACGTGTCATTGCTATGCCTATCGTCCACTAAAACAAGTGACGATATGTGGTGGCTTTTTTAAATTGTCAACTTTTCGTGATAGACATTTCGATACACAATTAGGTCCCGGAGTTTGGTATAAAAACTCTTTGGACTATATTCCGGGAGCCCCAGGGGTCATGGACCTAGAGATAAGGTAGCCAGTTCCTCAGTGATTGAGGATTCCGGGAGAGGCTCGATTCCATCTTCAGCCTTATCAATACTACATCAGGTGTGATAAATAAGAGTCTCCCCGTCGTTCAAAAAAAAAAAAACCTAATCGAGCGAACATACTCCTAGAATGCATATTTTTAGACGTAAACCAGGGGGCTCATTGTCTAATTTTAATATCTATCGCAATCCCTTTTAATTCGTCATTTGAAAGATATTAACATACTTCAGGCCGTCACTATTTGACATTTGAAAAGGATTGTGATCTGGACGCGTTTTGAAAGGTATTGAATGAACGCAATTGAACTGTCTAAGCAAAGTGACACATGAAAATATCATTCAAATGTATGGTCAATGTCAAGTGAAGTGTCATTTAAAACATCATTCGTTCCGAAAGGGATTGCGACTACGAGTTACACAATTCCATAAATCACTATCACATATATCACAGATATTGAAATTAGACATTTATGGGGCAGGTCGTAAATGGGGTTATACGTGACTTTCTTCGCAGATCCGGGGCCGGGTCGGGAACCACGTGGGTGAAACCACGTTCGGCCACTTTGAATGTTTTTACTCAATCACGTAAAAACAGTGGAATGTATTTGGCACACAGATAGTTTGTATTTGTAACCAGCCCCTTAATTGTCTAATTCCAAAATCTATCACAACTCTTTTTAAAGGTATTGTGATTGCAATAGTATATATGGAATTGTGTAACTTATAGTCGCAATCCCTTCAATTCGGAACGAATGGTGTTTTACATGACATATCATTTGACACTTCTCCATACATTTCTATACTATAATATTATATAATATTATAAAGAGGAAAGATTTGTATTTTTGTATGTAACGAATAAACTCAAAAACTACTGGACCGATTTTGACGAAATTTGGTATAGAGAATCCTTAGACCCCAAGTAGTAACATAGTCTATAAATAATCCCAAAACTCCCACGGTAACGGGAACCACGCGGGTGAAACCGCGCACGGCCGCTAGTGTAAGATATTTTCGAGTGTCACTTTGCTTAGACAGTTCAATTTCGTTCATTCAATACCTTTCAAAACGCGTCCCGATCATAAGCCCTATCAAATGTCAAATGGCGACGGTTTAAAGTATGTGATTGCGATGGATTTTAAAATTAAACAGTGAGCCCCCTGGTTAAATCTTAAACTTAGCATATTACATTAAAATAAATACAGAAAAATAGAAAACGCAAATTATGTAGCTTAATTCCGAAAGAAAAAACACATACAAGATGCACCACCCGCCCGCCTGCAAATAAATGCAAGAGATCCAGCTCGGTGCTGGTATTACACGGGTTAACAACTCCTGAGGATGCTCCGTGTGTGGGCGAAAGACGTGTAGAGAAGTCGGTGAAGGTGCAAGGTGTGTCAACTGCATTTGCATGAACATGTCTATTTGTCTTAGTCTGGGTATTTGATATGTATATTATGTATGTATGTATTTACAAAAAAAAAAGATAAGTATGTTTATCCTTTATCTAGTATCCATAACACAAGTTCTTCGTGAAAATTAACGGGGGCTAGATAATTGGTGTGATTGTATCCAATGATTTTTAATATTTATTTATCTACTAGAGGCCGGGCGCGGTTTCACCCGCGTGGTTCCCGTTCCCGTGGGAATTTTGGGATCATTTATAGCCTATGTTACTACTTGGGGTCTAAGGATTCTCTATACCAAATTTCGTCAAAATCAGTCCAGTAGTTTTTGAGTTTATTCGTTACATACAAAAATACAAATCTTTCCTCTTTATAATATTGGTATAGAAGTATAGATTTGCGGGCGGGCGGGCGATGCATCTTGCATGTGTTTTTCTTGCGGAATTCAGCTACATATTTTATGTCTTCTACTAAAATATGGAATTCCGCCAAGTAACGCCTGATTCTATCAAATAAATACGGAAAAAAATTAACCAACATTAACCAACAACAACATTTCCAAACATAACTTTAGGTGGGTCAGTCTCGTGTAAGGCAGTCAGGCCCCGGTTCAGGAAAGTCAGTCAATGTTATTATGAATGCTTATATATTAAACTAACATGTAATAAAAGTTTCAGCTGTATGTTCAATAGTGTAGGTACACTCGGTTAATGAAAAACGAATTAAGAAATCAGCCTTCATCTACCACCTGGTTTACGTCTAAAAATCATCCTAGGAGTATTTTGACATCCTGTTTGGCGCATGGGTAATAAGCCTGCATTCTGCGCCAGAGCTCCCGGGTTCGATCCCCGGACATGACAAATATTTATGTGCATGAAGATGTCTATTTGTCTTGGTCTGGGTCTTTAATATGTATATTATGTACGTAAAAAAAGTATATAAGTATGTTTATCCGTTATCTAGTAACCATAACACAAGTTATTCATGATACTTAACGTGGGCTAGATAATTGGTGTGATTGTAAACAAAAAATTATCGATTGATTAGTTTCATGACCCCTGGGGTCCCGGAATACTAGGTATGTTCGATTATTGAGATAGTTAAGGTAAATAATGTTATGGTTATTGCAGCTATAAGTTTGCCCTTGCGTCAAACCCTAGACATGCGGCTAGGAAGAGATATGCACCCCGAGAGAATAAATCCTATAAAATGACAAACAATAATAATCTATCAATAATATTTTATCTTGCATGGGCCAGACACGAAGTCGGGTTGATTCAACCTGCACGATTTTCAGATTCACGGTGTTACACATAAATGTAAAAGAAATCAATACTTTATTTAATAATATTTGAACTCTGAACTCAAACTTAGTATAAAAGACAGAGGACACAAAGCCTGTTTAGCAAAGATTACGGATTTCCCCTTGACCTTATAAGTTCTCTTATTTTCAGTTGTAACAGGGATTGTTTGTCCAATCCAACGGGAAAACAATCCTTATAGCAATTCGTCACGTTTGATATTACAAAAGTTATATCATGACTCCGCCAAATCTTCGATATCTGTTTGAGTGCAGACGTTCTTAGCATACTAATCCTATAGGTACGTGAGTGGGAGTTGATAAAAGGATTTTACCTTCACCAGTTTCCAAAATTGACGATTGAAAACTTAAGGTAAAAGTAGTGACGTTAATTTAACAAGGTGACACAAAAAGATTGTAATTAAAGTAATAACCACTTCGAAAATTTATAAAACCATCATACTCGTACATTAGAATCAATCATGCCTTAAGAACATTTTACTTCCGTTTTGTTTTTATTGAAGTAGTCACATTTTTTTCACCTCACACTTTGGAGGTCATGGACGTCACAAAACTTCCGTCAAAAAACATGCTTACTGAAGAGATTTGTATTACGAAATTGCATGTTAAGATTGAAACAATACGTCGCTAAGAGATGGCGGTAGGCGTGTTTCCAAAATTGACCATCAAAATCTTACAGCTGACTAAAGTGGTGATGTTCAAAAATATTGTAAAAAGGTAATAACGATCAACGCCTGTCGCTATGATTGGGGTTGCCAAGTTAAAATAAAGTACAATATTCTATCTATATTGTATACATAGAATATTGTACTTTATTTTAACTTCGGTTTATAAAGTACTCCTTTTTTTTCTTACCACGGGGAAATGCCCGCGCATACCTCCCTGTCCGGGAAGACAGGTAGGTTATGTAGGACTCGAACCTACTAAAACCCCCTGGTTGTACCCTCCACGCGTTGGCGGAGACTGTCGGGTTTGGGGTGACAGTCACCGGGTCTCCGCCCGCGTGTATCTTCGGACATACCCAACGGTACATCAGCACATCTTATTCACGGGAGGTCCTCCCTGGGCGACGGAATTCCCCGTTCCGCCGCCAACCCCCGATTATAAAGTACTCCTAATAGAATACGCAAAAATGCAAAATTTTCGGGGCTTACATTTTTTTTACAAAAATGCATTATTTATAATATTTGGTCACAAACAAAATCATATACTAGACCACAGTAACTATCCCAATTCTAATTTTGTATTAATGGTGTGTTGAAAGAGTATTATAATTTAGTCGTATAAAAAAAAAGAATCACCAAAATGCATGTAATCACATAACTGCACCAATCCGTTTGACTGCACCAAATTGGATAGTTCTTTTGTGTTATGTTCATTATTATCAGGACAATATTTGGATAGAGGTATAAGATTAATCCCACGGGAAAGAGAACCATGCGGGTGAAACCGTGGGCTGCCGCTAGTTCAAAATAAATTCTTTGACTTCGATCTTTAAATACTCTCTAACAATATTGTTGTACAGCCACCAGCAATAATATGTAAACTCTATACAACCTTATCATATTGAAATAAACAGAAACAAAACTCTTTGTACAAACAAATGACATTAGATAATGTAATTTGACAAGGTTGTATAGTGTCAACACTATTATAGCTTGTGCCTGTGCGTACCTACTTATTGCTTGCTTGAATTGATTATTTGGTTATCTGTCACTTTATAACTCATTTGCAGGGTTACCAAACAATTGGATATTCCTAGATTTATACTCTATGTATTTTTTACCGATTTCAAAAAAGGAAGAGACTGTCACAGTGACGTCACAGTAGCTAAAAGAAATAACTGACGGCAGCTAATTTCCACTCGACCAGCGGACCTACCATCATCTATTATTAGAAAACAATAATGTCTTAAGAACGTTTTGTTTGCGTTTTTTTTTATCGAAGTTGTTACATTTTGACACACTTCACACTTTGGAGGCGATAATTATGTGTGTGTAACATACGAGAACAAAACTTCCATCAAATAAACCAGCTTGCTTTAAGAGATTCGCAGTTCAAAATAGCATGGTAAGATTACACAAAGAGACGGCGGTAGGCCTCCGTTTTCGAGAAATAGAGATAAGAACTGCATACCTGGTGTGACATACCTACTAACATTATTATATTATGGTCTAATGTTCAAAGATTACCGGAACGTGATCTAAACATGACAATCACACGGAAAACAAAACATCCGTTAATGCGCATGTCCACATCCAACCGTTGTTTAAAATTTAATTTGTTACATTAATGACTTTGTTTTTTATTCATTTTTAAAGTAAACATTTAATTTAAATCTTTAAAACGGCTATATTTTAAATTGTTTTAATACCTACTACAAAAATCTGAATTCATTAATACGTAGATGACGATTTTGATGTTGGATTCGTTTCTAGGTTACTATAATATTTTTGATTAAAAGTGACAAACTAGGTGAAACTATTGTTACAGTAACATGATTATGTATGTCACAGATACGTACTGATAATCTTGTTAATAAAAATGTTCAATCCTTTATTTATTTTTACAGACAGACATTTATTTTTATCGTACATTTTTTATTAAAATTCACACATGATCGAGAGTTCGTAATAGGATTTTGAAAAAGAGAACTTTATAATGTATGATTGCTTTTTATAGAAAACCTACCATCTGCAATGACAATAAAGGTCAAAATTGCGTAGATTAGGGACAAAAAAAATATGTCCGAGTATAATTGACAAATTGTCGACTTTATGAAACTGGCTCCGGTCCTACCGCCATCTCTTAGCGCAGTATTGTTTCCATCATACTTGCTATTTTTCGTACTACGAATCTCAAAAAGTAAGCTTGGTTTGGGACGGAAGTTTTGTGACGTCTTCACTTAATCATCACCACCAAAGTGTGAAGTGTCTCAAAATGAGACAACTTCAGTAAAAACAAAACGCTAACAAAACGTTCTTATGGCATGATGGTTTCTAATTGATGATGGTAATAAGCCCGCAGTTACTAATAATACATGTACAGTCAGTAGCAATGACTTTTTGCAAGAACCGATTGTTTTTAAATGATCTAGGGTATTTATAAACTGTCCAATTATTGTAAACGGACATTTAGATTTGCAATAAAACGGATGATTTTTCGATGATTTATAAATAATCAGTATCGCTTAGTTATATTGCACGTATGCGTGCGACGAAAAGTGTGCTTTAGGCTGATTGGTTGAAATACGTAAACCATGGCCAATCAGATGATCCCGTAAAATAACACAATATACGATAACTATGGGTAATTGTACACCGTGCAGCAATTAGTGCATGTGATACGGGCTCGTTCACCATTAAACGCTGCTGATCTTGTTGATCGAAATGACCGCTGGAAAATGATTATTTATATATAAACGAAAAATTATCTGCTTTATTGCAAACCGTTTGGCCTGTTTACAATAAATCGGCAGTTTATAAATACCCTCGACTAATTAGAAACATTCGGTTATTGCAAAAAGACAGTGACATATACCCTTTACAACCTTATCGCATTGACGCACCGCACGCGGAAACAAAGCTCTCTGTCCACAAATGTCGTTCAATGTTGTAATGTGACAAGGTTGCTTAGTGTTTCTTTGTAATTGCACGTGACTGTACCTAATAAGTTTAAAACAAATAAATATAACCAGTACAAAAGGTACAGGCATTTTATAAACACGACAACTTCTTCTTTTCTTCATCTTCATACAATACGGGCGCGGTTTCTGCAACTCGACGAATTTGCGCCTATTTGGCATCCGGAAGGTGTAAAGCCGGATCACTCTAGCCATCCCAGCTCAGCCAGGAATTCAAAACACGACACCTACGATGATTTTAATTTGTTACAGTCGGTAACGCAGGTAAAGCAAAAATTTCCTGTTATACCGTGAGATAACACACGCGCGACGTATTAAAACCCTTTTTAATATTGAAGCGAAGCCGACGTTTTATTTACTTAGGTACGATGCTCGTATGCTCGTAGCGGTGTTGATGTCATATGTATCACCTAGCTTGGGTTAGTGTTTAAACTGCTACCTCATATTCGTTACCTACTTCGAGAACTCATAAATAAGTGGATGTGGCGGAATGCAGAAGTTTATTTTTAGGGCTCCGCAGTGAAATCAACAAGATTCCTTAGGCTTCGTCTTTTTTTTTAGGTTTTTTTTTTGGTTTTTTTATATATTTTGATTGGGTTTGCTCTTGACTTCCAAAAACTCTTTGGATCCACTTTGGAGCGAGCTTACCCAGAAGGCCTTTTCACCCTTGCTGGGAAATACAGACGCAGGGAGGGCGTTCCAATCATTTGCTGTGCGCAATATAAAAGATGTTGAGTAGCGCTTTGTGCGACATTTAGAATTTCAACCAAGAAAGGGTGGTAGCCCGCAGTGCGTCTCGATGTCCGATGGAAAAAGGGGGACGGCGATATGAGCTGAGGCAGCTCCTAAGGATATTCTCCGAAGTTTAGTCTGTAAAAGACCGACAGACAGGCATCTTTGCGGCAGTGAGCTAGGATGTGAAATTCGTAACACAACTTAGGCGACTTATCTCGAAATCAGGTCATTGTAATGTGATAATGTCATATTTAGAGCTGAGTTCACCAACTGACGATTTATTTATTTATTATTATACGGACAACAAACAGATTACAATCAGAATTATATGTATAGGTACATTAAATAATTGTTAAGTGCTAGACTGTAATCCAAACTATGTTGACACATCATTTACAAAGTGATGTAACAAGTAAGATCTACTCTTCAAAAGAAATTGATTAACTAAGACATTAATTTAATTTTAAACTTCATTTTAAAAAATAAATGTACTTACTACGTAGTTACAATTATGACAGCGAGCGGTATGGGCGTATGGTGTGTTATTATGATAGATTTAGTTGTTTTGACTTTCCAAAAGTCCAAAAAAACTATTAGCTAACTGTTGCTTAAAAGATAATACTGTCCATCAACATTCAATCAAGCGACTGTAATGCTGACTGAAATGAATTTAGATCTCGTTTAAGACTTAATCCGGCAGATGTGTTCCGGCAGTTAGTGATAAGATAGCCAGTTCCTCAGTGATTGAAGATTCCGGGAGAGGCTCGCCTCCATCTTCGCGGTATGATGAAGGCTAAGAGTTTGCTCGTCGCGCCGTCACAAAAAAAACGGTCTCAAGTCATCAGTTGGTAAACTTGGGTCGCAATTATTATAATTTTAAACAGACTAGCACGTATAACTTTCGAAAAAGTATTTCAATCGTCACGTCAAATAATTTATAGGGAAGTTTACTTCCGTTTACGTCCGTTAGGAACGCTGCTCAATTCCTCAAACATTTGTTTATGATGATTTGAATACTTTTTCGAAATATTTTCATACTAGCCCCAGTTGTAATTTGTTATTCAACTACGTTACCGAGTTAAGATGTTAAGTGCCTGTCCCCTGGCACTTAACATATTAAAGACATATTAAGAAATGAATAGCATGCGCTCGTGCTCTTCCGATGTTTGTCCCCCTTCTTCAGAATTCTGGAGAATACGCCACAGACCCAAGAATACGCTGCAAACCGAAATTAATGAGGTCTTACGGAACCCTGCCACGTATTTAATATGAGCGTTCAACTGCCACATTACTCCGAACACTCATTAGTTGCCATCTCTAACTTTGCTGAAGATTCTGTTTATCATATTTAAAGCACTTAACCTATGTATGGAATTTAATAATGTTACCACAAAAAAAGCTTTTTGACTACAAAAATAATATAACTTCACAAATTCAGCGGAAAATAATTGACTTGTAGTTTAGCGATTGTGTGGCGCATAAGAGCCAAAGTATAGTAAAAACTTAAATATAAAAAACAGCCAGATACAAAATAACATATAAGCATATTTATCCTATTAATATCTTGTCCCAGCATTTCTTAATCTGGACACTCAATCTCATCGTTAAATATATTAGTAATTGCGCCACATCTTGTCAAAACGGGAGGCTGGTATGCTTTAGTAACCGTATCAAAGCTAGAACTTCCTTTAAAGTATATGTATGCACTGGAAATTTCAAGCTCAAAATTAGCTGTTCTAAAACCCTACCTCAAAAGATACATTTTTATCATTATTCATAATTGACCTCTGGCGCGAAAAAGTTTTCCAAAAGAGCGCATCCACATTTCAATCGTGGTCACCCTTCCACAATAAGTATGTCTGTCACGATACTCACGATATACCAGCACTGATAGCATATTCCTTCAGAATACACGATGTAGAATAAACTGGAGCAAATTCTCAAGACGATACAATAGAGTTTTCTTACACGGGAAATATCTATACGAAAACTCTTCTTGCTTTTAAAAAGATTTAGTCGCGGTAAGCGGTGGCACGAGAAAGTAATAATATTTCAGCGATACAAGGTAAATATTGGTGTTTGAACAAATACGGTTTAAGTTTAAAATAAACAAGGGAAGGTGTGGCGTTGGTAAATAACATATTTACATTATAATAGAAGATGGCTATACATTAAGCATAAAGTATCTATAGTCACAAAAGAATCGAAAAAATAACTTTCTCCAGTTTTTAAGTGTCCAATTGATAATAATTCCAACAGAACTATATCAAAATATTATACGAAATACTCAAAAGTTTTTAGAATGATTACTCATTCGAAACTAATAAATTCTGTTTCAATGTCGGTGTTTGAAAAATCTATAGGTGACTAAACGATAAGTTTTTCAGATCTAACAAAGTAAAAAGACAAGAGCTATTCTCAAATCTATCAACTTTTCTTAAAGACTGTAGGTAGATACTTGAAACATCGAAACGAAAAAATTTTTGCCAGAAATTTTATACCGTAGATTCTAAATAAGAAACTCATCATGTTACCAGCAAAAGGTGCTTGAACCGGCTCTTGAGTTTTTCCAATTAACTGGTAGTCACACACAGGTGTGCCAAGGAGCCGACATTATAATTTCAATTATATTTCGTCGCTTCATTCTTCAGATATGTTATTTACAACGTAGTCCCTTTTTCTACCAGGCAACATTCGCACGCTTTAAGAGTTTAACTCCTTTGCCTATGTATATATATTTTTTTGTTTTTCACTTGTAGGCACCCGCCATTTGCAATTTCATTCTTTTTTCGTGCGAGGCAGCGAGCGCACGCGCCCTTTTAAATAACAAAAAGTGTGTTCAGTTCAAATTGCTATAATGCCAAAACGAAGTGCTGAAGAAAAAATGGAGCGTTATCGAAATAAGCTTCGTAAACTCGAACAAAAGCAAACCCGTTATCGAGCTAGACTCGTAATTGATTCATCAGAATCCGATATTGATAACCACGGCACCGGTAAGTACCTACATGTTATTGAGTTATTAAAAGTGTTAACTTGCATTTTTCATCTATAACCTAGACTTAAAACACAAACTAGGTTCGCCGGGGGGTTGGCCGTGAGTCAACACGATGGCAATGAGCAGTAAAATAGTGTTCCTTTAAAAGTAATCGCTATTGCAAACTGCAATTTTCGCAAAAAAACCTGGGGGTTGGCCGTGAGTCAACACGATGGTATTAAACATAAAAACAAGTGTTCCCCGGGAATCACTTTTGCGTTTTTATAACTCGTACGTGCAATACGTAAAAATAATATTCCTACAATAGGAATAACAAATATAAGCCGCTATATTTGTCTATATGAAAAAACAATTAATTTTTATAATTAAAAAATAGTATTTATTGTGATTAACGTAGTTTTTTAAACGACTTTTTTATATATTTTTTATTGAAAAAAAAAAAAAAAAAAAAAATTAAAATTATACACTAGTTTCGATAATTTTTTATCATAACTACCGTCAATATTAACATATTTTCGTTGTTCTTAGATAATGAAGAAAACGAAATGCCAGTATTAAATGACGAAGCTATTTTGAATACCGAAGCGTCACTAGAGGCACCCTTGCCGGCCGCAGAAGTGGTCACTGAACCCCAGGCCCCAGAATTGGACCCCGAGATACTGTCGGCACTAGGCGAAGCCCTGAATGATACGCCACTGTTCGGACCACCAATTCACGAGAATTTATCACAAAGATGGGGACCTATATTAAAAAAGGGCATAACAAAAGAAGCCCGAGAAGCTTTATTTAAAGCTTATCTGATCCCAGAAAATTGCCCTTTACTTCATGCGCCAAAGTTAAACGCCGAAATTTCTGCGGCGATTACAGATATGTCGAGGAACCGAGACAAAAAATTGGAAAAGACCCAACAGCAGCTTGGCTACGGCATCACAGCCGTCAACAGAGCTTTGTCTCTTTTACTTACAATAGATGATAAAATCCAAGCCATTAAGCTGCTCAGCGATGGCTGCCGCATATTGACGGACCTCCATCATACGGAGACTCAAGTTCGTACTAAACTGTTGACGTCGGTATTGGACAAGTCTTTTTTGAATACCATAAAAGACACTGAGAGGGATGACACCCTGTTCGGGGCTAAACTATCCGAAAAGATAAAAGCTTCTAGAGTAATTGAGCGCCAGGGCCTGCAGATTAAAAAGGTAACCGCCGCCCCGAAGACTACTACGCCGACAGTCCAATCGACGGCAACGAGACCCCGCTACCAGGAAAACTGGGCAGGACCCTCTCGCTACCCGTCGAACAGGGGGGGGCGAGGGGGGGTCAAGAAACCCAACTATGCAGGCCGCCGAGCTCCACCAACAGCTCAAAACAAGCCCGTGATCCCGAACAAGCCACGTGCACCACCACAACAATGAACCAGGTACCACTTCATGCTGGACGATTACAACATTTTTATGATTGTTGGCTTAAAGTCACAAATAATAAAACTGTTTTAGATTGGATCCACTATGGATTCCCAATATATTTTACGACGAAACCTAGACAAAGTTTTCCTCCGTCATACAAAATGTCAGTATTAGAAAAAGAACATATGTCCATATCCATAAACAATCTTTTAGAATTAGGGGCAATATACCCGTGCTCTCCAAAATCGGATCAATTCTTATCGAGTATTTTCCTTACGCCGAAATCAAATGGGGGTCATCGTTTTATTCTCAATCTTAAACCTCTTAATAAGTTTGTACAAAAAAGCCACTTTAAAATGGAGGACTTTAGAACAGCTTCTAAGTTGATACCCCCTAATGGCTACATGGCCACAATAGATTTAAAGGAAGCTTATTTGGTGATTCCGATTGCCCCCAAAGACCGTAAATATTTACGTTTTCAGTATGAAAACGAATATTCACAAGTTTTAACATACGAGTTTTCTGCTTTACCTTACGGTTTATCTATTGCACCTAGAACTTTTACCAAGGTCATGAAAGAAGTGATTTCATACCTTAGACGACAAGGTTTCAAATCTGTACAATATCTTGATGACATTATGTGCCTAGGCGATACTTACCAAATGTGCTTAAGTAATGTTAAGGAAACCTTGAGAACTCTCAAGTGTCTGGGGTTTGTCGTAAACTACGAAAAAAGCCATTTAGAGCCAAAACAAACCTGTAAATTTTTAGGATTTATTTATGACTCTGTAAGCCTTACCTTATCATTACCACCCGAAAAACGTAATAATATTTCACAGTTAGTCGAAAAATATTCCTTTCTTTCCTCATGCTCAATCAGAGATTTTGCCCAACTTATTGGCGTTCTCATTGCCGCATGCCCTGCCGTTAAATATGGATGGCTTTACACCAAAATATTGGAAAGACAGAAATTCTTAGCCCTTAGAGATCATAATGATTATAATAAGAAAATTATATTACCTGAAGTGATTCTAAGCGATCTTCATTGGTGGAGTCAAAATATAAACACAACTTTTACTTCTCTAACTATTCCAGAATTTACCTTAGAAATCTTTACAGATGCCTCCAGAACTGGCTGGGGTGCTTATTGTAACGGGGATAGAGCAAATGGAAACTGGAAAGAGGATGAACTTGATTTCCACATTAATTATTTAGAGCTTTTAGCAGTTTTTTTGGCAATAAAATGCTTTGCTCGCGACTCCTATAACTGTGCAATATTATTAAGAGTCGACAATACGACTGCAATTAGTTATATAAATAGGATGGGTGGAATCCAATTTGTACACCTAAATACTTTATCTCGACAAATTTGGCAATGGTGCGAGAAGCGAAAGATCTGGCTTGTTGCATCTTATATAAATACAAAAGAGAATACAGAAGCAGATAAGGAGTCAAGGAAAATTAATACCGACATAGAATGGGAGTTAAGTGATTATGCCTATAAATTGATAACTCATAATTTTGGACATCCAGAGGTCGATCTCTTCGCTTCTCGAACTAATGCCAAATGTGACCGGTATGTATCATGGCAACGAGATCCCGATGCCATGGCGATAGATGCGTTTACCATTAACTGGTCTGGCAAGTTCTTTTACGCATTTCCCCCATTTTGCTTACTATTAAAATGTCTACAAAAAATTAGAAATGACAAAGCTGTAGGCATTGTAGTATTTCCCATATGGCCTTCACAGGCTTGGTACCCAGAACTACAAAATATGGTATCATCAGAAATATTATATCTAAATCCTAACAAAAACCTTCTCCATTCCCCTTTCAGAGCTCACCACCCTCTTCAGCAGAGACTTACCCTGGGTGCAGCGGTGCTCTCCGGCTCGCGTTCACTCAGCGTGGCATACCCCACAACGCCCTCGACCTAATGGTATCTTCCCTAGCCAAAAATACAATCAAGCAATATGATGTTACATTAAAACTTTGGTGGTTATTTTGTAAAACAAATAACATTACAATATTTAGCAACTCGATCCCCCATACAATATCATTTCTCACCGAACAATTTAATAAGGGAGCTTCATATGGTTCTCTCAACTCACATCGTTCTGCCCTTTCATTATTTCTTGGAAATAACATCGGGTCAGACGATTGCATAAAAAGATTGCTCAAAGGTGCATTTAAAGCAAGACCCAGTACACCCAAGTACAGTGCCACATGGGACCCCCAGACTGTCCTCAACACTGTGTCAGGCTGGTACCCAAATAGAGAACTATCCATCGAAAAACTCACAAAAAAATTAGCTATCTTGCTTGCTCTGTCTACAGCTCACAGGGTGCAGACCCTTTCATTGATAAGAATGTCTAACATAATCATAAATAGTGATGGAGTGGAAATTGTTATAAAAGATATCATCAAAACCTCCGCTCCCGGCAAAGGCTCACCAATTTTGTTTCTTCCATATTTTAAAAATCAAATAAGTATTTGCCCAGCCACAGCCTTGGAAGATTACATTTTTCTGACTAAGTCATATAGAACAGAATCCATGTCAAAATTATTTCTGACCTTTCGGCGTCCTTATAGATGCGCCAGTTCGCAGTCAATCAGCCGTTGGATCAAGGATGTACTTGCCGTCAGCGGAGTAGACGTTGCGATATTTAGCGCGCATAGCACGCGCCATGCCGCAACGTCTACAGCCCACTTGGCAGGTGTTTCTATAGATAATATTAGGAAGCAGGCTGGTTGGGCAGATACCTCACAAATATTTGCGAAATTTTATAATCGCCCAATCATAGCTAATGACAATTTTGCTAGATCAGTTTTCTTCCATGTCTGATTGATAACTTTCATTTATTGATTGTATAACCAGTTGGATAATTAAAATAAAATAGAAATAAGATGTAACTTATGTTTATTTTGTTATTTTTTGTACAATTTTGTTTATTAAACTTAAAATATACATAACTTGAACTGAAATAAATGTGTTTAAAAAATACTTTGTTCATACTTACATAACAAAAAGCAAAACTTATCTCTAAACATCTACGTTGTAAATAACATATCTGAAGAATGAAGCGACGAAATATAATATATGATCAAACGAACTTCTACAAGTGAAGTTCGATCGATATTATATAAGTCGCTTCATTCGAAGATATAAACACCCACCCTCCCTTTT
The DNA here is from genome assembly GCA_910589605.1 of Chrysoteuchia culmella. NCBI lineage: Eukaryota > Metazoa > Arthropoda > Insecta > Lepidoptera > Crambidae > Chrysoteuchia > Chrysoteuchia culmella. The sequence continues at coordinate 8,004,685 of OU342654.1, read as the reverse complement.
CCCTGAGAAAGACTCAAGAGTTTTGCTTTATATTCTACCTATCTCTAAAATAATGAAATTGCAAATGGCGGGTGCCTACAAGTGAAAAACAAAAAAATATATATACATAGGCAAAGGAGTTAAACTCTTAAAGCGTGCGAATGTTGCCTGGTAGAAAAAGGGACTACGTTGTAAATAACATATCTTCGAATGAAGCGACTTATATAATATCGATCGAACTTCACTTGTAGAAGTTCGTTTGATCATATATTATCGAACATTTGTTGGGAAAAGGTGAGGTAAAAGGTTTCATTTTTGTTTAATTTTCTTAAAATTTCAACAGATTGAAGTATAGTCACGTGCAATAATATAGAATGACAAGCAACCTTGTCGCATTACAATATTGAATATCTATTGTAGACACAAAGAGCTTTGCTTCCTAGTGTTTTAAAGTGATAAGGTTGTATTGTGTTAACATATCATCGCTCGTAACTGTACTTATATCACACTGATATGAAAAATAATGGTGTTAGTCAATGGTGGTTTTGGAGTGTACTTCCAGCCAGTTTTTATCATGAGTTATTTTTGGCGTTTATTGTAAACGGAAAACAATTTGTATGAAATTCTGTAGTTCTGCTAATGCCCAAAAGAGGTTCATATCCACATACAAATTGTTTCTCGTTTACTGGAGACTAAACGGAAAGAAAAAATGTTAGAGAGGCAGCAAATTTTTTAATATTCCTAGTCTTGACAGACTTCAGTCTCTCTCTTTCAGATTTTGTTTACCTTATTTTTTTTTTATTCCGATTTTTTTTTTTTTTTTTTTGGTGCCTTCCAGTAAATTCCTCTGTCTGAAAAAAGGGGGACTACCACTGTTTTGACGACCTGTTTGGCGCAGGGGTACTAAGCCCGCCTTCTACGCCAGAGGTCCCGGGTTCGATCCCCGGACAAGACAAATATTTGTGTGCATGAACATGTATATTTGTCTTGGTCTGGGTGTTTAATATGTATATTATGTATGTATTTACAAAAAAAAAGTATAAAAGTATGTTTATCCGCTATCTAGTATCCATAACACAAGTTCTTCATGAAACTTAACGTGGGCTAGGTAATTGGTGTGATTGTATGAAATTTATTATTATTATTAATATTTGTGCACTTATAATGCAACTAGCTTCCACCCGCGTGGTACCCGTTCCCGTGGGAATATGGGGATAAAAAGTAGCCTATGTTACTCTACGTCCTTTCAAGTCTCTCTGCCAAAAATGCCAAAATGTGGCACGAAAGGAAAACTTTTCTTTTTTCAATAAACCCAAGTCATATTTTTGAGTTTATTAAATACACTTAGTTCATCCTTCAAGTTTATTACTCTCCAGAGAGTTTGAAAGTTGTATTTTACACCTGCCACCCCGCTCGCAGAACCTCGGTCAACTGCCAAACTCATTTAGGTCAAACCTAATAGGAACAAAAGCTATTTTTGTCTGGCACCAAATGTCAGATATTGGTATATATCTGGAGTTCATATTGCTGTCTTAATGACCTCTTACCGTACCCACAAAAAACAAATATGTTATTAGATAAAAAAAAAAAAAATAAGTATGTTCGTTTAGATTTTTCCTATTCATTAACAAAAATTGTTTTCTCATACCTATAGTAACTACAGTACCTACTCTGCTTAGTTAGGTACTAGAAGTGACTAAGATTAGATGCAAATATTGAATCACTCAGACTGATCAATAAATGACTTTTTCACCACTCCAGCACGAAAAGGGCTCTTTTGGCGCGTAAAAACTCGCAGCAAAATCGATATTTGTTGCGAGCGTGAGGCAAAGTGCTTTTTTAATTTCTTACACCACTTTTTGAAATAATTAAGAAAAAAGAAATACAGTGACATAGATGAGACTTTTAAAATTAATGTGTGCAAAAAGGATAGATAGATAGATAGCTTTATGTCGTTGGACATGAATTATAAAGCATAAAAAATAAAATACACGGATACCAAAGGTTCAAAAGTATGGACGAAATTGAGGTCGCTTGCATGATATAAATATAAAATAAGAAAAAATAATGAAATCTAATAACAAATAAGATAAATACGATGTTTTTTTTTTATTAAAGACGTAATATTTAAAATAAATAATATGTAGAACATTATATCGCTTACTTATAATATCATGTTTGGTTTTCATAAAAATTGACAAGCAGTGCAGTTTCTGAACGCAATGCCAAAATAAACAAAATGGTTGCATTCTAGCAGACTTATATCGATTGCGAATTTTTTTTGAATTATGAAACAAAAATGCATTATATTTGCATTTTAAATTTTATACATTATAAAGTTATTATCCACCTTCAAACCCTATAAATGGAAGATAGCCACAGTTTACAACTCCTGCTATATTGAATTATCTCATATTGCTTATAACGCTAGCTGCTCTATTTTATGATAAGACACAAATTTTGGAACCAGTCCAGACTAACAACTTACTGGTAATAGGAATATTTTTGTGTTATTATTGAGGGATACTTTTCGATTTCAATAGGAATACAAAAAAATCAGGGACTGTTAACTACATTGCACTTCTATTAACTATATTTTTTTTGGCCTTAGCTAGCTAGCACCGACTCCAAAAGCTTTATTTTTTACTTTTTGAAGTCGGTTTGATTTTTTTTATAATATGTTTTTTATCCTAATGTTTCTACGGGAACAGAAACCACGCGGGTGAAAGCGAGCGGCCGCTAGGTAGTAAATTTATAAGATTCAAATAATGAAAAGAAGTTTTCCAAAATACGTCTAATACTTTAAATTTAGTGGAATTGAAACGCAAGAAATAATTGAAATTTTAAAGTAATATGAAAGTGTCCATACTTACATAGTAGGTAGACCGACATTATAGCAATACTTTATACACGTAGTTTGCGTTGAATTCGAGTGATTCTGAAACTAATCTAACAAAAATACTAACTTGTCATTGACTTGGCAACATTTTGATCTTAAACTCATGTCGTCGTCTAGTGAATCTGAACTCTAAAGTGCTGTTGAGTGAACAAGGTATCCCAGACTCAGATTAACGTCATAAGTCCTGGAGAGTGTCCAGCAAATAGTCAAGTTGGAGCAAGTGTATTTGCGTTACATTACTCGCCAGATACTGTGTTGTGCGTGACTATTTGTAAAGGAATAGGGTTACAAGAAAAACATATTTTTTTAATTAGGTTGATTTAATGAATATGAATAAGAAAATATTCCAGAATAAAACCACTGGTCTTATGTCGGCTCGACTCGCGGGACTCGCGAGTCTCGAACCCGTATTAATCCGGCCCAATGCACTACCAATTATGCGACCCGTCGAAGTTTTCTAGTATATTCCCCTTTCCACGGTTCCACGTACCTTTGGATGATTGGTCCAACTTGGTAAAAGCCTTATGGACAACGTCGTTTTCTAGTAGTTGATACCTCTCTGCGTTATAGGTCAATATTGTTTCATCAATGAGAGGAGCATCCTCGCATTCGAAAGAAACATTTTTCAAATCTTTGACTACCGAATAGCAGAAGGGCAGTGGACCAGACGTCCAAAGGTTTCAGGTTCAAATTCCGTCTGGGAAACTCGTTAGACGTGTCTATTTTTTATTGAAAATGTACAATACCACAAATAACATATTACTAACGTAATGTTAAAGTCATAACTCCTGGAGGTATCCAGCCAGCAGTCAAGTTGGAGCGGGTGCGTTTGCGTTTTATTACCAGACACGGTTCGTGCTTCTTATTAATGGTTATTAGTAACTGAACCACCCTAAATTTATTTTTTTTTTTGTTTTCCAATAATAGCCATTAGAAGGACTTATTAAATTGACATACAAAATAGCCTTCAACACCATTAAGTTTAACTCTCGTTAGGTACCTATGTTTAATTTTCTGAAAGTTGGATTCCCACGAAGTTGTATCTCAATATGTTAAATCCCAATATTGAATTGGCCATTTAGTTGAACTCCTGTTAAATGCAATAAAAAAGTTGTATCTACCACAGATAACATAATACAAACGTAGCTATCCCATGTTACAGTTAAAAATTTAGCCAGCAGTCAAGTTGGAGCGGGTGTGTTCGTGTTTCATTACCAGACACGGTTCTTATTACGGTAACTTCTTATTAATGTCACTGATTATTATTTATCTTATTAGTGTAACTGAATCCAATTACAATTATAGCCATTTGTGGTTCCTACTAGAACGTACAGTCAACAGCATGGCAGGTTTTATGAATTTTGACTTTTTTATACTTATGATATTTTTTATAGAAAAATATTAGAAAGAGTCGACTGGGCTTACAAGTTATTCTCAGAAAAAAAAAATAAGTATCAAGCACGTCAGGCTATAAACTTTGACCTTGAGAGCGCCCTTATGGCGCTCATAATAGCGGCTTTTTTCGTAGTGCAAGTGTAAAGCCAGACATGCTGTTGGCTGTACCAAAGTGTTATCTTAATACAATTACTCGTAGGACGTGTGTATCTTAGATTAATGTCCCAAGTCTTAGAGAGTGTCCAGCTTACAGTCATGTTGGAGCTGGTGTTTGCGTTTCATTACCAGACACGGTTATGCTTGACCCTTTGCAAAGTAAAACAACGAAAGTAAACATTTTATTTTGTTTTCCAATAGTAGCCATAAGCCATAAGAAAATATTGTCTGTCGTATATAACATATCAGGACATGTCAGGATTCCGGCGATGTATAACCTATCTTTGCAACAGCAACGCGACAGGCGATAATTGCTTTACGTCTCGTATCAACAGTGCGGCCTCTACCAAACAAACGATGAACAACAATATACATTCATTTAGTTCCTGTCATTGCTACAAATTAGTTTTTGGCGCTAGCGTCATAGCAACACGTGGCGTCTCACTTTCGCACCTAGGTAGGAGCGTGAGAGAGTGAGACGCCTATACAAACCATCAGCGAGCGATTAGCCAGCAATCACATACGTAAAACCATTTTTATTTTGAAATTCCGCAGCGAACGCGCGATATCTGCCCGATAATTGCAAATTTTTAGGTAATAGCCTGCCGGAGCGGCGCGCTTCCAACCCTCATCATTACTTAACATCAGTAGCCGTAGCATGAGCAGCTCTTATCGACTCGATAACTAGGTATCGTGTCACTGTCCCGCTCATATCTTAGCAGAGTAAGCAAGTCGGCATCATGCGCTTTAATAAAAATGCGATTTCACAGTTAAGTAATGATTTTATTGAAAGGGGTAAAATAGAAAAACCTAAAAAGAAAATAACAAATTAATATATACTTAGTATAAAAATCTTTCATGCTTCTACTGTACAAATTATTAAAATTGGTCTTAGCTGTATTAATATACAGGTTTTCCTGTTCATGATTAAATTAACATTTATCTTGTTTTATAAATAATTTTGATTGTTCGGATAAAAAAAATCCATGACAAAAATAGGTATCACTTTTTTTGTAATGGCTTTCTTCTGTACCTCACAAATTATTATTTTTCAGAACTCTCATTAAAAAAATTACAAATAGACTCGTTAGCTACAAAGGAGGCTATAAAATACACAGTATAAAAATATAGAATAGGTACACAGAGTAGTTTGCAACGCCAAAGTTACAAGCATCTCCACGTTGTTCTAAAAAAAAGTCATTGAGAGCGCCTTTAAGTTCCCCATAATAGTGGCGGTTTTTGAAGTTCGAGTGTAAAGTCTGACGTGCTGTTGTCTTTACCTGGAGAGTGTCCAGCTAACAGTCAAGTTGGAGCAGGTGTGTTTGCGTTTCATTACCAGACACGGTTCGTGTTTGACCCTTTGTACCGTAAACAGTTATTTTACTGGCAAACTTTGCCATTGTCGCTAGATGCTTTTAATTGAATTTTGGTAGAAATATACAATGGTTTACGAGCTATCTCAACCTTATTTGGTAACCTTGAAGGAATGTAGTTGGCTTTATTAACTTGTTTTGTCAATTTTAATTACCCTAATATGTTATTACATTATAATTTTGCATTTTACAACGCTATTTTTATGTCATAAATATTCGCCCTGACGGGACGACATGAGACAAGTTGCTTTTTCCTAGTTTATTTTCTTGTTTAAAAAGTTATCATTAGATTGCTGTTTCATCTTAATCGATAGTCAAAAATTTGTAAAAATGTTTCTTTCGAATGCGAGGATATTTCTCTCATTGATGAAACGACTATGGCCAACACCGTAGAAAAGTAAATATACTAGAAAGATTCGACGTGTCCTCATAGGTCTCTGTAGAATAATTGGTTAGTGCATTGGGCCGGATGCGGGTTCGTATAACGTCAGGGCGACATGAGAATAGTTGCTGTTTTGTAGTATATTTTCTTGTTTAATATTTATCTAACTTAATATGTAGAATTAAAATTTATATAATACACAACGTATACAACTAAAATATTGATGTTTTATAAAAAGCAATTAGCTACATTATTTTACTATGTTCAATGAAAAAAAATAGTTATACATAAAAAGCAAAGTCAAAAACTTTGCGTATAGTTCAAAGTTGTAGCTGGGATTCAGGAAAGTTATGCAGTTCTATGTAATTATGCTGTTTGATTTCAGTGCAATTTCAGCCTCGATTGTATCATGCAAGATTAGATAATTTAACAATAAAAGATAAAATAAAATTATTACTAGTGAAAATCACATCAATAATCTCTTGCCAAATGCAATTCTAGCAGCCATGGATCTAATCCAAGAGGACGAATAGGTTGCAGGTGTGTTTACGTTTCATTAGTAGAGGTACAGGTCATAGCTTAGGTACATACCATATAGCATGTAGGTTTCGAAACTCAGTGTCTAACTACATGTTTTAGAATATTTATGCAATAATATTTATACGGAGGTTTCCAACATGGTTAAAATAATTAGGGCTGCTTTTTCATAATTTTCATATTACAACTGTAAAATAATCTGTCAGATAAGCTATCTAGAACTTATCTGTCTGTCTGCGGTGAAACCGGCCCCTAATGTTTTTTGTTTGTCAAGACGTATTAAAAAACGTCAATACTTATTAGAAGACTGTCAGAATAACATTTTTAATAGCTTACGAAATATTAAAAAAGTTTTGGAAATGGTTTGCAAATTAAAATAAACCAGCACGAAATAATCGAATTTCTATACAGCTTAATCCAATGCTGCAGTAAACTCTTAACATTTATTAACAATTTTATGATTCTCACGGAACACCTTTGGCCATAAAGATTTTTATTAAGTGTATAAAAATAGCAAGAGTTTTTCATGGATGAAAAGATTAATGCCAAGTTTCGTTATAAAAATCCCGTTGAAATTTTATTAAAAAGAAAATACGAGTCTAGCCATACGCTAATTTTCTGTCGTGTAGTACGTATAGGTATGATTAATTGATATTGATATTTATTTTTTATAACATAATTATATCCACAGCGTCCGGCCGCAAGTTCGTCCGCGCGCCGCGGTCTAACACGCGTTATTACATGGCGGCGCCATCTATAAGAATAAAAAAATATTCTCTGTCCATCTCCAGAGTTCGAGTTGTCTCCGTAACAGATTCCATTGAAATTGTTTCAGCTGTTTACGCGTTAAAAATTAACAGACAGACTGATAAAAATTTGGGCAACTTTTTAATTTTGTTTGTTTACCACTCTTACTAGGCGCTACTCGGAAAAAAGTATGGACTTTTTGATTTAAAACTATAGCACGGTTACAATTATTATAAATCTGGTAATAACATATATATTTCATCATACCTTTATCTAGATTCGTATAGTTTAAAAAACACGATTTTATGATTTTGCCTCGACACTTTTACTTTTCTAAAAGACCTCTAAAAAATACGAATATTCAAGATTATTCTTAATTGGGGTTACTTACACTATTGAAAATTGGTTTAATAAGTGGACACCAATTATATTTAGGATCGTATAGAAGCATTTTTTTAAAATCGCTGTAGCTTTTTAATACGAAGTCATTTTCTGTTCTTTTTGCTTAATCTGCAAAATCGGTCTCGTTCCCGTGCGCGTCGTTTTCTCATTGCTATCTCGCATCAGCATATTCTTTTTCGAGTATCGCCTTAATACTAGGCCTTCCGCCCGCAATTGCGTCCGCGCGGTCTAACGCGCGTTACCGCATGGCGGCTCCGTCTAAAGTATCCTATGTCCATCCCCAGGGTTCAAGCTATCTCCAAACTTTATAAACAATTAAGCGGTTAACGCGTGAAACGTAACAAGCAGTCAAACAGAGATACTTTCGCATTTTATAATACTTATTAGTGCGGTTAAGATTTTAACATTGGATTAAAAATCTTCTTTTGCTCTACCTACGTAAGACGTAAGTTCTTTGTTCTGTAATGTGCGTACAATAAAGTGTTTATTTATCTATCTAAAAAATATTACTTTGATATCTATTGATAACATAATTCTAACACACAAGTCATATCGAATTGGATTTCAAAAGGACATAAATGAAGTTTAATTTTACACCAGCCAGCGCGTGGTATATTGAAAAAGTAATGAAAAACTCCACCGCTCGCCTCAAAACTCCGAGCGTTATTGAAAAACTATTTCATTTCCACGGATACATACATATCTGTGGATGTGTTAACGCATTTGATGAAAATACTACGAGGAAAAGGCAGTGACAAAATAAAACATTATTCCATTCTCTGCTCTAATTCTAAACTAAAAAAATCTGAGTTCTGTTGAATCACAAAATATATAGGAATAAAAAAAAAAACATTTCATTTTTTGTACCCTTAACCTGCTGGCCAACCATCATCTATTAGAAACCATCATGTCTTTAGAATATTTTGTTTGCGTTTTGTTTTTTATTGAAATTGACACATTTTGACACATTTTACACTTTGGAGGCGATGATTAAGCAAAGACGTCACAAAACTTTCGAAAAAACAAGCTTACTTTAAGAAAACCGTAATACGAAATAGCATGGTAAGATTGAAACAATACTGCGCTAAGAGATGGCGGTAGGTTTCCTGAAACAACTGAACATCAATAGTAGAGACAGGATTACGAATAACAGACACGCCTTTTAATCGTACATGATGCCTCCATAAAACGAATTTCCAATAAAACAATGTACGAGTAGCATTAAAATAAATAAAGTTGAACATGACTGGAAACAACTGGATATTATGAAAAGCTCCGTTGAAACCAACCACACATGATAGCGAGCGCTCCTCTTTTTTTCAGACAAGATAAACGAATCATTTTTTCAATTTAACAAGTTACAACAGCGCAATGAATTTCGTTTCATCAGTAAATCAGTATGACTACGCTTTGTTTAAGCTGTCGGGTAAAGAAAAGGCTTGGAATTATAGCAGTAAACAGCATCATATATATACATATATGATGCGGTTATAATATTAATAAAGAGTTTTATTCCTCTCTATTGAATTAGCAGTATTTTTTATCGGTTTCCACTTTTATTGTCAAAATAAATATCAAAACGATGATCGAATTGACAAATGTCATAGTAGAAACATGAGTCGTTCATCTGGTTCATACATTTGTTTTTAATCATCAACATTTGTTATGTGTGCAGTACCTATACTATGAAAATGTTATGATGTGACATGTAACCATTTTTTACTAGAAAAACGCCTATCTCAGACGAGGACTGTTTCTCATAAAATATCGATGTGAATGAAAAAATAGGAACTATACTAATGTAACCAGTTTTCAGAGGAAGCTTCGAGCAACTAGTATTCCAATACTTGCATTCCAATGTTTATTCCCAGAACTATCTACCGCACTCAATCAGATAACCCCCCATGAGCTTAAAACCAACGATCAGTTTAAAATTTTGTTCTATGTCGGCACAGTTGACGCTGAATTTCATTATCCTTAGGGAGGTTACCACAGAACTATATCGAGATAGACGAAAAGAGCGCTTTAAACTGTATGAGAACCTAGTGTGTCGACTTTTTCGTACCTACGATGACGTCACGAGCGAGATTTAGTGATGTGTAGATGTTATTGACGAGCTCTTGCAAGAAAGCACTACACAATTAACCATTTTCGTTTCTGAGTGACGCGTGTTTTCATGGCAATGCAATGGTCTCAAGCGGACTGACTTAGGTCGTAAAACTTTGACCATGGATCAAACTTTTGGCACGCAAGGTAGGTACACTTTTACCGTCTATCTCGATATAGGTCTGTGGAGGTTTCTTGTGCAGTACAGTTAAGAGCAAGTCAGGATTTACACTTGCACTATCAGAACAATATCACGGGCGAAATAAAGGCGCTTTTGTGGTCAAACTGTAAAGTCTGACCTGTGGTTGACTGAACAATTAATAGCACCTCAATCTTAACAGCTGCTTTATGAAAACCACCTCTATTGATACGCGATAAGGGCTCTTAGAGACGCTGGTGGCGCAGTAGTCAGTAATTCGCGCCCTCGTCCTGCGATTGTGACGGTTAGGCAACTTTCGCAACAGTCGGTCACGGGATAGGTTTCTTTTTATGAATGACGGGGAGACTCTTAGCCTTCATCATACCTGATGGTTAATATTGATAAGGCTGAAGATGGAAGCGAGCCTCTCCCGGAATCCTTAATCACTGAGGAACTGGAACTATCTTATCTCTATCTTATCTATAGCCGGAACACAACAATGCTGAAAACATTGTTGTGTCCCGGCTGTCTGTATTTTCAGCTACCAAAATTATTGCTGTGTACACCGTGAAATGCAACAACACCGAAGACATTGGTTAGTTTATTGAAGGAAAGGATAGGTTTAGTAGATTAGTAGCCAAGGGCTGTAAGGCATCAATTGCAGCCCGAGATATTTAGGCGCACGAGCGCAACGAGGGCGCCTATAGTTCGAGGGTGCAATTGATGCTTACACCCGAGCTAACTACTCTGCTTTACATCTCGATTGCGAGGTCAGTAGAAAAAAACCAGCATTACAAGAATAAAACATTTTATTTGTTGAAATTTATAGTGAAATGAGAACAATTCCAAAAACAAACAATATTTAAAGTAAAAGTTTTCTATTCCCGCCTTTTTTCATTAAAAAGAATCAAGTAAAGAACTTCTTTTTTCAAGATCGAAATTGAGCTTCGCCGTTCGATATTTAAAATTGATGACTGATAGCAAAGCGACCTCTTTGGTCATTGGGCTGAATGCATGATGTCTATTGCCAGTATGATGGTTAGATGTACGCGAACTTTTTGAAAGATAGAAGTCTTTTTTTTAATTACTTACTGCCCTAGGGCTAATTAGTCACCAACAAGCCCCATTTGGAGGTAATAAGAACCTACTTACCGAACATGAGAGATGTAAAGGTTATTTAATGAATGAAAATGTTGCCTCGCAGACACGTCCAAAAGACACAACTATCGCGTTGCGATAACAACAATGCATCATGGACAATGATGTATGGACTGCATCTGTGTTGCGAGCAATAGGACAGCGACACATGACAACCAACATTCTACTTTTAAAGTCTTCCTTGTGTTCTTTTTGCAAATAACTAGGAATACGAGTATATCTTACTTCGAATATCAAGAAACCTTTGAATGTTACTTTTGACTTCAGTAGGCCCTCAATAAAAGTTGGAGGCGTGGTTGAGAATAGGGCACACCACACCCTCCCAAATACAATGTAGATTTCTTCACGATAGTATAAAGTTAAGTAAGAATCTTTTGCCACGAAACGAACGAAAATTGTTACGCAAATGGCATGGCTTACAAATACTGGTAATTAAAAACACTATTTACAACGCGGTGTCAATAAAACCGACCAAGTGCAAGTCGGACTCGCGCACCGAGGGTTCCGTAAAATATTTTTATTATATGATGTGACTAAAAATTTACGGTTTTCGCAATTTTTCCTTTATCTGTACTATAAGACGTTACTTCGTACCAAATTTCAAGATTCTAAGTTCACGGGAAGTACCCTGTAGGTTTTGATTCCCGTGCGAGTTTCGATAATTTGCGGCATAAACGTCTGTATCTTTTGATTGTTTTGGCTTAGAAGTTTGATTTTTTCACAGCTCCAAGGGACAGTAGACCTGAGTATTGGATATAAATTTCAGTTTGATACCTCCACGCGTTCCTAATAATAACGGTCTTGACAGACGGACGGACAGACAACGAAGTGATCCTATAAGGGTTCCGCTTTTTTCCTTTTGAGATACGAAACCCTAAAAATGTTGAGAACTGGACATTTATCAATAAATAGATACCTACCTAAGTCTGTTTGTGAATTATGAATATGAGTCATCCCGTGACCACGGCAGCTGAAAAGGTGCCGAAACGTCGGGAAAATCATCAAAAATACGGACAATTACAACTTAGTTCGTGAAATATAGCGCGTTTGATATCCGTAAAAGTTGTTTAATTTCTATGAATATGAGGTTGTTAAAAATTTTAAGTAGGTATAATGATAAACATGTTAGGTCCTTAAAGTGAATTAAACATTTTATTTAAAAATATTATTGTAGCGTTATAACTTGAAGTATTTTTGTTATATTTCGTAATTTTTTAGAAGACTACCTAGTCCAAAACTAAGAATACTTGCTACTAAGGGGCAATTGCGCCAAGTTAGGTTAACATTTAACCCAGAGTTAATGCATACAGAAGTAGCACTAACTCTGGGTTTAAGCCTAAGGGCATATAATGGATAAAATACTCGTAGACCTACTTTAAAAAAAAAAAAATGCTTCGTAAGTTTATTGTTACAAATAAAGAAACACCCATGACCAACACAACCATTTTTATTGACAATAATACTTTTGTATCTTGCCAGAATACAACCCTTAAAGATCAGCGATTGAACCACTAGTAGACAAAAGACTTCGTCATCAGATTTTGTCTAAAACAAGTAAAAATCTATAACCGAACCTTTCATTTTAAACTTATATTAGTTTTAAATCCAAGTTGTGAAAGTTTTTTAATCCACACGCTGAAAGTTTTTTAATCAACGTTGTTATTTTTAAAATAACGTTTTTTTCTTATCCTCACAGACCTTTTATTTAAGTACAAATTCGCATCAAAAGCTGTTTTACGAACATTTTATTTTATACGAAACCATTAACTAAGGTTAATCCAGTTTTTATTCCTTCAGCAAGCAGTTAAGGGTTTACTCTCATTTTAATAGACAGCTATTAACTCTTTTAATAGCTTTGACCTATTATTATTATATGGAAACTTGGAATTCAAACGCTGAAGTTAATTTACATAATCGCTACTGATCGTTTCCTTTGAGTTAATTAATTATTAATGCGTCAATATTAACATTGCTAATAATTATGATTTATCTTCTTGTCTGCTGAAATTTATGAGTTAAGTTATAGTATATACGTATTTGTTAATTATATATTTCATGAGCATGAAAAACTAAATAGAAAAATATTGGAAAAAATCAACTCTGCCACAAGTAAATTTTCAGATGGGACTCGAACCCACGACCTTTGTAAATCCGGTCCAATGCTCTCCAAATTTAGATTTCCAAAGGTCGTAGGTTCGAATCCCATCTGAGAATTCACTTGTGGCCGAGTTGAATTTTTCCAATATTTTTCTATTTAAAATTTTTCATAAACATCAAAATAGCATTGAAAAATGTAAAAATCCGAAAATCACAAAAAATATATATTTCATGATAAATTTTAAGAAATACTAGAAAAATCAACCCTGAGTCACAAGTTATTCTCAGGCAGAACTAACTTGTGAGCTAAGTTGTTTTTTTCTAGTATTTTTCTATTCAAATTTTATCTTGAAGGATAGCATCATGAATAAGTTCGCCCTCGACTTCGTACATAATGAAATAGATACCACATAAGCAAACAAGTTAATATTATGAAAAAATATTTTGATTTTGCTGAAATTATTACAGTTTGACTGACAAACGTGGAAAAATATATTTTGGTTGTTCTTTTTTTTTATGTACGACGGGGAGACTCTTAGCCTTCACGATACCTGAAGTTAAGTAATGATAAGGCTGAAGATGGAAGGGAGCCTCTCCCGGAATCCTCAATCACTGAGGAACTGGCTATCTTATCTCTAACTGCCGGAACACAACAATACTGAAAACATTATTGTTATGGCGTCAGACTTAGATAAGATGGTGGTAGCTAGCCAGGCGGACTTACAACAAGTCCTACCACCAACCAAACCGAATACAATATGTAGCCCCGCTGGGAATCGAACCCGGGACCCCTGGGTCTGTTACCGGTGGTTGTAAAATTGGTTTGAATCATCCTACAAATATGATAAATGTGAAAGTATGTTAGTTGGGTTGTTGGTTTGTTAGTTACTCTATCACGCAAAAACTATTGGACGGATTTAGATGAAATTTTGTATGTAGGGACTTCAAGTAGTGGACTAACACATAGGGTACTATTTATCCCGATATTCCCACGGGAAAGATAACCACTCGGGTGAAACCGCGGGCGGCCGTTAGTTACCTATATGTACAGTGCTGGGTTTCAAAAACAATTGAAAAGCGATTGAATCAAAACTCTTTATACGAACGCACTCATCAGCATATTCTAGTAGTTACCAATTACTTTCAATTTAATCAAAATAAGTATCGCGTGAAGCATTTACATTGTATGTATTTTATAAATATTTAAAAAGAAACCTTCTACTCAGCTTAGGAATTCAAATTGTAGAGTAATTAACCCAAAAACAAACGAACGTCCGTAATGTAATCATACTAAAGGATCCTTTACTGCCGCAAAACGGTAAAATTCTACAATGGCATGAATGGAGATTACATCCCAGACCGTAAGATGATAGAATAATGAATTGTTGTATTGCCAAAACTTTATTTCCTTGGGCCTTGTTTGTTTTGTCAAACAAAGAAATAACTTGAAATAACTGTTTTATTAGTTGCCAGTTACAGCCTTAATGATGTTATCACTCAAGAATTATGTGACTACTGTAGTAGAATTTTGTATAATCATGAAGCTTAAGGAAAACAAAAAATAAAGATAAAACTAAATATTCAGATCCCCTGATCAGAAGGTATACTTAAGTAGCAAAAAACCAACAGCGCCATACGTCTAATGAGCAGTAAGTCTATATTCGTGATTATCAACAAAACGCTTTGATGTTTTTTTGTATTTGCGTTTGAATTACTCGGCTACTACTAAGTATAATTTATGAAAATAAAATGGATTATTTAATAGTAAGGTTATTTGGTAATATTGTTTGTTTGCACGTGCTATCTGAAACTACAAACAAACTCATCAGATTTTATTATTAAAGTAAAGCAGGCTTACCGCTGTCTCTTAGCGCAGTATTGTTTCAATCATACCAATGAATAAGAAAAAGAAAACTTTTATTGACTATAATCACACACTCTTCTATAGTCTTTATATCTTTTTCTCAAACATGCTTGGAAATATGACCATTATTTTGACAACCTTCTTCGAGATAAATCGATATTGCTGTACTGGCCACATACATGCGAGCAGCGGCCGGCTAAAGTTGTATGAAAATCCATATATCTGTCGTGTTTAGCGGCCAAATAAATTACATAGTAAACTCAGAACTGTCGTGTAATTTAAAAATGGCACGATCTTTTACTCCCAAATATGGCGATCAAGGAGGTAAGTTATCAAAGGTTTTATTTAAATGTCAAACTGTTTTGCAAATAGAAAACTTAAATTATACAAATTTACCATATATATTTCGATTTTGAAATTTTGCTCTGCGAATGTTCAGTAGTGCCTATAGTTAATTATCATCGAGTGAAGATACGCAAGATTTTTTGTAGGTATTTTATATCCATAGATATCTCTCAATGGACAGGAATAAACCAAATTGTACTTTGTGAAGGGATCATGGTACGAATTTGTTGAGAATTGAATACAAAACGCAAACAAAACGTTCTTATGACATGATGGATTCTAAAAGATGACAGTAGGCCTCCAGGGCCCTGTTTCATAAAGATTACAATTGTCAGCGACAGGTGATAATTTGGCGATTGTACGTTTCATATAACATTGGTACTTTATGAAAAGCCGATATAATTGTCAAATTGTCGCGACAATTCAACAATTTAACGTTTAAAAAAAATTGGTTTGTTTATAATTTGTAATCGGAAAATCTGACATATTTTTTAAATTGTCGCAATTTTTTGATAGGCATCCTTGGTCTGTGTTAGGATGAGGAGTGACAGATATTTTTCTTTTATAAATTATCACATGATCGAAAGAGTTCGTAATAGGATTTTGATAAAGAGAACTTTATAATGTGTGAATGCTTTTTATAGAAAACCTACCTTCTGCAATGGTGACAAAGGTCAACATTGCGTAGATCAGTGACAAAAACGGTGCATAGTTGACAAATTGTCAACTTGTCAAGCTTTATGAAACAGGGCCTTGGGCCCTTCTTAGTATAACTTTTTATTCGTATTAGTACCTCTCTATTTTGTGGTATTTGTATGAAAGTCAGTGGCGCAGTGATTAGCGCGATCGACCTGCGATTGTGACATTCTGTTGAGCAACTTTCGTAATGGTCGGTCACGGGATGGGTGACCAAGAATTAATTATCTCGATTCAAGTTACTTACTTCGTCCTGTGGATTTCACATAAAGCTGTTGCTCCCGGCTGTTCTTGCAGTCCTGATAGGTATCCACCTAACCGCAGTAAGCCATCGTGGTGGCATTTTGGGGACCTTAAAATTATGATAACTCAGTCAGTACACAATTTAAAGAGCATACCGTTTTCACAAGTAGTTTAACGAACTTATCTATGTATGAAATTAAGAACGAGACTGACCTCAATCTAACTTTATGATGTGACTTGATATACGTTTACGAAAGTTGAGACGTTTGTAACTCAATCATGTTGAGAGAATTTAAATGGAATTTTGGTGACATGTTTAGTTGTAATATGTTTGTGTTTAACCTAGAACCATATTATTAAATTTCAAACTACTAACTCGCTTAGCTCGAACTGCAGGAACACAACAATGCTGAAAACATTGTTGTTATGGCGTCAGGCTTAGATAAGATGGTGGTAGCTAGCCAGGCGGACTTACAACAAGTCCAACCACCAACCAAACCGAATACAATATGTAGCCCCGCTGGGAATCGAACCCGGGACCTCTGGGTCTGATACCGGTGGTTGTGCCACTAGACCACAGAGCCGGTTATTTATAACTTTATTTGATGATTGTAAAGAAAAAAATATTGCTGAACGGCCCGGGTGGCATATTAAAACAAAACGTACTCATATTACGAGTTTACCAAACATGACATTTACGGGACATGTTAGCGTAGATATACGATACACTGCTCATGTCGGTAAAACAGTGGCTAAATATGAAAGAGACAGAGCTACATTTTACGTTTACGTTGACTAAGTTTGACAACCTCGTAATAAGCCTACCGAATTCGGACTGGTCATAAAGCTCCGTTATACGAGTATGCACCAGAATCCAGCGAAAACCATCCCTTTATTTATTATGACCACAAATCATAATACCTGTAATTCACTGTAAGGCAACATCCTCTACATTGTTCTCAGGCCTATTCGAGACTGACGGCGTGCGCGTTCCGGGCACGGACTGCGACTACACGTTCAGCCGGTCCGGCAGCCGGCCGACACACGGCCGGTTGTACAGCCCTCGGTACCCGTCCATATACCCCAACAACATACGGTGTTCATACCACTTTCATGCCAGGTAATTTTTTTTTTTTTTACCTACAATCATGCAAGTTTCATTAAGGCGGTACCCTGACCGAAAGTGGCGCCGCGTTGAATTTTATTTAATATCGTAATTCTAATTCACAATTTTAATAAAACTTTACGTGGATTTTTTAGAGCCCATTGTCTTGTATTTATAGAAGGTATCGCTACATCTCGTCATATTCATTCGTAGAAGTAGATAGCAAATGTGTCAAAAACGGCCACTTTTAGCAGTTTTGCTATCTACTTCTAGCAGTGACTACGAGGGAATGTAATGATACCGTCTAAAAATACTAGACTATGGGCTCTAAAAATTACACGTAAATTTTTATTAAAATTGTTTATTAGAATTACGATATTAAATAAAATTCAACGCGGCGCCACTTTCGGTCAGGGTACCGCCTTAAGACAAACGGACATGTTCATGTGACCGACGGCGTGCGCATTCCGGGCACGGACTGCGACTACACGTTCAGCCGGTCAGGCAGCCGGCCGACACACGGCCGGTTGTACAGCCCCCGGTACCCGTCCATATATCCCAACAACATACGGTGTTCATACCACTTTCATGCCAGGTATTTTTTTTGTACCTACAATCATGCAAGTTTCATCAAGACAAACAGACATGTTTATGCGACCAACGGCGTGCGCGTTCCGGGCACGGACTGCGTCTACACGTTCAGCCGGTCCGGCAACCGGCCGACACACGGCCGGTTGTACTGTACAGCCTTCGGTACCCGTCCATATACCCCAATAACTTACGGTGTTCATACCACTTTCCCGACACCCTACAGTGGACCTCTACAGAGAGTGGCAGGTACTTACAGTAAGACAAGCCTACATACTTAACACCGTACTTAAAAAACACTCTCAGCTAATATATGATCCTGATTTACAAAAAGACAAACGTAGAAAGGGCACAATCTGTCAAATACCGCCTCTTAGGACAGCTACCTCTCATAATTTTTATATGTTTATGGGTAACTACCTTTATAACAAAATAAATAGGATTCTTGATATCTTTTCGCTCCCCAGGGCCAGTTGTAAGGTAAAGGTTACTAACTACCTAAATAAACAAGATTATCAAACAACTGAGAAATTCCTAATTCCTCTAAAATAAAACTATAAATAAATACCTCTATACATAAAAAAAAAAACAAAAAAACATAAAATTATAAACATATATATATAACTCACACTAGCTTTTCCTCTCGGGTTATCTTGGCTTTATAATTTAATTGGCACATACATAATCACACACACACACACACACAAACACCTACACCAATAAGTACACACTACACAGACACGTACTTAACTGCAAAATTCTGCATTTTAATAATGTTTTAGCTGTTAAGTTTTTATCTCTTTTTATTTTTAATTAATACTTACACATAGGCTTACAAACACAAAAAATTAGGAGCACAATGTATCCTTTTGCGGGGGTGGCCTGGTGACCTGTGTAACCGGTTTTCTAAACCTATTACAGGCACCAGCTTCTCACACTTCAGGTCATTATCGTACTCAAGTATTTTGTTACATTTTAGACATAAGTAACCTATTGTGTGATGAGGGAATAAATGAATTTTATTTATTTTATTACTTTCATGCCAGGTATTTTTTTTTCTATCTACAATAATGCAAGTTTCATTAAGACAAACAGACATGTTCATGCGACCGACGGCGTGTGCAATCCGGGCATGGATTGCGACTACATGTTCAGCCGGTACGGCAGCGGCAGCCGGCCAACGCATGGCCGGCTGTTAGAGCCATCGGTTCATTAACCCCAACAACGTACGGTGTTCATACCACTTTCATGCCAGGGAACTTTTATTTCTACCTACAATCACACCAATTAAGGTATGTTTCATTTAGACAAATAGACATATTAGTTCATACGACCGACGGCGTGCGCGCTCCGGGCATAGACTGTGACTACTAGTAGAGGAGTCTAGTGCATTGGGTACCCTTGACTCAAATATGAACCTTGGCACAGTTGTTCCCTGGGTTAAAATAAGCCGTTTAAGGTCAGTAGCCCCCAGGGCCCCTCCGTCTGGTGCCGGAGGGGCCCGGTCGAAGCATCAAACTGGTGGGCACCTACATTCCGAAAATTACAACTGTCCATGTTTAGCTAATAGGTCAAGTTTGCAGTCGTGTTACTAAAAATCGATGACGAAGAATTCATTTCTGGCATTAAACATGCTATTTAGTCAGTAGTTTCTTAAATCGTTGACAATATTCCTTTTTTTCTTTTTTACTTTAAGTCACTCTAAAGAATAAACTGGTGTTTTTATTCGCAAAGAAGTAGATAGAAAGCCTATTAAATGAACATTTAAAAAAATATAATATTCAAGTACATATACAGGGGGGTCCTAGGGTCTACCGAGCTAAATCGGCTTATTTTGCCCCGGGAACAACTATGCCAAGTTTCATAGGTGCTTGTGTCATACAAATCGCTTCGGATGGGATAGACCAACATAATGAGTTCTTCGGTTAAATTTTTTTACGGCGGGTTACGTTCACAATTTTCTTTTCGCTACTTAATAGCGGTAAAGCTACCTGAATGTTATATTTTTTTTAAATTTCCATTAAATAGGCTCTATTTCTATATTTTTTGTTTGCAAATATAAACACTAGTTTATTAATTACAGTGACATAAAGTAAAAAAATATTATTGAAAATTTTGGATAGGTATAGTGTATTTTTTAAGAAACTATTTGAGAAATTCAATTTTTTACACAAGAAATAAATTCCTCATCGTCGATTTATACGAAAATGATACCAAACTTGACCTATTAGCTAAACGAAGAGAAGAAGAATGAAGCCGGGCGGAGCGATACTTTGGCCTATAGGTAGGTAGCCCACGGTAGTCCCCCCTCAGGCGACAGAGGGGGGAATACCGAGGGCTACCTATCTTAATCGGCTTATTTTCACCTAGGGAACAACTGTGCCAAGTTTCATACTTGTGTCAAAAAATGTAAGGGTCGGGCGTTTTTTGTCACTAAACTTCTATTCTATGCACGTTCAGCCGATCCAGCAGCCGGCTGACCCACGACCGGTTGTAGAGCCACCGGTACCCGTCCATATAACCCAACAAAATCATTGTTCACACCACTTTGATGCCAGGTTTTTTTTTTTTTTTGTACGTATAATCACTGCAGTTATCTAGCTTTTAGACAAATGAGAAAAGGTGGCGTAAGGCGCAAGGACAGCGAGGTGCAGATTGTGACCTCAATGAGGTAAGGTACTAGATAAGCGATAATGATATTATTGCAAATAAATACATAACTACAAACACCCACACCACGGCAAATAGACATTTTGATACAAGCAAAAGTATTGCGTGGGAATCAAACTCACAACTTCCACGCAAAATGACTGCGACTACACGTTCACCCGGTCCTGCAACCGTCCGACACACGGCCGGCTGTACAGCCCCCGGTACCCGTCCATATATTATCCCAACAAGATACGGTTTTCATACCACTTTCATGCCAAGTAATTACTGACCGTGGAAAGTCTGGCATTACTTATATTGAGGTAAGTACCCGATGTCGCAGTGTTACACCCTAATCCTACCTATTTCGCTTAGGGCTTCTGTAGTTTCGATCCCCACCCGGGACAAATATAATATGTGAGGACTCTAATTGTTAAAAGTGTATGAGAATCAAAGAGGACTAATATATAAAAGTTTATTTAAGTCAGAGAGGCTTACTGATTGCAATATTAAATGCAATATTAAACTCTTATCATTATATTTCATACGTCTTTCTTGTTTTTTGTGATAAGTATTTTTTTCGTCCTCTCGATATCGCGAGATAAACGAACATAGAGGGAACAGAGAGGCTTTATATCACACACATCCTAACTACTGAAAATTTATTTAAAAAGAATAATTGATGAATTCAAAAACAGTTCACCGATTTATATTAAACCAATTTTAATTCACGCAGTGCTTTTTACATTACAGACCCAAAGAACGCGTAAAAGTGGTTTTTGAAGAAGTCTCACTGCAGAAAGGTGATGTCAGGTACGTCATATTATACCTACTTCCGTACTCGTATCAACATCAAACTGTCCATCCAGCTTCTTTCTTTAGTATAATGATAGAGATTAAAATATAATACCATCGACCTGCATACCCTTACAACTCTGATATAAGCCCTCATAACTTTTTTTTTTATGATTTTTGAATTTTAGCATTTTTCAATGCTATTTTTTATACTTATGATAAATTTTAAATAGAAAAATATTGAAAAAAATTAACCCATGACCTTTGGAAATCCGGTCAATATAAAGAGCATTAGACCGGATTTCCAAAGGTCATGGGTTCGATTCCCATCTGAGAATTCACTTGTGGCCGAGTTAATCTTTTCCAATATCCCTCATAACTTGTTAGGAGTCATCCCATGAACATAAAACCTATGCTGTTAAGTGCAGTTCCTACACATTAAGATCTATAAACACAATATATTTCGCTGCACTTGAATTCAGGCCAGCCATTGAATTTTATTAATAGCTTTTATCGGTCACATATCTTTCCTCATAACTCGGCATCTACTCAGCAAAATCTTCAAAATGGCGACCAGCATCCACCTTATGACCCACCTCAAAACCCATTATGGAAATCTCATAAAATCACTGACGATATCCGACAACGGACGAGGTAATAAAAACGTTATACCCTGTGGTAATAGAAATTTAATCTAAAATATTTTAATTTAGTTACAAAAAAGTTTTCGGGAAGCAAAATAAAAGGTTGCTAGGGTACCAAAAGATACTGCGGCATTATAGAAAGAAAATATGTTACAGAAAAAATTAGAGATGAAGGAGCGAGAAGCCATGAAGCTTTTGCACGTACGATTAAATTATCACACAGTCTATTAAATATATACGTGTAATTTGTAATACAGTAGTAGTAATCTTATTCTTCGACAACTTAAAAATATATTTAAAGTTCTGTTAATCCACTACGAAACACTTTTCCTCTGAACTAGACCAAAAAGCCTAAAAAACGATCGTTATTAACTATGTTCAAAATGTAGATTTATGTATAAATGTGTATATGACATGTTTTTATTAAAAGCGTTTTAAAATTTGGTTAAATTCAATACACACATCTATACTATTCGTAATACTTATCGTAAAGAGGAAAGATTTGTCTGTTTGTTTGCATTGAATAGGCTCCGAAACTACTGAACGGATTTGGATGAAATTTGGTACACAGATAGGCGATAGCCTGGTTATGAACATATGATACCTTTTATCCCGATATTCCCAAGGGAACGGGAACCACGCGGGTGAAACCGCGAGCGGCCGCTAGTATATAATATCATTGTTTAAAGTTTACAAAATCTAGCTAGAACTACGTATAGCATTGACTATGTCAATGACCTTCATAGAAATCGGTAAAAATAATTCAAGCCGTACAAAATTATTTTTACACCGTACAACGTTGGTCTTTAATTATAAGTACAAATAGAGGAAGTAACATAGTATTGACTTAGTGTTTTATGGGACACTTTTCATGGCCTCTATTTATTTAGTGTCACTGCATTACGGACCATGGAAAGTTACAAGTTAATAAAGTTTACGATGCTACAAGATAAATAACTGCAATTTGTAGTGAGACCACTGTATGCATTTTCTCGGCAACTGTAGCAATAACATTTTTTTTATACTTATGTACGCATTGTGCTGAAAATTATTATTGTGAAGATATTGCAATACACTGGCCTTCAAAATTTTACTGTACACTAACCCTTTTTAAACTTCAATAGGTTTTATAAGTTTTCCGATTATATATATACCCGATAAATTATAAGGATTTAATAAATATAAATAAAAAAATATACTAGAATGAAAAACACTAGTCTCGTGTGGTCTTATCCAAATAAAATGAAAAAAATCGTATCTCCAAATAAAATAAAAAAAAATCAAACAAGCAGTGTTTATTCTAAGCAATTTTTTAGTTAGGTACGATGAATATTTGCCAAAAATGCTGAGAAATCTTTTAATAGACTGTATTGTTTTGATTTCGTGTCGCAAATCATCTACCAGAGAAGCTATTTAGAACTGTATCGATCGTGATCTTTACTAGAAAAAGATATATAATTATCTTTACACTTCGAATAACTTTTTATAGGATCGCCCAGGAAGAATGAAACATTCAGATTAGTTATATGATTTGTATGTATTTTTTTGTTTTGTTAAGGTCTCGCTGGTCTTTTAATGCGGCGAAAACATAATTTTACTACTCCTAAGCTCGAAGATACTCGATATCAATAGTTCTTGTTAAAGCCAGAGGATTGGTAAACGGTATTGATCAAACTATTAAACTTTCAATAGATTATATTTCAAAGGAACTGCTATAGTCTATCTTAGTTCTTGATTGAACTATTCAAGTACCTTTACCAATGTAACTGTCCCATTACTCAGGCCGAATTAATTAAGATGGAGATATCGGTGAAGCACGTGTTGTTACATAGCTCAATGTATCATTAGCTCGTATGCGATTCATAAAGCTAGGGGTACACGAGACTGACGTTTGACGATATGAGATCGCCTGAACAGTTTATTTATATACACACATCAATAAAAGTTTATAATCATCCTTTCAGGCCCCGGATTATGAGACACAATAGAAATTGTATTGTTCTCTGGACACCGGTGTTCGGTTCGGGTTTGATGAATATGTTTTTCATACAAAATACCTGTTTTCGTAAAGAGATTATTAAAGCCAATCTTGACTAACCGAACGATCTTCTTGAGTTCCGTTTCCAGCTGTGCCATGTGTGCGTCGAGCCTAATCGTGCGTCCGTTACTCGTAGCTAGGGTCAGAAGTTGTTTATGATGGCCTGCCGTAACCCGCTGATTCTTTGCACCCACTGCTCTACCGTTACAATGACCGCTTCCGTAGTCAGGAGGGCAGCTTGAGCGGCCGGGGACTGGGGACCATTTATTTATTGTGTCGTTCAAAGTAGGATATTATCCTACTGCTACCACGCTGGCCAGACGAGTTGGTTGAGGGTTTGTTTCAAGTTTTCCTTCTCTCGCGCAGGTTTCCAATGCGTTGGGTCTCTTAGTCGCCTCTTACGACATACCAGGCACGTAAGGGAGTGGTGACACTTGTATTCTTTTACGGCCGTCACCGTGTGGTAATCCCTCTACGAAAAGGTATATTGTATGAAAAACATAGAGAGATTAGAAATTTATAGAGCCTATAGTTAAACTAAGATAGTGGTCAAAATCATTCCGTCGTTAGTCAAGTTTTGTCGTGTATCCTAAGCTTTACTCGCAAGTGTTCCTTATCGTCATGGCCGTTATATTGATGTACTAGCTTCAAAAGATATTGAGGGGCTTGACTCAACAAACAACAAGTTTCAAAGCAACAACATATGAAGAACGTTAGTATTGAAATGTACGAGTATTGAATTTGTGATACATTAACATAATTTAGAATATGCTCATATTTAGTTGAATAATAATAAAACACTTTATTGCACATAATAAGGAACACAAAGAAAGCAAAAACAAACAGTAAAAGGAAATACACAAAAGGTGGGTAGCGAGCTATTGCTAGGTAGCAATTTCTTCCAGACAACCTTGAGTAGTAAAGAAATAATAGGAAGACAATAAAAGGGGGAAAGGGGGAGTGGGTGCAATTAAATTAAAATTAGACATACTATTCAAATCATTATCAATTCAGGAGGCTGATTGTCTAATTTTTTAATCTATCGCAATCCCTTTCAATTCGTCATTTGAAAGATATTCACATACTTCAGGCCGTTACTATTTGACATTTGATAGGGATTGTGATCGGGACGCGTTTTGAAATGTATTGAATGAACGAAATTGAACTGTCTAAGCAAAGTGGCAGACAAAAATATCTTTGAAATGTATGGAGAAATGTCAAATGAAGTGTCATTTAAAACATCAGTCGTTCCGAAAGGGATTGCGACTATATGTTGCACAAATCCATAAATCATTATCATAATCACAATTTCACAATACCTTTGAAAGGGATTGTTATAGATCTAACTCATTCAGTATTTAGTGGTTACTTGCAGCATAGATACACCACAGTTGCACCAATTATGTCACTGCAACTACTCACAGGTACTATATATATATGGGTAATAAATAAATATTTCTTACACTCACACCTTTTTCCTTGTTCTGCACTCACACCATTTAACCTAGCCCCATAGTGTTAATGAAAATGAAAATGAAAAAATGAAAAATGTTTTATTCATAAACAAAGTACGTTGCTCTTACATAAGTGGCTGGAACCAACCTATTAATTGTCCAGAGACACTTGTGTCAGGAGGCCCCGCTCTTCCATAGCTTAATGACATCTAAATAATACACGCAATTTATGTATTTATTTATCAAACAAATGTGTTGTGTAAGTAAATATCTAGGTGTGGGTGAGAGTGTGTGTGCGTGGGTGTGTGTGTGTGAATGAGTGTGTGTGGGTGTGAGTGTGTGTGTGTGTGTGTGTGTGTGTGTGTGTGTGTGAGTGTTTAGTCACTGCAATAGCTGTTCTATGTCATCATAGGACTTAGATAAAAGCCAGCTTAATATAAATCTTCTTTACATTTCCGTAAGTTGTTTTCATGAATTTTAAGGACACTATTTAATCTATTGTATAGTTGATAGTCTTGCATATTGGTGTTGGGCAAATTCTGTTCGTGATTTCTGAACATAAGCTGCCTTATGACCCCTTCGTTTACTAACGAAATTTTTATTATATGGGTGGGATTTGTGTAACTTTAGGGTCGTTTGGAGTATATACAACTTTCTTACTGATAGGAGTTCACTTATAAATGGAAGAGTTGATTAGTGGAGAACCTGAAGGCTTAAAATACATTACCTTAAGTAGACAACGCTGACTTCTTTCTAATTCTATTAGCTTAGTTTTGTGAGCCCCTCCCCAGATCGTGATACAATATCCGAGCAGAGACTGAGCTAAAGCAATATAAATATTTGTTTAATAAGATTTTTTGTAGTGATGTATCGCAATTTCCTAAATATCCATGTCAGCTTTCTAACTCTAGAGCTCATAATCTCGATGTGTGAATGCCAGTTTAGGTGTTGATCCAAAATGACTCCTAGATATTTAGCCTTTCTAACTCTTTTAACTGTAGTACATGTACAGCTAGAAGGATCTGTTCTGTAACATTCATGTATTTTCAGCGATAAATCACTACTTGGTTGGGTTGTTATATTGATGGTAAATGGGATACTAGGGTAATGGATATAAATACATATCATTGTATAGAAAAATATATAGACGTTCATGACCCAGGTACAAATACTCGTGTTCATCATACAAACACTTGCCCCTACCGGGATTCGAACCCAGGACCTCAGAGAAGGCGACACCTTGAAACCGGTGCACGTACCGCTCTACCACGGAGGTCGTCAATATGCAGATTACACGCAAAAACCACGAATTCACTAGCAAATAACGATTAGCGATTAAACTACACGATGCTAAATATTATTGGTGTTCACTAATTAAACCAATTTCCAATAGGACATGTAACCCTATTTGAGAATAATTTCGAATTTTCGTATTTCGAAACGAAAAAAGAGACATAATCATAAATTGCATTACTAACTAACTTTACAAATGTAGATAAAGGTATGACGAAATATATATCTTATTGCCAGATTTGTGACATCTCTACCTTACCGTCCTTTAGTATTTTTTTTTATGAGCAATGGGAAAACTCTTAGCCTTCATCATACCTGATGTTAAGTATTGATAAGGCTAAATATGGAAGCGAGCCTCTCCCGGAATCCTCAATCAGTGAAGAACTGGCTATCTAATCTTTAACTGCCGGAACACAACAATGCTGAAAACATTGTAGTTATGGCGTCAGACTTAAATAAGATGGTGGTAGCTAGCCAGGCGGACTTACAACAAGTCCTACCACCAACCAAACCGAATACAATATGTACCCCCGCTGGGAATCGAACCCGGGGTTCCTGGGTCTGATACCGGTGGTTGTACCACTAGACCACAGAGGCGGTTAAAGTTTTATAATAAAAAACGTACTTTTCCGTATAGCATCTTATCATTCATCTATAAGTGAATATTCTTCTCTCTATTATATGAACCTCTAGTGTATTTTAAGTTTTAATCATTAACAAGGTATTTTATTTGTTTTTCAGCTGTCTAAGAAGAGCAGACATTATCAAAGTGTTTGATGGGAGAGATACCAGTTCACCTGCCATAGCCATGCTGTGCAATGAACTTACAGGTACCTAATATAATTTACTTTATTTTAGATAAGTTTAATTTCAAAGAATTGATTGCCACCATGGTGTTTACAAAACCAGTAATATAAAATAATACACATCGCAACTTTACATAAACAGACGAATAAATAAAAAATATCATTTTTATAAATATTTCTGAACTATACAAAAATAAAACGAATTCCTTATATTATAACAGACATAAGAATAAATACAACTTTTACGGATTAATACGCGCTTTTAATTTACCTTCACATTTACTTTTAAAATGGTTATTTTTAGTACCTATGTATTTGCATTTCTTTACGTTTCAATATCTTTTCAGGGCCATAGAAATCTGGTTTATTTAGTGAACAGCGGGTCTACCACCATCTTTTAGAAACCATCATGTCATAAGAACGTTTTGTTTGGATTTTGATTTTATTGAAGTTGGCACATTTTTACACACTTCACACTACGGAGGCGATGATTGAGCAGTGACGTCACAAAGTTTCATTAAAAAAAAAACTTGCTTTAAGAGATTCGTAGTTTGAAATAGCATGGTAAGATTGAAACAATACTGCGCTAAGAGATCACAGTAAGCCCCCAGAACGCGCGCTTTATGAAACTCAACTCAAAATGTTACAACATCACACATGAATGAAGTTTGAGACGATGTTGACTTGAAATCCTCATTTCAGAATCAAATATTAACCATTCACATTTCAAAGAACAACCTTAAGCATGGAACTAGCCGCAGGTCACCTCTACGCTCTTACAATTTACATAAATTAGCCTACTTTCTACCAATCGATAAGCAATTGGAAATAATCATCAAGGAATCGGGGTCTAATGCATCTTGAATATTTTACACGGCAACATTTTCAGCCATGACTCGTAATTTCTTTATGATCACAAACTACATACCTACCAGCGGGTTTGGAATATATATCCTCATTTCTACCAAGTAATGCTTTACTTTTTTAAACTGATGAAAAACAAAGCACTACTGATCGGCTTTTTCCAATATTTTTCTATTTTAAATTTATCATAAGTATAAAAATAGTATTGAAAAATGCAAAAAATCATAAATTATTGGCTGTTGCATCTTAAACACCTGAAAAGTTGTTTCTTTCGAATGCAAGGATATTCCTACCATTGGTGTGACAACGCTGGCCTACAGCCTACAGCGTAATAAAATATAAAAGTATTGGAGAATTTCAACGGTGGTCCGCAAGTCTCGGTAACCCAGAGATTAGAGCACTGGACCGGATTTCCAAAGATAAAATTTATCACTACTGATTGCTTCGGCGACTGGGCTCGATGAGTAGAGTGAGATGACATAGATGATGATTTCCATCAAATTATTATTAGAAGAAAATAATACCTACAATAAAGAATAAGATAAAGAAGATAACTATAAGTACTGACTTCAATTCCCAAATCGATAGAATAATTCTTCTTTTTTCCTCCACTTAGAAGTTCATAGTTCCACTTCAAACAAAGTTGAGAGAAGAAAGTTTAATTCTACATCTTTTCATTCTTGAGTTCCCACAGCGAATCAATCAAAATCGCACTTTGCCACACATGCAAAACAAAGAGAACCTTTACCTTCTTAACTGGCCCGATTTTTCAATGCTCATGTCTACCACCGTCTTATCTAAGTGTTTCACCATATGAATAATGTTCTCAGCGTTGTTGTGTTCCGGCTGTTAAAGATAAGATAGCCAGTTTCCCGGCGATTAAGGATTCACAGAGAAGCGCTATTCCACCTATTCCATTATGAAGGTCAAGCGTTTACCCTTTGTGGGTTAAAAAAAGATAAAAATATTCATCTGCGGGCCTTTCATCATCTATTAGAAACCATCATGACATGATAACGTTTTGTTTACGTTTTGTTTTTATTGTTGTCACATTTTGACACACTTCCCACTTTGGAGGCGATGTTTCAACGAAGATGTCACAAAACTTCCGTCAAAATGAAGCTTAATTTAAGAGATTCGTAGTACGAAATAGCATGGTAAGATTGAAACAATACTGCGATAAGAGATGGCGGTAGGCCCCCAGATTTTGTATGTGAAAATTAATTGTCATGTGTCATTTGTGATTGTCATTTATCTTAGTGTCTATTATATTAGAATGTCATTTTTTATCCGAGTATTAAAAAAAATATCCCCAATGGCATTTTTTCGTCGACCCATATTTTATGTCTACAAAGTACTAAAACCTGCTATCAACACCAAACTATTTATGTCAGCAATAAAATACCTTGTTCCATAGATATAAATAGAAATACTGCCTGGCACTGGCACATAAAACAATGCAATGATCACAACAACAATATATCGTGTGTTGTCAGGTTGTCAAGAACGGACATCAGAGAGCCTAAAAAGGGCGCTAACGCATTATAGCTAACTGAATTCCCCAACAATTCATTTAATGGTCTTCCCTCCTTCCTTTTTAATTAATGGCGTGCTCGCGATAAAATTCGCGAATTTTGCCAATGTCGATTTTTATTAGAGAAATTGTACGGTAGATTGAGTTAAAAATGGAGCCTCACAACACGTGTTATTACGAATAGAACTCGGGTGAAACTCCCATTTAATGGTTTCTATGGAGTTAAGAATTGTGTCAGTGGCAGTGTAGAAAAATTATCTTTTAATTTTTTGAAGGCAAGAAAACTTACTAAAAGCAAATTCCATAGGAAATAAACAAATAAAGGAATTGTCAGGGAATTCACTAGTAATCGCCCTTTTTAGGCCCCCAGATAATCAATGTGTCGGGGGTGCTGCACAATTTCGACATTTTCTAAAATAATGCTAGTGATTTGTCAATGTTAAACGCTGTGATAAATATCATTTTGTATGTGACAGCTGGTGTTAGCACTAATGAATGTTTATTTTACATGACTATTAATTTATATATAAATATCACTTAATTGGCCGTATGATGACGGCCTAAGAATACAAGTGTCACCACTCCCTTACATGCCTGGGATGTCGTAAGAGTCGACTAAGAGGCTTGACGCATTGAACACCTGTGCGAGAGAAGGAAAACTTGAAGCAAACCCTCTACCAACCCGTCTGGCCAGCGTGGTAGCAGTAGGCTAATAGCCTCCTATGAACGCCACAATAGGCGTGAGCTAGGAGAGGCCTATGTCCAGCAGTGGACGTCCACAGGCTGATGATGTAATGTGATGATGTGATCACTTAATTAATGTACGTACCAACCGCAGTGTTAAGAACTACCTGAGACAGTGATTGTTGATAGCTATAAGAAAGTAGTTTTATGAAGCAAAAGTAATATATACCCGGTATATATAAATATACCGCCTTTGTGGTTTAGTGGAAACAACCACCGGTATCAGAACCCCAGGGGTCCCGGCTTCGATTCCCATATTACATATTGTATTTGGTTCGATACATATTGTATTCGGTTGGTATTAGTTCCGTTGTTCATAAAAAAAATATGTTGAGATTCATAAAAAATCTTGAATAATTTGATCGCTCTTGACTAAGTTATTGACCCTAAACCAACGAAGGTGTCCATATATTTACATGGTCCATATTTTCTGTACCAAGTTTAGGTATCACATACAAAAAACGGAGAAAAGAAACAGATGTTTCATTTGTAAAATCTTTGAAGTATCCTTGGCAAAGTACCAAACTTAATGCTGTCTGAACAAGAGGTCCCTGGCGAAGGAAGCAATTCTTCCTGAACATATTTGATTGATATTGACATCGTCACCTATCGCCCAATTTGTGGAAAAATCCCTTTTCGGATGTGTAAAAGAATTCCAATTGAATGCTGAAGAAAAAGAGATGTTTTGATGAAATGAAAAATGAGTCATTTAAATTGCTTCTTTTACATGAATTTGTTGACGAAATATTCATAGAAATTAATAAAAGTCACTTTAGCATGAGTTAGGTTTAGTTCAGCAGTGATAATTCATCAAAATGGAATTTTGGACATAATATTATAACCAGGAGATTAATTATTCCTGATCATTATGATCTTAATTTAATATAAAATCGAGCAATAGATGTACCTTTTAATCCCAGAAGTAGTGAGGTTCTCTAGAAGTTTAAGGAAAATTTCATACTTTAACTATGCCGATTTGTATGAAGATTTTCAAAGTGTTCCAACAATTTTTAATGTACAATCATTGTTTGAAGACTAAGCAATTTAACGCTATATTTTTATTTAAAAAATTATGAAAAAATTATAAATTATATTAAGTTGTACATTTTGCTAATAAAAAAAGGAGAACCTTTCAAGGTATATTTATCGTCTTAGATAAATTATTCTTGATTATTATGATCTTAATGTAACATAAAATTAAGCAATAGATGTACCTTTTAATCACAACATAAGTAGTGAGGTTCTTTAGAAGTGTAAGAAAAAAATCGGCATTTTCATACTTTAGCCCCTATTATTTGTTGGAGTGTTTGCTGGAAAATTGAGGTCGTTGGTTGAGTTTAATGTAACGCCTTGAGAGTGTAATAATAATTAAGATATTTATTTATCACACACAGGTACAGTACAATAGCTACTTCGTGAGAATTATTATAAAAAGCTTATAAGATTCCTTATTATTTTGGCACATGCAAAATGTTACTGTAACTTGTAATATAGTGAAATTTTCACGAAAAATGGGGTAAAATGAGATGGCAAAATTTTGTATGGGCGACTTGTATTTAGACTTGTATTTGACTTGATCTAGTAATAATTTAATATGACATAGCGGAATATCAGTATTTCGTATATGAAACAAGTTTCAGGAACTTTTGAAACAGTTAAAATCATCAAAATATGGGGGCCGGCACGCGGCGGGCTGCCAGCGGGATGGGTCTGCTCGTGTCTGCTTGTGTTAAAATGTGTTGAGATATATACTTTTATTTCGATTTTATGTTAAGACGCGTGGCACTGCTTGATCAGAATAAATAAAAATAAATAATGTTTTAAAATTATTCCAATTATATAGGTAAAAGTATTCTTTTTTGTTAACTTACTTTAAATATGCTTTGTGATTATGACCCAGCTGATGCGTCTTATAGTTACATTGTAAGTTGTGTCTGTAAATGCAATTTTATGATTCTTTTTTTTTTGCTGTTGGTATTGTATTTTTTTTTAATATTTATACAGCTTAACATAAGTACCTGAAGTACGTCATGCTCACTCAAACGTTTCTTCGGCGGTGTCGTGTGAAGCGGGTCGTTGCGATCTCTAAAATATGGTTGAGCGAAGCGATGGCTGGTTCATGCGTCATGCTCGTGAACGGGTGCCAACAGCGGAAATGGGTCTACTTCAGTCTGCTTATCTTAAGGTTGTGCTTAAAGTTTAAATATTTTTTTCTAAAATAAATTGATACTGACCTGTATGTTCCTCACAACTTGCAGTACAGTAATCTTGTAATGCGAGAAATGTTGTAATGTGTGATAGATAAGTCTTTCTTTGCCAGTTGAAAATTATTTACGGTTACAATAACCATAAAATGTAATATTATAATTAGTATTTTCTTTTTGTGATGGAAATTGACCTTACTGATATGTTAAGGTCACTTTTCAATTTGACGACTTTGTATGAAATAAAACAGGGAGAAAAAAACAGCCCTTGACGAGTTTCTTGCCGGTTCTTCTCGTTACAAGGTTAAGGCCTTAGGGTTTGTGAACCGATGGCGTACCCTCTTTGACGTTCATAGTGCTTGTAACAGCCTAGACTGAATAATTGATATTGACTTCTTCTTCTTTTTATATAATGGCGGTGCCCTTTTGGATTTCGCCAGTATCCAGTTTTTCGGCTGAGTAATAATTTTCTTTCTACAAACTCTGCTTCTTCAAGGCGTCTCGTGAGAATTTCGTGAAGAAGTATAGAGGTGGCCAAATTTTTAATTTAGAGGCTGTAGATCCAGCTGTTGATAATTCTATAAAGGGGACAACACAATAAACTTAAGACCGGTTAGTAAGTAACGTGTACAGAATATATAAATAAGCTATATTATAATCTTATATTATGATATTGACTTGACTTGACTTAATAAAATCATAACAACTGTCCTCCGTCTGTCAAATTGACCTTTTATTTTTAGATCAATTCGGCTATGTTCAAGACAATATATTTTTCGAACACAGCCAGACGCGGGCTCTTCTGTGACAAATTCGGAAGTTCACGTGAAAAATATTTCTTAAACACGATATTTTTTCACATAGAGACTATGTGAACAAGTATTTTCTTCTGTCACTACTCTGTTTGATAAAAAAATCTCGTGTGCGGTTTGCGCAGAAAATAATGCCGTATGAACGTAGCCGTATCATACACGGATGCTCATCACTTATCAATTGTGTAAGTCAACCAAACTTATTACTTATTTTGTGTTTTCGGTGATCAGTTATGAACAAACAAAATGAAGAATATCATATTTTTTAAATAATGTATAAACATAAATTCTCTAATATTAGTTGTTTTAGTTTACACAATTATAAAATAAAAGAAGTCAAGTCTTCTTGTCAAACAAAAACATCAAAACCAACTTGAAATCTTTTAATAAATTGATTATTTTATGAAAGTGGTATAGGGATATTGAACTCGAAATAATTCAAATATGAATATTTTAATGTTACGCTCTAGTAAGACATTAATATTATTATACATGTTAAGGGCAGTTTCTTAGCCATATCCTTTAGCTTTCTCAATAAAACAGAAAATTATTTGGAAAATATATCTGGCAAACCAATCACGTTTTCATATTCATATCTCCGCTTCGCTACATATTTCTGATAATTTACCTAACCATTTGTTTACACAAACAAATACATTAAAACGTGCAAACATGCTGATATAACACTAAGTTCAAGGATAATTGTTAGAGTTTCTAAAGGCCACAGTTTCATTCTAGGTTGCACAAACACATTAAGTATCTTTATGTTTTGTAAACAATAAATTATTGTTTGTAAAGATAATGTTTACGATTAATTGACCAATAGGTACCAATTTTTATTTAGAAAACTGTGTAACGCATATGTAACTCATCAATCTTCTGTTTGAATGTACACAAAATGAAAAGAAAATATGTCGCACGTTTTTTCTTTAAGTTATTTCTTTGTTGCTACATCTTTATTTTGTAGTTATTGTGTTTTTCCCTTTACAAATTTGATTTAAGTAGTATTTTATCGTACTTTGTAATTAGTTAAATACTTATTTTTCTAAATAGTTCGCCTACTTTGAAACACTTAACAAAAACATTTGTTAAGTATTCAAGTCTCTAGATGTAAGAAAAATAACTTCAACCCACCAATGTTTGAAGAACAAAATACATTTTTTTTTTATTTTCATGTTTTATCTACTTGCATAGCATTGATTCCTAGCATTGATGTGACAACGCTGGCCTACAGCGTATTAAAAATATAAAACTATTGGAGAATTTCGACGTGGTCGGCAGGTCTTGGTAGCTCAGTAGTTAGAGCATTGGACCAGATTTCCAAAGTTCGTGGGTTCGAGTCCCTTGTGGCCGAGTTATTTTTTTTATTCTATTTAAAATTTATCATATTTTTTTTTATTTTAAGACTTTTCATTGGCAATACTAGGGAAAAATCTACCCCTTTTACAAGTTTCCCTCACGGGATTCCCGTGTGAGTTGGGTTATTTTTTCAATTTATTTTTGCATTTAGTATTTTATATCTAGTATTTTTCTCGTAAAATTTGATCAACTTTTTATCAAAAAAAAGTCTAAACAGGAAACTTTTCAAGGGTTCTCTGCACGATTTGGACAGTATATCGACACACTTCCGAGCGGAAGCCTTGCGTGTCTCGAGTTCCGGTTTCGACAGGAATCCGGGAGTTCCTTTGAGGGAGACAGAATACGAAATGATAATATCATGATTCTCTGATATGTACCTAGCTATAAATTTTTCATAGAAACAACAAGAGTTATTTGTCTGCAAATGGAATTAGAGTGATTAAGAACTCTTTATTCTATCGTGTATCTCTCATTGCCGCAGAGAAATCAGAATTTTAAAACAAAAATATCAAGAATCATAAGAAATGGACGATACCTCCATTTTGAATTTTGGCTCACACTTTTAAATAAATGCTTTTTTTACTCGAAATTTATTTATACTTTCATTACATTTAAAATCACGCGTATATTATTTTTGGGTTACCTAACGTTTCGGCTTGTACTCGCAAACGACTGCTATAGTTCTTTTTTGTGTTGGTAAAAAATTAGCAGGACAAGATTTGTATGAAAGAAAAAACTTAGGGAAAACTTTTTGAAATAACAATAAAGCTAATTTTAAATACTTTAGATCACTTATCACAATTTCCTCATTATCTCTTTTGATTCCAGGTTACGAGGTTCTATCCACCGGTCCAGCTCTGCTGCTGCAGTTCACCGCGAACTCGGCGACAGCTGGACAGGGCTTCGCAGCCACCTTCCACTTTCAGCCCCCACCGGACTCCACTGCTGCTGGTTAGCACAATTAACATGAGTATACCTGAAAAACCACTGGTCTCATGTCCCTCAGACAGGACTGGAACCCGCACCCTTGGGAATCCGGGCCCTACTTATAGTACTACCAAGACCTATGAGGACCCATCGAAATTTTCTAGTATATTCCCCCCTTTATTTTGTTTCTTTTTTTCCTAGTATATTTTTTTATTTATATTTATTACATAAAAATAACATTGGAGCATAGCAACTTTTGGCTGCATATTTCGCATGGCGGGCGCCTTGTAATAAAATGCGGGCGATCCAGTTAAATTTGTGCCTTTGCCCAACAAGGTATGAATAGAAACGTTGGCTGACTTCCAGGTTTCGGGGACAGAGCTTATTTTCGGTGCCACTAGATATTAACCTATCTTGGCGAGAAAGTCAATTATAATAAATATATAAATAGTATATGCAAGCACTTAAGAGGTCCGCTACACGTCAGTATCCCGTACAAACGTAATACCAAAATAATTTAAAATTTGAGCATGATTGACTGTACTTGTGACGTGATTTGTATTAAGACAGATATTAAAAAAAGTCTACCCAATAAAAAAATCGCATTTATTTTAAATTGGGTAAGTATTTTATTTTTGTATGGAAACCTAGATAAACACTGTATTAATCCGAATAACATCACAAGTACAGGAAATAATGTTCTAATTTTGAAATTGTTTAGGTATTATGTTAGTATGAGAAGATGACCGGTCGCCTCTACCAAACAAAAATTATGCAAATTATATACTTTTTCTTCTAAAATATTTTATTCAAAATATTCGACCTCTAAATACAAACGCCACCTATGGCTTTATTCAGGCACAACTCATCTCAATTGTGAGCAGCGCCATCTGTACATTCAAATACGACCTGAATACCCCGGGAAGGTCCAAACTTAGTTTGCAACCAGTTTGATCGCGTACACAGCAAGTTTCTTAACGTCTCGTTTGAATCAAACCGTTTGACTGTCTCGGGGGCGCTTGGTGTTCCGATGCTTTATACCCGGATGCGGAGCTGTTTTGTTATAGTGTGAATAGATGGCGTTAAACACTAATTTTTGTTTCAGATTCAGATCGGCTGCTGAAGTTGAGCTTTGGAAAAGCTTTCGAGTCCCTCGGACCGGAAGTGAGCGCCACAAGTAAGTGAAAATCATTTTTTTTATGCATTAAGATTTTTTTTTATTAAACATTGATTAGCACATCGTTGCGTCGTCGCTTAAAAATATGTTTGTATAGGCCGTGTACTCCAGGTGAGCCCAACATTTAGAATCGCCCCTGCACCTGGGGAGCGTGGGATGAAACGAATTGTTATCTTGGGTGACATCAATGTTAATGCTCTCATCACAAACAAAACATCTAAACGGCTATCAGATATACTAAATAATTATAATCTTAAACAGCACATAACTGAACCTACTAGACTAGAGGAACCTATATAGGGAAAAGAATCCGAATACAGAGTTTTAATATTTTTTATAAACTGTTCTGTTTGTTGTATAAACTGTGCTTTCCTGTGGTCAAAATAAAAATCAACAATAGACCAAACTTTTCCTGAAACAAGCTTGTATGACAACTCTTCCTGATTCCTTGCATTCCTCGCATGATGAGATGATGAAGCAGAAGCCTGAGACATAGGTACTACATGAAGATAAATAGCTAGGTATGTACATCGTAATTATGAAGAATAATGAAGAAGTTATTCCTTTGAATAAGTCTGCCGCTAAGGTACGCACACTGTCATACCAACACAGAGATGTCATTTAATTTTGAAGAACAATTACGTCTCTTGTTGTGACTTTCTTATAAATACAACAATGAAATAAGTATACTTATTTAATTGTAACTTAAATTTAATTAACGTCTCTAAGTGCGGCAGTTACGGTAACGCTAACAAAGAGAAACACACGCCAAACATTCATATCAAAATTTGGCCATGGACAAAATCATAATTATAAACATATTTACTAGAATACAGACAAAATATTTTTTTCGGACATTTATTATATTCTTAAACTTTTTGAATTCATTTCTTGTAAAATAGCTTCAGTCTCAATGTCAACCCTTAAGTATGAGATAGAGTATTTTTAAGATTTCAATATTTATATTATTCATTATTGCGCATATACAACAAAAGGCGGACTTAATGCCCTTAGCGGTGGCATCCATTAATTACGTGAGGCGATTATGAGGGGGGAGGGGTTCAAGCCAAATCTCACGATATCTCACGTGGGGGAGAGGGGGGGTCCTGGCAAGTATCACGTATTTTTTTGTAAAATCGCGAGAAAACTGTGTTTTTCTATTAGGTAAAATATTACTAAATTCTACACAATAATATTTATCGCGGTTATGCGAATGCCACAAGGTAGCACAGTAGCTCTAAATAATTAAACAAATTGATTTTTTATTATAATTTACATACGCATGAAATAAAAGCTACGCCGGCCCAGAATGCAATGCGAAGCTATTGAAATCACCTAATATCCAAATTACAATAGAGATGATGGTTGGAAGATACCACCAACTTGGGACCATATTATCCATAAATTAAAGTCTCAACCCAAATCACACACTGCAAGACCTACAGATACGGTTAGCTCTTTTTGTAGACAAATAACAAACATAAATATGGAGGTCGGCCCGCTTTCGAAGTTTTCTTGGCAGTATCTTTCTTCGAAAGTCCTCCCAATTTGTGAACTGCCAGTAGAATCATTAGTTTTTCTTTCTTTTGCTAATAATAAATAATTTAAATAGCAAACAAATCACAATATAAAACTGAATAATTGTTGCCGTAGTAAAAAATATTAACTTTTAATTAGTAATTATCTAACCGTTTCCGAACGCAATAATAAATCAACTTTGAGAAGGTAGACTTATAAGTAGGTAGTCAACCCGTGACCACGGCAACTGAAAAGGTGCCGAATTGTCAGGAAACTAAGAAACCGAAAAATTTATTTGGTACTATACCAAATATATATTTCGGGTAAATAAATCGCACTAAATATTCCACAAAAGTTTGTTTTATTTCAATTATGAGTGCGCGAAGAAACTTAAGATGTGCTTAATAAAATAGGCAGTTTCCTTGTTCTGTGGTTTGAACAATCTCACGTGAGATTAGAGGAAGTAGGGTCGAGACAAATCTCACGAGGGCGCGGTGGATGGGTCCAAATATTGCCAAAATCACCTCACGAACTATATTACATCATCAGCCTGTGGACGTCCACTGCTGGACATAGGCCTCTCCTAGCTCACGCCTATTGTGGCGTTCATTCAGGAGGTTATTAGCCTACTGCTACCACGCTGGCCAGACGGGTTGGTAACTATATTAATTCTACTAAATAGCTACATTGAATAATATGATTAAAAGTGTAACACTTTCAATCTTTCACAGAAAACAAACTGTTAAGATAATTTTGAAATTGAATTAAATTTTTTACGAAACCTGCTTCATCTGAAATGTATTTAATTTTGATGCGTGGCCTTTTGAAGCCGCTCTTTGGCTGAGTTTTCGCTTTAAAATTGACACAAAGAATAATAAATGTACAAGCTAGAAAGCCCGGCCTGATGTTTAAATTAAAATGAAAATATGATCTGAATTGCCTTTTCAGAGAGAACGAGTTAT
Source organism: Chrysoteuchia culmella (assembly GCA_910589605.1). Taxonomy (NCBI): domain Eukaryota; kingdom Metazoa; phylum Arthropoda; class Insecta; order Lepidoptera; family Crambidae; genus Chrysoteuchia; species Chrysoteuchia culmella. Next base: position 7,964,694 of record OU342654.1, on the reverse strand, counting down.
TCTTTTACGGTTAATTTAATTTAAGTAATAACCTGAATTTAATTTTTAGTACAGTTGACGAGGTTGATGCTATGTATTTGTGCTATGTTCGTTGATTGCTCGTTTTTAAATCCGCAACAAAATATTATTAAATTATTACCTACCTACTACTTATCATTCAAAATTTTTCATTGGATTACGAACCTTTGATGACAAAGGGCGCAAAAACTATTTTAGACTTATGAAGTTATTAATTTTAAATGATTTTAGTAATAATAAAAAAAAATAGCTTTTATTCATCTGTATGGTATGGCATACATACATACATTGCAAGTTGAATAAAAGCTTTGTTGTATGTTACTATGTTTGTTCGGGTGGAATCTTGCAACTCAATTTTGAAGTAGATATCTTCAACAGATTGAGCTGAAATTTTGGTATCAAATGAAAGGGCTTGCTGAGAATAACATGAAAAATAAAGTAGCGTCATTCTAAATCCAACATGGCGGAACACCCTAGATGGCCGACTAGTTATTTTTGATGCACTCCTACAATATGGGTATCAAAAAAAAAGGACTCGCTGAGAATAACACGAAAAATAAAGTGACGTCATTCTAAATTCAACATGGCGGAACACCCAAGATGGTTGATTAGTTATTTTTGATGCACTCCTACAATATGGGTATCAAATGAAAGGGCTTGGTGAAAATAACACGACAATTAAAGTGACGTCACTCTTAATCCAATATGGCGGACTAAGTTTTTTATGCTTTCATACATTAAGGGTATCAAATGAAAGGACTTGCTGAGAATACGAATGAAACCGAATTACGAGTGATAACTAAAAAATTTTAAAAAAATGTAAAAAGAACCTGAATTAAATAAACTTTTACTATCAACTTATAACGTCAACTTCCGCCCTTCCGATCTGTGTCGTACTTTTCCAGATCTTTAAGTCTTTTGAATGACTCAATTTTTAAAATTCGAATTGTCTCTACCACAGTAATATCGAAGTAGGTACAATGTAAAAACCAAGAAAGTTATTTTAAGGATTATTTTACGCATTTATTAATAAAAATAGTGTTGCAACCAAAGCCGGTAAGTGCTATGACAACTCAAATTCAAAAGAAATGAAAAATCGTAAATTAAGGGAAAATCATAGTAGACCACTTCTGCATTTCTCGCAAAAGGAACTGGCGACGCGAGATGGCCAACTTTTAATACGTCAATACTTTCCGCGGTTTCAACAAATTTCGACATTCATGGGTTAAAGAACACATGAAAATGTTTGCAGTTACACAAATCATCATTCTACCGACATTTCCTATAAGCAGACGGCTGCTGTTCAATGCGCACCAAATAGCATCGCCGAAAATTCGACTGCTCTAGCATCCACGTCACTGGGAATGGTGTAAAATCGCATGCATACGTGTCCGCGACCGTGTTAACACGTTTCTATAACGTAAGTGAGTAATCGTTAAACTTTAGGTCGCGAAACGAAGACAGCCTTTCGTAGCTTTAGGCCAGCAATAGTCTCAAGAGACACTCAGCGGTTAATTATTAAATCTATGCACATATAACCAATAGGCCTAAGAACACATAGGACAGCATTGGATAGTTCACTTACATGATTTATGGGAATTACTAATTTCTAGCCTTTGTCAACACTACGCATAATGTACTGGCAAATTACATCCATCCAAGTACAGTTGGCAAACTATAGTCGCTATCGATAACTGTCTTTTTGTTTTCTTCATATTCATCGACTGGCTCGACTGCTGATGATACATAAGCAGATTGAGCAGGATTTGTTTGATCGGTTTCACAAAATCCTTTTTTTAACCGACTTCAAAAAAAGGAAGGAGGTTATCAAGTCGTCGCGTGTATTTTTTTATGTATGTTCACCGTTTGCTCGAGAACGCCTGAACCGATCGAAATGATTCAAACGTTATAACATCGTGTTTGTTTCCAAGTTAGTTTTTTTTTAGAATTTTAGAAATTGATTTATTAGTTTTTAAGATATCCTGAAAATGCTGTCGTTATTTCGGTCAAGTGGTTTGATGCAAACCGTTTGACTCAAACTAGTAGTTGCCTACACTACAAGTTTGAGTCAAACCGAAGTGCGGGACTAATTGTAACTTAAAAAAATGTGAAATAAAAGCTTTTTATAAAAAAATAAAAACCGACTACAAAAATCAAAAAGTAAAAAATAATCCTTTTGAAGTCGGTTTTTGGAAAAAGTTTTTTCATAATAGAAAATTTTCGCATAGCATTTTTTACCGATCCTAAACTTTCACATACGAATTTTCCATACCGTATTTTTTTATGTAGCTTATCATTATGATCGCGTTTATTTTTGTCCGATGGTTTTGACCACAGAAACTCTTTTAATGTTCTGTGGTTTTGACTATGTTGATAGTTAATTTCATCTTGTCCTAGAGGCATTGTTCTTCGTTCGTTAGCTGGGTCCTTTTTTAAAAATATAGACTTGTTATACTACTTTGGAATAAAATGCAAAACCTCTTAGAGAATAACGTTTATTATACATACCTTTGGGAAAACTCGGACACGCCCAAACTTTCGAAGACGGTAGTAGTTTCAGTGGTATAGTTGATAAATGAGACGTGACTTTCTTAAATAAACTCTATAATGAAGGGTTCATCATCATCATCATCATCATCAGCCTGTCGCAGTCCACTGCTGGACATAGGCCTCTCCAAGTGAAGGGTTATTTATACTATATTCTTCAGTAGGAAATTTATTTATAACTTTTGAATTTTGCATTTTACAATGCTATTTTTATGTGATAAATAAGAAAATATACCAGGAAAAAGCAACTAGTCTCATGTCGCTCTGACGGAATATTTATCACATAAAAATAGCATTGTAAAATACAAAATTAAAAAGTTATAATTATACGGCTGTTTCATCTTAATCGCTAGTCAAACATCTGTAGGGATGTTTCTTTCAAATGCGAGGATGTTTCTCTCATTGATGAAACGACGGAGGCCAGCACCGTAGAATGGTGAATATACTAGAAAAATTCGACGTGTCCTCTGTCTCTGTAGCATAATTGGTTAGTGCATTGGGCCGGATTCCCAAGGATGCGGGTTCGGGTCCCGTCAGGGCAACATGAGACTAGTTGTTTTTTCTGGTATATTTTCTTGTTTAATATTTACCAGGAAATTTATTACTTACAAAGATACTTATTTCTTAAAAATGTAAAATGTTCTTCACAAGGTTTTCCTATACAGCTGCACATGCCTTTAAGGATGGATAAGGCAAAGGAAAAGGAGTGCTAAAGTAGTCTGCGATATCCGACAAATAATTTTACAAAAACGAGTGATGGTGACATTGCTCCAATTACGTGTACACGCGGTAGCATTAAACTGAACCAAATCCGAAGCCAGATATATAAATCTACAAGGTAGAATATAAAATGTGATATTAATAAATAAACTTTGTCACACGTGCGAGTTGCAGCGTCATTGGCGAGTGCATCCCGGTACGGTTACGGAATAAAACAACCAGCTTCTGAATAAAGTATCAAACGACTGGCACCTACCGCTGGACTTAGGGTGTGGACACAATGGTGCGATTTTTTGTTAGCAACAGGGTGATATTGACTATAGCTTTACTCAACCCAGCTACAATGACAATTAAATTTCTTTCGAAATATGAGCAAAATGTGACTGCGCGATCGCACAGCAAAATATTTACAAGAAAAGACATCTTGTAAATCTTAATGATATCCAATGACTCTCAATAGGACTTTTCAAATAATGGATTCTCTCAGCTCAATTTACGCACAGTTTGCTGACTTGCCTACGGATAATTGTCTTCGTGAAAAATCTAAAACTTCTAGTTGAAAATAAAAAAAATACCGCAAAAAAAATTATGTAAGCGATGCGACTAGAGTTGTCCACACAAAAGAAAATTTGCGGGCCGCAGCTTGCTTACAATAGATGATTACAGTCTTATCAGTTATCACACAGTCGAGCGCATCAGTTATTAATAAGTAATCATGTATTTTTTTTTAAAACAGTTATTATTAAATAAGCAAATCTATTAATTGAATTATTTATTTCATTATCATAATAGACGTAAATTAATAAGAAAAATTTGCTGTACAAAAAGTAGTTAGTAGAAAAAGATTTTCTTTTACATTAATTTTTTATCATCAAAATAATATACAAATTAATTATTCTAAAACAAAAACGGAGTTTCACAAACCTCATTAGGTTTTTCTGTACACCGTCAGAGATAAAAAATATTACCACCGCGTAAGACTAATTTTTTCACAGTAAAAACTTTGCTCGCTTCATACTAACGCAAATGTGAGTAAGATACTGACTACTGCAACACCGTTCTAACTTGCAAGTTAACGTTTGTGAACGTTCGGTAGCAAGTTGTTAAGTACTTCAAGTAGTTAAGTATGAGACGAGTAATTGCCTTCGCGAATATTACTAGTTACATACGGATCTTATTTCGTAACTTACTTTGGATTTTACTATGGAACTAAATTAATAATGTCTATGTCTTTATGAGAATATTCATTTAACCCTAAATAGTACGTACGATTATTTGTCCTTCATTCAGGACAAAATAGCTCACAATACTCTCATAACACATGTGGTCTAAGTAAATGCACCAAAACAAATAAATTCTTGTACAATCTTATATGAGTAATAATAAGAACAATATTTACAATGTTTGTGCCTGAAATGTAAGAATCTTACACGATAAATATTAAACAAGAAAATATACTAGAAAAAAGCAACTTGTCTCATGTCGCCCGACGGGATTCGATCCCAGATCCTTGGGAATCCGGCCCAACGGGTTTCCCAAGCATTCCCAAGCAACAATAGCATTGTAAAATGCAAGATTAAAACGATAAAAAAACTTACACGGTATGTACGCAGCCTACTTTCTCGCTGGAGAGTATAAAATACAGGCCAAGGATTTGTAGACCTAGGTGCTCCAAGCTCCAACAAAACAGTGGTTTGTAAATATTTCACAGGTACGAACGCGACATTCTACATTGCAAATCGTGAGGTTATAGCAAAGGTTTAGGTTGGAAAAAGGTTTAAAATTAAAAAAAAAAAGTCGGTAGAACTTGGTGGGTCAGTGTTCATGCGTTCAGCCTGCGATTATGGTCAGTTGGGTTGGGTGAGGATGTGGGACCACAAATTTATTTTCTTGAGCTCCTCGGGTTTCAGATGATTCGTTAAGCCGATTGACCCAGCTAGTCTGCGGTCGACGAAACAACTGAAATAAGCTTAAAAATATCTTGTTGAAGTTGGACTTAGGTATTACATTCAACCTGAAAAAATATCCAGATACTTTTTCTTTTATAGTTACTTACTTTTTCTTTCATCTGAATCGGTGGTGAAAAAAGGAATTTAATTTTGTAATTCTAGGTTTGATACTGTCAATCATAGTTTTAACTAAGTTATTGCACTTACAAAATGTTAGTTAATAAATTCATTTGAAAAATTATATTTACCAAGCATTTTGTTTTCTCTTAAACATCTAGCTTACATATTCCTATATTTATAGGAAAAGATAAATTTATTAATTTCAATTTCTTTTATATCCACTAAGTATTTACATTACATATTATATACACTGAGTCGGATTCGCGCACCGAGGGTTCCGTAAAATATTTTTTTATTATATGATTTAACAAAAAATTTACGGTTTTCGCAATTTTTCCTTTATCTGTACTATAAGACGTTACTTCGTACCAAATTTCAAGATTCTAAGTTCACGGGAAATACTCTGTAGGTTTTGATTCCCGTGCGAGTTTCGAAAATTTGCGGAAATTTGCGGCATAAACGGCTGTATCTTTTGATTGCTATGGCTTAGAAGTTTGATTTTATCACAGCTCCAAGGGACAGTAGACCTGAGTATTAGATATAAATTTCAGTTTGATAACTCCACGCGTTCCTGAGAAAAACGGTCTTGACAGACGGACGGACGGACGGACAACGAAGACTATAAGGGTTCCGTTTTTTTCCTTTTGAGGTACGGAACCCTAAAAATATGTAACTCACTTCAAATATAATGCTGTTTTTGCGAATAAAGTACCTAAGAGTTACGTTTTCCCCTGAAACGTTCAGATGAACAAGGGAAATTCTTTCAAGTATAATGTTCCTTTAAGAAAAGAAAATGGCGTTCATTTGTCATGAATAAGGATAAAAACTTTCACATCTGCGTTAATTCAAATATCTTTTGGGCCTTTTCTTAAAATAGCTGTTTCTTCACAACTCTGTCTAAAATAACATTCAATTATTAATGTAGGGACCCAATTAAGGCAATTAATATTTAATTTTTTATTTTCACCCTCAAACACCAACTGGCTTAAATTTACTGTTATCAACAACCATAAATTTATGAGATTTTAAACTTTCGCGTTCCATTATAATTATATATTAAAATAACGGGACTTAACGCGACATTTATGTACTTACAGCTTGAGGAACGCGCCAAAACGAATAAGTAAAAGAAAATTTTTTTTTTTGCTTACAACTACTATCGTGGTTTACAATATTCCCGACTTTTGTTGTTTGTTCGTTTCAAGAAATCAATCACAATAATTTCTCTACGGAAAAGTTGAATTTGTTTGCTTTCCCCCCGCAATTCAAAATTATTTCAAGCGAGCAATACAAAATACAATCAAATACAAATATCTTAATTCATAAAACATGCTCATTTACAATTTACAGTTCGTTAGTGTGAACGCGAAAAAGCGCCATGCCGCGTACCTATTAATATATTATACATATATTTTTTTTCTATCTATTCATCACTTACTCCTCTGTTACCCCCTTAAAATAGCTGTTTTACCCCCACTGGGGTAACTACCCCCAGGTTCGGAACCAATGCTCCAATGCTGCAATTAGTTTATCAGGTAGAGCTCAAATGTATAATTTTCTCAGTAAGTATTGACTTTTTCGAGTGAAAAGGCTGAATTGACGCGAAAATTGAATTTTAAAGGAGTGAATGAATTTAAATGAATATTGGCAGAGATAGATTATAATTTTTTTTAAAGGTTACAGGCTGACTGTATGATGTAGCTATGTATTTATAGTCGCGTAAACATTTAAAATTAACCTTAAAGAGCGCTATTTAACTAGTATTCTAGGTTTTTAATGAAGACGAAATGAGTTTCAGAAGGTTTAATTAATAAAAGACTGTATTAACAAAGGAGATGACTTCAAAGAATTTAAATACGTATGTTCCCTTTGACAGCCCTAACTACTGAATAAATTAAATATAATATGAAATGTAATTACAAGTCTAGCCAGCATTTGTCGATTGAATAATATTAATATATTTTCCGAATCCATGACGGAATAATTGTTATTTGGCAAAACTTATTAAGTACGATATAGAATCTATTAAGAATATATATATATAATTTATTGTAACAACGATGTATCGTATAATTTTTGGAAAACGTTTTATGATATTATTGCCCTGCATTATCAGATTACTAACACAAGCGAAGGAGAGCTAAACGAAGGGTTTCGCTGTGCAACTTCATCATTATTATATAATATCATCATCTACTCGGCAAAGTTTATATTTTATTATTTAGAACTTAATATTTAAAGTCTTCAATATGTAAACTCAACAAGATGCGAAACTGATTTTGTTCGTTAGCTTTGCTCCCAATCCCAAGCCCCAACCAACAGTTTGCACACTATAATGTATACACATACAAGTACCATGACCGTACTGCGATTGCTAACACACTTATCAATGAAATGTTGATAAATCTATCTTACATTGTTTTAAAAATAAATTCGACATAGTCGATAACAGCCATTACTCCACTGCTGAAAATAGGCCTCCGTCTTCGAGCCACCACAAAGTGAGGCTGTGAGCTAAATCTAAATGAAATTAAAATATATATTATATTCAATAAAAGGGGTTTGAACCCTATTTGAGTGGAGGCTGGCCTCGTACAAATTCGTTCAAAATGACGTTGACCGATAATACCTATATAAACTCATTTGCAAAAAAACGGGCACCTAAGCAATGAACCATTTCAAATGTTAATATTGCTTTGTTTGATAATTATAGGTAGTTTTATCCTCACAATTTGGTAAATTAATAAGAAAATAATCGTTTTCATCAGTATTTCATAAAATTTAGATACAATTTAGAAGGAAATAATTCTAAACCTCGCTAGTAGTGTATGTTCGCTAGTAGTGTATACTCATGAAGTAAAAATAAAAAAGTTTTTTTGTTTGTTTTTCTTTAATAAAGTAAAAGCAGATAAATGTTTAGTATCGAGTGTGACCCCTTCTAGCTAAAATCACAGCTTGAATTCGTCTGGGCATGCTAGCGAGTATATCCCGGATACTTGCTTGCGGAATACATTCCCACTCCGCAGTAATCACATTCTTCAGCTCTGATGGTCTGCGGAGCCGGGTGTACTGATCTCACACGCCGTTTCAGAACGTCCCAGACATGCTCTATGGGATTGAGGTCGGGACTTCGAGCTGGCCAATCCAAACGACGAATGCCGACATCTTGTACATACGCATTAACATCGCGGGATTGGTGGGCGCGAGCATTGTAGTCCATAAAAATCGAGTCTTCACCTAGAGCGGCCAATGCGGGTTGTGCATGAGGAATTAGAACTTCCGTTATGTATCGATGCCTAGTCAGTGAGCCGTTTTCAATGAAGACTAACTCTGTACGATCCATTGAATTTATTCCTGCCCAAAACATAACAGAGCCCCCACCATAAGGTTTATTTATTTATTTATTTATTACAAATTGCGTTTCCATGCGACTTAGTGACTAAACAAAACATGCAAGCACCAATGTATCGCATGCACCTCGAAAGGCATTGCAACGAACAGGAGAGGGGCAGACATTTAGAAACTTTTTTCCTCAAAGTATTCATTAATGGAATAGTAAGCTTTTCCTACAAGCAGCTTTTTCAAGGAGCGAATGAACACACCGATATCCGTTTCGGCCTTCAGATACTCTGGCAACTTATTAAAGATTTTTATGGACATCGGGTAGGTACCCGAACTATGCAATGCTAATTTGGATCTTATTTGTAAAAGGTTATTTTTATATCGATTCACGTTGTGTCGGGGTGCGTCTATGACTTTGGTGTAAAAATTTGGGTGTTTCCTGACAAACTTACACATTTCTAGTATATATAAGCACGGTAATGTTAGTATACTGAGGTTCCGAAAAAGGTGTGATTTCTTCGAAACATGCCTCTGCAAAGCGTTCTCCTTGTCTTCTTAGCACTCGCCGACGTCGATCTTCACCGAACAGAGATATCCTGGCTTCATCAGAGAACAAAACCCTATTCCAATCTTCTTGAGTCCATGATTCACAATTTCTAGCGAACCTAAGCCTGTGACCTCTGTGCTCACGGAGTAATTTGGGGCCGCGGGCCGGGCGGTGACTGCGTATATTGGCAGCGAGAAGCCTCCTCCTGACAGTCCATAGACTAATATGCACATTTCTTACTTCTTGGAGGTTGTTCTTAAGATCCACATACGAAGATTTGCGATTTCTCAATGCGCGACTCACAAGAAAACGATCATCCCGTGGTTGGGTACATGGTTTTCTTCCAGAACCAGGCCTTCTCTCGACGGAACCAGTCTCCTGATATCGTTGCCAGGTCCTTTGGACTGTCGAGCGACTAACATTTAGCCTCCTAGCCACGAAACATTGGCTGCAACCCTCTTCAAGCAGCGCGATAATTTTGGTAGCTTTTACCACTTTATCTACCATTTTTGATACAGCCAAACAGCAATAAATAAAGCTTTGACAGTCAAGGATATGAAATTAATCGATAAAAATTTAATAAAAGTTATGAAAGTCGATGTTAACTTTTAGAACTTCGCGCCAAAAATGTAGGATAAAAAGGGGTATTCTGTAAAAATGAGCATTAAATGAAAATTTGAATTTAGAACGTACTTTTTTAAATACCACAGCATTTTTAAAACCGGCCAGTAACCTTTGAAACCTTTTTAGTATTGTATCTTTTTAAAGATGAATGAAAATCAAAACCGCCCGTTTTTTTTGCAAATGAGTGTATATAGGTTGTTCCGAAAATTTATAGCCACAGAATAAATACAACAAACTTTGGCTAATTTCAACACAAAGCTCCTTTGTGAAAATCACTGGCCACCTATATGTAGTTTTTTTATTTATGTTTAAAGATCATCTGTCACTCTTCTTTGTTTGCCACAGTGGATGTGTCGCGGGAAGCTTTTTATGCTCTGATTTTCTATGATATAAACGAGGGTTAACCTTCAAGGAATCTCAAGAAAATTTACAAGCTGCTTTTGGGAAATCTGGTGCTGCGTTAGCAACAATTACTTATTGATTTCGTGCATTTAAACGTCGTCGAGAGAACTTAAACGATGACCCCAGACCCGGCCGACCACCAACTGCAGTAACTCATGAAAACGTCATCAGGGTAGAGTGGCTATTGCGAGAGAATATACATATTACACATCAAGAGATACAGGCTGAACTAAACATTGGATCACAGGCAGTTTCAACCATCCTGCATGAACACCTTAAAGTTACCTATTATTAAATTAACAACTGAGAAAACTAAACATAATGTAAACTCCTTCTTCCTTAAAGTAGATAATAATTTAATTGAATCTGACGTTGAGGTTGCCCGTGTTTTTGAAGATTTCTTCTCTCGGGTATCCTTAGAAACTACCAGTAATTTAAATTCCTGTCCAAACGTTGCTGCTGCCCTCTTAGAATCATGTGTTGATAAGTATTATAAAGTTTTCAATTTTAATCATATTAATAGTGAAGACATTTTAAAAGCTTTTAAGTCTATAAATATTAAAAAGACTGAAGATTTGTGGGGCATATCAACCAGCATTATTAAATCAATAATTGAAATAATAGCTCCATATTTAGCTTTAATTTTTAATCAATGCATAGATGAAGGTACTTTTCCCGATTTAATGAAATATAGTAAGCTTATTCCTCTTTTTAAATCGGGTGACAAAAGTGACCCAACAAATTTTCGGCCGATATCAGTCTTACCGGCACTTAGTTAATTTTTTTTAAAAATTACATACTCTCAATTATTAGACCATTTAACAGTAAATCAAATCCTTCATAATAATCAGTTCGGCTTTTCTAAAGGTAAAAATACTACAGATGCTGGAATAGCACTCCTCAAAAATTTTTTTGCGGTTTGGGGAAGTAGCAAGACATAATTGGTATATTTTGTGACCTGTCTAAAGCTTTCGATTGCGTTGATCACGTTACACTTTTAAAGAAACTTGAACATTATGGTGTCTCTAAAAAATCAGTTAGCCTTTTGCAGTCATACTTGAACAATAGAAATCAAAAAGTAATTGTAAAGAATACTGCTTCTACTGGAGCCCCCATTATTATGGGCGTGCCCCAAGGTTCAATATTGGGCCCTCTGTTGTTCTTAATATATATTAACGATCTCCCTAACTACGCGAGTAATTTATGTAAGACATACTATATGGAGATAATACATCTTTAATTTTTAAAATTGATAGAGGAAACAATTGTTTTTCCGCGGTTATTTTTCGACATGAAACGTTTTTTAAATGTTTTGAAAGCTAGTTCACCCAAATGCATAAGTGCATTGGGATCGGAGGGGGATATTCTGAAAAGTTTTTTTATATTCTTACTATTTTTAATTTCAATAACTATTTTTGGAACCATGTAAATGGATAGAGAACGCAAAGATGAACAACGTGGCCGCCGGTCCGACATATTGAAAATTTTCAAAATGTCGGACCGGCGCCGACGAGGCAATAAGGTTCAAACCCCCTTACGCGTATCTAGGTACGTGAAACGTAACAAACTGATATGTATTTTGTATTTGAAATAATATATGCCACAAAAAATCACTTTGTGTAAATATATACATTCCATAGTTAAATGCTAGGCATTTAACTATGGAATATGGAATAACTGTAAAATCGTTTATTGTTTTTTTATGATATAAGTTTATGTTTAGCAATTTGACCACGCGGAGTATTATTCCGGCTGGCCAAAATAGTTTGACCAAATAGTTTGACCACCCGGAAGAAGAAAGTAAAAGTACCTAGATACTTTTATTGACATAAAAGTGACGTACACACTTCGTAGACGTACACATTAATTATTGATTTTGAATACAAGTCAAGTATCAAATTCAGTACCAATTTTAATAGTTTGGGTAGATTAGATTTCATCATAAATCTATGAGCCAGCCCGTATCCTCATAAAACAAACGAAGAACGAATTACTGTGACCTAATTCAAATTGAATTCAGGAACCCGACGTTAGTACACGGGTGCATTCGCTTCTAAAGGCTTTTTGTATTCAGTTTTGGCTAAGTTAAATTGACACTTTCTATGAATACCAAATGCGACAAAATTGCATTCCCCCGGTGCCTCGCTTCAGTTACAAACTGGCGGTAAACATCAATTTCATACCTCATTTAATGGAAATTTTGTGTTCCGACTGTATCGTTTTGACATCCTTCTTAGCGAGAAACTAGCGTCCTAGACAAAATCATGTTTTTTTTTTAATTTTGAATGTCAGAAAAAACTTGATTTGAGATAATATACCTATATGCATATAATACTAGCGGTCACCCTCGGTTTCATCCGTGTGAATCCCGTTCCCGTGGGAATATCGGGATTAAAAGAATCCCATCTTTTAAACCAGGCTATCGGTGTGCCAAATTTCATCAAGATCCATTAAGTAATTTTTGCGTAAAGGAGTAAAAAACAAATAAACTCAACTTTCGCATTTAAAATATTAGTAGAAATGTTATTATAATGGTGTTGTCGAAGCAGATATGTCATACGAGCTCAAATTATGAAAGTCAGTGGGACGCCTATTTAGAACCCCATGCAAGTCAATCTGCTACGAGGCGTCAGAGCGCAAGTTGTAAACGTCAACTTCATAATTTTTATAATGCCTATAACGAATCTCGGACTTGTAACTCATGTAACTAATTTAAATTAAAAAAAACCTTAATTCATACGTTTCACAAGTGTCCGTGAACAAAGAATTAAAACATTATCCAGCCTTTTTAAGCATTGTATTGTAGTTATTTAACTTTCATTCAATTCATGGATTATGCGTTCGATCTTCGTGTTCTTTGCATTAACAGACTTATTTATATTTTTTGTTAAATTGTAAAAAAAGGCTTCCTTTTTGAGCTAAAAAATAAAATACAAGAGATTTTTTTTTGTTGTAAATATATTAAGTATACACTCGGCAGGGCCATGTAGTACGATGACTATTATCGCCTATTACCACTGAAATATGTATATAACGGCACAACAACCTTATTTATTTCGAGTTTTTAGAAACAGTGACGTCAGCTTGGCTAACATCACCATTACTATCCACAGGATCACTCATTGCAAATTATAAAACACCAATACAATTCAAATAGGTTTATTAAAATTATTAAAATATAACAAAATAGAATCACCTTAAATTATTAATATTTAGATTAAAATACCTACAGATAAATAGTTACTCACAATTTCTATTTCGACCATTCTTCTCCGAGTCCAGCAAAGTTATGAATTCACAATATTCACAATCAATAAAGAAAACTAAGGCACCCAACAAGTGTTGCGCGCCATTTGTAACATTTCCGGTTATAAAAGAAATAATGGAATCAAGTAATAGTTAATCGACAATTTACAACAGAAATGTTATCAAAATTTATTATTTGTAGATCTTAGAACAGTCATTATCATTTTACTTTCAATAACAAACCTGTTTGCAATATAATGAAGTATGTCGCAAGATGGCGAATACTTCATGTAACCGGTAACAAATCTTTAATATTTTTTCTAAATACTGTTATTGAATGCATTAGATTTTATCAATCAATTAATAACAAAGTTAAACATTAATTTAGATTCACATTGAATAACTAAAAGTACTTGTTTTAAAGCGTATGCTTATTATTAATATTTTAGTCGGGATAATACAGACAATGAACTATCTTTTTATCAAACAATAATTTACAACAGCAAATTAAATCAAAGTATGAGAGAGAACTGTGATTATTTTTAAATTGAAATAGTAATCAACCTAAATTATAATTAAAATTATTCATAAGCTATAGTTGCTTTCAGTGATCAGATGCTCCCCACACCGGAATAAATTCTTAGGTACTTAATAATATTAAAATATAAATTTAACAAAATCAATACTTGCGATTTTACTTTAACCGTCAAAACAAAAATCTGGCGAAACGAAATCCGACGAATCAAAATTCTGTCGAAACGACCCAATTAAATGTTAAATAAATGAATAAATATATAAATAGAGTTTTAGATCTTAAAAATGTTCATTGTAGTAATTGATGGGTTTAATTAATTTAAAGTATATTTTTTCTTTTCAGAACTTTTGAATAATTAAGTTACCTTGGAAACGATTTTTTAGTATTAAATTCAATTTCAATTAATAGTTACAATCTAAATGTATTTTAATGAGTTCATTCCATTTCATGTTGCAAAAAATATGTAAATAAATAATCAATAAATATGTATACCTACCTTTTTATATACCTTTTTACTTGGACGAATTAACCATTTTATGATGTTTAATTTCACTACTATGTATTTTTTTTTCAATCGAGTGTCTGCGATTGTAAAAATGTTGTTGTATGTACAAGATACCATTTGAAATTGGAATATATGCACTCATTAAAATTATATTTCCGTGTTTTTCGTGTATTTTGTCCTACTTATACGTAAAACAATTGCATATTGTCAAATTGTCCATGTATGCAGTCTTGGTCACAGATAGCAACGCAAATTACAATGAACGTTACATATCTTATATAAAATATAATTGATTTGTAGGCATTTAGAAGGATTTAAACAGCATAGTACGAGTATATACCGTCTGGGGCCTAGAACCGGGGATTATATTAAAAACGGAGGCTCTTTATGTTACTAGTGATTGAATCATTAGGGTCCTAAGTAATTAAAACCTTATCTTTACTTTTTGATTTTTTCTAACAAACTTAATCGTGAATTCAATATAATGCAAACAACAGTACCGCTCAACTTTTCGGAGCTACTCGGAACGTCTTTTTGACAATTTATGTGTCAGCTGATAGAAAAATAATACTGTCTGACTTACTAGCGTAATTCATGATTCCACGTAGGTATGTTTTCTTTCTGGAGTGTTTTTTGCACTCAAAGCAATTTTCACATAAATTGTGTAAATTAATCCAATTCGATTACTTAAATTGAAATCAATTTAAACTGAAACCAAAGAAATTCCCATGACAATATTCTGACTTTACTAATCAAAATTATTCTTTTGAATTGAAACTCTTTTAACACTATGATCTTCTTTATAAAAAGACCATAATGTAAAAAGCGTAGAATCCATGGAATTAACAGGTACTACGTACTAGTACTTTATAATTCCATGGCTGAATCTACTTGGTACAAAGAGTATACTTGGTATTGATTGACATGACATGTCATGCATGATGGATAAAATTATAAACAGATAACTGTCATTGCGATATTTAATATTAAACTAATTTTAATCAATTTGAAACAGAGATTTTAAGCTGTGGGAAGTAGCAGGGGCTGTTGCTATTCAATGAGATAAAGGTAATTTTTTTAATGGATAGTGATATCGTGATGTTTTGCGGTAAGTTTTTGTTGTCCCCTGTACCACGATTAGTTCGCAACGTTAGCGATAATATCGTTTTGCAATACTACACTGATTATGAATCATAACTTTAAATTCTTATTGTGAGTAATGCATGGGTTTTGATTAGCTGAAATCTTTTCAGAATAAATACTAATACTCTAGAGAGTCTCTATTTTCAATATTTTCCCCGATTATAGGCCCCACGCGGTATGAGAGATACAAATTAATGCAATCTAATAACGAAATCATACCCCTAATTATATGAGCACACGACCTGTGTCAATATATATGATGCTGACTGTACCATCAATGGTACCAGTACTGACCCTAATTTAGGGTCATTTGTATCATTAGCTCTCAGATGCGCTTCACAGCAGTGCTCCTACAAGCGTTTAATTTGTCGTCACCCTAAAAACAATCCATTTTGAGTGAAGTGGGGCGATACGTTTCACCAAACAAACCTAATACAATTAGTAAGTCAAAGCTGAACTAGCTTATGCGTGAAGTGAATGGCCACGCGTATTAGTCACTCGCTCATTCAACTCGTTCAAAATTGTTTAATCATATCTATAAAACTGTAAAATCAAATTTTCTGTACATTAATTATATTTTCTCAAACAGGCTTGGAAATAGGAGCATTATTTTAAAAACCTTCTTCGAGATAAATCGATATTGCTGTACTGGCCACATACATGCGAGCAGCGGCTGGAAAAAGTTGTATGAAAATCCATATCTGTCGTGTTTAGCGGCCAAATAAATTACATAGTAATCTCATATCTGTCGTGTAATTTAACAATGAATTTACTCCGAAATATGGCTACCAAGGAGGTAACTTATTATCAAAGGATTAATTTAAATTTCGAACTGGCTTGCAAATAGAAAGCTGTTTTGAAAAAAAAACAACAAATGATCACTTTAACGCGGGAAAACATATAGTTGATCATTGTTTGTCTGATTTCGAAAAGTTGCTTTAATTTCCGCCCATTATTTGAGAAAAGTACTATACAAGCCTTGGCCATACGTATAACTACGTAAACTAGGCATACGTATGTTTACGTACATTTATATGTTCGTCCATCAATCCCTCTTTTGCTGGTAGCTGCAGTAATGTACTATTTCTCAAACATGCTTGGAAATATGAGCATTATTTGGACAACTTTCTTCGAGATAAATTGATATTGCTGTACTGGCCACAGCCTGCTGTACTGGCAAAAGTTGTATGAAAATCCATATCTGTCGTATTTAGCGGCCAAATAAATTACATAGTAAACTCATATCTGTCTCAAGGAGGTAACTTATCAAAGGTTTTATTGAAATTTCGAACTGGCTTGCAAATAGAAAGCTGTTTCAGAAAAAAACAAGAAATGAATACTTTAACGCGGGAGTAAATGTTGTTCGTTGTTCGTCTAATTTCGAAAAGTAGTTTTAATTTACGTGCATAAACGGAATTGAATAAAACTTTTTGTAACTTGTAGCTGCTAAGTCTGGTCAATATATACCGAGGCTACAATTTATTTAGAAATCTGGAAGACCTGATGCAGGAAGCTAAAGACCAGCTAAACGATAAGAGATATGGAATGGCGCCTTAGCAATAGTTATTTGTTATGCAAGGCTGAAAAGTTGGTTATTTAGCGGCGAGTTACCTCTATTGAAATCTGAGCAAGTGAAGGATTCTAGGATTGAACCACGAGCGTAGCGAGTGGTTCAAAGATTAGATCCTGAGCGAAGCGAGGATTTCAAAGGTACAAGACGCTAAAAACTTTTCTGCCGAGCGCAACACACAATTTTTCACCTCACAACGGCGAGGAACATTTTATTGTTGTTTCCGCAGTCAACTTCCGGTAAAAAATTCTTTAAACATAAAGTTTAATCAAAATATACCTTATTCTCGTTGTTTTAATGATATAAAAAACTAAAATAATAAAAAAGGGAGTATTATAGTTAATTCAAAGTTATTTAAAGTAGGAATATATTATTACTTACTAATAAGAATAAAAAAGATTCCGTAAATGTTGACACTGACATGAGGTACAAGACAAAAACTATTTAAAAATAAAGATGTATGTCACAGTCCGAAATCCAATTATAGGTTGTGAAATCTCACCCAGCCTAATATAAAATTCTTATAACAAATAGTTTAATCTTATTGTTATTGTTTTTATGATTCAATGAACTAAAATAATATAATAAAACCAAAACGGAATATTATAATTCATTTAAAGCTATTTAAAATCAAATATAACAAAAAGTCAATAGTCCGATTCGGAACGCATTATGACATATTTTTAGGTATTAAATTAAAAAAGTACTTTGTCGCGCTAGGCCGCAAAAAGCGCCTACGCATATTTTCTACGCCTAAACTGATTGACAAAACCTCCTTTTCAGAGCGTGTGAGGTGAAAAAGTTGTTTAGCGTGATGAAAAATAAAATAAAATAAACAACATCTCATTCATATAGGCGGTGCGGTGCATTGTTCCTAACTTCCTGTACGTAAGCGCAACAGGATGTGATTATTTGTCGATTTTAAGTTTATGTAAGTCTAGATTTTTATTTACTAATATTTGTTTATATATTTATGGCAATTAATTTTAACAGCTTTGTGAAAATTAGTTCTATATTAATTATCTTTTTCTAGTATGCGGGACTTGTCATATGAGCTAAATTAACTAATGATGGTTGGCATCGGCATATTTGGCATCCTTTTGTCAAAAAAGAATGTCCAGTGGTCAATTGAAAATCAGCGCCAGGCTCTTTGAGTCCGGTAAAATGCTGAATTGACTTCCTTTTTGGCTGCAGCCGTGAGACATCCACTTCAGACAATGAAACTGTACACCTTTTGATTTAAGTTAGTTTTTTATTTTTTATTTTTTTGCTATAAAATTGTAATTGTCTCATGTATGTATCCAAATAAAGTCCTTTTCATTCATTTCATTCATTCATTCATTTTCTATTGGTATAAAAAAATCAGGGGTATGGTAGATTTTTTTTTCATCATGACGGTGGTAACAGTGTACCATGTTCGATGTCGACGGATACAAAAGCTAATACACTAAGTCCACGCGAGCGAAGTCGCTAGCATCAACTAGTGGTAAATAAATTATTAATATGAAACAACAATACAACATTAGAACAATATGACCGAAATACTCTTAAGCTCCAGTAATTGAGTCGGAGCTTTCTTTATGTACAATATTCTACGAGTACAAAGATATATAAGTAAGTTTATAAACAGCATCGACAATCCAAGAATCAAAATTAGCTAAATATTCTGGTGTTTGCATCTATGATGAAAGACTTCTAGGAAGAAATTACAGATAATTTTAAAACATTAAAGTTATAACTACAAGCAAATACATTAAGTAAATAAAAAAATGCACACAAAACGATTTTTTTTTTAGTTCGTAGCCTTTGAGCTAGTTTCAGTCATGACCTAATTAAAGTGCTGTATTTTACTGCGCCGGCATTCTCAGTAATGCCTTGTTTCCGATGCTTTCGGGATACCGGAACAATGGACAAATATTTATATAAATGTGAAAGTAAATAGAACGTTCCTAAAAGCAATGGAAGATAAAATATTAAAAACAAAAATATGCAAGGTCTTATTTTTTTATCACACAACATCACACACCTTGATCCGATCCAAAATAAGTTTATGCCCAAATATGGGCATCGTAAAGCTGCCGTAACAGGGAATTTGCATGGGTCGGCTAACGACTCTTATTCACCAACACAAAAAAAAAAGTTCTCTTTCAAAAAATGTATAGAACAGTAGGCTTATTACGAGTTTGGCAAACTTGACGTTACAGTAAACGTTAACGTAAAATGTAGCTCTGTCTCTTTCATATTTAGCGACTGTTTTACCGACATGAGCAGTGTATCCGATAGTCTACGCTCACGAGTCCTGTAAATGTCATGTTAAGCAAACTCGTAATAGGGGTACAGGGGTGCGATTGCGTAAGGTAATCGTATTCATTTGACAGTTCATATCGTATTCAATCGGCTGCAATTTGTATGGAATGACATTTAATATGATACAATATGAACTGTCAGTTGTATACGATTGACTTTACGCAATCGCCTAGCTGGTTCGATAGGCATCTTCAATTTCGATAATATAATTCGATTACGCCAAGAAATTATCCCTCTTTGAAAAAGTGGGACCGCTAAAAAGATGGAAATGACCGGATTAGACAAACTTGGATTAGGACATCTTCTGATTGAGATGCATGTTTGTAGGAGCACTAGACCCTGTAGGTCATGTTCAGCAACACATTTGCTCATAGTCCAGAAGTCTGAACGAAAATAACAAAATAATATATAAGAATCGCAGAATACCTTAATAAATATGGAAAGTTATTTCAGACCGTTTGCGTTCTAACCACAACAGGTGTAAAACTTATAAAACCAAGCCTGCCGGTACAGCGGCCTCAATATAAAAGAAAACAATAACAGGGGCCTGAAAAAAAAGGACAACTCACAAAACAAAATTATGGTTAAAAAAAAGAACAAAGCTGGTTTAAAAGCCATAAAGTGTTGTATATCTTAATGTTCTCAAAAAAAAATAGGTACAGTATCTTTCGGAAACAAATAGGATTTGAAAGGAAAAGTTAGTACGACGTAGTACCAAAACGTTCAAGGTACTTTTGAATCTGAAAAATCTATCTATAAATCCATAAGCCATTACTGCAAACAACTCAAAAGCTATCTATCTATAAATCAATAAGCCAACAGATAACAATTTACTCTGCGAACGGTAGGCAGCCGGATCTGTCATCGCAGCAGAACAGAATCGTTAAACAATAACCAATGTCAATAGACCGATAGGTTTCTGGGTCACGCCGCACCAGACGCGATAAATAATTGAAATCACTGTGACAACAACAGGTAATCTTGGTGGAGCATTCCGGACTAGTGTTGTGCTATGTTTGCGTGAAGCGCACGATTTGCGATGCAAATGCAAACCCGTATCGTGCTGGAAAGTTTGCTATGGAGAAGTTTTGGAACAGGTGGATAGAGGTAGTGGATAAACAACTATATTATTAAAGAGGACCAAACAAACAATAGTTATTTGTTTCGCAAGGCTGGAAATTTGGTTATTTAACGGCGAGTTACCTCTATTGAAAGCAGAGCAAGTGAAGGATTCTAGGATTGAACCACGAGCGTAGCGAGTAGTTCAAAGATTGAATCCTGAGCGAAGCGAGGATTTCAAAGGTACAAGACGCTAAAAACTTTTCTACCGAGTTAGCGCAACACACAATTTTTCACCTCACAACAGCGAGTAACATTTTATCGTTTCCAGGGTCAACTTCCGGTAAAAAAATCTTTAAACATAAAGTTTGATCTAAATATACCTTATTCTCGTTGTTTTAATATATAAAAAACTAAAATAATAAAAAAGGGAGTATAATTCAAAGTTATTTCAAGTAGGAATATAATGTTACTTATAAATAACAATAAAAACGATTCCGTAAATGTTGACACTGACATGAGGAACAAGACCAAGACAATTTAAAAATAAAGATTTATGTCACGTTCCGAAATCCAAACATAGGTTGTAAAATCTCACCCAGCCTAATATAAAATTCTTATACCAAATAGTTTAATCTTTTTGTTATTGTTTTTATGATTCAACGAACTAAAATAATATAATAAAACCAAAACGGAGTATTATAATTAATTCAAAGCGATTTAAAATAAGAATAAAGATTACGATTACGATACGATTTAATATAACAAAAAAGTCAATAGTGCGATTCGGAACGCATTATGACATATTTTTAAAAAAGTACTTTACCGCGCTAGGCCGCAAAAAGCGATATTCTACGACGAAACTGAATGACAAACCCTCCTCTTCCGAGCGTGTGAGGTGAAAATAAACAAACAAACTGCCATACTTTCGCAATAATAAAGTAGGATTTGTAGTGGTTGGTTTTTAATAAAACAACCACTGAGAACGTAATGCGGTTGTGGAATCCAGGTGGAGCGCGATTCTTCCATCAGCCTTATCAATTACTTGACAGGATGCACCAAGTTTTGCCAATGCACAATTTTACTTTTACAGGGTTTATGATTAAAAATGTATGCGATTTGACAGATTTGACAAGCAAATTACAGCTACTTTATACGAATTCGTATAAATAATTTTTGGTGCAACCGTCGGTATGTGTTTCTGTTAAGCGTAAACATAAAACCTATCCGTCTAACATTTGTTAAGTGTGGTAAATCGTTTCAAGCTGAGATAGCAGGAGGGTAGCTTGACCTTGGTGCTTAATGCGAAGTCCTAAATGTGATGTCAATTGAATAATAATTGATTGATTCAACAAACTTTGAATCGACAGGATGAATCTTACTTTGGAGACCCTAGCTTTGGAGCCTACTTAATAATTTACTATCTAATCAAGAAGAAATCAATAAATTTATAATCCATGTTAACATAGATATCTTACCTATCTACATATTTTATATTTGAAAATAATTTATTTCAGTAAATTCTACGCTATACAGAGAACGTGCCGAGTTGTACCGAGTGCATTTTTTAGGGTTTCGTAGCCTAATGGCAAAAAACGAAACCCTTATAGATTTGTCATGTCCGATGTATGTCACAGCCACTTTATTCCAAAACTATGAGGATTACACAGTTGAAACTTGGTAGGTAGATGTATTCTGTAAACCGCTTTACGGTTTTTACACAAAAAAAAAAATTAAGGGAAGCTCCCCATACATGGAACTGAAACTGATTTTTTTTTTCATCAAACCTATGCCTATCTAAAAATAATAGTATCTAAAAATAGGTCTTTAAAAATTACATTGAGGTTTCTAAAACGATTTTTTTTTCAAAGTCAACGGTTTGAAGCAAAATGTGTCCCTCCCCCCCACCCCTCTAACTTTTGAAATAAGAAAGTGAAAAATTAAAAAAACATATGCTGGATCTTAATAAAAACTTTCAACGAAAATTGGTTTGAACAAAATATAGTTGGCAGTTTTAGAAATATAGCACATTTCCCAAAGCGAAACGAACATTTTCATGTGCGGTATCTATAGATAGGTTTTTAAAAATTACATCGAGGTTCTTAAATCAGTTTTTCTCAAAGTAAACCGTTTGAAAGACATAGACTTCCAAACTGTAAAATGTCACAGCCACTTTATTCCAAAACTATGAAGATTACACAGTTGAAACTTGGTAGGTAGATGTATTCTGTAATGATGGTACTGTAATAATACATGTAACTAAAAATTTGGAACTAAAAACATTTATGAAGCTAAAAATATATTTTTTCATCAAACCTATACGTGTGGGGTATAGGTAGGTCTTTAAAAATTACATAGAGGTTTTTAAAAAATGAATGATATACACTTTCAAAGTGGTAAAATGTGTGTGCCCCCCCCCCCCCCTCTAACTTTTAAAATAAGAAAGTGAAAAATCTAAAAAAAAAAATATGCGGTAGTCCTTTATAAAAACTTTCAACGAAAATTAGTTTTAACGAAATATATTTTGCAGTTTCAGCTATAGCACATTTTCCAAAACCGCAAATATAACTTCGTCATTCATACAGACACTATTAAAAACAAAGTTATTTTTGCAGACGAAAAACTATAGTAGCATTTTGGGTAGGTGTATTTAATATAATAATAGTTTAATATAATAACAAACACATACAGAGAAAATTATAAAAAAGAGGAACACACAATAGGCGGCCTTATTGCTACATAGCAATCTCTTCCAGGCAACCTTGGGTGAGAGACGAAACCCTTCATGTGCGAGTTCGATTCGCACTTGGCCGATTTTCAATATACTATCCGAAGGCAATGAATTTTAAACAAGATTTGCTTCTGCAAAATATTATGAAAGCTACATCTCCGAGTTTCCACGACGAAAAAGAAACTAAAAAACTCTGTCAAGTAATAAATTTAAAATTAATACCAATACAACAAATCATCGACATAATTATCCCATCACTTCTTATTTCATAATACCTTTCGTAATCTTCAAAGACCGACATTTGGAATGGGACAAAATCATATTGTTTTTTTTATTTTCTTATTATTATCTTTATTTATTCAGGAGCTTTTGTGTCTAGACACGGCAGCTCCATCGAGGCAAATCAGCCATTTACATTTAGGAAACATAAAAAAATAAGTTTGTGTGGTTTGTAGGCAGTACTCCACCAAACCACACAAGTATAGTGCGGCCTCAGAATCCGGATTGCTCAAAATACTCTTAGCAATATTTATATTTTGCTGATCCGTTATTAATATAGAGGTAGCTTAAAACCTTTGAATGACATCATCTTAAATATGAGGATATCTTTGGAATCTAGTTAACTACCATAAACCCTTTAAGCATTATTGTGGTGCCCGTTTGCTGCAGCAAGAGAAAGGAGAATGACCAATGAAGTATGAAGTTTAGTTTCAATTTGTATGACATTGTGCCCGAATAAAACCCACATAATTTTGTAGTGTTTGAACTTAGATTCAGTTAGAAAAAACACCATTACTCTAATTCGACGGATTCATGGGAAATATGCCTATGAAGTTCATCAATTTGTAGGTTATTTTCTTGAAAACTGCCTACATGATTTGATTTGACTTTGTCTTATAGTATGCATAAATAAGTTAGACATAATTATAGTTTCTGCAGTATGTAGGTACTTTTTCAGGCATTTAACAAAATAATAAACATATTATTTTTATTAGATTTGATACTGATACAAAGCGAAACCATGTTTGACCATTCTCTTTTTATACGTCCTTATCGACGTAACATGATGTGGCCGCCTACAGTTGCTTGTTTCACTATATTTTTAATGTTTATGTAAAACCTAATGTAAATTCTCAAGAACGTAAAATAATTATTCTATCACTCTACGATTTCCTACAGCTATGAAGATAGACTGCTTCTAAATCAAATGTTACTGTCAACGTAAACTGTTCAAAATAAGGTTGAAGAATCAAAACTAATAACGCACACGTGGGCTACCACGTGTGCGTTATTAGTTTTGATTCTATTGCTACATAGCAATCTCTTCCAGGCAACCTTGGGTGAGAGACGAAACCCTTCATGTGCGAGTTCGATTCGCACTTGGCCGATTTTCAATATACTATCCGAAGGCAATGAATTTTAAACAAGATTTGCTTCTGCAAAATATTATGAAAGCTACATCTCCGAGTTTCCACGACGAAAAAGAAACTAAAAAACTCTGTCAAGTAATAAATTTAAAATTAATACCAATACAACAAATCATCGACATAATTATCCCATCACTTCTTATTTCATAATACCTTTCGTAATCTTCAAAGACCGACATTTGGAATGGGACAAAATCATATTGTTTTTTTTATTTTCTTATTATTATCTTTATTTATTCAGGAGCTTTTGTGTCTAGACACGGCAGCTCCATCGAGGCAAATCAGCCATTTACATTTAGGAAACATAAAAAAATAAGTTTGTGTGGTTTGTAGGCAGTACTCCACCAAACCACACAAGTATAGTGCGGCCTCAGAATCCGGATTGCTCAAAATACTCTTAGCAATATTTATATTTTGCTGATCCGTTATTAATATAGAGGTAGCTTAAAACCTTTGAATGACATCATCTTAAATATGAGGATATCTTTGGAATCTAGTTAACTACCATAAACCCTTTAAGCATTATTGTGGTGCCCGTTTGCTGCAGCAAGAGAAAGGAGAATGACCAATGAAGTATGAAGTTTAGTTTCAATTTGTATGACATTGTGCCCGAATAAAACCCACATAATTTTGTAGTGTTTGAACTTAGATTCAGTTAGAAAAAACACCATTACTCTAATTCGACGGATTCATGGGAAATATGCCTATGAAGTTCATCAATTTGTAGGTTATTTTCTTGAAAACTGCCTACATGATTTGATTTGACTTTGTCTTATAGTATGCATAAATAAGTTAGACATAATTATAGTTTCTGCAGTATGTAGGTACTTTTTCAGGCATTTAACAAAATAATAAACATATTATTTTTATTAGATTTGATACTGATACAAAGCGAAACCATGTTTGACCATTCTCTTTTTATACGTCCTTATCGACGTAACATGATGTGGCCGCCTACAGTTGCTTGTTTCACTATATTTTTAATGTTTATGTAAAACCTAATGTAAATTCTCAAGAACGTAAAATAATTATTCTATCACTCTACGATTTCCTACAGCTATGAAGATAGACTGCTTCTAAATCAAATGTTACTGTCAACGTAAACTGTTCAAAATAAGGTTGAAGAATCAAAACTAATAACGCACACGTGGTAGCTACCTAATAGGTACCTACATTGACTAACTTACAATAGGGTTTGATACTTTTGAAGACAGCAGTACATACCAGACTGTAACAGACCATATTCCTAAACCGTCTTGAAGTGTTTACTGAGAGATAAAATAAAACTTTGGCGTCAAACTGAGACATAAATCTACTTGACTTAGCTTGTTTGAGCATTACGTTCGTTACGAGTATATCTTGAACATCGTTGAAAGACTGCTAGCCATTCAATGAAAATATAAGTAATAGATGTAAGGATTTTAGATTTACAGGAGGAGGGGAGTTAGAATATATCTTTCAGGTCGTAGTGACTACCGTTCCCACTGAAGCTTAGCATCTAAATCACGTAGGAAATATATACTGTATAGATTAAAGAATGTAACTTAAGCTAAAATGTCTATGTAAATGTATGTTATATATTAAAAAAGTTTTGACTACACAATTGACTGTTTCTCGCTTGCACAGACACAACAAAACTGTTGATTAAGTTTATCTTGAAATGCATATAATTAATGTGTTGGACCTTATGGGCCTCTAGAATAAAATAGAAAATAAATTATTTATAATTTTTATTTTTCTTTAACAAAATGGCCGATAAATAAAAACGTCAACGCTTTCACTACCAGCTTTTTCCGGCTACTGACAGATTATCGAAGGGTAAATCTAGCAATGGGTTAAAAATGGCGAAAAAAATATATGTTCCTACTGTATGTTTCAAAATCCTTATAAATTATTCGCAAGTTGGCTCAGCTTCAATGTAATAAACAAAACCTCGCTCAGTTTTTATTTATTATCTCAGTAAGTTGGAACATCTGCCCAATACGTGGTTCTTTACGAGTTTTCTCTCACTTACGCCGCTTTCTACCGTATAAAACTATAAAATATAATTTATTATTTAGACACAATGTTTGTCCTTATAGTTCACTGGTGACCTATCTTTGAGGCACTTTCGTTTTAAGCACAAGTTTTAGTGCAGTAGTATAAGTTTTATTTTGCAATTGGTAACAGTGTCAGAATAAGATTTTAATCATTGATATATTAGGTCTTTACCTACGAAATGGCCGATTTGTGTAAAGAATTTCAAAGAAAGTTCATTTTTCATACTAACAATTATTGTTATAATTTCTGCCTCAAACGCTAATGCCACATTTTTGAAACGAAAACTTCTTTAGAGGCGTTGTGCACATCAGAGTTTAAATTTTTTGGGATGGGTAAAAAATGTTAAAGTCGCGTCAGGACACGTGACCCTGATCGAAAATTCGTAAGACGGAGGGAGAGTAGACCGCCGCCGGCGCGACGTAGGAGAGGAAGTAATATCGCTCTCTCTTTCTACAGCGCGCCGAAAATGTATGCCTGCTCCTGCTGTTTCGTTTAAGCGTTTTTCACTTCTGCCGTCACTCCCGGAGTGCAACCCGTTGTTTTTTTATGTACAAGAATTGTATGAAGTGTAAGCCAACTAGTGGTATGTTTTATTTGAAAAATAATGAGTATCTTTTAAATCATAATAATTAAAGTGGTAATTCTTAAAAAAAAAGTACTTTTCGAGTATTTTTTTATCGTATAAGGAACCATAATAATAATCTTATGATTACTGATTCTGGACCGCTATGATCTTAATTTAATATAAAATCATGCAATTGATGTACCTTTTAATCATAGAAGTAGTGAGGATCTCTAGAAGTGAGGTATGAAAAAAAGGGGAATTTCATGGGTAGAGTTCTATTATTTGAAGTATCTGTCAATGTCTTCAAATATTTTCATAATGCAAACAATAGTTTTGAAGATCATTACAATATCTGCTCAAGATCCTGGGTTCAAACCTTAGTCGAGTTCGAGTCACTGTTTTTATAACCAACATGCACTTCACTTTTTTTAAACAACTACGATACGACATTTTAACCTTTGTCACTGTTTACTAACAACTGAATTATTTTAGTAAGTATGTCTTTTATTTAAATTATTAAAGTTATTTTTCACAGTAATGCCAACACATACAATACTGAAAACTTTGTTAATTCCTCTGTTTTACTCCAACTTCCCATTTTAAACTTTAACAAACAAATACAATAGATATCAACCACCGCAAAGCGTTGTACCCAATCTATCAAAACCTACCACAGGGAACCGATACGTGTTTTAATAAGTCGTTTACGGATATGAAAGAAGAACCTTGTTAAAATTAAAACACGGCTTGCACCGTTCTGCGCAGCCAAGTTCGTTCTAGTTAAGCGCAGATGGACGCTCAGTCACCGAGCAAGCGTTGAGGGCTCTCAACCTAAGCCATAAAAGGGAGTGTAACAGAACCTTATTTGAAACTTTACGATGTGAAAATTGTGTGCATTCAATAATGCGGTGCGCTTGCTAATTGCGCCAATTGTTAGTTGTTGTGGAACAGTGGAGCGATGATCAGGAAAACTTTGCAAGGATTCTTCCTGAGTTTCGTCTCAATTTCTTTCTGCTGTCAAATCTCTGAAACTATGGCTAAGAGCGCTTCTAGATTTATTGGTAAGTAAACAATTCGATAAAATTTATCACTTCGACAATTTTCACGAATACTTAGAATATTTCTTACTGACTTCAATACATTCGAAATACTGTTTACACGGTTAGATTAAGACTTCGGATTAATTAGCTTGCAGCTGTTGTTTTTCTTTTTGTTATTCCGATCCGACGTGTTTCCCTTGCAGGCTCCGAGGTCACTTGATGAACGATGAATTTAAGTTTACATTCGATGACTTATTTTTTTTTCATTTGTCTACTACTGTTCAATACAAGGTAATATATAAACAGGTACAATCTTCAATATGATTAGGTGTACTGAAAGAATGTTTTTAATCCTTACATAAACGAGAAAATTTAAAGCTTTAAAACTAAAATTTCAGCTCCAGTTATATTCGTAAAATATTTAACATTACCAAAAAAATTGATGGTATTGATCTGTTATTGGTTTTTTTACTAAATTAAACGATTAATTAATCCAGCTAGTTTAAATGCATATCTTGGAAACATTCCACACGGGCAATTATCGATATCAATTAAGAGATGTGCCGCATTTTATGCACGTCATTCCAAAATTATCTAATACTCGAGGGCTTTTTTTGAAACAACGGGGAGACTCTTAGCCTTTATCACACCCAAAAGTACCCTGTGATCATACCTGATGTTAAGTATTGATAAGACTGAAGATAGAAGCGAGCCTCTCCCGGAATCCTCAATTACTTGCTATCTTATGTCTAACTGTCACAACACAACAATGCTGAAAAAAAATTTGTTATGGCGGCAGACTTAGATAAGATGGTGGTAGTTAGCCAGGCGGACTTACAACAAGTCCTAACGCCAACCAAACCTTTAACTGGACGTATTGGACAAACCAATACGTCCAGTCATATCACTTTTAGCCGGAAATGAGTTTTGGCCGTACGATACAGTTTAAAAGAAGAATACTAGAAAAAATATACTGGGCTCAAAAGTTGTTCTAAGGTGGGACTTGAACTTAGCCTTTGGCAGTCCACAGGCTGATTATCTAAAAAAAACACCTAGCAGCAACCAGTTTCTTCGCTGACATAACTGTCACATTTTCAACGGCGACGAAACTGAGACTGAACCCATAATGAATAATCAGCCCTCCGGTCCACTGATCTTCTAGCTGCTAGTTACTACTAATTAAGCTCAGTAGCTATTAAGGATTGCTACTGAGCTTAGTAAGCATCCGTAGAAATTGTCTAGACCTGACATCAAAAGGCTCAAAGTCCCGACTAAAAACAAATTGTGAGACGATTTGGTTTTCTCTATTATTTTTCTCTCAAAATGTCGGGAAACCAAAAAATAAACCTAAAAAACACCAAAAATATGCTACTAGATATATACGGTGAAATATATTAGTTCTTTTATTTCAATGATGAGTGAGTGAAGAAACTTATAGTATTTTTCTATCAAAATTTATCTTGTAACTTAAACATTAAAACCTAGGCATTTAGTTTGACCCTAAAAGTTTGTGATAAACGCAATTTCCTCTTTATCGCACTGAAGTGGAGAGCAAACGACCGAGCGTATGTTCAATTAATAGCCGTTTAGCATATTATACCAATTTGAGTGAAAAATTAACCCTACTCAATGTTGCTTAATACTAGTGATTACTTACTATTATTATGCGAATTTCGGTACCCTTTCTGATAATTTAAAGGTTGATAAACTTTCGAGTACCGCTGACACATTTTTTTTTTTATATCGCGCGTTATTTTTTCACGTCACTGTTGAATTCCTTTTTATTATGAGGTAAAATAGTCTATGAGTTTTCAAAGCTTGACTAATAGGTACGAGTATCCATAGCAATTACAACGATTGCTATCAATACTCGTTTTAGACTTCTAAACTCTAAAGTTTAGAAAAGTCTTATAATCCCTCTCTGTCCGTCCGTACGTACGTATGTATGTACGCATCGAGATCTCAGAAACCATAAGAGATAGAGACAAACGGTCAACGGGAATGAGTTTAGGACACCTTGGACATGTGTCAAATGTACTTTTTTTTTTTTTTTTTTTTTAGTTTCTACACTACAAAACAATAACAACTGTCACGTGGTTTAGAAGTCTATTTTGTGCCTGCTAACTAGCAGGCGCTGCTAACTTGTTTACTGTATTAGATTATACGTACAAAGGGGCGGCCTTATCGCTTAGTAGCGATCTCTTCCAGACAACCCTTTTTTGTTGAGACTCGTCGATGAGTTAAATAGGGCAGTTTGTGCGCAAAAAAAAAGAAATTAAAATAATAAAGGAAGTAGATTAATGAACTACAATAAAATAAAATGATAAACATACACAATATAGGTATATTGTGTGTTATTGTTACATGCTACGAGTAATCGTCACGAATTATCGTAGCTATATCTCGTACCGTGTACGGTCAGTACAGGAACATTTTAAGCGAGTACAGTGTATGAACATACTCTTCATCGTCATCAGCCATTTTAATAACCCTACTGCTGGAGCACTGGCAGCCTTAATGGATTCATGAGGAGAATAAGAGAATAAGTGGAACCCGTGGCGCAATGGTTCGCGCACTCGGCCTGCGATTGTTGAGGTTAAGCAACTTTCGCAATGGTCGGTCACGGGATGGGTGACCAGAAATTTACTATCTCGAGCTCCTACGTGCTTCGGAAGGCACGTTAAGCCGTTGGTCCCGGCTGCATTTGCAGTCGTTAAAACCCACTAAACCGCATTGGGCCCGCGTGGTGGGCCATGGACCGTTCTCCTTATCCATCCATAAGGAAGGCCAGTGCCTCAGCAGTGGGGACATTAAAAATGGCTGATGACAAGAAAAACAAGCCATCCTCGCCACACCACAACTTTTCCATACCATCGCTACTCAGTTCTTCTCATTATGCGTCTTGTCTACAACAACTTCAGCTAAGCTTTGAAAGAGATCGATTGCTTTCGTTTTACAAATCTTCTCATTTTTTATGATTGTCCTCTTTCCTCGTTTAATCACTTCTTCCAATCCCCACTACACTGTGTGACCTTCTTAAAGACCAAATTGTCACGACCTATTATTACAGTCCGAACAATGCAATGTGAGTGAGTTCCCATAGCTTATATAGCTGATATTACACCAATCAGACTAATTTCAAGCCGTACAGGCATTATTGCATTAAACGTAAATGGACATTCTGTTTCCGAAATATATATAAAAAATAAATAGACTCTTATGTACACTTTCCAGCTAGTGATTGTTAACGCAGTAAACAAGTGCCATTCAAATTGTTATTACTGAGAGTGCTTGTTCTAGACACGTTACATATAATATCTGCTAATTGTTTTAACATCCTTGATAGCCTAAAGTTTGACGAAACCAAATTATGGTTAAGAACCATTAATGGCAGAGTCTATTATAACTTCTCTTCTGTGATAATAACACTCGATTTGTTCGTATACAGTCCTACCTAGAACATTATAAACGTAGAAGTTGGAGATGAAATTTGACACAGAGATACCTTGCTTGGATTAAAACATAGACACATTTTATCCCGACATTCCCATGGGAATAGCACTACGCCATGAAATCGCGGCCACTAGTAATTAAGTATTTTTTCATGTAATTAATGTAGTATCGAATAGTTGAATATTTCTTTGATTTAAAAGTAACAAGTTACAGAGTGAAAAATAGAAGATATTTACTATAATAAAAATGCTTTTAGGCAAGATTAAAAATGCATCACTCATAGTGAAAAAGGTATTTCATAATAGAACAAATGCAGTTTTAGACTGAAATGGAGCTTACTAGTTGGAATATATTTAGAAACTTCTTCTGCCCGCGCTTTCACCCGCGTGGTTACCGTTCCCGTGGGAATATAGGGATAAAAATAAAGCCTATGTTACTCTCCGTCCTTATGCCAAAAATCAAGTAGGTAGGACAAACAAACACACTTTCGCAAAGTTAGGATTTATTTGGGATTAGGATAACGGCCTCCTGGAGCGCGATTTCAATTTTGTACATCAGTATTTTCATTGTCAAAATGACAATTATAGATTTTTTGTGTAAAAAGATTTGGCTACTTATAAGAAGATCTAAACCAAAAGTTTTTTTACATAAAATAAAAAATATATGTTTTAATTTTGTGATAAATATTAAACAAGAAAATATACTAGAAAAAAGCAACTAGTCTCATGTTGCCCTGACGGGATTCGAACCCGCATCCTTGGGAGTCCGGCCCAATGCACTAACCAATTATGCTACAGAGACCTATGAGGACACGTCGAATTTTTCTAGTACATTCACCGTTCTACGGTGTTGGCCACCGTCGCTTCATCAATGAGAGAAATATCCTCGCATTCGAAAGAAACATCTTTACAGATGTTTGACTATCGATTAAGATGAAACAGCCATCTAAAATTAACTTTTTAATTTTGTGTTTTAGATTGCACTTTTTATGTGATAAATATTAAACAAGAAAATATACTAGAAAAAAGCAAATAGTCTCATGTCGCCCTGACGGGATTCGAACCCGCATCCTTGGGAGTCCGGCCCAATGCACTAACCAAATATGCTACAGAGACCTATGAGGACACGTCGATTTTTTTTTCTAGTATATTCACCGTTCTACGGTGTTGGCTAGTGCATTGGGCCGGACTCCCGAGGATGCGGGTTCGAATCCCGTCAGGGCGACATGAGACTAGTTGCTTTTTTCTAGTATATTTTCTTGTTTAATATTTATCACATAAAAATAGCATTGTAAAATGCAAAATTAAAACGTTAGTTTTATGTTTTAATTTTTTTTTTTCAAACATTATGATACTTTTCTGTGCAGAACTAAAGAACCAACATCGCTCAAAGGGTTATTGATATGAAGTGGTGTGATGATTGATATGAATGTGACGATATGTAATATAAAATCTACATATTACGTACATGTTATTTCTGGTAGCCTACTCTTACTGGATTCTTCATCTTATTCTATGAGGATTAGTGACCTCCTCTAGTGTCAGAGTTTATCAGACCGAGGCCTCTGACTTGGCTTAACGACTGACAACAGCTGGGTCCGACAGTTTAACGAGCCCTACGAAGCACGGAAGCGCTCACTTATAATGGTACTTTACGGTCACCCATCCCACACCTGACCGGGCTGAACGTTGCTTAACGAACGTAATCGAATACGATTAGTCTGTCAAGCGCGGCAATGAGCGCTACTGGACTAAAGTCCGTGAGGAAGCCGCTACGTATGATCACAATATATCATGCAAAAACATTAATTTTAATAACTTCAGACCTTTTTGACATGTCATGATTTAGCGCTGAAAGGTTTGGAAAGTAAGAAATAATTAGAAATAGGAACGATACCCAAGGGTGAGATAAACTTAAAGGTTAAAGGCTCGCTTAAACATTATTTTAACAGATTTGGGATGGAGAGCCATGGGACGGGCAGGCTGCCATAATTTAAGAACATGGGTTACATACATGGGCAGGATAATCGGTGGTTGGTTCGAAAACTTTTAACAGCTTTCGAAAAGTTGGTTGCGACAGGATGTTTTTTTTTTTAATATTGAAAATCTTATTAAATTTAGACAGTGGAACTGTTTAAAACGAAAGAGTGTGTTAACGCAAAAAGAGTCTTCAATCGGTAAACGGACAAAATATACCGTCATTTGTATTTTTTAGAAGAGAGTTTAGTACAAAAGTGCTAAGTGATTTCAACGTAAAAAAAACTGGACAAATGCGAGTTGGATTTGCTTACCCAGGGTTCCGCACAAATTCGTAAGTTCCTACTTAGGTACATAATATTATAAATAGTTCAGGAATTGAGTCCCGCACTTTCTTTCCGAAGGTATCCCGAAATTCAGTTACCGAAACTTAAGAATATATTTTTCATGATTTAATTACAAATATTTTTTTTTTTAATTTGCTGTACTTGTAGTAAAAAACGATATTACTTGCCAAATTTCATAGTTCTAGGTCCACGGAAAGTACTCTATGAATTTTGATTCCCTTGAGAGTGTCGAAGTATACTTTTTTGCGGCATAAATGGCCTTAACTTTTTTAACGTTAATTTTGAAGTTTGATTTGTTTTGCAGCTTCAAGAGATTGTTAACGTGAATATTGGTTTTAATTTCATCTCGATACCTTCACACGTTCTCGAGATTCGAGACGACAGACGGACGGACGAACAGACAGACAACAAAGTGATCCTGTATGGTGATAAATATTAAACAAGAAAATATAATAGAAAAAAAAACTTGTATCCCGTCGCCCTGACGGGATGACGGACATGAGACAAGTTGCTTTTTTTTGTATATTTTCTTGTTTAATATATATCACATAAAAATAGCATTGTAAAATGCAACATTAAAAAGTTATAATCTTATAAGGGTTCCTTTTCATTCTTTAGAGGTTCGGAACCCCAAAAAGAGATAATATCATAAAACTGTCTAATGTAAAAAACATGTGAATATAATGTTATTTTTTATCAATGGAATGCCATCAGATGCATAGATTAATAATTATTTGTTATGCAAGGCTGGAAAGTTGGTTATTAGCGGCGAGTTACCTCTATTAAATCCTGAGCGAAGCGAGGATTTCAAAGGTACAAGACGCTAAAAACTTTTCTGCCGAGCGACACACAACTTTTCCACCTCACAACAGCCAGGAACATTTTATGGTTGTTTCCGCGGTCAACTTCCTGTAAAAAAATCAATGAACTAAAATAATATAATAAAACCAAAACGGAGTATTATAATTAATTCAAAGCTATTTAAAATAAGTATAAAATGTAACAAAAAACGTCAATAGTGCGATTCGGAACGCATTATGACATATATTGAGGTATTAAATTAAAAAAGTACTTTACCGCGCTAGGCCGCAAGAAATGCTATGCGGAAACTGAATGACAAATCCTCCTTTTCCGAGCGTGTGAGGTGAAAATGAATTTTAACTGAGTTTAAAAGAGTATTGACGCAACAGCAATAGTTATTTGTTAAGCAAGGCTGGAAAGTTGGTTATTTAGCGGCGAGTTGCCTCTATTGAAATCTGAGCAAGTGAAGGAATCTAGGATTGAACCACGAGCGTAGCGAGTGGTTCAAAGATTGAATTTTGAGCGAAGCGAGGATTTCAAAGGAACTAGACGCTAAAAACTTTTCTGCCGAGCGCAACACACAATTTTTCACCTCACAACAGCGAGGAACATTTTATGGTTGTTTCCGCGGTCAACATCCGGTAAAAAATTCTTTAAACATAAATTTTAATCCTTTTAATTTACCTTATTCTCGTTGTTTTAATGATATAAAAAACTAAAATAATAAAAAGGGAGTATTATAGTTAATTCAAAGTTATTTAAAGTAGGAATATATTGTTTATTATTAATAAGATTCAAAACGATTCCGTAAATGTTGACACTGACATGAGGTACAAGAAAAAGACAATTTAAAAATTAAGATTTATGTCACAGTCCGAAATCCAATTATAGGTTGTGAAATCTCACCCAGCCTAATATAAAATTCTTAAAACAAATAGTTTAATCTTATTGTTATTGTTTTTATGATTTAATGAACTAAAGTAATATAATTAAACCAAAATGGGAGTATTATAATTAATTTAAAGCTATTTAAAATAAGAATCAAATATAACAAAAAAGTTGATAGTGCGATTCGTAACGCATTAAGACATATTTTAGGTAGGTATAGCGTGTGGGGTGAAAAATAATTTGTCAACTACTTTTAGAAAAGAGGCTTATACAGAAAGGTGCTAAGTGATAGTTATTTTCCCTATTTATTTATTACTTTACTCTTAAATTTGTACTTTAAATTAACTTATTTTATACTGAGTCACTCATTCATTATCTTCATTTTTTAAATAACAACCATCGCTAGCAAATCTGTTTTCTTCGCCCTGGTTATAGTATTTTTATCTTGATAATGTTTCCATGCTATGTTCTATTGGGTTCTTTTTTCCTTTACTTCGCTTCCAAACATTTACTTGCTTAAATAATTCCATTCCTGAAACCGTCTCTTTTAGTTTAACAAGACCAGGGTCATCAGAACCTACCCTCACTCATACAGCTTTGGACTACTAAGCACCTTTGAAAAGAAACAATGCTCTCGTATAGCACCAACGCCGTCTTTGATTGATTGTCCGAAGTACATTACCAAACCAAATCCCTTAGCACCTTTGAGAGGATATTGCCATTACCTTTTAGCACCATTCCAGATCAAATCCAGAAAAAAAAACAGTTGATAGTTAGCACCTTTGTAATATCCACTCCTTGTCTTCGACAATAATTCGCTGATCTAACTAAATCTCCACTCTAACCGAACACTCTTAGCACAAAACATTTAATGTTTATCTGCTGTTTAACAAGTACCTATCTAATAAAATGTCTACTACAAATCCGTGTTTAGCTTTAACGCACTTTAGATCAAAAATCATTGTCAAATTTAAACATCCTTCCCCCCTAGTTTAAATTATGTTTAACCACAAACAATATTTCGATTTGACAGTTCGCCGTTCGTTTTGATCGATGTTAATAAACATAAAAAAATTAACGACCTGTTTGGCGCAGGGGTACGCACCTTCTACGCCAGAGGTCCTGGGTTCGATCCCCGGACAAGACAAATATTTGTGTGCATGAACATGCCTATTTGTCTTGTTCTGGGTGTTTGATATGTATATTATGTATGTATTTACAAAAATAAGTAAATTAAGTAAACAAAATTAGTAACTGAGAATTATTTTTGTAGAATAT
Source organism: Chrysoteuchia culmella (assembly GCA_910589605.1). NCBI lineage: Eukaryota > Metazoa > Arthropoda > Insecta > Lepidoptera > Crambidae > Chrysoteuchia > Chrysoteuchia culmella. Next base: position 7,927,514 of record OU342654.1, on the reverse strand, counting down.
GGTACCGGATTTTTATTCAATGTAAAAAAAAATAGGGGAATTTTTCTTACAATTTATCGAACGACATTTTGATAGTAATGGAGTCCAAATTGAGTATCGCCAATGCTATTTGTGCCAAAAGTCAACGAAACGTTTCCGATCCCATGTTTGTATTACAAAAACTGTGTGACCAGCTGACAAGGGCATTGATTGACCTAACTATCCGCCATGCTGACTGATGTCATGTCAGCACCATCAATCATTCGAATAAAAACCCAACGGATATTGTTTAATCGATTTTAGCGTTTTTGGATTTTGTCTTCACTGCGAAAGAGTTCAAGTTTGTATGGTATCAAGGATATAGGTAATGTTTCGTCCACTTGGATCTTTTACCATCTTCTATACAAGTGTTTACCCACTGTTTCTCTCAATACAACATTTGTTTTAAAGGCTTACGCCACGCAACTTCTCCTCTCAATCTCAACACAAATATATCAATTTTGGATCAGTCGTTTAGTCGTGAAAATGTAACAGATAAGCAGATCGATATACCAACTTTACATTAGCATTTGCGGAACCACTCTATTTCATTAGGTATCAAAATTAATTGAAACTAAATCAGTGCTACAACCGTGAAAATATAGGTACACAGACAGTAAAATAGCGGAATTGGCATTAATTATAATTTTATTATTCACCTTTACGGACTACGTTTCAATTGTAGATATTGACGCTATTTCAATTGAAAATATCTACTGTTAAGTGCATAATAATGAATGTTATCCTATTATCCTCTTTGTCCAGATTTTACCTTCCCCATATAAGTCATTAGTAACAACGCAAATTGTAGCAATAACTTGCTGAGGCTACACGGGAAAAGCTGAATGAAAATATCACGTGGAAATTCAGAATGCACTTATTGCATACATATTCTCATACTTATAAATCCACATAATTATTTCTTCTTTATTGATTTTTCTTCGAGGAAACTTCGAGGAAATGCGTCTCAAAGATCTCGACGTAAAACGACAACTTAAAAAGTCCCGACCGAAGCAAACTTATATTTATACTTATGACGCCAATGGGCAACTATACTGCTCGAGCTGCGATCGTCGCTTCAAAACTAAGTTTGGCTTCGCAAGTCACATGCGGGCTCATGCTAGAAAATAAGAGAATAAGCCAGTGTGTCGCCGTCGACGGATACGTCGAGGAGGACATCATCATGTATTCTTTTGCTTTTTTATGCAATTAAATCTACGTTTTTATTACGCTAAAATGAAAAAGTGCCAAATTAAATTTTCTATTTGGTATTCACCTGAACTTTTTTGAATTCATTTTGTTTTCGACATTTTCATTGGTATTTTAGGACAGACGAATTTTTGTAAGAAAATAATGCGAAAACGAAAAATATGACTAATTTCGTAATTATGTTTGTATGATGAATACGAGCATTTGTACCTGAGTCATGGACGTTTATATATATTTCTACACATAAATACTTATATATATATAATTATATGTATTTATATCCGTTACCCTAGTATCCCATAACACAAACCTTACAGTGCTTACTTTGGGGCTAGGTTAATTGGTGTGAGTGTAAGAAATATTTATTTATTTATGTGTCTAAGTACACCTTTATCGCCGCCAGCTTATACAGTAAGCAATAAAATGAAGATTTGAAGAAATAAACAAAACGTATTCGGGGAAACATCTACGATATTTCTTGCCCGGGCGAAACGGTTTTCCGTTGAATGAAATTTAAAAACGGCATCGGATTCAATCGCTTTGAATCGCAAGTGTAGCGCACGTTCCGCTCGATTTATCGCTGCAACGTGATTGGTGGCAGCCCTATTGGCCCTGACCTATCGCAGCGGAGCTTAATAAGTGCGGTTGAGAGCGGACCGTGAAGAGTTGCGGTTGTCACAGAGTGAAATGTGGAGTGTAAAATCGCATGTTGTTCGTTGGTTTACAAACACGAGATTGTGTTATGTATTTTCTAAGCTGCTATGGCACAGTGGATAGTCACTTAATTTACTGAGTACTGGGCCCTGTTTCATAAAGCTTGACAAGTCGACAATTTGCCAACTATGCTCGAACATACTTTTTTGTCACTGATCTGCGCAATTTTGACCTTTGTCATCATTGCAGGCGGTAGGTTTTCTATAAAAAGCAATCATCTTAATATATATAAATCTCCTGTCACGATGTTTGTCCGCGATGGACTCCTAAACTACTTAACCGATTTTAAATTAAATTGGCACACCGCCGTGAGCAGTCTGGTCCAACTTAAGAGATAGGATAGCTTTGATCCCGAAATTCCCACGGAAACGGGAACCACGCGGGTGAAACCGCGCACGGCCTCTAGTACATTATAAATTTCTCTTTTTCAAAATCCTATTCGAACTCTTTTGATCATGTGAGAATTTATAAAAGAAAAATATCTGTCACTCCTCATCCTGACACAGACCAAGAATGCCTATCAAAAAGGTGCGACAATTCGACAAATATGTCAGATTTTCCGATTACAAATATATCGGACCAAATGTTTTATGAAACGTTAAATTGTATAATTGGCGCCATTGTATAATTTGACAATTATCTCGGCTTTTCATATAGCACCAATGTTTGTATAGCACAAATGAAACGTACAATCGTCCAATTCTCACTTGTCACCTGTCGCTGACAATTGTAATATTTATGAAACAGGGCCCTGGCCGTAAGTCTAACTAGGTTAGTTATGTGTTAGTTCAAGTCCACTTGTATTACCTTTATTGACCCAGAAATCACAATATGAGTGTGTAAGCTGCTTATCTCAGAATCCGAACAATTTTATGTTGTCAGATATTTATTTGTATTATCTTCGTAAGTGGTTACACTTACCACACCCTTTAGATATCGTCGCTTAGCACTCTAATCACGTGAAGATAGTTAGTGGACAAATTAGTGCTCTAACAATCTTATATCACGTACTCTCAGCCAGTAACTAACTATATAACAAGTTGGTAACTAAATTATGCTGACCGCTGTCTGAGCAATAACTTTAATAAATCATATTTCGACTATTCTGTACTACAATATCAACGAATCTATTTGAACGTGGCGTTCGTTTGTTTAATTTAACATTATTAGCATAATCTAGCAATAATAGATTGATAATAAACATCCATATTCCACACACAATTTTGTATGACAACTAATATGAATAAAAGACATAAATAAATACCACAATTAGTGTGACAAAAACTCAACATATTTTTATATTTTGACGACCTCCGTGGTACGTACACCGGTTTCAATAATAAAAAATATATAGCTATTTAGGAAATATTTATTTATTTATTATGATTCTGGGGGGAATATATTCAACATAACCTTGGAGAAGCTGTGGTCACGGGATTACTACTTATTGACTTGATCTCCGACACTTTAACAGCTTAGATTTCACAGTTTTAAACTTACTTTTAAAATGTTTCGTGTTACCATTACCTAAAAGCGAAATATTCGTCATCGTCATGACGCGAAATATTAAGCGCTATGAATTATTTAATTACGTTGATTTTTTTTGTTACTTGGTAGTGGGTTTTAATTTCACGTGTGTGTCCACCCTAATCTAACGTTATCTCGAAGGTTTCGGGTTCATCACATAAATGTAGATAAATGACCTTTTCTGTATTGTCCTTGGTCAGGCTGGGTACGATTACGCTATTTCTTCTGTTCTTGATAACTATAGTACTTTTCTTCTTATCTTTGGGTCAGATAAATGCTTATGTAGGTAATGTTGGTTAAAATCGCTTAAGGACAAAATTTCATGGAAAACACATGAAAATTGATGATCGTTGAAATATTTTCATTCTCAATTATTGTTTAAAAAAAAAACTCACACCTGTTTTTGTATAGTGTAAAATTTTATCTTATAAAAAATAGTTACGTAATTTTAGCTTATTAAAAAAAATGCCTTATCTTGATAAAAAAGAAAAATATATACTCGCAAATAAATTTTACTAAAATTAATTATTCACATTTCACAAATGAAACTTTTACGAATATTTAAGTCAAAAAGTTACTTTTAAGAACTTCCGATGCCCTGGAGGAATTGAAGAAAATTGACTATAACTTCCCAAATACTTGGAGTAAGTTACTGGCTCCCGATATTATATTCAACCGGGGGATTTCGGGGATTGATTATTAAAACGTCAAACAGAGAGAACTTTAAATAATCCATCTATTTTAAATGACCTAGGTATACGCTATAGTTCATCTAATTAGAAATAGTTAATCTATAACCGTCTTAACCCAGTTGTTACGGAAATACATTTTTTTGTACAATGCCTGCGATTTTTTATAGATAGACTAATAAATGCATGTATGCAACAGGAACAATAAATAAAAAAATATTTGGTCTCGAGACACTTCTTACAGACAAAGAGACCATTCAGCAAATCTTTATCAAAATCATTTTATCAGAAAATACACATATTCTTTAGAATATTTTAATTTTTATGATGATCCGTATTTAAAACGCTAGCAACAAGTGGGTTACGGACGACTTAAGGTTGCATAGCATTTGAAATGATTCTTTTTAACCGACATCAAAAAAAGAAGGAGGTTATCAATTCGTCGCGTATATATATATATTTATTATATGTATGTTCACCGATTATCCGAGAACGCCTGAACCGAACGAAATGATTCAAACGTTATAACATCGAGTTTGTTCCCAAGTTGGTCCCAAAACCTTAAATTTTGAAATCGGTTCAGTTTTTTTGAGAAAATCTTGAAAAAACTGTCGTTTTCGTGTCAAACCACAAACGGTTTGATTCAAACTAGTAGTTGCCTATACTACTAGTTTGAGTCAAACCGAAATGCGATACGTTAAGTTAGTTAGTTTTATTTTTAATAGTAATTTAACTTTTTTTTATATATTTTTTCCTGTGTCTGTGTGCCAATAAATAGGATTTCTTTCTTTCTTTCTTACTTATTCTAACTTTAAAAATTATGAAATAAAAAACTTTTTATAAAAAAAACTTTCAAAACTTCAAAAGGCTTGTATTTTACTCTTTGATTTTTGAACTCGGTTTATTTTATAAAAAATCATTAAACGAAATTTATCAGGAAAATAGATAATTAGCCCAGTCATATTAGGGGCTTTACCTCTGAATGAGAGGAGACAAGCTATAAACTCGTATACACCTTCATTTTGCTGTTCTAAAAGTTGCCTCAAAAGTCTCATAAAGTCTGGTCCCTGCACCGTCGGTAACTCAATGTCAATGGTCATAAAAATCAGTTTTTCGCGATTATCTCGGTTACTATAGCTCCAATGATGTTAAAATTTATTTAATTTTGTTTAAAAAAAAATTTCATACGCCCCACCGTTTTTGAGATAAAGTGCAGAGAGCCCGTAGTACCTAAACCCATTCCTGGGGTTTTAAATCATACCTAACCATTTGTGAACCTGGTAATAAATGGGTACAATTCTTATGCTGCCAGAATACCAGCGTTGCCGTGACACATCTAGTGTCATGGCAACACGTAATGCTGAGGCGGGGACCATATTGACCTGAAGGCCATACTTTGTTTTTTATGTTATTTGTAATGTGTTTTTGTGTTGCTTTAAAATTTTGTATCGTTTTTGTGTGTGTACTTTGTATTGTGGTCTTTTGTGTTAATAAAATATTTCTCTCTCTCTCTCTCTCTTAAGCTGATGAGCTGCTGCACCCTCAGGGCAGTTTTGTCGTAGGGCAGTTCACTGTAGTAACTTTATATTCATTATCATCAGCCGCATGTCACCCACTGTTGGGTATAGGCCTCCCCCAAGGATCTCCACGACGTTTGGTCCTGCGCTGCCCGCATCCAGTGGCTTCCCACGACCGCTCCCCAGATCGTCGGTCCACCTTGTTCGGAACCTGCCCAAGGAGCGAAGTCCGTCGTAACTTGATATTACTGAAAGTTATTAAGAAAATTGTGGTATATGGTGTATAACATAGTTTAATGGTTTTCAGGCGTAATAAACTTAACTTATTCACCGACTACCTAAGTCTTGCGGCTAATTTTATTTGACTACCTACCTAGCAATAAACCGTAACTTTGCTCTTGAGTTAGCGTGTTATGATATAAGTTTTATTATTTCAATATGCTTTCTAACAGTCATAAAATAAAATTAAGTAATAAATAAAGCTTAATAGAACGTTTTGATATAAAAGTCAATAGGTACATGAAGCTTTAAGGCCTTAATCTACAAGTACCTTCTTTTCCAATATCTCGTATAACAAAGAACAAATCACGTCTTTACGAAAAGCAACATAAACATACGTCGAACCAAATCGGTTTACTCTCTTATGAATGAAAGAATGAGAGAGACATCTAGCAGTTCTATTATAATGTTCTGTGGTCTCAGGGCAGTAATTCAATTATCGTTAAATAAGTTTCTTCGTATCGGCAGATGCTGGTCACAATATTTCAAAGTCTATACTTATAACCAATAAAAACAGTTTATTATTTTCAAATACAATCTGTGCAGTGTTTTGTTATAGCACAGACTTTTCGTGGAACCTTTCACAGTTACTGCTCTATTTTGGTTTTGTAAGAAATAGAACTCATGATATAAACCTCTTTGGAGCTAATGCTGGTAAAAATACAAAATACAATAACAACTTCATCTAGACATAAGGTAACAAACAGTACATTTTAAATGTCTCCGAAACGAATTCAAAACGTAATTTGAACAGTCCCAAACATTATACTCTTCAATTTATTTTGTATTCAGGAGTAAAATACTCAGCTCGGCTACTATTTGAACAGAAAATGAAAACTCTCACCCGTGGGACTAACTTATTGTGATATCGGTCAGAGAAGTACAAACTCTAGGTAAAAATATTTGAACAAATGTATATAAATAATTTTATAATGACGACTCTAGTAGGAAATATTATCCGCAGTGTAGTACTAAAGCAGCATGTCAACGAAGCCCTTTTTTGATATAATTTATCCATCCTTTCTCCATTCAATAATTCTCCATTGGTTTGTTATTATTCTGCTTTAAGAGCTTGATCGAAGATCAGATTCTAACGCACTTACCGATCGAGCGTTTTCCTAAACACGTTTAGCAGTCAGTCAGCGGGCCAACCATCACCCACTAGATACCATCATATCATAAGAACGTTTTGTTTGCGTTTTCTTTTTAGTGAAGTTGTCACATATTGACACACTTCAAACTTTGGAGACGATGCGCGATGGTTGAGCGAAGACGTCACAAAACTTCCGACAAAAACAAGCTTACTCTAAGAGATTCGTAGTACGATATAGTATGGTAAGATTGAAACAATACTGCCCTAAGAGATGGCGGTAGGCCCCCCAGCTCTGGACTTAACCTGATAAAACAAACTGTGCGTCTACTGCACTGTGGACCTAACTCAGTTTTTTTTAACCTAGAACGGGTAAACGATTCCCGTTCCCTGATATTATGTAATTATGAGACTGAAGGTGGAAATTGCAATAGCACTTCTCCTGAAATGCTCAACCACCTGACAAACTGTACTGTTTTTTATGAACAATGGGGAGACTCTTAACCTTCATCATAGATGATGTTAAGTATTGATAAGGCTGAAGATGGAAGCGAGCCTCTCCACTGAGGAACTGACAATCTTAACTCTAACTGCCGGAACACAACAATGCTGGAAACATTGTTGTAATGGCGTCAGACTTAGATAAGATGGTGGTACCTAGCCAGGCGGACTTACAACAAGTCCTACCACCAACCAAAGCGTGTGAAAAAGTATTTTAGCTCTATGTACAGTGGTTGGTACCCGTTCCTTGATTGAAGTTTCTTATGGTAAATTTTAAATAGAAAAATATTGGAAAAAATTAACTCGGCCACAAGTGAATTCTCAGACTGGAATCGAACCAGCGACCTTTGGAAATCCGGTCCAATGCTCTAACCGCTGAGCTACCGAGACTTAAAACTTAGTTTCTTCTTTAAGAATCACTTTGAAAAAGTCAATTGAAGTTTCAGCGACGTTCGGCTTACTGTGAGAAAGTTATTAAATACAAACTGGAAGATGATCGGCGTATTCGCCTTGTACTGACAGGTTTTCTTGTTAAATCGCTATTGTGCCAGATGAATAAATACTGAGTAGAATTTTGAAAAATTAGACCGTTGAGTGATGTAGGTCTCATTGGTGGTAGACGTTTGGTTTGGATCAAGTCCAATACTACTTTGCCTACTATTCTTTCAAGCATATGTTTATAATTCATATTACAAATTTTGCATTTTATGATGCTATTTTGCATGATCATTTCTTGCTAGTACAAAAAACTTGCATACAGTAATCTTTTAAAAAATAATTTGGATGTGCAATACTTAGGAAGAAATGTAACAACGCTAGACAGCGCTTAACTTCTAATTTTTTTTTAAGTACACAGTTTCGTATTTAACTTTTGTTTGTGTCGTTTTGATTGGTTCTGATGAAATTCGTTCGCTCAGCTGAATATAGTCACCAAACACGCGAAAGCTATCGCAAAAGTATCAAAGGCACCGGAACTTAAATGATAAAATATTTTAGTGAAATTATACGGGAAACGGCCACACGTCAGACGCAGCTTAAAGCGCAAACGAAAGAGAATATTCAAACAGTGGGCGAGGCGACATCAGCACATTGCGACATTATTATTTCAGAGAGCTTGCGACGCAATTTTCATAAAGCTTTAATTACGGAACCTTCAGACCTCCCGAAATGCAAAGACATACACGGTTTTGAGGGCAGTTTTCACTCATTTATTCAATGCTCAGATTCCTGGGGGCCATCTTTTAAAAAGCCGTCATGTTATAATAACGTTATGCTTTCAATGCTGTTTATACAATATCCTTCATAAAACAAAATGTTGTTATTCCTGCCGAGGGACACATTGAAGTTGTCAAATTTTGACACACTTCAAACTGTGAAGGCGATGATTGAGCGAAGATGTCACAAAATTTCTATCAAAAAAACAAACTTACTTAAGAAGGTCTTAGTACGAAATAGCACGGTAAGATTAAAACAATACTGCACAAAGAGATGGAAGTAAGCCCCCTGATTGTAAGTTTTTAGGTATGTGCTAACGTTACTTTCGCGTTCGTGTTAGGTTTTGACTACAGTACCCCTAGTACCAGTTTAGCAAACAATATTCATTATTGAATACTATCACTCTTTCTTTTTCATTCCTAGTATAGCTATGAAAGAGAAGAGTAGTATGAAAGCTTACCGATAACGCTGATTGATAGATCCATATCAATCTATCGATAGATTTTCTTATTTTCTTTTTTCTTTCTTCCTTTCTTTCTTTTCTTTCTTTATAACGTCAACTCGCACTAAGTGTTTAAAAGTTAATAAGACATACGAATATTAGAGCAATTGACTGTTTCAGCTAATTACCTCATCTTAACTAAATTCGAGTGCGTAACTCTGAGGAACAATATTTCTCGTGTTTGTTGCACAGGTGCTTATTTACGTTCGCGAATGTTCCCTTTTAAGTCCAACGCATACAAAATATCTGTAAAGCCATTGTTATTTCCACGGCACCTTTGAAAGGTAACAAAGTGGTTCCTTAGAGTTCAGTGTAGTTAACTAAGACAGCATTGTTTTCACGGTCTCTACAGTAAACATTTCAAGGACTGTTTAAGTAAATTTGGGTACATAAGTTGTGTTTAGAACCTAAATAGGCATTTGTGTCAAGTGTTTAGGATGTAAAGCTTTTGGTTTGTTAGTTTAATCACAGATTATATAATTAATACTACCCGTTTATTTTTATAAGCTACGCTACGCTTCACAAAAACATGCGTTCGTTATTGTTAAGCACTGACACTGCATAAAGGCATCGATTGTGCATTATTTTAACACTTTGAAGCCTTTTTTTGTAAAAGCTTATAATTCTTTTTTTTTTTATGAGCATCTATGGAGCAGCTTAAGAGTAAAATATGTACAATAATCAATCCTACAGCTATTATACCTCAGACGCCATTTTCCTAAAATTGTATTTTGAAAGAAATCAAAACATTCAGTGTGTTAGATTAATACAAACTTTAAATATTTACTTATTAATGAGTGTAGTCTAAATTGGAAATTAAACTCTTGTTTTCCTTTAACAATAAACAACAAACAACTTTAAATTATTGTTACATCTAAATACTTTTCTGTTGTTTACTTATCCAATTACTTTAAAACTGTATGTACCGTATTATTATGCTTTATGTAACTATTAGGTCTATAAGTACATAATATTTTGTTTTTGTCAATATCTCTGTTTCCTAAATAAATAATTATTCCTCGTTAGGTTTTACACGAATTCTGAAAATTAAAATTTAATCCAAAGCTTAGGGAACCTTTTGTGTCACAGGCTCTCTCCCTGATAAAGAGAGTCTAATGAAAGCAAGCACTGTGACTACGAGCATCGCTCTTTTTGCTTTTAGAAAGTGCATTGCCTTTTCTTTACCAGGAATCCTTACAAGTTTGAGTTATATTATGGTAAAAATAAAACTGCTTTTAACAATCTTTTGTGTTCTTGCGTCATCTTGATAGAACTTTTAATTGAGACTTAAATTTTTTAATACCATTTTGCATCATTTTTTTAGATTCTGAAAGTGACTTTTCTTTGCCGAGAATCCTCAATAGATAAATAAAACAGTTTCTAAAGTATAAAAACAGTATTCTTGTTGTTATTCCGTCATTTGATACAAGTTTTAATTGATATTATTAATTTGATCAAGTTTCAATTTTGTTGTTTGCCTATTCACGATAGGATAGGTACTGTTGTAATAACGTCTGAGTTTCGGTGAAGACAACAGAGGGAACAATTTTGATAAAGCATTATTGTTAAGTTTCAAATATACAAGTAATACTGTCCCAATTACTGATCAAGTGTTGTTTTGACTAATACAGGGTGGAAAGTTAAGGCGGGGATGAAGGGCCGGTACCCTAACCACTGTAGCTACACAAAAACGTTCTTAGGAAACCATCCTTATTTTTGAAAAAAATTTACAGTCAGCAGAAAAATGGGCAGATTTCAAAAATATTTTTTATGCCTATCGATGCTGTTTCACATGACGCTCAAAACAGTCTAAGACATACGAAAGTATGAGTACTAGAAACGTCAGAAATCGCAAAACGCACACACGCCTGCCCAGTTATTTAAAAAAAAAAAATACTCATATCTCAGTTGGTGTCTTACAGTTTTTTGATCCTCATAAGAAACAGGATCGATAGGCATCAAAAAATATTTTTGAAAACCGAACATTTATCTTTTGATTTAAATTTTTGAGTTTTTCAAATCTGTGGATGCAGTTCAACATTTCTCAAAATATTAAGGATGGTTTCCTAAGAACATTTTTATGCAGCTACAACGGTAACAACAGCTCATGCCCCGTTTTAACTTTCCATCCTGTATATGTATAACTAGCAGCCGTCCGCGGTTTCACCCGCGTGTCCAAATTTCATCCAAATCCGTCAAGTAGTTTTTGCGAGAAAGTTCACTGATTAGTCGAATGATACAAACGTTACTACATCTGGTTTGTTCCAAAGTTGGTTGTAAGTAATTTTCAGGAAACCTTAAAAAATAGTATATAGTAAAAATAGTAGTATTTGCTACGATTACACAGATGATTTCTTTGTGTATGGACCGATGTTTAGTTTATGAAAGTACGGGACTTCTAACTTAGATATAGTAAAATTACAAACTATATTTAAAAGAATACACAATAGAAAAACCTCAGAAAAAATCGATTAGCAATCAGACCTACCATATCTGAACAATAAAAGCTTCTATATTTCCACGAACTAAGTTGTAATTGTCCGTATTTTTAGGTTTTTTTTAGGGGTTTTTTGATTTTCCCGACGTTTCAGCACCTTTACAGCTGCCGTTACGATGAAAAAAACCTAAAAATACGGACAATTACAACTTAGTTCGTGGAAATATAGCGCGTTTGATATCCGTAAAAGTTGTTTTATTTCAATGAACAGTGCGCGCCAAAACATAAGATGTACGTATAATAAAAGTTTCGTTTAAGCAGATGATATAAATGTGTACTTACTCGAAGTGGCAATAAGAAAAAAACATTAACGCCATAAAAAAGAGGATTAGGAAGGCACTAATATCTTTCCCTTTCCGTTACGCTGTTGTTCCGATTTTCGACACCCGAAAAAGTGAATTTCGTTCGCTGTTCTTTGCTTTATAATTCATGTGTTTTGAATAAAATACTGATACGGATTCTGTGTTCAAACACAATTTTAGAACAAAGGTACTACCAACTTCTACACAAACTGAGAAAAAATAATGACTCGCCAATAAACGGCCGCAATTAATAACCTATCTGTAGTTAGAGATACGGCTATCCGAGATAGTTGCCTAGGTTACTGGTTTCGTTACCTTATAGCAAACGTTATATTTTGGTCATATTAAGACAGGTTATTGGTTATTGGTCATATTAACGAAAAATCGATTGTTGAAATAAATCTCGTTCTTTCTTTCAATTACTTTCTTATTTTTTCTCGTCTTAAAAGTTTAAATAGACCATTATGTAACATGTGAAAAGTTTAATGGGCGCAATATTTTTTTTTCTACTTTATTTCTGTAACATCTTTACTTGATAAATATTAAACAAGAAAATATACTAGAAAAATGCAACTTGTCTCATGTCGCCCTGATGGTACAAGTTGCTTTTTTCTAGTATATTTTCTTGTTTAATATTTATCACAGAAAAATAGCATTGTAAAATGCAAAATTAAAAAGTTATAAATACCTTTACTTACCTACTTGTGACTTAAGATGTATAAATAAAATATTTTTAATGAGATCAAAACTGACAAACACTTTATAAATATTCTACGAGTACATCGATGGTCCTTCAAACAGTCCATAAAGATTGCGATTGACGGTAAACGTACACTTAAACAGAAGCCAGTAGTTTGAGGAAATAAAATGGCGACATTAAACGGAAGATCCGCAAACTATATGTACGGTTTGCAGCAAATAAAACTCGACTATGGCATTACAAAAACAGCTCTAATTACGTACGCAATAAGGACTTAAGGTGACCAGTTAAAGGTCGTTGTTTTGTTTGCTGTACGTTTTAGTGGTGTCACCGCACAATTGAGGTCGTATATTTTACAGCATTTTGTTGCGGTTTCACTCGTACGGGAATTCCAAATTCTGCACTCGATGCCCTAGCTTGCACTTGTCCGTATTCCCTGTTACTTTTAAATTAACTAAAATATCATCCCATCCTACTAATATTATAAATGCGAACGTTTGTGAGTATTTTTTTATGATTTTGTAATTTTGGCATTTTTCAATGCTATTTTTATACTTATGGTAAATTTTAAATAGAAAAATATTGGAAAAAATTAACTCGGCCACAAGTGAATTCTCAGATGGGAATCGAACCCGCGACCTTTGGAAATCCGGTCCAATGCTCTGTCTCACTTGTCACAATGTCTCACTTGTGGCCGAGTTAATTTTTTCCAATATTTTTCTATTTAAAATTTACCATAAGTTTGTGAGTATGTTTGGATGTTTAGATGTTTGGATGTTTGTTACTCTTTCACACAAAAAGTCGTCGTCGTCGTCTCAGCCACATAACACCCACTGCTGGGGGGGTTGTCATAATCGCCACGCTTGGCAGGCGGGTTGGCGATCGCAGTATGGCCAAGTTTGTAGGAGACGCTGCTGCCCGTCTCCTGAAGGCTGAGTCCCTTAGTCGCCTTTTACGACACCCACGGGATGAGAGGGGTAGTGCTATTCTAAGCCGACACTACACAGCTAAACACACTACCTTAACTACACACAAAAAGTAGTTTGGATCAATTTGGATGAAATTTGGCACACCGAAACAAGATAGCCTGGATTAAAACAGGCAAATTTTTATCCCGACATTCCCACGGGAACGGGAACCAGGGGTCGTACCGCGCAAGTGTCGTCGCATTCGACATCGATTTCATATGACAGATGGATGTAACATATTGCTCTTAGTCTTTGGTATATTTTCATTTGTGTCAAAAAGAAGCAGCAATGTACTACATCCATCTGTCAAATGAAGTCGATGTTGATGCCGATGACACTTGCGCGGTAGGGGCCCAGGCTGGTGAAACCGCGGGCGGCCGCTAGTTCTAAATACATTGAATAAATATTCAGGGAAAATAGCTTTGAAATAAATGAATAGAAAGTTATTCATTTTAAATTATCAGTCTATAAATAATACAAAGATTATACAAAAAGTAAAACCGGAAGAACACTGTTATTCACGTTTTTACTTTAACTATATTATTATCTACTTTTAAAAAGGACATCTTAAGGTGGTACGACTTCCATACAAACAAACATTGCACATTAATTGGTTCATCATACATTAATAATTCATAAATACATGTGCAACTAACTCGTTTCAGTTATTTGTTTGCGCGAAATTATTAAAAAAATGTGCTTTCATGTGTGGTATATAAATGCGATGAGTCACACAAACGTCGTAGAATTATTGAAATTAGAAGACTTTATTCGTGATGTATGTATGAAAGTACAATTTTTTAATTATTTCGCGCAAACAAATAACTGAAACGAGTAAGTTGCGCAAGTATTTATGAATTATTAAGGTATGATGAACCAATTAATGTGCAATGTTTGTTTGTGTGGAAGTCGTACCACGTTAAATAATTTTAGCGAAATATACCTACAAAAGTTTCTTACTTTAAACTATTACTTAATAGTTTTTTTTATACAAAAAATACACTTTAATTTAATGGTTATGTATGTAATTAAGTCAAAATACTGGAAAGAGAGTTAAATGAATACTAGTAAAAAGTTTCAACAGAATGATAAATTGATAAGAAATAAAATAGCCGTTACCGATAGCAAAAATTAAAACTTCCTTTTTTTCCAAAATATCAGCCACATAAAAGAGCTTGGACAACTAACGTTTTTGATTCAGGTGGTGGCGACCGAGCAACAAGAATGTTCAAGATACTTCAAGTGACGTAAGAAAACTGTTCAAGACTTTTTCAAGTCTGTTGAACAAAACGACAATAGTTTGCTGGGAACTAGTCGTAACTTGTACTGAAATCCTGAAACTGAGGCGATGGCAACTTGTACAATATAAAATGTACAAGTGAAGATTTTATTCTGTACGAAGCTACCTGAAAAATATTTTATACACCACCTGCATCTGTAGCACGTATTAGATTAAATATCAAGTATTATCCATTTGAAAGTAAGGTATTAATGCCCGAGGGAGCTAAAGATGTAATAGGCTATTTGCAATGCGAAAAATAAAGTGTCAATTACTGTTATCAGTATAAATTATGAGTTTGAAAATGGTTTTTTATTAACGTAAGTTGAAAATAATTATAAATTTATTTAAAAATCCGTAAATAAAAATGCATTTTTTAAACGTTTTGTCACGTGACACAAAACGCTCCTGATTCGTCGAGTTTATAATGACGTCACCTGCTTGTAAACCTCGTTTGACTACGTATGTGGATGATATGCAGAATACAGGCAAGTGACATCACCGAACCCATTGCAGCGCCATATTTTCAAAGTAGCGTTTTGGCGCGCTATTTGAATATTGAATGTTTTATTTTATATTTTTCAGCAAATATGTACCAGAATTAAAAAAAATACATTTTTTACTGGGTTCCTTAAACTCCACTACATAATACAAAATGGATTTTCAAAACCTGTCAAATAGCCTATTATGATAACATTTAAATTTGTCAACAAAAACTCCTATTAAAAAAAGTTTCGAAAAAAAACAAGGCTGTATAACTTCCTGGTCCAAGAAGTTTTTAACTATAAAATTGACACTACAAAGAGACTACTCCTATGAAAGATATAAACATGGCTGTATGTATGGGGGTCCCTAGCACCATTATAACATTTGAAATTGGAATTATGTGATATTATGTACTCATTCAAATATAATGTAATAGCTGTCTCTATCATTTCCGTGCTTTTTCGTGTCTTTTGTCCTACATATCAGTAAAACATGGCAAAACATTAAATTGTGAATGTTACACACAATCACAATTTAATGATAATCTTGACTCTTGGTCATAGATATAATAAATATTATCATTGCATTGCCCATGAAACTAAATATCTAGAGAAAAAACCGATGATTTTCGATCCTTTCGATATTTTTCCGCGAATTGTTAAATTATTGTCACTATTAGTTTTATTATTTAAAAAATCTTTTTTATTTAACGTCACAGTAGGCACAGTAGTTGTATAAAATAGAGTATGCTCCTCGGGGTAAAAGTGTCTTACCCTTGGGCAGACTTGAATCCTTCGCTTCATTTAGGATTCTACGTTCGGGAATTAACTACAAAATCATTCATTTCGCTCAGGATTCAATATGCTGCCCGTAACATAAGACACTGCTTTATCCCCTTAGTGCGTAATCTACTACTATGTTCTGGCCTTGCTTCCCCAAAGGCTTTAAACAATTTTGTGGAAAAGGATAAGAACTGAAGCTATGTCTTGCCACTTTTAGATTTTTACTCATTGAAATAAATAATAATAAATAAATATTTCCATACAATCACACCAATTATCTAGGATACTAGATAACGGATAAACATACTTATATAATTTTTTTTGTAAATACATACATAATATACATATTAAACACCCAGACCAAGACAAATAGACATGTTCATGCACACAAATATTTGTCTTGTCCGGGGATCGAACCCGGGACCTCTGGCGCAGAAGGTGGGGGTTAGTACCCCTGCGCCAAACAGGTCGTCAAATAAAACTCTTACGGTTTTTTCACAGCACCTAGGCTTGCAAACACGCCAAACAGACATACTGTATCCTTTCGAGAGGGAGGCCTGGTAACCTGTGTAACAAGCTTTTTTTTTAAATAGATTAGCCTTATCTTCACATCTTTTGTTGTATCTGATTTCCTTTGTGTGATGAGTAAATTAATAAATGCTTATTTTATATACCTACACATTTTCATTTCCTATTTCGGGCTTTGGCACATTTGATCATCATCATCATTCAGCCTATTGAGCCTATTGATATTGAGCACATTTGATATTTATTAATGCAATTAAATGTAGCCAGTCTGTTATGTTCTTTCATAGATAGTGCATTATATATAACTTAATGTCATACATTATGCAGTGTGGTACTTTTCCTTATTTATCTTTATGATTGATGGGATCTACATCTGCAATCTTTTTGACTCGAAGGAAACAAAAAACTAGAGTATTTGTTAGTAGAAAAACGAAAAATATGTCGCGTAATTCCGCAAGAAAAAATGCAGATGCAGCCCAGTGACACACCTTGCACCTTCACCGACTACTCTACACACCGACAACTCCTGAGGATGCTCCGTGTGTGGGCGAAACACGTGTAGAGTAGTCGGTGAAGGTGCAAGGTGTGTCACTGGGCTGCATCTGCATTTTTTCTTGCGGAATTACGCGACATATTTTTCGTTTTTCTACTAAGATATGGATTTCCGCCAAGTAACGCCTGATTCTATCAAATAGAGTATTTGTATTACGTATAACAATAACGAATTAGACATTGATTTTTGCATTTGCTATTTTAATGCTTATGATTAATTTTAAATAGTAAAATACTGAAAAAATCAACTCGGCCACAAGTCTATTCTCAGATGGAAATCGAACTCACGACCTTTGGAAATCCAGTCCAATGCTCTATTGCTATTATTTATAATCATTGCATTGGACTGGATTTTCGAAGGTCGTAGGTTCGAGTCCCATCTGAGAATTCATTTGTGGCCGAGTTGATTTTTCCAAAATTTTCGAATTCGAAAATTTACTTAAACCTGTTTTTTTTGTTTCTTTCACTGAAATACACTTTATAAAGCACAAACAGTCGTATCCATTGACATCTCCAAATATCGATCAACGTTACAGACGTTCACAAGTCGATGTTGACCTCATTTTCTAAAGTCGGTCAAAAATTGACATTCACTGTCTAAAGTTATTATTATAGATGATTTACGTCCATAAATCGAATACATTTGTAGAACAAGCGGCTGAGAATGCTTCAGTTTATGTGGATACTATTTGCAACTGCGACTTACAAGGCCGACAAGGTCGCAAGTCTGATACTGTTTCCGAACTTACATTGATCTTTCCACTACTGGAAGTGTCTGTTCTACAACTTTATTTTTACGAGACGGTTAAAACGTAATTAAAATAAGATAAAACAATTTAAAACCCCTGACTTAAAGAATTTATGTAACGAGACATAATAATCCATCCGGGGCTGCCATTACATGAGCTCGTTTTTAGGGTTCCGTACCTTAAAAGAAGGAAAGGAAACCCTTATAGGATCACTTTGTTGTCCGTCTGTCCGTCCGTCCGTCACCGTTTATATAGGGGACGTGAGAAGATGTCGAGTTAAAATAAAAACCATAATATTCAGGTCAACAGTCTGTTGAAGCTGTAAAAAATCAAACTTGTAAATTAATGTGAAAAAAGACAGGAAAGATAAAAAAAAACGTATATTTCGACACACAAGGGAATCAAAACTCATTTAGTGTACTTCCCGTTGACTTAGAACTTTGAAATTTGGCAAGTAATATCGTCTTTTACTACAAATACAGGAATAAATCGAAAAACTATACATTTGTAATTAAATCATAAACATAAATAGTCTTTAGTTTAGGAAACTGAATTTCGAGAAAAACTCGGGAACTTGTGTAGGTATTGAATGAATTGAAATTAAAATCATATACTCAAGTCAACAATCTCCTGAAGCTGTGAAAAATCATTTCTTACCACAAAAACGTATATTACGACTTTCTTAGGGGAATCAAAACTCATAGGGTATTCCCGTTGATCTAGAACTATGTAATTTGGCTAGTGTTATTGTCTTTTACTACAAATACAGTAAAAATCCTAAGAACTATACATTAGTAATTAAATCATGAAAATATAGTCTTTAGTTTCGGAAACTGAATTTCGGGAAAACTGCAACGCGTATTGAGGTATTGAGTTGAAATTAAAACCATATTATATTCAGGTCAGCAATCTTTTAAAGCTGTAAAAAAAACAAACATATAAATGAAAGTTAACAAAGGTAGGGTCATTTTTGCCGCAAAAACGTATATTTCGACAGTCTCAGGGGAATCAAAACTCATAGGGTACTTCCCGTTGACTTAGAACTATGAAATTTGGCAAGTAATAATGTCTTTCAATACAAGTACAGGAAAAAAATCTGAAAACTATGCATTTGAAATCAATCATAAAAAATTTAGTCTTCATTTTGGAAACTGAATTTCGGATCTGATCTATTTATAATATTATGTAGGTTAGGTACTTAGGTACCGTAAAATCTTCACGTCCAAATTACTTCAGTGTCTCAAGACGACAAGAAAGTCTTTGAACAGTGTGTGTTGCCAGTGATGACTTATGGCAGTGAAACGTGGTCTGATAAGAAAGCTCAAAGTCACACAGTGTGAAATGGAGAGAGCTATGGTCGGGGTTTCCCTACGTGATCGAGTCAGATGAGGAGCTCCGTAGGAGAACTAAAGTAACCGAAATCGCTCGAAGGATTGCTCAGCTAAAGTGGCAGTGGGCAGGACACATAGCGAGAAGAACCGTTGGCCGTTAGGGCTTCGTGAGTACGTCCCCGATAAGGTGGACCGACGATCTGGTAAAGGTCGCGGGAAGCCGGTGGTTGAGGGCAGCGCAGGATCGATCGGCGTGGAGATCCTTGGGGGAGGACTATACCCAGCAGTGGGTGTCATGTGGCTGAGACGACGAAGACGACATAAGTACCTGCGAATTTGTGCGGAACCCTCGGTGGGCGATTCTGACTCGCACTAGTCAAATTTTTTCTTTTAATTTATGTTGAAATCTAAAATAATCATGGCAGCCCTCGACGTATTGTTGAGGGGTTTTAAATCTTTTTCAATTAAGTTTTAACCGTCTTGTGGGCTTTTTCATAATTGTTAATTTTACTTTTTATTTTAAACTTTTTAGAGAGCATAGGTATTATGTACATTGTACTACATATCCATATAATTTATCACTAATCAACCACAAGACTATTACAGATGAAATCCGCATCAAAATCGAACTAGTAGTTTGGTTTTGCTCAAACAAATGTTTACTGCCGCGCCCCCTGGTGAGTTGTCACCGTACCGCCTATCTAAGAACATGCACCAATCAAACCCGAACCCATCACTGAAAACTACCTCAAAATCGGACTAGTAGTTTTGGAGATAAATGGCAACAACAAACAAACAAACATCCTGTCACCAAACGCATATACCGTCTCCGTGCGCGCCGTGTCGCTCATCGACATCGACCTCAGCACGAGAGATAGGTAGATTTTAGTAGATCACTACCACATAGGGTGGATTAATTAAAATCAACACGCTTGTTGGCAATGACGACGACGACGGTGTGATGATCACTGCCACCAACTTATCAAATGACGCTAATGACGGTGACCATAATCTAATTATTAGTTGATTTCTCCCTTAAGTCTTAGCCTAAGAGTTTTTTATAAGTACAAGAGCCAGCCATATCTTTACCTATACAATTATTTGTCCTATCTGACTGAGTTATCGGCACACATATCAAACCCTGGACCAGTAAAGCTGATATTTGGCCTTTGGCTTTTGGTGTTATTTTTCTAAGTATATGGCATAACATTACATTTTAATATATATATATATATATATATATATATATATATATATATATATATATATATATATATATATAATAGCTATGGCACTACTTTTGACATAGGGGTGGATTGCACCATTATAACTATAACAATGACTTTAACGGCGGAAAATTGTATAGGATTTAATAACCCTGAATCGGTTAAAATTATCTGGTACTACTTATTCTTTAGTTATGGCTACTGTTACTATATTTGACCATTCGTAAGGTGATATTCATCAAACCATATACAATACAGTTCCAGTTGAATTCTGTATCTATGTTTGAACTGGAAAGCTTGTAGTTTACGAAGGTCTCGTTTTGGGGTCGCAGGCTTTAGTTATGCATGGCCCAGTGTCCCCAGCCTTTGTTAATTATGACGTCGCTCGCACTCCACTCGAAAATTGGATATTTAGTGCTGAATAGCAGATTTTGCATTATTTTATCGCCGGTTACAGACCTTTTTGGAAGGTAACGTATAATCTGTATCTGTGTGTCGTCGATGTTTTCTTTTCCATAGAAGCTAGGGTAAAACCTTTTACAAAAACAAATTATTTTCTTTTGAAAGATAGAAAATTGGTTATTAATTGTCACATTTATAAACACATTATTCTTGTGCATTACCTATTATGATTTGCCAGCATTTGAATTCGTTGACTTTGGTTTTATTGATGTATCCACCTGGGCCGGCACATAATACTTCCAGAGCAACTAAAATCTCTCAGAGCTAGAAAGATTTTAGACTTCCTGGAGGCCTCCAGGCTAAAAGAGATACTCTAAGTGGCGAGTTACAATAGATCTTTTAGGTTGCAGTGGCTACAGTTCCAACTGGAGTTGCATTGCATAGCCCCCCTATATCCCTACAAATCATAATATTATTGATGATTCATTATTGGTCTAGTCCTAGTGCCTATGTAGGTATGTATGCATCATGTATCGCTTTCTGCTTTATCATATTGTTTGGTTTCAATATTTCCTGATGTTTTGATTTCCTTAAAGTTGTTCTTGCTCGCCTTTAACAGTTTTTTAACGTCTGTAATGTCTATCTTACTAACAAGTGAAACAGCGGACTGTTACTAATAATTCAGTAGTAACCATATCAGAACCAATTCTTCCTCTGAACATTTGAGGATTAGTGGCCACCTCTGGTGTCAGAGTTTATCAAGCCGCCTATAAGGCCTCCGATTTGGCTTAACCACTGTTAACAGATGATAACAGCCGGGTCCAACGGTTTAACGTACCTTCCGAATCACGGAAGCGCTCTGTTGTAATGCCACTTTACGGTCACCCATCCGACACCTGCCCAGCCTAACGTTGCTTAACACACATGAGCGAATACGATCAGTCTGTCAAGTGCGGTCATGAGCGCTTCAACCAATGATAACTAATAATTTAAATCCAATAATAAAATAAGAAGTAAATCAGTTACAATGTTCAGCAGTGAAAAAGTCGGTCATAATTCCATTTCAAATTTAGATACGGTTGTAAATCAAAAGGGATTTGTGTTATTCATAAAATTTAAATACCGGTCTCGTTGCTTCAACGTAACTCTTGCAAGACCCACAAATCATTTAATTGCAATTGCGATTTAGATATGATATTTATTAATACAGATTGTTATATATCAATATTACAATAGCCTACTTTTTTTTATTTAGTATTTACTTAATCTTAAATTATAGTAAATGTGATTTTTTTTGACTGGCCAGTGCTCTTCCATTTGGGAATCGTTGAGTTGTGTTGCATAAGAAGCATTTTTAGGCATAAATAATAACGAACGAACTATACCTATTATAATTTCGGTTATTAATCAGTAATCAGTTCTTGATCGTCAAAGGTGCATGTTTTGTATGACATCTATACTATAATATTTTATAGAGGAAAAGATTTTATTGTTTGTTTGTTTGAATTGAATAGGCTCCGAAACTACTGAACGGATTCGAATCAAATTTGCTACACATGTAGTGGATATCCTGGTTATGAACATAGGATACTTTTTATCCCGATATTCCCACGGGAACGGGAACCACGCGGGTAAAACCGCGAACGGCCGCTAGTGTTTTATAAGACTAGGGGCCCAGTCTGCATACCTTATCTTATCTGGCAGATATTTTGACATAAGTATTTTTAATATTACAACTGTTAAATTACCTGCCACATAAGCTATCCAGAACTTATCTGTAAGGGGTGAAACCGGGGGCAAATTGTCTAATTTTAAAATCTATAGCAATCCCTTTCAATTAGTCATTTGAAAGATATTTGCATACTTCAGGCCTTCACTGTTTGACATTTGAAAGGGATTGTGATCGGGACGCGTTTTAAAAGGTATTGAATGAACGAAATTGAACTGTCTAAACAAAGTGACAGATGAAAATATCTTTCAAATGTATGGAGAAGTGTTAAATGAAGTGTCATTTAAAACATCATTCGTTCTGAAACGGACTGCGACTATAAGTAAGACAACTCCATAAATTACTATCACAATCACAATACCTTTGAAAGGGATTGTGATAGATTTTGAAATTAGACAATTAGGAGGCAGTCTGTCACCCGTCATCTCCCCCTTCACTCACACACAAAGAGAAGGCTCTTTCATATAATGACGCACACAAACTCAAAAGTTTTTTAGCTAGGTAGGTCGTTCAAACCAATTTTCGTTGAAAGTTTTTATTAAGATCTACAGCATATATATATTTTTTTAATTTTCTCTCTCTTATTTCAAAAGTTAGAGGTGGGGGACATACATTTTACCACTTTGGAAGTGTACATCTTTCAAACGGTTGACTTTGAGAAAAAATCGTTTTAGAAACCTCAATGCAATTTTTAAAGACCTATCTATAGATACCCCACACGTATAGGTTTGATGAAAAAAAAAATTTCAGTGACAGTTCCATGTATGGGGAGCCCCCCTTTAATTCATATATTTTTTTATTTTTGTGTAAAAACCGTAAAGCGGCTCACAGAATACATCTACCTACCAAGTTTCAACTGTGTAATCCTCAAGGTTTTGGAATAAAGTGGCTGTGACATACATCGATTTGGGCGAATCTATAAGGGTTTCGTCGTTTGCATTTAGGCTACGAAACCCTAATGAAGTTGATTGGTTGCTTAGTTAGGGCGTCAAGAAACACACTTTTGCATTTATAATATTAGTTACGATGGACAAACAGAAAATTATTTAAACAGCTCGAATCGTCCAATATTTCACTATTCATCATAGAGCGACTGGCACCAGCATTTTGCCGCCCCAAGACCCTATAAATAAATAAATGAGGATCTAGAATATTCATACAGCACTTTAATATAAATCTGGGACAGGATCCCTCGGGACGCATTCTGGTGGTGTTCTATGCGCGTCGCGTCGTCGTCTCTGAAAGCCTTAAATTAGGTGGAATTAACTGGCACACCCTGTACGTTAGCTTTGCCTGTTGACAACACGTACACAAATTTTGACATTATAAAGTCTTGGAAACTAATTTTGTTATAGTAAACAATTTCTAATTACTTACTTTTTACTAATTAAAAAAAAAATGTTTCTGTTTTGCATTCACATTGCAATTCTTTTTAGGTCGTCACAGTACGTCATTCTATGTGGGTCGTCACAGTACGTCATTCTATTTGGGTCGTTACAGTACGTCATTCTATTTGGGTCTTCACAGTACGTCATTGTATTTGGGTCGTCACAGTACGTCATTCTATTCGGGTCGTCACAGTACGTCATTCTATTTGGGTCGTCACAGTACGTCATTCTATTTGGGTCGTCACAGTACGTCATTATATTTGGGTCGTTACAGTACGTCATTCTCTTTGGGCCGTCACAGTACGTCATTCTATTTGGGTCGTCACGGTACGTCATTCTTCACCACTTCTGACGACCAGGGAGCTAATTGTTTAATTTTAAATTCTATCGCAATCTCATTCAATTCGTCATTTGAAAGATATTTACATACTTCAAACCGTCACTATTTAACATTTGATAGGGAATGTGATCGGGACGCATTTTGAAAGGTATTGAATGAACGAAATTGAACTGTCTTAGGAAAGTGACACTCGAAAATATCTTTCAAATGTATGGAGAATCGTCAAATGAAGTGGCATTTAAAACATCATTCGTTCCGAAAGGGATTGCGACTATAAATTGCACAATTCCATAAATTACTATCACAATACAAAAACAATACAATACCTTTGAAAGGGATTGTGATAGATTTTGAAATTAGACAATTAGGAGGCAGTCTGTCACCCGTCATCTCCCCCTTCACTCACACACAAAGAGAAAGGTCTATCATATAATTACGCACACAAACTCAAAAGTTTTTTTAGCTAAGTTGTTAAGTGAAATGCTTGTTGGGTGCATTCTGTATTCTGTGATTTAAGTATGATTATCTTTATATTGACAATATAAATGAAGACAGAACAAAAATAAGGTAAATTACTTTTAATTTACGTATAGTCACTGTACCTAATGGTAGTATAAAGATGGCTTTGAAGAATAAGTAAACGGCTACTATTTAATTTATTTTTACACTATTACTTTGATATTTATGTACCAATTCATATTAATCCGAAAGTATTTCATTCTCTAAAAAAATTCAAAATTCAATAACATTTATTCAGTCTAGGCTGTTACAAGCACTTATGAACGTCAAAGAATCTACGCCATCGGTTCACGCCTACGGCAGGAGACCTTGTAACGAGAAGAATCGGCAAGAAACTCGTCAAGGGCAATTTTTTCTCCCTGTTCCATTTCATACAGAGTCGTCAAATTGAAAAGTGACCTTAACATATCAGTAAGGTCAATTTCCAAAACAAAAAGAAAAACTAATTATAATATTACATTTTATGGTTATCCTAACCGTAAACAATTTTCAACTCGCAGGGAAAGACTTACACTATAACATTTCTCGCATTACAAGGTCACTGTACTGCAAGTTGTGACGTACATACAGGTCAATAGTCATTTATTTTAGATGAAAATATTTAATCTTTAAGCACAACGTTAAGACAAGCAGACTGAAGTTAAGTTCTAAGCTTCAACCATATCCCTTTATACTGAGAAAACATATATACTCCATTATATACGAATAAAAGCGTTCCTGTAATGAGGTAGGCCTTTTTTTCCAAACAAATCCAATTTAAATCTACGCTTACAAACAGAGGCTTGAGAAAAACGGTCGTGTTCATTAAAAGGCTACGTTTTCGATACGTTAGCGTCGATCGTTTATAATATACTAGCAGGTGCCTCTTATTTTGTCTGCGTGAACGATGAACCTGTTCAGATAAACATTTTCGCCATTCCAGATTTCCTAATTCACCCCTTTTGTTTCTGTTGATCCTATCTGTCTTTAGCTGTAGTTTTTTTTGTTGTATTTGTCAAGACAAGTTAAGACGAAATAATAGTTTTGGAAAACGGAAATTCGTGTAAATTGCATATTCGTTCATCGTAATTGTTTAAAATCTGAGTAGAATAAAAGTGTTATTGTAACTTTTATTTGCGTAAACAAAAGTTAGCCCTTATTCTTAGCTTACCTTATTGGTTTCTGAATTGAGAATTTCAATCTCAGAACATCTCATACCTAACTTATATACGATATTGTATGATTTTTTTTCTTTGACTCGAATTTAAGACAATCTCACGCTAAATTCTCAATTCTGAACCGACCATATGTCATTTGCAGACACAAACGCTGAGCTTGCCAAGTCCGCGACACATCACATCAACACCATTGATCCCGACCTTATCCACGCCATTCATAAGTGTCACTCAGCAGTGCTGCCAACATAAGCGATTTACGGCGACGAAAAATAATAATGCTGCTGTCGCATTTCGGGCTACTACATACACAGGCATAATATTGTGGTTATGATTAAATGCACATCTTACTCACTTAACGAACTATAGTAATATCAACAACGTGTACTTTATATTTTCAAGAAACTTATCGAATATTTTACCTGAAAATAAGTTTTGATTTTTCGGTTTGGATTCATGATGTCTCGGATGTCTTCCATCATATCACTGTAATTGAAGAAACATTGAACAGTAATCCAAGTCTGACGTTCTCAGTAAACAAATAATTATAAGCTTGGTATGTACCTATACGCTAAGGTAAAAAATTATCATAAATATAAAAATAGCTTTGAAAAATGCAAAAAATCAAAAATCATAAATTAATTGGCTGTTTCCTCTCAATCGATAAATGTTTCTTTCCAATACAAAGATATTCCTCGTATAAATAATAAATAAATTTCATACAATCACACCAATTATCTAGCCCACGTTGTTTCATGAAGAACTTGTGTTATGGATACTAGATAACGGATAAACATATGGTAAATTTTAAATAGAAAAATATTGGAAAAAATTAACTCGGCCACAAGTGAATTCTCAGGCTGGAAACGAACCAGCGACCTTTGGAAATCCGGTCCAACGCTCTAACCGCTGAGCTACCGAGACTTGCGAACCACCGTCGAAATTCTCCAATACTTTTATATTTTTAATACGCTGTAGGCCAGCGTTGTTACATCAATGCTAGGAAATATCCTTGCATTCGAAAGAAACATCTTTTCAGGTGTTTAACGATCGATTAAGATGCAACTGCCAATAATTTATGATTTTGTAATTTTTGCATTTTTCAATGCTATTTTTATACTTATGGTAAATTTTAAATGGAAAAATATTGGAAAAAATTAACTCGGCCACAAGTGAATTCTCAGGCTTGTGGCCGAGTTAATTTTTTCCAATATTTTTCTATTTAAAATTTACCATAAGTATAAAAATAGCATTGAAAAATGCAAAAATTACAAAATCATAAACGGATAAACATGTTTATATACTTTTTTTGTAAATACATACATAATATACATATTAAACACCCAGACCAAGAAAAATATACATGTTCATGCACACAAATATTTGTCTTGTCCGGGGATCGAACCCGGGACCTCTGGCGTAGAAGGCGGGCTTAGTACCCCTGCGCCAAACAGGTCGTATTATATTTTATAATATATCTCGTATACTATTATATTTTATATTAAAACTAGAGGCCGGGCGCGGCTTCACCCGCGTGGTTCCCGTTCCCGTGGGAATTTTGGGATCAAAGCTATCCTATCTCTTAAGTTGGACCAGACTGCTCACGGTGTGCCAATTTAATTTAAAATCGGTTAAGTAGTTTAGGAGTCCATCGCGGAAAAACATCGTGACAGGAGATTTATATATTAAGATTATAATAGTACCCATTGGAAATTTTCGACGGTGGTCCGCAAGTCTCGGTAGCTCAGTGGTTAAAGCAGTGGGTCGTATTCCCAAAGGTCGTGGGTTCGAGTCCCATCTGAGAATTCACTTGTGGCCGATTTGACTTATCCAATATTAAAAATGTGTCATAGGCTAAAATCATTTGTTTACTAGTTGTTACTTTAAACGTTCAAAGTGGGTAAACACGTGAGTCCTCTTATTCATATTTACTTCCTCGAAAAGCTGTATTGACTCGCGCCGAGTATACCTATTACCGTGCAGTACAACTTCAAAGGAGTTTTCTATGAAACGAAGAACACATAGCATCATCTATCTTAACTGAATAAAGGCGGGAACTGCCTTGCATGTATTTAAAACGACAGGAAAGTTAACATGATCATTAAAAAAAACTTTTAACTTACTCGTCACAAAAATAAAACCTCAGCATAAAACATATATACCCTGACGCCACCGGCAGTGAATCAAAGGTGAAATGAGAGTGAGATGTCACTTTTTATGGTTCCGTTGTAAAACCAACAAGGAACCTTATAGTTTCACCATGTCCGTCTGTCTGTCTGTCTGTCCGTGTGCGGCTTAACTCAGAGGTCCTTACTTCTAGAGCTGTAATTTGGCAAGAATGTGAATACTAACGCCAAAAAAGTGCTAGAATAAAATCTTGAAAAATATGCTTTTTATGTACACCTCCCCTATACAGTGGATGTCACATAATTAACGACATTAGCCGGTTTTCATATAATCAAAAAACTCAACAAAATATGATGATGGCTTATAAAATAAAATATCTAATTGGACCATCTTTCTGCAAATAAATATTTTTTTTCTTATTTTATTTGTATAGTCCTTTTAAGCCTTCCAATGTAGACGCATGCAAGCATGTCGAATATAGCATCTCGCATTGAAGTCAAATGCAATAATAGAAAATACATTCGCTTCGGAAATTCCATTAGACTGCGAATTTCAAACAGCATTTATTAACATGTCAGTATTTGCCGATGTTGGGGATTATTCGGCCTTACAATTTTGACTTGTAAACGTATGTTTTGATAGCACGTTCAACTTGTTCACGTGCATCTCACTCATCATCTTGTTGAAATATCAGTTTGTTAGATCGGAGTTAATTAAACTTTATTAACTACCTAACTAACTAACTAACTATGAAGTTAAGTGCGGAGGAAGATCGGACTATTCCGAAGGAAACAAATCGAGAACGTAGACTTAAAAGGGGGTTATAAAGGGGATCATAGTTTCATATAGGTAATAGGTAGGTAGCTGAAAAAAATACCACACGTAAGTGGGGGGCGTCCATTAATTACGTGAGGTGATTTTGGCGATTATTGGCCATCCCCCCACCCGTTTGTGAGATATCGTCAGATTTGGCTCGACCCCCTCTAATCGCTAAATCAGTATAAACAGCTAAATCTAGCTTCATTGCGTTGCATTTATACTGTAGGTACTACTTTGTAGTGTTCGCATAATCGTCATAAATGTTATTATGTAGAATTAAGTCATATTTTAATAGAAAAACACGTTTTGTTAAATTCAACCCAGTTTACGCGAAACTCAGTGTTTCTTTAAAAAAAAAATTACATGATTCTTGCTGAGGGAGGGGCCCTCTCCTGCGTAAGATATTGAGATTTGAATAGACTCACTCCCTCCCCACCTAAACTCCTCACTCAATTAATGAATGCCCCCGTACCTACGTAGGTGTTAAAAAGCTAACAATAGTAATATTGTTTTCCTAACATATAAAATTGACCTATTGAAAAACGGCAAATTTGAAAGTACCAAGCTCATTCTTCGCAAATCCTTGGCAGAACAAGGCTTATGAAAAAATCGACCCAACTACCTTTTGTTTCCAATAGAATACAAAATTCTATAGCATAACCATCTTTTGATTAGGGCCTCGTCAGTGCATTAGGAGCCACGCAATTCTGTTTAACGGGAGCTCCAGAAGCGTTATATAATAACCCGGCTGGTAATCAATTTCCCTTGTTCAGCCGGCCACGGTGTAATAAATAAACATAGAGTCATATAAGAGTCGTATAACAGCATCAGTTTTACTTAAAAACGTGGTAGTTTAACTTTGAAGTTAATTGTTAAAAACTGGTTAGTCGGTTATGAAAGCAATATCATATTTCTAGAATAATAATTGCAAAAATTGCAGAATACCGAAATACAACTGTAATTAAGGTAGGTATACTACCTTTTGGACGACTAATGTATTTGATATTATTGTGAAATTGTTTATCGATAAGATGCTAAAAATGGCGAAAGAAAATCAAGCTAGAGTTTTTTAGTATATTAGTTATAGTTGCTTTTTGTCATTTTCAGGTTTCAAGTTTTGACTCGCACACGACTGCACACTTACATTTCAAAATTATTCTTTGATTAGATTTCAATAGAAAATCTGAACGAGAAGCAGCACCTTTCATCCTGTGTCAAGAAATACCTCATAATTTTTTTTTTAATGAAAGTGTTTCAAACTTGAAACATGAACTTGGTTCCGTCATTCTTTTAATAACATAACAAACCATATATTCATAATGTTTTCCTTGACACATGCCGAAAGATGCTGATCAATAATTTTCAGCTTTCTTACTAAAACCAGTATCGAAACAAACGGCTTTTATCAAAAACCTATATTTTCAAGATATCACCATTCCTTTATGATGTTAACAATGCCCGTATAATTTACTCTGACATTTCTCATTTACTTACTATAGTACTGCTATGCTTTATAGTCATTACGCGAAAATTAGGTGTCTTTATAAGCGATAAAAGACAGTAAAAGCGTCACCAAAGTTGTACACCGTTATTCGTGACTTCGCAACTTGAAACGTGGATTTTGTTAAGAAATATTTTTGAGGCAATTTCTCTTCTTTCTTGGCTCCTGTCCTAAATATGGGCATTACTTTTTTGTCCGAAACTTGCTGCAGAATCGGATGAGGTCTTTTTGTGGATTGTTGAACTTAATTTTAAAAGAAAAAATACAATTATATTTATGGTAAATTTTAAATAGAAAAATATTGGAAAAAATTAACTCGGCCACAAGTGAATTCTCAGACGGGAATCGAACCCGCGACCGGATTTCCAAAGGTCGCGGGTTCGAAAATTTACCATAAGTATAATTGTATAATTGTAAATAGCATTGAAAAATGCAAAAATTACAAAAATCATAAATTATTGGCAGTTGCATCTTAATCGATCGTTAAACACCTGAAAAGATGTTTCTTACGAATGCAAGGATATTCCTAGCATTGATGTGACAACGCTGGCCTACAGCGTATTAAAAATATAAAAGTATTGGAGAATTTCGACGGTGGTTCGCAAGTCTCGGTAGCTCAGCGGTTAGAGCATTGGACCGGATTTCCAAATGTCGCGGGTTCGATTCCCGTCTGAGAATTCACTTGTGGCCGAGTTAATTTTTTCCAATATTTTTCTATTTTACCATAAGTATAAAAATAGCATTGAAAAATGCAAAAATTACAAAAATCATATACAATTATATTGTTAGAAATTGTCGGGTATTTTTAAGTTTAATCTAAACTCTTTGTCCTAACTCTATAGTTTTAATACATCATACTATTTCTATAAATATTGGTGCTGAACATGATTTACGTGAGATTACTCCATTTTTTATCCCCTTATAAGGCTTCTAAAGAAAAAGAACACTCACAAATTGTCACAAATTGACTTTCTATATTCAGAGTAGGAAAAATCTTACGTTCATTTTTCCTGGAGGAAACGGAATCGTGGATAAAAATATCCTTAGCCCTTATTTAATTACGAGCTCAAAATAGATGTGATTTTTAATCAGGAAATGGTAGTGCTTGAAAAATTGCCTGCGCTACGAAGCACAACACAAATCTCAATTAGACAGGCGGCTGTCGTGTGCGGAACTATCTCAAACAATGAAGGGTGCTATCGTTGCAATCTATAGATTTTTTTTTCTATATTGCGCACAGCAAAGGAGTGGAACTCCCTCCCTGCGTCTGTACTTCCCCCACCACCTTCAAAGCAAGAGTGAATAGACACCTTATGTAGGCCTAGCATGACCGCCTTTTATCGACTCGATAACTCGATAACGTGTCACTGTCCCGCTCACGTTGTAGCGGAGTAAGCAAGACAGCATGATGCGCTATATCATATCGCATGATATGCTGGGTTAGCTCGCTTCATCGTGGATCCTGTCTCAACCCCTGAGCTTGATTGGGATCAAGAGCAAACCTATTAAAAGTTAAAAAAAAATACTAAATTGCAGGGTTCAGAGCGAAACTATCCTAAAAAACTTTTTCTGTTTTTTTCAGTTGTTTGAACATTTAACCTCTCCATCTACACAAATCTTTGCAGAAATACGAACTTTTAAATTTATTACATGTGGCAGTGGCTCGATTTATTTGTTCGGACTTGTACTTTGACTTACGAATAAGAACAATAGCATGAAATTCTTGCTGAAATCACTTTGTTGGTTCAGTTATTGTGAATGTGAACTGTTATTTCGAATATACTCGGGATTCGGTCGTAATATTTGCTTGCAAAGCACTAAAAGTACGAGCTCGATATCAATATTGAAAACATCTGGACTACAAAACAAATATGCTTTACCTATACTAAAACGAGAATATTTATTTATTTTATTTATTTATAACACTTTATTTGCACACACACAGACAGAAAATACATGTATAAAAGACAAAACAATAAACAAGATTTGTTGTACAAAGTGCGGCCTTATCGCTTAGCAGCGATTTCTTCCAGACAACCCATATGACACATAAACTGGTAGAAGGGATGAGGGTAGTTGGTGCGCAACAAACAAATTAAAAGAAAATAACATATCATCTAATATATAAATAGATATACAATAAAATACATAATTAACTACATATACAATAAAAACAAAGTTAATCATCAATACGAAAGAATATTTGAGGGGTCTACTTTCAAAATCCACTAAAATGCTTTTTATTAAATATTGGGGAACTAAAAATTTTGGTTTATGTTTGGCTTTAGGAAAAAAATGTTTATGTTACAATTTACTGTTAAGTATTATTCATGTGGCAACACTTTGACTGTGTTTTTAATTTAAAAATAGCATTAATAAAGGAACTATAACTAAAAATTGAATCAATTTAGCGGCCTTTGATGTGCACTATTCATTATGGCGGACTTTGAAACTGACATGTTTCATTTTAGCGGGTTTTGATGCGAACAATTTTTTCGCATGGATGGTTTTATTCAAAATGAACACCATTATTAGATGAATTAAATGTATTATGATTAATGAAATACGAAGTACGAAAAATTTAATATTTATTATTAAAGTAATTCTACTTAATAACAGTTCAATTATGTGTTAAAACTTAGTTACTTATACCATTATCAATCAAATATGCGAATAGTTATCCTCAAACCCATGTTCACAATTTTCGTCTGCGGAGACGTTGTTTTCAATAATATTGTTATTACATAACAGTCTCCCTTCAACACTTTTATAATACTCCAAGTCCGGTACATTTCGCCAATCGTTTCCAAAGTGTTTTTCCAGAAGTTTCGTTACATCATTTACTTTGGCGCTTTTCGGTATAACAGTGTAAGGTACAACTCTCCTAGGATTTATCATTGTAATTTTTTTATGTTTTTTCGTTATTATAATTGAAGTGAAAACTTCTTTAGCGGCGTTGAGCACTTTTTCTGTAATGGGTATAAAATCTTAAACTCGCGTCAGGACACGTGACCTGATCGAAAAAGCGTAGGACGGATGGAGAATGTTGAGGTGACAGGTTGACTATGGTCTCGGTTGCTTAGCGACAGACTGTTGATAATGTCTTTTACTTGTCTCTTGTTTTATTGTCAATATATATTTTTCGATTCTCTATAATAACTAATGTTTTCTTATATCTTATTACCTAACTTAACGTTCACTTTAATATGGTTTGTCATGTTTGTGTACGATAGCGCAATAAATGAATATTGTATTCTACCACATAAATGATAGTACTTTTATACTGATAAAGCAATTGGTGCAAAATTATTCCCTAACCATTCCAAAATATCAAACATGCTCAACGTTAATAATCAAGTTTTCACTTCTGCCGGCACTCCCGGAGTGCAACCCGTCTTTTTTTTTTTATTAATTTCGCTTTTATAGTGCATCTCACCTTGAACGAAAATATTTTCTGTTTTTGTTCTGGATAAAAAGAAGCGCTTCGATTTCATAAAAGGAAAATTCCATGAAGTTGTTGGTTTTATGATCGGCTCATAGCTGGTCTTCCAGTCAAATACCGGAATAGAAGAAAGTTCAGTGACAGTTGCATGTTCTTCAAGTACAGACACATAATGAGCCGGAGAAGTCACTACTTCCTTCTTCTTGAGATCTCTCTCTATTTTCGCAAAGACGCGATCGGGTGGTATAAAAGAATGGCCCACAACCGGAAATATTAATTCAATTTTTTTAATATTTCGTGGTGCTTTGCAGTAAAGCCATTTACCTAACATAACCAACATTCCAGTATTCTTATTCTGGCCAGAACAACCGTCACACACTACACGAAGGACTTTAATTCGCTCATCGAATGTTACTTGTTGCAGGTAATGGTATACCGCACTTATAATTTCATTACTGCCTTTGTTATGATCAGTCTCTGTCCAATAATAAGAATGAATATTTTCTTTGTTTAATTTTGCCTTAGAATTACCTTCTACGATAGCAAAATGGTAAAAGCTGAACTGCCTGCTGTAATATGCGGATTGGTCGGGAAGTTTAGGTAACGCTTGATTTTTTTGACAATCAAAAGTAATCGTTTTTAGGAAATCCGTATCCTCTTGAATGATTTTGTAAAAGGCTTTGTATTTCAATCTGTGAATTCTTTGTTCGGTGATTAGTTGGTTTTTGTTTCTAGGATCAGTCTCAGCTTTTATCCGCTCTTGTAATGAAATACAAGTGGAACAAACATCTGTTCTTGGTGACCCAAAACCAATATTATAACATGTACAAAATATTTTTCTAAAGAAACCTTGCTTTACTTTTAAGTCGGGTTCGCGTTCTGAGTTATACGCCACATTTTTTTAATGTTCAGCTCTGGTGGAAGATATAATCTTTTTGTATCTGAGCGACAATAATGGCTTTCGTGAGCTTTGAATTTTTCTATAAACCATTGTACAGATAGTCGTTTTGCTTCATAATTAATAGATTTTCGATCACCGCCTCGTCTTTCTACTGCCTGAGCACCTCCGGATGTATAAAATCTATTAATAATTCCCTTCACTCTGTCAACTTTAACCAAAAGAGCGCCTAAGAAGGTTTTTTGACACACAGGTATCAATCGAGCTTCTTTATTTATAATATGGTATTTTGCTGAAATTTTCCTTCTGCTGTACTGACATATGTTTTTTGATTTTTTTACCATGCAGTATTTAAGTATGAAATTATCCTGAGAAATCTTAGTGCTGCATTTGTAGAAATTTGCATGAAACCTTCTTATATCTTGCGCTGTCAATTTATCACATTTGAACGCTTTTTTGTCATGTCCACGTTGAGGGAATTTTGGCAATCCTTTGCTTTCATATCTGAAACAATAGTGTTAATGTTGAAGCACCACCACCAGCTTTGCATGCATTGTAATACATCGTAAAGTATTTTTCTATATTTGCTTTAATAATGTTTTTGTACCAAAATATTCACAGGCTTATTATCAAACAACCCTCAAAGCTTCATCTCTTCTTTAAAGCATCTTTATAGGACAAATACATACCTACACACACACACACATACACACCCACCTACCCACCTACCCCCACACACACACACACATACACACACACACACACACACATGCACAATTACACATTTTTACTATAGTAGAATACACAATGCTTTAAAAATGACTAGTAAAATTTTAATAATTTAAGGGTTTTAAATAAAACTTTGCCCCATACAAAAACGTCATATTTAAAGCAAATAAGGTATCCGTCCCTATTTATTAAATGTTATATTTATACGAGCAGGAAAAAGCGACAGACTATATTGTTTCTCAGTATGGCAGTTAAATTTCAAATTGTATGAATTCGATGAGACACCACCCCACATTTGCAAAATATCACATTCGTATCAGTGACATGGTCAATTTCATTTATAAATCGCCAAACACAAAATTCGTATTCACTTAGACTAAATATTTTATCGTAACATTATAACATAAACCTTATTATAAAAAGCTGTATATAAATTTATAATGATAAACGTCACTGGACTCATACGGTCTGAAATGGAGTACCTATAGTTTGCTCAAATTAGCGGCTTCATTCTGCATAACATCACAATCAGACAGTATTGGTAGTTTCATAGTGGATTTAAACGTACCGTTTTATTTGCTCCGCCTTACGTTTCCACTTTGTCACGTCAGTTTTTCTTTTCCTTGAATGTTTTGGATCACATTTTTCAATGTTTGATAACATTTCCTGCATTTTAAAACGGTAAAAACTAATTAAATCTACGCACAGGTCTTGACTAAGTTAGATGCAACGCCATACTGTTTAAAGCGTTACGTGTTATGAATGCCGCGATATGATTGGCTCTCGCAGTTTTAGCGGAATTTGAAACGCAACCATGCGGTTTTAGTGGTGTTTGCAACAAACAGGGATTTTTGTTGGTCGATTTTAAAGGATTTAGGGGATTTTGACGAGAACTGATTGGTGAATATGAAAAGAAATGCATTAAAGTGTCTATATAAGTATTAACAATGATTTCATAAAAAATCGTTTTAGTGGGTTTTGAAAGTAAACCCCTCATTTGAACCCTCTATCTAAACTTTTTTTTAACTTTCATAATACGAGTAAGGGTTCCAAAAGCGCTTTTTATTTATTTATTTATTTACCTTATATGGCGGGATCTAGTAACATATCGCTTCGATCCTTTGGTATGTTTTTTCTATTAACTATTGGATCAAAAGTAGCCTATGTGTTAATCCAATACTTGAAGTCCCTAGATACCAAATTTCACCCAAATTCGTTCAGTAGATTTTGCGTGAAAAAATAACAAAGAAAGAAACAAACAAACAAACTGACATACATTTGACGACCTCCGAGGTAGAGTGGTACGTACATCGGTTTCAAGGTGTCGCCTATTCTGAGGTCCCGGGTTCGAATCCCGGTAGGGGCAAATGTTTGTACGATGAATACGAGCATTTGTACCTGAGTCATGGACGTTTATTTATATTACTACAAACAAATACTTCTATATTGTATAATTACTTATATGTATTTAAATCCGTTACCCTGGTATCCCATAACACAAACTTTACAGTGCTTACTTCGGGGCTAAGTTAATTGGTGTGACTGTAAGAAATATTTATTTATTATTTATTTATTTATATTTTCACCTTTATAATATTATAAACATAAATAGTGGGATACACGTTAGGCAAATATAAAATTGATATTGAAATCATTGATAAGAGATGACCACCGTGTCTATGTATTTAACGTCTAGGTTACGTCTCGTCTAGGTTGTTTTGTAAACCTACCTTCAGTGTACTTATGATGAGTTCATTCTTGTAGTTTCAAAGCTTTTTATACGAGTATTTTCGGTCAAAATAAATGTTAGTTTTTTTTTTTACTGTTATATTGTCATCTGTGCATGGGCATTTATCAAAGCCGTTGCTATATCGGAACATAAAACCTTTTTGTAGTCCGCGCAGCTGGCTCTTTTGATATGAATTCTAATAGATTGGTTTTGTACCAAATACTCGTAGTACAGCAATTCATAAAGGCAAATATACCAATATCAGTCCATATAACTTCTCTTCCCTACTAATATTTTGGAATTGTTGCACCCGCGTGTTTCCCGTTCCCGTGGGAATATCTAAAGAGTAGCCTATGTCACTCTCCGTCCTTTTAGCTAATTCTATGGCAAAAGACAAGTCGATTGGTTGCTTATAACATAAAGGAAAGACACGCTTTTGCATTTATAAATGGGTGTGTAATATATGATACTAGAGGCCGGGCGCGGTTTCACCCGCGTGGTTCCCGTTCCCGTGGGAATTTTGGGATGATTTATAGCCTATGTTACTACTTGGGGTCTAAGAATTCTCTATACCAAATTTCGTCAAAATCGGTCCAGTAGTTTTTGAGTTTATTCGTTACATACAAAGATACAAATCTTTCCTCTTTATAATATTATTATTATTAGTATTAGTATAGATAACGACATATCGTATATTACTTACAAAATATAACAAAAGATAAAGTACATAAAATAATGTTATATAATAAACACACTATACAATTTTAAATTTATAATATTTTAAAACACATAATAATTAAGTATATTACATAAAATAATTTAGTAAAATAAAAACTTTTTGGCGCTTCACCGGCCGCTAGCGCAGCAGGCTCGACTCGTGCTTTTTTTGGTCCCAGTTCTAACCTAACCTAACCTATCAACAATTGTTTTGTCACCATTATAGCTTAATGACTTGGTGGGGGATGTAAAGTTATCAATTATTCGTTATACCAAATAAAATTATTACATATGATGATTATATGAAACAAAATTATATCAAATGACCGTTATAGAAAGTAAGTTTTATTCAAAATATTTTTATATAAAATGAGCGTTATGTTGAATGATGTTATATAAAATAATAACTATATAAAATAAAGTGTTGTTATGACTTACCTTTACTATGTGATATGAAGTTTATTGAAATTAAATAATACCAAATGAAATTGTATCATCCAATACGCACCAATACACACTAATATTTATATATTAGTTAGGATTAAGATCATTTTGCCAATTATGAAAGCGTTGTTTATAATAGATTAACCCATGTTTTGATTTTAAATTTTGTGTAAGATTGGTTCGTTTATTTTGTTAACTCTGTCCTTTAATTAAAATAACTTCAATATAGCATTAACAGTTGATGGTAGAGACACAAGTGCCTAGATAACGTATTGTTTGAAGTGCTTCCATCTGACAATTATTGTTGTTAAATTAATCAAGAGGATTAACAACACTTTTAGATTTAAATGCCATCATGTAGTACATGAAAAAAAAAAAATAAGGTGTTTTTATTTTTTCCATATGTGGTATATTCTAAGAGATATTTATTTTTTTAGCTTCGGGTCGGCGTTTAATTTTGTGACGTCACTGTAAAACGCTTTGTATGCAGCTTGCGGCTCACGCTTGACCGATTTGGTCAGGCAGTCGCCTTCTTTCTATGAAACGGTATATAATGACGTCACGCAAAAAGCGCGCGAATCTTGAAGTTCGAAAACTTGTAAATCTGAAACTACGTACCTACGTATTTGAATAAAACAAGTTTTCATACGTTAAAGCTATACTGAAAAAAGTTTCAAGCGATTTAATGAACCTGTTGGTAATCCCCATTATGTGGAGTATTAGATATTTTTTTACGACAAACAAAGGAAACATTCTCATTATGTTTTAAAAGAATAAATTAAACATAGATATTTATTCAACTGGACAAGGGAGACCGCTAGATAGTTAATAATTTTATAATAATATAACTTTTTATTTTTTTATTTGTTGGTAAACCTAGATACGAATGCAGTTCATTTTATCTTTTTATATCAAATTATTTTATTATTTCGGAGCACAATTTTGTTTTAAATAAAAACGGAACAGAATGGAGTATGTATACTTATGGTTTTTTTTATCCTAAAAGCATCACTTTATTCGGGAAACAGGAGGCTAATTGTGTAATTTTAAAATCTATCGCAATCCGTTTCAATTCGTCTTTTGAAAGATATTTGCATACTTCAGGCCGTCACTATTTGACATTTGAAAGGGATTGTGATCGGGACGCGTTTTTAAAGGTATTGAATGAACGAAATTGAACTGTCTAAGCAAAGTGACAAACGAAAATATCTTTCAAATGTACGGAGAAGTGTCAAATGGCCATGCCAGAATACCAGCGCCGTTGCGGTGTGACGATTACTGCGCCGCAATGGCATAATGCTGAGGCAGGGTCCTGATTGGCCTGTCACACCACAAATTTTATTTGTATTTAGGTTAAGTATATAATTAAGTACATATTTGTTGTATTATGTAGTTCGGTTTAAATTTTTGTTTTTTTTTTGCTTTATTTTTAACTTCTGTTTTCAATATGTCATGTGTGTGTGTGTGTGTGTGTTAGGCCAATAAAAGTTTTTCTGTTCTATTCTATTCTATTCTAAATAAAGTGTCATTTAAAACATCATTCGTTTGAAAGGGATTGCGACTATATGTTATACAATTCCATAAATCACTATCACAATCACAATACCTTTGAAAGGGATTGTGATAGATTTTGAAATTAGACAATTAGGGGCAGGTTATTGAATTTTATCGGTAAGTAATAAGAATAAGTATAGTTACATTAGTTACCTTATATGCCATTGGCGCATTTCCAAAATGCAATCGACGATAGCTTACTTTAACGAGACGCATTATGATAAAACTGCATGTTTCGCATAGTGTTACCAGCTTCCGTCCGCGACTTCGCCTGCGTACACATTCGGAAAATCCTTAAGGAATATTTTACTATGATAAAAAAAATTGTTTTATCAAGAAAAAAATAAAATAATCAACTTATTATATTCAGTAATAATTTCTTTTTTTAATATACCTATTAGCAAAAATACTTCCTTAACATTATTTCCAAAATGGCCAATGAATTTTGTCCTCGTGCGTTAGTGTTTCTACTTCGGTTAATACATTATTTTGCAGCGTTTTCCTTTTTTTACCGCTAATTAAATAAATTACGAGCAGCGACGGCAATTAGTCTAATTCCCAGCATCAGAAATGACGGAAAGCTGCGAAATTCTCTTAAAAGTCTCTTTCGAGTTTGCATAAATAAATAAATACAATTTTGCGTACGGACTGCGGAAATCATTGTTTTATTCGTCGGTTCTATTTATGTTGTTTGCGAAAGAACAGTTTGTGGTCCCAATTTCTCATGTTTTATGGACCAGTGTTTTATTGAACTCGTTTTCGAAAACATTGCCTTTTGGATGGTAAGATGAAGTACATTCGTAAACCTCTAATATATTATGGAGTTTCGAAATTGGTTTGCCTTGACAATTTCTGAAATTGTTTTTCAATCTTCTTTATACTTATGACATCAGTATGTGTACCAAAGTAAAGTCTCAATAAATCTAGAATAAAAACGTTAAAAAATTTCGAGGTGAAAATTAATAGTTTGTAATTAATCTATAATTATTCGCATTCTCAAAGCGTAAGACAATAACACCACATATCATTTTTAAAATCCTTTTAGAAAGATGATTAAAAATTATAATTTTAAAAGTTAACTAAAATACCTGCCTACGCAATCATATTCCGTTGTGACAGACATGTGGTCTGCATACCTTGATTTTCGCCAACACAGGTTCTGTTTTTTCTGACCTTATTAAAATAAAGAACTAAAACTTATCACTCAGCAACACATTGTATAAAAAATCACGCATTTTGTCTTAGATGCTCCTTTCCAGTATCTATGTTACATGAACATTGTATTTCTTCATACACCAATTCTGACCCAGCACTTAGATACTGTACTTATTCAAGCATCACACTCCATGTAATCCTACCAAATAATTCAAACTCCCTGCGTCGACCCTTCCTGTCAATTGCGCAAAAACAGCATTCGAGCAACTCAATCCTCAAAATTGGCACAAAAGACACAGCCAAGAAAAGTTCTTTTAAAAACTTGTGGCCAAAGCTCAGTTTCTGAGCTCATTTGTGCCAATTGTACAATTTCGAAATCTAAGTGGATGCGGTTGAGAAATTAGATTCAACTGACTTACGAGCTGTACGTGAGTGCTATTAGGTAGTTCTAAAAGATATCCGGCGTATTGCATCGGGAGAATTGTAGGGAATTTCAACGTCTTTTTCTGTAGTTTGGTAATCGTATAGCTGTCGTAGGCCGATCGTTTAACTACTGGGCCGATGGAGATCTGAAAGGTTAAAAATCTGTAAGATAAATCCTTCGATCAATCGAAGGATAAATCTTTTTTTTATTAATTATCAACTTTTAACGTATACTGTTTACATTTTATGTATACCTACATTTTATGTACTTATGTGTTTTCTGTTCACATTTACATTTGATGTTATTTGTATATCCCGACCAATGTTTTGGCACCTTTCAGGTCAGGGGATTACTGAGTATTTAAAAAATCTACCTATGAAAAATAATCTTATTATTTCGTTCGGGTACTGTTACTTTTATTATTTACTATTTATATTTGCCCTATCTGATGCTGTTTTTGCTAATACTACGGTATTTTTATGTGCATTTTGTAAAGAGCTATTCTTTTGTCATTACAAACAGACACTTCAATCTTATTTATCTCTGGTTGTAGAGAAATAATGTTGTTGGTATTGATACAAAATACCTTGTCTGAACTAAAGAATGAGGTGCAACAATGTGAGTTATTCCTCGTACTGAATGGAATGGCAGTGGATATCGATGTTACTTCACAAATCGAACGTACACAACCTAGTTTACGCCATGCGCCACAGCAAATGTTGCACAAATTCTATACAGTTATGAATTAAGTTTCGGAAAAGAGCTGTCTTTGTTTATGAACCGCTGTTCATAAAC
Source organism: Chrysoteuchia culmella (assembly GCA_910589605.1). NCBI lineage: Eukaryota > Metazoa > Arthropoda > Insecta > Lepidoptera > Crambidae > Chrysoteuchia > Chrysoteuchia culmella. The sequence goes on along the minus strand of OU342654.1, from coordinate 7,884,987 downwards.
AAAGACAGGGGAGACTCTTAGCCTTCATCATACCTGATGTTAAGTATCGATAAGGCTGAAGATGGGAGCGAGCCTTTCCCGGAATCCTCAATCACTGAGGAACTGGCTATCTTATCTCTAACTGCCGGAACACAACAATGCTGAAAACATTGTTGTTATGGCGTCAGACTTAGATAAAATGGTGGTAGCTAGCCAGGCGGACTTACAACAAGTCCTACCACCAACCAAACCGAATACAATATGTACCCCCGCTGGGAATCGAACCCGGGACCCCTGGGTCTGATACCGGTGGTTGTACCACTAGACCATAGAGGTGGTTGAATTCTACTCGTTATTTTATTTATTTATTATTTAATGCAATATAAAGAATACAGCAAATGGCGGACTTAATGCCATCAGGCATTCTGGTGTGGTGGTGGTGTTAGACCTACCGTATCGGCAATAAAGTAACACAATAAAACATAATTCAGAATATTGAAACAAAAGTAGGAATAGCTATTTACGGGTATTTAATTAACAAAAAATACATCATCATACTACATAATATAAATATTTAACATATATACATAAATACATACATATAAAATATATAAGGACTCATTATGTCAGAGATAAAGGGGATCAGCGTAGGGATTTAAGAAAGTGTTAGAAGTCAACACAAACGATAAGTTACACATCGAGAAAGAATCACATCTCAATTGAAATAACATTTGACTTGTCCATTTAGTTACTATCATTGAATCGGCACTGCAATATTCAATGCATAATTGATATGTGAATCTACACATCAGTGATCCTCAAATAGACATGTCTGCTTAACCCGGACAGAGCTGATTGCAGCCAAACAATTCAGCCAGTTCCCGCTGGATGCACAGGTCGCAGGCAGGTTTATTGATCTTCAGCTCCAAGGTAAGTCACATGCAGACTGCACTTATATTTATTAGACAAAAATTAACACAAATTATATAGTTAAACATTGAAAAGAATCACATCTCTATTGAAATCCCATGACATTTAACTTGTTCATTTAGCAGTTACTATCATAGACACTGTATAGCGAGTTCATTGAGTACACACTGCAATATTCATTGCATAATGGCGCGCTTACACGAGCTTAGTAGCTTAGTATTTGTCACATACACTAATAACCTAAGTTTAACAGGCTGATTTAGCACTTAGTATTGATGTTTTTCGTAGTCGTAGTCACTTGCCACTATGCAAGTTAGTACTAAGCGATTAGGACTAATGACTTAGTACTTTGCTCATGTAAACCTACCCTAATTGAAATGCGATTTTACACATCATTGTACCTTAAATAGACATGTAAGTACGCTATCCAAACAGAGCTGATTGCAGCCAAAACAATTCAGCTAGTTTCCCGCTGGATGCACAGGTCGCAGGCAGGTTTATTGATCTTCAACTCCAAGGTAATTCAGATGCAGACTGCACAGTGCTGCATCCGTTTAACTGAAGCTTGATACAAAGGTGTGCAACATTAGACATTGGATAGAATATTTCTATTCTACACTACAGTCGTAATGTTGGACACTCAAATGAATGGAAAATGCTTTTTGTTGCATTGATTTTGTTTGACCATATTGAAATGCGTTCGTGAAATTTGTGTGGTTCCTTTAATAAAAATATCTATCTAGTAACGTGAGATGAGAACGTCACATGAGAGATAAAAATTCAGTGAATTATAGAAACAATGGACGCCAAACAATAGTTTTTGAATCTTTATATGTTTTTCATTTAAAAAAAAACAGCGGTAAATTCCTCAGACGGGATTAGTTATTAATTAGGAGACTAATTAATGTTCTTTTTCCAGTTTTAATGCTTTTACAAACAAAGCAAACAATTTAATCATAATCTGTGTCTGTACGTTTGTGGTTATTCACACAAAAACCATTAAATGGATTAAAGAAAAGATTTAAGAAGCTTTGGCAGCCATCAAAAATAAAAGTAGGTATACAAGTGCAATTTAGACAAAAATAATATTAAAACAACAATATAGAAGTATAGAATGCACCATCGATGCTTTGGCTGACACCGACTCCAAAAGGTATATTTTTTACTTATTGAATTCGAATACTTCTTTTTTTTATGTAATGGCGGATCCCTTTTGGATTTCGCCAATGTCCAGTGAATACGCTGCTACTACTACTACAGCTACTTTGATTATTTTTTTAAAATTAAATAGAAATTGTGCGGTAGATTGAGTTAAAATGAAGTCTCACAGCACGTGTTGTTATGAAAAGAACTCGGGTAAAATTCCAATTCGGATACTAGTCAGTCATCTTAGTTAACGTAAAGCAGTTTCCGGTAAACAAACGACGTAAAACGGATCATGAAGCACCACTCGGATCAAATGTGGTGAATTTTAACGACTGTCATCTTAATTCAACAGCCGCTGTGTGAGGCACAGACGAGATCGGAATAATTTTAGCAACCCTTCTAATGATGTACCTCTAGAAAATGATGTTTGCCTTTTCCTTTCTTTAGTTGTACGTTATACGACTTCTGTCTTAGTCGACGTTGTTTTTTTTTTTGTTTAAATGGACATACAAATTCTTTTTTACTTTCATTTGTTGTCTCTTGCATAATACGGTTAATCTCATACTATCTACCTTGTTAAAATATTCAAAATAGGTATCTGACGATTTTAAAGTATCAATAATCTCTGAAGGGCCGTCAAAATAATGTGATCGCTTCGAAAAGTGTTGAATCTAAGTACGGAATTACCATAAAATCACGTGGTATCGGCGACCTGTAATAAAATAAAATGCTTACGATATGATGAAAACATTACAAATAATGATGTCCTTTGATTTTTATATAAAACTTTTATACAACGTCACCAAAGTTTAAATTTCAACCTTACTGACTTATTGCCTAGACAGGTAATAAGTCAGTAAGCCCTTAGATTGATGACCAAACCCGAAATTAAGTGCCTACGAGTTTCCAATTTCAGTCAGCACCTACCTTTAGACTTATGTACAATAAATGGCTTCTACATAATCACAATGACTTAACCAATAATTTAAATAATAGGCAGTTTGAGTATTTTTTAATAGTTCAAATGATCAAAACTCACGCTATCACTATTACTTCAGTTGCGGAAATTTTAAGGAAGAAAAAGTGGAAAGTAGTTTCGATTGTCTACAAGAAATATTCTACAGGAAACGTGGTCGCTAAGTCTGATAAGGAGGCTCAAGGTAACTCAGCGTGCAATGGAGAGAGCTATGCTCGGCGTTTCCCTGCGTGATCGAATCAGAAATGACGAGATCCGCAGGAGAACTAAAGTTACTGACATCGCTCGAAGGATTGCTCAGCTGAAGTGGCAGTGGGTGGGGCACATAGCGAGAAGAACCGATGGCGTTGGGGCGGAAAGGTTCTGGAATGGCGACCGCGTACCGGACGACGCTTCGTGGGTAGGCCCCCCACAAGGTGGACCGACGATCTGGTGAAGGTCGCGGGAAGCCGCTGGATGCGGGCAGCACAGGACCGATCGTCGTGGAGATCCTTGGGGGAGGCCTATACCCAGCAGTGGGTGTCATGTGGCTGAGACGACGACGACAAGAAATATTTACCTTTAACCACAGATTCAAAAGTCGAAATTGTATTTTATAAAACAAAAAGAAACCTACCTAAACCATAATGAGATGTGGCTGAGACGGCGACGACGACGACGACAAGAAATATTTACCTTTAACCACAGATTCAAAAGTCGAAATTGTATTTTATAAAAACAAAAAGAAACCTACCTAAACCATAATGAGTTTGTCTTACAGACCTACGAGTATATCGAGATAGACGAAAAGAGCGCTTCTAACTGTATGAAAACCTAGCGTGTCGATTTTTCGTATCTACGATGACGTCACGAGCGAGATTTAGTGATGTGGAAATGTTATTGACGAGCTCTTGCAAGGAAGCACTGCACAACTATTATCGTTTCTGAGTGACGCGTGTTTTTATGGCAAAATGGACTGACTTAGGTCGGAAAACTTCCACCGTGGATCAAACTTTTGACACGCAAGGTACGCACACATTACACACAGTACACTTTTCTCGATATAGGTTAGTACCTAATCAGTTAGTAATATAAAGTATTCTTTGATATAGGTCTGTGGTTCATCTCCTTTTAGATTTTATTGTAAATCTCGTTGTCTCAGTCTTATGACATTTACTGCCAGGTATAACTGGAGCTAACATTCCGAACATCTATACATCTACTTTAAAAAAATGCAAACAAAATTAGTTAAAAAGAGAGAAAATCTAGTGAGTGAGATAACGCTACATAACATTTTGCTTCAAGTACTCGTAGGTGTTCGGAATGTTAGCTCCACTTATACCTATACCTTCATGTTCACTGCTTGGTATAGGCCTCTCCCAAGGATCTCCACGACGACGATCGGTCCTGCGCTGCCCGCATCCAGCGGCTTCCCGCGACCTTCACCAGATCGTTCGGTCCACCTTGTCGGGGGCCTTGTAAATCTATCACATTTAATTTAATTTGGATAATATTTTACCCCATGGTCTCTTTTTTTTTATTATGTATACGTTAGCGCTTGACCGCTATCTCGCCTGATGGTAAGCGATGATGCGATCTAGGATGAAACGCGCTTGCCTAGAAGATACCTATTCACACGCGACTTGAAGGCCCCAAATTGTAAGTATCAGGAAACATAGACTCAGGCAAAGCATTCCACTCTCTGGCAATACGGATGATAAAATTTGACACAAAACGTTTAGTGTGAATCTTTGGGATCTCTACCATAAAGCGGTGGGAATATTGGTATGTCTGGTTGTCCAATGGAAGAATGGAGAATGTGGAATTAGGCTATGCAATTCAGTCGCACACTCACAGAAATATATCCGATAGAAAACCGATAAACTTGCAACCTTTCGTCTATGCTCAAGGCTTTTGCTACGTTTGTGACGTAATAACTTTGAATAGTAACCCCAAAAAACGTTATCTTTCTCGCATTAGGGTTAAAAAAAATTGGCAACTGAAATTAGAAACCAAAAGTGTATTTGATTACAAAAGTGATTTGTTGTTCGCCCTCCGATCCATCACTGCCGAAAGCTTACGATAAGCACATTGTTATTTATTGGATAGATTAAGAGACTTTGCAATCAATTCTTATTTTCGTTTGTTTTAAGAGTTAAGGTTCAACAAAGGATGAAGAAATAAGAATCGTGTTCAATATTGTGCAGAAAATATAATATGGAATTGAACAAAAACAAAGAGAAGTGTTCGGTGTGAGCCGAACCGAAATGATTGATAAATGGCAAAACTTGGTTATGATAAAACGGAATTATATTTGCACACTAAAACTTGGTACAAAAATAACTATTGTTAAAATGAGTTACGCGCGGCGCTATTGATAGCTAATTGCGAACTGATTTGATCAAGTATATTATGAATTATGTGTAAATAAATGAGTTCAAACGTAAAATACTGATTCGACTAAAACGTACGTAGTTCGTACAAGAAGTATGGGGTCGAAATTACATTCTTTTTTCATTTTGGCAAGAATGCCATTGTATTTCATGTTTTATTATTATTTTAACGTGAGTTATATTTCAACTGAATTGATAATTTGGAAATTCTTTAACTTTAGAATTTTAGATCGTTATTAATGTATGAAACCCTAATATTTATTACCTACCAAAAGGGGTTATTTCGAGCTTAAACTTTGCGATAAACGTACAACGAAGAAAATTTAACTTTGTAACATATTAAGTAGGTATGCCGCTGTAATTAATCATATCTCATCAAATTCGCTGTATGCGATGAATATTGCATTATACTCCCTAAGGCTGAACTCGCCTAACTTCTAGACACTGATGAATGTATAGATAATTAGTACGGTCAGCAATTTATCCAACAAAATAGAATAGAATAGAGCTAGAATACACCAAACTCCCTCCGTAGAATGTTTTGTCGACCGCAACTAGGGCAGTTAACAGCTTTTAACATAAGGCTTCATACTTGCAACATGAGACGGGGCATCCTAGGAGCTCCGGTGGCGCAGTAGTTAACACTCTCGGTTTGCGATTGTGGCAGTTAAGTAACTTTCAAAATGGTCCACCACGGGATCCTCTGTGCTTCGGAAAGCAGGCTGTTGTATTTGCAGTCGTCCCAGCAAGAAGCTAAACTCAAAATTTACATGTTTGGAAAACGTGGAAGAGGGTGACAACCTGGCAGAAGACCTGCAGAAGAACTATACAGATGGCAGTAAACTAGAGGGGAAGTCGGAGCCGCCCTGACCTGTTGGAAAGGATCGACCGAGACTTGTACCCGAAAGTTAAGTTGCAGCCATTCTGCACGGTCTTCTAAGCCACCGAAATCCTCATTGGCAAAATTATAAGGAAGCCGCCATAATTAGTGACTCGGGATCCGCTTTGAAATCGCTACTTGACCCAGACTCATCGCACCCGATCACAAAAGCAATAAATAACAAGGCAACCTGGAACACCTAAGAGACAACCACCACCTATTCTCACTGTATTGGATCAGGGCCCATGTCGGAGTGAGAGAGGGAACGAGAGAGCGGATCAATTAGCGAAGGAAGTGGCTCTCAAGCTCAAGACCAAATCGGACTATGACTGCAGCCCCGTCTTATTAGTAAAGCGGAGGCTTAAAATCGAGATTTGGGACTTCAGAAAAAGATCTGAACCAACGGTGGCGGTCACAAAGATCTTTTTCCCGAGTGGGGTGGAGGCGTACTGAACGGAGAGGAAAATGGTACCTAGTCGATAGACTGACGTCGCAGATCCTGACCGGACATGGAGGGTTCTCTGCATACCTTCACAGGTTCAAATGCAAGGACAACCCGTCGTGTGTTATTATTAAAGATAGATCAGAGAACAAGAAACATTTTTGGAATATTGCAGGACGCCGTTCAACCGCCTCCGTGGTCTAGTGGTACAACCACCGATATCAGACCCTGGGGTCCCGGGCTCGATTCCCAGCGGGGGTCCATATTGTATTCGGTTTGGTTGGTGGTAGGACTTGTTGTAAGTCCGCCTGGCTAGCTACCACCATCTTATCTAAGTCTGAAGCCATAACAACATTGTTGTGTTCCGGCAGTTAAAGATAAGATAGCCAGTTCCTCAGTGATTGGGGATTCCGGGAGAGGTTCGCTTCCATCTTCAGCCTTATCAATACTTAACAACAGGTATGATGAAGGCTAAGAGTATCCCCGAAATTCATTTAAAAAAAAAGTACGGTGTTAAAAATTGTGATTTAAAGAAATAAATCCTACTGAAAGAAAGATGTAAAATAGATATAAATATAATGTAAAATAGATAAAATTAGATGTCAAGAAAAGTGGAAAACTTTGAAAGAGGTGATTGTCGAAAGACAAGCTGTTTGCCGCAAATAATATTATATTTCAGGTTTGTTATTGTAAAAAAAATGTAATTAAGCAGTTATAAACGCTTATTCATTCATTTATTTTAAGATAAAATTCGATGTAAACTATAAAAAATGTGACTGTTAATATAAAATTGAGAACTGCAGTATTGTGTAAAACATATGACAAAAAAAAGAGACAAAAGAAATACTAACAACTAACAGCACAAAAAAGTAGACGCATTAAAAGGCTGTAGAGGAAAACTGAGAAGTCAATACGTCCGGGTTAGAAAGAAAGAAAGAAAAGAAAGAAAATCTATTAATTGGACAAATAATAATATCATAAATAAAAAAAATAAAAAAAAGTGTGCGGCCAACTAGGCCCCATCCTCAGCTATGTCACAGTGGCATACGGAGCATGCCACTGAGACGCTGGTATTCTGGAGGAGCCTATTTGGTGACAACAGGAATATTAAAAAATAAAGACAAACAAACAAAAATTAATCACTGCAATAAAACATTAAAAACAAAAATAAAACTATAAAAAAAAATAGAAATACGATATTGGATAGGCTGCACAGTACCGAGTTCCTTTGCCTTTCCAACACAAAAAAATGATTATCGAGTCTGGTTATAGTAATACCACAGTCTATATATTTCCCTTTTACGCTGTGGTAATACCACAGTCTATATATTTCCCTTCTACGGTGCCATGACATGATATGTAAAAAAAAAAAGGATAAACAGCTTAAAAAAAATGTGTGTTACATAGACAGTGGATGGATACAGACGTAAACAAAATAAAAACAACAAACACACGAAAATTGAACACAAAACATGATTCACAATGAAGATGTCCGCCTCAAGAATCCTGCGCCGGACTGGAACGCCCACCCACCCCCAAACAAACAGTTACCGTTATACGGTTACCTCAAACAGTCGACAAAAAAACCCACCTATTGGGCAATGGGCATTCGTGGTGGGTCCCCATCTGAGGGGATTATAATGGCTGATGATGACTAGTACTAGCATATAAGCACTTTCAAAGTCAAACTGTAAAATCTGACTTGCTGTCGTGTGTACGACAAAGTCAGCAGAGACCTAGGTCAAAAGAATTGTAGTAGTTGCGAATGTTGACCTGCGCCACCGCTAGGAGTATTATTATTACTATATGTATATGGTTGGTTGCAACATATCTATATGTGGAAGGCGGATTGTAGAATTCGCCGTTTTACAAAATGCCTAGGCAGATTATAAAACATCATTTTTAAAAATCTGATTGAGGCGAACTTGTGGCACCAGGAAACCTAAGAACTCTTCTGACCCAAATTGGGAATCATAACAATACAATTAGCTATGAGGATTTTGTATGCGTTTACAATCTGCCTAGGCATTTTGTAAAACGGCGAATTCTACTTCCGCCTTCGACATATACACAGCGTTAATCATTAAAATGATGAACGTGGCTGTGTATAGATATGACGCACCCATCTGGTTAAATCCGCCAAGAAGGTCCGTTAATTCAACACTGGCATTCAATTGAATGTCTAGGCTGATCGTTGACTTAACGAGCACCACTCAACGTGCAACAAGTTGGCTAATAGTAAGCTAGTCCATTGAAGATGGCTGAAATAAAATCGGGCAGTTGATGTACCTTCACAATACACATGGTGTGTCATGCAAAAATGAAGACCAGGGGGTACGAAATAACAATTTAGTTATCTGTGACAGAGGGACTGCCATCAACTGTAATGCGATTTATTTTAGGTTATTTTCAGGAGCAAGAGTGAGACCGCTTTACGCGCCGTATTGGCAGTGTAACGGTTCTAAAAACCGCACACTCCTAAATCTTAATCTAGTACTTACTTTTAACTAAATTAAATCAAAACCATTCACTTCACCATTCTAACTTGTTTGTTTACTTTATTTTGTTTTGATAAAACTTCACGATGGTAGTTAATTCACAAAATATTCCTGCGTACCCTCGATAATGCTAACTTCACGGCCGGGAGATTTCGTATTTCGGCCAAGTGAATTAGACTACAAAAATTAACTTATTTCTATTTAATTATTTATATATAGAAAAAATCTACATAATAATATTTTTCTATGTATATCTATTATGTTTTTGCATACTTTAATATTACTTACTTCTTTGGCCATAGACAAAACACCGTGTGTCGATCAGTCTTACAATCCTTATGTTGTCTATGCTAATGACTAAACATTATTCGCCTATACAATTGGAGAATCATCTCCAACTTTAATTTTTTACTAAAGAACGTTCTGGATAGATTTGAGTATATATTTCGCATCTCCAGCGAACTCTGCCTCTTTTTCTTCATACAGCTGCCTTAAAGTTATTCTGTTGTACTCTCTTTTTGTGAATTCGCGATCCCCATACTAGGGGTCGTATCCACGGGCAGCTGCTACATCTACACCTGCTTCGTGGCCGTCAACCACCTCGGCACCTACCTGCCGAGCGCTCGCCTGTTCCGGCCTACCCCGGAGCAACTCCACTCCGAGACTACGTGCGCACCACCACTCCGAGCCTACCCTCCGTGTTACCGAGGCTGAACATCCTGCTCAACAAGCGAACGTAGTCCGTTACGTCGGACTTTCGCTTCTGCCTCCTCTAGGCAAAGCTAAAGCTAAGTCCCCATTCTTACCCTCGCGAGAGCCACCAATCGAAAATTCCCATGAACCCACACCTGATCTTGTAACATCTTTTATCTTATAATTATACTTGTTAACCACTTATAGTGTTTCTTCTTTCTTTCTTTCTTTATAGTGTTTTTTTTCTATCTTTTCTGCACACCGGTCGTGCTTAACACGACCGGAGCGTGTCAGCAGCTTCCCACTCTCACAACCTAAAAAGAATCGAAGAGTTGATGGTAAGGCCCCTGATCACTTTGAAATGCTAATGTATAGTAAATTTTAAAACGTAATACATTCATACCAATATACTACAACAATTTTGTCCCATTAAACTATCTCGTCAACCCCCACAACTAAGCCGCACAAAGTTTTGGTAGAGATTTAAGCTAAAATTAATAAATAAATAGGTAAGTAACATATTTAAGTACGATATACATTTGCTACTAACTCTGTGAAGGGAAGTACATTCGTCTAGATGTCCGAACTCAGATACCGTGGTCCCCACGGTACCCGAGTTCGGACGTCTAGACTAGGGACTGCGGTCAGACCTGGGTCAGACTAATAAGTTTGGAAGTTGTGTAAATGTCGCAGGAATACTGTATATTTAAGGGTACTGATATTATTTTAATTAGCGAAGTTACACTGTATAGGTATTGTCAATCGAAACAAGAAACAAAACACGAGTTAGACTTATTTCTGTAGATCAACTTTGTATGCGTGTTTCAGATTTCCATTATGTTTTTTGACGTCGCACATCACGTGTAGAAGTAATGTTTTGTCTCATACTCGCATTTTTACGCTGTCCAATAAAAACGGCTACGAATATTTATTTTTATATTTATCCATCATTTTTACAGATTTACAATGTAATGACTAGTTATGAAGTTCTCGTTAGTTAAGGGAGCATGAATTACAAAGTAATTAATTGTTCACCAACACTCATAAATGTTCTTCAAACGCATAGATTTTTACAGATTTACAATGTACCTAATGACTAGTTTTGAAGTTCTCGTTAGTTAAGGGAGCACGAATTACAAAGTAATTAATTGTTGATCACCACTCATAATTGTTCTTCAAAGGCATAGATTTTTTACAGATTTACAATGTAATGACTAGTTTTGAAGTTGTCGTTAGTTAAGGGAGCATGAATTACAAAGTAGTTAATTGTTCACCAACACTCATAAATGTTCTTCAAAGGCATAGATTTTTACAGATTTACAATGCACCTAATGACTAGTTTTGAAGTTCTCGTTAGTCAAGGGAGCACGAATTACAAAGTAATTCATTGTTCACCAACACTCATAATTGTTCTTCGAAGGCATAGATTTTTACAGATTTACAATGTAATGACTAGTTTTGAAGTTCTCGTTAGTTAAGGGAGCACGAATTACAAAGTAATTAATTGTTCACCAACACTCATAAAATTGTTCATCAAAGGCACAAATACAATCGGTAATGAAATCCATGCTTTTTCACTTATTTTTTCTTTTTAAGAATTACCTAATAAGTATTTTCCTTATACATAAATCATCGTTTTTACTGGTAAATTACAGCTTTGCTATTCTGAAAGTAGTATATCACTTCGAAAGTCACCTCGCAAATCTTCTGACCAGTCATTGTTTTGGTAGGATGAAAGATAATATGAAATATTTAGCTTTTGAAATTGAAATCAGAACTAAAAATTGTGTAAAAGTCTTTTCCTGGTTTATACTTGTAATGCTATTACCTAGTAACTGTATACTATTCACTTTAGTTTGTACTTAACGTCTATATTATAAATTATTATAAGTGGAAACTCTTTTGGCAAATGTGTCACCCTAATGTTAGTTATAAATTATGTAATATGTTTGTTTCCCAATAGAAAATAAATAAATAAAATATGAGAAAAGGATAGCAGAAAAACTTAATCTTTCGTCCTTTTTATACCAAAACAATGACAGATAAGATGATTTGCGAGGTGGCTTTAGAAGTGATTTACTATTTTTAGAATAGCAAAGCAGGTAACGGAAATTCGTAATCGCCTAATACCTACTGCTGTTTCTGTTTCTATAAAAAGAACTGGTATAAATTTTCACAATAAAACGCGCACAGCAACTCTCAAACTAGTCTGAAACTGTCGATAGTGAAGAGTTTTGTTTTGTTATTGTTTAATGTTCGTTAGTATAAGTAAAAGTTATAGTTGCAGGTCAGTTAGCAGAGAAAGATATAATAATAATGATACACAATAGATATTACATTTTTATGATAAATTTTAAATAGAAAAATATTGGGAAAAATTAACTCGGCCACAAGTGAATCCCATCTGAGAATTCACTTGTGGACGAGTTATTTTTTCCAATATGTTTCTATTTAAAATTTATCATAAGTATAAAAATAGCATTGAAAAATGCAAAAATTCCAAAATCATAAAAGATATTTCTTTCTTTTCCGGACACCGGTGTCCGGTTGGGATTTTATGAATAAAATTCAGTAATCGAGCTAAAGATTTTTTTTGTAGATAGGAGGTTTTTATTGGAAAGACTAAGGAGTGAACATCAAAACTGTTAAGGGCTTTTTGTGTGTAAAAATTCTAGCAATAAATTGTAATTTTCTTAATTACTAAATGGTGCTCTGAGATGTGGTTTGTCAGTACACAGCTACAAATAAATGGTCAATTATTCAGTGTAGGTTTTAATCAAACAAAACTGATTTTACAGATTAAAGCAATCCGCTATTAATTTTCGAGAATTAATTTTAATTACTAAATCATTGACGATGTAAATCACAAAAGCTCAACTTTTAATAAATTATAGACAGAATAACTCCATTATGTTGTATCGAGTTCATTTCCATACGCTTAATAAATTTTGCTCGATTACATTCATGCAATGATTTAAAAAATACGTAGATAATGAATTACATTACATGTATGGCTTACATAGTATGGTAAAATTTGGAACGCGATGCATGAAAATAAATGGCCAAGTATTATTTTATCTTTCAGAAAAAAACTCTAAACTAACCTAACTAACCAATAAGGTCAGCAAGTACTGGGCAAGCCAAAGGAAGTTTCTAACCAAATAGATATTTTGCCGAATTATTTCTAAAATAAATTAAAGCAAGCTTCGAATAAGAGGGGGGGAGACTACAACTGTTGACAAATGATAATTCTTGCAAATGACAGCACTCTGGTGAATAATTAAGATGGGAAATGAACTTGCTAATATTTTTTTGCAAATCACTCGACACAATTGTTGACGCGTGGGGCAACCCTATCTCGTTAGGGTTAACAACGCTACGCAGTAATGCATGCATTAGTTATTCACAGCTGACGCCGCAGGCTTTGCTTAATTAATGGTTAGGATGTTTGAACGAAATTTTCAAATTGTTTATCGCTGAAAATTGGAGTTTTGGAATGTGGCTGTACGAATAATACCTTCTTAGGTATTATGGTGACTAAATTTTATTATATGAGAGCCAAGTTCACTAACTGTCAATTAGATAATCGGAAAATAATATTTTTCTGTAGTCCGGTTGACCGGACAACTGATGTTTGGACCAAAACCCAGAGTCGTCTAAAATAATTCATGTATATGATACAGCAAAGATAGTTTGTTATAATTATGAAATTCTATTTCACAAAACAATCCCCAAGTATAAAAAAACCCCATCCCTACCGCATAACGCTATCGCTACAGCTATCAAACATAAAACTCTCGTAAAATCTTTCAACCATAGGGTTTCTGTCCAATTCCTACATATTTCTATTGCATTTTTAGAATGAAATCGATAGCTATAGCGATAGCGAAGCAATACCGTAAGGTGGTAGGGGGACCGTAATATTATTTTTTTGCAAATCACTCGTCACAATTGTTCATGCATGGGACAACCCTATCTCGTTAGGGTTATCAACGCTACGCAATAATGCATGCATTAGTTATTCACAGCTGACGACGCCGGCTTTCCCTAATTAATGGTTAGGATGTTTAAGCGAAATTTTCAAATTGTTAATTGCTGAAAATTTGAGTTTTGGATTGTGTCTGTACGGATAATACCTTCTTTCGTATATAATGGTGACTAAAACTTTATTATAAGAGAGCCAAGTTCACCAACTGTCGATTAGATAATCGGGGTTGAAAACATGGTTCTGTCTCTCTAGCCATTTCCCCCTAATTTAGGATTCCGGGAAAAGCGCGACTTCACCTTCAGCTTATCATTACGTTACACCAGCGGGCATACCAGCATCTATTAGAAACCATCATGTGATAAGGACATTTTGTTTTTATTGAAGTTGTCACACTTGGAGGCGATGATTGAGCAAAGTCGTCACAAAACTTACGTCAAAAAAACAAGCTTACTTTAAGAGATTCGTAGTACGAAATAAATAGCATGGTAAGATTGAAACAATACTGCGTTAAGAGATGGCGGTAGCCCAGCAGGTATGATGAAGGCTTCCCTCTCTCTCCCGTCCGACCTCCCATCGAGCTTTCGAGCTGGTTGAGTGGTAGGGGAGAGGTTAGAACCGCCCGGCCCTTCCGCTTGGCTTGACAGGAGGGCTGGGTGTGGCGAGGGATAGCTCAGCCGCCCTAAACCGTTCATGGGCATAATGGCTGTCACAAACCGAGTCCAACATACTGCGCTGGTATCCCGAAGATCGCATTTCCCGTCACTCAAATAAAAATAAAAATAGTAGAATTTAAAGAATGCACCATCGTGGCCACCGTGGGTGGCACCGACTTCAAAAGGGTTATTTTTTACTTTTTGATTTTTGAAGTCAGTTTTTATTTTATACGGTTTGTGTCAAACCGCTTGACCGAAAAAACGATAGTATTTTTTTCATAATTTCTTAAAAATTAATTTCCGATTTCAAAATTTAAAAAAATGGGACCAACTTTGGAACAAACCCGATGTTATAAAGTTTGAATCATTTCAATCGGTTAAGACATCTTTCAATGTTCTGTGGTTAAGGCGTTCTTGAGTAATCGGTGAACATACATAAATATATATATATATATATATATATATATATATATATATATATATATATATTTATTTATTTATTTAATAAGGCTTACCAACTAAACAACTAAATACATAAAGGCAAATTATATTAAGTTTACAGCACTTAGCAAAATATGTATCTTATATGCATTTAACTTAAAGGTATGCACAACATTGTTATATGTATAAGACGTTTTCTTTTATGTTTTATTGTTAGACTAATCAATAATAATACTGAGATAGAGAAAAAAAATACGATAATGAAAAAAAAAATATATATATATATATACGCGATGAATTGATAAAGATTTAAGAAGGTAAGATGAAGCGTTGCCTCGTAGCGTGTAAAAAAAAGATATAAGTAATTGTGGAGCGGGCCTCATGAGTCGTGATCGTACAAAAATAAATGCGAAAGACACATCAAGAATGTTTACTTAATATCTGTAAACGAATGTGTAAAATTGGCATACCCAACCTACCAACACCTAACAATCTGCATTTCTATATAAGGTGAACAATGCCTAATGCCCGAGATACACGAGGCTAGTTTTTCCAAGCAAGGATAGCAAGCTAGAAAATCGGTATACTATTCTGGCTTCTTGCCATGCACACATGCTAGAAAAAAAGCTAGTTATGTTCACACTTAGCCAGAATGTCTTGCTTGCTAGTTACTAGCACTAGCTTGCTATCGTAGCATGAAAAACTAGCCTCGTGTATCTCGGGCATAACGGCAATGCAGCGGCGCGTCCGCACCGGTGTGACGCGCCCTTCATTTATTCAAGAGAGCCCCAACACCGGTTAATTACAACGCAACAGAGTGCAACTTTTAAATTGAGTTCGGACCAACGCTATATTTTCCATTGAGATAACTTGCATTACGGAAGGCAAGTGCCTGATAAAAGTTTTAGTTATTTCACGGTGGCTTTTAGTAGTCTAAGAGCCTTTCAATTTAGTTAAATAGCTATTTAGGCTACTTATTTCTAGTACTTGTCTTGTATTAAAGTATCGCGATCGCAAAATGCAAGTATTTTTTCCTAATTTACAGCTCTAGAAACGACGAAAGTTAAACCTAAAAAATCTTATTTACATTTTCCTGTTGGAAACTATTTTCAGCCTGTATAATTATAAACCTTTGCATGTTTTTCTTTTCAAATTAGGTAAATAGCTCACCTGGTTCTCGAAGATCCATAATGTATCCTTAAAATTCGTCAACAGTTGCTCAGTATGCACTACTGAACCAAAACATGCATCGAACAAACAGAGTAACTTTTCTCATTTTATGACATAAGCACCTATGGATATAAAACATTACATTACAATACAAACGCCATACATCTATATCGCATCCCTCCCTACAGTTGTGCGGGTAGTTCGCATTTCAGTTATTCACGTGTACCCACTAGCAGACGCCAGCTATGCAGCAGCAGCTTCCAAATCAGATTACCTACGCCATTGCACTTGACTATACATACGAGAGATTATAAAGTTTGTTCATTAGTTTTTACTCGGTTTTATACTGTTGCTTTGAAAGTTATTTTTACACAATCTCTGGTACAGTTAACAGCACGTCAGGCAGCCTTTACACTTGATGCAAACTTTCGCTATTGCGAGCTTTATAAGAGAGCTATCAAAGTTGTTTCTCACCTCACACGCTCTGAAAAGGAGGTTTTGTCAATCAGTTTAGGCGTAGAAAATCGCTTTTTGCGGCCTAGCGCGGTAAAGTACTTTTTTAATTTAATACCTAAAAATATGTCATAATGCGTTCCGAATCGCACTATTGACTTTATTGTTACATTTTATTCTTATTTTAAATAACTTTAAATTAATTGTAATACTCCGTTTTGGTTTTATTTTATTATTTTAGTTGATTAAATCATAAAATAATAACAATAAGATTAAACTATTTGTTATAAAAAAAAATATTAGGCTGATTTCGGAACGTGACATAAATCTTTATTTTTAAATTGTCTTTGTCTTGTACCTCATGTCAGTGTCAACATTTACGGAATCGTTTTTATTGTTATTTATAAGTAAAAATATATTCCTACTTTGAATAACTTTGAATTAACTATATTGCTCCTTTTTTATAAAAAAAAATTGTGTGTTGCGCTCGGCAGAAAAGTTTTTAGCGTCTTGTACCTTTGAAATCCTCGCTTCACTCAGGACTCAATCTTTCCTTGGATCCTTCGCTTGCTCAGCTTTCAATAGAGGTAACTCGCCGTAAAATAACCAACTTTCCAGCCTTGCATAACAAATAACTATTGTAAAGTCCGACGTACTGTCGTGTGTACAATCGGGGAACTTCCCGGTTGACCAGTAGAGTTTTTTTGGGAAACGTTTCCTTGGAAAGTACTAATAATTAATTATTCAAATGAAATACCAATTAAAGTTCTATTATTTTGTATTATAAACGTTTTCTGTATATCTGTCACTTTTTAAAATAAGCTCTCTAAAAATACTCTACTGTCAACCGGGAATTTAACCGACTGTACCTAGTGTCAGCTGATATATGTTTTCCTTCAAACAATAAGGCTAAGGCAAGAAAAATAAAAGAATAGGAGCTCAAAGTAGAATATTTTTTGATTTTTAGTTTTTGATGTCGGTTTTTAGGTACCTAGTTTTGAATTTTTTACTTAGTTGGCAGATGATTTGACATATGAATATCATATCTGCCAAAAAATTTGGCAAGTAAGCTACTCAGAACTTACTTTTAGATTGTGAAACAGGCCCTTAGTGTCAGTAATAAGTTGTATTGTAACCTACAGTAGGATTTTTCTGGATTATATTCGGTTTCATAAACAAGTATCGCGAAAATTACATCGTCCAAATGCTCATAAAATTTAAACTTCTGGGCCAAACTGTATCCCGCGTCGAACAAAAAAAGAAACACGTAAATCGGACCAGAAATCTCGGCGTAACCGGTATATATACATAAAAATACCAACCGAATTGAGAACCTATTTTTTTTAAGTTGGTTAAAATACCGAAAATTTATTTCAATTGGACGCCCTAATTTTTGGAATAGTAGCCGTAGCCCTATTCGGTTTGTTCTTATTTAATGCGAAAATAATCTTAGAGCAAATGAAATTGGGAATCTAGAAAAAGTTCCACGGCAATCAATCAAGGCTTGTAACTGGTTATATACTTATACCGTGTTATCGTAATTGTAGGCAGCAATAAAAGAACTCTTTCGGCCGTGAAGTTGTTTCATATTATTTATTTCAAATTGACAGACAAAGAATCGTAAATATATAAACATAAGACAAATATTTGTGTTAATGAACTTGTCTATTTGTCTTGGTCTGTATATTATGTATGTATTTACAAAATAAAAAGTATATAAGTATGTTTATCCGTTATCTAGTATCCATAACACAAGTTCTTCATGATACTTAACATGGGCTAGATAATTGATGTGATTGTATGGAAATATTTATTTATTTATTTTGTAAATACATACCATAATATACATATTAAACATCCAGACCAAGACAAATAGACATGTTCATGCACACAAATATTTGTCTTGTCCGGGGATCGAACCCGGGACCTCTGGCGCAGAAGGTTAGTACCCCTGCGCCAAACAGGTAATATATAACATAACACAATATATATAACATCATTTATGATGTTCTAAATATTTACGAGTCTGTTTATTATCAGAACCTTTACAATTAACTTAAAACAATGCTCTTACAACTAGGTACAAAAAGACAAATAACATTGAGTATTTCTAAAACGACTGTTATACATACTCCACATAAACGTTCATTCGCTGAAAGCTCCACTGATAGTTAATATTACTTACCTACTAAGGTGGCTCCATTTGAAAACTTAGGCACTTTGCTAAGGAGGCGATACGTAACTTCTTATAAATATTTGAGTATAGCCAAGAGCGGGATATTTGGTTTTCAGAAACGTGGAAGGAACTGGAGGGCGAGCTGGCACATACATACATTTGCCTTTTTCTTTTACAAACTTAGTAACTAAGCATTGTAACGCAAAAATATTTTTTAACCGACTTAAAAAAAAGAAGGAGATTACTAGAAGACGGCTGGACTGATTGTAATGATTCAAACGTTATTAGATCAGGGTGTGTCCTACCTTTTTTCAAGTGGGTCCCATTTTCTAAAATTTCGAATTCAGTTTAGTATTTGTCAGGAAATCTCAAAAATACTGTTGTAAAAACCGCAAGATGGCAATAAAGTTCACTAGATGGCGCTGCTTATCAGTCTTGACCCAACAAAAAAAAATTAACTTTTTGATTAATTTAAACAAGTGCTAAGATTTCTAAGGAACGTCTTGCGAGTTCTCTAAGTTTTTTTATAACTTAATTTGTCATGAGTGATTTCCACGGCATCATTCTCATCTTGACCTTATCCCAATTCTATTCGGGGTCAACCTACACATAGGTATATTCTATATCTATACTATATCTATACTAATATTATAAAGAGGAAAGATTTGATTGCATGTTTGTTTGTTTGCATTGAATAGGCTCCGAAACTACTGAACGGATTTGGATGAAATTTGGTACACAGATAGGCGATAGCCTGGTTATAAACATAGGATCCTTTTTATACCGATATTCCCACGGGAACGGAAACCACGCGGATGAAACCGCGAGCGGCCGCTAGTTATAAATTATATTTTATAGAGGAAAGATTTGATTGTTTGCAACGAATAAATACAAAAAGTATTGAAAGTATTTGGATGAAATTTGGTACAAAGATATACAGGGTGGAAATTTAAAATGGGCACCAAGGGCAGGTACCTTAACCGTTGTAGCTACATGAAAACGTTATTAGAAAACCATCCTTAATTTTTTGAAAAATATTGAACTGCATTCACCGATTTTGAAAAAAAAATATAATGAACAGAAAACATGAGTTTTCGAAAAAAAAAATTATGGCTATCGATCCTGTTTCTCATGAGGATCAAAACACTCTTTGACATCAACTGAGGTATGAGCACTAGGAAAGTCAGAAATCGCAAAAAACTATTTCCATACATTCGCTAACATAAGTAGATTGAGCGTATGCGGCTGCGTGTGGCGCGAGCGCGGGGCGGGACGCGTGCCGTGCGCTACCAGAAAACACGGAATGATACTTTCAGGCATATCATAACAAATGCTTGGGAACATTTTTTTCATTTGAAAAGAGCCTAAAGTCACCCTGATAATAAGACGATAATTTAATTGAACTGGTTGAGATCTGATACATAGATATTAAAAACAATATTAAAAAATAATATCTAAACAACCTTCTAATTTGGTAACCAGCGCGTTGCGCTCCGCCCACCTGCCGGGGCGTGCCTCTGTGCCCTTCGTCTTTCTTTTTGTACAAGTACAGTATAACTATGTGTGAAATAGTTTTTCGCGATTTCTGACTTTCCTAGTGCTCATACCTCAGTTGATGTCAAAGAGTGTTTTGATCCTCATGAGAAACAGGATCGGTCGCCATAAAAAAATATTTTTGAAAACTCGTAATTTTTCTGCTCACTTATTTTTTTTTTCAAAATCGGTGAATGCAGTTCAAAATTCTTTAAAAAATTAAGGATGGTTTCCTAAGAACGTTTTCATGTAGCTACATCGGTTGAAGTATCTGCCCTTCGTGTCCCGTTTTAAATTTCCATCCTGTAAACTTTTTTTTTTTTTTTGGTTCACAACTTGAAACATACATTGTTACAGATATACATAGACAAACAAAATGTACATGAATTATGTTGTTTCTTAACTAGTGAACACAGCATGTAATAAGAACTGAAAACATCTAATTTTGAAAATAAAAAGAAAAGTAACAAACTAATAAATTACAAAAAAAAATATATATATAAAGTAATAAATTAATAAATAATTCTGTAAGTAATACTTAACTTTAGGTATAATTAAATTGAGTGCTTTACATATATTATTTTTTTAAGTCTTGTTATGAACATATGATAATTTTTATTCTCATATTCCCACAGGAACGGGAACCACGCGGATGGAACCGCGATATAATATAATGATATAAATGTGAATCGTATTAAAGACTCGAATCGAAAAAAAACGAATTGTGCTGTACTTGCCACAAATTCAGTCGCTCAACTATTGACTAAATTTACAACTGCTTCAGGTAAAGATATATTTATATATTTATTATAAAACAAAAGTGATCCTGAATACGGAGCTGGTGTCAGGCAAAACGCTCATCAATGTTGTCGAACTTTTGTAACCTAATAAATTTTTCATTTCCATAGCAAAACGGTAAATTTAGGATATAGCTGACACACAATATTCTCTGGCCACAAAACAAATTGGGACCTTAATTGAGAGACGATCTTCAGTCGTTCATAATTAGTGATTTGCTGAAGCGATCCTGAAGACCGGTGTAATAAATATTTTATACCCAATTTAGTAACAGTTCCGCTGTTGTTAGCTGAATTACCGGTCGTATATTTAGATTTTGTTTTCTTCATCATTCCTCTTTTATTATAATTTCCAGTGCCTTATATTTTGTTTCAAGTTTCAGTTGTTAACAAACCGATTTAGTTAGAGATCATTTCATTAATTAGGTAATTATTTCTGATGATTCCGGGCCTCCAAAAGCTCTACGATTTCTCATGTCCGTTTCGAAAGAGACATTAGCAATAAGCAGCTTAAGTGTACCCAATCCGAGCAGTACGAAAATAATAAAAAATAAATGGGTAATGCTACTCAGAGAAACTTACTGAACATAAATAATCCGTCTGCAAACTGCAATACCTAATCGTAATAGAAAACACGCCCTCAAACAATTTACCTCGGTAATTAGCCAATGCAACAACAACACTAACAAGTACGTTATGAATATTAATATTATAATTGCGAAAATGTGTTTGTTTGTCCTTACTTCACGCCCTAACTAAGCAACCAATCAACTTGATTTTTGACATACTTATAGTCATATGAAAGGACGGAGTTTTTATTACGATATTCCCACGGAAACGGGCACCACGCGGGTAAAACCGCGAGCGGCCACTAATAACGAGACAAAATTAATATGCTAATTTGTTAAATTCCCCTTAATATCCTAAAACAGACTATTTATTTAGGATGTCATTGAACATCCATATTTAAAAGCTTGAAACTGTTTTCGTCAAATTTGGCACCAAGCCAGCAGGCAAGTATGCGCCAAATTAACACGAGTAGTTTTCATCCCAAAAGTAGCCAGTTCCCCTGGGATAAAATGAGAAAGTTTCGCCAAACTCACTACGTGGAGACGAAACCTCGCAGACTTGATGAATTTCAATTAAAAATATTAACATAACATTTGCACACCCAATCGTTGACATTCAAGTGGCGTGGTCAAGTTCATTCTTAATACAATACTATAATACTTAGTTAGAGCCTTACGATCAATTGATTGGTATATTCGTCCAAGTTAGTATACTTATAATGACTTAAGAAAGTGCGCGTAGGCTGTATCAGAGTTTTTCGTACCTAACTAATGTTCTTAACTCTTCCAATCAATCTCAGACGGTTTTTTTGATCCTATTACCTAATGTTTTTTTCGGATTGGTACTCATTTGGAAAACTTATTCCGCCCGTGGACTAAAAAGAAAACTTTTTGCCATTTAAACTGCCGACGAAAGTAATTCAAAACCACATTATGAAATTATATATTATCCTGCTTCCAGTACAATGGAAAAATAACGTAATATGACAATAAAAAGTTATTGTTTCGTAGGAACCCGAATTAATATTGAAATATTAATACCGATATCAAGCATAGCCGAAACTCTGTAGAAATCGTGAATAATATAAACTGATGACTGAGGAAAGTTTACATTACGTTCGAATGTGGAGAAAGTACACATTTGTTTCTTTTCTAAAGTTAGCGATTTGATAAGCTTTTAGCTTATACATTATTTTATTTGCATTCTATTCATGTTTTGCACTCAGGGAATTTCATAAAGGCGGACCACAAAAAAACTGTTTTTCTTTCGGAAATGTAATTTTTTGTTAAGTGTTGTCATTTTTCTGTAATGGCCTATAGTGAGATGAGTTATTTTCAACGTTAATATCCATTTAACGAACAAAATTAAAAACTGATCAATGGAAAAAGGCAATTTTTTATAGTGAAATATTTTTTTCACACTTACGAGAAAATCGGAAAATTCTAAGACTTTTAAATAATATAGGTACTTATACTTACTTCTTGGACGAATTCGTCCAAGACTTACTTACATACTGTAGTGCAGTAAAGTGTTCGTATTTTCAGGATCTAGGTCACATAATTTTTGTAAGTAATCTGTGTTTAATCCATCCAAGAGAACAGAAGTGGTGTTAAAAGTGTGACCGTCGGAATCGGAAGTATCAAACAGTCCTTAATTAAAAAAAAAATACTTTGAAAGTTAATTTTGCTTCGAAAAGTTAATTGTAATTTTAAGTCGGGGTCTAATTAACTAATGTTGAATATTTCATCAATTCATTGGTCAATTATAATACACCAATTTTTAGTCGAGACTCCGTTTTAACTTTTAATGTTAAGTTAATATTTTTTTAATACTTGACTAGGCGCCGCCCGCGATTTCACCCGCGTGGTTCCCGTTCCCGTGGGAATATAAAAAAAATCCTTTCTTAGTTCTCGCTTACATCGTAAAAGGATGTTGTATGCATAATTTCAGCTTAATCGGTTCAGCCGTGTGGGCTGTGCGTTGTCTGTCAGTCTGTCATGGTATTGTTTTATTAGTACTTACTCACTTATAGATTGGGTACTTACGTACTTTAGGGCTTTACTTAATGTTAAATAAGTGATTATTATGCATTAGGTAAGAATGTATTATTTACATTTAACAGTGGCAATACGAGCCTAATAAAGTGGGAGCTCCAAAACCTTATTGAACCTTTTGTTTAAGATGTCCCTGAGGATCAAAATATTCTAAAGCAAAAGCGGATCAATTCCGAATCCGAATTTTAGATATTATGTATTCTCTAGGGGAAATAGTGAATATTTATTGTACATATTTTATATATCGACGACGAATTAACAGATAAAGGAACAAAATAATCAAAAACTAGTTGGATGTAAAGTAAAAAAATGAATGAACGGATTTGGCTGAAATTTGGGACACAGATACTTTGAAGCCTGGAGAGGCCTTTTTGTCGCATAAAAACCCCTCATTCCTACGGGAAAGTAAAAAAATCGATGCGGGCTAAAATAGATGGCGCCACACATTTTTGAAACACGCCTTTCTCACAACATTACATGGCGTAAGTAAGTGGTATCCTATTTTTTTTTTTTCATAATTGTTTAACTTTAGATGTTTTTATGGTTCGATGTTTTCAAGTTTCATGTTTTTCTGATTTGATGTTTGATGTTTCGTTGTTTCGATGTGTTGATCTTTTTCTAACATTTCTTAAAAAAAAGTTGTAAAAGGTTTGTTTTATTTGCCAAAGTTGTTCCAGTATCTACCCGAAAGCCAGCCAAACGTATGTTGGTTGACTTACAAACTACCTGATTCAATATTATTATAACTACGCAGGTGGAAACGTACTTACCTAAGTATATTTCAACCTGGCAACATTCTCAGTTCACTGAGCGAGGAAAGTTGAGCCAGTCGCGTAAATTATTAATTAGTTTTTGCACAGTAAAGCTGGCGTACTTGAGACCTGTAGCGGTGCCACTGAAAATTTAAAACGAATGCGCGATACTATGCTATGCCTGAGGCGTTTCGGTGGTTACGAGGCGTGTTTGAGCCACTGCTGAACCAACGAACCGTTACGTAAACTTTTACTCTTGTAAGCAAGCAGGCAGGTACCTTTTGGCGACCACTGGTAAAATGGTACTTACATAAATAATAATAATATTTCTTATATACATATATCTATATATGGTCCTCCTTGACGTATCCGTCAATGGCGAACCTGGACTAAATTCGATCGTGTGCACGGATGTGGCTTTAAATGTCCTGTTGCAAGGCGCACAGTGCAACTAGCCGTCAGCATTGTAAGTATAGATGTAGGAAGGCTTCAGACGGGTCTTTTTGTATAAGCGTTTTGCATCCAGAAGAATATTTCTTACACTCACACCAATTAATCTAACCGCAAAGTAAGCACTGTAAGCACAAAATAAGGCTTAAGGTAAACGCAGGTATTAACGAGGGGGATAAGCAATATTTCAAATTGGGAGTAAAAAAAGACGCATAAGTAAATGTGCTAAGTCCATACAAATATTTTTTCTCTAAAGATTATTTAATTCTCTATCTAATTAATACTAAAATTTGCTCAATATACTTATATTTTGAACTGAAAAATATTTTTTAAATCAGAAAGTCAACTGCAGGTAATACCGAGGGTCCCCACATGTCGATCAGCTAATACCGAGGGACTTACCGAGGGTAGGCACTCGCATATACTCGGTGATAGCTTCCCATAGGAAGCGAATTCCGAGTGACGAAGAAATTTTATTCACTCGGTGATAAAGCAATGCATTAACTATGAGCATGTTTTACCGACCCATATCACTCGGTAATTAGGTTCTCATACGAGGGTTGTTAATTTTTTCGATCGGTAATAGCTTCGGTAACAGGTTTGCTTTCATCTTATACCGACCCACAAATTAATGCCAGCTGTGTTATATAAAATCTAAAAATGGAGACACGAATGTCTATTCTACAATCTGAGATTAATGTCGAAGTAAAATTAGTAAAAATAAGTATTATTTTTGCAATGCAAAAAGTTCTTTTTGTTTAAGAAATTGGAAGAAATGATATTTTTATGCTTGATGTTTCTTGCCAAAAATTAAGATTTCTAGCTAATAAACTGTAGCACGGAAATGGCTCAAAATTTCTTTTAGATATTTTAAAGTATCATGGCACTGTTTTTATTGAGAAATAATACCGTATTCTAGAATAAAATCAAGTAAACTCGGCTTTCACTAATTGCTTTTACCGCGGGTACCACGGTAAATAGCAGCAACTACCAAATCCTGGAAGCTATCACCGCGGCAATATATTTATACATTTTATTTAAAGCAAACATATTAAAATACAAGAAACGTGCTTCTTTTGTATTTGGAAGATACGAGTAGTAAGCAACGACTTTGTCAAGTAGGTGTTGGCATAAATATTATAAAATGATCAAAAACTCTTAAGAAAAAAATGTATGTGCTTACGTTCGGCGAGAACGCTTTCTATGGCTAAAGCACTTGATGCGCGGGCGGCGCACAAACAAACCATTTTTTGTGGGGTTGCCTAAGTGGAACTTTTTGGTATATATAGACGATACAATTAAGGGACAAATAAGTTTTATTACTGTATATTCATTTGTATAAAAATACACTTTGTTAATAGTTAAATTCAAGAAAATAAATTATACCTCGGTAATACCTGCAGATTTTGGGGGGGTCGTTAATACCTGCATTTACCTTATGTTATGGGATACCTAGGGTAACAGCTATAAATACATATATTATACATAGATAAGTATATTTGTGTAGAGATAGGTATATATAAACGTCCATAACTCAGATACAAATGCTCGTATTCATCATACAAACATTTGCCCCTACCGGGATTCGAACTCAGGACCTCACAGTGCAGACACCTTGAAGCCGGTGTACGCCACTCTACCACGGAGGTCGTCATACCATACCAAGCCGAAATTGTAAGTACCATTTAGGTACATTGTAGTACCATTTTGCCAGTGGTCGCCAATAGTACATTACAGCAGCGGCCAGCAAAAGACGCATTGATGGACGCACGTGTAAGTCCATCAATGCCTAGTTGTGGCCAAGGCTTGTATAGTACTTTTCTCAAATAATAGGCGGAAATTAAAACTATGTACCTAAGCAGGGGTTATTCTCTAGGCAAACATTGACTCTGTTGTCATGACTCAATGTTACATTAGCTGTCAAATAGTATTGAAGATCGACCCACGATCTCCGCTGTCTCATCCGTCAATACCAAGGATGTTTGCTTAGAATAACCTACCTATATGAACTTTTTATTTGAATAGTACATTCCCGCGTTATAGAATTTATTTCTTTTTTTATATAAACGTTCTGTTTGCAAGTCTGTCCAAAATATAAATAAAACCTTCGATAAGTTAACTCCTTTGTTGCCATGTTTCGGAGTAAAAGATCGTTCCATTTTTAAATTACACGACAGATATGAGTTTACTTTGTAATTTATTATAAATTCCTTAGTAAACTTAATTATCTAATTTATTTGGCCGCTAAACTACGACAGATATGGATTTTCATACAACTTTTGCCGGCCGCTGCTCTGTATGTATTTGGCCAGTACAGCAATTTCGTTGTATCTCAAAGAATGTAATGCTCAAATTTCCAAGCATGTTTGAGAAATGCATGTTAGTACATTATTTAAGCCGAGGCACTCATACGTAAGTCCATAAATGCCTAGTTATGGCCAAGGCTTGTATAGTAATTTTCTCAAATAATGCTTGGTAATTAAAACTACTTTTCGAAATCAAACGAACAACGAACAACAATATTTTTCCCGCGTTAAAGTGTTTATTTTATTTGTTGTTTTTTTTCTAAATCAGCTTTCTATTTGCAAGCCAGTTCGAAATTTAAATAAAACCTTTGATAAGTGACCTCCTTGGTTGCTATATTTCGGAGTAAAAGATCGTTCCATTTTTAAATTACACGACAAATATGAGTTTACTATGTAATTTATTTGGCCGCTAAACTCGACAGATGGATTATCATACAACTTTTCCCGGCCGCTGCCTGTATTTATGTGGCCAGTACAGCAATATCGATTTATCTCGAAGAAGGTTATCAAAATAATGCTCATATTTCCAAGCATGTTTGAGAAATAGTTATTTGTTATGCAAGGCTGGAAAGTTGGTTATTTAGCGGCGAGTTACCTCTATTGAAATCTGAGCAAGTGAAGGATTCTAGGATTCAAAGATTGAATCCTGAGCTAAGCGAGGATTTCAAAGGTACAAGACGCTAAAAACTTCTGCCGAGCGCAACTCACAATAGCGAGGAACATTTTATGGTTGTTTCCGCGGTCAACTTCCGGTAAAAAATTCTTCAAACATAAAGTTTAATCTAAAAATGTTATAATATTGTTTTAATGATATAAAAAACCAAAAGTATTTTATATAAGTATTATAGTTAATTCAAAGTAATTTAAAGTAGGAATATATTGTTACTTATTAATAAGAATAAAAACGATTTCGTAAATGTTGACACTGACATGAGGTACAAGACAAAGACAATTTAAAAATAAAGATTTATGTCACAGTCCGAAATCCAATTATAGGTTGTGAAATCTCACCCAGCCTAATATAAAATTCTTATAACAAACAGTTTAATTAATCTTATTGTTATTGTTTTTATGATTCAATGAACTAAAATAATATAATAAAACCAAAACGGAGTATTATAATTAATTTAAAGCTATTTAAAATAAGAATCAAATATAACAAAAAAAGTCAATAGTGCGATTCGGAACGCATTATGATATATTTTTAACCGACTTCAAAAAAGGAGGAAGTTATCAAGTCGACTGTATTTTTTTTTTTTTTTTATGTATATTCCACCATAACTTCGCCAGTTGTTAACAGATTTTTAAAATTCTTTTTTCATCTGGAAGAAAATGGTTTATGTGTGGTCCCATATAATTTTTACGAAGATCTGGCTAGTAGTTTTTTCATAATCCTGAAAAATATCAATCTCCTTTTGGCAAGTAGTCGTATACCTAGATGACATCATTGTTGTGTATGGGCTGATTTTTAGTGTAAGCACATAATGTAACAAAAAAATCTCTGAAATCTGAAATAAAAACAGTTGTTGTCTTCCTGGCTTCGACAAATAACTGTGTTCGACAAATTAGTGGGAATGTAATTAAATACCTGATAAATATTAAACAAGAAAATATAATTGAAATAAAAACATTTTATAAAAAAAATCAAACCGACTTCAAAAAGTAAAAAATAAAACTTTTGGAGTCGGTGCCAGCCAAAGCATTCTACATTGCACTTCTATTAACTATATTTTTTTTTGCCTTAGCTAACTAGCACCGACTCCAAAAGTTTTATTTTTTACTTTTTGAAGTCGGTTTGATTTTTTTTATAAAATGTTTTTTTAGGTATTAAATTAAAAAAGTACTTTGCCGCGCTAGGCCGCAAAAAGGTAAGGTAAGAAAAAGGTATTTATTTACCTTCTATAATTTTTTGAGAATATGCAAAGTGATGCTAGGTGTAATAAGCATGGAAAACTGGCTACGCTGGCTCAAAACATTATACCTTTTTTTCTGCCCCATGATCCCCAGGGCCAGGAGAAATTGTCTCGACTTAAATACGTATGTTTTACTAGCCTAATCAAATACGAAACAATATTAATACTTAACTGGCTGTAACTTTTGATTGATTTACTTAGTAACTTGATATTTACAGACCGTATAAGTAGACCCTGTTTTCTATAAATTTCAAATCAAGCTAGAATGGTCCGTAAACGACATTTTCTATTATTTTATAGTAGGTATTCTGAACAGAAACATTATGCATGTTTCGATGTTTCATATCACAAATATTTACTTAGCTAAAATAGAAAGACAAATAGGTACCTACGTTTCAATACGATACGAAGCTATTACAATACCGAAAGCTTGTGAGGATGTTTAGATGTTTAAATGCACAGAACAAAATTCTATTCTGTGTTTTAATGTTTGTTACTCTTTAAGAAAAACTACTGAACGGATAAAAATTTGGCACACAAATAAAATAGCCTGGATTGAAACATAAGCTACTTTTTATCCCGATATTCCCACGGGAACGGGAACCTAGCGGCCGCTAGTTCATAATAATCGCTTAGACAGAATTGAGATGCCAATCCTATTTGGCGTAGATAGGGGTAGAGAATATAGAGATAATACTTATTTGTATGCATCAATATTTGGCTTGGTCTGAGGGTTTACCTACCTCAAACGTATAAATATAGGTAGTTATTTGCTACCTATAATTGGTGAGATTGTATGAAGTTAATATTACTTTTTCGTATTTACACCATCTGTTTATTGAATTGATTTGTAATTGTGAAACGTCTCAGTAACTAGTTTTCCTATTTATATCACGGTTATCTGGTGCTGAATTGCGTTTATAGCCAGACGAAGGACCCGAAACGCTCGTTTTGAAAGGAGAGAATAAAACGCCTGCCTTTCTAAAAAGGCAAAGTTGTAGGCAGTTACTTTGTATTTGTCCCTTCAGGCTCTATAGAAATATTCAGTCAGACAAAAGTATCCACCACCGAATTCTGTATGAGTATGTTTATGATTCACTGAAACTACTTGTTTTAAAACATGTGTGAGAAAAGTTATGATTTTTAAAGTTTATATTTTTATAATTTACTTGTATGATTTTTAAATTTGTAAAAAATTTACGATCATATTTTTGTGTCCATCGTTCCAGCTGCCAGCAGCGCCACGGTCTCCGATTTGCTTGAAAAAAAAAATGATTATGGAAAAGTAACTATCGATACCATCGATTACCTATGTCTATTTTATCTAACTCTTGTTCGATTAAAGTTCGATTATAATCAATGATTATCGATATAACTAGCTAAATTATTATAATATCGATTTACTCTATGCAATCGATTGGACAATCGATATTTAGATTATTTTAGGGTAGCAGAACACAATCGATTATCCGGAAACACAATATTTTTTTCTGTGATTTCCATCCACTCCTACACCTAACCTTCTGATAACTTGTTCATTTACTAATCTGTGCCAGGCATATCGCCATTGCCCATATCGGCTCGTACATCGGCATAATCGGCATCGTATGGTTTCGGCATAATAATGCTGAGCTTCAGTCCGCATAGCGGTAATATCGATATCGAGTCCCTAAATGATGTAATGAAATGCTTGACTTGTTGTTATCGTCCAGAAGCGATGCTTGACGTCTAGAGTCAATCTTAACAAGCATTGTCCGATCAATTGTTAAGTCTATAGAGTCAAAAATAGTTTTGGCTACCTATTAAAAGTTAGTGGCACTAAAAATAGTTTAAAACTTTTCTACTCGAATGTACCAGTTGTATGGCATATTGAATCAAAGGCTCATTTCTCGGAAAATAGCTGTGTTATACTCGTTATCAGATTTTTTTCCGTGTTCGCCATGGTAGCACTAAATATTGGCATGTTCAGTTTGGTCACTGGTGCCCGGGAACATGCTGTATTGGGTGTGGCGCTTCTGGAACGATGCCTAAATGTATGAACAAATTGTAAACCTAGATTTTTTGGAACAGTGAATCCTGCGATAGTGGTTTATTTTTTCCCTTTATAGGGATATAAGAGAATGCGCGAATGTTATTTAATACATCAATTAAAGGCGTAAGAGCAAAAACATTTTTTTTTTGAGTTTATAATTTTTCGATGCCTATAAAATCCTTAATCCACGATGAAATGTAGAAATTCAATATTTGCCGTGCCTTATGATGCGGGCACTAAATATACAGGCACACTGATCCCAGTAAAAAAATCGAATTCCTGAGATTCAGCCGTGGCGCTGCTGAAACGACGTCGTTCCAGCAGCGCCACAAGTGACCCACGATTACTCCTGAATCTGTCGACATTCACGGGTGGATGTTAGCTTGTGTAAAATGGAAAAAAGGCAAAAATCTGTGTCTAATCAGATTTATTATAGCTTTTGTAATTAATGAGATATAGCGTGGCGCCTGCCAGAACGACGTCGTTCCAGCAGCGCCACAAAAAAACCCGTATATCTTCGGATCCAGCGGGGGGGAAAAATCAAACGTATTTTTTCCCGTCTGGTAAAAATTAGCCTAAATGGTACCGTGGCGCTGCTGGAACGATGGACACCATATTTTTCAATTAAAAGGAGAAGGACCAAAAATCCGAATTCGATTAAAATAATCCATTTATGTGAGATTGGTAAGATATGACAAAGATAGCATGTCACAAATAATTATAATATTCGATTTCACTAAAACAATCCCATATCATTTAAAAAATGCAATAAAAATGATAGGGTTCCTGTCGTCGGTTTCGCTCGGCTGTTAACATTTGATAAGGTTTGATAAACTCTAATCTAACACCTGATGTGGCCAATAATCCTGATATAAGAAAGGTGGTAGATAATTAATTACTTATACATATTATTGTATGATGATGTTGGGCTATCGATACATCAAAAAAGCAGTTTATGGTGTATGGTGTACTTATTGTATACTATCACAGATTAAATAATACGAGTACTATACATACATACTATTAAGTTTTGATTGATAAACCACTTATGAAAAGCGATTTGCTAGACTAGAGGTCCAGCATAGAGTAACTTATATATAGGGTAGGTCCAGTGTGGGCCTTTGGTGACGGCTTTCCGAATAATAAATTATCTAAAAAAAAAAATATGCTATTTAAGACCAAATTATGCTCTAAAACACAACACATATTATTTTAATCGACGCTGAATAATGTTTGATCATGTGACAAAAACGAGTGTTATCGTGAAAATAAGTGATTTATTCAATTTAAAGTATCACACAATTTGTTAATAACGGTTTACATAAAACATTCTTATTACTTATGCCCAATATCACACGTCAATTACGTTAATAGGATCATGATCGCGACTAGTAGTTTTAAACTACTTACATTATTTTTAAATTTCAATAGTACATTATTTTTATGTAACCTTCACAATATTTATAAGATAACTTTGCAGAATACATTGATTCCACAAGGAGTACAGTAATTTTAAATCTTTGTATGTTCGAAATAGAAAGATAATAAAAATTTTGAGAAACAGAAAATTCTGAAAATCCTATTTACAGCTCAAAGAGTATTTGTATCTCTTAATTCTACCACAGATTAAATAATACTATACTAGTAATTCTGCTGAGGTAGCTTAATGACTTATTTTTGTTAGCATTTCTTCACATCATTACAAATATTAGGGCATACTAGCCTATCGGCTTATTTCGTTCCAAAAACATTAAGTTTAAATTATTGTCTTAAAAATAGATAATTGTAAAATAAAAAAAGACAAGGAATTCATTTTATAATATTTTGTAAAATACTTAGGTCAATAAAAAATATACTTCATAAAAACCCAACAATTCATCAACGCAAAATTTTATAAATTCAAGGCTCTACTTTTACCGGATATTTTTCAGTATCATAAAGTGCAGCATCATTAATACATTTGATTAACCAATATTTATTGACATGCCTTACATCACTGACTAACTTATGTTTTAACTTCACCATTTTATTGAGTGAAATGACATTTTTATTATGAACTAAATAATCCACATCTATTGATTTCAAAGATTTGTTAACAGTTCCGCCATACGCAATCCAGTGTCTTTCAAAATGCATTCTTTCATCTTCTGGAAAGCTTAAAAAGTCTGGGTAAAAACCTAATCTTTTATCTCTAAAAGGATCTGGTAAAGGATTTTCTGTACAAAAAAGATCTTTTACATCTTCAGATAACGTGTCATTAGCAACATCAAAACTTCGGTCACTTTTTGTATCTGATGAATACGAACTGTCATTGGTTTTTATTTTGTTTTTGAGTGGTGAATCCTTTTTGTCTATTTTATTGTTTGGACTTGCCTTCATCTTCTTTTGTGGAGGCTCATCCTCATCAGTTTCATCACTTTCACTTTTTATCTCAGATTTTATATCTTGAGGAGATATTTTCTTAACATATTTATCCATTAGATTTTTAGGAGACTTTTTCACCTTATTTTTGGGACCTTCATCTAACTCAGATGCAGTAGCAGTGGCAGCCAGGTTATTTAAAAGCGTCACATCAGTCTTTTCTTTGGATGTTTTGTACAAATGTTTTAACTCTTCTAGGTTGGTAGCTGACTCCCAATTTTTGTCGTTTCTTATCCTTGTCACTCTTGGAAACCTCACTGATATTCCATCAGCTGTATGCAGTCCTGCTTTGGTGAATTCAGTCCCTGGAAAAAAATTATTTGTTTTGTACAACATTTTATCAATAAATGTGCTGTAAACCTAAGTTTGGATATTTATTATTATTACTCAAATTACGCGTCTGCACGGAATTGGATAAAATTTAGGACACTGATAGATTTAGATTTTAGCTGTAATTATAACATTTACCTAAACAAAGGACATCCGGCACTTTGCTATGAAAAAAAAGTGCATTTCTGATTCATTTAAAATAAAGGCGTTTAAACAATAAATCATACATAATATTCACCGTTTTATAAAAATCATTTATTTTGGGAGTATTTTAAACATTTTAAAGAAATGCCGAAACGGAAGCAGTTGTATCAAAATGGTTACCGTTTCATCTTTTTACTTCCGTTTTATCAAAAATTTGTTTAAGCAGTTAAAAATACGAGAATTACAGTTAATATCCGGAATAACAAAGTGAAACAAACATACAGTATTTTTGATAGTTTTATTGCTTTTCAAAATATTCGCCATGATGATCAATGCTCTTTTGCATACGTTGGAACTAATTTTCGTAGCACTTTTGCCTTTTTGATTGAGGTATCTCCAAAACGTGCATTTTGAACGCATCAGCAGCCTCTTCACGGCTCGAAAAAGTTGACCACGTAATTTATTATTCACGGTTGGGAATAAATAGAAGTCGTTGGGGGCCAAGTCGGGGCTGTACGGCGGATGACCCGTTAATTCGATCTTTAATCTTCCAAATAGCGAGTTGTTTCGGCCGATGTGTGGTAGCTAGCATTGTCATGATGAAGAAGGATTCTGCGTTCTTTCTTATTTCTTCAGACTTCTGGCAAACAAAATGTGTTTAATGGTTGTGTATCATTCAGAATTAACCGTTTTACGATCCTCTAGTGATACTGTAGCCACATGACAATTTTTACAAAAAAACCAAGCGACCATTCAAGCCTCAAAAGTGCTTTTTAAACGAATGATTTTTGTCGGATTCGGTTCATCTTGGAACACCCAAACCGTTGATTGTCGTTTAGTTTCAGGAACATACGCATATATCCATGATTCATCACCTGTATAGATATTATAGACAGCTTTTGACGCACCTTAATTGTACTTTTTTTTTTAATTACAACCGACACGTGCCCGTTTTTGTTTAATTGTCAAGTTATGTGGAATCCAACGCGAACATATGTTTTGCAGCTAAATGTTCGCGTAATATTTTATGTATACTAGTCATACTTAAGCCGTTTTATCAGCTAGGGTCTAAAACATCTCTTAGGGATAAGTTCAAAGAGATAGGTATATTAACAGCTGCATGTCAATTTATTTTGAACTGTATAATTTTTGTTCGTCGCAATCTATCAGAATATACCAAACATAGTGATGTGCACAATCTTAATACGAGAAATAAAAATAAACTTGTAATGCCTCGATACAGGCTAAAAAAGGTTAAAGGATCTTTCTTGGGTCTAGGTGTAAATTTTTTCAATAAAATTCCACAATGTATTTTGGATTTGCCTTTTGAAAAGTTTAAGATTCATGTAAAAGATTGTCTACTAAAGAAAGGATATTATACTATAAAGGATTATTTGAATGACAAAACAGCTTGGTCATAAATGTTTTGTTTTATTTTTTCGAAGTTGTAGCCGTGTCATTAATTTGTTTAGTATAGTATTAGATTAAACTTTTAACGCAGGTAGCTTGAGTATGTCATGCTCTCTTTAAACATTTCTACGGTGGTGTCGTGTGAGGCGGGTCGCTACGTTCCCTAAAATATGGTTGAGCGAAGCGATGGCTGGTTCATGCGTCATGCTCGTGAACGGGTGCTGCCAGTGGGATGGGTCTGCTCTTGTCTGATTGTGTTAAAATGTGTTGAGATATTTATATTTTTGTTTCAATTTTATAAATTCTATGTTATTTATGATGTTTTGAATTGAGAACGTGGCACTGCTTGATCAGAATAAATAAAAATAAGTAATGTTCTCCAATTATTGTAATTAAGTATATGAAAGCCATTATTATTATTATTTTTAATTTACTTTAAATACGCTTTATGATTATGACCCAGCTGATGCGTCTTCCAGTAACATTGTAAGTTGCGTCTTATATTAATGCACTTTTATCTTTATTTATTTTTTGTTTTTGCCATTGTATTTTTTATATTTATACACTTTAACATAAGTACCTGAAGTACGTCATGCTCACTCAAACGTTTCTTCGGCGGTGTCGTGTGAGGCGGGTCGTTACGTTCCCTAAAATATGGTTGAGCGAAGCGATGGCTGGTTCATGCGTCATGCTCGTGAACGGGTGCCGCCAGCGGAAATGGGTCTACTTCAGTCTGCTTGTCTTAACGTTGTGCTTAGAGATTAAATATTTTCATCTAAAATAAATTGCTATCGACCAGTATGTACGTCACAATTTGCAGTACAGTAACCTTGTAATGCGAGAAATGTTAAATGTAAGTCCTTCCTTACGAGTTGAAAATTGTTTACGGTTAGGATAACCATAAAGTGTAATATTATAATTAGTATTTTCTTTTGTGATGGAAATTGACCTTACTGATATGTTAAGCTCACTTTTCAATTTGACGACTCTGTATGAAATAAAACAGGGAGAAAAAAATAGCCCTTGACGAGTTTCTTGCGGGTTCTTCTCGTTACAAGGTCTCCCGCCGTAGGGTTTGTGAACCGATGGCGTAGCTTCTTTGACGTTCATAAGTGCTTGTAACAGCCTAGACTGAATAAATGATATTGATTTGATTTGATTTGATTTGATTTTTAAGCCCAGAGACGCCTCTATCTCGCGATACGTAACATGACGATCTTGCATTATTAGTTCCCGCACAGCATCAATATTTTCAGGTACAACAACCGATTTAGGGCAACCTTCTTTAAGTTTGTCCGTGAGCACAGACCGCCCTAGATTAAACTAACTAAACCAGTGATACACAGTAGTATTCGATGGTGCTTCGTCTCCAAAGAAGTGAGTTGATCGACGCACTGTTTTTGAGTTAGCCTTCGCCGAAAATCGTAGTAAGTCATAGCACGAACATTGTCACGTGATAAAGACGCAATTTTCAAAATGACACCACAAAGGATAAACAAATGACAGGTACATGAAACAAATTCTATTCTTCAGCCAAAGAGTTCCATTTTCAAATGTAATAATTACTTTTTAAATATTGTTCTGTAACTGTCCAGTTCCGGATACATCAATAGCAGCCCTAGTAAACTTACTATTGTTTTATGATTCTAATTACATAAAGTGATTTGAAATTCTAATATTCTATATATGTGTTAATTTATCAAGTGCCGATCGAGCGGGGGCTGCTGAGGTCAACGCTATAGCACACAATTTATATAGACACCTATTGAATATTCATCATAAGCAAAACCAAACGTAAAATATATTTGTTTTAAGTAAGTAACCAAGGAAATGTGTGATTTAGGTATTTGAGTCGGCGGCGGTTGAAATTAGAAAATATCTGCTATACCCAGCAAGCAATGGGCGTCGTCCAGCTCATATGATGATGATAACAAAAATTAAGAATTGGTACCTTCACCTGATGTGGAACCCTAGTAGCCCTTCTAAGGTATAAGAAATACGAATATATTATTGTTTTAGGATATAGGGGCTATGCAGGTCCAGCTGGAACTAAAGTCACTGCAACCTATAAGATCTGTTGTAACTCGCCGCCTTGTTATAGTATCTCTTTTAGCTTGGCGGCCTCCAGGAAGTCTAAAATCTTCCTAGCTCTGAGAGATTTTAGTTCCTCTGGCCGAATTATATGCCGGCCCAGGTGGATACTGCGCTTGTGAATTAGGGGTTCGCAGTCACATAGGAGATGTTTGGGTGTTTCTCTCTCTAATCCGCAGTAACGGCAAATGTCAGTGTCACCCAATTTCATGTGAAATTGGTGCCTTTTTAGTTTGCAGTGTCCAGTTAAGGCTCTTGCTATCGCACATAAGTTTACTCTGCTGAACTCTAGAAGTTCAGCAGTTTGCTTTTGCGAATAGCCTTCGATAAGGGATCTGGCGTGTATTAATCCTGGTTGTTTTAACCAGTATTTTTTTGACTCGCTAAATAGATTGCCCTTGAGAAGTTGCATGGCCTGTTCCTTTGAGATACCACAGAAACGCTCTGGACCTAGCTGTTGTCCCTGAGCTCCAGCCCTTGCAAGTTCATCAGCTTTTTCATTGCCAATGATTCCTGAGTGACCTGGTACCCATTTCAGAATATTTTGTATTCCGTTGTCCCAGCTCATTAAGCTTATCTACGCAGTCCTTCACCAATTTCGAATGTATGACATTTGAATTGATAGCGTTGAGGGCTGCCTGGCTATCTGATAAGATAAGAATGGTTTGATTTATGTTGTTTCGATGGCGGTTGGCTTCCGCGCATTCTATGATGGCGTATACCTCTGCTTGGATTATGGTGGCATGTTTGCCTAGATTCAGACTCTTGCTGAATTGAGGCTGTCGCCGTATATTCCGCATCCTACATTTTCACCCATTTTGGAGCAGTCTGTGAACCAAACTAGGCTTCCAGCCTTGCAGGTATGGTGATTTACAGACCACTCTTCCCTGCTAGGTATTTCCACTGAGTAATTTCTAGTGAAGTTGCTCAGTGGGAGCATGAAATCCGTTGTCATTGCCAAAAGATCGAGTTCAAGTACTAATCCATGGAGAGATCTTAGTGCTTGAGAGTGCCAGTTTAGTTTTCCACTGGTGCTAGCTCTATATATGCCGGCTTTCGCCTCCTTTGCAATAAATAGGTGAAGGGGTGGTAAGTTCAGCAGAGCATTTAGCGCAGCTCCTGGTGTCGATTACGAATATTTAATGGACAACATTTAATAATTCTGAGGTGGTACGAAGTTCGCCGGGTCCGCGCTAGTATAATCATATTTATACACTTTTGGGTCTAATGCCTGATATTCTTTATCACGGAAACATAGCGCGGGAGAAACAGCAGGCGGACGAAGTAAGGTTTAAAAGTAAAATCAAAGTAATTTAGGCAAAAACTTAAAAAACCGCACTCACCAGTGATTTCCCAGACAGGTTGATTTTTAGGGTCTAAAGCTATTAAATCAGGCACCATGCCCTTGTTGCAATCTAGCCAATTAGGTATTTTGTTGAAATCTTGTGAGATCTTCACCATCAAAGGACCCAGTTTGTTCTGAAGTTTCTCCAATGTACTGTCATCATGTCCTGTGTGGACTTTAGTAACTGTAACCCATTTATTACACCTTTGATCTAGACATCCCATTAGGAACACTGACATCATGCCACCTTTTTTTCCAGTACCTGAAAGTTAAAAGATATTTTATGATTTTGAAATTTTTGCATTTTTCAATGCTATTTTTCTACTTATGATAAATTTTAAATAGAAAAATATTGGAAAAAGTCAACTCGGCCACAAGTGAATTCTCAGATGGGACACGAACCCACGACCTTTGGAAATCCGGTCCAATGCTCTAACCACTGAGCTACCGAAACTTGCGAACCACCGTCGAAATTCTCCAATACCTTTATATTTTTAATACGCTGTAGGCCAGCGTTGTCACATCAATGCTAGGAATATCCTTGCATTCGAAAGAAACATCTTTTCAGGTGTTTAACGATCGATTAAGATGCAACAGCCAATAATTTATGATTTTGAAATTTTTGCATTTTTCAATGCTATTTTTCTACTTATGATAAATTTTAAATAGAAAAATATTGGAAAAAGTCAACATCCATCTGAGACCCATCTGAGAATTCACTTGTGGCCGAGTTGACTTTTTCCAATATTTTTCTATTTAAAATTTATCATAAGTAGTTAAAAGATATGTTTTTAAATAATGTAAACATACATTAAGGATAGCTCAGTAGCTCTTCATTTAGTCCAAGTGGACTAGCGATCGTAACATGACGTTCACTAAGTAGCATGTAAACTTCCTCTAGAAATTGCTAATCAAAAAAGATTTTTAAAATCAAAGAATAGCATGTTCTCACAAACAAAGAATCTCTACAGATTTATTTCAGTATAGATAAATAACACTTAACAAACAAAATAATTATTTATTATTCATACATACCAAACCAGGCTCCTAACACCACTAGGTCAGCAGTATCAGCCATCGCGCCATCAAATAAATAGTCCTTTTTTACTTTTAACCAATGTCTTTTACCTGGTTCATATGTGGACTCTAAATCTTTTAGCACAAGCCCTTCTAAGCCCATTTGTAATACCTAGAATGTAGAGAAAGTGTTATGTAATTAAAATAATAAGAAGAGATTTTTAGGAAAATCTATCAAACAGGAGTTTTGCAGTGTATTATTAAATAAATAATTGCATACAATCCAATTAATCATGATTAACCAATGACTTATATTACTATTTATAAGAAAAATTATAAAGTACCTTAGCAATCATCTTAGCCAAATCAGCTGGTTTTTGAATCAGCTCTTGCTCAGAAAACATAACGTGGTTTTTAACCTCAACCATATGATCATGAAGTATCCGTCTTCTTTTTTTAATTGGAAGATCTATCAATACTTTATCATTATAGTACAAACAATCAAAAACATACAGGCAAACCTGAGCATCTTTAAATGCTGTATGTTTGTGTTTACCTAAAGTTCCGAAAGGCAACGGTTTCCCAGTATTAACATCAACCATTAAAACTTCTGCATCCAATATCATGTTCACTCCTTCAGGGAATGCTATAGGCAAATAATCTTTGAAATGGTTCACTTTGTGAGCCATCACTGGTTTCAGTGCCCTTGAAAAGTATTTGAACTCATTCCCTTTTTTGTGCACCTGTACTCTTTCACCGTCATATTTAATTTCAGAGAACATACCATTTGGACACTTTTTCATTGCCATCTCAACGGACTTGCAAGCTTCAGCTAGCATCGGGAGTACCGGTGTCATCAAAACTAGTTTTGCTTGAACACTACTCTGTGCAGCGTCTTTATGCTTTACCCCAGAACTATTTGATAGAACTCGGTCAAGAACCATATTCAAATCCCTGGAAGCTTGAAATGCAGTATAGGCATCAGGATGGACACCTTCCAATATGTGCTTAGGACCAGCGTTAATTCTCAAATCACCTTTGATTAATCTTATCAGCATCAATATATCGTCTAAACTACATTTCTTTACAATCTTTTTGAAGTGGAATATTTGCTCCTCCTCTTTCGTTAACTTTGATAAGTCTTCAAGGAAATCTTCAATTTCATGTATTGTTAGACTACTTTCCGAGGCAGGTTTTACAGTTTTAGACTGTGAAAAATACTCTTTAATAGTCTGAGCGATATCCCCTTTTTCCAAATGTGTAAGCATGTCATCATGATCTGTATTAAATATTCTAGAAAATAGTTTTACAAGCTGTTTACTTTTTAGGTTGTAAACTCGTTTTGTTACTTGTGGTAGTAAAAGTTTACACCATAATCCCAAATCACCTTTAAAAGAATCTCCATCAGTCCCTTGTCTGAAGAAATTATTTACTGTTGCCGTCTTCTCTGTGTATGCATCAACTCTTGATATTTTTTTACATAAACTGAAGAATGTTTTAAAGTAATTGTCCTCAACTTTAGTATCTTTATTTGTCTTTTTGCTGCCTTTGTTTGGTGATGTTACTATAGATGTGTTGCTTGGTGGTGTAGACTCATTTTTAATTACTTTTGCGGTATATTTACCAAGATTCTTTTCAGCATAAACCTTTTCCATTTCATTGATTTTTTTTATTAGAAACTCTTGATCTTCTTTACTCAGAGTTTCCCAGTTGCCAATGTCATCAATAGAATCTATTCGCTTAGTGGTTGGTCGTTGTTTGATGAGGATATTCAAAAAACAATCTACATGATACCATGATTTCATTTGCTGGTTTTCGCCATAAGGGCTGGCTACAACCTTGGCTAAACGTAGTTCTCCACTGGGGCAGTTGCCTTTACAACCCTTGCAAGAAGCTCTCCCCGTTTTCGCTCGATCAACAAAAAAAGGTGTAGACTCCGTCATGATTACTTAAACCTTTGGATTAGTTGTTTACAGCACTAAAAAAACATAATTATAAAACACTGACAATTTATTGTAAATAATCGAATTTATAACGTTAAAATAGAAAATTACATTACATTGTTTTTGCATACTAATGTCAATGTCAGTCACCTCTGTCATGTCTTTTTTGTTTCTGACAGATTTAGTGAAGAGAATAGTTCTGAAATCGTCTCATGACACAGTTTTAGACTTCTAAACTCTAAAGTTTAGAAAAGTCTTATAATCCCTCTCTGTCCGTCCGTACGTACGTACGTATGTATGTACGCATCGAGATCTCAGAAACCATAAGAGATAGAGACAAACGGTCAACGGGAATGAGTTTAGGACATCTTGGACATGTGTCAAATGTACTTTTTTAGTTTCTACACTACAAAACAATAACAACTGTCACGTGGTTTAGAAGTCTATTTTGTGCCTGCTAACTAGCAGGCGCTGCTAACTTTTTAATTTAATAAAGTCCGTAGTAAAATATAGCTTAACAGATGTGATAGATAGCTTTCAAAAAACCAATTTTGAACATGCTCCGTACAGATCAAATCCCAGTTGAGGACATTCTTCTCAACTATTATATATTTTCTTTATGTTCCAAAAATGTTATACCTACCTAAATATATTCAATTTAATAAGTAATTTTGCATTCAATTAAAGCTATACAATTACAAAGTTACATTCCGTTTATGTTGTGAACTTTCACAGTTATAATCAGGGATTTTCTTTTTTTTATACATACGATGCAACCAAACGCAAGGAACAAACATATCATCATAACTTCGAAATTGAGATCATACAACGAAATATATACAGTGGTGGTCACATAATTAAAGTCACTAGTAAATTTTCATACAAAGGAGGTGGTAACTTTGGAGCCCTGGTTCTCTGTCAAGGATTGACCGAGCTGTGATCTAAAAATGGCCATCTAGTGAGTGACTGGAGTACGTCCAGATTGATATAACGGCGAAAACGGCGAAAATAATAAGCTTAAACTGAAAACTCTGATCCTTACATTTTTTAGAATGTTGATCAGATCAGATAGGTGTGTATAACAATCTGGATCTCCTCCATTCACTCCATGGATGGCTATTATCAGATCACAGCTCGGTCAATCCTTAACAGAGAACTAAGGCACCAAAGTTACCTAGTTTGTATGAAAATCGACTAGTGTCGTTAAATTGTGACCGCCATTGTATATAATATAACATAATAAATTAAAACCAGAGTCGTAATTAAGTTTTAGTTGTAAGAAAGAGAAGTAAAATAATATTGTTTTTGAAAATGTAACAATATGACACCGATTCCCAAAAAATTAAATGCATAGTTCGGTTTGATATTTATTTTTCCATGGAATCAATAATTTGCTAACTTTTAAATACTAAAATAATAAAAGACCACTGTTACACTAAAATATTAAAGTATTACCACGTATTTCACTTCGTTGTATCACGTGAAATCAAGCCCCTCACTATTGATTTTGTTTCAGTCGCGTTGCATGTCACGCATGCGTAGAGATGGGCGGTGGGTTTTTGTCTTTTCTGCCCAATGGGTTTTAATCGGGCAGAAAGGATTTAAATCGGGCAGAAATGGATTTCTGCCCATTTTGGCGGGCATAAATGAAGATTACAACAAATTATGTTTTTGCCTGCAAAACCTCATTCGGAAGATATTAAATGACGAGAACAGGATAATACATAGGTACATACACATACATAAGTCGGGTTAGACTTCGTTTCACGCTTTTAATACTTTAAACTTTCTTTGCTTAGTTATGAACTGCAAAAAGGAAGAAAAGAAAATGCTGAGATTGTTTTATTTTATTTCACAGTGAGTGACCAACAATCAACTTACCTACAGTATGTAGGCAATGTCAGTGTACGGATACTTAAATTGAATACCTAAAAGTTTATTTACATTCGCGGCTCGCGCGGTCGCCTCCGAAGTAAGGAGTTTTTGGCATGAGTACGAGAGGCGAGCCGAGCGCTCGCCCTCGCCTCGCGTCTCACTGGAATATCTCTTTCTATCGCTTTCTTGACAGGAGTTACTATGCAGAGCTATACAATACATTAAAGGATTTACTTGAAAGTGATACTTGAGGTGAAAGAA
Source organism: Chrysoteuchia culmella (assembly GCA_910589605.1). Classification (NCBI taxonomy): domain Eukaryota; kingdom Metazoa; phylum Arthropoda; class Insecta; order Lepidoptera; family Crambidae; genus Chrysoteuchia; species Chrysoteuchia culmella. The sequence continues at coordinate 7,840,946 of OU342654.1, read as the reverse complement.
ACGTAAGACTTTGTGATATTTTGTATTAAAATAGATAGTTGGGTAGAATTTTGTTAATAGGTACTAATTAAAAAACAAAATGTTGTATTCATTGATATAATATTCATTATTTTTACTGTTCATTCATGTTACGAAAAATTAGATAAGAACACAGCTGTTTTTTACAGTTTCAAACTTAATAAATAATTCTAATAACTTAATATAATGTAAGTAAAATTCAAATAGAAAACCAATTGACTCAGTCATCGTTATTACTAGAGTCTGAAATGTGACCACAATCTAAAAATTCGATGGTGGTGGCAGTGCCTGAGGTCGATGGTTGCGGAGAGTCAGAAATATCCATTGAACTATCGGTTCGATGTGCATGTGTGTCTATATTTGGCGGTGTAACACACATGCATTCCCCATAGTCACCATCTTTTGCAAAATGGTTTCCGCTCTTATTGAGCAAATTCCAATTATAGGATATGTAACAAATTTTGGCTGCTCTCTCAGCCGTCAGCCGGTTTCTTTTTTTATTGTGAATGTGGCTGTGTGTAGAAAATGAGCGTTCAACTGCAGCAGAAGTACAAGGTGCCGTGAGGATACGCACAGCCACTTTACTTAATGCAGTGGACCCGCATAAGCCACTCCACCAAGTTGTTGGTTTTATTTCCTCTACATTTTCCCATAAAAATCTTCGGCTCCAAAAGTCCGATCTTGATCTGTAGGACGCTAAATTTGGCGTCACGGTTAATCCAATGCTTTGTCCTACCTCAGAAATGAATTCCATGGCTTCTACATCTTGATTCTCATCAAGCTCTGCTCCTTGTTCAGCAGGGTCTAATAAGTATGCCGCATAATGTATGGGCTTGAGGCACATTTGAATTCTCTGATCGACATTGTCTAGATTTTTTTCTTTGACATCGTTTTCAACTATTGTTACTTCTGGCAAACAGAAAAGTAACTTAGATTTCATGTTTTTTAAAGTTAAAAAAACTTTGTGCATGGAGTTGTCATTGGATTCTAGACATATTATAGCCTCTTTAATGGGTTCCAGAATCAGGCGGCATTGCTTCAACATTGTCCAAAAATCTTCATCTAGTAAGGCTGCTTTATCTTCCGGAGGTAAGTTTGTAGCTTTTTCGTGGACAGCCAAGGTTTGAAGGGCCACTTTAGTGTTTTCCATACTTTGAAAACATAAACAATGACTTCCCCAACGGGTATCACAGGGTAATTTCAAACTTTCGCCTACATTTTTTTCTTTCACGATTTTGGCCAGTAAAGATGTTAGGACTTGACTTTGTCGAATAGTTTTTATGATGTTTGTAGCCATATCTTTGAAAGTATTTAACGCATTGATTTTCATTATATTTTTACATAGCAAATGAAGTGTGTGAGCATTGCAGTTGAGTCCTACTATGTGAGAATGATTTTCTTTGACAAGACGGAATGCCCTCTGCACATTACTCGCGTTGTCACCAATGAGGGTGGCAAATTTGTGTGGACCATATTCATTTAGGACGTCCAAAATTATATTGCAAATATATTCGCCTGTGTGCCGATGATCCTCTGAGGCTATACTCTTTACAAATATGGGTTCCGGCTTTGATATTAATATGTTAATAATACCTTCATTTCTGCAATTTGACCAGCCATCCAGGAGCAGATGCAAACACTTTTGCGTCATTAAGTCTTCTTTCAGTTCACGGTGCATGCTGTTATATGTTTTTTCTAAAATGGTCGTAGAAATTGTTTTTCTTGACGGCAACTTGTACAGAGGTTGAAGTTTTTCGAAAAAGTTAATCCAAAGAGGATGCTCAACCATTGAAAGTGGTGTTCCGGTAACATATACAGCTTTAGCTAGTAATGTATGGAGGTTTTCCTTTATTCCATCTGACAGCGGTGCTTGTGGTAAATCTGTAGAGTTGTCAGTTGTCATCTGAGCATTCTCAGTTGGTTCATTTGGCTTTGGATTCTCATTTTCTTTGTTTTGGGTATTCCTTCCTTCAGATCCAGTGGCTCTCATCTGCCTTTTGCACTCCTCAGGACAGTTGATGCATTTTAGTAAATGTCTTTTCATTTTTGCCAAATGCGCTCTTCGATAATGCTTCTCGCAATATTTGCAAGTAGGTCCATCAGCCGTTTCTCTAAAATGACACCAGACTTGGGTAGTTTTTGGTCTCCCCACCATGATTATCTAAAACAAATTTAAGATACTTAATGCTGAGTATAAAATCATAGTCAATGCTTTTACTGGTAAAAGTAACGCTAATTATAGGCATTTTCTGTTACTACTCGTATAAATATCAGTTTATTTATCTATATATTTCAGGTCGACCCGAACTTGATTGAAATTTTAAATAATTATATCAATAACCGCTCGAACATATAGGAAGATAAGTCTCTCAATAAAAAATTACCACGTTCCACATATAGTACACGTAAACACCAAGCCGAAAATGTCTAAACACCTGTCTCTCTACATAATGTGTCTGCTGTTGTTTGCGAACATCACATAAGTACATAATGACACTAGTTCACAGCTCGTGATTCACGTGCAATAGAAACAAGGATGTTTTTGTCTTAAAATTCTCTCAGCACATAGGTACCTACCGTTTATAGTTAAAAACGCAAGATTTTTATAGAGTAACTGTTCGATTCTGAATTTGTATCATAGTTTATGATATTAAGTTAAAAACAAAAATCGTCAGTGTTATAAATATAGAGAATTTTATACTTACAATAACTTGTATTACGAAGACCAAATCAGTTCAAGCCGTTAAACAATGCCGGGTCGTTTGTTATCTCACTTCACAAAAAAAAAAAACAAATTGCAGCGCACGTGTACACTCAGAGAAAAAGAGTACTCAAGTCAACGGATCGGGTAAAGAACCGTGGTGTGATAACGAATGTCGCCCCGCGCCCCTTGCCCCGCGTTCGCACACACAATCGCGCCGTGCCGCACACAACCGGTTTTCGTTGCCGAAGTCATTTTTCCTTTTTTACCGTTTAATAACCCCTACATGATTTTTTATGTACAAACCAGGTACAAACATTTAAATTAAGTTCGTATTTCACCTTACTGTAGCTTCTTTTGTCACCGATTAAACACTGAATGTAGAAATTAAATTATTTTTGTTAAATTAATTTCTGCCCGGCGTTTATTAAAAAAGCCCGGCGTTTATTGGGCAGAAATGGGTTTAAATCCTGCGGTGGATTTTAATCCGGGCGTTTACCCATCACTACGCATGCGTGCGTTGTTTCTTTTGGCAGTTGAGTTGACGATCGCTGTCAAAGTCCGATAGAAAAAACATGTTCGGATACACTACACATCTAAAATAGTTAAAATTATATGAATAAAATTACTTTATTTATAAAAATATTATTTCAGCTTATATTTATGTATCTTTTCTCTTTCTTTTCAGCTTCATCATGTCATCAGGAGTTTAGCAGTGATGGCACGAAACATGGCACCCTTACTTCACCACACTTTCCTTCTCCGTATCCACCAAACACACACTGCCATTATGAATTCTTCGGTAGAGGAAAGGAAAGGGTTAGATTAATATTTCAAGACTTCTACTTGTTTAAATCTGCAGATGGATCCGTGGAGTAAGTATAAATAATGATAGCGTGAGGTACATATTAACTTCTCAGGCCCCGAGTTATGAGACACAACATTCTAAGACAATAAATACACTCACAGGCACATTTATTGGCCCATACCTTATTTTCATACACACATGCTTAATTTGTTTGCGACTCTATAATACGGCTTCGGTACTCATTAAAATTGCTAATTGGACAATCGAAAGCTTAAGGCGATACTCGAAAAAAATATGCTGAAGCGAGATAGCAATGAGAAAACGACGCGCACGGGAGCGAGACCGATTTTGCAGATTAGGCAAATAAAACACAAAATCACTTCGTATTGAATAACTACAGCGATTTTAAAAAAATGCTTCTATACGATCCTAAATATTATTGGTGTCCACTTATTAAACCAATTTCCAATAGTGTAAGTAACCTCATTTAAGAATAATCTTGAATTTTCGTATTTTTAGAGATCTTTTCGAAAAGAAAAAGTGTCTAGACAAAATCATAAAATCGTGTTTTTCAAACTATACGAATCTAGGTAAAGGTATGAAGAAATATATATGTTATTGCCAGATTTGTAACAACTGTAACCATGCTATAGTTTTATATCAAAAAGTTCATACTTTTTCCGAGTAGCGCCTTAACCTAAACATTAGCATACAGATCTATGCAGAAATATTTATGATAAATTTTAAATAGAAAAAGCTCTAAGTCTCGGTAGGAATTTCGACGGTGGTTCGCAAGTCTCGGTAGCTCAGCGGTTAGAGCATTGGACCGGATTTCCAAAGGTCGTTCGGTTCGATTCCCATCTGAAAATTCACTTGTGGCGGAGTTAATTTTTCCCAATATTTTTCTATTTAAAATTTATCATAAGTTTATAATTAGCATTCAAAAATGCAAAAATTCAAAAATCTTAAAATAGATATATATATATATATATATATATATATATATATATATAGTGTCGCAAAGTGAGCATGTTTGTATGCAAATAAGGGGGTGGGCCAATAAATGTGCCGGTGAGTGTATTTCATTGTTCCTTAGACTCCGGTGTCTAGTTAGCAAATTATGAATTAAAATATTATTTTTACTATAAACATACAACAGTCGGTGAATATTTGGATAAAATCAATCGTATTCATTTGTCAGTTCTTAATGTATCATATTACTTAAATGTCATTCCATACAAATTGCAGCCAATTGAATACGATATAGGCTGGCAATAGACGTCCGATTTGCTTCCGATTGTCTGATCGGATTCACTCGAACACGTTCGATTTTTGCATCAGACTTTTTCTAAACACAGTCCAAAGAGTAAAATATTATGCGCTGCAATATTTGTTCAACAACATCAACCGTTGTAGCTACATGAACGTAGCTACAACGGTTGATGTACGTGCCCTTCATGCCCAATACTAACTTTCTAACTAACTAACTTTCCTAACTTTCCTTCCGCCCTGTACCTATATAAAAAAACGATATCGTGTTTTTAGACCTGCCCTTAATACATCTCTCTTCTGCCTACGCCTCCGATTTTGGTTCCGATTCCGATAAAGCAAATCTAAAAACTCCAATTACGAATTCGGTTCCGATATAACAACATACGTAACATCCCTACTAGGCATCAACACAGAACATATTATAATAGCAAGTCAACGTCAGTGTTTCTCAAACTTGTATGCACTATGCACCCCCATGAGATTATTTTTGTAACTTTATACCTATTTTTATAAACTAATAAAAGCTTTAATTTGCATTTTCCTATTAACTAAAAGGAAAAGGCCAATGTGTTTATTTTTTAAAATTTTTAGTTAATTGAAGTTGGCAGCACATATATTATAATATGTTACGGTAAATTCTAATAATTGAACATAATAATTACCTACTGTTATGAATAATTACCATGATAAAAGGTAAAAGTGATTAATTAATTACCACATTAAGTGCAGCTGACTTTTGGTCAATGTAATTAATGTTCAAGAAGTCGGTTTAAAATATTGATCTTGAAAGGGGGACAGGGAAGGGAGGGCAGGGATCCCACAAGCCCATACCAAAGCATTTTGTTCGAAAATGAATTTAGAATTTTAGAGCATATGAATTTTTATACCTAAATAAATATACCATATTTTAGTACTTTTTACAGATAGTCGTATCTGGCGCTTCGTCGACCGCTGCCGTGGCACACTCGCTTTGCTCGTTTGGCTTGCGCGTGTTTTTTGTCACAGTTCTAACCTAACTTAACCTAGAATTACCTTTCGTACTTTCTTTTTTTTACGATAATATGAAAATGAAACAATGAAAAATGTTTATTTCATTACCAAACAATTACAATTGATGAGCATGGGTGGGATACTTCTTTTAAGTGTTAAACACCTGTACCAGAAGGAACCACCCAGGGGCGTGCATTCCATATAGGCAATTAGGCAGTGCCTACCTCATTCAAAACCTAAATAAATATACATTATGTGTTAAAGTTATTTTATTTTAGTTTAAACTTCTATTCAACACTCACCCACTAAGATATTCCTTACGCTAAATACTGAATACCTACCGATAGGCAGTCTCGAAATTGCCTACTCGAATCAAGCAGCGTTTCATACAAGAATACAACATATTTAGAAAAAGTATTGCTCAAGTATAAACCGCCCATGGCAAGAAGGGCGCTGTTTGTACGTGTAGCGTTTTAGCTTAAACTTTCGGAATATATCAGTATAAAGTAAGCATGCCTACCTGACGAATGAATTTGGTCGCGAATTATTTTGTTGAGGAGTTATTTTAAAACTATCATATTTCCTAAGATATTAACTAAAATTTTATGATGTAAAGGACAATTTTGTTCAAAATTAAATACTTGTGATGATTAACGTATTTATTTAGATAAGGATTAATATCATGTTTATGAAAACAGCTTCTCAAATAATACATTAGTTTAGAACAAATTTTATTATCTGAAAAATGGTTATAGTGAGTTAACCATAAAACATAGACATATGCTGTCGCGGACTTTTTTTTAGAACTTTTGATGGGGAATAATTTCGTCATACATGATTTTTACATAACTTTAACCGTTTACACACCGTCCGCAACGGAAGGTCCCAAAACTAATATTTTTTTCCCGTTTCTGTAACGTTTTACATTAATGCTTTGCTCTTATTAATCGTACCGTGATATTAAATATCTTATTACCTTCCGAGATAAATGGACTATCCAGCACAAAAAAAATTTTTCAATTCGAACTAGTAGTTCCGGAGATTAGCGTGCTCAAACAATCAAACTCGTCAGCATTTTAATATTCCTACTGAATATTACGAACCTTATCATTTATGACTAGCGGCCGCTCTCGGTTTCACTCGCCGTGTGGTTGCCGTTACCGTGGGAATATCAGGATAATTATAAATATTTGCATACAATGTGGTTTTCTAATATATAAGCTACATTGCTGTAAAGTTTCATCTTAATCAGTTCAGTAGTTTTTGAGTGAAATAGTAACAAACATTCCTCCATTCAAATATCCTCACAAACTTTCAAACTTATAATATTCGGTAGCAGTATAGGATAAGTGCAAAGTTACTAGTTAGATCTACAGTGCCTACTACGCTGGAAAACCAATGCACGCCCCTGGAACCACCTGTACCAGAAGGAACCAAGGAATAATATGGCTTGGTACCGGGGCGCTCGGTTGACGTTTTCCTATGTTAAAAAGCTGTGTCAGGTTGATCAGCTACCATTAAACTAGGTATTAATTGTAGATAAAAATTAAATTATACCAGATAGTTTACTTTTATCTACAACTAATACCTACTCATTAAAATGTTTTTTTATTTACTTTTACAAAAGACAGTTGATAATTATTAATAATAACCAAAAAAAGTGATTTCATAGTTTAAATCACATTGATCAAATCCTGCATTAATAATTTGAAATTATCAACAGTTACCGTAAAATATATTATAATACCTACTATAGGTACTATAAGGATTTAGCAGTTAGGGAGGCGTTGCTCTTGCTATCATCACGTATACCTATATATATAAAAATATTGTATTTTTTTCAGTTGTTCTAACGTCGATTCGTTACAAGCATTCATCTACGTAGACGGGCGGTTAGAGAAGGTGGACATGTTCTGTGGAGTCAACCTGCCTAAGCCCATTATGTCCAATGGACCGAAACTAATGCTGGAATTTCGAGGGACACAATCTTCGAGATACGTTAGAGGATTTAAAATTTCTTATTCTTTTGTAGAAAGTGAGTATTTTTAATAAAACTAACAGTTTCATTCGACAGCTCATATCAATAGTAAGATTCTGTAGCTCAGTTCGAAGAGCATTGGACCAAAAATCCAAAGGTTGCTGGTTCGAATCCCGTCTGAACAACCAGTGAGGCGAGTCGATTTTTCTATAGATTTGTCATACAAAATAGCACTGTAAATGCATTTTTTTTATGTAGACCTTGTTTAATTAACGATTTTAAAGCTTGTTGACGGTCTTTGTTCGTTTAGACGGACCCGATGGCGCAATGGCAATCATCCTTCTTTCTGCAGTTGTGGGTTCGATCCCCACCCAGGACAAATATGATAATGCAATGAATATAATAACTAATGTTTGTCCTGTGCCTGGGTGTTGTATATACTTACATATTTACAGTACCTACGTTGGTTCTGTGTGCTTTATCCTATCATGTCTAAAATTATAAAACTTTTTATCCGTGTGTGGTGTGTCAATCTTATACTGAAATGTATTTGTTGATTATTGTAAGTAAAATACTAGCAAAATTATAATTGTAAATAATTATGCGTTTCAGATTTTGGAATTAACACAGGGAGGCAACTGAAAGAGTTTCCTTGCGCCTTCGTGTATAATAGTAGTGAATCTCGCAACGGAACGTTTGCTTCCCCCAACTATCCAGGGCCGTACCCCCGGGATACGGAATGCACGTATTTCTTCCACGGCGGAGAAACAGAGAAGGTGCATTTGCACTTCAGCAATTTTGACGTCGAAGGAATTGAGCCGTGAGTATACAAGTCCTACACTATTTTCCTTAGTATATTATTCCAGAAAAACAATAAAATTCGTAGGTGAAGATAAGTTTTTTTATGAACAGCGGGGAGACTCTTAGCCTTCATCATACCTGATGTTAAGCCACTGAGGAACTGGCTATCCCATCTCTTAACTGCCAGAACACAACAATGCTGAAAACATTCTTGTTATGGCGTCAGACTCAGATAAGATGGTGGTAGCTAGCCAGGTAGACCTACAATAAGTCCTACCACGAACTAAACCGAATACATTATGTGCCCCCGCTGGGAATCGAATCCGGGACCTCTGGCTCTGATACCGGTGGTTGTTACCACTAGACCACAGAGGTGGTTTAAATAGTTGGCATGTAGATAGGCGACCAAAATCATTTATCTGAGCTCCTGTGTACGTCGTCGTCGTCGAAGATGATAAGTTCCTCGAAGACATGTTATATTGTTAGTTTGACTGCATTTACAGGCGTTTACATCCACCAGTAGGCATTAAATGGTAATTCATAGAACAGATGATAAAGTTTTACTTTTGTATAGTTCTAATACACCTAAGTATTCACTTAAGTAAACAATTTAATACTGGATGATTCTAATACTTATGCGGACTAGGCAATATTTATATTTTATTAAAAAATTGTGTTTTATTAATGTCTTGAAAATCGTGCTTAATTTAATTTATTTTCGCTTTCCAGGTGTGAAGTGGTAACTGCTAGCGATTACGTCGAATTATCGAACTCAATGACTGAAGACAGTAGATTTGGTAGATTTTGTGGTCAAAAGAAAGAGTTCCACGTAGAATCAGAGAGAAACTTTTTCAAAGTTACATTCCGGTCTAATGATAGATTAGACGGGGCGGGATTCAAAGCTATTTATCAGTTTCTAGAAGTAACAGATGAGTATCAAGCGCCAATGCAAGATGAAGCTTCAAGCTGTGTGTGTAAGTAGTCAAGTATTTATACTTTGTACCCTTTTATTATATCTACCACATCATATAATACTATATCTACGAAGTACGCTAACAAGGACCTACCTAAAGCACCAAAATGATGATGTTTTTATTTTTCAAATCATAAAATATTTAACGTAGCCTTAACTTTAAATGGCGTTTCTTACAACTCTTTCTAATCTTACACCACCGTGTTTTTTTATTATTATTTTTGTTTTAATTAATATGTGTAAGTATTTGGCCGTCAACTGGCCTGATGGAAAGCAAGCTGTGGCCTAAGATGGAGTATGTTTGCTCAAAAAGTACCATTCACTTTGCTTTTGAAGAGGTCCAAATTGTCCATCTTGGGAAATAGCTGGCTTGGCTGTTCACACCAGTTTTAGTGCCAGTATCCATCAGTAACGTTTACTACGAGCCAACACTTCGTAGTTGGCGAAATACCGCCGAAAAAATAGCTGTTCCATAGTAACGTACAATACAACCTTGTACGCTACTTGTTGATTATAATATATATAATGTATGGAGTTGTAAGTTAATCTGGATGTTAAATCATCACTGTTTGTTCTGTATTTCCGAAAAAGAAAAAGACGTCGACTTCATAAACAGCCAAGCAGAGGGCCTAGTGTTAGTTTGCAAATGTCCAAACGCGTGAGAGTAAAATTTTGACAGATAGCCTTAATGCAATTAGTATAAGGTTGAGAATTAAACTCTATTCGCAAACTGCGGCGTAAGCGAGTAATGTGAGAAAACTCACAATAAGCACTCAGCCGAGTGCTTCGACTGGCCCTCTGATCAAAAATGATAAGCTGTTTTTTTATTGTCGTCATGGATGTTGTTGATTTTTCTGTAGTGATTTAGACTATATCGCTGCAGAAAAGTCAAGTAGAGCTTACTCATGTTAACGTTTTAACGCTAAAGAGCTAATTATATTTTATATATTTCAGGTATACTTGGACATATTGTACTGCTGATCGCCGTGACTCTAGCTCATATATGTCACCCTTTATATCATTAAATAAAGTGATATTAGACTAATAATTATAGTGTATAATCCTGTATATTTTGTATAATAGTATGTGCCATACACCTGTAATTACGTAGAAATGCAATATTTTCTATATAAAGTTATTAATTATCTTTAAGTTATCCTCTTACCAACTAAAGCAATACAATACGGAACACAATAAAGATTTTATTCATAAAGGCACGTGGACGTAAGAAATAAAGAAAATTGAAATTAATTACTGGTTTTCAATTAATAAAACTTCATGATCACCTAATTGATGGATTTAATAGTGCTACAATGAAAGGTCGATGGAATATGAATGAATTGACGAATGAATAAGAGTTTACTTGGATACATACATGCGACAATTACAAGTTTATAGCTAAAAAAAGACAAATCAAAAACAAACTTAAACTGTTCACACACACAATTTCACTGTCTGAAGTGGTGGCAGCCAAAAAGGAAGTCAATTCAGCATTTTGCCGCACCCAAAGAGCCTGGCTCTGATTTTCAATTGACCCCTGCCCGCCTACCGTCATTTATTAGAAACCATTATGTCTTAAGAACGTTTTGTTTGCATTTTGTTTTTTTTAAGGTGTTACACTTTGACACCCTTCACACTTTGGAGGCGATGATTGAGGGATGAGAAACAACACAAAACTTTCGTCAAAAAACCAGCTTACTCGTAGTATGAAATAGCATGATAAGAATGAAACAATACTGCGCTAAAAGATGGCGGTAGGCCCCCTGGACATTATTTTTTACAAAAGGATGCCAAATATATGCCAACCATCATTAGTTATTTTGCAATGCTCATATAACAAGTCCCGCATACTAGATAAACAAAGTGGCTGTAACATACATAGGACATGACGAATCTATAAGAGTTCCGTTTTTTGCCATTAGGCTACCCTAAAAAGATAATTATTAAAGAACTAAATTTCACGAAGCTATTAAAATTAAATTCCATAAATATATACAACACAAATATTAATAAATACAAATCTAGACTTACTTAAACTTAAAAATCGACTAATAATCACACACTGTTGTGCTTATGCACAGGAAGGAAGGAAGTAACAATGCACCGCACCGCCTATATGAATGAGATGTTGTTTACATTATAATCTCCTATGTCGAGTTGAGCAGTTAAGTAGGATATTCCTTTCATTTGCCTTTAAAAACTAGAAAAGAATTTATAGCTCTCAAGGGCGGGGGGGATGTTATTCCACACCTTAAGAGGCGGATATTGACAAGGAATCAAGATGGAAACTTTCCAGTTCTTAAATTGCTAGCCCCATTCTGTATTAACAACAATATTAGTAAGCATTAGATAGTAACAATTTTTGCTATTAAACCTTTTCGATACAACAAAATTAAAGATAGTAAAGTTTTTATAAGCTTAATATATAAGTATTTAGCTACTGCTGTTAAGGAAACATCAGTAGTTGCAAGTTGAAGTATGAAAGTAGCTTTTATTTCTCACACAATAAATGTATGCTTGTGGTCACTACTTTATAAATTATGTTGAATTATACTTTTGAAATAAATATCAATGTACTTAACGTCAGATGATAATACCTTATTAAAACCAATAATATCTAATTATTTATTTGTTTATCCTATTTGTAATAGTATGGAATTGACACAATAACCTTGTTATTTATTTATAAGCCTAATTCATTATATCCCATTCCTTGTTATGAATTTTAATACAAATAAACATTTGAACAAAGGCGTTACCTTGACTGTGACAAATAAACATATGCATTATTCTGCATGTGATCTATGCTATCTATGACTCAATCTCAATTTAGAAGATTTTCAATATTATTGTTATTGTTATTCTTTTCATAATATAAATAGGACAACACAATAATTACCAAAAGCTGTCCTTGATTCATTCAGTAGTAGAATGGTATATACAATATAAACACCGGTCATCAAGGAGTCGCCTGCTCTGAGGTTTTGGTTTTGAATCCCGAAAAGGGCATAATGTTTGTTTATATGATGAATGACCAATGATGACCAAATATCCCTGAGTCATGATGTTTATATATATATATATATCTATAAATATATTCTTGTGTATTTCTCTCCGTTACCCTAGGTAACTGTAAGGCTTGTGTACACGTACAGTGATTACTTTGGGACCAGGCTAGTTGGTGTTATTATAAATATAAATATTTCATAACACAAAATAAAAACAAGTTTAGTTAAAGCAAGTTAACTATCGACATTAAAGTATCTAAACAAGAATTACAAACAAAGAATCCCGTATTTCAGACAGAACGTGCTCTCAAGAGCAATAATTTATTCAATAGTATTTTCTCGGATTCCTTATGTGTAACCAGTAAAATAAAGGACTCAAATTGATGATACACAGATTCCTTTTTTTATTTCAACTACAGGTTTGTAAATTAATTTAAATCAATGTTATGAATGTAGTAATAAGCCACAGTCTAAAGTGACCTAAGTTAGGTTATCGGGAATTGCATTTAATTTTTATCTGTATTATTATAAGTAATTATAAAAACACACTAGCTGACTCGAGCCGTGCCTTTATTGAGCCATACTTCGCTAAACTTCAAACTTGTTATTATTATATCTCACAATCAAATAAAGTCTATGCCACTCGGGAATTATGTAGCTTTCTTTTTACTGAAATCATTATAACAATTGGTTCACTATTTAGAGAGATCACTGGTTACATATTATAGTATTTTAAAATCCGATTTAGCTACATTATTCCTGAAAGGGCAATTCTCGCGCTGAGATAATGTCGAATTCGATTTTATTAAGCCAAAAATCTGTATAATTTTTCACTGAAAACAATTTTGTACGTTATACGATTGTCGAAAATCGTTTGAAACTAAAGGATTTTGACATCAGTACAGTTTTCACTGTTTACATTTTTAATAAAGATATTATTTAAAAAGGTCGTATTCGACATAATTTCAACGCGAATTGCCCCATGAACCATATTTGACTATATATTAACAGGTGAAAAAGAACAACTGGGCACGGGTCAGCCCGTGATCAACTAAAAGTTAGTGTAAATAAGATAAAATTTAAGCCACAGTTTAATAAGTCCTTAATCATAATCCATTATTAATAGCAGGAATGCTGAACCCCTACAGCAAAAATTTTGAGAACCAGTACAAAATTATTTTTGGCTCGGGGAAACGGAAACGACAAACGCATCAATGTTCAATTTTTTTCTGTTACTTATTTTTTTTTTAGAATCAAAGGTCTTTAGAATTATATAGGTAATACCTACTATTATTTAAAACCAACACAAGAAAACCTGCTACCTACTTTTGTTATTATAGGTAAAGAATTCACAATAGGAGGAAGAAGTTCACGTTTACGTACTTTTACAAAGTCAATGTTGCTTATATATTGTTTTCTGGTTTTATAGTTATTATAGGGAAAGAAAATTAGTAATCATCTATTTTTAAAAGATAAGTTAAGTATACAAGTATTAGTGAATCCCCGCCCACTCGCAGAGTTGCACCAGCCGCGTCGCGACAGGTGTCGCGGCGCTAGTATCGTATCCTGCTCGCTCGGCCGCCGGCCCGCCAGCTCGGTCGCGCCCCCTCTTCACCTCAGTTTGAGTTCGTTCGCCGTTCGCTAAACTACTGACCGGTCGTCTGGTAAATTAGGCTTTCGCGCGAAACTTTTTCCGCTAATTATTTGTGACAATACATAACAGTTGTTTTTTATTTAAATTGTTCAGTGAAGTGCGAGACCGGTGCTGTATATAATTTGTAATTTATTACGTGGGATCTGTTTTGTTCGTACTGTGTGTGTGCGGTCACAGGTGTCACATTCCTTGGAGGACGCCGTCGCAGCCTCCGAGCCCGAGCCAAGCAGGTGAACCACTTTGCCTACAATCTATTCGTAAGTAAAACTATTATTTTTGTTTTTAATACCTTCCCGAAATAGTTGATCGCATATTTAATAAATAGCTTGGAGAGGCAAAACTTGTTGGACTGGTAATAATAATAAAGCTCGGTTTTTAGATTGAAAGTGCGAAATCTTGTTCTGTTTGCACACTTATGTTTAAGGTTACTACCTACCTTCAACAAAAAAAAAAGTTTTAGTTTAGTTTACAATGACAAAAAAGTTTTTAATAAATACTAAACAAGAAATTAAACTAGAAAAAAGCAACTTGTCTCATGTCGCCTTGATGGAATTAGACAATTTCCTTTTTTCTATTATAGTATATTTTCTTGTTTATTATTTATCACATAAAAATGGCATTGTAAATGGCAAAATCAAAAAGTTATAAGTTTTTAATATTTTCTTAAAAGGACAATCCATAATACAAGATGGTAGTTATTAATTAATAAAGTAATTAATCTACTACTTACCGACTAGTTTAATGGTTTTCTAATAACACAATTTGTATTTTTTTGGAAAATAAATAAGTACAAAGTTATTGTATTGTTTGTATGCTTATCAGCAGGTTTTCGTTGGAACTGTGTACTCCTTATAAGTTTATTTTTTAATACCTACCTACAATTTATATGGGCAATCTTTGACTAGGGTTACCGTTTAGGAATTAGAAAAGTCCTGACAAAAAGCCGGACAGTTAAAAAAAAGTCCGGTCATTTTAGTCACTAAATGCAAACATTAAGTGATGAAGTAAAGTAACATACTAGGTTGAGTGCTGTTTTGATTTAAGATGAGTGGGAAGTTAATAAAGACTGATTTGATTACTTATGTAAGTTTTATTACTCATATTCCATTTAAACAAAAAAAATCTGGACAAATTAGAAAGCATGTCTGGACTAATCCGGACATATGGTAACCCTATTCTTGACCACCAACTGGCCTAATGGAATAAGAACGACCTAAGATTGAGCTTGCTCAAAAAGCAGGGTTTTTTTTTTAAGTTTTTTTAAAGAGACTTCAAGGGCTAGCCATTCTGAGAGGAAAATTATCAGATTGATTATAAACTATTGTTCAAAAAGATTTTTACTGACATTTTATAGTATAGCAGTATAGGTATTTAGATGACAGGAATGATATTTCCACTTTTGTAAATTTTAGATTACCTACCCACTTCACACTGTCTTGAAATAGGTTTGTTATGTTGTATAGTCAAATGTTATGTTGTATAGTCAAATTTTATTCAAATTTTATTTAACTCTATGATCATCATACCATACTTAGGCTAATGATTTAACAATGCAATCTAATAATCAAATTTTAATTGAACTCTGACCAAGTTTAGTATTTTAGTATACATACTCAATACCTACTTCTTTTTGTTTAATATATTATTTCTTTTTTGTTTCATTTGTTACTTTAACTTAGTAAATAAATTTTTAATGTCCTACTCCTAAGAGTGGCTCATTGTAAGCTTAACGTGTAACATGTACTTTAAGGTCTTTATAGTTACTAAAATTTTTACATGTTACTATTTTGTTACTGTACATGACTGTTTATTGTTTTAAATAAATAATATTAAAAAAAAAAACTTTAAGTCCACTAGGTATCCATGGAATAGAAAGGCCACTCTCTGACGAAAGTTTATTTTAATACTAGCTTGCGCCCGCGGTTTCACCAGCATCCCGCATAGTTCCTGTTCCCGTGGGAATAACGTGATAAAAAGTATGTTACTCTCCGTCCTTTCAACTAACTCTATGCCAAAAATCAAGTCGAATGGTTGCTTAGGGCGTGAGGATGGACAAACAAACACACATTCGAATTTATAATAATAGCTAGGATTAGGATAATCAATGCATCCCATTAGTTTCGTTTTTCGATGGGGTATCTGTCCTTCTGTGTCCTGTGGGGTAAGATCCTTCTGGCACAAAAGCCGAAGATTCTTGGATGTTTGCAACCGTTGCTTGTCGTGTTGCTAGGGATTTACAGTTTAAAATTTTTGGTTACCCATCCCGTAACTGACCGTAGCGAAGGTTGTCTCCGCAATCGCGGGTCGAACGCGCTACCCAATCGAGGAACTCATTTGTTATTTGCGATGCATCCTAGGTACTTATTATAAAAATTTGGAAAGTTTGTCTGTTTGACCTGCCGGTATTAGATCCAGAGCTTTCGGGTTCGATTCCTAGCGGTGTATGGCGGTTTGGTTTTGTGGTAGGCCTTTTTGCCTTTCCTACCATAATCCTATCTATATAAGTCTGTCGCCTATCGCCATACTCACGGCTATTTTTAAACAGTATCTAAAAATTTTAAGTTTGACTCAGAATCTAACCGCCTCTGTGGTCTAGTGGTACAACCACCGGTATCAGACCCAGGGGTCCCGGGTTCGATTCCCAGCGGGGGTACATATTGTATTCGGTTTGGTTGGTGGTAGGACTTGTTGTAAGTCTGCCTGGCTGCTAGCTACCACCATCTTATCTAAGTCTGACGCCATAACAATAATGTTTTCAGCATTGTTGTGTTCCGGCAGTTTAAGATAAGATAGCCAGTTCCTCAGTGATTGGGGATTCCGGGAGAGGCTCGCTCCCATCTTCAGCCTTATCAATACTTAACATCAGGTATGATGAAGGCTAAGAGTCTCCCAGTACAAAAAAACAAAAAAAAATACTCAGCATCGGTAATTGTAACCAATTTGCTCCTAAAAATATGGGTCGAAATACGACTCAATTACTTTGACTTTCGATACTAAATCGTTGGCGTCATCGATCTGATTTGTATGAACAGTCGAATTTTTTTTTCATATTTCGAGCCGAGTTTCGAGGAGAAAGTTGTTTCCTTACCGATACTGCGTCGAACTTAAAAAAAAAGTAGATAAGTACTTTTAAAAATAATCTTGTATAAGCCGAAAACCAACTACACAATTTTATTATTATCAGTCGTTAAGGCAAGAAAGAAAAAAATTGTTTGCGGGGATGTTTTCATGTTTGTTACTTTCACGGCAAAAACTATAACGAATTTGCCGATACTCACACGGGAACGGGAACCACGCGAGTGAAACCGCGGGCTGTCGCTAGTCGTACGTAACATGCACATACCATATCACACATACGCTATAAATCCCGTGCAGTTGCAGAATCAAGAATCACGATTTTTTTTATTTTTATTTATTTATTTAACACAAGTTCTTCATGAAACTTAACATGGGCTAGATAATTGGGCTAGACAATGTGATTGTATGCATTTATTATTATTATTTGCTAGAATGCGATACATAAATTATGAAAGAAATTATCTTAAATTATGGAAGTCACATCACATTTACCAGGAGCTGGCATGCAAAACATTAAGGAGAACATAATAATTACATAGTACCTATATCAACATTATTAGATAGGTACCATTACAATATTTATTAGAATCTAATATAATTGATATCGACATTAAATTGATAATTATAATAAATAAATTTCATATACCAAAACATTAAATATTTAAATTATTTTACATTTTAAATTAAAAAAAAACATTCAGATTATAAAAACAGTTTTTCAATAGCCATGACTTTAAATTGGTTTTAAATTGACTGAGACACAGATCTTTAATGTCGTTAGGAATACAATTAAATATTTTAATAGCCATAGGATAACAAACTCCTTGACCTGAGTTCCGTTCCATCTTTGGTAATCTCTATTTGGATACCTTGTAGAAAATTTTCTGATAAATTCGAAATTGCTTTGAATAAGTCAGGGTGACTTTTAACAAAAATACATATTTCTAGAATGTATAAACAAGGGACAGTTAGTAGATTCAGGCTTTTAAATAATGGCCTGCATGACACCATGTTGTCTACGTCACATCAGTGTTGCAGGGTTGTAGATCATCATAGATGCAGCTTGACACTGAAATGTATTTACAACATCACTCGTAACCACACCACAACGTCCGCCACGTTTGGCATACTTGGCCACTGGATCTAAGATGTTGTTTGGAAACAATTACAGTTACCGTGTTTGGTCACATAATTAACGACACTAGGATTTTCATACAATCAAGGTAACTTTGGAGCTTTGGGTCTCTGCCAAGGATTGACCGAGCTGTGATCTGACAATGGCCATCCAGGAAGTGAATGGAGGAGATCCAGATTGCTATACAAACCTAACTGATCTGATCAACATTTTAAAAGTTGTAAGGATTAGAGTTTATACGTGACGTAATGCAATTATCGCACAATTTCTGCTGTCGCGTTGTTGTTGCAAAGATAGGTAATAGCCCCGCCGGTTTATCAGTAGAGTTTCTTTATAAGCTTTATTCAAAAAAGTATAAGATATATAGGAAACGTTTATATCACAAATAATATAACATTAACAGATATTTCATTTAATAAATGAATTATTTTTTTAGCCTTAATACTTTCCGAGAAAACACGTCCCAAAAAATCTCTACTGGTCAACCGGGAAGTTCCCCGATTGTACTAAACGGATTTTATCATACCGCTAATATATTAAATATAAATTTTATGAGTTTATGTCACAAGTCACAACAACATTGTAAGTCAAAATCGGATTACTTAAATGATTTATCGATAATTCTTTTAACAAGATTAACCTAAGTGCGATTATATTCGCAACCTGAACATTAGCGCCTACGTATATCTATTAAAGTAATTTTAAGATGGGATATTAATATTTAGCTAAAAGCCGCTTTGATACTCGTATTAGCCCAATTAATTTCAAAAGACTTCTTTAGGTAGGTAGGTAAGGTACTCCTAATACTTAGTTTCGATCGATCACTGACAAACAAAAGTTTTAATAGTCTGTGAATACCCAGAACCCTGATATCTTGGACGAATTAAGAGTATGGTGATCATTCGTCTAATAATATGTCCCTATTATAGTAATTATTATTCAATAACACTTTGTAATCATCTAAAAATCTAAGGATGAGCCCGTGGTGCAGTGGTTCTTTCGCTCGCTCGGCCTGCGATTGTCGAGGTTAAGCAACTATCGCAATGGTCAAACCAGACCGGGTGACCAAAAATGTACTATGTCGAGTTCCTCCGTGCTTCGGAAGGCACGTTAAGCCTGCATTTGCAGTCGTTAAAAACCCACCAATCTGCATTGAGCTCGCGTGGTGGGTCATGGCCCATTCTCCTTATCCATCCATAAGTAAGGCCAGTGCCCCAGCAGTGGGGACATTAAAAATGGCTGATGACGAATCATCTAAATAACCATGAGATGAGTTTACTTCCTCAAGGGGACACACATAGTTCAAGCGACCGTGGTGGGCCATGGTGGGACCGTGGATTATAATACTGAATAATAAAACCAAAACTGCTATGAACTTAAGCGAAACTTCTTCTAAAGATTGATGATATCATTTTCTCACTAGTCATCAAAAGATGATGAAGAAGTTGACGTCATACCTAGCTTAATTATCGTAAATATAATGGTATCATCAATCGATTGTCCATAATTATTATAGACAATTAATAAACTGAGTGCATTATTAGTCAGATGTTTTTTTGTGGTTAGAACTTAAAGAACTTCGTTGCAGACTGTTTTGTATGGTATTGTTCGAGATTGATTGTTATTATGTTTTGGACAACCTGCTGCGCTCAACAAGAATTATCCATCTATGAATCAAATTATTAGGTGAGAAAAAACTTGATAAAACATTAATTATGATTTGGTCCGGAATGGTCTATCTAGTTACTCGTTTAGGATAACAATTGATACACCCAATATTCGGGATTACAGGTTCAAACAATATAAAATGAGTTAAATATAAGGAGCTGAAGGGCTTACTTAGGCAATAACACAATGTTTTTAGCATTGTTATGTTCTAGCATTTAGAGATAAGATAGCCAGTTCCCCAGTGGTTGAGGATTCCATTGCAGAAGAAACGAGATTCTACTAGCCTATCATTTTTAAGTCAAGTATGATGAAGGTTTTTTTACCTGCAATCTGTGCAAATAAGAGCTCTACACTGTAGAGAGCTTTTAGTGTTTATATTGATCACATTGGTTGATGGTAGGACTTGTTGTAAGTCCGCCTGGCTAGCTACCACCATCTTATCTGAGTCTGACGCCATAACAACAATGTTTTCAGCATTGTTGTGTTCCGGCAGTTGGAGATAAGATAGCCAGTTCCTCAATGTGAGGATTCCGGGAGAGGCTCGCTTCCATCTTCAGCCTTATCAATATCAGCTATGGGATTGCGTAAGCTAATCGTATTCATTTGACAGTTCATATTTTATGTCATTAGTGTCAAATACCATACAAATTTCAGCCGATCGCATACGAAATGAACTGTCAAATGAATACAATTGACTTTACGCAATCGCACCCCAGGTAGGTATGATGCAGGCTAAGAATCTCCCGTCGTTCATAAAAAAAACAAAAAAAACATGAGAATCGAAATCCTTTCTCTATCTAATCCAGGTGATGAGGTAGGTACACTTCTGAAGACCACTTTAGGCGCTAGTCGCTATCGCTACCATTGATTAACATAGGAACCTTGAGCTATTATCCAGGTGGTTACAAACTCTGAAGACCACCAAGATACACAGCCCAAGAAATTTGCTCTTTTGCGGTTGGACCCACGTTGTATCTATACTTTCCTTCCACCGTTTGCTCGTTTGTAAGCAAATGATATCCCACTGGAATTTGCACTTTGCACGCAATTTTCCTTTATGTTACGAGTACCTACTTAACGTTACGGAATTCATTCACCGTTACCCGTGTAGGTGAAATGTCAATATGAGTTTACGCATGGCCGCCTGCGGCTTCATCTGCGAATATCCCACAAGAAGATTTATCATATCAAGTTAAAAAAGTATCTATATCTATCACATGTCCTATTCTGGGTCATTGTCTATCTTTATTTAAGACATTACCTGTCTTAATTCGGTCAGCCGTTTACAAACTTTCCCATTCGCATTTTCAGTAAGATCGGCTTATGATATTGGATAGACGTAAAATTTTACAATTACGAGTATTTAGAATTAACCTTTCCCTTGTCCGGTTTATTAATTACAAATAGCACTTTATATAAGTTTATCGAATAAAGTCTTGTCATCAAATGAAACTTGCTGTGCTGCAGTACAGTCATATTGCTTTTGTCCTTTTGTCACATAATACTTAGTTGGATATTTAGCCGTGTAGTTAACTATTCAATTCACATTCTCACGAACAATCCGATAGCAGATAAATGAAGGCAATTGTGCAAAATACGCATTCGTAGAAATTCCTACTTTGTATACGATTACCTAAGGCTGTCTAGTTTATAAAGGTAAACTAGGTCGCTAAATTATTATTGAATCAATGCATTTAATTTGGTATCATGAAAATCATATCTATCTATCGAAGTCTAAGTACCTACTTTAAATTTAACAGCTGTTTTAGAACTGATAAACAGCTGAATACTTTACCCAACGTTTAAAACCAAATAGTTTGGTTGTTTGCTTCAACGTGTTATTTATTACTAGCGGCCGTTCGCGGTTTCACCCACGTGGTTCCTGTTCCCGTGGAAATTTCGGGACAAAAAGTATCCTATGTTCCTAGCCAGGCTATCTACTATCTGTGTACCAAATTTCATCCAAATCCGTTCAGTAGTTTTTGAATTTATTCGTTGCAAACAAACAAACATTCAAATCTTTCCTCTTTATAATATTAGTAGAGATACCTATGTATGTGTCAGTATCAGTAGGATTGCGTTGAATTGAAGGAGTAAGATACAGGCTTTATAGCGGATATAACCCCTAAACTATTGATACCTAGTATCACAAAATTATGTAGTACTTAGTTACACTTAAGCGGGTCAGTTTCCTCTTTATTACTTTAATAATTTTATGCTTTTTACTTTTTGTAGAAATA
Source organism: Chrysoteuchia culmella (assembly GCA_910589605.1). Taxonomy (NCBI): domain Eukaryota; kingdom Metazoa; phylum Arthropoda; class Insecta; order Lepidoptera; family Crambidae; genus Chrysoteuchia; species Chrysoteuchia culmella. The sequence continues at coordinate 7,818,622 of OU342654.1, read as the reverse complement.
AAATAAAGCTAAGTAAGTACAGCGTACTTTTTATAAGGTCAAAGTGTAAGTTTGCAAACAATAGCGCAGCTTGACGACATCTTATTATTCTGACATTTACTCGTTTCCAAACACTATGAAATGAACGAGCGCCCAACTTAACGGGGTCCATGCAATAAATTCCATCTGACAGTTACGATATAGTATACTTATTTGGAATAGTAAAGTTCGCGTCTCGGTCGTGAATACTCGGCTTCAGCTGACCTAAAAAGCTGAATTCGTAACCGGTTAAAAATACAGAAAAAAATTAATAACGCTTTTATAACTGATGTCATTGGGCCCGAATTCGATTCGTCAGTAGAGCCAGTTTTTAATTAAAGGATATAAAGGTCGTTAAATAAACACGGACCTGTATGCAAAAACACAGACAGTCTCTTCGAGTAAGTAAGATCTAATGTTATTTACACATGCATGTCATAGGCGTCGAACCATAAGTTACATGTTGTACAATTATCTAAATTATTTACAATATGAAGAAAATGCTTAGTTGCGTTTTCAAACAGCAAAATATATTATGACTATAATCAATTCCACGCTTATCTAACTGTTACGGACCAATAACTTATTGCTATTCATCGAATTACGCGTGTCTAAAGCATAAGTGTGAGTTACGAATGCATAATCACCCTCATTGTTGTTTAACACGATGTATTTGAATTGGATTTAGTGCAAGGGCAGAAACAATGCCAAATTAGAGAAATGTCATGACCTCAACTTACAAACAAAGTAGGCGTGCGAATTGATTAATTGTAATAATTATTTTTAGTTCAACACTGGTATTGTCGTTAGGAAATTAGATTGGGGCTATCAAGACAGTGTTTGTTTTACTAATTGCATCTGGTAAATAACTGAATAGTTGATTCAAAGCGTTTTCAGACATTTTTCTATTACCTAGCAAGGATTGAAGGTTTTATTTTGTCAATCATACTTTTTTCATTCCATGTCGTGACCAATTTCAAAGTCTGACTGCAGCGGACTCGACACGTTACCAAGAACCTATTTTGTCATTTATAAAATTTCTTTCGGTGTACCTTTTGATACAGATCAGTGTGCAATTTCGATCACATTAAGAACACAATCACTAAAATTACCGAGAATCGTTATGTCGCAAATCATCAGGTAATACGCGACCACGGGGTCCACGAATATCCATTTGAGTTTGCGAGCAAAAAAGATAGCATCGAAACCTCAGGCAAAAAAGAATAGCATGTGAGCAACCATTACCTGCCATACATAAAAAAATACTTCCCAAGACTTTCAGTTCATAAACTTAAGGTTCAAAACTGAATGACAAAAATTTAATGGCAACGTGATACTTTGACCATTTTCTTCAATAGTCGTCGTTATGGAGATAGTTTAGATATCTTTTTACTACTTTAGACCTTGACGAACTTGCTTAAGCAATTCAAACAGTACTTTTTCTTCGCTGGAATTCTAATGGAGTACATACTAAAAGCTTCAAGAAATTAGATGATCCACTCTTGTTACTGCAGACAATAGAATTTTTATAGACGAAATGTCTGCGTGACTTAGATAAGGTTTTTGGAGACTTGAAATAAATGACTTGTACAGCTAACTAAATTAGTACCTTAGATTAATATAACATAGATTGACAACCGTACAACATTGTTTAGGGTATAATTCATGTATTTTATTAGGATAACAACTAATCTCGAGGAATGCAGTAAAGACCGTGTCCAAACCAACTTTATAAGTAGAACGGCATTAACTCACCTCGTCAGAGACAGCTTTAAACTGAATCTGATCCATTTTTATAATAAGTTTTATTTTATTGAGAAAATTGACTATCATAAGAATAAGGACTAAATTGAAAACTATTAAGTATTGTATTGTATTGCAATACTCACGAAGACATTAGCAAAATGTCTTATTACTTACATGAGAATTAAATTGTCAGCCTTTGAGCTACTTTAACATTTATCCATGCAGTAAGCCAATTTTATTGGATTTTGTGTTTGTTGTTATTTATTTGTATGGCGGAATTATTAAGTTAATACTATTACATTATCTTCCCATTGAGTTTGCCATGTGCGTTTCTATACCATAATAATACTTGATAACTTTTAACAGAGCCTAAACCCCTCAGCAATAGTATTATTGTCAGTTTTATTCGGTAACTTTGTAGGTTGTTGCACGAAATTATTGAAATAATAATCGAATTCGAATTGCATTGTAATTATAAATATGTCACTAAGAAATAACACAAAGCAAACTTTTGCATAAAAAAGAAATTAATGTAATTTTTTTTCTTGCTTTATTAGTGTAAAAACTAAAAATAACAGTGAAATCATTAGTTGACAGTTATTTTTCCTTTTCTAAGGACATTTCCTTAGATAAGGAATATTCACATATTTTCTCTTCTGACCCATGCTGTAGCTTTGTATGGTAGAAATGTAAGTAGCGCTTTTCCTTTTGTGTCTGTCGTGACTAGAACTTAATACGAGATATGATAATGATGACGTAACAGCCCAAGTTAACCCTTTACAGGCAATGACTAGATCAGCGGTTTATTTTCGACTTATAGGGTCATAATCGAAATATTTCGTCGTGGTGGCTGCAGCGTTACCGTGGACAACTTGTGAAACTGCCAATATTGTTCACGTGATTAAATTTCTAAGTGCACCTTTGTTTTCTTGTTGAACCAGGTAATAAATTCAGTTTAAGTATTATACTACCGCCAGTCAGGTATCAATAATACCATAAAATTTCAACTTTATGGATTAAATTATGTAGGAGCTTTGTAGGTAGGTACTTTATCAAAGTTACTAACGGCTTTTCATGTTTTGCTGTTTCTGACAAAGTTTCTGTAACAAATATGACAACCTCTGTCACTGAAGTAATCTATAAGTAGGTACTATACTGACATGCAAGATTAAAATTGAAACTACGTCGTCAGATGACACAAACATCCATTTCTATTAGCTAAGGAAAAAAAATAAAATGTATCTTGTTTTATTTATACAGATTTATACTCATGATTATTGCAATACTTGTCATTGAATGATTTTTATTTAAGCTTTAGAAATTTTCATTCAAATGAAAAATTAATGAATTAGCATGAGAACTAAGAAAAGAGATGTTTTGTGTTGTGTGTGATTACAAAGCCATATTTAACACATAATATATTTCAATATAAACACTTTATGAAGCTCAATTTATATTAAATTAAAAAAAACTCAAACCAAAGGCACCACACCATAATATTCAGTCAAGCATAAGTTCACACCTTGGACGAATTAACCACTGGACACGAAACCCGAGAAGAATGTATGAAAACACGATCAACCAATTCTTGCGGGGGTGAGGGGCGATTACTAATGTCAAATAATGACAGTAGTGCTTGAAGTAATCGATAATTTTTTTATCGATAAGTAAGGAGTGAATGAATGAACCTATTGAGTTTAATAAATCATGTGTTTTAAAAAAATTTTTAAATTAATTGTTTATTTCGTGGAAAAATAAATAGCACGATAAGTAAGGAGTGAATGAATGAATCTATTGAGTTTAATAAATCATGTGTGATTTAAAGAAATTAGTAAGTTAATTGTTTATTTCGTGGAAAAATAAATAGCACCTAATAATATGAAAATCTCATTAAAAAAATCCCTCAAATTCATAAAAACTATACATAATGGTTCCCAAAGCGTTTGTGTTTGGGTTTTTTTTGTGAAAAATGGGTAGATACATTAAGATATGCTTAAGATGGAAGCGCGCCTCTCCCGGTATCCTCAATCACTGAGGAACTAGCTATCTTACCTCTAACTGCCGGAACGGACTTGGATAAGATGGTAGTCGCTAGCCAGGCGGACTTACAATTTACTTACTAACACTTTTTAACTGAGTAAAAAACATTAATATTTGGTTTATATAATAATATAATTCATTATTTATATTAACTTCTTCAATCACTCGATCTTTTTCATATAAAACAAAATATGGGTAATTAGTTCATTACAGAACCATTGTATAGGACATACACAATAGCAACCCCTCCATAAGTGTTAAATTTTATAATCGATTGCAATCCCTTTCAAAGGTCAAATAGTTGTGGCGCGATGCTATGTGTTGTGATGCGATGTGAATAATATGTACCTTTTAAATGAAAAATTTAAAGGGAATGTGATAGACTTAAAATTAGACAATAAGCGCCCTGTGTGCTTCTCGAGCTGTGATATCTCGTATTCGACATTTTTTTTGGAGCCAAAAATCTAAGTATACTAAACTTATTGAAAATAATCATCGACATTAGAAGATCGTCGAGACTAAAACATTTTAATTTCAACTCTAGTATCCATTTTACATTTAAGAAATATGCATATTTGTAAAAAAAAATATAAACTTGTTTTCACTTTATTAAAGATCTCAAAATTTACGCCACCGTACAAAATTTGCACAACCTAAACCCAAATTAGAAATAGTAGACTAGCGTTTGGATAGCGTATGGTCCAGCATACGCTATGACAGTTTTAAACAACAAACTCCCAGAAGTTATCAACAAAACATCGCATATAAATTACCTATATTTAAGAAAAAGCCAAGGCAGTATCTTTCTAGCAACTACTAGCTGAAATGCTAATTGCAAGAATATTTCAACCAATAGTTTATTGTAGTTTTAAGATTGTTTTACTTGAATATAATAAAACGATCTTAAAATTAAAATATTATAAGATTAAAAAATAGTATAATATAGCTTACGTACATACATAAATATAATTAATTTTATTCTTGCTGTGACCTAACAAGGTCTATGTTAGAAACAAATAATAAATGTAACCACCATTTATGATAAATTTTAACAAGAAAAATATTGGAACAAATGAACTCGGCCACAAGTGAATTTTCAGATGTGACTTGAACCCACGACCTTTGAGCTACCGAGTTTTGCGGTCCACTTTCGAAATTCTCCGATACTTTTATATTATTAATACGCTGTAAGAATATCCTTCCTTGCATTCGAAAGAGAGAAAAAAACAAATGTTTAACGATCAATATTATGATGCAACAGCTAATAAGTTATGATTTTTTATTTTTAGCGTTGTCAATGCTATTTTTATACTTATGATACAATTTAAATGTTAATGTACAACACACCATGATAATGTACAACATAAGTCTAATACTAAAAAACAATACCGTGACTGACTTACAGGCAAGGCAACGCACAGCCCAAACGGCTAAATCAATTAAACTGAAATTTTGCATACAGGTTCTTTTAACGTTGTTGTCGAGCACTAAGACAGGATTTTTGATATTACCACGGGAACGGGAACCATGCGGATGAAATAAGCAACATTTTTTTTTAAGTTTGAAGCTATATTTCAAATATTACGAGCTCAAAGTTCGTAGGGTTGCGTCGTTTAATTACAGAGTTCCTATAGCCATCTTCTGGCTCCATCATCAGACCTTAGATGTTATCTAAGACCTGAGTACTCGTCCATGTTATCTCCCTGCGTACCCAATTCTTCTTGTTAGGGGTTCAACTGTAAAGGTGAAATTAATTTAAATAGTTCCTACATTAAAATTGGATTCGTTCGTTCATTTACATACATCGATATGTTTATCGATATGTTCAAGCCCTATACGACATGAAAATGACAATTGAATGAATGAGTGATACATATAACCCAACCAAATTACTTATGCAATATCTTTGAAGAATTTACATGTAAAATGTTTACTTTTTGAAATGACGTATTATATTTTGTTTACATACCAAATTTTATTTATTTTTCGAAAAATTGCTGCTCTAATAGATTAAAATTGTACTTACGCGTGAAAAGAAACATTTTTTGATTGTCCGGTATGATATTTACAAATTAACACAGCGCATTTACCCATTTTTGAGATAATGTTCCACTTCGAGATCTCGCGTCATACTGACAACGCCATATTGCTTACTGTGTCTAAAAGGCAGGGTAAGTGACAGAGGGGTAAAGGCGAACGCGGTCCTCGTTACGCGTCCAGTGGTTAATTCGTCCAAGGTTCACACTTAACAGCTGTAGTTAAAAACGCATATCCACGTCATCCACCTGTAAGATTTTCGACAAATCTGACAGTCGATCTCAATGTCAAGTGTCAGTCTTCATAACTTGTTTAGCAATCGAGAAGGGAACTAGTTTGTAGTGCCGCCCTCATAATAGGAATGTAGACAAAGCCGAGATAGTTGTTGGCCTTAGTGCAGGGCGAGGACGTATAAAGTGGCGTGAGGAGGTACTTTTACTTATCTTTTTAATGCAAATGCTGATGTAAGTGAGAAAATTTCCTTGTTAAATTCCTAGAGGATTGCCTTTGAAAGCAAGGGAAATCACTGGAAGCCAATTAACGAAGAAAACTTCGAAGCATTTATTAGATGACTTTGGAACTATAATTGCAGTAGCTTTTATGGGGCACTTACTATTGTTTCTCATTTATATTATGACGTCATAAATAAAATATTAAACTCCTTTAGTGTTATGGTTTTCTGCGAATAAATAACTAACAAGAAAGCTCGTTCAACAAGTTATAGGTTATCGTCGGTTTCTGAATTAAGAATTTCAAATTAAGAACGTCTGAAACTCGACTCAGAACGAAATGTTCATCCTAATCTTAATTATAATAATCTTTCCTAACTAATATTATAAATGCGAAAGCGTGTTTGTGACTGCCTAACTTAGCAACCAATCGACTTGATTTTTGGCATAGAGTTAGTTGAAAGGACGAAGAGTAACTTAGCTACTTTTTATCTCGATATTCCCACGGGAACGGGAACCACGCGGGTGAAAGCGCGGGCGGCCGCTAGTACAATATAATGCGTGAGAGGTTACTCAATTAAAGTTCTCAATTCAGAAACCGACCTAAATAATTTTGTAAATACATACTTACATATGTATTTTTGTTTGTCAAGAATGTTAACAACCTTTATAGTCAGGTGGCTGGCACCGGTTTTCATAGTGTTTATCTCTAAGTTCCTGAGTTTAATCTCCTGTCATGTAGAAAACAATTTTTATGCCTCGTGGTCTGGTGGGTATGTTTGTAGTAATATTGACCTCTTTGTTTCCTTTTTTTTATTAAAACAACTGGTAGATTTTGTCATTATGTTTAAAAATTTTATATTTAACTGTGTAAAAAATATGACTTGTTTAGTATCGATTTTATTAGATAAGCAAACTACCAATCTCCTAAGTCAGATTTTAACAAAACCAGCACAGTAACAAGAAATTCTAACTTATTATATCTGACTAGGTTTATGACTGTCTTTACAACTGCCAGCTAAGTGGTTAAAGTTATAAAACTAACGTAAACCTTATAGGATACAATGTTATAAGTTATGTTAGTTTTTTTATCACCCGTGAGTGCTACGGCCTTGTTCCTGTCATTCTAAATTACACAGCCGAATTCTCTACTGATGTATTGACAAATTGATCGTTTTAATATTGCATTGAAATGTCTTAGTGGTATCACATTCTAATGTACACTAACGTGCAGTTAGTGTTCCTTGTTCTTTCACGATAATTATTTATTATAATAAGGTATCTCACCTTCATCCATTCCTTTTGAAAACTAGTAATAACTTTAAAGCTGCTAAATCCGAAATGTACTACTTAAATGATTTTGGTAGACCTCTTTGAAATGATAAATACCTCATCAATTCCATACTCTGAAATTTTTAAAGAATCGCTTCACTGTTGAATTGGAGTAACTGAAATCTCGGTTGAAACCTAAATTAGTCGCAGAGTTATTTATTTTATTTTCCCAGTCGTAAATTCAATTTAATCTTGCTGTACCTTACAAAAGATATGATGAAAACTCGAAACAGTTTTGTAAGAACTGTGACCAGCTATATAATGTCAAATCAAAATGATGGGATGATTAACATTCGGACCAGTTGCTCCTTAAAGCGCTATACGACTGAAGAGAGATGGTAATGACAAAACGACGCACGTGGGAGCGAGACCGATTTTTGCAGATTAGGCGGAAAAGCCACGAAATCACTTCGTAGTAAAAAAACAATTAGCGATAAAGAAGAGAAATAAAACTAAACGATGCTTAATAATCATTGGTGTCCACCACAGAACACAGAAAATCTTTTCTTAGGACCTATTTCTTGAGTTCTGTGGTGTCCACTAATTAAACCAATTTCCAATCGTATACGAAAATTCCAGATTATTCTCAAATAGTGTAACCATTTGAAATTAATCTTAACTTTCGGATTTTTAGGGGGTCCTTTCGAATAGAAGAAGTGTCGAGACAAAATCATAAAATCGTGTTTCTGAAACTTTACAAATCTAGATAAAGGTAAAAAGAAATATATATATTATAACCAGATTTGTAACATCTCCAACCTTCCTATAGTTTTATAACAAAAAGTAAGTACTTTTTCAAAATAGATAGTGTCTTAACGTTATTGTATTTCGGTCTTCAGTTTCAGTTTTTAAACCACCTTATCCTTAATCGAAAGTTGGTAAACTCGGCTCTAAATCACGAGCGATTCAATATTTTTGTACTCCAGTGTAGTTTTAACCGTTCTATTGGCGTAGGTCGTTTTTGTAGACTGCTTAATTACACTATCAGTTAAATGTCAAGTTTAAAATTTGATAGCACCAAAAAAAGGTTATTGTAATTATAAAAGAAATCTGATTCGATCGAAGCGGTCTGTCTGGCAGCTACTTTTTACATTAAAGCAGTAATTGCTATTGCAAAAACCTTGTCTTTTTTTACTTCTGAAATCTGGAAATCCTTCTTTTTATTTAAAACTAGAGGCCGGGCGCGGTTTCACCCGCGTGGTTCCCGTTCCCGTGGGAATTTTGGGATCCTTTATAGCCTACGTTACTACTTGGGGTCTAAGGATTCTCTATACCAAATTTCGTCAAAATCGGTCCAGTAGTTTTTGAGTTTATTCGTTACATACAAAAATACAAATCTTTCCTCTTTATAATATTAAGTATAGATATAGATATCACGGGAATAGGAATAAGCGTCTGTCGCTGAATAGAAAAAGGATTTTGTTTTATTATAAAAAAATTTAATAGCTAAATAATGGTGTAGGTAGGTATAGGAACCTACTTGTTCGGATATCATATTCTTCAAATTCATATTTAAAATGCCAGGCAACCATAATTCGGTACAATGACAATTCAGCTCGGCAATATACAGACTTCATTAAGTTACGCTGAGAATATTTTAGTTCAATAATTTAAGTTAATTGTACATTAATTAATGCATTCTTGATTCTCTTACAATATATTAGGTCTTATCGATCGTGTCACACTCACAACTGTTAGGTAAGTACTTTTAATGACATTGCGTGTAGTTAAGCAATTAAAATTTTTGATTAAATTTTGAACAAAAATTAATGAGATGATGATGACAGATGATAATTTTATTTATTTTTATTTTTATAATTTGGGACATTAAACAGTTATATGCTAAGTAATATTAACTAAAATTAAAATACATCATTTTTATACCAGCATATAACCCACACCAATGTCCACGAAATAAAAACTGTAACAACTAATAATAAATAAATAACGCGCGTCGAAACGAACAGTAAACTAGGTTCTACATAATTATATGTTAAAGCGGGAAATGTATGATATTCTAGCCCAGTTTGTCGATCATGATCTTATTCGCCATTTTTTTAAATGTCACTGTCGAAGAAGCCATGATGTCGAGTTCCACGAAGTGTGTGTTATATACATCCAGTAGGCGACGGGTATGTGCGCGCAGCCCGGCATTAGTTCTACACTTGGCAGTATAGAACAGCCGGACTGCGCGAACCCCCCTGTACAAAGCTGTTCTAGGTACTACAAAACACAATCTGTCTGTAAGGTTGTTGCAATCGAATTTGTTATTACATATGCCGTGTAACATCATGCCCATTAATAAAAGACGCCGTGACTCCAAGCCTAAGAGTCTGTAATGTTTAAGTAGGTCTGTATAAGGAATCCTAGTGTGATGACACTTGAAATGAACTCGACGTAGAAACTTTTTTGGACCATTTCCAGTCTGTCAGCGTATGTGCTGTACAGAGGACACCATATCGGTACTGCGAACTCAAGTTGGAATCTAATCAAAGTTTTGTATAAGGTGATAAAGGTATTAGGACGCTTGAAATCTCTAGATGACCGCATTACAAAACCGTACATACGATATAATGATAGATTAAAAGAAAAAGCTTATTAGTTCTTTAGCTTCTGTAATTTATTTTCGAGTTTACCATTTACTTATCTTAAACTTTAGGCTTTTTAGCTTTTAGATAGAACTTTACGAATGTAACGTACGTAACTATGTTAGTTGAATGAATTATAACTAAACTTTATGCGAAATGAGGAAAAAGTTGCTATAGGGACGGATTAGGACTAGCGTTGAAAAATTGCGAATGATACTTTTCGTTTGTTTCGAAACTTTGTATGTCTCCAGTTATACAGTGTATTTTTCATATTAAACAATCACATGGCAAAATCTTGCTTATTTAATTCAATATAATAAATAAATTCCAGTTGTCGCGAAAAAAATGCGGTACCAGATTTTAAAAATAAATTATATTTTCACACAAATTTTCATACTTTTTTTTCATCATTAACAATTTTGTTATTCACAATCGTAACTAAGCAACCTAAATCTATGACACGGAGTGGCTTAAAACGTAAACTTGTGAAATATTTAACCGAAGATCCGCAAGGAAAGATTCTGTATTTTATTGAAAAATACACGGGCGTTTAAAATATCCATATATTTTTTATGTCATTTTCAACGCTAATTAGGACGCGCAAATAAATCATCATTTAATTTTTTATTCGAGATTGGGCAAGTATTTGACCACCATCTTGTTAAGTCAAATACTTGCCCAATCTCGAACTGTTTTCAAACAGTTGCCTTTAAAATTGACATAGATATTGCCTAAAGATAAAACTTAGAAGAAATAGTGAAGTATCAGGCTTCGTCTTTGTTGGTTTTATTGACACAAGACGTTCTTACAATAACACTAACATCACTGCCCCAAAACTGTTCTAACATTTATGTTTTTCTTATTTATTTTTTTATTAATGACGGGGAGACTCTTAGCCTTCATCATACCTGATGTTAAGTATTGATAAGGTTGAATATAGTAGCGAGCCTCTCCAGGAATCCTCAGCCACTGAGGAACTGGCTATCTTATCTCGAACTGCCGGAACCCAACATTGTTGTTATGGCGTCAGGCTTAGATAAGATGGTGGTAGCTAGCCAGGCGGGCTTACAACAAGTCCTACCACCAACCAAACCGAATACAATATGTACCCCCGCTGGGTATCGAACCCGGGACCCCTGGGTCTGATAGCGGTGGTTGTACCACTAGACCACAGAGGCGGTTAACCATCCTTAACCATCCTCCCATACCTTTAATAACCATCTAAATCAGTTAAACAGATTTTTTTTATCAAACAAGCAAACCACTCAACTTTTACCAGGTAACAGTTCGCATAACTTGGCGTTTACTTAAAAAACTGTTTATTTATACAGTTACTTATTTGCCCTTGGCAGATGAGGGGTCAAGCAATAAACTATTTTAATTGACTGTCTATTGATTAACAGTAAATCGGCTGAGGAACTAAATACTTCACAGTCCATCATCGGTCAGACAAGTCGCCGGTCTGACAGCATTGGATGAGCTCTCCATAGATCATGTTACTTTTAGAGGGTACACAGTTTTTTATTATCAGCTATAATTTTTTTGTTGCAGTAAAAGTGACAAAAGTTTTTGGACGGAACGTTTATAGTTGCGGTATTTAATTTAAAGTGCATAAAATAATTTGCGTATGTCTAAAACAAATCAACGGTTTCTTCCATAATTAGTTAACTAATTTAATCGCTGTTCCTATGATTTAGTATAAATATTATTGTTATACTTTTGGATAAATAAACTAAAACAAAACCTTTTCACCATACCAATGCCGATTGCTGGGGATATATTGGGTAAAGTAGAAGGATAAAGTTGTTTAGCGATGCGGCATCGGCAGTTTTAAAAAAGAGCTGAACAATAAACTCATGAAACACACATGCAAGTGCTACCAAAATAAAATTATTTATTCTTTAGAACCACATGGCCAAATTCGTGTCAAGTGTCAACAACAATCCTCTAATATTAGTTAATCAGCATTGTCGATAGAAGACTCTCTCATTATTCCCAACAGCAAAAAAGTGTTAATTCGATTACCTGTTCATTTCCTTCTCTGACCACAATAAACTCTATCCTGCGGCGTCTTTGACTGCGCGCGCGCACCGTGTCGTAACCCCCTTCCCTCCCCCCTCCCTCTGAGGGACGCAGCCGTAGCCGTCGTCTTTTGTTTGTTAAACGCACTACAAAACCTACACGGAGGAAGGCTCGGCCATGTCGATTTTTGTTTTATTTTTATCGTAAACCTGCACCATTGTAAGGACGCCCCTTATTTTATTACTTTATTGTGAGAAAAGTTGTCTTAAATAGAAACAGCTTTGTATTGTACTATTGTGGCACTAAAACTACTTTGTAATAATTGACACGTTTTATAATGAACACCTTCACTGACTATTGAGTTTTATGAAGAATGTTTAAGAGAACCTTGTAAGATTGTGACAGTTTTGTAAATAAAAGACTTTTAGTGATCCACTACTACCTGTTTCCATTTGGACAATCAAGGGAGGCGTCGGAGCAGATAATCGAACTCTAGACCGCAATTTAAAACCATTACAGAAACTTGAAGCAGAAATCTTGACGCAATAAGTACTGAGAACTGTAAAGCCTAAGTCGTTCGTTGAACTTACCGACCAAAGAAATGTCGTAACTATTGATTTATTTTTACTTTTGCCTTTGTGATTCCTGGCCGCGTAGCATGCGCACCGCGACTCGCTGTCGACGCTTATCTCGCGATGTCTGTCCCTCTCATATCAGTACTGTGTGAGCGGGACAGACAATACGCTCGCTCCAGAAAAGTGTCGAGATGCTCATGCTACGCATAGTGGTTTATAATCAGTGATGGGATAATGCATATTTACCTAAAGTTGGCTGAGGTGTTGGCTGTTATGGAATGCACATTTGTGTCGAAAAAAATTCCTGGATTTTGATCGGTTTTGTATGGGCCAAAGACTGAATTTTTGAGTGAAATTACTATGGAAACGGGACTTGGAAAAATTTTGAGCACTTTTTTATAGATAAAATTACAGTTATAACTGTTTTTTCTAGTATATTTTCTTTTATATCACATAAAAATAGCATTGTAAAATGCTAAATTAAAAAGTTATAATTGGCTTTTTGTATTTTTATTACGTCAACGAAAAATATCTTATTTTTGTGCTACGATGCACTGTTTCCGAGATATATCGAAAGTTTCCAAAATCCCGAGATTTAGATAAAAAAAAGGTCTTAGGAAGCCGCTTCCATAATTTCCTAGCCATAAACTAAGTTTAGGTAAATAAATAGCATCCGATTATCGGATCACTGTTAATAACACAATATACGGAAATATTATTTTTCTAATACTTTCAATTAAAATTATGCAGACAAAAATATTTATGTTAAGAAATATCGTCATTTAATATCTAATTAAATGTTTAAACTCCCAATCCAAAGTAAATCACATGAGAAACTTCATCAACGGCCATTAAATCTTCATCGATTCCACTTTTCACCTTACCTAACTGAGTTTCCGTTTGAATTTCGGCGAATATTGATGAGTCGTGGCAGGCAGTTTTACCTCTAACCGTGTTTCCACAGCGCCAATGACATCACTGAGAATAATATATTTGCTCACTTTCACAGCCGCACCCTTGGAAGTATTATCTAATAAGAAGGTAATTGCTGAGATCCCTATCATTGCGCGGACACAAGATGGCTCCCGGCAATGGCCGTTGGAATTTTTTAGGTAAAGAAAAAACAACTGAAATGGTCGTGGGAATCTGAGCGACTTTGTTTCTTATTATCCTTCGGATGACTCAATCGGGGTGGAGATTACTATGGTGTAGTCTTTTTTTGATGACCCTTATCCTTATTTGTGACTTTATTTTGATAGGTCGGTTTTAATCGTACATGCTATCGTCTGTTTAGGACCGTTATTTCTTTTAAATCATTGCTTATATTTAGTATCTCGTCTCTTATTTCATAGGATGGCTATAAAATTCGTTTTAGCAAAATAGCCGGTTACACCTGAACCAACAGCGTAGAATCTGATACACATGCGTCACCTGGCCACTCCGGATGTGGGCTGAATCCTTGTATTACAATGCGTCTCATAAACTGGTTTAGACTAGTGTTGACTCCCTTGGAAATTTACATAATCGATGAAAACTGATTTGTATGTGACAATTTTGCATTAATCTGTCTTGCAGGAAGCTCTTAAAGTTATGGTATAGTCCATACCTTAACTTCATCAATATCCGTACATACCGTATGGAATGGAATATTGATGTCTTGTTTTCATAAGAACATTAAACTTGAACCTCATTGAACATTTAAACTTCTATTTGTCAAAACAAGTTAAGCTATAATATAGATACTGTTATTTAAATGTGAATTTGTCAAACATCATTATTGAAGTAGGTCTTTTTTCACTTATTTAAAAGCTATTGATTGATATGAAGTGATCAATATTTTATAAGACCTATTGGAGCACATCTCTAGCTTCGTCCTGTGTGTGACTCTTTTTGTTTTGTAGCTCTTTTTGTTTCGTTTTATCTTTGCTCATTTGTTTGCAATCGCCCACAATTATGTACGGTTCTAGTATTATTGCTTCACTCAAAGACACTAATAAATTTAGATCTTTTCTTACTTATTAGCTTAATAGTCAATCGTAGCTATATTTGAAAAAACCCGTTATCAATTCTAGAATTCGAACGAAATTTACATTTTAGGTAGATCTATTCGTTTGGATTAAAACACGTCTATATTCCCACTTTGTTAAATGTAAACGTGTGTTAACTTCTTCAGCTATTATGTTGATAAATTTATGAACATCTTAACGAAACCTCAATTACAAAGATTGATCTAATCGCTTCACTACATTTTAGGTAGATCTATTTGTTTGGATTAAAACACGTCTATATTCCCACTTTCTTTAATCTAAACGTGTGTTAACTTCTTCAGCTATTATGTTGATAAATTTATGAACATCTTAACGAAACTTCAATTACAAAGATTGATCTAATCGCTTCACTTAATGTCTCTGTTCCGTTTGAATGTTCATCGCATTTTGAACCGTAGTTCACATGTTCCATATCCCATTTCTCCCACGTTTGGCCCATTATACGCATGCGATGCTCGTAACATCAATCTTGACACTGGAACAATAAGTTTTTCGTTTTGTTTCGTACTTTTTTGTTCTCCAGCTCGTTTATATGGATCACTTTCGATGAAAGATGTAACAATAGTTAGGCACGTGCAAAATGTTATTTTGCAAAGTTTAGACTTGGTAAGTTCGTGACCTCGTCCGATCTTACTGTTGATAACATCGTTGACTGGAAGGAACTTTTGCAAGAAGCTTCTCATTCTCATGTTCGTGAAGAAAGAAATAAAATAAAACATGTCGCATAAACAATATTTTTTATTTCTTTGTTTCTCATCGCATATTTTTTAGCTACAGTGTTGTTAGCATTCCAGCAGGTTTTACCTTATTCGCATTCTTGGTCAAATACCTTTATGATAATATTTTTAGTAGTTTGTGCAACTACTGTTTTGTGTTTTTAAATTCAAATGATACTGAATTAATTTTTTCCTTGTATTTGATTATTGTTGTATTGATGTTTTGCATTAGTACCTAACTAGAGACTTCATTGGAGTAAATTACAATAAAACATTAGAATTTATGGGTACATAACAGTCAAGTGAAACAGTTTCAAGGGTGTCCCTAATCTCATAACTCTAAATGTAAAGAAGCACGGATGGGACCGCTAGTAGACTCATTGAAATACAGCCATGGTAATAGAATGGACTGGTTTGAACATTTGAATGGAAGCAATGCCTTTGTTTAGATCTCCCACGAGTTGCGTATAACGGAACGTTACAGCTAAATAGTGGTTAAGAGCGTCGTCGTCATGATAGTGCCGTGAGTGTATATTGGGATGTTTCAAACATGTGGAACTGTAAGTTCAAGCGTGGTTATAGAATAAATATAAAATATTGACGACCTGTTTGGCGTAGGGGTTTCTGCGCCAGAGGTCCTGGGTTCGATCCCCGGACAAGGCAAATATTTGTGTGCATGAACATGTCTATTTGTCTTGTTTTGAGTGCTTAATATGTATAATATGTATTTACAAAAAAAGTATATAAGTATGTTTCTTCGTAATCTAGTACGTATCCATAACACAAGTTTTTCATGAAACTTAACGTGGGCTAGATAATTGGTGTGATTGTTTATTGTATGCAATTATTTATTAAAATATGTAATTCGATACAAATTGCATGCAGAGCATCACAGCCCAGTGCGGCTTATGACGTTGTATAATGTATATATAATATCAAATGACACAACTGAAAACCATACAATTTTAATTAGGTATCTATATAATAGGTTGGGGAAAAAGTTTCTTCGCATTTTTTAAGAAAATTCAAAACTTTTTTTAATAAAGTTTAGGTATTTACATTTAACTAAAGTATGTAGGTGTCATTTTGTTCGATAACTTTTTGCCATCTTGTAGGAAGAGACACACACACACATGATCCCCTTGCTATAGAAATTTTATACCGCGACAAGTGGTTTTGGCAGTCCTCTCGTGATGTTAACCTGTCACTGCCTAAAGAATTCTGAAGAGACCGAAAAGGTGGAATTTTGAAGGTGCAAGGTCAGGACTATACGGCGGATGCATTAACACCCCCCAGTCAAACTGTCTTAATTTTTGCTGAGTGGCTAAAGATGTGTGAGGTCTAGCGTTATCATGATGAATAACCACACCCCTTTTGTTGATTAATTCCGGCCGCTTTCTCTCAACTTCTTGCTTTAATCTCATCAGTTGTTCGCAGTAGAGTTTAGAATCGATGGTCCTGCCTGGTGGTAACAGCTCATAATAAATAATGCCCTTCCAATCCCACCACACACACAGCATCACCATGTTGCGAGTTATCCCGGGTTTCGCCACAGTATGTAAAGCCTGACCGGCCTTTGACCACGACCTTTTTCGCACGTTTTTGTTGTACGTGATCCACTTATCATCACCAGTTATCAGCTTCTTTAAAAATGGTTTGGTTTCATTACGTCGTAATAAAGAATCACTAATGAATACACGGTTCATTAGGTTCCTTAGCTCGTGAGGTACCCAAATATCGAGCTTTTTTGTGTACCCAGTTTATTTCAAATGCGCCAAAACTTGTGGTTTTGTGGTCAATTCCTTCTTCAGATACGTCGCAACTACTGATATGCCGATCTTGCTCCACTTGTTCAAAAATGGCATCCATTTTATCCGTAGTAGGGGACCAGAGCGACGTGCATCTTTGACATCAATATTTTCGGATTGAAAACGCTAAAACCAAATTTCAATAAACATCGCAAAGTTTTTTCGCGGCTTGCGTTGCATTTTTACCTTTTTGTAGCAAAATTTTAAAATATATCGAATTTCTTCATTAGATTCACTCATCTTGACAGTAAGAAAAACAAATGAAATCACACATTTTCTTAATTTGAAGTCGGAATTATCTTCTTTAAAATTTAAACTTTTAATGATACCAAAACCGGCCAGATACAAATAGTATAGTCAAAGAGATTTTATTACAAGTCATACATACTATATCCGAAAAGACTTTTTCCCCAACCTAATACAATAAAACAATACCGCGACTGATGACTGACAGACAACTCACAGTCCAAACGGCTGAACCGATTAAGCTGAAATTTTGTCCTTTAACGATGTAGGCGAAGGCAAGCACTTCTGCCAAGAACAAAAACGTTACCATATTTTACAATATAATAAATATTTTAGGGTTCCGTACCCAAAGGGTAAAACGGGAACCCTATTACTAAGTCTCCGCTGTCCGTTCGTCTGTCTGTCTGTCCGTCTGTCACCGGGCTGTATCTCATGAACCGTGATAGTAAGTTGAAATTTTCACAGATGATGTATTTCTAAATTCTGTTGCCGCTATAACAATAAATACTAAAAATCAGAATAAAATAAATAAAACAACTTTTACGGATATCAAACGCGCTATGTCCGTATTTTTAGGTTTTTTAGACGTTTCGACACCTTTACAGCTGCCGTGGTCACGGGATGATCCCGTGCCTAAAAATACGGACAATTACAACTTAGTTCGTGGAAATATAGCGCGTTTGATATCCGTAAAAGTTGTTTTATTTCAATGAACAGTGCGCGCCAAAACATAAGATGTACGTATAAAATAAATAGTTAAGAGGGCTCCCATACAGCAAATGTGTTTTTTTGCTCGTTTTTGCTCGATATTGATAACGGCAACAGGTAGGACCTATACGCTTGAAATATTCACAGAATATTGAGTTATATATTCACTTTAAAAATAAATAATGAAATTCAAATAAAACAAATATTTAAGGTTGTTTGTTGTATATCAACAAACGTGATTTCTTTGCCGTTTTTATAGATAATGGTACGGAAATACGACAATGGTGCGCGAGTCTGACTCGCACTTGGTCGGTTTTTTTAATTTTGTTTTTGAAGTGAAAATTCTATAGCGGCGTTGTGCACATCAGTTTGAAATTTTTGGGATAGGTAAAATTTTTTAAAGTCGCGTCAGGACACGTGACCCTGATCGAAAATTCGTAAGACCATTTACCGTTAACCTATTTCAAATTACATAAAGTCTCACACTTGAAAGATCTACGCATATTAGTTAATAACAACCATTATATAAAGATCTCTCATAACTACCAACTTTCATATTGATGCCAGGTCAGTTTTAATGGATTTACCTGCCAAATCAAGTTGGTCTCCGTTTTCATAAACTTTTTATGAAGTTGTGGTCAAGATGTGGATTGGAGTGGATTAAGCGTTTAAGCGGTTTTCACTTCTGCCGGCACTCCCAGAGTGCAACCCGTTATTTTTTTTATACTTATAATACGTTTAATTAAATTAACATTCCAGTAAACGTATTATAGAAAATAAAGAAAAACCAAGTAACAAAGTGTAGACAATTCTTCTTCACCTCACAATTTATACTAAAATAATCCCATTTAGGTGCCGTGGGACGAACACTGTCCTAACTAAGTATTGAAGCCTCACTAACGTGCGAATATCCGTACCTGTGGCACTATTATACTGAGCTATTAGCACGTGAGAAAGCAAGATTCTATGCTTCTTGTAAAAGCGATGACAAATGATTTGTTTAAGTGAGTCTCCATTTAGTGTACCAATGCTATCGATATAAACTTCTTTTGATATGACTAGTATTTATTTAAAGTTTATTAATTTCAAACACTTTCTGTGTTTCAATGTTTAACCTGCAGAAGAATCTGATAAGTCTGTTGGATCGCGTGTCTTGTATATTAAGTCATCATTTTCAAATTACGCTAACGTTATTACAAAAAAAAATTGGAGATCAAAGCTTCAATCGCAAGACAGTTGGAGGATTATTTTGTATCTCTATACAATATATCTTGAGGCAATACTATTATTGAATCAATATAAAAATACTACCTACATACCAAAGACATCGCATGCTAAAACCGTTTTTAAGCGAAGGTGCCACTTAAGAGAAATCGTGAAAGACTCTGGCGTTAAATAATTAATCGCTCTCGTGATTGCAGTCAACCTTTTAACAATTAATTGCCATTTGGATATCAACAATAAAGATTTGAGAATCATCCAAAATAAAGGTGAAAGTTGAGAAAGCTTCAGTCAACTTTGTGTTTGTCATAGTGCTATTGTGGATAAGTCATTGAATCATTATTTCAGACTTAGAGATAAATCAGTATGAGAATGGATTTCGTGATAATAATTAACACCTCTGAGCACACTGGTTATGGGTGAAATATAAAAAATAAATAGAAGTCGACTGTTTAATTTTTAATTAACTCCAGTAGTAGTAGGTTGTTGCGATGTTCCGTTCCATACGAAACTTGCTAATAGTGAAAGAAGTTTCATACATGATACAATACTATTCATTTCAAAGGCGGCGAGTTTGAATTTCATTTGGTATGCAAAAGCTTAATCGAAACAGGAAGTGGACACATGTGCCATGATTGATGCGAGGTGAATGATAATTTTATTGCTTTTTAATTTAATGCCATTTGTAAATGCTTTCTAACGATTATTGACATTTGTTTACACGGAAAACAATTGCTTTTTTGTTTTTAATAACCACTCTACCCGCCGGTTGCACCAAAAATATTTTTTACGAATTCTTATAGGTAAAGTAACTGAAATTTGCTTGTCAAAACTATCTAATCCCATACATTTTTTTTTAATTAAACCCTGTAAAAGTGAAATTATAACTTAAAAAAACTTGGTACAACCCACGGTACAAGTACTTACTTGTCAGCATCTTTAAGTTCATTTCTTGTTTTTTCGATTTTCTCATGAATGTGTTTATTGAATTTGATCACTTGATTATTTCATCCACGTTTCCGTTTGCTTTCTCGGTGTTATTTCATATAGAATCTTCTCCCTAGGAAATAAATTATGGTCGTCTTACGTCTATCTATTGATGTATCTAATAGAGATATTATTAAGCACCACAGACAACACGGTTGCGTAAACGTAATAACACGTTGTTCCTACAAAATTATCGTTCCGATCGGGTCTTTCGTAAGCATGGAAATGGTATGTCATTTAAAATGCGTACGTCTGTTATTTCTTTGCGGTATGTGTTTAAAATTTATTAAGTAGTTTGCATTTTTGAATCGATGAACTTAATGTTTAAGTATCACTCAAGGTGTGGCAAGCGTAAAGGTGAGGATTCTCTATCTTCTTTCTAAAAAGTCTTTTAGGTATTTTCCTTCCTATAAGTAGTGGAAATTTTAAAACGTCTTTACTGCAAACTATTGGTAGCGAAGTTACTCCAAGTAGCGAAGGGATACCGTTTTTGAAATTATTTGTTTCAAGAATTTCGGTATTAGAATGATACCGGGGTCGGTACTATTGAAACGATCATTGCCAGAGAATCCAAATCAGAATGCTTCTTAAAATTTGATTATTAATTCAATTTCATAACTTAGAGAGACCATTTGTTTTGATTTCTCTGTCGCAAGTGACGTTGTCAACGATTAGACAACCCTTATAAATCCTAAAATGTCTACTGAGAATTTCGCTATTAGAATGATACCGGGGCCGGTACTATTGAAACGATCATTGCCAGAGAATCCAAGTAAGAATGCTTCTTAAAATTTGATTATTAATTCAATTTCATAACTTAGAGAGAAAATTTGTTTTGATTTCACTGTCGCAAGTGACGTTGTCAACGATTAGACAACCCTTATAAATCCTAAAATCTCTACTGTAGACTTACACTCATATTCTAAGTCGTTCCTCCAAAACTTACTCGTCCTCGACTTAACAAAACCTCATTGAAAACCTCTTCAAAATACCTACTCCTCCAAATCGGTATTCTAAGTCATAACTCCGTAAGGCCCTGGAAGAGCCAAAGAGTACGTAGCCACTCCGTGTTAGGCCTAGCGCACACTACCATTTTTACCCACGACGAGGTTGAGTGGAGTGTAAAAAGGTTTGGAGGAACGACTTAGAATATAAAGAATTATTTACCCTAGTTATTTAGTACCTATCTAAGTGACTAAAAAAGTTTCGCAAGAAAATGCATGTATTGTTGCCACTTGCATTGCATGCCTTTGTATTTTGTATTTGCAACAAAACATGATACTTACACTTATTTGGTATAGTAGGTATTGTGCTTGCTTTTGCGGTGACATTGATGTTTTTATTATTATTATATTTTTTCATAAAGTTACTTTGATTTTGTCTACCTTTGCGATTTTTTCTTCATAGATTACGTAAAGTTGCCTTGAAATCCGTTTTCTATAAATAGCTGGTTGCGACAATTTTCTCGTGAGATTTTTTGCTATGTCTGAATTTAAAGGCTTTGCCGCTTATTTATATTTCTTAGTAGTGATTTCTTTTAGATATTTTGAAATGTCGCGATGTCGGTGCGTTTAAAGTAGGTATATTCACGGTTGATATCGATAAAATATTTGATCTCAGCTTCTTAGCAGGTATTTAAACACAAAAGTTCTTATTAATTTAAATAATTACAACAATGAATTAGCTATCTCGTCAAGTTTTTTGATCAAAAAACTTAGCAAGCATTTCTTATCGAATGTTTAGTTCTGATTTTTATACAAATAGATTTTATTCTTGATTTTATACCAAATAAACGCGGAATCTCGATTATTCAAACTCGCAATAATTGGGAGAGCCATGGACCGGAAGTCCATAGGTTGTGGGCTTGGACGAATTAACCACTGGACACGAAACCCGAGAAGAATGTATGAAAACACGATCAACCAATTCTTGCGGGGGTGAGGGGCGATTACTAATGTCAAATAATGACAGTAGTGCTTGAAGTAATCGATATTTTTTTTATCGATAAGTAAGGAGTGAATGAATGAACCTATTGAGATTAATAAATCATGTGTGTTTTAAAAAAAATAGTAAGTTAATTGTTTATTTCGTGGAAAAATAAATAGCACCACAGGTAAGGAGTGAATGAATGAACCTATTAGTAAGTTAATTGTTTATTTCGTGGAAAAATATAAAGCACCTAATAATATGAAAATCTCATTAAAAAATACCTCAAATTCATAAAAACTATACAATATGGTTTCCAAAGCGTTTGTGTTTGGGTTTATTTTGTGAAAAATGGGTAGATACATGCAACCTGATACTAGTACTGTACTGATAAGGCTTAAGATAGAAGCGCGCCTCTCCCGGTATCCTCAATCTCTGAGGAACTAGCTATCTTACCTCTAACTGCCGGAACGGACTTGGATAAGATGGTAGTCGCTAGCCAGGCGGACTTACAATTTACTTACTAACACTTTTTAAGTGAGTAAAAAACATTAATATTTGGTTTATATAATAATATAATTCATTATTTACATTAACTTCTTCAATCACTCGAGCTTTTTTATATAAAACAAAATATGGGTAATTAGTTCATTACAGAACCATTGTATAGGACATACACAATAGCAACCCCTCCATAAGTGTTTAATTTTATAATCGATTGCAATCCCTTTCAAAGGTCAAACAGTTGTGGCGCGATGCTATGTGATGCGATGTGAATAATATGTACCTTTTAAATGAAAAATTTAAAGGGTTTGTGATAGACTTAAAATTAGACAATAAACCCCCTGTGTGCTTCTCGAGCTGTGATATCTCGTATTCTACATTTTTTGGAGCCAAAAATCTAAGTATACTAAAACTTATTGAAAATAATCATCGTCATTAGAAGATCGTTGAGACTAAAAAATTTTAATTACAACTCTAGTCCATTTACATTTAAGAAATATGCATATTTGTAAGAAAAAATATAAACTTGTTTTCACTTTATTAAAGATCTCAAAATTTACGCCACCGTACGAAATTAGCACAACCTAAACCCAAATTAGAAATAGTAGACTAGCGTTTGGATAGCGTATGGTCCAGCATACGCTATGACAGTATTAAACAACAAACTCCCAGAAGTTATAATTATATATAATTACCTATATTTAAGATAAAGCCAAGGCAGTATCTTTCTAGCAACTACTAGCTGAAATACTAATTGCAAGTATAAAGTACCAAATTTTATTTATTTTACGAAAAATTGCTACTCTAATAGATTGAAATTATACTTACGCGTGAAAAGAAAAATGTTTTGATTGTCCGGTATGATTTTTACAAATTAAATCAGCGTATTTACCCATTTTTGAGATAATGTTCCACTTCGAGATCTCGCGTCATACTGACAACGCCATATTGCTTACTGTGTCTAAAAGGCAGGGTAAGTGACAGAGGGGTAAAGGCGAGTTAATTCGTCCAAGGTTGTGGGCTTGTGGGTCAAATCCCGCCTGAGCAAATTGGAGAGTAGTTGATTTGCTTGCAGTAGAAAATTTATAATGAACAATGTAAATAATAATGATAAAGGTACAAGAGTGTCGGCTCCGTCCTATTCTGTGCCAATAGTGCGGTTGACGCCAACAATCTGATTCCCTCACGGCTGGCAGTTTTATCGCTTCCGCCTACTCGCCCTGTAATAGCTTGCCTGTATCTTAGACAAAAGCTCCGACCGTTATTTTTATAACTATATAGATTATAGACTATTAGACTACTTCCTTCTAAGAATCTGCAGTTATAAATATTTGTTTGTGATTATTTTCAAACCTTTATGATTCTTAAGTATGTATTATTTCAGTGTATCTTAGACAAAAGCTCCAACCGTCATTTTTACAACTATATAGAACTATATAGATATAGAGTAGTAGACAACTTCCTTCTAAGATTCTGCAGTTTTAAATATTTGTTAGTTGGTATTATTTTTTATAAATAGTATGTTTTTCTGTCTTTCAGGTAAGTTTCGCAGTTAAAATTTCAAGCATACTCTTTCCACCGGTCGAAGTGAAATCCCCAATCAGGTAATTTGATGACTTACTTTACTTTTAATATATCGAATATTATTGTAATAAAGCTTCTGTCTGTTAACTCTAAACCATTAGGTGTTTTTGGTATAAAATAAACAAATAATATTTAAACTTTAAACCTGTTTTATTAGTTGTTTATCTTCAGTCTTGGAGAACTTCTAATTAAAAGTAATCAACCAGACATGTCTTATGCAAATGCGTCTCGTTTACCTATATCTAAAGCCGTGACTCTTCTTAAACCTTACTTAATAGCTGCAGATCAAACGGCCGTGACATTCTCGTAAACTGCATTTACTAGACGTAATCATGGACAGTTGCAGTCAACACACGCAGTGCATTCGTCTGCATGCGTGCCGCGCTCTCCAGATAACGTCTGACCAGCTCTAACTTATCGGCTTTTGATGTATTTATAAGAAACCATCATGGATCCTGGTCATGTCTGAGAACAGGTGCTTTATCTCAACTTTGTGATTGTGTTGGATTTGTAAATGTTCTTGAAGTAATCAGTCAAAGGGCTGTCAATAAATTTTAATCTTTATTTATTCCTCCTCATGGTGACGAATTTTAAGAACTAAAAGTCTTTGTATTCTCATTAGATCTAATTGATTTAGGATTTTATTTGGTGTAGAAGTTTAGATGATTGATCGATGCTCTTTTACTTTGTTCCTAAGACGAAATATAATGAAATAAATCGCAGACAATAAAACAATGTTACCTTTATTCGAAGTTGTAGATCGGTATGACGTAGAATAACACGTAGTGAGCGCGACTGAATGGATAACCCCGTTTCACGGTGCCTCGATTTTGTCGGGTCAGTGTCCGTGAACCCGTGTGCATTTCCTCTCTGCATCGATAAGTTCTCGTATTCGATGTATTTAGGCCACAAACCAGTTGTACAAACTTTTCGACATGTTATTTTCGAAGTTATGACCAACGTTCTGAATAAATATGTATCTAGCTTAGAACCCACCTCTAAACAAGCAACAAATGCATATAAAAAAGATATATGTGTTTTGCATAGACATTTATTTTAAAAAGCCATTGACGTTAATCGCAGAAAAGCATCTCGAGTGCAAGTTCTCACGGAAAATATCGTGCAAAATAAACGGCAACGTTTGTTCGAGCACAATGTTGCTTTATATTGTGCACCTTAAGTTCTTTACAACTGTATGCTAATATTATTCAGACGGCTCGCAACAATGATGTTGTGCGCTTAGAAATATTGCCTTCTCGCAATCGCAGAGTCGTCCTACATTATAGATCAATTATAGTAGTTGTGCTTAACATTAAAACGCGAGATATCCCACCCATCTGTTTGTGGTGAAACCTGGCGCGAGCGTGACCTTTGACACAAAACCTAAGATGGCCGCTGAGCTGTCAAACTAAATGCTCTTACTTTCGTTATCTTTTAACAAATCTTCTTACGTTACCACTTAGAATGATATATTGTTGCCGATGATTCACAAGGCATACATACAGTTATGAAATGTTTATAGAATTATTTCTTTTTGTTGCAAGATAAAAATGGCTGCTGTCGACTTCCGATGAGCTTAATAATAGTCGCGAATCAACTTAGCTCTAAGCTTACTTCTCTATGATAGATGACTGACAGAATCGCGCGGTTATAAGTGGGCATGTCTTAGCATTTTTATCGGGCTTCACGTTAAAACGCATTGCTAATTTTTAAATAATGATCATACTAGCCATTGTTCCAGACGATTTCCATAAAGATACGGCGTGTTATTTGAGATCGTAAACGTTAAGTAGCATTGCGAATTGTTTACACTTAAAGTTCGAATTGTTAGCAAGC
The DNA here is from genome assembly GCA_910589605.1 of Chrysoteuchia culmella. Classification (NCBI taxonomy): domain Eukaryota; kingdom Metazoa; phylum Arthropoda; class Insecta; order Lepidoptera; family Crambidae; genus Chrysoteuchia; species Chrysoteuchia culmella. The sequence continues at coordinate 7,792,231 of OU342654.1, read as the reverse complement.
GTAAGTGGAAATTTTGCAATAAGCATTTGTTGCATAACTTTATTGTGCTGATATATTTGAGTTGGTATTGTAAATAGCCTGATTTATTTCTGGAAATGCTCACGAAGACGAAATTTACATAAATTACCTCCATCGAGTGTTTAATTAAGTATGTTCAACTATGCCTATGGGTTCTCGTAAACGCATATTGTTCGGACATTATCTGTTATCTCCTTACGCAGGCCATAAAGCTAAGTTAACATTAACAACAAGCGACCGGATAGTGGCGAACACTTTCGTGGCCCGTGTTTGTAAGTGGGACTCACTTTCTACATCGGCCATAGCGGTCCCACTGATGGTAATTGGTAACTTAAGTGAGCCAGAGGTTACTGTGTTAACCATGACTACACTGGCTTTAGGATGGGTCGCGTCGCGTGCTTCGAGACTTGTTGTTGTTTTGTTTTGTGGAGCTGAACGTGTTAAATTGATTCGTCGCCGTTTAGTCTTTTATTTTTTGTTTGAGAATTTATTGCTGTTTGAGGTTTTATCAATATAGTTTTCTAAAATTAGAATGTATTCTATGTTATTAGTTTCTATATAATACTTTACAATTTATTATGTCAACACCTGTCGAGCGGTCGAAGATGTCGGTAAGATATTATATAGGATGTACGAGTATGACGTGCTGCTGAGTATAATAAAATACTACCTACCCCATACCACTATTTATTTCTAAGTGACTACACTAGGTATGTTATGTAAGTCTAGGTATGTCTTCATAACTGCTCTATATTGACATGACCTTGAATTTTTCGCTTTATTTGCGGATAGTAGGTATACAATTTCACACCTAAACTTGTATTTGTATTATTTAGCATTGCTTGCTACGTATCTTACTCAACATCATCAAGTTATGGGCACAAGTAATTACATAATTTACTTCTATTCATAGTTATATTTTATATTTAAATAGGTAATCATCGTAATCACATTCGCGTTTCTACTGGTTTTCAGCCCATAAACGTAAATGTCCATCAACTTTCCAATATCATCCCTATATCTTCGTTATTCATAACATGTCCGTACCAGGCAGGTCAGTATTCTTTCATCTTTTTCATTAATTCCAATTCAAACTGTTGTTTTGTACTTTTGCTTACAAAGTGTTTATAGACAAAGGACAAACTACACACTTTCTAGTTTCTAGAGCACAGTATACGCTTCTACTTAGTGGTGGGTTCGATTCTGTTCAGTCACTTCGATGTAAATAAGTGTCTCGCTCTGGGCTAATACGGGGCTAGGGCTGGCTTACGGTATATTCACTTTCTCTGTTGCAAATCCTGAATCTATTGTTAATACTGTGTCTTAGTCATAAGTATGTCATTATCTTTTATAACATGACTAGCCTTCCACCCGCGACTCCGTCCGCGAGGAACTCCTAGACCTAACTAGGTTACAATACAATCCTGTGTTATCGTTATCCTACATCGTGAAAGGATCCTGTATGCAAAATTTTAGCTTAATCGGTCCAGCCCTTCGGGCTGTGCGTTGTCTGTCAGTCAGTTTGTAACGGTTCTAAAATCCTTGCACTCCTAAATCTAAATCTAGTACTTACATTCTTACTTGTTTTTTTACTTTGTTTTGATATGATTAAACTTAACGCTAATTATTAATTCATAAAATATAACTGAGTACCCTCGATACTGCTAACTTATCGTTTTATTAATATAGATTAGTAATAGTATATATAAGATGATTAAACCCTTAACGCTGAAACGACAAAAGTTCTGATTAGTTAACTGTTGAAAAAAATGAAATTGTTATCTTTCTTTTATTTGCAATATTTAAACATTTAAATTTAACGGAAATTTAATCTCAAATATGGCAACGATAACTTAAGTATAAATCGTAGAAATAGTAAATAAAATAGTAATAGTAGAAATCTTATAATTTATTATTATTGTAATGGCTCATAATTAACTATATGCTGCCAATGATTGCTTATTTCCTAATGCAATAGAGTTCTAGAACGATTAGGTCAATAAAATAAGGTATTGAATTACACGGTTTCTAGCGAAAACTAATTATAAAAGGAATATAACATTTCAAAGGAACGCAGAAACTTTTACGGAATTGCAAACACGCATTTGAATTTGAAGGTCTTGTATTAGATATTTATTTAGTTTGGTTATATGGGTTTTTCTATGCATCAGTTCTATTGTTTGACAACCTTCGATTCTATACAGGGAGCGCGTGATTTACTAAAAGACGTACCGCCTCAAGCGACACATTTTCTAAGAAGATTCTGAGATTAAGCCACTTTGTGGGACCAGAATAATGCCTTGCGCCTACTGCGGACTGTGATTATGCCAATACGAGATTATATGCAGAAAGTAAAATGATTCCTCATAAGTAATATTCTTTGGGTAGGTAGTGTATCAGTTTTAGTGCATTATTCTAATTATTATGTTGTTTAAAGAAAATGCTAAATTAAAGGGTGGACCTCGCTTTTAGAATATAGATTCTTAAAAGGCACTTAGTTCGGACGAAGGCTGTTTATATTCTTCTTTTAACCCTGAGTAATATAATTAGGTAGGTATAATTTGTAACGAATAGTTTAAATAATAAATATTTTTTCCATCTTTAATTGCAAGTAAAACAGTCTTGTACCAAAACCAAGACACAGATAGGTATGACACAGTCAATGTGAAGGATGAATAAAGTGGGAAATAAAATTGTGATGTAGCTTACTTTTGAAACTGTAGATAAGTTAAATAACAATATTGTTTCAGATCCCCTTATAAAAACCCATTATAATATCAATGTAGTCATAAAATGTGAGCAGCGTTGAAGATAGTGCGAATCCAAACTACTATATTATGATCAGAAACTATCAGTCGCTTTTGTGCTTAGATCTGAAGCCAGTGCAACCTTGCCTGACCAATTATGCTGCAAAAGGATACTGTTGTATGATACCAACCAATACCGTTTTAATAGGGAATTGTCCTAGTACATCTAAATTCTCGTTATTGGGAATATTCTTATTGTAATACGGCTATGTTCGACGTTTATGTTCGCTGTATTTATTGGTGTGATTAACTCGTGGATATCTATCGTCTTTGGAACCTTAAAGGGCCAATTTAATGGTGTCGAGCTAAGATTTCTACTACTATCTTATTTTGATTCAGTAAATTTGGAATTAAATCATTTTAATTCGTTAGTAATTCGTTGTTGTTCTTTGGCTATAATGATATCGTTTCGTATATCTCTTATCTTAAATTGTAAGAACACACCTGTTATATTCCAGCAGTAAATACATTAAATAAAGCAAAATCATCACTTCAAAGAATTAATATCCTAAAATTTTGCAAGATTGAACTAGGGGAAAAACAGTGCCTGTGCCTACCTTTTGTAATAACATTTAAATCTAGTCTTCCGTTACATCCGATATCATCAGTATCAACTAATAAGCTGCTGACAAAGCCACTACGACGTCAGCATTATTGAATCATCCATCATAATTCGAGATTTAATCACTTAACAGCAACTCGTCTTCATTGGTTTTTGCACGTTTATCTTGACTTCTTAATCCTATCAGTAAATCATCAAGAGTTGTAGTAATTACACATTTACAATCAGCTAACAAGTAATAAAATGTATTTAGCTGTGCAATGCTTTTTAGTGAATTATATTCGAGTAAATTACCCAACTGTATACTGTATACCCGTCTCGTTTCTTCAAAGGTGCTTGCGTTGCGATTCGTAGAGCCTAAAGCCAAAGTCATAAATCAAAGAGTTATTCAAAATGTCACCATTAACTTCTCATAATAAATGGACTTAAGTCTGACCAGTGCAGTGTGTTACATGTTTCCGTTGGAAGGTGTAAATCAAATCTTGCCACTTCCTTTAGTATGTATGCTGTCTTTTAAGTATATCTAGTTGAGTGACAAATGTTTCTTATTATCCTACACAATCTAGGTATATTGTTTCTCCCAGATGTCCGGTAGTGTTCGAAATTATTTTGTCCGAGTCGTCAGTAACTAAGTAGTATTTATCTAAAGGACTTATGGTCTGTTTCTGTATTGATAATTTTAGGCTGAGAATGTGTCAAACCTCACTCATTCATGCTTCTTTTAAGATTGAGACCGCCCTAAGTTGGAATTCCCAATTCAAAAACCGACTACTAATTTTGAAAACCTACTATGCGTAGTATACGTACGCATAGTAGGTTTTTACGCATATGCATACCTAAATTATTCAATGTTCAAAAACCATCAGGAACTCCACCAAATGCACTTTGCGCGTCAAACACCAGAATGTACAAATATTGACAATCAGCGTTCACCCTGAAGTTTAAATAACGACGATATTCGAACAGCACCACGTCTCTCAAACATTATTTCTCTAAATGATCTCAAATAGACGATCGAACAAAACAATACTTTAAAATGCAGTAAGCCCGACGACAGCTTGCGAAACAGGATATTCTGCGCCCATCTCCGTTGCTATCCTATAAATTATCCCTTTTGCTTCCATACGGTACCGACTTGGCCTGAGTTGTCGGCACAAGTCATGAGAGACAGTCGTTTCTTTCAAGATTTATATTAAATTGGCTGTCTATTAAATGCAATAAACTATTGGCGAAAGCAGAATAGCTTCAACGGAATAAACCGGTACACCCCTGCTCAATTAACAAACAGATCGCAGTAAAGATTTCATTCAAGGTTTAGAAGACTCCTAAATAAATATGTAGGTACTTCCTTTTTTATGAATAATATTTCAATATTATCGGGATTCATTGACTATAATTATTGCTTACAAAATAACTGCATCTATTTATAACTAAGGTCTTTTTTAGAAGCTCCTGCGGCTATAATAACTCCTTAATTTACTATTTTTTATACATGCTTATGACTTGGATCGTCTTCCGTGTAACTAATGCACGCCCATTTGCTGTCAAGTAGTACATTGCAAAAGGTGTGCGGATACTGGACTGGTTGACGTATGTACCCTATTAATTATACTGTTCGAGTAGGAGTGTGTTTAGTATCAAAACCTTTGGAGAATTAATGTGAATTTGCTTTAGAGAAATATTAAGATGAGCTTTGTAACGCAATATTAGTAGAAATTGTGTAAGGTTTTAGATTGGTTTAACTGTACTAGAGGTACAATGCAACAACATGAATATTGCAGACTTAATTATTATAAATTAAGAAGCACCTTACCAAAGTAGAATAGGATGATACCATGCCTAATGTCTTTCTTATTTCTAGAAACCCGCGTTATGTCGCAATCTAGCTTAAGCATATTACATCCCGAAGCAATACCATAAAGAGATCCAATTAAACCTGTCGATAATGTTATTTTAAAATTGCTAATGAGATACCAAATATGTCTATGCGTAAGTAATATATTAACAATCGACATGATTGGGTTATAATTTTGTAACAAAGTAGGTAATCCTTTAGTTCCACTGTACGCAACCGCCCATACAATTCCAATTTTGCAAGCTAGATTAGGGCAAATATTTACAATGCTCACATGTAATGTTACTATTTCTAACAATGATTGGCAAAAAATTGTGTAACATAATCTCGATTCTTCAGTTCACGAGTCGATTCTCCAGAAAACAGTTGCATTGCAATGTTTATAAAACAATGGATAGCCAATAACATGTAAATTCTCGTTCCAAAGGCGTCATAAGTTGTATTACAATCGTCGTTTTCGAAATTGCCAGCTCGTGACACGAAGTTTCTTGTTCAAAGGCGTTATTGTACGCTAAGTTAACGTTATGTACCGGCGAATTGCGAGTAGACCACGTAATATTCTGTTCACGTGGAATCATTAGATCGTGTTTTGTCATTGCAGACTGTCTTGTGTTAACCGGTATCCGCAGATCCCGTTAAAATTTCGCACCAAAACCTGCTTGTATACTACTGCTAATGATGTTTCATTATTATATTTGGCTGTTGAGGTAGTCGATTGTTTTAATTTATTTATTGTGTTGTCAATGATTGACCACAGAGTGCCTCGTTTCATTTTTGCTGGGGTCATATTTCTATGATGGGACGATCATTAAAAATTTGTTGTATAGTGATAATTTAAAAAAAACTTTAAGTATCTTTGCATTAACTGAAAAGAAGAAGAGAAAATGAACATAAAACTATTTTAATTTTATTGTTTTATAGTACCTACCTATACCTATGTATTACGTTTTTCTTTCGCAATTACTTAAGAACAATGAATAGCATTTTTCATATTGATATACAGCATTTATTTAAGCAAACAATTCCACGAAGCTGAGACAAAGCGATTACAAATTTTGAAGAAACATGCCGCTTGCAACATTCTCTTTCGCGACCACAAGTTTTGCTTTCAGAACCGTGCTTCAATGTGAATTACTTAACTTACACTTACGAGTTAACCAGTCATTGGAAAAGTATTGTTCAGGTAAAGCAAAAAATATTTTGTTAAAGAAACGTAAGATTTGTACAAGTGTTGTAAGAACCGCTGCCTATTATTAGATTTTTGTTTGTTTAAATAATAACTTATCTTCGCGTCTCTTGTATTTGGGAAAGAGAATTTTTAGTATCGTAATAAAACGTGATTCAACTAAAAATAAAATCAACACAATTCAAACAATGTTGCTTATACCAAATATACAAACTGGAGTTGACAATAGGTACATAAATTCAATAAGAGTAAGCGTACGATTTGCGATCAGGCTTCGCTATCCATTTGTCTTGTTTGTACCTTTCATTTTCGGTATATCTATTTAATAAATCACTCCCAAAGTCGCAACTAAACTTTTTACGAGAAGTACCTATATCAAATGGCAGTACAATTTATTGTGAGGCGCTAATCTGTTTGACACAGAGCCGCCCGCTGTCTCCAGACTTTGTAAACTTACCCGATAAATTTATTAAAACGACTACATGCCTTGTATGGATGATCGAAAGTAGATTCTAAATCAACAACATTACTGTTCCATTTGAAATGTGTGGTAATAAAAGATGCGTCGTCGATATGCGCGTGCGATGTTCCGTTAGCCGCTCACCTGCGCCTGGGCTTCTCTAGTTATGCTAATGGCTGAATGCGGCTCGCTCTTAGGACTAAGTCTAAGTACGGGGAAGTATTGAAGTAGGTTTGCTGGAAAGGTCTCATGTCTCTTGACCTCTTTGATAGGTTTAGGATCATCGTAAAGCCGGTTTCAATAGATTTTGTCAAAGGCTAATCGGTGTATTCACGTGTTTTATTGCCTTTATTATTTTGTTCAAATACACGTAATTGCTCTTTACGACTATACATGCTTAAATCTAAGCAATAAAGACATAATTATAGCTTAGCTTATCTTTAGGCAACTCCCGTTAAAATTCTTCCAACTTCCAACAAATTCTCTGATTTATATTGCGTCAGAAAGTATTAAAATACCCTATATCGCTGGTCTCTGACACACATTGCGCACACTTCCTTGTCTAGAAGTTCTAGTACATCTTACGCATTTTGCTGAGCACATTTCTTTCTAAGCGGTATCTGAAACACGTCAGGTTTGTAGGTGGATAGTAGACAAGGTAGACGCTATCTAGCTGTGCTAATTTACTCTACGTCCGCGTCTCACCCGACGTATGGAAATTCTCTACCCGCTATTTCGCTATGAACGGAATCGTGGGTGGACGCAAACTTAACGGATATCGATTCTGAGAACGTGTTTGAATCGAATTCTCGACATCGAGGTTAAATGGTCTGTAGCGAATCAAATGAGATGTTCCTTAACATACGGTATCGTGTTGATAGGAGATGTTTTAGTCCTACGCTGTTCCGCTATCAAACTTATTCCTGTACTATTCAAATCCGTTCGAACGTACCTCAGTTTATTTTTTAAAAACCTATTAATAGCATGATAGTTTTTATAAGAAAAATATTAGAAAAAAATCGACTCGGCTTTCAAGTTAGTCTCAGACGGGACACTATTAATATCATTTGTCACAAAATTGTATTGCTACTAGCATGAGAAACAATTTCTTAGCACAATACAACTTTGTTTAAATTTTATATGATGACAAAGCATGTTTTCTGTTAGTTCAGGTTATAGTGCCTTTTACCATATACAAAATCTGTCAGCCTTGGTGTCGTAGACAGACTTATTTTTGTTCACTGTTCGCGATGATTTGCAATCTTATCTCAATAAGTATTTCTATAGACTGAATTGTGAGCTGCTAATGACTGATAGAAGCGTCAAACTTAATGAATTGCAAGCACATTCTCACAGTGACTGGTCAATTGAGATCATAATAACGTGCATGATGTAACTTATTGGTTCACTTTTTTGTAACGCCTATGTTACGAATGTTACTGCTATTTAAGTTCTCGATCGCACGTGTGTCTAAACGTTCAGGGTCAAAAATTGACGATGGTTCTATTGTAAATCGTGACCAAACAAAATTTTCGGTCATTCGATTCCGCTTCTCACTTTCATTGTTATCGTCCGTAATTCGATTAGCGGTGTCATCAATTGCATTGTAATCGAAATGGGACCGTTGGACACATTCCGAATTCGATAGAAGCACGACCGTCGGCGAATTTTGTGGATCGTGATTACCCACCTCATAGGCTTCTCTAACAAAAAGTAGTTGAAAACCATTATTTAATTGAACTGAAATGTATGTTGGATTTCGACGTGACTTGACGTCAATTCAAAATGGATTTACAGTTACAAATATGTTATCTCGCTTTTGTGATTTACATTTCTTTTCTTAGACATTTGAAATCAATCATATAACTTGAGAGTTTTTGCGTCTCGATTACATACTTTCAGGAAACGATTACGATCAACAGTTGCAACTTTTTGTACCACCTATTCCAGTTATCTAGCTCCGAAGGGCTACAGTTAATAGGTGTGGTTAGTTTTTGCATTTATCTAACTAGATTTTCTCAGGAATTCAGTAACAGGTAGGAGGGAATTTATAATGTTGGAATTTATCATTAGGTACAATTCTACCATTGAAGTATTATTGTACTGACGTATACCTAGCTCAATGAATGCTTCCAACAGTTTGTGATATTTCACACAAGCTGTCGGTTTACTATGATAATTTATTAGCTCGCAAATAAGGTTTTAAATCTATTGGTCAAATCTGAAATCCTGAAGGTTAATGGCGGTGTCGATTTTTTTGTGAAATCGTGAAAAGTCTTACTATCTTAGAATTCATTTAGAGTGCCAGTTAATTATTTCGAAATATTATAAAAGCTAATTAGAGAACAGTCAATTTCTTAACAGCTTCCAAAAATAGTTTTATTTTTTTTAGAAGTCAATAGTAGTTGATTTCTTTCAAAAAATGGATTCTCAAACAATTAGGTTTTCACATTCTGATGGATTCTAATGTTGAAATTCCCTTATCAACTGGTCGGATATAGCCGACAGGTCGTCGTCAATCATCGTGACTCGTTCGGGATTGTTCAGAGATCGTCGTGAACGCAGCCCACCCAGAGGTTTAAGGGCTAACACAAACGGACTACCTTAAATATTAATATATTTTTTAAATCAATTTGTATTTAAAATTTTGCTGTTAGTCAATAGAACGGGATGTTTTTAGTATTTGTAAAAGATTTTTGAAGAGTAATTTGTTAATGTGTGAGTGTGACGAACTTAAACGGCAAGTCGATAACTAAGTTGTAGTTTACAATAGATAAATGTTTTTTTTTATGTTCGACTTTTAGCCTTCATGTTAACGCTAACAATGTAGACGCTCGTTTTTGGGAAAAGGTATAGTTTTTTTTAATAAAGTTCCACAACAAGTGATTGAGCTGCCTTTGCATAAATTTAAAATATATGTTAAAAAGTCACTCTTAAGCAAAGGTTATTACAAGCAGGGGCGTGCATTCCATATAGGCAATTAGGCAGTGCCTACCTCATTCAAAACCTAAATAAATATACAATAAGTGTTAAAGTTATTTTATTTTAGTTTAAACTTCTATTCAACACTCACCCACTAAGATATTCCTTACGCTAAATACTGAATACCTACCGATAGGCAGTCTCGGAATTGCCTACTCGAAACAAGCAGCGTTTCATACAAGAATACAACATATTTAGAAAAAGTATTGCTCAAGTATTAACCGCCCATGGCAAGAAGAGCGCTGTTTGTACGTGTAACGTTCTAGCTTAAACTTCCGGAATATATCAGTATAAAGTAAGCATGCCTACCTGACGAATGAATTTGGTCGCGAATTATTTTGTTGAGGAGTTATTTTAAAACTATCATATTTCCTAAGATATTCATTAAAATTTAATGATGTAAAGGACAATTTTGTTCAAAATTAAATACTTGTGATGATTAACGTATTTATTTAGATAAGGATTAATATCATGTTTATGAAAACAGCTTCTCAAATAATACATTAGTTTAGAACAAATTTTATTATCTGAAAAATGGTTATAGTGAGTTAACCATTAAACATAGACATATGCTGTCGCGGACTTTTTTTTAGAACTTTTGATGGGGAACAATTTTGTCATATATGATTATTAGGTAACTTTAACCGTTTACACACCGTCCGCAACGGAAGCTCCCAAAAGTAATATTTTTTTCCCGTTTCTGTAACGTTTTACATTAATGCTCTGCTCTTATTAATCGTACCGTGATATTAAATAACTTATTACCTTCCGAGATAAATGGACTATCCAGCACAAAAATAATTTTTCAATTCGAACTAGTAGTTCCGGAGATTAGCGTGCTCAAACAATCAAACTCGTCAGCATTTTAATATTCCTACTAAATATCACGAACCTTATCATTTATGACTAGCGGCCGCTCTCGGTTTCACTCGCCGCGTGGTTGCCGATACCGTGGGAATATCAGGATAATTATAAATATTTGCATACAATGTGGTTTTCTGATATATAAGCTACATATTGCTGTAAAGTTTCATCTTAATCAGTTCAGTAGTTTTTGAGTGAAATAGTAACAAACATTCCTCCATCCAAATATCCTCACAAACTTTCAAACTTATAATATTCGGTAGGATAGGATAAGTGCAAAGTTACTAGTTAGATCTACAGTGCCTACTACGCTGGAAAACCAATGCACGCCCCTGATTACAAGGTAGATGATTATTTAAAAGACCAAAATGCATGGATGTGATACTAACATAAAACATAACTATTATAAATTGGATAAAAGGAAAATATTCTAATAATTGAATATGGGAAAATTTTCCTCTTATATTAAATATATTTCAAAATTGTAAATTTATGTTTGGCAGCAACATGTTCCATTGTAAATGTTGTTGTTTCTGTTAAAGCTGATAATTATCATGCGGCCGTTCTTCTTATCAGTTAAAAGATGTCCTGAATGGCTGGTAGGGGAAAAAAAATTTTGGACTATACGAAATTACTTATCTATAAGTCTATTTGAATAAAAATCTTTGACTTTGACTTTGACTTCTTACCTGATGTTAATATTGATAAGGCTGAAGATGGAAGCGAGCCTCTCCCGGAACCCTCAACCACTGAGGGACTGGCTTTCTTATCTCTAACTGCCGGAACACAACAATGCTGAAAAAATTTTTGTTATGGCGTCAGACTTAGATAAGATGGTGGTAGCTAGCCAGGCGGACTTACAACAAATCCGACAGCCAACCAAACCGAATACAATATGTACCTCCGCTGGGAATCGAACCCGGGATCCCTGGGTCTGATATTATTAAAATTTATTGAAATACAGTGATGTCTCTTTATCAAAACCCTACTATAACGCTAACGAATGGAGGTAGTAAAACTATATCGTAGTGGTGTCCAATATAATCCTGGGTTATATCTCCTAGTTTACCGCTAGTCGGTGGGCAGTTTCATTAGGATAAATATCGGTATTCTTCACTGATTTATATTGGCGCTCACGTTTACTTCCGAAGTTCTGAGCGTTCGTACTGGCCAGTCTTTTGTCTTTGCCTGTATTGAGAACTCGAGTTTCGTTGTGGTTTGTCTATCTTGTTACTGTTGTTGTTTTATGATTCTAGCGGTAGTCCGTGATTTCGCCCGCGAGGATATATTTGAAATCGTCGTGCAATTTTTATACGTTATTTTGTTTAGGCGAAAAAAGAGATATAAGACCCAGGGTCTAATATGCCGCTCTGGCTGGTAGAATATCTTTATTATTTACTAGCTTACCCGTGAGTGACTTCGCTGAGCGTCAAACATTTGTGATAAAATTATCAAACTTCGCCTGCTTGTATAAAACATTAGTGTATATTTAATATTTCCTTAGCGTCAGATTGTTTCTTTATGTAATAGACGTTCGTTCGGGAAGGTCAATTATCAGTGAAATGTGCTATTGTCCACGTCGAAGATTTGATAAAGTGTATATTTGGCGCGAACAAGATTTATTGCAGCTACTGTTTATTAAGGTTATTTACTGTCTCCTTATCAGGCGAATACGATTCTTGTTTTAGAGATGGAACTCGAGAGATTAATAGACATTTTATAGTCCGACGACCATGTTCGGTACGAAACCCCATTTTGGATATATCTCGCTACCATTAACATAGTGTCATCTCTTTCTCTCGATCTTAGTTTATTGAATAAGCGAGCGGGACAGTTATTTCTAAAAATGACGGCTGCAGTCCTATCGAAGTGCAGTGCTAGATTGTTTACTAGTTTAGCTCTTGAAGACTGGTCACACAAGATGACTAGACCCCATTTCGTGGCAGGCAACGCGAACAAAACCGTATGTCAGAATTGGTGCAAATTAATTTGTTATTACTGTCACAGAAATAGTTTTTTGTCTTTTTGTCATGACTGTGTCGGCTGTACGTATAATAACTGCCTGTTTAGCATTCTACGGTTCGGTTAATAACTTCAAATAGAAATATAATTTTAATAATTTCTATGTAAATGTCTGTGAAGAGTGTGAGTATTTTTAGAATCCTGAGTTTATAAATATTTGAAGCTAATTTGCATAAACTATTCTTAGCAACGTGTATTTGCTTTGAATGTTTACATCGTCACAACGGTAGTACGAGTATAATAATGCATTTTTATATGTAAATTGCCGTATTGTACGAGTTCGTTCGCCTCGCCGAATTAAACAGATTGCTTAATGTACTATGCAAAGTGGTCATCTGATTTATTCGAGTCAGATATTGCTGATAGTATGTTTACAATGTTATAGAATGATTTTTTTTTATGATAAATTTTAAATATAATAATATTGGAAAAAAATAACTCGCCCACAAGTGAATTCTCAGATGGAAAACGAACCCACGACCTTTGGAAATCCGGTCCAATGCTCTAACCATTGAACTACCGAGACTTGCGAACCACCGTCGAAATTTTCCAATTACTTTATAGGTATTTTCAATACGCTGTAGGCCAGCGTTGTCACATCAATGCTTGAATGAATATCCTTGCATTCGAAAGAAACATCTTTTCAGGTGTTTAACGATCGATTAAGATGCAACAGCCAATATTTTATGATTTTTAAATATTTGCAATTTTCAATGCTATTTTTATACTTATGAAATTTTTTTAATAAAAAAATATTGGAAAAAATCAACTCGGCCACAAGTGAATTCTGAGATGGGAATTTTGTTTTATTAAAAAATACCGTAGAGGTAGTATAATAACAAGAATATTTGAAGATTCCAATACCCACACCATTATTTTCTTCTAGAGACTTGACTTCGTTCGCATAGAATTTCGTTTTATCTCGACCGTTTTGTCATATAAATATAATTACTTGTGTAATAATAACCCTTCCAAAGAACATTACTGAGGGTTTATCCGGACTCGCTAATACCATATGCGCGGTAAAATATTCAAACAACATCTCAAATTAGGACTTTATCAGAACCACCTACTATAATACTTTTTTTTATTTGTCCCTGTTCGTTAAATAACAACTATTTTTATTATTATAAATAAGGTTCAACAGTCTTAAGATACTTGAAACCAGAAACTGAAGTCCGTCATATAAGCGACTGTGCCAATGACCCACTGCTGGTTTTTGTGAGGCTAACGGTGCGACACACTTGATGTCTTATAGATGTAAGTAAAGGGTAATGATTCCAGACTTTAAGTCTGCTCGTCGCTGCGAATGACAAAAGTAATTACTCTTTTATTAGACTCGTATTGTATACTTGAAGAGCTGTATGGTAGATACAATCGCGGATGTCCCCGGAAGTCCACGTGCCGCGCAAATCCCTTGAAAGGCTATCAGTGGGTGACGTTGTCAGCCTTTCGTCATTGCCATCAACCATTTTTAACGTCCCCACTGCTGGGGAACTGGCCTTCCTTATAGATGGAGAAGGACCATTCGCCATGATCCACCACGCGGGCCCAACGCGGATTGGTGGGTTTTAACGACTGCAAATATAGCCGGACCAACAGCTTAACGTGCCTTCCGAAGCACGGAGGAGCTTGAGTAGTAAGTTTTTGGTCACCCATCCCGTGACCGACCATTGCGAAAGTTGATTAAACTCAACAATCGCAGCCCGAGCGCGCGAACCACTGCGCCACGGGCTCCTCAGCCTTTACGACTATCCAAATCGAACGCATGCAAATATCGCCTAGCCTAAGTGGTGGATCGAATCCGGAATTTTCGGGACTGTACAGGGAATACTGTCTTCTGATTTGAGATCCATTGATACAAAAATGTTTGTGTATGAACACGTAGGTACGTTTGTCATTTCCTTGTAGGTCGCACAGACCTATATCGAGATAGACGTAAAGAGCGCTTCAAACTTTATGTCAATTTTTTCGTACCTACGATGACGTCAAGAGCGAGATTTAGTGATGAGTAAATGTTATTGACGAGCTCTTGCAAAAAAGCACTGCACAATTCACCATTTCCGTTTTTGAGTGACCCGTGTTGTCATAGCAATAGTCTCAAGCGGACTGACTTAGGTCATAAAACTTTGACCGTGGATCAAACTATTAGCACGCAAGTTACGTACACTTTTACCGTCTATCGCGATATAGGTCTGTGGTTAAGCATGTAGGTAGACTAGGTAGGTAGGTATTCGCAAATAAATCGTCTAGTATCCTTATCATAAGTTATTATATTACGTAATCTTGGACTAGATAATTGGAGTGACGTCGATCTTTGTGATTATTTATATATGTATTATGGCGGCACGGCGTGGCACACTTGATGTCTTATTGATGTAAAAAGTAATGATTTCAAACTTAAGACGGCTCGTTTTCGTCGCGTCGTCGTCGTTGCCTAATTTTGCTTTTATATGACGCGTATTGTATGCTCGTAATTACAATTTGAAAAGATCATGACTTTCAGAAACGTGTCACGGAAGCGTACAGAAATGAAAATATTATGATAGCGATTATTGTAACGGTGCTTTATATCATCATCAATAAAACATTTTGAAATATTTCGGCTATGGAAAGCAAAAACGAAGCACAAGCACATTTGCTCCATACAAAAGATTTTAACGCGCGTCTTCCCTTTTAGCTTGAACAAAACGCATTCGACAAAGACGGGCAAATTGTAAGGTATAAATGAAATTAACATTTTGAATTCTTTGTTAGCATTGATAAGAATTCTAATGCATTTTTTTTGTTTTTTCTTAGAATTGTACATACTAGTTACTTACACTTAAATAAAAATAGTTATCTGTTACTGAAGTTGAGATAGCCAAGCGAAAATACCCTATATATCAAATTCTTGACATACCTGTATTGAATTAAACCCACATAATATGTGAAAAAATACAATTAGTCAGATGTCACGCAACGCGTCGTCGTCACGTCACTCTTTGCGCAAAACACATGACCGCGGCAGTTCGTTCATTTCCCTTTGCATGAAATGGAATATCTTCACGTATGCCTGTTTTTGAGCCGTAATTTTTTTCAGTACTTCATCCACCTTTTAATCAAACTTTTATTCTATGATCATACCCAATAACACGAAGTTCTACAATTTAATTAGATTACATGTGACAAATTCACATAAAACGTTAACTCGTAGGTACTTTATCTGCGAAAGGAGGTCAGAACCATTTAATCAATTAGCCGTAGAAACACACGAAGAACCTAACATAATTTTCTAACTTAACATGTCTATGTCGTCGACATTAATTGTACCACATTCGTTCATACCTGCTCTTATAATTCGCCCGTTTCCTTCTTGTATTAACCAACTACATTTTTCGGACTTAAATAAGAACATTACTTTTTAATTTTGCATTATACAATGCTATTTTTATGTGATAAATAATAAATAAGAAAATATACTAGAATAAAGCACTAGTCTCATGTCGCCCTGACGGGATTCAAACCCGCATCCTTGGGTATCCGGCCTAATACACTAAACAGCAAAAATAGCATTGTAAAATGCAAAATTATAAAGTAATAATTAGATGACTGTTTCATCTTAATCGATAGTCAAACTTTTGTAAAGATGTTTCTTTCGAATGCGAGGATGTGTCTCTCATTGATGAAGCGACGGTGGTCAGCACCGTGAAAAGGTGAAAATACTAGAAAAAATCGACGTGTCTTCATAGGTCTCTGTAGCATAATTGTTTAGTGCATTGGACCGGATTCCCAAGGATGCGGGTTCGAATCCCGTCAGGGCGACATGAGATTAATTTATGAATAGTTGACGATCAAACTAATAATATTAGGTTATTTATTAGCAGTTATATGAGTAAAGGCACCAGTGGCGAAGGGTCCATGCAACACGATTCCACGATCGGCTTCCTTTAATCGCACCACACCAACCCACCATACAGTTAAGATAAATTTTGTAAATATTTTTGTTCTGGCTTACCTTTGCCATATTTGGATCCCTCCCCACTGAAAGGCACGCGTTTATGATCGCATTTGCTTTTTATTTATTTTATTTATGGAAGACCAACAGCGTGTTATAATTACAATATTTAGTACAGTAGGAAACAGATACCCAATTACAGGTCCTCGCTAATAACAATTTGTTAGTTATTAGATAATTGTTTGCTTTAGGCCTTATTTTAATGCGAAGTTTGATTGTTTTTCAAAAGAAAAAGTAACGCTCTTGTTTTTAAAACTACTTTACTGTTACATTTATTAGAACAAGTCTTTGTCTTGAATTATCGACAATGATGTCCATTTTTGTTCTTAACTAAAAAACGCAACCACTAGATAAAAAATTGCACGGTCGGTCGGTTCGGGCTCCTGGGCCCTTATTCAGTATGACCACTTACCGATTCCTTGCTCAAACCACGGCAATGTCGTACTTGGTTTTGACATTTTCAAAATTCCTTTTCTCTAATATACTTACAAATTATATAGTTATTGTACAAGTACATGACAGTCACAAATGGTATAGTTTTTAAACAAGTAAAATATCTTTAAAATTTGATAGTGTCATAGAGAAAACAAATTTTGAAAATGTCTAAACCCAGTACGACATTGGCGTGGTTTAAGCAAGGAATCGGTAAGTGGTCATAGTGAATAAGGACCCTGTATTGACTGCAAAAATATTATGAAGTACCTACCTATTATTTTTATACCAAGTAGCTAGATATTGGTAAGAATACCCCCCTATCTGTCACAGTCTTTCTACCTTCTCTTCTGTGCTTCTATGCTCTATAGCTACATTATGTAAATTATACTTATACTATAGTAAATACGCTCTGGGAACCCCAATGGTCATATAAAACGAGTAAGTAGGTGTTACATTTCTTTAATTGCACGATACATTTCTCGCTTATGTCGCAATCAGATACCATGCGGCAGCTCTTAGGAAACCTGACCACAGACTTACGCATAATATAAAACATCTCGTTGACGTATTTTGCTAATTCGAAATTAAGTTTTATGTCAAACCAATACCGCTTCTTTTAGCATGAGCTAGTTATCGTCAATAAGCGTGGCAGGTAATGGATGTTAATTCTTGTGCGGTAAGAAATAGGGACTATTTTAAATGGTTTGAAGATCAAGATAATGTTGGACTGTGAGAAAGAGATGCTCTGAAAACCACGACCCTACACCCAATAGTCATGTTCCAATCCAAGTTTAGCTCACAAGAAGTTCTATCTTATAATATTGTTTAAGTTATGATATTCTATTTTCCGATTCAAATTAATTGATAAAACCTTAAAATGAGCCACTACCTTTATATTTCTCACATGCTTGGTTTGAGCATTATTTTGACAACCTTCTTCGAGATAAATCGAAATTGCTGTACTGGCCAAATACCTACATGCAAGCGGCGGCCGGCAAAATATACTGGCCAAATAAATTACATAGTGAATTCCATTCTGGTAATTTACAAATTGAACGATCTTCTACTCCGAAACATGGCAACCAAGGAGGTAACTTATCAAAGGTTTTATTAAAATTTCGAATTGGGTTGCAAATAGAAAGCTGTTTATTGAAAAAAAAAACAAATGATAAACACACACAACACAACACACGCGGAAAAAATATTCGTTGTTTGTCATTGATTTGGAAAAGTTATGTATTTCCGTGCATTATTTGAGAAAAGTACTATACAAGCCTTGGCAGCAACTAGACACTGATGGACTTACGTATGTGTGCCTTGGCTTCGCCTCGGCCCACATTTACACGTTCGTCCATCAACATCTCTTTTGGTGGCCGCTGCAGTAATGTACTATTAACTACTTTATTTCATAAGTGACCGAGACATCCGTCTAAAAAGTGTTTTTAGTCTCTTATATTTCCAGAAAGACAAAATCGTTTATGATGATACCCACGAAAGAATAATAGGATTGTTTTATAGAATGGTTACTGCATTGTGTGAAGATAATGGTATAAAGGTTGTTGCATTATTAACAAGTTTGGAATCTGCGATGCATATACATTTGTTACTACTAGGGTGTTTGCACTGTCCGGGATTATCAGCAGTAAGTACTATTGTTTTAGGATTTCTCATGCATTCTTCTTGTTAATAAGCGTCTGTTATTACAATGGCTACTTGTTGCAAAAAGTAATAATTACTAATTACGTGATGCATGCAAAAGTAATCGTTTCGAAAACCATTGGATGAATAGCTCGCGGGTAAATCTCACGGAACAATCTCAGGAATATCTCCTGTTTCCCTCTATTGTATATATTTTTTGTTACTAAAGGGATGGTTTGAATCTATTGGTATTTTAATAAAGAGGGGGCTAATTGACTAATTTTAAAATCTATCGCAATCCTTTCCAATTCGTCATTGAAAGATATTCGCATATTTCAGGGCGTCACTATTTGACATTTGATAGGGATTGTGATCGGGACAACGGACGGAAATTGAAATGTCTAAGCAAAGTGACACACGAAAATATCTTTCAAATGTATAGAGAAGTGTCAAATGAAGTGTCTTATTATTCACTTTTTTTTAAAACATCATTTGTTCCGAAAGGTATTGCGAGTATATATTACACATTTCCACAATACACTATCACAATCACAACACCTTTGAAAGGGATTGTGATAGATTTTGAAATTAGACAATAAGCAGGTCACTGATCTTTCGGAATTGTGGTAAGTACTTAACTACTTTACAAAAATGCATTTATTCGACCTGAAACGTGACTGGCAAAACGAGGAAAATAAATAAAACAGTGCCAAATGGTTGGCTGTTATAATATGATATCAAACGTTGAGTTTTATCATTGTTATAGACCTTAGAAATCTGTCAAAAAAATTACAAAATCGATGGTATTTTGTCAGTACCATGTTGCGTAGACGCAGGAACTAACGTTATTTTCAGATGGAAAACCTCTGTGGCGAAAACAAAGGAATTAATTATGAAAGAACAATTATGCAACTCCCTCTAATGGTTTTTAAGAAACTAAACAACTTTAATTTTTCACATATCATTAGACGTCACTTTTACACTTAACTAAGTTACGTTCTGACTGACTGATGGTACTGACCTCTGTTCAAAAATACCTGTTACTCTTTGAAATATTAATTACTTGCTCCTAAACGGTGCGCAACACTATTACATGTGTATGAATGACAGATGGTCTCACAAGAAGACGAATGGCTTTCGTTCAGACATTATATAGTAAAGGTTAGGCATGTAAATATGTAATTTCTTGTAAATCACAATTCATCTTTGATGGGTCAGGGGTTCGATACCCACCTGCCTGACCTGGGCCCGTAGACGAAGTATAAGATCGTTATGTAGCGAAACGAAATTCGATTCGTAATTGTCGATATGCGCCAATTAAATTGCGGTAAGACCACGTGATTTAGCGCGGCTTATTCCAACCCGCCAATCCCATACATTTAATTCTTTTGGAACCCCGTTATCGTTTTTGAATTATTACTTTGGCTAGGGGCCCTGATTCGTCATCAGCCATTTTTAATGACTTCACTGCTGGGACACTGGCCTTTTTTATGGATGGATAAGGAGAACTGGCCATGACCGGTCACGCGGGCCCAATGCGGATTGGTGGGTTTTAACGACTGCAAATGGAGCCGGGACCAACAGCTTAACGTTCCTTTTGAAGCACGGAGGAGCTCGATATATCACCCCCTGCCATGACCGACTATTGCGAAAGTTTCTGAACTTCAACAATCACAGGCCGAGCGCTCGAACCACTACGCCACGAGCTGCCTCACCTGATACAAGTGATACAACCAATATTCTCACATTTGTGAAAACAAGAGCAAAAACTAGTCTTCGTTTTCTTAAATGAGAATTTTAATTTCAAACTTCGCTTATGCATGATTGTTTTTTTTTTCATTTATTGGGGACAACAAACAGATTCACAATGTATATGCCATAAAGTGTATAAATACTTTCAAAGACTTAATGATTATGAAACCAACACCGTTAACCACAAATTACATTTAAACAAGTTGAGAGTATGACTTTATAAATAACTTAAAAACTATATATTAATTAGTGATTTTTTTGAGATAATAGATATTTTTTTAGCAAAGAAAAGTAGGTATGTAAACTATGTTTCGTTTGAACTAGCGATTTTAGGAAGTTTTAAAATAATAGATTTTTTAAACAAGCCAAAATTATTAACTAGTTATTAGTACAGAAACAGAATAAGTACCTAACAACAACAAACCTTTCGCAAATCGCAATAAAAGAAACACCCAAAACAAGTTCATGGGATAATTAAATGAAAGAGAAGCCAATGTTGGAAAATAATTACCTACGTCGAAATCCACATTGGCTAAAAATTCAAAGAATAGGCTATTTGGGAGGTTTTGAAAATCCATTTTATATTATGTAGTGGAGTTTAAGGAACCCAGTAAAAGTTGTTTTTTTTTTAATTCTGGTACATATTTGCTAAAAAATATCTAATTAAAAATTCAATATTTAAATAGTGCGCCAAAACGCTACTTTGACAATATGGCGCTGCAAATGGTTCGGTGACGTCACTTGCCTGTATTCTGCATATCATCCACATACGTAGGCAAACGAGGTTTACAAGCAGGTGACGTCATTATAAACTCGACGAATCAGGAGCGTTTTGTGTCACGTGACAAAACGTTTAAAAAATGCATTTTTATTTACGGATTTTTAAATAAATTTATAATTATTTTCAACTTACGTTAATAAAAACCATTTTTAAACTCATAATTTATACTGATAACAGTAATTGACACTTTATTTTTCGCATTGTCCAATAGCCTATTGTCGGAACTTAATAAAATCAAGTATGTAAAGTCAAGATGGTAGGCTCTACTATCTTTTTTTATAAACCGTAATGTTAAAGAACGTTGTTTTTTTATTAAAGTTGTTAAGTTTTGACACACTCCACACTTTGAAGGAGATGATTGAATGAAGACGTTACACAAAACTTCTGTCAAAATATAAGCTTACTTTACGAGAATCGTACTACGAAATAGATTGATGGATGGTAAGGTTAAAACAATACTGCGCTAAGAGATGGCGGTAGGGCCCCCTGACCTAAATTAGTGAAGTGTGGCTCTTAAAATAAATAACTTGGCGAAATAACGAAGGCACGAGCTTGAGGCACGGAGAACATTCATCAAGAAAGCGTATAATTTTCTTCCTAGTTTCGAAAGGAAGGTTAACGACTCCCGTTATTTATAGATTAAATCTGGAGATTAAGAAAGAGTTTCATATGGTTGATTCAAAATTTGATGACTTACAAATAGAGCAAAATCATTGAGATAATTAAGTATTGATTTATAAATATAGTGGTTAAAGTGAACATTTTGATCGCCCTTTGATTGATTAAGTTTTTGTCATAATCATTCGCATTCCCTAAGATTTCAGAAGATTACCTGTCTTTATATTCGCATGATGTGGTAGTATTATTTTATTATGACACGGACATGACACGTTATAAAACACAGTCGATCATATTACATCATTTTTATTACCTCCAATTATAATGTAAACAATCGAAACAGTTAAAAAACGTTGAAGATGTTAAAACAAAAGACAAATCAAGCGAAAAAGTCCTGACTCCTGTCCCTTTTGGTATTGAAAATATCAATAAATTTTAAGGCAAATCCACTATTTCATCCAACATACGTAGAACAAAACGTGGTTACGAAATATATAATTTCAGTGTTTTGTACAACTTTATGTTCTATTAGTCACGTAATTGTGATCACGAAAACACGAAGCGTTATCCCAGGTCCCACGTCGTGTAGCCATTATGTAATTATTTACTTGGTCACACTGCTTAAATTATTAATTTTGCACCAAGATTGTTATGCTTTATTCGCACATCACTAGGATTTACTAGTCAAAAATTCTCTAAGGAAAAGTTAAATCGTGCAGATTTAGAATCAGCGTTTTCAAACTGAACTCTCTTTAAACATAATTTACAGTATTATTTATTCATATGCCAAATTTTCTAATCATCATAAAAGTTGGAATCGCCATAAACTTCACTGACGTGTTGTTGATATGTTTCGATTTTATCTTTTAGCCGAACTGTATCTAAATTGTAAACTAGTTAAGTAACTGAGATCTTAATCAATATCGTATATGCCATGATCAGCAATATGTTTGTTTAGTCTCTAAAGAATTAATTCTAATAAAACATATTTGTTTCTCTACAGATCTTACAATGGTGGAGCGGTTATGAGGCTGACTCGAAAAAGTCCTCAGGTAAGTCAAAAGTTTTACTAATTTAACTAAAACAATTTCGATGTTCATTTCCACAGTTATGTCCATATTAGTGTTAGAATTATTGAAACATGGAGATTTGAATTTATTATAAAGCTTTCAATGACGCATTCACCTCATATCTTAAGTAAGGCAATTATTTCTGTAACGGATTACAAAATATATTCTGGGATTAAAATCTATGTGCATTTAATCGAGACTACATAGATGAATGGTTTCTTAACCAAAGGGTGTGGCTTTAACTCAAAGGAGGAATTAGTCTGCGTCCCACGCTTCTCACGGAATAAGATGTTGAATTATTTTGACTCGGAACGCCTTTCCGATGATATAGTTGAAGTGCAGTCTGTGTAAGGCATGTATGTGTAGGTTAACGTAATGGGTATGCCTGAATAAGGGTCCATTTCAAACAAATCAATCGAGGCAATCGTGTGTTTGTGACGCTAAACCTGTATACGGCAAGGTCTCATATAATTCCAATGATACAGTGTCATAGTAACATCGAACCTTTGTTAGTTTGGATGCGATTTGTTTTGTTGGAATCAAACTGCATGTATTTTTATATGTACAAATTTACAAGGTAGTGAAAGATTTCTAAAGGTTACTGAAGTGTATGATTTAGATGCAACTATTGTACTGCGCGCATTGTATTATATTCTATTTACATCCGACTTTTTATTAATTCTCGTATATAGGAACCAATGTTTGATTTTGAATCAAGGCCTCGAGGTTTTGTTGATGAACGTACTCGATCGAGGTGATAGTTATGTTTTTTTTTTATATTTTTCATTTCGGTGCCTTAACCATCTTAAACTTACGCGCTTACTGTTAATTGAAATAAAACAGATTTAAGAACTAAAAAGAAAACATAAAATTACACGCAATAGGTCCAACTGTGTTAATCTGCGCGTTAGAATCCCTAAAAGTTGTTTTATTTATTTAAATTTCTAGTCCGCAAAGCAAATAACATGAGTGGTCGACCACAAACACATCGGCTTTCAAATCGGTTTCAAATTGAGATAACAGCATGCGTTAGGAATGTTGATTCGCTGTTGCAAAGATCTTCGCCCAGTTTCGAAACGGATTCGATCAGCTCGCGATCTAGCAACGCACCTTTTGTCGTTCGAGTTGAGTAACTAAGTGCTCCGATATCTGGGTGCGGTTACGAATATATTGGAGGAAAGATGGCTGCGATAGCGGAAATCTTTTCATTTATATTAGAAGAGCAGATTCTCACAGCAAAATACTAACCTCAATTTGGAAATGTGGTAATTTAATGGGCAATGACACTGTTAGTTACCGTAAATTGCTTTAAGATTGTTTGTCCATTTTCAATGGGTTCTGATTAGATTGTTGTACTTTGCATAATGATTCAAGTAAAATAAAATAAAAAGATGAACTTGTCTTTTCATAATTGTCGTAACAAGTTTCGTTGACTTTTGCAACTTGTGCCTTTGTTTATGTTCGTACTTACGCAAATTGTCACCGATACGTGATGCTGTTGACGATTTAGAAACCGTGTTTTTTAAGACAGTTTAAGTAAGCCGTTCGTAAACAGAGTTAATGGAAGTCGAGTAAATGATTGAACCCTCAAGCGTAGACTTAAATTTCACACTCAAGATTAAAATCTTTATCTAAGTCCCGAGTGAGTTTATAGCCGCACCCGCAAACTATAATGTAACAGGTTGTTTATGAACCACTATTTACTGTCATAAGCGTCCAATTTAAAATGACCATATTGCGCGTATTTATAAATAATACCTAAGTCACCACTCCGATTTACGATAGAAACAATTCAACAATCCAACATATCATTTTAGGTTATTGCTACCGCAAGATACTTTGTTGGCATTGCATTGAGTTGTGGTGCACGCACTGTATGGTCTTCTCTTCCTTGTTTCTGTTCGATTTACGATAGGAAATCTTTACTTGTATCACAATTGTCAGTGATAAAGTCCATAGAAACTTCATCGTTAAAACTTTTCGAAGTGGATGACAATATTGTTACTTTGACGTATTGTTTGACTGTTGTTGTTGTTCAGAATAGATTTGTATTCGTTCCAACGTTTTATGAGCGTTATTGTTGGTAACTACATCAGCGTGAGGTTGTTACTTTGTATTGATCGTTTCAATAAACACAAAACTCGTCCAACCACGCTTCAGTGAAGTAAATGACTGTCCGCTACTCGACCAACAATTTCTCAGTTATCTGTAGGTGTTGCGAATTTCGCCTTCGGGTCCGGTTAACAATACACCTAGATCTGAGTCGACTTGTGTACAGAACAAATTGGTTGAGGCAACTAGCGCTTACGCCCCTCGAATTACTAATATGAAGCGTCAACACTATACTACTCTACCCATTTCGTATCGTTGTACTCACTGTTTACCTTTCATCCGTTTGGTACGTGTTGTTAGAATTTGCTAAGATTTATATTTGAGCAAAAGATTTTCTTTTCAAATTATAGTCTTGGTATCGAATACTCGCCTTTTATTTTTGTTTTATTTGGTTAAAGGAACAAAGCACTGTCAATAATACCATCAATGTTATTACTAGTCGATACTCGCAAGTTCATTTCCATTGTATTCTTTATAACAAGTGGTATAAGTCGTAGTTCATATTGCAAAAAACTCACGAAGGCGATAAAACTGGTTAATGATTAAATTCTAACAAACCACTGTATCAGACCCGCGCATCATGTATGATATTACATACCATTTACAATTAAGTTAATGAGCATTTAATACAAATGTCAGTTTCCGTTAAAACATTTTGTAAAAGTCAGAGATCAAAACCCCTACCATGTTTGTCGAATATAACAAAATATTTTAAAAGCGTAAAGTTAATGTTATTATTACATTGTGTGGCTAAAATAATTCAATAAGTCAGGCATGCTAAAAAGAAATTGATGGGTAAAAAATATACAAATTAAAAAACTAAGTAACCCGCCTGCTTCAACTGCTTTTCAGTTGGTTTGTTTACTGAAGTTTTTAAAATTTATATATTTTTTATTTATATCTTTTTAGTTACTTATTCAAATTCAAACTCAAATTCAATATCATTTATTCAGTCTAGGCTGTTACAAGCACTTATGAATGTCAAAGAAGCTACGCCATCGGTTCACAAACCCTACGGCGGGAGACCTTGTAACGAGAAGAACCGTCAAGAAACTCGTCAAGGGCTGTTTTTTTGGTCATGATATACCTTTTTAACCGACTTCAAAAAAAGGAGGAGGTTCTCAAGTCGACGGTTTTTTTATGTGTTTTACCATAACTTCGCCAGTTGTGAACAGATTTTTATAATTCTTTTTTTATCCGAAAGAAAATGGTTTATGTGTGGTCCCATATAATTTTTACGAAGATCTAGCTAGTAGTTTTTTCATAATCCTGAAAAATATCAATCACGTTTTGGCAAAAAGTCGTTTACCTAGATGACATCATTGTTGTGTATGGGCTGATTTTTAGTGTAAGTAACGGCACATGATGTAACAAAAATCTGAAATAAAAACATTTTATAAAAATATTCAAACCGACTTCAAAAAGTAAAAAATAAAACTTTCGGAGTCGGTGCTAGCTAGCTAAAGCCAAAAAAATATATAGTTAATAGAAGTGCAATGTAGAGTGCCTTGGCTGGCACCGACTCCAAAAGTTTTATTTTTTACTTTTTGAAGTCGGTTTGAATTTTTTTTATAAAATGTTTTTATTTCATTTTTTTGAAATCCTAAAGAAATTTTGATATACCGAGTGTCGCTCACAGTAAATACGAATCTAACGACACCTCTCAAGCTAAAATCCATCGAGCCAATGGCGAGCGTGCCAAACAATTATACATACATGCATACTTACATACTCTCGGAAACATAACCCTCCTTCTGGCGCAGTCAGGTAAAGATAGGATAAAATAAATATTTAACTCCCCTATATTGTTGGTTCAATAGTTTAACAAAACCTTTGCTGTTCCTAAATCTTCGATTTTTTACTTGAGCTCAAGTTTAGCATTACATAAGAATAAACACTGACATTTTATCTACTTCATCGAAAGATATTTGATCAATGGTATTATTATAATAATATTTTCGTGTGTGTATCGTTGTTGTCATTGAGTGCCATTGTCTACCACTGTTGCGCCCAACACATTACCAATTAAGCATGCGTGTTTAAATCTTCATACAGGCGCTTTTTGTCTTTGTCACTTGAGCATATAGTAAGAGACTTATCTCGCATGTTTGTACCTAACTGAATACATATACCTACCAACATTCTTGGGCATTGACATTTGACTCGGACGATTTGCTTGATTCGTACAAGTTGCATAACGCACTCTGAGCTAACGTATGGAAAGTGAATGTGCATAATTTGGGTTCAAACAAAAAACTTGGCACATTAGCAACACGCTGTGATGCATTACTTATGTTCACAGTCGTGCTTCTAAACTTTGGCGAAGATCACGCTGTATCTGAAATGGATTTATTGCTTGTTACGGGTAAACTCTTGGTTCTGTATAACTAACTCACTTTATTATAACAAGCTTTTGCAGTAAGGAAGTAGTAAATCATCATTGGTTATAAAACGTCTTGGTTCTTTTACGGGTTTATCTTCAGAGATTTACTTTGCAAAAAAAAAGTTAAAATATTTCATGGGTATTTTGGTTGGTGGTAGGACTTGTTGTAAGTCCGCCTGGCAAGCTACCACCATCTCATCTAAGCCTGACGCCATAACAACAATGTTTTTAGCATTGTTGTGTTCCGGCAGTTAGAGATAAGATAGCCAGTTCCTCAGTGATGAGGATTCCGGGAGAGGCTCGCTACCATCTTCAGCCTTATCAAAACTTAACATCAGGTATGACGAAGGCGAAAAATCTTGAGATAGTAGTTAATTTTTCCGTCGCGATATTTATGTCTAACACTGTCATTTGTTTGGAAAACATCAAATTAATTACCTACGATAAAATGGTATTAAAATTACTAATCTAGTTCGTAAGCATTGTGATGCCAAAACAAACATTGAGCCAATTGAATCTACTGCCGATTAGATAATCGTGGTTCCAAGCATCATTCTACCTTTCTGAACTTCAAACTAACGACTGAAATGCAATGCAATGATGTTAAGCGTCAATCACTCGGTTCACCATTTGGCGAAAATGGGTTGAATGTGTATTTTTCTTACCACTTCGCTATTCACTAGTCCGATCCCTTTGAAGTCAGGTCGTTTACGGTAATGTGATTTAGTTTTAGTTAAAGCTACTTCATTGACTACCAAATCAATGTGGTCGCGTTTATTCTGCATGCTATGCAGAAATAGCATTAAACCGTTCACAGTTACACGGTCCTTTGTGGCTAATTAGGTCTTTTATAAAGGCCACTGAGGTATACTTTTACGTTGGAAACATACCGGCTTTTGAATGGGTTATTTTCTCCATAGAGTTTCTTACACGATATTCAAATGACATTTAAAAT
The DNA here is from genome assembly GCA_910589605.1 of Chrysoteuchia culmella. Classification (NCBI taxonomy): domain Eukaryota; kingdom Metazoa; phylum Arthropoda; class Insecta; order Lepidoptera; family Crambidae; genus Chrysoteuchia; species Chrysoteuchia culmella. Next base: position 7,763,734 of record OU342654.1, on the reverse strand, counting down.
CTTAACGCCGCGTTTTTCGTTCTATGGTATCTAATGAATTTTTCTTCCCTTTTCGTTGACCGTATTGTCATGTGTGACATAATTTGATTGATTGCTTGATTTAAGTAAACTTAACAGTGTCAAATGATTTTCGTCTATTATCTCTCATTCATTTTATATTCATTATCTTTGAAGTACATAAACATAATAAAAGGTTTCTGAGCGACGCCACTGACGGTTCCAGACATACATAACCTTCCCTTATGTTTCCAACTTCAAGATTAACTTAACGGTACCGCGGCCGCCCTCGTTCTGAAGTGATAATGCCTTTGTTACACACAGCTGATTGGTGCCAGGGCAGAAGGATTTTGTAATTGGATCGATAAATTGATCTTCCACAAGCCGGTTGTCGTCAGGTAATTGAAAATAGTAACCGATATCGTTAGGTTCGATTATTGGAATCGATATTTTGGTATAGTTAGAAATATTAATTGCAGTTTTACGACCCGCGTTTCTTGTCTTGTTTGTTATATCGTTGACTGCAGGCCCTTTGTGTGTGGTCGATATAATGCTATTAATGGAGCAATTCCCAACCAAATGTGTTTTGTCTTGTAACTAGTATTGACTGTTTTGTATCGTTGCTATTTGTAGTCGCTAACCCTTTTTAGGCTCCTTGTGATGATCACCCATCCCACCACTAACCAAAAATGTGTTTTACGTATGGTACTTATCAATTCATTTTATCTCACCATTCTCCTGGTAATAGTAGACACTTTCTAAAACCATGGGTCGTCTTCCTTTCTTTCATGAGCTAACTTAATAATAATGTCAACTTGCTTTGAAAGCTGTAAGGCATTGTGTTTTAAGATTCTCTTACTCATTCCTGAGTCTTATTATATTATGAAATGTAATGTATCTACATTTGTTATCAGCTGTACATCAGTGTGATGAGCGAACGTTTGTACAATCGTGCATTTTATCTCTGTCAGTACAGTAGCCACTGGTATAATTATTTCTCTGTTAGCTATGCTACTTCTGTACCAACCTCTTTTATACAAACACTATATAGTGAACGTCGATCAACCAGTCGGGAAAGTGTTGCAAAAAATACACTAAGGATATTTCCTCTTCTGGCAAGACCATTGTCGTCTCAGCCATATAACACCCACTGCTGGGTATAGGCCTCCCCCAAAAGGGGGGTTTGCCATAATCGCCACGCTTGGCAGGCGGGTTGGCGATCGCAGTATGGCCAAGTATGTAGGAGACGCTGCTGCCCATCTCCTGAAGGCTGAGTCCTTTAGTCGCCTTTTACGATACCCACGGGATGAGAGGGGGTAGTGCTATTCTAAGCAGACAATACACAGCAAGACCATTGAGGTAGGTATTAGTGGATAATATTGTACCTTAACAATGATCAATAATCACAATCCGATGACGTAGAATTTGACGTACCTTTTTTCAGGTTAGTCCTGATTCGAACCAATGCAATTTTCTTTACCGGCAGGCTGATTATCTAACAAAAAATCGCCTAGAAACCAGTTTCGTCGCTGTCATTACTATCATATCTTCATACTGGTGACAACCACAGAACATTAAAAGAGGTCCTCTTTTCCTTGTTCTGTGGTGACGACACTGAAACTGAACTGAGCTTTCGTTAGATAAACAGCCCTCTATTTTCTTATTGCCCCATTTACAAGAAACCTTCCGAAAGAAATCTTCCGTTTAAATAAATAAATTTTAACCGCCTCTGTGGTCTAGTGGTACAACCACCAGTATCAGACCCAGGGGTCCCGGGTTCGATTCCCAGCGGGGGTACATATTGTATAAGGTTTGGTTGGTGGTAAGACTTGTTGTAAGTCCGCTAGCTACCACCACCTTATCTAAGCCTGACGCCATAACACCAATGTTTTCAGCATTGTTGTGTTCCGGCAGTTCGAGATAAGATAGCCAGTTCCTCAGTGGCTTAACATCAGGTATGAAGGCTAAGAGTCTCCCCGTCGTTCATAAAAGATAAAAAAAAAAAATTACTTACAGTATTCCAACAATTATTTGCTGAACGAGTTTTGTAATGATAAAAAGCTGCGAACAAGTTTAATGAAATTAATTTCTGCAAATTTTTTGAACGAAAGTGTGACTAAAGATCTAAGAGACGATTATTATTCAACTATAGTCAGTACTTCATGTCTAATGTATATTTCTGATTTGATAAATTGGGTGTTATTTGGTAAATATGCTAATTAGAGTAACGAACGTAACAGTAAAATTTTAATTTATGTCGTTTTCCACCGCCTACTATCTTATTTGATACACCCAAACAGCATCAAAATTTTAATAGTCCATTCGCTCAATAGCCACCTTGAATACTTTTTACGTTCTAAAATTGCGTCAGACTTTTTTTCAGATTGTTTTTCGTTATCAATTGCTATAAAATCTGTTTTATCTACCGTTGGCTTGGCTCGATCTTTGATTGAATCGACCGTTATAGTTTCGTCCCGTCAGATTTACGTTCTACTAGTTTTTAATTATTGATGGTTAATGACCCCTTGATTACGGTCGCGATCGGACGTCAGCTTCGGTGCATCTTTTGCATATTTCAGACAAACGGTTAGACATCTCGTGTCGGTTAGTCACGAATTTGTCCCGCTATTATTTAGTCTCTAGTTCTATTTGGATCCTTAAGTTCTAGTTCAATTAGAACCGTATCTTGCTTCTTTTAGTATGTTAGCTGCCGCCCGCGTGGACATTTAGAAAGCCCCTAGCGAACATTTTGACCAGGACAAAAACTATCCTATTGTTATTCATTGTCCAAATCTGTAAGCAACATAAATCCAAAAGTGTAAATTTAAAAGCGCGATTACGATAATACGCTAAAGTTGTTTTTCAAAATCTACTCAGATTTTAGTGAGTACGAATGAGCAAGGAGTCAAACTGACTCAATTTTGACCAATGTAATGAGGTCTATTAACACATTACAGATAATGATTTTTATTACATTTAAAGTACATTTTATTATGCATACGTAAAAGTAGTTTATTTGTCAATCATAAGTGCTTTACTTTTTATAACGCAAGCCACGCTTACTTAACTTTAGATAAAAGGTAAAGACTTAATTACCTCCGATCGACTGCAACGAAATAAGACTTATTGAGCTTTGTTGATTCAATGATTGTGATCTGTAATTACATATTTGTATTATAGTAGCGAAAAATCCAATTTAATTGGTACTGATCGATTGTGAATTATGTAACGAATCGATACTTCGTCTATACAGTATTGTATCGCTGGACTACTATACAAATTTGGTAGTATTGCATAAGTGAACTAAACAAGTAATTGGACTGAATAAATTTTAATTCGCTTCTTTTGCATTGTATAACTTTGACTTTATGTAAGTAATACGGGAGCCGATTTCGTCGTCACGGGTTTTTGTTAATTAAATTTCTAAAAAAAATTATTGGTAATTACAAATCCTTTTTTTTCTCGTTTCCCAACTTTGCAATTCTGTACTGTGGATCTCCTAGTGTGCAAGTGTAAAAAATACTCAGTAAAGAAACGTAAAAGTAAATAAGATCGATCACCCCTTGCATTAAAGGTAAAATAAAAAAAAACACCGTTATTTACTTGCCAATACTTTTTGCTTCGACTTTAAAATTAAAACGCTTGCTATACCGGCCAGGACGAGTATTCGCGTCCCAAATTCGGTAAGACCTGTTCAGTGGTCACAACCAAAACCGCTACTTACGGCTCCTAGTAGGGTTGCCAACCGCACTATAACTAAATTAAAGTATTGTACTCTATTTCGTGTAAGCGTATAGGTACTTCTCACACACGTATAAAATACATATATAAACTGATGCCTGTACATCCACAACGGGATAGGCAGAAATGTCATACACACCCACACCTATGTTTTAGTCCCCATGGAACGCCCCTCTTGCAATTACAACATTGCACTAAAAGAGTACGCTCAAATATTCTTTTTTCGTGCACCGAATTTAGAATATCATTAAAAACGACAAAAACGACTTGCACTTGCACTATGAAATCCCGCTATAGGTACTTACAAGCCACAAAAGGGCTCTATCGAGTTCTCGATATCAAACTGTAAAGTCTGATACTCCATTTCTTAAACAAAAAGTTGGAAGCCCTTGCTCATAGTCCCATTTATGGTACTCGACACGTGTTCTCATGCTATATTTGCTCATTGATTTGAGAATGAGTCAGTTTTTGCAGCTACCTGTAGCTTATTTCAGTTAATCACACGTCGTTTTTCATTACATTCATTACATAAAGATTTTTTATTTATTTATTGAAGCGAAGTTTTGGTTCGTAACACCAACTGATCTCGAAGATCGGTTATAATTACAACGATTTCTTCCATATTTGTGTTCGAGTTTGTGTGTTTACTAAAGTAGGGTATCAAGATTTTTAATGCTTTAGCCAGCAGCTTACATAAGGCAAGCAATGCATCCGATTCAAAGTTAAGTGTCTGCAAGGTTATTAAAATATTTTTTGTATGTTTTTCAAAATTTTAATAATAAGCATATAGGTACAGCACATGACTGATAATATAGGCGAAATTTACCTTATTTCAGTAACTCATTAGCCAGACTCAACTCAGTTCCTTTATAATTATTATTACTTACAACGATTTTACGAAAATGTTTATTCAAAGTACGTCCAAATGTTGTTCAAGTAAAAAAAAAAAGCGCTAGGTGCGTTTCGAACGATTCCAAAAACACTTGGAGCTTCGAAAGTCCTAGCCTTCGATCATCAAAATCCTTACATAACTGCCTCACTCATTGTCAATACTAACAAAGTCGTCAAGTTAGTTGTAAATGTTGTAGCATACATAAAAACAAACGACAATCATAACGTCAGCCATAAAAATCTTGATGCGGAAGTTTCTTATGATCCATTTGTATCTTGAAATGACATCTCCATATTGCTATCAAGGGAAGTAGATGCGCCGCATAGATTGCAAGCGAAACACCGCAGCGGCTAAATTCCTATCGTGGGCAAGGCCATAGAGCTAAAATCTTACTTAACATAGTATTAATAAAGAATAAGGACTAAGAAAGAAATTGTTGTAAGGCACAGGACCTGTAAAAGTAGAAATTATTTGCAGTTGATATAAGCAGACAACTAATTGCATCCATAACATTTTTAATCATTTTTATTATTAAGCAGATTACCTACTATTTCATAGGTATATTTTAATTTAAGGACTTTCCATTTTAATCTTATATGTATAGTACTCACATATAAAAATATATCTAGGTACATCAGGTTTCTTATCTGTAGGTATTTGGATCGATGTTTTTTATACTAACCATTGCATGCAGAATGCTTTAACATTGAGGTTATCTTACCATATGGAATGAAGTAATAATTATGGATCCATGTAATCAATTCTAATCTCGTTCATGTTTAGGACTGTGGCTTACTCGGATAACGATAGGAAAGCGATCCCGATTGTCCAGTACCGTTGTGGTATCGTTAAATTATCGCTCACGTTTCGCTACCGCCCGGCGCCTACGGTATTTAATGAATAGCAGGCTAAGTGAGCTTTGACGCAGGCTTAAATGTTTTACGAACCAACTAATTGCTACTTAATCTTTCATCTGACTCTTTGTTTCTGAGGGAAAATTATTCTGACCTGACGTGGTGATTAAGTTTACTGACAAATGGTAATCTAGCATTTCACCCGCGACTTTCCGAGGATTTTGGTTATATTACGCTCCATAGGGTTCGCAAAAAGTAGCATTTGACCTTCTCCAAGGTCTAATCTAAATCCATGCCAAGATGAATTAAAATGTTTCAGAGGATTGGGCATGTAAAAGACACAAAATGAACCTACTAATGTGTACATGTGGATCAATTGAGGATTCCATTTGTAAAATTAAAAAAATACTTCTGATGAGGTTTATAATCGGAAGAGAATCGTCATTTCCAACCATCATTACTAAACACCAATTATTAACATAACAAATTGAGTAAACAAGACAGGAAAAGTCTGACATAACAAGATTATTGAAGTGTAACATAACAAGTTTAGTGCAATTAAAATACAGAAAACACCAGCTCCTTCAGCTTCAATTTTAAATTAGGAATACACAACCAAAAGCACTTTGTTGCACAAAACAAACGAAAAATATCCTAAATTGGATTTAGTATTCCCAGTTACATCAGTACTTTGGTCTACTATTAAGAAATACGTTGTTACAATTACAATAGTTGTCAGTTTTTCGTTGTGGGCGAACTTGTTAAAACTGGCGTACATTGACAGTTACTGGAGCCAGAGTTGTTTTTGTTTCTGCAGTTACGCCATTGAAATTTGCAATCAATCAATTGATTTGTCACGTCCACCTGTCTGTTTTTTTATTCTTGGGTCAATTGTCTATAGAAAATTATAGTTGGTTTTAAATTGTATTATGTCAAATTTTTTATTTGTACATCTGAGAATGACGTCCAGCCAGCGTAACGATATAATGAGCTAACGTTATTTTTTATTTCAATTTAAATTGTAGGACGTGTGTAAATTCTATTTTTTTTAAAAAGACCGTATCAATAAATCAAGATTTATTATACAATATTTAATCAAATAAATAAGGTCGTGTAGTGGCAATGAACTGTTTCGTAAATTAGTGTCTGACTGATGTCAATTATGTCTAATCAAATGTGCTATAATCTCAACTTTATGTTACGATACTTTATTTAGAATCTGTTAGGAAATCTGTTTATATCTTAAGTTGGAAAACAAAACAGGAACCGTAATAAATTAGGCGACTGATCTCCATAAAATTTTTAATTGTTTTCTTCTGATTTTTGGAGCGATAACATTAAGAACTTGAGCAACCAAGCTAGTTAGTGAGAAATGCATAAAACAATCCAATAATACTCGCTCGTAGAATTGTAATTGAATATTCGATTTCGCATTAGCATTTAGCGGTATCGGATGTAAATTGTTGTATGTCTTATACTCGGATGATTCACACAACCTAGACAACAAGTATGACTTTAAATACTTGAGCAAGTGGGTCGCTGTCTTCGCTTTCGGGCCAGCGCATGCGTAGTCAATTACACCAGTTATACTAAGGCCTCGCGAGTGTAAATGTAAATACGACGCTTATCCGCTAAAGATATCGAGTCCCACTTTGCATATCGAATACGAATATCTAGCATTCGGAGCTAATCAAATATCTAATGAATCAATTTTGTGTTCCTTTTGTGCTTTTATCGGTCTGCACTGTATTTTCTGCATATTTGTGGAAATCAGTATTACATTTTGCTCGATAAGCATTCGTTTATAACAAATACCCTTTTGCACTGTACGATATTATATCTACTCATATCTAGGCCTATTACCACTTTAACAGCTGTAATATTCTCGCTGATATCTGCGACAGCTTACTGCCACTAATGCTGTCCTTTTTAGTTGAAAGTGTGCAGAGGCAACTCCGAGCGGACCTAAACGCACGCCTACATAGCAATGTCGCTCTATAAATTGCACTTCGTTATAGAGTTAGAGGAGACAGGTGGCCTTTCAGACGTTTTCCTGTTGCTGACGCCGACATAATTGTGTCTCACTCTTCCACATGCTATTTCAAACAGTTCCAGTTAATTACTACTGTCTCGAAATATCTAGGGCTATTCAGGACTGTTTATTCAGCTCTAGATCGCTTGTTGATAAATGGCGCTGCTGGTGTCTTGCAGATTGACAAACAGATTAATGGTGCCCTATGTGTGTTACTCAAATGACCACAATCTCCGTTTCAAGATATGCCGATTGTTATCTATACGCTTAATCATTTCTTCCAAATAAGCGAGAAAATAAATTCTCCCAGTTTCTTGTGGGTACAGATCTAGAAATAAGTCCGCTAGGTAGCCTATCGGACTGGTTAGGGATTAATTCTGTCTAGACACGCTAACCGAATAAAGCTTCACACTAATCCCCTTTTTCACTTACTATTTATTGACGTATCTCAAGCAATCAACATGTTTTTCGTTTGTCTGGCAACCAGCACTGAGAACCTGTTGGCGGCTGCATCGACCCGACAATGCTCTTCTTTCAACTAAAATAATGGTGATTATTTATTAGACATAGACATTCTCACGGGTTGATTTGGTACATGAAATATTAAGAGCATCAGGGTACGATAAAGGGCTTTCAGCGCAAAATGACGACGTGCAACTTATAACGTTTAGATTTGTATTGGTTTTGTTATAGTCAGACAGGTCAGACAGTGGGGGTATAATGCTTTCCTATTTGGTAAGTTTTGTTTCAAATCGTAACAGGAAACAAAACGACATTTATTAAAAACATTTTAAATACCGCGGTATTTTATTTAAAACAATAGAATACCGCGGTATATTTGCAACCTTCACCTTTCATGCCAATAAAACATTCTTATATAATCCAATGACTCTTTTCTAGTCGAAAGCTTCTCAAGGTCTCAGGACCACACATATTTTTATACCACACACGATAAAGTCAATTCGATAAGTCAGATCAAAAACTGCTGAAAACTAAAAACATACAATTAGGAAAAAGCTATTGACTCGTAGCTATCTGCTTGGTACTAACTATGGTTATGATCAAAAATATCTTTAAGATTGATAAATGTATTCTGCATAATTGACCATAACCAAGTGGTTTCTACGCTTCTGTCTCCTAAACATTTTGCAATCTGAATAATTGTGTAACTCTCCACCTAATCTAGCACTTTCCTTATTAGGAATCCAGTACCGCCTATGTCTATTTTTCTCCGAACACAATTGCATTTCCATTGAATATGCATTTCTACGTGTTGCTTCTAGTCTGGTATTTATGATTTATGGTGTTCTCAAGCTGCCTTGTTTGGTTATCGTCTACGATTCTCTGGGCGGCCTGATTTAAAACTATTGTATGATCTGTCTTATTATCATAAGGTCTTTTCGAACATTGCACGTTGTGTGAATGTGTTTCTTTAATTTACGCAATAGTACCAAAATAGTCTTAAATCTGAGTCAGTAGATTTTTTGCCATTTTTATATTGGGTAGGTATATTTATTTGGGTTCTATCAAAGTAGATTTTTTGCTTTTCATGAGAATCATAAATTCTTCTTTACGTTTACTATTTCCTTTTCATCTATGACAATAAATTTTTTCCGTCTTTCGATTTTGAATAACTAGAGCGTTATATCGACATGAACGGTAATAATCTCATTATTCATAATTGTTCCAAGTTACGTGCGTGACCACGTTTCAAAGGTTTGTGTCTGTTCAAATGGGATTATATGTTATTACACGGACCGTTGATAGGTTATAGGAAGTACTATTAACTCTGGTAGTAGATAATCAAACAAAGTTAGTGACGATGGTGGTCGCAGCGGGAGGTAAACTCATTGGCCTGATAGCTTGGGCATCCCGAACAATTATCGTTGTACACGAGCCATTTGTCTAGAACGTAATAAGGTGTAGATTTACTTTTCATATTTATTCGAAATTCCTGTAGAAACTGGTATGATTGAGGTCAATTGCTGCCGTGAATCAAACGATGGCATCTTGGCATCCCATGTTGTTTACTTGGTTCTCTTAACCAAATCAATTGTTTGTGTTAGTGCTTGAATGTATCATAACAATAGTAAAACGTTATTGTTGATAGTGTAGAGAAGTGATTGAGTTTTGTAAACATTTGCAAACCAGGAATTATTCTTATATTTATCATTTAAAATATTGGTTATCTATCATTCATCGCGGTCATTACGGGGTATTAATTCATATTGAAATTAAACTTTGCCATTACGCTATGCAATTACGCTGACAGTATTTTAATTCTTCTTCTTCGTGTCAATAGTAAGTAATAAATCTTCCCCGTCTAGAACTCGGCCATCCGGACCACAGGGTCCACAGGTCATTGAGTTATTTTTAGGGTTCCGTACCTCAAAAGGAAAGAACGGAACCCTTATAGGATCACTTCGTTGTCCTTCCGTCCGTCTGTCAAGACGCGTTTTCTCAGGAACGCGTGGAAGTATCAAACTGAAATTTATATCTCATACTCAGGCCTACTGTCCCTTGGAGCTGTGAAAAAATCAAACTTCTAAGCCAAAGCAATCAAAAGATAAAGCCGTTTATGCCGCAAATTTTCGAAACTCACACGGGAATCAACACCTACAGGGTATTGAAACAGGGTCCCGTAAACTTACAATCTTGAAATTTGGTACGAAGTAACGTCTTATAGTACCGATAAAGGAAAAATTGCGAAAACCGTAAATTTTTAGTTACATCATATAATATAAAATATTTTTGAAAATATTAAATTTCATTTTGCAATAAAAATACCATAACTATGACTCGATTGTCGTGATGGGTGAACTTTTACTTAGGTATATACCTACAGGTTTGTACGGAATACGGAACCCTCAGTGTGCGAGTCCGACTCGCACTTGGCCGGTTTTTTAATTTTATTACTTAACGTAATATCACCATTACTAACATCAGTCGAGTACACCCCGTTTCATACTTCTGCCTTGCCTAATATAATTTCTGATTTCTAATGTGATTTACCTTCTTCATTGGATGGTCAAAAAATAATAATGAAGGTTTAAATCGCATAAATACTAACTTTCTCAATTACTTTTGATAAGACGTATTTCAACAACCTTTGTTGTGAAAGTGTATAAGATACTGCTAATCCAACAGTGATTGCATTGTGGGACATTATGCAGATTTCTGCCTTTAATATTCCAAACAGTTGTAAGTTTTACAATGTAAACCCAGTGGCCAGTATTTTATGGGTTCGCTCATCTTCATTAAATTACGAGAGTGCAATTATGTTTTTTGTATTAAGTACTATTACAGAACAATATAACATTGTTATTTTTTGTACATTTATGCGAGGACCTGGAGAAAGGGCACAAGGAGGTCGCGGACTGTCGCTAGTATGTTTATTTATAAATTTTACAGTTAGATCGTTAATGTTATTCATCAACTAGCGACCGCTCGCGGTATTACCCGCGTGGTTCCCGTTCCCGTGGGAATATCGGGATAACATGTAGCCTATGTTATTCGGGGATAGTGCAGCTTCCCTAACGGTGAAAGAATTTTTCAAATTGGGTCAGTAGCTTCGGAGCCTATTCAATTCAAACAAACAATAAAATCTTTCCTCTTTATAATATTAGTATAGATGAGTACCTACTGTAATGTCGTTTCTTGGATAAGGCAGTATGTCTGCAGACTTCGGTCATTTTAAAATTTCCTTTCATTAAGATATATATATATATATATATATATAGATATAAATATATAGTAGGTGAGGTGGATAGGTAGGTACGATGGGTGGGAGCTAGTAGAAAAAAAAATATGCTGAATTCGGTGAATGACTGTATTTAAATGTTTTGTTGTGGTGGCCGAAACGGCTCTTCGAACCTTGTTAACTTTACAGGTTTTCATTGTTCAGAGGTAGCATCAGCCTTGGCTTTTAATTTTGGCCATAGTACACCAGGAATATTATCTTCACTGATTTACGTTTTTAATTCAGTGCGAACGCACGTAACGCCCCATCTGTCAGATCGACAGTGACAGGTATGACACTGACAGGAGATTGTCAGATGGTCTGCGATTGATATATGAGAGAAAGGTCCTTGCTTTTTAAGGTTACTTTAATTAAAACTCTTATTGATTAATTAAAATTTTATTGATACCAGTATAAACAATATAAACAATTATAAACAATATGTACGTTTGATGAACGAATAGCTGAAGCCGCAGGTGACGAGACGCATACGGCGCCCCTCCGAAACACCACTCCGCCCGCGAAGCAGGAAATTCCGTACGCTCGGCGTTAGAGGACAGATCAGGGAAGCCCGGGAGTCGCCTCCGGCTGTTTTACTATCCTGCTAGTATCAAGCAGTGTAAATATAATCAGAGGATCACACATAGAGCGGTGACCCCATTCCTCTATTAAATTAACCCAAAAACTAACATTTAGTTTTATAATTAAATATATCCATATCAACAACCACCATTCATTCACATCAGCAAGCTTAGGAGTTCACCCATAGTGTAGCATCATCATCAATTTCTCATCACATTCCATTAAGTTCCATTTCTGATATCCTTGGGCAGGCATTTATGAACCTTCAAATTTATTTAAGATCACTAAAACAGTAACTTTTAATTAATTGTTTTAACAGTGTACCTATTTTTTATGTTTTTATGTGTTAATTACAGGACACCTTTTTAGTTTTGGTTTGTATAGAGTCAGGATAATAATAAAGATCAATTTACTTGTCACTGGATAGTGTTTTGTCTCATTTACCCGTTGTTGTCCTAGCCGAAAAAGGTAAGTTTATTAAGTAAGTTCATATTATTATTGAAAGAGAGAAAACAACATTACACTACTCGCACAGTGACAACTAGGTAAAGTGAAATCTAGTTATCCTATCAGTCAGAGTACGATCTAACTGCCCTTATTAACACGCTTTATATTTGTAACGTGTCTTTAGCTTGATCTCAGACTTTATCTCTAAGCAGAGCCGATAAAAATATTGAGAAAATGAAATGCATAGTTCTTTCCCTACCAGAAGCTAAGTTATGCGAGATAATTAAAAGGCATTTTAATTTAGTCTAATGTCACGTTTAGCCACGTTAAGCCACATTTCCCAGTGGGGTGATAGTAACCTCGTCAATTTCAACGCCACCAAAACGAAAGCATGTCTGTTCACCGTCAAAAGGAGTCCATTCAACCTGACTCCTACTTTCCGGGATGCATCTGTACCTATTACCGACAGCCTCGAGCTTCTTGCCATCGAATTGTCTTCTGATCTTAACTCTGGCACCCCCATCGAGTCCAAGGCTCTAAAAATCTGGGCAGCCAATTAGCTGTGCGTCCTAAATAAGGTCAAGCGATATTTCATGCCAGGACAGCTTTCAACTCTATAAAGCTCAAGTCCGATCTTGCATGGAGTATTGCAGTCACCTCTGGGACGGCTCAGTGAAATACCAACTAGCTGCACTAGACACGATCCAAAGCGAGCTGAGAGGCTAATTTGCGACAAAGAACTGGTGAAGAGCAAGTTTCACACCCTAGTTCACCGCCACAAAGTTGCCCGTCTGTCGGTCTTTTACAGACTATACTTCGGAGAGTGTGCTCAGGAGCTACATGAGCTCATACCGCCATCCCCCTTCTTCCATCGGACATCCAGACGCACTGCAGGCTACCACCCTTTCTTGTGATATTCCTAAATATAGCACAAAGCGCTACTCATCATCTTTTATATTGCGCACAGCAAAGGAGTGGAACACCCTCCCTGCGTCTGTATTTCCGAGTACTTATAACCCGCACATCTTCAAAGCAATGATGAATAGGCACCTTCTGGGCTAGCTCGCTCCACCGTAGATCCCGTCTTTGCCTCCGAACTTGATTAGGAAGAAGAGTGAACCCATTCGATATAAAAAAAATGCGTATGTGTGTATCATACAGGAGATAGAAAAGGCACAAGATCCTTTTTCTTTGATCTGTCTGAGCTAAGAACCTTTGCTGTTACTAAGACAACAAATGTAAAATCCGTTATTTGCTGTATGTGTAGTGTTTAAGTTTTGTTTAGTTTTAATTTAGAGCTGTGGATTTTGAAATAAATAAACAATATGATCAGTAAAATATTATGTGCGGTATTCACTAAACATGCAAAATACAGGAGATCAAATATGAATATCTTAATAAGTTGCATAGATGTTGTTACTTCATAAATTTATCACAATTTTGATATAAATTGTCAACAAGGTTACAACGGCGCAGTAACCGTCTAATAAACCGTTCAAAATGTTACATTTTCATTTGTCGAGCGAACACTTTATGTCGATTGAAAGTCATTTTGTTACTTCCATTGATATCTCGACAAGGTTTATTATACTTGATACAGGATCTGTGATTTGCTCACTTTCTTTATGTCCAGGTCACTTTTCTTAATCGTTTTCACTTCGCCTTCGAGCGCCTTTTAGCATACTTGCTCCTTGCTGTCCATTGCAAAATTCGTTAAAGCCATTCACATTTCTCTTTCGTTATAAACTTTTCTAGTACTTACGGGTATGTTAAGTCTAATTGATCGCGTTGCAATAACAAAAGTTGTCTAATCTACAAGTTGAAATTGTAATACCTACTTAATAATTTACATTGAGTTTTGTCTTAGTACTTTAAGGTAAATGTACTATAACCACTAAAGTAACAATAATTACATTGAACTGAAATCGTTTTACAATGCCATTTTCACTGAGATCAAATTTAGGTTGCAATTGCAATCAACAGATCCAGTTTTATTAACATTTGGATACGCGCCATTTTATCGGTAATTAACAAATCTCTTATTTGTAATTTCGAATTGGATCTGCACTAATGAAACTTAATTGTCAGTACGTATTACGAAATGTCTTTGCATTGGCATGTATGTTATAAATCTTAGTTCATGACTCTCAATATCGAATGCATCAATAGGTGCTGTAATCACTTCAAATGCTATATAACCTTGAGTGTTATTATTCACATATGAATTATAATACTCAAGGTTCATTCAATGACCAATTATGTCTTCATTAAATCGATAACCTCTTTTGGTTTCTAATCTATGACTCGAATTAAGATAAATACCTAACTTTGGTACTTCCTTATATTTTTAACAAAGACCCGTCCTTGCCATATGATACATAGTTTACACGTTTCAATCCTAATCATCAGTAGATTAAGAAGACTTCATACTATTGTTTAAATATTGGATATGCCGCAGAAACTTTCTTCTCCATGACGAAAGCAGAGTTTACTGAAAAAGGCAACATTGCACCGTAATAGAACTTCGGCACGTTTTAGGTACATAATAGGAACAGTTTGCTAAAACACGCGTCGGCATCGACATCGATCATGAAAGCGTGAAGTTGAAAGTCGCCTTTTAGTTTGACACTACCATTAGTTCCAGTGACATCTGTGGTACTGGACTTTCCAATACACTATTAAAATCGGACCATATAAATAATCCTAATAGCTATTCCTAAAAAGGCTTTTATAAAGCTGTTTAGTTTGATGATAAATATGACGCTTCATAGTTATATTAAATTAAAAAGTGTAGTTAATCATTTTGGATCGTAATATTTGAGACCGGTAATTGCGTCACTTGTCTCATTAATGATGTAGTTTAAGAAAACTGGAATCGTATTACATTGGCATTATGATGAAATTACTTAGCGTTGGTTTAAAATAAAGAAATCGCCTCAATACAAAGGTCTGCTCCAATTACCTTGTGCTTTTTAATGGGTTACTCCATTGCCCTCTGACACCTAAGGACTCAAGGCCCGAGCCTTTCACTTTTTCGTTAATCGCCGTTGCTAAAGCGATCGGGTGCACGCACCTTAATCCGAATGCGGCGGAACAACTGCGTTTTTTTCTCAAACAATAAAAACTTCCTGGTTTACGTTTCGTCACAAAGTAATTGTGGCTAGTAAAATTACCCGACTGGATTTCGTTGGTTTTTACCCTCTAATGTGATTTAGAATAAGCCGCGTGACTTTCGCAACTAGTGACATTACCGTTTCGTGTCTGGCCAAAAGTAAAACTGTTTGACCTCGTATCTCACGAAATTGTTAGATTTGTACTTAGGTGTTACTTTTTGCAATGCAATAACTCTAAAATGGTGGATAATGAGGATGTGTTTGGCTACGATCTCACACTTATGAAATATGATATTTCCTATTGAAATACATGATCTTAGAGAAATTGATTGTACAAGTATCATCATCTCGTCGTTGAGGAAGTAAGTTTTTTTTTACCATTTAGACCATATCTTAGCTGCCGGCGAGTCTTTAAGATCCAACTATCTATCGTTACCAAAAAAGGCTACGGTCAGTCTGTCTCCTACTTACAATTTCATTCTAAACAGATCTTAATCGGAAGTCATTATCGTCTGTATTCATACGCAAAAGGCTATCGGATCTACACCACCTTTATTTGGATCGTGGATAAGGTTGTCAACAGTAAAACAAAAAAAAAACTCTTTTTTGTTTTTACTAAAGAGTAAATTTCTGTTCCATAGGCAGGTGTTCTATCATCAAAGATTCCACGATTTGACAACACTTGGAACACGAATGTTTGCATTATCGAAATAAGAAAACATTTTGATTAAGATAAGATATACAACAAGTAAAATTTTAATAATTTTTTTTCGTTTTGAGAAAGTCAAAATTATAATTATCGTTGGTGATTGCCAGCCCTGACATCGAACGAAATGGACTGTGGTTTCAAAGATACCTCAACGTTTTTGAGGGCAACACAATTTGCTCGTTTTTATATCCCCAAAAACTTTGTGATAACTTTCACTAGTTTTATAGCCTTGTTGGGCGCTCTTGTTTCTTCAATAACATTTTTCTTTTGTTATTTTTCATTTGTTAAGCGTGTTTACCAATCTTCTTTCACATTGCCTAATTATTAAATACTAACTTTCTCTGTTTGTACTGCCAATTCATTAAATGAATGTCTATGCCCTAATCATAGAACAATCAGGCTCTTTGCTCCGTTCGGGATAATAAGTAAACCGCGATTCGTGAGTTGCGCGCGCTTGTTTCCATTTCTGCACGACCATACTTTAAACAGATCAAGAATACTATCTTCATGGACTCTCACGAGCTACAATTTGCTTATATTTGTGTGTCATTACAACCTGTTATAGCAGACCCCAATCTACATTGCAAACTGCTCTTAGTAGACCGATCTAATTAATTCTATCTAAGCACGTCTTAGAATCTACTAGTCACTACGTTTGAATAAACCTAAACTGTTGAACGCGTTGGTGAGAATGAGGAAGTCAAATATACAAGAAAATCTCTGGTTAGCATTGCACGATTTCAATTGGATAATGACAATATTGATAATACAACTGCAAAGCTGATAAAAACTTCCACGAGAGAGATAAAGCTGGCCTATTCAGACAGACACCGGGGTCAGAGGGTAGTCCAGACACGTTTTGCCATAAATTCTATTTGTTCATGCTTCACTAGATTTTCAATTGAGGACTTTTGATCGATTTCTTTTGTTCCTTTGTAAAAGTAGCTTAGTAGTATTTCATGCTACGAGCCTAAACTAACCTATACATACCTTATCCGTAGTTGCTGTAAGAGCAAGCTAATGTCCTTGAGACAAGACTGATTATAACGGAAATTTTTATACGAGTAGAATTGAAAGAAATCTGTGAAACGACCGGCATTTGAAGACAATTTGTTTTTTTTTTAATCATATCATGAAATTTTATAAAGTAGTACCATCTCGATATAGGTCTGTGAGTTGTACTTTACAATCTTTTTTGTTTTTATGGTTACTCCGATACAAAACAGACTCCAAATAAGGAGAGGGCTAAATTGAGAAGTATACTAGCGCAACGGTGTCTAGGAAAGACTTATTGTTTAACTGCAAAACCACGGCTATTGAAAAAATTAAACTCCGGGGAAACCTGGAAGACAGTTCAGCTTGAGGCTTTGTATTAAATAGGCATAGGTAGGTATCTTATGATTCCATTAAATGCACTACAGGTTTTTCTTATGGTGAATCACGATATATCTTAAGTACGACAGATATACAGTGGTGGGCACATAAATAACGACACTAGTCGATTTTCATACAGTCGAGGTAACTTTGGAGCCTTGATTCTCTGCCAAGCATTGATCGAGCTGTGATCGAGCTGGCCACCCAGGGAGTGAATAGAGGAGAGCCAGATTGCTATACACACCCAACTGATCTGATCAAGATTCTAGAGTTGACATCTCTTACAAGGTAGGGTTTGTGAACCGATGGCGTAGCTTTTTTGATTCATAAGTGCTTGAAACAGCCTAGACTGAATAAATAATATTGACTTTGACTTCGCCATATTTCGACTCTTTGCCACTGTTTAGTATATTTTATTATTTTCAGTTAATTTTCATGAAGTACGTGAATATGTCGTTGCATTCATTTTACTCTGTTTTCCTAAGCCACACTTCGCCGCACCAATTTTGTTATTAGAGACGGACCAAGAATTTTGTTTCAAAAATGTAAACAGGGTAAAGTCCCTAGGGTATTTGTATAGGTACGATAGTAAAACAAAATGAACAGAAAAATACACAAATTACAATAAATATGTTTCTCAAATCATCCTGAGATTGTTCGAAACCATGAAACAATGGAAACCTGTTGAGACGTGCATCAAAAACAACTGCAGTCTGGTGACGCCCATCTCGTGACGTTGCTGTTCCGATAACGGATCCTCGGAGACCTTGACTGGTGAACTGCGGGACCTGTGAATCATGCGCTCTTTACCGATCGGCGTGGAGAAGAGCAGCATTTTGCCATAATAGAACCTTTCCGAATCAATAAAAAGGGTATTGCACGCTATTGAAACTTTCAAGCGTAACCTCTTTTGTTTTACGAACTTTATCGAACTTATTAGTGTTTATTCATTGGTATTAATTAACTCTTCGAATTGAAACTTTTTTCATCTCTCTTTTATTTATCGTACACTGAGCGCAGAGGTGGGATTATCGAAGTAAATAATTTATTGTAGGCTATTGAAACTTTCAAACGAAACCTTTACATTTTTTTTTATATTTATGCAATGGTGTAAACCACAGAACAAGGTTCTGTGGTGTAAACTTTTCGAAATAAAACCTTTTCTAGTATTTTGTGATTCACTGGTGATTCAGCATTGTCTTATTTTAAATGCTGGCCATATCGTCCTTGCATCGAAATCATTCATACACTTTTCTCACCATCCACAGAGGTGTGTTAATTCTGCGGCTTCATAATTATTTAGGCTGTGAGAATCTCATTGTGAAATAGCCTCATTCAAAATGAATGAATACGGTTTAATTCTCTGATGGTATTTGCTAAGCAGTTATCCAAATTAGTTGTATCGCAAAGAGTAATTGTTTGTCAATAGCCTTAGGCGGCCTTTGTAAGTGGAAATAAATGTGTAACTTACAATTGTTGTTGTTTTAGACAGTGGTCGTAATATTATTAGCAATTTTGGAGATTTAAACTAGACATTCACGCAAATTCAGAAGAAACAATAAGTTATACACTCCATTACTTGGACAAGAATAAATTGTCACATTAATAGTCAGGTAGATTAAGAGGAATTACATAACTTTAACCAGAGGTAAAACCGCAGATGAAGCTGTAATCCTGGGTTAAATTGTATGCGGATGCGAATAGCTAGACATTGTCTATTACTTTGAAATGCCATCGCCGCTTGATGCAACGTGGGAGACTTGCATTTTACTGCATCACGTTCATTGGTGTTATGCAAGTAGGGCTTCTTACCCATTTATAAATTTTATTAATAAGGTAAATCACGTGGCCCTGGAAATAATATTTTACCTGCGACGCTGACCTGTAAAAGCTGTAAACCTATAAATGCTGAATGCTACTCTGTCCAAGAGCGTATAAATACTCTAATTATGGAGAAGCAGACAGACATATTGTTGTCTCTGTCACTATCCATAACCACGGGACAGTTTGTGGCGGTTCCTGCGAGTGTTACCTGAAATACACACCAGTACACCCAGTACGAGTTGACATTACTTTCAAAGTTATTATCGGAAATAATCGGATGACTACTCATGTCAGTGTAGCAGTTCATAGATATGAAGAAGAAAAGCGACAGTGAATAAAGTTGACCGATTTTAAAAAGGGGAATCAGAAGATTACATAAGGCATCTGTGTTATCGTTTATTACAGTCTTCTGTTTGCTAATTGTACCTACAGTAAACAGAATTGGTCTACTCTAAACAGTAGACAAGAGGAGAAATTTAAAATAATCTAGACAAAGGATTTCTTTCAGATGAGGAGAGTTTCTTATTTATTATTGTTCAAAGATCAGCCGACTTCTTATTACTCCTCCTATGAATAGGTAACCTATATGACGTAAGTACCGGCTTACAAACTTTTATATTATATCTATTGGCTTTAATGGTATAACACTAATAGGTTATCAAAACAACATAACATTCGTCATAATAAACTTATGAAATACCTTTATTAGTGTCGAAAAAAGCGGCTCTATAATTGCTCTTTAATTATAGATTACGATAGGCGTGTTGGTAACGAAGAATCATTAATAATTACTTTGGTTTTTAATCTCTTATTTCTTAATATGACTTAATTAATTAGTAATTCTATAAATTTTATAATAGGGATGGGAAACTCTATTATGAAATTTATAGAATTACTTGCTCGCAATCTAAAACATTTAACTCGGGATCAAAAACGTACAAGGTTGGGTTTGGTTTAGCACAAGAATTAGCAAATTAGTTCTGCCTATCCAAAATATCAATCGTAGTATATATGTATTGTAGTATTTAGTTTTATAAGTTTATGTATTATTGTGTATTATAAGTATTCTCGTCGTCTGTATATATCTTATTTATGCCTTTTCTTGTCATCTTCCTTTCTTACAAACCCTGTCAGAATAACAGCGCCTCTGTGTTCATTCGGCCCACCTGTGAATGACACAGAGGCAAAACGCTGAGATAGGGTTTTATTGACCC
Source organism: Chrysoteuchia culmella (assembly GCA_910589605.1). NCBI lineage: Eukaryota > Metazoa > Arthropoda > Insecta > Lepidoptera > Crambidae > Chrysoteuchia > Chrysoteuchia culmella. The sequence continues at coordinate 7,743,216 of OU342654.1, read as the reverse complement.
CACACAATTCTTCCTATTATTTATATTTTGTTGTGTTTATTAATTTTATACTTTTTTTATACTTTCTACTTTATTGTCTGTATCGTATGTGTGTGTGTCAATAAATGTGTTTCTTTCTTTCTTTCTTTCTTTCAAATTCTTATAATTTCATTCATCAAATGTATTTCAAAATATAAAAAACCAAAAGAATAACGAATGTAAGTCCAATTGTCCTACAACAGCAGTGATAATAAAATAACCTATTTTTTAACCGACTTTCAAAAAAGAGGAGGTTCTCGTTCGGCCGGTATTTTTTTTATGTATGTACACCGAGATTTTGGTACCGATTTACGTGATTCTTTTTTTTTGTTCGATGCGGAATAGTTGACATTTGGTCCCATAAAAATTTGATTCCGTTTGATCCAGTATAGTTTTTATTCTATGAATCCGAATCAGATGTGAGCATATTTGTTGACCTGGGTAAAGGATGGAATATCACATTACATTACTTTGTCTAAAATGTACATTAAACTTAATCTTACCTAGATAAATCCTACTGTAGTTTACAAAACAACATACTACAGACACTAAAAAGTAAAACTTTTATTTTTCTTGCCTCGGCTGGCACCGATTCCAAAAGGGTTATTTTTTGCTTTTTAGTTTTTGAAGTAGGTTTTTAAGCTAAAATTTAATGTGCTAATAACTGTTACTGCCCGTCGGAATTGTGAAATTCTTTTTCCTGTTTATCGCTCCTTTCGCGAGGCATTACACAAAGTTATTCATCACGATTCACAGTATATTAATAATAGGTCTTTACCTATGAAATTGCCTATTACGGGAAGCCGCTGGAACAGGTAGCGCAGGACCGATCGTCTCGTGGAGATGTTTGGGGGAGGCCTATACCCCAGCAGTTGGTGTAATGCGGCTGAAATGATTATTTTATTTTATTTATTTATTTATTTATTTATTTATTTATTTCAAATACAGTTTTAACAATTACAATAACATTTTACAGTTTACACTTACTTATCGATCTACTTATCTTACAAGTTTGTGAATATTAGCGTAGGTACTTTGCATGTAAACCATAAACGCTATTGCAACACTGAGTTTTGTACCTCTACCCTCCGTAGTAGTATAAAACTGTTTCACGGTAGGATAGTCTCCTCCACTCGGGTCACAACAGACGCATATTACAAAGTTATAAAAAACTATTGATAAGATTAAAAAAAAAATACAAAATGAAAACCGACTTTAAAATCTAATCAGTTCACATGCCGTTTTGGTCTTACATCCTTAAGCATAAGGCCTCTTATCGCGCTACGCTTGGATTACATTGTCATAACAATATGGCTGCTGTTAAAAAGCACAGTATATGTTCAGTGACCAGATAAAAATTACTACAACTACATAATGCCTTAACCAACTGTTAACCAACAATTTTAATTAAGTAATGTATCTAAATAAATATGCAAAGACAATAAAAACATATATAAAAGATAACAATAAAAATACTTATGATATATAAGATACTATAATAAAATATGTAATGAGTGAGTTTAGTTTAAATATGTGTGTTAGCTTTTGTGTGTGTGTCTGTGTGTGTGTGTGTGTGTATAGTGAGTATACCAGTTATTTCATTTAGTTACTTTTAAGAGTAGCTCCGTTTTCTCGAAATCTAAATCTTGCAAAAACTGTTTTAATGCTATTTTTATTGAACGTGTAGTGAGCCGACTCATATCAACGTGTGCTGATATTTTATTATAGATAAAGGGTCCCAAAAAATCTAAAAATTTCTGAGCAAAACATGTCTTACAAAAAGGCGCAGTAAATATTTTGTCCTTTCGCCTATTTCCAGCCATTTTAGTATAATTATTGTTATGTTGCCTAAGCAATAATTTTTCTATAAATATTTTACGTATTGATAATATTTTCGTGTCTTGATATAATTGTTGTGAGGGGTATCTAATTGGCTTAAATGTCATTATTTTTAGGATGGATCTTTGTGCTCGTTCTAGCTTAATAAGCAAGGTTTTAGAGGTACCTCCCCAGACAGGTATACAATAGGAAACAATAGCTTGACACAGAGCGTAGTAGATGGTTTTGAGCAGTTTTGCATCACATATATGTCTTAAGGTTTTGAAAACATAAATAAGCCTTCTTACCCTATTGCTAAGAGAGTAAATGTGGTCACCCCATGTTAACTGTTGATCCAGGATTATCCCCAGATAACGTAGTGATTTGGTGTTTTCTAAGCAATAACAATTGCAGTTTGTTGGTTCCCTGCAATGGTGTGCTTTAATATTAATAATATTCAAGGGAGGCTGAGATTTCGATTGGATAGAAAATATCATGTATTTAGTCTTGGATCGGTTCAAGGTGAGTAGGTTATTATCTAACCATTTTAATATTTCATTGAAACTGTAATTTGCAGCTTCATTCAACAGTTGCCAATTTTTTTCTGAGACTAAAACAACCGTGTCATCGGCAAAGGTTATAATTTCTGTTGAAGGTAGTTTAAAGCAGCACAGGTCATCTATATATATAAGAAATAAGGTTGGTCCAAGGACGCTTCCCTGCGGTACTCCGTAGCATGTGGTCTCTTGAACACTTTCTGTATCATTTACGCGGACATGTTGTTTTCTGTCCTGAAGGTAACTCCGAAGTAGTTGCAGGGGTAGACCCCTAATACCCTATTATGATTACGGAATATTGTGCTGAAGTTAATATTGATGCTATGTCTTTACTATGTTAAATACACAGGTGGCCTTTAGTAATATTATTATTTATCTTCAATGTAACAATTAATGGGTTTCAGTGGTCCTACGCAGTTTTAACTTACGATTTCATACCGCTTACTAACAAGCCGCATAGATATGCAGTATATTACGGGTTGATGTATCGTTCTATGTTTTAAAGAGTAATTAGATTCTAGTTATGTTTTATCTTCAAGAATGTGAAATGTCGCAGTAACTTTGCCTTAATTGGTACTTTACTATTTCCTTTAAGAATTTCTTGATTGCGATTAATAAGAATCTTGTTAGAAAGGCATGCCTCTCCTCTTTTGTTCGATTTTAAGTTATACAAAATTTTATGACTAATTAGAGTTATAATGGACAAGAGACACAGTCAGTAATTGGCTGAACAGTTAAATAGTTATTGGTTCGTTTTACAACAAAGAATCTTAGTATTAATGGTGTTACTGTTTAGAGTCGTAAAAGTTTACTGCGGTAACGGTCGGTGTGGCAATATTAAATGTAAAACTTTGAAGTGTTTTCAAATTAATAACTTACTATTATTAGACTTTGGTCTAAGGATATTTATCGACGTACTGGGCTCTACGTAATAAAGGCTGCATAAGTTTTTTTTTATTATACGTGACTGTTCTTGAATTTGATATATTATGAAATGTGGACTGAAAAGTTTACGAGTTTCATTTGTTTGTACGTGCTAGGAACGGCCAGGATTGCTTTGAATTTAGCTAAATAATTTAGGATATAAGAAAGTTTGAAGGCTTTTAAAGTTTTAATATAAGGAGATACATCTGGAAAATTTGCTCACGAATCTCGTTGCGGGTTAACCACTAGAATTTTATTAATGCGTTGCAAAATCTGGAAGCGTAATTAAAATTTTGGAACATTAGCAAAGCGCTAATGAACAATTGCTGTTTGAGAAGTTATTTCACTAATCTAATCCATTGTGTGACTCAATGCTCTATGCTATATCATTAGAGTATTCATAAATGTCAGTACAGGTAATGGTCGGCCCATTTCGGCCCAAGGCTTACAGCCAGTGGACATTACTATCCACTATACGAAATGTTATTATATTCAATACAGTTTATTTATTCAACCTGTTCGTGTTTGTTTGACCGATTTTGGCCGAGTTACTCCCATCACCCACGCTCCGGCGAAAGCTTACACCAACAAGAGTCACACGGTTCTATTTGAATTTAATCTCTGTGTGTTTAGTAGTAAAGTTTATAATTGCTGAATTAAAATTATTGTCGTCTGCGAATAATGAGAAGTTCTTTAGTATGTTTTTTGTTTTGTGATCCGTCCTCTACAGGCCGACTTGATTCATTGACATGATTTTCAAATTGATTGGAATAAGAATTTCGTAATATTGTAACGATTGTTTAAGCTTCTCGGTATAAGAAGCAAGTCAGTACAGTATTGTCTTTATTGTTTGCTTCGAATCCAACTATAGGTACCAATAAAGACTAGTTAGGTACATTAAAATTGTTCACTAACTTTCTTGTATCGATCGACAGTATATTCTGAATTCGCAATTCGCCGACAGCTATCAATTTATAGATTTTTATGCAAAAAACTTTCGAAAGCAGTCTTCGATCTACCAAAATCAATGCAATGACTCACGTGCTCGTTAAGACCGGTTCCCACGCCCACTGTCGCCCACTTTCAGCTCTTGGTCACTTGGCATCATTTATGCAAGGGTGCTATTTTATATTATTTTATTGGATTATCTACGAGGCGGGTGCGAATTGCATGTTTCAGTTCTGATTATATCACAGAATTAACAAGAAGCTCGAATGTGTCAACGAAATATTTATTGTTTTGAAAGTTTATTGATTAGCATAACAGGGCGCAGTTTCGTTTTCTGTGAGAATGTTGGAAGGAGTAGTCTTTCGTATTAGAAGTTATTTTAGCCAATGTAAGGTCAAATATATTATTGTATATTAAAATCATCAAAATTAGAGACGGATAATTCCATTTCCTACATACTTACACATTACATAAGGAGGTAGGAAATTAATGAAAAGACATATCAGATTGTAAAACTGTGCAGAGACTTCACAGAGTTCCGATATTGACCACCCATGATTTTGACCACATACAACAAAATAATACCCAAGAAAGGTATCAATTCCATTTTAATTGTCATTTTACGTACACCGACGTCATATTTTTAAAATGAAAGCAGCAAAAAAGTTATATTGGCAAATAGTTAAATCTTAATTCTTTTATTTGTAGATTTTAATTTTAGACATTAATTTATTTTGTAGATTTTAATTTTAAATAAATGTGAAACGAAAATGTGAAAAACGAAACGTGAAAGAAGTGTAACACAAACTTTTTCAATATAGTTGCCGCTGTTCAGCTAATTAAAGACAGCGTATTTCATGTTCTTAATTTAAAATAAAATATAGAGGAGCATTTTCATTTTTTCCATTGTGGCGCGAAAACTAGCTCAGTTTTAATCTTACTTTAAGTCTTGAAATTTAAGTTGAACTAGGTAGTATAGGAAAAAGAAAAAGTTGCGATCCTTACAAGGACAATAATTCTGAGTTTTTGTGACAAAGGTTGGTCGTACAGGAAAATTGCAGATCACTTGCGATGCCCTGAAGATATGGATATGAAATCCGGCATTTTAAGAAGTTTAATACTACGGAAAATATGCCTGCTCTAACCACTGAGCTACCGAGACTTCGGACACCACCACCGTCAAAATTCTCCATTACTTTTATATTTTTAAACGCTATAGGCTAGCGTTGTCACATCAATGCTAGGTTTTTTTTTTTATTTTTTTTTTATTTATTTATTTATTTATCTAATTACAACGGCAAATATTGCCACTTACAGTAACATGTTTTCAGGTGTTTAACGATCGATTAAGATGCAACAGCCAATAATTTATGATTTTTAAATTTTTGCACTTTTCAATGCTATTTTTATACTTATTTTTTCCAATATTTTTCTTATTAAAATTTATCTTAAGTATAAAAATAGCAATAAAAAATGCAAAAATTCAAATTCATGGATCAGAAGTTATTAGTTTGGTCTAGAGGAATCTCTGCAAGAACGGTTAGAAGGCGATTATGTGAGGCAGATTTGTTTGGAAGAATTTCTCGTAAGGTCCTACTTGTGAAGAAAGAAAATATCGGAGCATTATTACAATTCTCCAAAAGATATGCACACTGGACAGAACGACAGTGGAAAAATGTGTTTTTTCCCGACGTAACTAAAATTAATAAGGTTAACTCTGATGTAAAAGTTTACGTGAGGCGTCCTCCAAACAAAAGAAATGGATCCAAAGTACACAATGAAAACAGTCAAACCTAGAGGGCGTAATATCAAAGTTTGGGGATGTTTTTCTGATCACGGTGTAGGACTTATAAAAAAAAAAAGACGGGTTGCACTCCGGGAGTGCCGGCAGAAGTGAAAACTTGATTATTAACGTTGAGCATGTTTGATATTTTGGAATGGTTAGGGAATAATTTTGCACCAATTGCTTTATCAGTATAAAAGTACTATCATTTATGTGGTAGAATACAATATTCATTTAATGCGCTATCGTACACAAACATGACAAACCATATTAAAGTGAACGTTAAGTTAGGTAATAAGATATAAGAAAACATTAGTTATTATAGAGAATCGAAAAATATATATTGACAATAAAACAAGAGACAAGTAAAAGACATTATCAACAGTCTGTCGCTAAGCAACCGAGACCATAGTCAACCTGTCACCTCAACATTCTCCATCCGTCCTACGCTTTTTCGATCAGGTCACGTGTCCTGACGCGAGTTTAAGATTTTATACCCATTACAGAAAAAGTGCTCAACGCCGCTAAAGAAGTTTTCACTTCAAAAATAGATGGTAACATAGATAAATTTCAATATAAGAATATTTTAGAAGAAACCATGTTACCTTATGCTGAGGATCATTTGCCGGTGATATGGACTTTCAACACGATAACGATCCTAAGCACACTGCAGTAGTGGTCAAAGAATTTCTTAGGAGGCAATCAGTAACAGTTTTGAATTGATCACCGTACAGTCCCGACATTAACCCGATCGAAAACTTGCGGTCCCGTGTGAAGAACATAGTGGCAAAAAGAGTAACGTGCATCAACATTACAGAGACATTTAAAGAGACATGGGAGCAGATTTCGATTGAAACCTGCAAGAATTTGATCGCTTCAATGCCTAGGCTGTGTCGGGCTGTCATTGCTGCTAAAGGACATGCGACAAAATATTAATAACGTGGTTATATATGTTTTTATAATAAATCTAATATTTATTAAAGTCAAGTTCGTTTCAATATTTATTATTACTTAATTTCTGTGTGTTTCATTAGTCAAGTATTTGTATTAGTTCATACTGCTTGCAATAAAGTAATTAAACATGTACAAAAAATAAACTATTTTCTCTTTATTATTTAAAATCTTTCACGATTACCGTAAAAATAATTTAAATAGTAGGTACTTATTAAAAGCTCTTATTGCAAAAAATATAAGAATACATTATTTTCACGACACTAAAAAGTTTTGTGAATTTACTTTCATCATGCGTGACAATAGTTTCTTTATACAATAATTTGGCTTTAGCAAAGTTCTATCTGTAAAAAAAATTGTGTTACATCGATTTTTTATACTTTTTTCGCAAACGATACTTTCGCGTCTGAAGTTAGCCAACGGCCCGTCCTATTCTTATTTGAACGGCATAGTACATGTTACTGTACGTACGCAGCCATCTCATTGGTTCATGCATTAGTATGCGTGTTAAATTTTGGTTCATCAACAAATTCAGAGTTATTTAGCACTGTTTTTCATTTAATTCTTCGCCCGCAGGCTCCGTTTTACTTATTTGCAATGAATTTTTACTTTGTGTGTTAAACAAACTTATAATAACTGGTATTTAGCACTAAAAACACTTCTGAGCACACTTTGTTTAAGTTGTTACGTATTTCAACCAATCAGGACGGAGCAAGCTTTTCGCTACATGCATAGGTAAGTACAATATAACGAAGAGATACAGATTATTTGTAAATAATCGAAAAATCATCATCAATCGTTTATAAATACCCTCGATTATTTATAAACAATCGGTTCTTGCAAAAGCGGTGACATATAGACCCAATTAGGTCAGTATTATAAGAGGGGTTCTGCTGAAGCTGTACATAATTCAGAAACAATACCGTTGTGCAAACAATCTCGGTTAGTCGACATATTTTACGGAGTTGAGAAATTAAGCAAACACACTGAAAGATTTAATACTTGTTCAATACTCTGATGTCTGAGCTCAAAGGATATATGACATCGTTCCTTAAACAACAACTGTAACTGCAAATCTAAATTCACTGCACCATTTAACAATCCAATTGTGCTGCAATTTGCCTCCCTATATGGTGTGATCAATTGCCCGTGTTCTCTTTCTCTGTGTATTTATTTTGTTTCGCTAATCCAACAAACAATACAAATAAACAAATATTTAATTGGCAATGCTAATTGTCGAGCCCATTCTATTGTCTTAGAGATTCTTTCTAACAATCGCCATTGTGGTGAACAATGTTGGGATTTAACCTCGAGTATCCTGACCGTTTTTGCTGCCTAAGGAAGCGATCATATCGTTCGTTGGCACTGACTTGACAAAAACTGCTCCAAAAAACCCTTTAAAAAAAGTGAATCATTGTGTTGTTCGACGTTTCGATTTTATAGTTCGTTCTGAAAGCAGAAATGTGAACGTAAAAGGTATTGTACATTTATTACAATTTAAAACGACGCGACGCACAGATTCGGCCTTTGAAGTTTGGAAAAGTTGGTAGTCATCAAAAATTCGTATAGCAATTTCGTTTCAATTGTGAAAGTCAGGTGTTGTTTTGTTTGACGATGCATAAAGTGGTGTTTTGTTTTCACCTAATAATTGATCTAAGATACGTATATCGTGTGACGACTTGACTTGACACAAAAACAAGCAATGAACGAGTATAGCTACCTAATTATGCTTTTTCTGCGGTACAGCGAGCTCGATAAAAATGTCCCATGTTTAAAAATTACCCAAAAATTTAAGCCATTCTTACCAATAGTTGAATTTAGTTTTGTTAAGACAACAGAGCTTTATTGGTATAACGTGTCATGACTTGTTTTGTTAACAACTCAAATACTAGTACCACAGAATAACTCTAAGGCTGAGATGCACCAGTTAGTTAAGTTCCCAAAACGATGACTTTAACGGTCACAAAATGTATATTATTTGACAGCTTTGACAACCATAGATCGGTTAAAGTTAACTGGTGCAACTCGGCTGCAACTCGGCTGCAGTTTGTAAGGACTGTTGAACATAACTTTAATAACTTTTTTTCTTTACAGATGGACAACCGGCAGTTTAAGTAATGCGAACATATCGGACTTGTAATTGCTGCGTGAGTACTGTATATATTTTTTTTATATAACTCTTACTAAGCGTTTAGTCGACAACTTGTTCTGCCACTACGATCGACGCGTGATTTAATAGCTTAACTATTATATTATGTTGATTTATAGTAAACTCGATGATTTAGATGGAAGCTTAATTTTATTACTGTTTATGCTTGATTAATGGTGAAGATAAAATATTTGTAGTAGTGTAGGAGTAGCTGTACTAACTGCTCGTACACTACTAGAAACTATACCTATGATTAGAAAAAAGATTATGTACATACATTATAATGCATGCTTCATAATATCAAAATCGTAACTAGCTCCTTTCCGTGATCCGTGAGATAAAAGTCTAAAGATGGGAATCTCTTGACTCTAGTCTACAAAGTTACTAAATATTGGTTATTTTTGTATGTGTACATACGTCAATAAGAACTTTCATTCGTTTGTCTGTACAGATAAAGTATAGCAAAAAAAAAGAAGGGTTGCACTCCGGGAGTGCCGGCAGAAGTGAAAACTTGATTATTAACGTTGAGCATGTTTGATATTTTGGAATGGTTAGGGAATAATTTTGCACCAATTGCTTTATCAGTATAAAAGTACTATCATTTATGTGGTAGAATACAATATTCATTTATTGCGCTATCGTACACAAACATGACAAACCATATTAAAGTGAACGTTAAGTTAGGTAATAAGATATAAGAAAACATTAGTTATTATAGAGAATCGAAAAATATATATTGACAATAAAACAAGAGACAAGTAAAAGACATTATCAACAGTCTGTCGCTAAGCAACCGAGACCATAGTCAACCTGTCACCTCAACATTCTCCATCCGTCCTACGCTTTTTCGATCAGGTCACGTGTCCTGACGCGAGTTTAAGATTTTATACTCATTACAGAAAAAGTGCTCAACGCCGCTAAAGAAGTTTTCACTTCAAAATAATAAAAGAAGAAGAGAGAGAAATAATATAAGAAACGAGAAGTCAAATCTGAGGTATATGGAATATTTATATATATATATAAAAAACATTAGTTGACCCTGAAACTGTATTGTTATTATTGTAATCTCTTACTTAATTAGAATAGGCTTCACATATAGAATACCATTGAGGATAGGTTATTGACTCCGTCAGTTAATAGATAACTTTTTAAGTCAAACAGCTATAGCTAACAGAAAACGATATTTTTAATTATCTACACCGATTCATGATCCGAGCGTGTTTCAATCAAAATTTATCAATCAATGACAAAAATGGTTTTAGAGACGCTGTTATTGATTACTTTCAATTGAGGTTCCTGATCTTATGTAATATTAGCTACAGATGGATGTAGCTATTAGATTGATAGCTTGGGAGAGTTACATATTAAAATTTTACATACATTATATTAATTTTAATAATTAATTACAAAATACACTATTATTTTGTTGTGCCCAATTCTATCTCTTAATGTAATGTTTAAAGGTTGTGAAGTTTGATGCCGTTGTTGTTATAATTTAAACTATCAATAGGTAGGTGTCTTATCTATTTTTAAAAACAGGTACATATTCTTATAAGTAAATCATTCTATGAATAGCACACTTTGAAATTTAGTTTTAGTAAAGCCAAATGTAGTTACTAACAGTAACAAGTAACTAGATTTGGCTTTATTAATAAAAAAAATTACAAAAAAGTACAATAATACTTTAATGGTAAAGAACGTTACTTGTACATTCTGCAATTTAACCTAATTTATAGAAATTAGGTTGGATATAGTAAGCGAATTCTATCCTACTAATATTATAAATGCGAAAGTATGTCTGTCTGTTTGTCTGTAACTCTTTCACGCTAAACTACTGAACTGATACTAATAACTGATACCGATTTGGATGAAATTTGGCACAAATATAGTACGAGTAGATAGTCTGGATTAAAATATAGGATAATTTTTATCCCAAAATTCCCACGGGAACGGAAATCACGCGGGCGGGCGCTAGTAAATTATAAGTTGCTCCATTTTATGCAAATCGAAACAGTTTATTCAGACTAACGTCTTACGTTTATTCCTTAAACAACCTTAATCTGATTCTGTCGTTTAGATTTACTCCATTTTGGCTTAATAAAGAATTTGTACCACCAATTACGTTGAATCCGTTATAAAACAGCTTTTCGAACAATTTTGCAATACTTACCTACAGATAATCTGACAATACAACTTTGAGATTAATCTTGTATCATAAAACTTCTGTTTTAGTAGTTACTTTAATGTTAAAATTTATATTGATTGCGAAGTCTGCCAAGTTGTTTTCAAGACTTGTTTTATTAGGTAAGAAGCGGTTGCCGTTAAGCATACCTAAGAGGTTTTATTACTTTTCCATAATCTCTGTGTTATTACAATTATTATTATTATTATAACGTTTGTTTCCGAAATCAAACAATAAATTAAAGTCATACAATAGACATGCAATCATTTTCAACTTAAAAAATATACGCGTATTGACTTATGAATGAGTAACTTAATTATTATTCTGTGATAACAATAACAAGTAAATCTTTATATTTATTATTATTTATAATACCATAACATTTATAATAATTAATTTGACTTTATTTTCATTAATTTTAGTATTTTTTTATTTTACTACGCTATTTTCATGTGATAAAAAGGTCTCTGTAGCATAATTGGTTAGTGCATTGGGCCGGATTCCCAAGGATGCGGGTTCGAATCGCGTCAGGGCGACATGAGACAAGTGGTTTTTTTCTAGTATATTTCTGGTTTAATATTTACATTTCATTAATTTCATAGTTTATCTACGTTATTTTGATTTCATTGTACTTTTATTTCATTTACATTTATGTGAAACTAAGTATATTATTGTAAACAATCTATGGTACTAAACCTACATACTTATAACTATAATTATTTTAGTACAATGTTACACATTCCTTTTTTCTTATAAATATTACACCTTACATGCATGTACCTATACATGATCTTTTTAATATATTTCTTTTGTTATTTTTTATAATTATTTTTTTCATTATGTAAAGTATATGTAAGTATATTTTATTTAAAACATTTACATTATACTATAATATATTTCTTTTACCTTTCAATGGGTTGTCCAACTCTGGACAAAGGCCTCCTCCATCCTGTTTTATCCTACTAAATACCTTACATTTTGGGCACTAATATTCAGTCTTTGCCGTATGGAGGGTGAAGAATCTCTGTGTTACATACAGAAAATTAAATAATCTTGAATATTACTGAAAGAAGCGACTGGTCTTAGCCTGAAAATAAAACCTAAGAACATTTATATTCTAGGCCAATTCTCGGATGTGTGTTCTTTTTCTACATATTATATTATTTACTAGACTTTTGCTCGCGCCTTCGTCTATGAAAAAATGGGCAGTTATCGCACTCTCTTTTATATCTTGCACCTTAGGGATAACTTATTTGTTTTGTAAGATAAGCCTATCCTTTCTTCAAGCTCTAATCTATCTCTATACAAACATTCATTATAATTACTTATAATATAAGAAAACGTTGATGCTTGCCTTTCGCTATTTGAAAACCAAAAATACCTAGATAAATAAATACTACATTTTGTTAAGATGTTATTACTCTATAACGGCAAATAAATAGTACCTACCTACATATTACGAACTTTAAAGGAAGTCGCTCTTTAAAAGAAAAAAAACTTTATCTTGTCTATCAAACCATGTCAATTACGGTTCTATTCTCATGATTTTTATAAATATTTAGTAGGATATCGGTCGCTGTCATGGCTGATATAACGAAGTTGTTTGAAAGACACGTTTTTTATGCGACGATACCTGAGAAGTTAGTTCCTAGGCCTTCTCCTACACTTAAACATTTCGACCTGAAGACTCTAAAAGACTCAACCTTTCAGGCTCCGTGTTATGAGACACAATAGATTTTTCATCCCATCTATTCGAAAAACGCTGATTGATTCGCCTATAAGTGCGAGCAAAGTAAGTCTTTTCTCCAAGAGACTTTTTCACGGGGCAGTAATGAGATTTGAATTTCGAACATTAACATCGTCCCTTAGTGCTCCGTGACCAAAGAGATCGCACGAAAATATTGTATGAAAAAGTCACTGGCCGATTATTAGGTGACCGGCGCGTGCAGCGCCGCAAAAGAAAAAAGAAAAAAGCGCGAACTACGTATTAACCTTGTATTGTACTTTATTGGAGTAAACAGTGTTTTGTGATATTTGCAGTGCAATAATTGCGAAAATTGAGTTCCACAAGCAGCGACAGTATTATTTTAACACCAGAAAATATTAAAACAGATGCAACGAATGTGATACAAAATCTATTTTATAAATACATTCATTAGTTGTATCTAGAAACGCCTCTTATTTCTTTTTCTCATAGACGGGGATGAAAAGTAGAGTGTATCACTCGACCGCAATATATATTTTTGGCTCCGGCGACGTACTGTGAATCCCTCGCTACGTTCAGGATTCTACTAAAGAATCCCTCGCTGCGCTCAGGATTCTACTCTAGAATCCCTCACTTCGCTCTGGATTCAAAAAAGCGCCATCGCCGTAAAAATATTATTTTGCTCCTTTATGGTACATCTACTATTCCATTGTTCTTTGGCCACCGGTGTGCGGTTCGGGTTTGATGAATTAATTCAAATTGAAGTAATTTAAAAATCATCTAATGCCTGGTAGCAATTGGCTTATAACTTCATAACTTTTCATTTTTTACAATATTATTTTAATGTGATAAATATTAAACCAGAAAATATACTAGAAAAAAGCAACTTGTCTCATGTCAGAGACCATGAGGACAAGTTTTCTAGCATTCGACGTGTCCTCATAAGACTCTGTAGCATAATTGGTTAGTGCATTGGGCCGGATTCCCAAGGATGCGGGTTCGAATCCCGTCAGGGCGACATGAGACAAGTTGTTGAAGATATACTCAACAAATAACATGGCACTAATGAAATGTGTACAGTTCCATTAGTAAAATGATTATTTTTTCCAAACATATTTACAATTTATCACATAGAGAACTAAACAAGATTTTTTTTTACTAACTCAAATTTAAATAGGCAACTTCGATTTCTATGTAAACACTATTGACAACAAATACTTCAATGGTAAAAACTTCGTTCGTAATCGTATTCCAATAAAGTCGGATCTCCGATCAAATAGTAGCATATTCCGTTAAAGGCTGGATCTTCGATCAAGTAGTAGCTATTAACAACATATGACTACCATTCCTAACTAATATTTATTTATAAGAAAAAAATCGTTACGGTATATGAAAGGAAATGCACGCACCTGTCTGCCTGCGTATGCGCAACGGGTGGTGCGGACGCCAGTGAATGGGTGTGAACGGTGTAAGAACTTCGTGATCTTATCTTGACTTGATGTCTGGATAGGGTTGCCAGGCCCAAAAATTTAAAAGCCGGACTCAGATTCATATTAAGCCGGTCACTTTGCCCTAAAAGCCTGACATCATATTGTTTTTGTTTGTAAGAAGCTTTCTGCGTGCCCGCGTGTGACTCTGAACGCGACGGGGTTAACCGGAAGTCTAACAAAAGCTGGACAGCCCGGGCTTGTATATATTTGACTATAAACAGCCGGACACCTGGCAACCCTACTATGTCTGAGATATAAGACTTCGGTTACGCCACTCATAGTGTTTGCCTGGGATAAAATGGCCATGTTTTATTATCTGGACATAAATTGAAGTCAGTAGAGATGATGATGTAAATATTTGTTACTTTTGGTGACTCAAACGGACATACAAATTCGCACCAGGAGACGTATTTTTGAATCATTCGAATTACTATTCGCATACAGAATCACATGACGAATAGTTCGACAACTTAAATCGTTTCGTTTCACGTGATTCAAGTCATGGATATGGGCATGGATTTGGATATGGGCTTCATTTGACAGTTGTAGCTCATAAAATTACCTTATATGGTCATTTAACTGTCAAATGAAGCCCATGTCCATATCCTTATTTTTTTACGCGGTAGGGCCCCAGTATCGGTTTTTGAAAATCAATGAAGAGTTAGATTCCGATTTTTAAATATTCTGCGTAAAATAAAATAATGTCAAGGCATTTAATGAAAACGGTAACCTTATTCGAGTGATTAAAAAATGTGACAAAATGGAAGCCAGTGAATTTCAATACGAATGCAAATTGAATTCGAATGAGAAATTCAAATGATTCAAAATTCCGTCTCCAGAATGTTGTTAAATGATTGCACTATTTTAGGTAAAGCTACAAATTTGCTGGCTACCAGTCACTAAGGGTTAGTGTAAAGTTTGTATTTGTATTGGAACCGTTTCATTATATTGTCGATCATAAACATGCAAGCTTACGGCCTTTGGTTTCGTCACAGTCAAACCTGCATTCCTTGCTTACAAACGGACAAACTGTCTCATTTAGGGTTGTCAAATGAACATCGACCCTTATAGGCATACTTAAAGGTAAAAAATTACGTGTTTTGGTGTACACCTATGAAATATACGCCAATTGATAGACAAAATATTTACGAACAACAAATTACTCTTCGATAAAATGTCGTAAATGATATATCTTCCGAAATATTTCAGTTAGAAGATGTAAAATAATGTTATTTTACACGTTAAACTGAAACTTTGAAAAGTATAATATCATTTATGACTTTTTGACAAATAGTATTTTTCGTTTGTAATTGTTGTCTCGCTAGATTGCCGTATGTTTCTCACGTGTACACCAAAATATGTCATGCTTGCAACAAGGTATTCCAGGCTCCTTATAAAAATGTTCCATGTCATTTACTGTAATATTAAATCTTGAAATCTTCACAAGTCACAGCCTAAAAAAGCGACGCCCTGCTAGGGCGTAGGGTACAAAACAAGGAGGCAATTTATCACGTTTAAAACAATATTAAGAGTGAATAATTATTGCAAAAAGTTTTGTGTTTTTATCAAGGAGGGTACATATAAGGAGTAACTTATATTTACCCTCCTTGATTACAGTCAAAAATAATGATGATAGTATTTTGATAGTATTTACAGTTAAAAATAAAGAATACTTACATATTTTGTCGTTAGTAAAAATGTATTTTGTACGTACTTATACCTTATGCAGAACTAAACCATTTCGTCGTTTTTAACAGAATTGTAGGACTTTTAACGTAAGTTTAATCGGTTGATTATAAAGTACGCCTAAACTATATTGAGTACTAACTAAACTCTAGGGTACGGTTGGCAACCCTAGTATCACTATACTATTATGTAAAGATTTATAACTGACATTCTACGGTTGAATATAATACTTAACGTCAAATAATCACAGCCACCCATTTTGGGAGTAATGCCTTATTTAGAAATAATTGGCCAATTTTCCGTGTGCATTCTTATTTACCTTTGAAATTAGCTATTTGTGTCGAATGGTTTGGGAATCACAATATTTGGTCGGCCTAGTCCTTTGACAATGCATTCCTGAAACATTTATGAAAACACTTTAGTTCGCCAGTAGATACTTTTAGTGTACCTAGATTTACGTAAGATCCACGTTAACATCTGAAAACTGAAAGTAATTTGTTTGATTTTTATAATATCGTTATATCAAGGCAATAATATTGAAATAGGACTTCCCAGTGTCACATTAAGTTTTCTTTCACTTTGCAGATTTCAATTTCGAAGAAAACCTTTAATATTTTACTAATACAAATACAAATTTTTATTGCAAACTAAATTTATTAAATTATCTGTGGAATACGAAAATCAAGATTATTTATGTTGCACGAAGGATTATGCAAAGATTTATGGCATGTGTCAAGATTTTACAGACACCTCAAATCTGAATAGCTTTATTTCTCATTACTTCAAAAACATGATTTTAAGGCGCTGTTAACAGTAAAATTTATCGTCGTCGCGATCTTTAAAATTCCTTTAGACTTGACTAGTTTTATTTGAACCATTACAAGTTTTTATTATTTGTTATTTAGGTATACTTTTATAGCCTGCAACGGGTAATAAAATACTAACTGTATTAAATTAATAACATTGATTGATATAGAGAAAAATCGGCCAAGTGCGAGTCGAACTCGCACATGAAGGGTTTCGTATCTCACCCAAGGTAGTCTGGAAGAGATTGCTATGTAGCAATAAGGCCACCTATTGTGTGTTCCTCTTTTTTGTAATTTTCTGTATTTGTTTGTTTTTGTATCGTGTGCAATAAAGTTTCTGTCATTATTATTATTATATTAAATTAGGTATTCACTTGAGTACCGATTACCTACACCTACCCAAAATGCCACTATAATTTTTCATAGTGTTTGTATGAATGAAAATTTTTATTTGCGGTTTTGGAAAATGTGCCATAGCTCTGAAACTGCTAAATATATTTCGTTCAAACCAATTTTTGTTGAGTTTTTATAAAGTTCTGCAGCATACCTATATTTTTTATTTACACTTTCTTATTTTAAAAGTTAGAGGGTGAGCACACATTTTACCACTTTGGAAGTGTATATCTTTCAAACGGTTGACTTTGAGAGAAAAAAAACAGTTTTAGAAACCTCAATGTAATTTTTAAAGACCTATCTATAGATACCACACATATAGGTTTGATGAAAAAAATATCAGTTTCAGTTCCATGTATGGGGAGCCCCCCCTAATATACAGTGGTGGTCAGATAATTAGAAACACTAGTCGATTATCATACATACGAGGTAACTTTGGAGCCTTGGTTCTCTGCCAAGGATTGACCGAGCTGTGATCTGATAATGGTCATCCAGGGAGTGAATGGAGGAGATCCAGATTGCTAGATCCAGATACGTCGTTTGTATGAAAATCGACTACTGTTTCTAATTATCTGACCACCACTATACTGGGTGTAAATTGACCCTTAACGAAAACGAAAGTCTCGTATTCTGTCTATTATTACGAAGATTTTTTTGTATGGAACCATACCTGGGAAATCAATAGTTACGGTATTATTGACCAACAAAGTGACAAATCTTTTTGAGACTTTTTGATAAAATCAGTTAGTAAATTACATTATAAAACATACCTATTAATAAACTTCATGATTTTTCTTGAAATTCCTAACGAAAAATGCATCTGAACTTGACGAGCCGCAATGAACTCCAAATGCTCGCAAAAATACGTGTCGCGCGGCGGCTACGCAGCGAGCGCACACACACATTCGCATGATCAGCTGTTCCGGTCAACCACTGCTCGCGGTCGGTCACCCGACGCCCGCCCGTTTAAATCGTTGTCGTTGTCTCAGCCACATGACACCCACTGCTAGGTATAGGCCCGTTTAAATACACACCGACAATTTTGTAGATAATTCAATAATAATAAAATAACGTAACTTCTACTTTTCACAATTATTCAAAATCTCCATTTTTATCTAGCTTCTTACTTTTTACACTTAAATTTTCATCCGTGTCCAACATGTTTTTCGGCACTAAACAAATGCGATACGAATAAACAACAAAAGTTGTGAGAAGAATAAACCCGCCACGGGCAGTAGCCCAACCCGCGCTCTCAATAGTTGGGATCGGACGCTCCCATCAACTAGACCATCAAGGCACGGCCGCGGCGACGCGCAAAGCACGACGGCTTCTCCTTTAGATCTAATCGAATTTTACACCCCAGACGTTTTAAATTACTGGTAGAAGCTCGATGACTAAGTGGGCAAGAGCAGCGGCCTGTGAATGTTGTGACTAAGCAACGTTCGCAATGGTTGGTCACAGGATGGGTGACCAAATACTTTCTATCTCGAGCTCTTTCGTTTGTGCTTCGGAACGGTAAGCACGTTAAGCCGTTGATCCCAGCTGCAACGGCAGTCCCTTCAATACGCATCGGGCCCGCGTGGAGTGTCATGGCCTAGTATCCTTAACTATCCATAAGAAAGACCTATGCCAAAGCAGTGAAGACATTTAATGGCCGACGATAAATTACACATGATTCTTTAATTTTACCAGGATGGTTTAGGTAGGTATTTTCCATTTTACGATTAAGTAGGTAACTATCTAACGTGTAGAACAGGTTTTTCGGCACTAAACAAATGCGATACGAATAAATAACAAAAGTTGTGAGAAGAATAAACCCGCCACGGACAGGAGCCCAACCCGCGCTCTCAAGAGTTGGGATCGGACGCTCCCATCAACTAGACCACCAAGGCACGGCCGCGGCGACGCGCAAAGCACGACGGCTTGTCCTTTAGATCTAATCGAATTTTACACCCCAGACGTTTTAAATTACTGGTAGAAGCTCGATGACTAAGTGGGCAAGAGCCGCGGCCTGTGAATGTTGTGACTAAGCAACGTTCGCCATGGTTGGTCACAGGATGGGTGACCAAATACTTTCTATCTCGAGCTCTTTCGTTTGTGCTTCGGAACGGTAGGCACGTTAAGCCGTTGATCCCAGCTGCAACGGCAGTCCCTTCAATACGCATCGGGCCCGCGTGGAGTGTCATGGCCTAGTCTCCTTAACTATCCATAAGAAAGACCTATGCCAAAGCAGTGAAGACATTTAATGGCCGACGATAAATTACACATTATTCTTTAATTTTACCAGGATAGTTTAGGTAGGTATTTTCCATTTTACGATTAAGTAGGTAACTATCTAAGTTATTTTTAGATTAAAATCGAACATGTAAAACTTAAATGCGATAAGATAAGAAAAACCGTCGAAAAACAAAACCTAAAACAAAACACACTAATCTCTTTTGTGATCTGATAACTCTAATAAACGTGCAGTTAGATTCCTAAGTGTTTCATTTCAATGAAACGTACACGCGAAAACCCACAATGTCTAGTAAATAGTCATGAAATAATTCAACATTATTTATTCAATCATGGATAAAAAAATATCATTTTTCAGTTACGTTTACGCTTGGAATAATTATTCTAAGCGTTTACGTTACTTTAAAACAAGAGTTTAATCTTTTTAATGCTGTTATCGCTAGATACTTCGAAATATTTTTTAACAAGTGATCAATACAAAGCAATTGTATCTGACACGGACTTCTAGCTTAGGTACTTGTCGCGAGTGCGTTACCCAAGCAAAATGTTGTGCTTTAGAGAGCACAGGTTTGAAAAAAATACCAATCAGAGACCTTAATTTGTTTAAATTTGTTTAAACATTAGTTTTGAATTGGTTGACGCAAACCAATGTAATTAAATGGTTTCGAAAATCAGAAAAACGTGTTTGCTAGTAAAATAGTACAACCAAATTAATAGCTGCAAAAAATACCCGTGTTACGTCAAGAGTTTTAGTTATTGTAGCTTTACACGATATGAAGCTAACAACAAATTTGATAAATTTTAGACTGGTCGTACTTTAGCAATCGAATACGCAGTTCCCATTACATTAAGAAACATGGCTAACATTAAACAAATTAAAGTGATTGAAGAACATTCATTCCTGTTTATTTCAGTTTTCAATTACGGCTATCATGAAAGTTTAAACTAAAACAAGAATAGTACAACAATTCTCTGAAAAGCCGACCAAATTGTAGAGGTCATAAAAAAGCGACGGCACCATACATAAGCGTTACCACCTTAAATGGACGGGATAATACGAATGTTTTGTTAGTACAGTTGAGTACAAAAGTTTTTGATAAAAATCTAGTCTTGCTATAACTCGAGAACTATTGGGTCAATTTAGCTGATTTGTTTTTAAAATGTTTGTCATGATCAATGAAAGGTTTAGACGGTGAGTTTTTTTGGCATGTTTATTAAATACCTTATTGCAAGTGTGACAAGGCTTATAATTAACGCGGGCAGAGGCGCTGCACAATAACGTTTGAATCACGTTCATTATAAGCCTTGTCGCACTGAGCTAAATTTTAGAAGACAAGACACTAATGGTTAGACAGCAGAACTAACGTCTTGACAGTCGTAACGTAACCATGAAGTTATACCTAGGTATCGGTGAAGCAACCAAATACCTACTTGAAGCTAAATTTTATGTACAGTACGACACAAAAGAGAAGAAAACGGACTTTTGAGGAACTTATTACCAACTTCAATGTAAGGCAAAATGATGATTGTTAAGATAGTAATTCTGCTGTCAAACCTTTAGCGTCTTCATAATAAATAGTTTTTTTCATATTAAGAAGTGGAAATAGTGAAATATTTGCTAAATGGTTGCTAATTATTGACTAGTGGTCCCCCATTATGTTCTACTCATTTGTGTCGCACTGTAGTGTTATCTCACTCTCTAGAAAATTTGATAGTGAATTTATTGATTTCACAACAACCCAAAATTCTTAAATACACAAACAAAATCCCATATTTATGTTGAATGATACTAACTTATCCTTTTACTTAATAGTGTTAAAATAATAAAACAAAATGAATAAGAAAGAGAGAGATTTCCCTAGAGAGCGAGATAACGCTACATAAAATTTTGCTTCAAGTAGGTATTCCGAGTGTTAGCTCCACCTAAACCTTCATTGTCGTAATACTTGTTTTGCATAACGTACTAGGAAAAAATCCTACTATAGTAAAATCTATTATTATTAAATTTATTAGTATGAATAACGCTTTTCTCCATAACTGTACAAAACATCGGATAATAAACAGCTGATTTGCGTAGATAGCCTGTACGTATGGTGCGGTCGCTTTTTTGTGACCTTTACAATTTGGTCGGCTTTTCAGAGAATTTTTGTAGAATGTTTTAGTTTAAACTTTCATGATAGCCGTAATTGAAAGCTGAAATTAACAGGAACGAGTGTTCGTGAATCACTTTAATTTGTTTAATGATAGTCATGTTTCTTAATGTTATGAGAACTGCGTATTCGATTGCTAAAGTACGACCAGTCTAAAATTTATCAAATTTGTTTTTAGTTTTATATCGTGTAAAACTACAACATCTAAAACTCTTGACGTAATAAGTGTTTACCACGGGTATTTTTGCAGCTATTTATTTGGTTAAAAGTTTACTAGTTTACTTGCAAGTACGTTTTTTCTGATTTTCAAAACCATTTAATTACATTGGTTTGCGTCAACCAATTCAAAAACTAATGTTTAAACAAATTTAAACAAATTAAGGTCTCTGATTGGTATTATTTTTAAACCTGTGCTTTGAACCTGTGCTCTCTAAAGCACAACATTTTGCGAGGGTAACGCACACACTTGTCGCTCGTCTCGCCGCATTTCGCATCGGCCGCCCGGGACGGGCGCGGGCGCGGGAAGGGCGTGCGGTCGGGTGCGCTCGGTGTCTGTCGGTCGGGCGCGGGGCGGAGGGGCGAGCAGCCAGTGACTCCTCGGCGCGTGCGACCCGACTCGCGGCGCGGCGAAATCAAAGAGATTTGTCAAAGTAACTACTGCCTTTCTCGCTCGCCGCCGCCCGCCCAGAAACCGCCATTGCTATGTTCTATCAGTTCGGTTTCTTACGTTATCGAATGCGTACATGCAGTTTTTTAGCCCCGAAATTTCGAATTCGAGTAAAATAAGTACTTACTGTTCTCGTGTTGGTGTGTTGTGTTTGTGTTGTGTTTTGTGTGTGTGTGAGAGAGTAATTTTTTGCTCAGTGTTATCGAGTGAGTGATAAAGCAAAGCAATCTTTCAAGATGCCTTGGCATGCGTATAGTGCTCGGGAGTATGTGAACATGCTTATGTGCTATGGTATGGCCCGCGGAAATGCCTCTGAGGCGTTGCGACTGTATGGAGTTGAACACCCCAGCGCAGTTCAGCCCCGCGATCCTCGTGTTTTTACCAGAGCTGTACAGCGTTTGCTGGACCACCAGCCGATTGTGCCCGTCTCGGAGGGTGGTGGCGTCCAAATAAGACCTGCCACCGAACAGGCTATTCTTGATGTCATGCGTGAAAACCCTCGTTTAGGCGTGAGAACAGCAGCGAAGGTACTGCGTAGAAGGCCTGGTCATCGCGCTCGGCATGTAGTATCACACATGACAGTGCACAGAGTATTGAAAAGGGACAGGCAACGGCCCTATAAAATCCATCGGGTTCAGCAACGTTAAGCAACGGTCGGTTCGGGAAGGCATCCTATAGCGTGTGCATGAACACACCGTGAAACGGGCACGCTACTGTCTCCACGTTGGTGGGCGGCAGTTTGAACCGCAGCCAGCTGGTCAGCATCGAAAGACCAGTTGTTGAAGAAGACTAGGTAAGTACTTACTAACTACTTACGGCAATCATAAAACAGTTTTTATAAATAGAAAAATATTGGAATAAAATTAACTCGGCCACAAGTGATTTTTGCAATATTTTTCTATTTAAAATTTACTATAAGTATAAAAATAGCATTGAAAAATGCAAAAATTACAAAAGTTTTTATAAGTTTTTGTTATGTTGTATTTAAAACACTAAACTGTTATTTAAATTCAAATGTTTCATCCGAGCATCGAATTTCGGAAATTGGAATTGAGTTATAATGTACTACTAAGTTATCAAGGCAACGCAGATAAGTAGGTAATTGACGAACTTGTACGACGAAATCGAACCTAGCTAGGTCGTTCCGCTATTCGGGCGACCAGCCGTCTAAACCACTAAGCTATCGGGCAGTTATTAGGCTAAATTTTAAGGTGCGGTTCATTACCGTCAATATCGATCGTTCCCTTTAAAATTATTGTCAAAATCTTTTCTTGAATCACGAAATAAGTGATTCGTCGTCAGCCATTTAATGTTCCCACTGCTGGGGCATAGGTCTTCCTTAAGAATAGTCAAGGAGACTGGGCCATGATCCTCCACGCGGGCCCAATGCGGATTAGAGGATGTTGTGGACTGCAAATGCAGCCAGGACCAACGGCTTATCGTTTCTTCCGAAGCACAAAGTAGCTCGAGATACAAAGTATTTGGATACCCATCCACTGACCGGCCTTTGCGAACGTTGCTTAACCGCAAGATTCGCAGGCCGCAACGTTTACCCAATGCGCTATCGAACTACTTTAAAAAGAGATTACTTTTGATAAAAAAAAACTAAATTATGATAGTTTTAAAACCCAATAAAGAAACGAGTAGTGGCCGCATAGTAGGTCGCGCGCGCGGCGCGCAGTGACACACACACACGCACTCAGTTATACACGCGCGTACTGTCGTGGTTGTGGCAGTAATCAGTATGTTGCTTTGGGCGGCTTGGGGGTGTTGCGCGCTTTACATTGCGTTCGTAGTGAATATTATTATTTTTGATCGATGAAAATGAAAGTAGTTTCCCAGCATTTATTTTTGGTAATATTACTTATTTTTATGTACACAATGCATAGCTTGTGTATTCGTTAAGGCTCTTTTTACACCGTGTATATTTTGTATAAAAACCGTAAAGCGGTTTACAGAATACATCTACCTACCAAGTTTCAACTGTGTAATACTCATAGTTTTGGAATAAAGTGTCTGTGACATACGGACGGACAGACAGACATGACGAATCTATAAGGGTTCCGTTTTTTGCCATTAGGCTACGGAATCCTAAAAAGGGGTAACAGAAATCTGTTGAAAACCTTATGATTGAAGTAAACTGTACATTGAAACCTCAAAGAACAAGAATGGAACAAAAATATTATCTTGCTTCATTATTAGTGTTTCAAATCTCTTGTATCAAATAATAATTCTTAGTGAGACTTCGACGTCATTTCCAGTAAAGGAAGATCGTCTTAAGTTACTAAATTTCATTTGTTTCGCCATCTCACAAAGTCATAATACGTCGAAAGTGTGATGTTTCCAAAGAATCCTACGCTACATTAAAGCATTCTTTGACGATTTCAACACCAAATCACATGTGGCATTTGTTACTTGGAATTTTTTTGTGATGTCGCACTTGAATTCTGGGTGTCGGAAAATCTTGGACGAATTAACCACTGGACGCGTAACGAGGACCGCGTTCGCCTTTACCCCTCTGTCACTTACCCTGCCTTTTAGACACAGTAAGCAATATGGCGTTGTCAGTATGACGCGAGATCTCGAAGTGGAACATTATCTCAAAAATGGGTAAATGCGCTGTGTTACTTTGTAAAAATCATACCGGACAATCAAATTTTTTTTCTTTTCACGCGTAAGTACAATTTCAATCTATTAGAGTAGCAATTTTTCGTAAAATAAATAAAATTTGGTATGTAAACAAAATGTAATACGTCATTTCAAAAAGTAATCATTGTACATGTAAATTCTTCAAAGATATTGCATAAGTAATTTGGTTGGGTTATACGTATCACTCATTCAATCAATTGTCATTTTTATGTCGTATAGGGCTTGAACATATCGATAAACATATCGATGTCTGTAAATGAACGAACGAATCCAATTTTAATGTACGAACTATTCAAATTAATTTCAGATTTATAGTTGAACCCCTAACAAGAAGAAATCGGGTGGATGCGGTACGCAGGGAGATAACATGGACGAGGACTCAGGTCTTAGATAACATCTAAGGTCTGATGATGGAGCCAGAAGATAACTCCGTAATTAAACGACCCTACTAACTTTGAGCTGGTTATATTTTAAATATTGCTTCAAACTTTTAAAAAAAGTTGCTTATTTCACCCGCATTGTTCCCGTTCCCGTGGTAATATCAAAAATCCTTAGTACTCGCCAATATCGTTAAAAGAACCTGTATGCAAAATTTCAGTTTAATTGGTTTAGCCGTTTGTGCTGTGCATTGCCTATCAATCAGTCACGGTATTGTTTTTTTACTATTAGACTTATGTTGTACATTATCATAGTGTGTTGTACATAAACATTTAAAATTTATCATAAGTATAAAAATAGCATTGACAACGCAAAAATTCAAAAATCATAAATTATTAGCTGTTGCATCATAATTGATCGTTAAACATTTGTTTTTTTTCTCTTTCGAATGCAAGGTAGGATATTCTTACAGAATTTCGACAGTGGTCCGCAAGTCTCGGTAGCTCATTGGTTAGAGCAGTGGGCCGGATTCCCAAAGGTCGTGGGTTCAAGTCCCATCTTCACTTGTGACCGAGTTCATTTGTTCCAATTTTCTTCTTGTTAAAATTTATCATAACTGGTGGTTACATTTATTATTTGTTTCTAACATAGACCTTGTTAGGTCACAGCAAGAATAAAATTAATTATATTTATATTATATAATGTATGTACGTAAGCTATATTATACAATTTTTTTATTATTTTAATTTTAATATCGTTTCATTATTATTCAAGTAAAATAATCTTAAAACTACAATAAACTACTGGTTGAAATATTCTTGCAATTAGTATTTCAGCTAGTAGTTGCTAGAAAGATACTGCCTTGGCTGTTTCTTAAATATAGGTAATTTATATGCGATGTTTTATTGATAACTTCTGGGAGTTTGTTGTTTAAAACTGTCATAGCGTATGCTAGACCATACGCTATCCAAACGCTATTTCTAATTTAGGTTTAGATTGTGCTAATTTTGTACGGTGGCGTAAATTTTAAGATCTTTTATAAAGTGAAAACAAGTTTATATTTTTTCTTACAAATATGCATATTTCTTAAATGTAAATGGATACTAGAGTTGAAATTAAAATGTTTTAGTCTCAACGATCTTTGACAATCCTATAATGTCGATGGTTATTTTCAGTAAGTTTTAGTATACTTAGATTTTTGGCTCCAAAAAAATCTCGAATACGAGATATCACAGCTCGAGAAGCACACAGGGGGCTAATTGTCTAATTTTAAATCTATCACAATCCCTTTAAATTTTTATTTAAAAGGTACATATTATACGAGCATCGCGCCACAACTATTTGACCTTTGAAAGGAATTGCAATCGATTATAAAATTAAACACTTATGGAGGGGTTGCTATTGTGTATGTCCTATACAAAGGTTCTGTAATGAACTAATAATAAATATATAAGAAATAATAAATATATATATAAAAAAGCTCGAGTGATTGAAGAAGAAGTTAATGTAAATAATGAATTATATTATTATATAAACCAAATATTAATTGAAATAAAATTCAAACTTCTAATTGAAATAAAATTTAAAATTCAAAATTCATTAAATTCAAATATTAATTGATGACGACCACGGGACCACGGTAGCTGTAAAAGTGCCGAAACGTCGGGAAAATCAAAAAACCCCTAAAAAAACCTAAAAATACGGACAATTACAACTTAGTTCGTGGAAATATAGCGCGTTTGATATCCGTAAAAGTTGTTTTATTTCAATGAACAGTGCGCGCCAAAGCCAAATATTAATGTTTTTTACTGACTTAAAAAGTGTTAGTAAGTAATTTGTAAATCCACCTGGCTAGCGACTACCATCTTATCTAAGTCCGTTCCGGCAGTTAGAGGTAAGATAGCCAGTTCCTCAGTGATTGAGGATTCCGGGAGAGACGCGCTTCCATCTTAAGCCTTATCAGTACTTAGTATCAGGTTGCATGTATCTACCCATTTTTCACAAAAAAAAACCCAAACACAAACGCTTTGGAAACCATATTTTATAGTTATAATGAATTTGAGGGATTTTTTAAAATGAGATTTTCTTATTATTAGGTGCTTTTTTATTTTTCTAAAGCACACATGATTTATTTAACTCAATAGGTTCATTCATTCACTCCTTACTTATCGTGCTTTTTATTTTTCCACGAAATAAACAATTAACTTACTAATTTCTTTAAAACACACATGATTTATTAAACTTAATAGGTTCATTCATTCACTCCTTACTTATCGATAAAAAAATTATCGATTACTTCAAGCACTACTGTCATTATTTGACATTAGTAATCGCCCCTCACCCCCTCAAGAATTGGTTGAACGTGATTTCATACATTCTTCTCGGGTTTCGTGTCCAGTGGTTAATTCGTCCAAGCGGAAAATGGACACTTAACATTGCTGACGAAGTTTCTTAACAAGAATGCCTTTTATTTCTTCTCGGGATAATGAAATTAGATTTTTTTTACAATGAACTTTCAATTGATAGTAAGAATTTATCCTCTTCTCTATATTTTTCATTTCGTGTTTTTTTCTTGCACCTACTTATACAATGTTTAGCTAGAAGTGCAGAGTTTTTGTTGGTTGTTAGAATGTTTTGTTTGAAACTGAGGAGCCCGTTTTTTTCTATAAAGTTAATGAAAACACTTAGGTACCTAATAAAAAGTGCTCAAGGATTTTTCCGACTAATGTATATAGTATAGTATAGTGTACTAATGTATACTATACTATTATCTACTGTGATAGTGAATCGCTCATGGCCGCGCTTGACAGACTGATCGTATTCGATCACGATCGTTAAGCAAAGTTCGGCCCGGACAGCTGTCGGATGGGTGACCATAAAGTGGCATTATAACTGAGCGCTTCCGTGCTTCCGCGGAGGGCACGTTAAACCGTGGGTCCCGGCTGTTGTCATTTGATTACAGTCGTTAAGCCAAGAGGCCTTATAGGCGGCTTGATAAACTCTGACACTGAGAGGTGGCCACTAATCCTCACTCGATAAGAATATCTACTGTGATGTGATATTGTCAAAGACACTACAAAAACTAACGTCGCCCGCAACAAAACCCTAAAATAAAAGTGAAACTTAAATGAAAAAGAGCATCTTACTTTCCAACTATTATTTTTTACTGTCAGCTGTTGCTTGCCAGACTCGTTTACTCAGCCAGTCAGCTTGGCACCTAGCTAATATATGAATAATGCAAAGTTTTAAAAGCACTCCTATATGTCGTATTTTATAGGTATTCTCTATTAAACGACAGAACTCTTAATTTTTTAATGCATTTATAACTTTCTTTTAATTTTATGGTTGAACATATTCCGTTTTATGAGTTTTTATAACGTGATTGTAATATATGCCATTTAGAGTTCTATTCAAATATCTTAATGGTGTGAAAATAGATTTTACTTTAACACAGTTTTTAATGCAGATAAACGAAATAACTATGAAAATAGTCGTTTACGTAGCTATTATACTACATATATTAATCAATCTCAATATTTAAAATACATAAATGTCGAGAATATGAATAAAGCTGTCTTTATTCTTCTTGGGAACTACATTTCATATGAATGATTCCAATTTCAAAGGTTGGAGTTTTGACCTAGAACATTTGTTGTCTATAATAATGCCTATTAAATTACTTTTTCCAAACAATAAATATTTTACATGAGCTAGTGTGCTGCCACCTATAACCTACAGATAGACAATGGTTTATTTATTAATCAATTAAAAGAGAAGTCAATTCTCTGAATTTCTTGTTTTATCTTCTTCATTCATTGTTAAAATCTCGGATATTCTGTCATAAAAAGCTTGCAAATTAGAAATATCCGTTAGGTATGTCTCAAAAGGTGCTAATAGTGATGCCCAAACACGCTTTTTTCGATATCGAGGTCAACTATATTAGCACTTTACACACGCTTCCCGAAGAAAGCTTGCGTAAACAAGAAGAGCAAATAAGAATAGTTGTCTTTTAATAAAGCCATCGACAATTAATGACCAGAGACGGACAATACCATTATTTATACGCCCCGATCGTATCTTAGTAATTATTTTTGAAGTAATACTTATCAGAACATCGACGGTTTGTAAGAGATGCTGTAAGGTCATTAATAAAAGTGTATCATTAAGCTATTACTTTAATGGCTATTTATATTGATTAGCAGAATTAAACAAAAAAAGAGCTACGTAAAGTAATTTTTTTAATCGTAATTACAACTTTTATAAGTAACTAACTTAAACGTTTTAATTGCCGTATGTATAAATAAATTATGCAAACGCGGAAAACAATTAAGCAAATAATTATTTTCTTGACACGAATTGATACCGATCTTTCAATCAGTTGTCGATCTAAATGTAGCCGCATATTGCGTTCTGATAGTCTCACAGAATCTTATGCAAATAAAAGTTTTATGACCCCCAACTAATTACCTATTACGTACGACTCGATATTGTTAACAAAATAACTATCGATAAATCTATTGAAGCCGTGCATTTAATTTTACTAAACAACTTCATTAGGTCGTCGCTTTTACTCGACTATCTTCGGGTCACGATCAAAACTTCGTGTTCAAGTGAAAGTATTTATTATATGAATGCAAACAAGATAATACTGAACATGTGTCTGATTACGTTTTGAAATACTAGCATCAACTGGCTGATAGGCTTTTGGGCAAATAACTTTTGAAAACCAGAATAACCAAACTGGCAACTTGCAATGTAAGACTTGGTTTGGTTAAAATGAAATTTTATTTGTGACCATTAAATACTTATCCTTTTTTTCAGCCATGTTGTACTTTTTCGCGAGATTTTGTGCATAACATTTCAACTTATAAATAAACATCAGTGCCAATGCCAACTCACGAAGAGCCTGACAATAAAATCCGGTTGCTAAATACAAATGTGGTAATATGAAACTTTGAGAAGTAGTCTTATAAATGAAGTTATTGTATCGAAATTGTTATAACCTTGCTTATCATGCAGTCTGGCCTCTCCAAGCTTGTTTGGAACACTACAATGCACATTATGACATATTAATCACCATCTTTGTTCATGTTAAAAGAACCCAGTTCTCTGAACATAAACTAAAGGTTAGATAAATTATAATTTCCGAGATTCTATTTAGAGGAATGGCTAAATGTGCGATAGCATCGCAAGGATTTAAAATGGTGGAGCTTGAATTGCATACCACGGCACAGTGGGACAATAAATTGCCCATTGACCAGGCTAGATTATCGATATCAGTGACGGGCCACACTAGTTTTTTTATTCAATTTGCTTGATCGATATACGAGTAGGTACATTGTCATTATAATTATTTTGAATGGTTAACCATCCTTATACGAAGCGACGAGCAAAAATAACGAGTCACAAAAACGATCATATTACATATTTCATTAAAGATACGTTAAATATTGAAAAAAAAAGTGTCAGTGAGTCCAGTCACTATTAATTTTTGTATATTTTGTATAATAAATGCCGTCTATCGGTCTGTATCTAAACTTTTCGAACCAGAATGATTTTTTAATATAGAAATAGATTTTGTTATAGAAAAGGTTTTGTACGCGGAACTGCCACGATAACGAAGCCATGGACAGCTACTAGTAATTCACAAGCCAAAGTGTGGATTATATGTATATTTATTTCTACATAAGTTATAGCACGATGCTTATTTATCTATGGAAATGCTTATAAATATTTATAGGCCTCTCACGAAACATCTGGCTCCGATACCCAATGGTCATAATAAAGATAAATGAACCCAATTCGATGTCGTTAATCAAATTAATAATATAAATTCGAATATTATGTTGAATATGTTTATGTTATTTTCTTTTCTAATTAATGCGGTTCCGTTGGTATTGTTTGTTTTATACTGTTTAGCCTTTTAGCATTCTTGTTTTATTGTTTCATTAGAACAATTCTTAAAAAAAAAAATGGTTCTGAGTATCACAATATAAGCCTTAATCTTAATATTACCTATCGATTGAATTATTGAAAATAATGTAATATTCTTATAACTTTTTAATTGTGCATTTTACAATGCTATTATTAGGTGATAAAAATTAAATAAGAAAATATACTAGAAAAAAGCTAGCTAACTTATGTCACCCTGACGGGATGAGACAGGTTGATTTTTTCTGGATTTTTTTAAAATAAATATGTTTAGGTAAGTAAGTATGCATTATTTTTTTCAGTACAACGTACCTACTTGCCTATAATATGTGCACAAGTAATATATGTTCCTTTTACATAGCCAAGGTTATATCGTTCACGTTGTTGTCTTGTTTAACTTCAGTTCATAATAAACCGCGACAATGTGGCGACTAAATTGAATAAAGCCTTATCACAAGATCAAACGCGAACTTACTTTCCATACAACAAGGTGCGAGATATTCCATTGACTTTTGGCACTTGGCTCGGACAGGGTTGCCTTCAAATCTCGAACCAAAGTTTATACACTAAGTTAAAAAAACCGAATATTCCTGATTTTTAAGTAAGTGCAAAAGACAACGCGCGGGGCGCTGACTTGGAGTAATTTTAGGTACTTTAATTTTACCCAGACAAAAAGACACAAAACAGAAAGACCCTGTGCTACAGACAGTAGAACTTAATATAGCCCACGTTGAAAGGGACATGCATTTGCCTATTTCGGGCAGTGACACCTCTCAATTTGGTTTGGCTGATAAAATTTTAGGTTGGCTTTTTGAACGTTAGTCAGAACGGACCATAAAACTATGAAAAGTTACATTTCCGGGACGTAGGACATATATATGACATGACAGACGACGAGCTCTAACAACGCATTATGATGAGAAAGGTTGCCTTGAATAGAAAACCCTGACGAAGAAACGGCGCCTAGTTGCAGAACATTATGGAGTGGATCCAGAGCGCCACTAGTCTCTTCACTGCACGTCCACCGAATGGCAACCAAACTTGGTTGCCCACTGAAGCTCTCATAGTAAAGGGGCTGGACGGAAGGCAACCAACCCTAGACACAGCTTACATTATCGCCGTTCCCGGGCTAGATAGTATTGAAATACGGACTGGTTTTAAGCATATATTATGTTCGTCGTTTTCGAACAGGCTGGTCGTCTGCCAATTTACAACGTGGCTTTCTAAAGGTGCTTTAGAAAGCCACGTTGTAAATTGGCAGACGACCAGCCTGTTCGAAAACGAAGCTGTACTGCATTTTGCGGATTCGCGGCGTATGAGCAGCATCGTTTAAATTTATGTATCTGCGTGTGTAATCACGGTCGTCCAATATTTAAATAACGGTTTGCCATCCGTTATACCACAATGACGTGTTAAACTAATGGAATATTCAAGCTGGTTTATTAGTCTTTTATATATTTTTTTATATAAATAGTTTTTTTTGCCTTTTATCTATTAAGTAGTAATAATTTATGGGCTTACTTTTTAGGGTTCCGTAGCCCAATGGCAAAAAACGGAACCCTTATAGATTCTTCATGTCTGTCTGTCGGTCCGTCCGTATGTCACAGCCACTTTATTTCTAAACTATGAGGATTACACAGTTGGAAAGTTGCTAGGTAGGTAGATGTATTCTGTAAAGCGCTTTACGGTTTTTACACAAAAATAAAAAAATATATATCCCATACATGGAACTGAAAGTGATTTTTTTTTCATCAAACTTATACGTATGGGGTATCTATAGATAGGTTTTTAAAAATTACATCGGGGTTCCAAAAACAGTTTTTTCTCAAAGTCAACCGTTTGAAAGACGTACACTTCTAAAGTGGTAAAATGTGTCCCGCATCTATCTTTTAAAAAATAAGAAAGTAAAAAATCTAAAAAAAAATTTGCTGTAGATTTTTATACAAACTTTCAACGTAAATTGGTTTGAACGAAATATATTTAGCAGTTTCAGAGTTAACACATTTTCCAAAACCAAAAATATAACTTTCTCTTTTATACAAACACTTTGAAAAAACAAAGTTATTTTTGCAGAGGAAAAATTATAGTGGCATTTTGGGTAGGTCTACACCTACCCATGATTATTATTTTAATTAGGTATTCATTTGACTTCCGATTAAGTACCTACGTACTTAATCGGAAGTCAAATGAATACCTAATTTAATATAATAATAATAATAATAGAAACTTAATTGCACACGATACACAAACAAA
This sequence comes from Chrysoteuchia culmella, assembly GCA_910589605.1. Classification (NCBI taxonomy): domain Eukaryota; kingdom Metazoa; phylum Arthropoda; class Insecta; order Lepidoptera; family Crambidae; genus Chrysoteuchia; species Chrysoteuchia culmella. The sequence goes on along the minus strand of OU342654.1, from coordinate 7,709,543 downwards.
CACATACAGAGAAAATGACAGAAAGGAACACACAATAGGCGGCCTTATTGCTACATAGCAATCTCTTCCAGACAACCTTGGGTGATAGACGGAACCTTTTATGTGCGAGTTCGACTCGCACTTGGCCGATTTTTGTTATTTGCTAACAGGTGTCTACCGAAAAGGAAAAATCCCACTCGCTATACATGTAGCATTTGCAATTTGCAATGCTGATGTTCCGTAGAAGAATATATCAAAAGCGTTGATATTTTTTTTATTGCTAACCATCATCAGTAAGTAAGACTTGCATAAACAATTTTACAGAATGCTTACTGCTTTTATTATTATGTTTTCGTGTAGACCATTTTTATAAGCCAAAACAATTACGTAACTTAACTAGGTAAAATCTGATATATAAGAAAATACTTAAGACATTTGCATTATTAATCATGCACATAATTAGCACAAAATGTAATTAACACCCAGTTTCAAAGATCATTAAGTCGTGTCTATATGGACAGAAAGGAAACAGTTTTTGCATCTTCTAATTAATTGACTCATTAATGTTACAATATTTTACATGAATAATTGGAATATTAACCTAATTTATTTCAACGTTTGCGAATGATACGAATTCCAAGAATGCTAATACAATTAGACTGAATTGATTTGAAAGCTCAATTGCATGTCAATTTATTCGTAATCCCTTAGTTATGTCAAGGACCAAAACATGAACACAATCTACATTTTCCATGCACGGAAAAAGCCAGCATTTCCTATACGAAAAAAACGCTTTTAGAACTTTTTTTTATGAGCGACGAGGAGACTCTTAGCCTTCATCATACCTGATGTTAAGTATTGATAAGGCTGAAGATGCGAACCTCTTCCAGAATCCTCAATCAGTGAGGAACTGGCTATCTTATCTTTAACTGCCGGAACACAACAATGCTAAAAAAAACTTGCTATGGCGTCATACTTAGATAATATGGTGGTAGCTAGCCAGGCGGACTTACAACAAGTACAACCAACCAAAATATTTAAAGCTTAATTTGTATAATTATAAAACTAATGCCAAATGTGACGTCGTTGAAATGTGGCTAAGAGACTTGAGAGAGATGTTAAAAATTTTACTTACCTCTGGTGCACTGCTAACTCCACAAGGGATTTATAGGGTATGTGTGTCACTATATTATTTTTGATTCAGTATTGGTCGTCGAAACTGCTATTGCATCTTTAGCTTGACGTGATATCTTGGGACATTTCCCAAGCGTAGAATTAATCTGACAGAGGACCAAGGTGACCGACATAGCTCTTAGGATAAGCAGGCTGAAGTGGCAATGGACTAGTCACATCGCACGCAAAACCGACAGCCGTTGGGGCAAACGAGTTCTGGAGTGGAGACCACGATTAGAAGACAAGCGACAAGTGCAGCGTAGGGCGCCCTGCAACCAGGTGGAGTGACGACCTTCGAAAGATCTGCCATCTTATGCAAGAGCTGGATGCAAATATCTGAGGACGGGTCTCAATGGCGTGAGCTAGGAGAGGCTTATATGCCCAGCAGTGGACATCTACAGACTGGATGGTGATGATGATGATTATAATGCAATAACACTGCATAAGCGCTATAGTTTAAAGGATTGAAAATTTACAATGTCCAAAAATTTGCTAATAAACGAGCAAAAAAGACTGACCTACTATCCCCTCACCCCACAATTTTTTTGAGATTTTGTTTTCGTATTGAAAATCATTCTGTTTGTATTGTCTGTGATTCGCGCTCAACACGCTGAAGTACCCTAAATCAGTTTTTATCGAGTAGCTTGCGTTTTATGTAATGTCTTGTGTAGATGGTTTCTCGCCAATTAAACGGAGAGCAGAGAAAATATGGCAAGGAATTCGCTTTAAATACCTACTGACTGTTTCGAAGCCATTGGAAACTGATTAACATTTCTGTTCCACGACTCTACTGGTCTTTGAATATCTGTGGAGGCTCCAGGTTCTAACATTACGTGCTTATCCAAAGTTAACCGGACTGCATTCTTCTAAGTAGTGCATAATTGTGTCTTAAACACGCTACCTGTTCTGTGGCATAATGAGTGAAACAGAACTAAAGATTTTGTAATAGTCTTTGTATCTAGTATCTAAATACCCAGACAATAATATTGCGAACAGAATTTCCAAAGCTTTTGTCACGGATCGAGAGAAAACGTAACAGTTTATTGTTTATGATTACAGAAAAATATTCATTTTACTTTAGAAATATTGAAACTTCTGCAAATCCAGTAACGGATGCAATGTCGCTTTCATCAAAAATAATACAGTTAAATCATCAAAAATAATGCAGATTAATTGAAGACTTTTATATAAGTAATGAAAATCATACTAACAGCATTTCTGTTTTGATAAAGTGAAGAGCACGATACTTTTACCAAACATTAGTCTAATCAAATATTGAATTTGAATCATAAAAAAGGGTGTGACATACATCGGTTTGGCCGAATCTATAAGGGTTTCGTTTTTTGCCTTTAGGCTACGAACCCTAAAAATGGACATACAAAAACGAAGGTAGATATTAAAATATAAATATTTTATGCGGTAATTTTATTGAATATTCAAAAACCCAGTTTTTATTCCAGCAATTATAATGTCAAATACAATTGCTGAAATTGAAAAAGTTTTTGTCTATTGCTAGTACGTCGATTATAAAACATGCTCGTCTAGTAGTTACTATAACTCTTGTCAATCTAAATGTTTAATCAAATTTTGAATAATAAAATTAAATCAGTAAATGTAAATTTCTCGTGTATTGACAAGGAGCTTTCATATTTAGTCAGGTTTAACTGATAGCAGATTAGCAAGTTTGAATTTATTGGCTTCAATAATTGGTCGCCATTTCGGATTGATTTCACTTGTATCAAAAAGTGTTAGTAAGAAAGAATGTTTTTAAAGTGATGGATCATTGTGAATATTTGATTGACTTTCTCCTGTCGTGATTTTAGTTTAGCAGTGTGTGTAACTAAAAAAACAAGATTTCTTTTTTAACATGATTCAAAATTTTCATGCGCCGTGCTATTTTAAATAAACTTTTGGCCTAAAACGAACTCTTTTTCGTAAATACCATCATTTGGTTAAAATTTTGCTTCAGATTTAAACCCAAGATGAAATATCGCATATAAAACTCGCATAAATTGCTCTATTTTTGCATTGAAACAAGGTTGGCATACGCCGATCGCTTGCCTTTCTCTGTTCAATGGTTTCTCATAGATAATTAATTTAATATTAAATAACTACTTGTGTACTAAGACATAGCAGAATATAGTATTTCTAAAATACTGTTTTTCTCATAACTGGCGGGTCATATTTTGACCGGTGGGTCCTTTTGCACAAGGGTGTTCTCACACAAACACTACAAGTATCGCTATTGGATCCTAGAGAAATAAAATTGTTATAACTTTTTAATTTTGCATTTTACAATGCTATTTTTATGTGATAAATATTAAACAAAAAAATATACTAGGAAACACCAACTTGTCTCATGTCTCGGCAGAGCGACATAAGACTAGTTGTTTTTTTTTGTATATTTTCTTGTTTAATATATATCAAATAAAATTGTAGCAAAATTTTAGTACTCTTATTTACAGTTTTTTAAAACTGCTGCGACAGATTTTGATGGTCAGCACACAAATGGCTCCACACAAATACTACAACAGCATCGCAGGGCTCTATTGGTTCATTATAATTCACCACTTTCTCAGTCTCCTTTATTTATTAGTAAATCTGAGATTTGGAATAAATTAAATGGATACCCTTGTCGATTAGCAAGGACTACAAAGGATCAACCCTAACCAACCATACCGTGAAACTAAAGCTGTTTAATCTCGCCTCGATTGCTGCTTTACATTTGGTCAGATTGTTCGCTGAATATGTAGTTGCGGGTAAAATGTTAATGGATAGTTTCCTTATGAGGCGTAAGTCGGCTGGAAGCATGGGAAATGTCCGCATTCGTACTAAGTACTAAAGTCTGAACCATTTCGTAAGATACTCGCAATTGTCTCGAGAGCATTCCTAATACCTGACAATTGCATGCCTGTTCTTCGGAATGTAATAGGTGGTAATTTGACTACTGTATTTTAGATTATCGCGGCGATACGCACTTGTTTTATTGTTTTGGTTGAGAAACAAATTGTACTTTCACGTCGTCACTTAAGATTTTAACCGCGGTCGTTTAGTTCTTTGTTTTGCATCGTGAGCTCATTTGAATAGTATACGTACTTCATGTTAAACCGATACTTTTCAGGTATAACATAATACTTCAGTTACTAATGGTGCATCAACAAACAATAATATGACACCCAAGAATTCTAAATGGACACCAAAAGGTTGATTAGACTATAATTTGTAGAGCAATCAGCAATGTTAGCTAAGGAAGGTATGGTATGTAGGTACGATAGTGGTAAAATACAATCCCCATTTAATTCAAATGGCTAATATTTCACGAAAGTCTTTAGATAAAATAAAAAAATATAATTAAAAATATTGCCCTCGAACAGATTAAATTAAAGTTAATATTTTAAGATTGTGCTAATGAACGTCAAATTGCAGTCTGACATAATCAATACTCATTAATAGAAATGGCGCTTGTAAGCAAAATTGACGGTTATTACTTATATTCCGACCGTGTCCTAAAAGGTATAGTTAACCCGATAATGTTAACAATTCTAAGTACTCCGGCAATTATTTTACAATATCTGATTGCAAATATTAATACTTCTACTAGGGCTCTAATGTTAATGAAAAACTTTTGGAAGTGAAAACATCTTTAGCGGCGTTGTGCACATCAGAGTTTTAAATTTTTGGGATGGGTAAAAAATGTTAAAGTCGGACACGTGACCCTGATCGAAAATTCGTAAGACCATTTACCGTTGACCTATTTCAAATTACATAAATTCTCACACTTGAAAGATCTGCGTATATTAGTTAATAACAACCATTATAGGTATAAAGATCTGTCATTACTAGCAACTTTCATATTCCAGGTCCGTTTTAATTTCAAGGGAGGAATATTCTTTTCGTTCATTACAACGCCATCAATATATAGTTGCCACTAAGTTTTTGATACTTGATGACATTGAGTTGGTGTCTTGAGAGAGAATGAGAGTTTCATACTACGCTACGGCACCAGATGGCGTTTATATTGTAGTTTCATTATGCATAAATAACTATTGTATTTGTAATTAAATTAATTATTTCAAAGTTTTTACTTCTGCCGGCACTCCCGGAGTGCACCCCGTTGTTTTTTTTTAATGGTTTCTTGTGTTGAATATGTATATAGTTTATATTTCAGGAAATATTTAAAAAACTGGGAAAAGCTGGGTAAAATTTTACTACCATTGACATGATTCTAAAAATCCAATCATTCAAAAAATTTGTTTTTTTCTATCTTGGTTGAAGACAAGACCTTTGCACATCCCTCCGCTCGCTTATTAGCATGCATTATGATAATTAATAAATCATTATATTATTTATTTACCTTTACTTCTAAGTACAATACAAATTCCTTGACAGCTTAGAATGTACCTGTATGATACTTAAGCGCCACAACAGTAAGAGTTGATAATGTTCTAAAGACCAAAAACCAGTAGCAGTGACAATCCACGACCGTCAGAATCAGGAGCTATGTCGCCTTCTACCGTTCCGATAGAATCAGCTCGCGTGTCGATTAGATCTCCAGCTGCTACTGACGATGTATGGCCAGGCCTCCGCGGAATTAAGGTTATCTGATGCGATTACCACACCTCGCGATTCGAGGCGAGAAATATGACGCTTATATTGTGTGGATGGATGCTTACCTACCTTCAAATGGATTGAAGCAGGTTGTTTGTTGATTTAAGTTAAAAAACTTTTATAAAAAAATTCAAACCGACTTTAAAAAACTAAAAAGCAAAAATAAACCTTTTGGAGTCGGTGTCAGCCAAGGCATTCTACTTTGCGGTCCTACTATTTTATTTTTCTTGCCTTGGCACCGACTCCAAAACTTTTATATTTTGCTTTTTAGTTTTTTGATTACCACACCTCGCGAGATCGAGGCGAGAAATATGACGCTTATATTGTGTGGATGGATGCTTACCTACCTTCAAATGGATTGAAGCAGGTTGTTTGTTGATTTAAGTTAAAAAACTTTTATAAAAAAATTAAAACCGACTTTAAAAAACTAAAAAGCCTTTTATCGTTCCGATAGAATCGGGGGTGCAAATTTTTTGTTATAATCGTTTCTCAATTGTGTTTCAATAGTAGTGTTTATTTACACTGTTGTAACAAGGACTGTGTAAAACAGGACTACCATTGAAAGACGATTGGAATACGATTGTGATTAAGCATTAGCAGAATTAGGCCCCAGTCGCGTGTCGATGTCATCTCCAGCTACTACTTACGATGTATGGCCAGGCCTCCACGGAATTAAGGTTATCTGATGCGATTACGACATTTCGCGAGATTACGAGGCGAGAAATAGATCTTATATTGAGTGGACTGGACGCGAATATTCAAAGGCTACCATTTCAGTCTCGAGTCAAACTCTAATAGATGAGCTTTTGTCCGTGCATTTTCCTTGACAAAACCTAATCAATTTCAGTCAAAATCTGTATTGTAATAGTATAGGCTTTGTTAATTAATTTAAAAGCAACAAAGTTACAAATGGTAGTCCGATTCGGTCACAATAAGTATTCGATATTATCTCTACTATTATTGTAAAGAACTTTTTTCAAAATTCTAATTTTGTCTGATGTCGCTTAGATTTGTCAAGAAATTTGCACACACAAAGGCTCATCGATTAGAGTTTGACTCGTGACTGAAATGATTATAGGCTTTGTAAATTCGCGGACTGAATAAAGGCTTGGAGCAGGTTGTCTGTTGATCTTACTTCTTAATTTAGACGTTTTTGTGTGGATAGGGAACTGAATTGAAGTGGTAAAAAGTCTTTGAGCAATTTTAAAGATACAGAACTAGATAGATTCGAATTGAAAATAATGTTTACAAAAAGCTGTAATAAATAAAAGTTCCTAATCAAATACAACAAACAACTATCTTTACTTTGTTTTTACATTGAAAACTAAACTATACAATAGCATTGATATTTTATAACAAATAGTCATAAAGTCAAAAGAAGATTAGCATTGATTGTTTTGTCTCTTTTGACAAAAATAAATTTTAATCATTTTGATATCTCTATCATTTGATTGTAGTTAAGTAGATTTCTGAAAATGGAAATTCCATTAGATTCAGGCAAAATACGAGCTTGTGAAGTTCTTGGGTTTATATGGTATTAATAATCTTAAGGAGTAATGCATATGCAGTTAAGGGTATATTTGCGATACGCGGTCATAGTTTATTTGTAATATACAGTTCTATACTTACTTAAACATTTAAATATGCTTTTTCACGCAAAATTGTGAATACGTAAATACAATACGAAAAAATTATATAAAAAATTGATAGTTTTTGCTCCGTGGGATTAGAATACATGATCAACCTGACCAACACTAAAAGTCCTAGATCATCCCAATCCTAACCAATTCTATAAATGCGAAAGTGTCTTTGTTTGTCCTTCATTCATATATAATAGAATCAATAAAATCTTATATTTATACTCACTATCTATAACACACTGTAAAAGAAAGTTATCCGATTGGTTACAGAACCTCACATATGATGAAACAGAGAATTTATTAAATGTACTGCAGTAACACCCACTCACATACAAACACACACACACACACACACACACACACAAACACACACACACACACCTGTATCACAAGTAGCATGAAAGTCTTTGTCTTAAGTATTTGTATTCTCTTAACATTGTATTGTATTAAATACTGTAATCTTTGTTTTTGGCGATGTAACGTCCTATTCCGTGAGGCGAGGGCCTGGTAATCTGTAAGACAGGTTATCCTAGTACAGATACCAGTCTCTCACATTTAATTTGTAAGCACCTGGCTAAATTTATTTTAGCATCTAAGAAACTCTGAAATGTAATAAGTATTTAGTGTGAGAGAAAATAAATACATTATTATTATTATTATTATTCACGCCCTAACTAAGCAAACAATCGACTTGATTTTTGGCATAGGTAGAGTTAGTTGATATTCCCACGGGAACGGGAACCACGCGGGTGAAATCGCGAGCGGAAGCTATTAGAAAATAAATTAAGAATGTAAACCTAGCCTCAGTCCTCATCGAAGGTTATTTTACATCACACTACGACCCTGCGGGTAGGTGCGTTTTTAATGGAGTTGAGAAGATGACTAACATTCGACAGTAGAAAAAGTAGAAATGTATCCGTCTGCTTTTTCAAATACATGAAAATACAGCTGGGGCTTAGGATCCTCTTGTCTAGTGCTCCACTCTTACGAAGTCACCTCACGCCTAAGCAGACAGAGTCGCGGTCGGCCACTAGTAATGATGCGAAAAGCCCCATAATATACACATAAATTGTAATGTTAGTTCACGACTAATGTATTGACCTTTGGTCTTCTGTTAAGTTATTACGCAAACCATGAAGATTCCCTCCCGCGGTTTATGTAAACACTTTCTCAACCATAAAATAGTGAGGAAGATAAATTCAGTAATATTGTAATGCAATACGTAATGGTGGAGAGGTGTGAAACATGATTAATGTGACATATCAATTGTTATCTGACGTAATTTGAGGTGGATTGGAAATCGCAAGTGTTTTAATGAATAACGAAAATTATTTGTAAGATCCAAAAGTCTTACAAGTTAATTTATCTCCTAATATCATAGGGCTAAAGAAGTTCTGCATAATGCGCTTACTGAATAAAAATTCATGGCCCAAAACTTGACACGCATACAAAGTCGCGAGATACATACAATAAAGATCAATTTATTCGTACAAGTGTTGGATTAAAAAAAATACAGGATAACTTATTCATAATTCACTCGCTACATTATCGAAGACGGTTAAGATATTACAAAGCTTATTCTCCTTAAAAGGTGGTTTATGGTTTGTACACGTCAAACTATGCAGCATGTCGCATTTGACGATAGCATCAGAAAATTCAAGTCACAGCGGAGATCGTTTGATAGATACCTCGCTACAAGCGCAGATAACCTAACCTTACGTCAAGCCTCCGATATTTATTGGTGTCCTTTCTACTAGGTGGCTTTTTCTATCGCAAACTGCATCGGAACGGAAAATATTTAAACCATTTTTGCTTACAAAATTGTTACTACTTTTTGTAAAGAAATAGACACATTTCGTGTCTTGGAACGCTAAAGCTAGTGACGAAATAGCCAGGAGTTTGCTAATAAACGAGAGCTTTAATTATTCCGCAAGGATACAATGAAAATGGACCATATTGCACGGTTATTGGAGCTTGTTTTGGCAAGCAGAATAGTAGGAGTAGGTTACACCTGTCTCTCGAAGGACCAAGAACCGTAATCGGGCTCTTGACTAGAGCTAAATCGAAAAGGTCCTAAAAGGCTACTGTGTATCGAGTTTATTGAACGTTGTTCGAGTAATTTAATTAGATCGTCGAGATAAACTTAAATGCCACATTGCACGAGACACGTTTGTTCGCCATTTCAACTTTTAGTAACATGACTTTATTTTATTTAATACTTATATCATTACGACAACTTGTTTATCGAACACTGCCGTGTCTTAATAATAAATGTTGACCTTTAATGGATTATTATTAATTGCGATAAATTTTAAATGTAAAAATCGGCTAAGTGCTAGTCGAACTCGCACATGAAGGGTTTCGTCTCTCACCCAAGGTTGCCTGGAAGAGATTGCTATGTAGCAATAAGACCGCCTATTGTGTGTTTTCTCTGTATGTGTTTGTTTTTGTATCGTGTGCAATAAAGTTTCTATTATTATATATTAAATACACCTACCTACCCAAAATGCTAATATAATTTTTCGTCTGCAAAAATAACTTTGTTTTTAATAGTGTCTGTATGTATGACAAAGTTATATTTGCGGTTTTGGCAAATGTACTATAGCTCTGAAACTGCATAATATATTTCGTTCAAACTAATTTTCGTTGAAAGTTTTTGTAAAGGTCTACAGCATATATATTTTTTTGATTTTTCACTTTCTTATTTTAAAAGTCAGAGGGGGGGGGGGGGGGGGGGGACACACATTTTACCACTTTGGAAGTGTACATCTTTCAAACGGTTGACTTTGAGAAAAAATCGTTTTAGAAACCTCAATGCATTTTTTAAAGACCTATCTATAGATACCCCACACGTATAGGTATGAAAAAAAAAAACAGTGTCAGTTGCATGTATGGGGAGCCCCCCCTTAATCCACATATTTTTTTATTTTTGTGTAAAAACCGTAAAGCGGTTTACAGAATACATCTACCTACCAAGTTTCAACTGTGTAATCCTCATAGTTTTGGAATGAAGTGGCTGTGACATACATCGATTTGGCCGAATCTATAAGGGTTTCGTTTATTGCCTTTAGGCTACGAAACCCTAAAAATTAGACTTCTAAAGTTGTGAGTCGAGATAGCTCAGACGTTAGAGCAGTGGGCCGCTGCTGTGGTGAAGGTTCAATTTTGGAGAAAGTTTTCTTCCGGCGTACCTTTGCCATATTTCGACCCCTTGCCATTGGTGGGCCGGATTCCCAAAGATTCGATTCCCATCTGAGAATTCACTTGTGGCCGAGTTGACTATTTCCAATATTTTTCTACTTAAAATTTATCAAAAGTAAAAAAATAGCATTAAAAATGCAAAAATTCAAATCTCATAATTTAATAATTGTTTAAAACTATGCTTAGTTTCAGATTGTATGTATTTACAGTACCTATTTATTTACAACATCAACATTTTTCTTTTATTGCGTTTGTTTCTTATTCACGCCTTTTGTTTCAGCCCATATTGTTCCATGTGAAATTAATTCTGTCGCACGCACAAGTTATTGTAAAGTCTATTACCATTGAGCGTATGTGTGGGCAATATCAATAAAACAATATCCATGCCGATTGGCGAACGATCGTCGCCGTTAGCTAAATAAATTGATATAGATATGCGGAACTTCAATATAACGGTTGTTAAATGGTCTTTATTGAATTTTGTGTCTAACTATTACCTACAGTTAAGTTGTCGAATCATCTACTGCACTCTGTACGGTTTCAGATTTATGATAAATTTTAAATAGAAAAAATATTGGAAAAAATTAACTCGGCCACAAGTGAATTCTCAGATGGGAATCGAACCCATGACCTTTGGAAATTCAGCATTGGACCGTATTTCCAAAGGTCATGGGATATTTAAAATTTATCATAAGTATAAAATTAGCATTGAAAAATGCAAAAATTCAAAAATCATAAAAGGTCAGATTTTATTTTTCGAAACAAAAAGTCGTCATCAGCCATTTTTAATGTCCCCTGCTGTGGCACTGGCCTTACGGATGGATAAGGAGAATGGGCCATGACCTACCACGTGGGCCCAATGTGGATTGGTGGGTTTTAAAGACTGCAAATGCACCTGCATAAAGTGGAAATTTCTATAATAGTTGCTTCTTAATTGTTAATTATGTCAATTGTTTTATCGTTAAAATAGTCATTAGTACAATCTTTGATCAATACGTGAAATAATTTCCCTTTTACTGTAATAGTTAACTTTTTTAAAATTGGAGTTCCTTTAAATTATTCGACAGTTTATTATATATTCGTATTGCCATGCAAAATAAGTTTTTTTCATGTATAGAATGTTTGTTGAGGAATACACAAATTATCTCTTTATTATGTTTTTTTACAAAGACATAAGTTTCGTAAATATAGAGGCATGGCAAGGTTAAAATATTTAACGATTTAAAAAGAAGTTTACAACTTTCTAAATAGGCAGCACCACAGATTGTTCGTATACATTTTTTTTTTACTTTAAGGCCCGATGTATCTCCACTGAGTTTTCCTACAATACAATACCATAACGTAAAACCGAAGAGACATAGCCACTGTTTTTTACATTAAATAGGCTTACTCTTGGCCTCATTCTGAATCATTAGATTAAGAAGAGGCCTAAGATGGAGCGAGCTTGCCTAGAAAAAGCCTATTCACTTGAGCTTTAAATATACCAGGGTTGTAGGCACCCGGGAATAGAGACGCAGGCAGAGAATTCCACTCCCTGGCTGTACGCATAATAAAAGATGAGAAAATGCGCTATGTAGCAGACGTTGAATATCAACCAGATAGGGGTTATAACCTGCAGTACGTCTGGATTCCCATTGGTTAAAACGCAAAAGTGATAAAAATGGTAGGCTATATATATAAGAGGTGCTTCTTTTAAAGCAACATGTTTCACTCTGTTCAGTACATATACAAAAGATCGAGTTAAAAAGTTAGTACCTAATTAAAAAAGCTTAACTTTATTGTTTCCAAACAAATAAAAATCTATCACATTATCGGTTCGGTCCATAGCAATTCTATCATCCCAAATACCAGTTCATTCAAACATTACACAGGAAGAGGTTGCTAACATTCGTTGGTGTTCCTCGCCATTGTATTTGCGTCTGAACGTGCGCAGGAGTGTTCGCCCGGGCTCGCTAGACAATGGTGATGGGTAACTGCAGCGGTATTACAATACGAATTCCTTACGAAAATTATAGTTTTCCACGCCTGTCTGGTACTCCTTTTTCATAATAATGCCGTGGCCCGTGTGCAAATTACTGATGGGTATACATTAAATGGTGAACTTGCGGGACTTTGTGATTTATAAACCTATTGTTCTTGTTGATTATTCAGTGTTTTAATAAAGTCTACCAGTATAATGTTAACAGGACAAAACAAATACGAAAGTTATGCTTGGTTATTTAAAACTAGTGGAATGTACGAGTGTGCCCCTATTAATACTTTGAAGTCTAGCATCTTAACAAAAAGCGCTCATTTATGCAGATTACTTCTTTAGGTTGCCTCAAGGGCTTCATAAAGATATATCTGAATGCCTCAATGGAACTCGATTTGCGTAGCATTGCTCGTTAAATGTAAAAACGTTGCCGGAGTCGCAATAAACTATTAAAATGACACATATTTAATATAGCTCGCTTGCACCGGTCTCAGTAAAGAACTTTTACTGCTTGTCTTGCAACAATAAGTTAATAGTGGTTAATGCATGATTTATGGCAACCGAGCTGAGTCTGTTGGTGGTTCTTTATTACTTTACCATAAGACATGCGAACATTAATATCTTGCCCTTTGCAAAATCTAATTATGTACTAGTTTAAATAACATTATCCTTAGGGTGACCTGTCAAGAATTGAAATACAAATGATGGCTTAACTTCAAATAATGTATTAGCCCATATTATTTCGAGTATGCAATACTACGTTTCACTCGAACTCTGTTAACAAGATTATGGCAGCTGTCGACTGCTCATATAACACTGCACGTAATTCTGTTAAAGGACAACGTTCTATACTCAAGGTCAAACTATAATTACTTGACGACAAAAATGGCTCTCGCTATAATTGGAATCCATTCAATTTGAACCGAAACTTTGTAATCTGATAATAATTTGTATCTTTTGAAAGAAGAGGAAGACCACAAAAAAGATGGACAGATTCTGTTCGTTAGGAGTGAATGAGGTGAAGATGGTGTTGACAGGCGATAGTGTAAGTCTAGGAAGACGTAGGTACTGTGCCGACCCCCACTATAAGATCAGGATGATGATTCTAAACTTTTTAATGTATACATAATATAGCCAAAATATGTTTTCCGTATTTAATCTAGTACCTAAGTTGCTGCAGAATCTAGTACATTCAGACACGTGTTATTCATAAAAAATGCCATCTTTCTTGTACCTCTTATTACCATCGTTAAAAGTTAGAGCTCAAAGCCTCGAACCTGGTTCGCACAGCAAGCGACCCCTTCCATATGCTAATCCGAGGCGTGACGTATTAATGCAATGTCGTAGCCCCATTACTGAACATAATTCTGTGACTAATCGGTTAGATACAATCTGGCGTTCGGCTTGCTCGTTAGTTTCCTAGTATCATCACGTTGCCATGTCTAGGGTATCCAATCCCGCATGTTACTGAGCGCCAGTCCAGTCAGTTAGTTCAGTAGGTACTCGCACGCCAGCGCCTGGGAAAGACTTAAAGACTTAAAGGTACTTTTTATTTTTTTATTTTTTTTCTTTTTTATTATTAGATAGGTAAAGCGCTTGACCGCTATCTTGCCTGATGGAAAGCGAAGATGCGATCTAGGATGTAACGCGCTTGCCTAGAAGATACCTATTCACTCGTGCCTTGAAGACCCCCAAATTGTAAGTGTCAGGAAACACAGACTGAGGCAGGGAGTTCCACTCTTTAGCGGTGCGGATGATGAATGTCGAGTCAAAACGCTTAGTGCGACACTTGGGTATACTTGCTAATCCCAATTCCGCGGATCCCACACAGGTAATAACGCACCTTGCAAGACTGGAAAATGATGCGGGATCTCGGTACTTCGAAATCTCGGAATACCGACATTGGATGCTCTAGCCATGTCCCATGTTATTTATTGGCATCCCCTCCCACTAAGCGTTAGGCGCATCTTCCGTAGGTGTGGTTTTTAAATTAACGTTTTCTTATGATTTACTTACTAGAATTATTGGAGATAATGTCGATGGTTAATTCACCGGGACTAGTTTTGCCATGAGTTACGCGGACGACTTTTAACCGGTTCGGACGCACACTCGACGTAGTAAGTGTAATAAACTAGATAAGACGAACGTAAACGAGAATTAAATTAATCTTCCGTATGGAGCAAATTTTTTTTTAAAACCGTCAAGTATCGGAATACCTTATAAATTGAATATTTTTATTTTTTCATTTGAAATTTTAAACACTAAGCAATAGATAAAATGCATCCATGTTCGGACTATTCAGTATTCACTCTATTACAGCACCTTTTTAGGATAAGAATTGTGATATAACTTGTCTAAAACGGCGCAATTCAAGCCATTGTATGGCTTAAATGTATATTTCATCCAAAAACAATGTCTATTCTCTAATTTATCGTATAAAGTATGACCTTATCATTCAAATCTAATGTTCATTTGCGATTGTTTCAGTGAGATGGCGCGGCGGGGCGCGCTGCGGTGGCATGGGAAAAAGATCTGGATTCTCCTGTTTCGCCTCCTACATGTCGCACTGGCAACGCCTGGTGAGTTGATTTATCACGTGTAAATGCACAATCTAAGGCAAATATTGGAGCTTTAGACAAAGCTATTGATAAGTAGGGCATTTGTTATTTGATCGATGAAGATTTGAACTTTATATGAGAACCAACAAGTCCAATAACATGTTTTTAAACCTAAATTGGATTAAGTTAGTAATCAGGTAGATTATCCTTATTGTAAAATTTTCTGTTGAAATAGCAGAGGTAAATCTATTAAATGGAGTAACGCATTGTATTGACAAGAATTGGAATATTGTCTAGCTAGGCACACAATGACAATGTTTCATTCAAATCCAATTCCCATTCAATGGTAATGTTTGAGAATTGTTCTAACATTGCAGTCTATTTGTTCGACCCGTTTATACAAAACAACGGTATGTTTAGTTAATCAAAAATGTGATGATGTTAGTGAAAGTTTAGATAACTATCTGGGATTGATCGTTCAATACATGATGAGTCATGGCAATGCTAAACAAAATAGTATTGACTAAAGAGTAGAACAAATGAGTTTTCGAATAGAGTATTGAAAATGGATGAGGTCCATAAGATAGTTAAGGGTCGACGTAAAATGAAAACCTTAATAATTCAGCTACAAGTTTTTTAATTATACCTATAAATGATTGAGTATCATTATATGAAAAAATCACTGAATTTTCCCAATAGTTGGCAACATTCCCACATAATATTTGTTAAGAGCAGGTGGAGAAATATATATGCTTTCTAATTGGCTCCATTTCGTATATGGTTAGGCACACTTATCAATAACTCGGTTATGCCATCTTTGGTAGAGTTGAAATATAATAAACGTACTTTTTCAGTAGTAAATACTAATGTACTAATTAAGATGGTCTTTTAAGGAGCTGTCTTACGCGAAAGCCTATAAGTTGGAAGGTTTGGAACGGTTCTCAGGCACACCTGTAGTTCTAATTCGTTAAAAAAAATTATCCTACAAACCAGCAAAAAAATTTATAAAAAACGGCTAATCTAGTAGCTTAGCTTTAAACGCTTCATAATAAATATAATAATCATCCGCTGACGATGTCGGTCTCATAGATATAACTAAGAAATGTGTGTCACTGGATTCATCAAGCCCGATACTATTAATCAATGAATGGATTCCATTCAGATGTCTATCTTCTGCACTCTCACTATTAGATTGAACGAAATTGGAAATCCTTGTTCAGTATGCTAATCTACGTCACATTTACAGTTCTTAGTGGTTTCATTTTCAATGTAAGGTATCGGTTGAATACTATCAGTTATTATATTTGTATAGTTGGCTAATTAGAGGAATTCAACTGGAGCAAGTATAATATTCGAAGTCATTTGATCATACCTAAATCTGTATAGGGTAGATGTTTGCCTGCCAAACCGTTAATTAAGGACTAAACTTAACGAAGCCCTATTCGAAATTTCGCATTGCACCTGTCTATACTGTTATTTATTACCGTTTGTTAGTTGAACACGATCCTATTTCTTCGTTCGTGTTTCAGTCTGAGCTTCCGCGGTTGCATTAGTTACAAATCGAAGCAGTGCTTCTACATTTAATGTTGGTTTTTATGGCTTCCTACAATGGAGTCGATATTTCAATGTTTTCTTAACGGGCGTTTCACGTTTGAGCGATTATTAGAATTCCTTGTTTATGACCCAAGACCGTTGCAGCACTTTGTCAAAATGTACGTCTTCATAAAGAAATATCCAATGGTTCAACATTTTTTTTGTTTTTATGAAGTACGGGGTGACTCTTAGCCTTCATCATACCTGATGTTAAGTATTGATAAGGCTGAAGATGGAAGTGAGCCTCTCCGGGAATCCCCAATCACTGAGGAACTGGCTATCTTACTTTAACTGCCGGAACACAATTCTGAAAACATTGTTGTTATGGCGTCAGACTTAGATAAGATAGTGGTAGCTAGCCAGGCGGACTTACAATAAGTCCTACCACCAAACAAACCGAATACAATATGTACCGCCGCTGGGAATCGAACCCGGGACCCCTGGGTTTGATACTGGTGGTTGTACCACTAGAACACAGAGGCCGTAAAAAATTAGATAGATTATAAAGATTAGTCTATTTATTCATTTATGTGACCATATATTTCATTATTTTAAATAAATGTGTGCATTTCAGATGTTTTTTGTTAAACGGGAACATAGTATTGAATGCCCCTTCGTCTGTATCGAATCAACTATACTATCCACATCTGCAAACTCGTCAAACTTGTAGAAAAGCAGTTGTATTATTTTATTGACACTTCTATTTGTTTCAGGGCCCTGTGAAGTGGAAACGGGACAAACAAGTATTATCGTAGACATCGAAGAAAGCAGAGGAAACCGTACGTAACCTTTTTACATAATTATGGTTGACACACCGTCATTTTTCTATTAACCAAAAACAAGTGATTATTATTGGAGTACTTATGTATTAGTCTGTTATATCAAACTACATACTTTTTGATTAACTAGTATTTCACCCGCGATTTCGTCTGCTTGTTTGGTTTTATCGCGTTATTTAGGGATTTTAGGGATTACTTCAAATCGCGTCAAAAAGTACCTAATGTAGTTCAAATCTATCTATCTATGCCAATACTAATAAAAAATGGTAAGCGGTTTAAAACATAACAGACAGAGCTTGTTTCTCATTAATATGGGTAATGCATCCTTATTTAAATTCGGATCCCAAACTGTTTCTGATATCAATAATTTACTCGACGTTGAAACTAATCCGATAAATAAAGTCAACTATCTCAGACTACCGGTTGTTGATTCCATATTTATCGTCCGTTATGCCGGCGCTACACATTGGCCAACATTGTAGCCAATTCATCATACTGTACTGGTTTTGTAGCAAATAAAGTTTTAATAGTTCTTACCAAGGAGGTAATGTACGTTGCATTGGCCATAATGTTGTCCAATGTATAGCGCCGGCATCATACGTATCTAGGGATGGGTAAACGCCCGGATTAAAATCCACCGCTGGATTAAAACCCATTTCTGCCCAATAAATGCCGGGCGTTTTTAATAAATGCCGGGCAGAAATTAAATTAATTTGTTTCCTATACTCAGTGTTTAATCGGTGACAAAAGAAGCTACAGCAAGGTGAAATACGAACTTAACTTAAATGTTTGTATATTGAAAATAATGTAGGAATTATCAAACGATTAAAAAGCGGCCAAGTGCGGGTCGGGTAACGCGCAAGTCAAAATATCACTAACATTTTTCGTCTGCAAAAATTACTTTGGTTTTCATAGTGTTTGTAAAAAATTACAAAGTTATATTCGCGAAAAATGTGCTATATGTTTAAAATTGCTAACTAAATTTCGTTGAAAGTTTTTATTAAGATCTACAGCATTTTTTTTTATTTTTCACTTTCTTATTTTAAAAGTTAAAGTGGGGGAGGGGCACACTGTTTACCTTTGAAGTGTACATCTTTCGAATGGTTGGCTTTGAGAAAAAAATGTTTTAGGAACCTCAATGTAATTTTTAAAGACCTATGCAATTTTTTCTTTAATTTCAGTTCCATTTGGAAAATGTGCTATATTTTTTAAACTATATTTCGTTCGAACCGATTTTCGTTAAAATTTAGAGTTGACCTTGAGCAAAAATAGTTTAGGGAACCTCAATGTAATTTTTAAAGACCTATCTAAATATTAAATAATAATTGGGCAAGCGTTTGACCACCAATCACCATCGTGCTTAACAAATAGGATGTGGTCTAAGGTGTTGCTTGCATGCTTGCCCAGGAAATGGCTATTCACTATCTCGCCTTGAAGAGACCAAGGTTGTAAGAATCAGGGAACACATGAGCAGGCAGCGCATTCCATTCTTTAACTGTTCGCAAAATAAATATCGTCCAATGAGGACCTCCAGTGAATAGAGGAACTGACGTACCGCTGGGAGTGTCCAAAGGATACACGCAGGCGGAGGCCCGGCGACTGTCACCCCAACCCCGACAATCTCCGCCAACGCGTAGAGGGAACAACCAGGGGGTTTTAGTGGGTTCGAGTCCTACATAACCTACCTGTCTCCCCGGACAGAAAGGTATGCGCGGGCATTTCCCCCTGGAGGATAAAAAAAAAGTTCGAAAGGATTATTGTATTGCTCTGCTTGGTAACTCCTGTCAAGCGATAGAAAGAGATATTCCAGTGAGTAGCGAGGCGAAGGTGTGAACAGGCGCGCGCGCGTGGTTCGCCTCGCATACTCATGCCAAAAATCCCTGCTTTGGAGGCGACCGCGCGAGCCACGAGGCAAACCGCGAATGTAACTGACCTATTAAGTAATCAATTTAAGTATCCGTACACTGACATTGCCTAAAGACTGTAGGTAAGTTGATGACACTCACAGAATAAAACAATCTCAGGATTTTCTTTTTTTCCTTTTTGCAGTTCATAACTAAGCAAAGAAAGTTTAAAGTATTAAAAGCGAGAATCGAAGTTGACCCCGACCTATGTTTGTTTATGTTTTTATCCTGGTTCTCGTCATTTAATATTTTCCAAATGAAGTTTTGCAAACAAAATATAGGTAATTTGTTGTAATTTTCATTTATGCCCGCCAAAATGGGCAAAAATCCATTTCTGCCCGATTTGAATCCTTTTTGCCCGATTAAAACCCATTGGGCAGAAAAGACAAAAACCCACCGCCCATCTCTATACGTATCCCAGCACCTTGCGGCTGCTCCCGTAGATAGGTTATATTTGAAGTGTCACACACCGTCATTTTTCTATTTACCAAAAACTAGTTCTTATTTCGCTTGGGATTGGTGCAATTTGAATGATTTAAGTACTAATGTGTTAGTCTGTTAAATCAAACTGCTTAATTTTTGATTAACTAGTGTTTCACACGCGACTTCACCTGCTTGTTTGGTTATTATATCACGCTCCTTAGGGATTACTTCGAATCGCATCATAAAGTAACGTATGTCCTACAAGTAAAAAACATAACAAAAATATTAATAAAAAATGGTAAACGGTTTAAAACGTAACAGACAGAGCTTGTTTCTTATGAATATGGATAAATCCATTCTTATGTTGGATCCTACTGTTGCTTATATCCATAATTTACTCGACGATGAAACTAATCCGATAAATAAAGTCAACCATCTCAGACTACCGGTTGGTCATTCTATATTTATCGTCTGTCATACGTATCCTAGCACCTTGCGGCTGCTCCGTAGATAGGTTAGATAATTGGAGTGTCAGTAGATACAGATTTAAAACATTATACACTTGTATTAATTGATCTGAACAATCCTAGTTGTCTCAGATCATCGGTTACTTCGCGGCCTTCCCTCTGTAATTGAAGCACATTTAACTGTTTGTCAGTGCAAACTTTAAAACATTTATTGTATTACAATGTTGCACACTACAACTGGGTAGTATCATTGATTATTTAATATCAATCAAAAACGTTATATACATGTAGGTACAATATGTTTGGGAATTTATCAATTTTGAAAGTATACTTACAGTAAATTTTATTGCAATAATATTTATTTATTCTTAATTAGCTTTGGTAGACTTTTTATATTACAATCCTTTACTTTCTAGTATGCTGAAAAAATGCTTACAACATTTCAGTGATCAAATAAAACAAAAACATTTATAAAGTTTATATTCAAATAGCCCTTGATATAAAATAACAGTTGAAGGTTCCATAAATATGTCTGCTTGTAATGATTTTTTTATGAAGTCTAATTTTTAAAAAATTGACTTCTTGATTGATGATTCTGACTCATAAAAACCTAATATATTTTCTCCTCCATTTACAGAAGTAAACCAAAGCACAGTGCCAGCCGAGTTGCCAATAGTAGGCGAGCCAGATGTCGACGTGGTCCTATCGACAGTGTTCCCGAAAGGGCCCACGCTTTTCCAGCTGGATGGCAAGCGGTTGCAGCTGCTACAGCCTCTGGATAGGGACGCTGACAACCTCTCACATATGGTGTTCCAGGTATGGCTTCACTGACGTTTTACATCTGATACAAGAGATTGATGTTGAGGAATTTTTAACATTCCTCTATCCTCAGTGATTGAGGATTCTGGGAGAGGCTCGCTTCCATCTTCAGGTGTGATGAAAGCTAAGAGACTCCCCGTTGTTCATAAAAAGAAAACTTTAAAAGCAATATATTCATCAACCGACAAAGGTCTTTTTTTAATAACTCACTTACTACTACTGTAATAGTTACTGATGAAACTGATTTTTCATCTATCTGGCTCTAGTAGAGAGAATGAAATGAGATATCAAAGAAAGTATAATAAATTTTTGGGCTTTTTCTGAAAGTGCCGGCCAACAAAAAAAAATGGTACATATGGTTAGAACAAGTCGTTTGGAGTAATAGTTGATAGAAAAATTGATCTCCTATGTACTTGAAAAAATCGAATAGTCTCCAATTTGCTCAGAAAGAACTTGAACTTGCATGTGATAAATATTAAACAAGGAAATATACTAGAAAAAGCAACTTGTCTCATGTTGCTCTGACGGGATTCAAAGCAACATGTTGTTTAATATTTATAACATAAAAATAGAATTATAAAATACAAAATTAAAAATTTATAATTGAACTCGCATCTTTGGATCGATTTGGATTTGCGAGGTCTTATTTAAATTCACTTGCTCAGACAGTGGTGGTTTTTCTAGAATATAATGTCTTAAAATAGTAAGTATTGAAAATGCTTTAAAATTATCAATATTTTTTCTTAGCAGACTAGCTAGATAAATATGCAAATATGCTCTTGCTCTTTTTCTTGTGAAAGGATGTTATTTAAATTGTATATATCGTCTAGTCTTTTAGCATGAACTAGATAGACAGCATTTGCTTCTGTTATAGCACCCGTTTTACCCATTTGTTTGTCATCGGGTTCCATACAAACGACCATTTATACAACTATCTGACTTCTCGATTCAAATTCTTGTGTTTTGCTCAGTTTGTTGTCCCGTTGCATACACTTTATACGGATGTTCATCAAGATGGTAGGTATGGTAAACAAGACCATAACCATGTTTAGACTTATCTAAATCGTTGACTCAAAGTGTTATTGCTGTAACGTTATTTTTAGTATTTTTACCAATTAAACGCCGTTATATGAATAATTTCACCCACACAAATCTTTAATCGTCCACATTTCAGCTAATATTGCGATGAGTCTATCGATATTTTGACGTTAATATTTATTTATTCGGTCAGTCATCGATATAAATGTGTTGTCTGTCAATAACACTAAAACGTTGCCATAACACTCTTGCATCCAATTTAGAGTTGCCGAAACTGGTAATTATGCCAAAAGTGTTACATTTCTCACCTGTTTGAATGGCCTGGGGGGAATGGTCTGGCCGTCGATTTTAATTGATGGTATCTAATTATCGTGTTTCGCCCACAGCTCGTCTGCCAAGTGAAAGCCACGAAGAAGCGCCGCACTATACCAGTTATCGTCAGGGTGTCGGACATCAATGATAACGCGCCGATCTTTCAGGGATTGCCTTACGAAGCTAACATATCAGAGGTGAGTTTGTTGACAAGTAATACAGATTGGAAGATATGTATGATTTATTACTCAAACAAGGCGCTTGCTTGTTTTTTTTAGTTAACTACTGTTAGGTTTCTTGAATAATTTGGATTCTGCTGTTTTACTTCGTCGTTATGCAATATAATATGCCCTGTGACTTCATTCGCGTCAACTACCCTTAATTTTTAAATATTCCTTTCTTAGTCTCTCTCACCGACATTATTGAAAGAAGACTTACTTATATACAAATTTTCCATTCCCTTATACCAAACATTTGATCCATGTGCTGGTATTCAATCATTTTGTTTCAAAAAAGTTTAAAGGTAAAAACTGCAGGCGATCAGACTTCAAGGAATAATCGAGTTTTCTTGATAAATTTGATCCTTGTCAAACTTCACATTCTCAATCCTTCTGCATTTTAGAGGATACCAAAGCCCAGCAGTGAACCAAGTACACTTAAAAATTATAATGATAAACATTTCTATTTTTCTTTTCAGCTGGTTCCAATAGGTACAACGATATTCGAGAAAGTTCGAGCAGTAGATATAGACGCTGGTGTAAACGGTCTCTCCGAATACTTTATCATACCAGGAGATAATGCAACGTTAGAAGCCACCAATGCTGCCGATGGATATGGCTTCTTTGCGATACCGGTTCCTCATCAGGGCGTGGTCACTGTGAACAGAAGTTTGGATTATGAGCGCACTCAGCAGTATCTAGTCACTATTGTTGCTTCTGTAAGTATTTAAACTTTGATGTTGAAATCTTAATGAAACTTCGTTTTATAGTCCAGTGTTTATTTTGTTATGTTATTCAGATTTTCTACCGTTGTTCATAATGAGAGTTGAGCCTTATAAGCAGTCGTTAGTATTGCAATACTACCTCCTACACTTGTAATATTTCAGAATAATATTTTCTCAATCGCTGGCGCGTACCGAATCATAACAGCGTCAAAATACTGTTTTGTAGGGAAACTTATGATGTACTTGACTGTATAACTCTAAATGAAAAAACCAAAAAGTAAAAAATAAGCCTTTTGGAGTCGGTGCCAGCCAAGGCAAGAAAAATAAAAAGTAGATTAGCTCAAAGTAGAATGCCTTGTCTGGCACAGACTCAAAAAGGCTTTTTTTTTCTTTTTAGTTTTGGAAGTTGCTTATTTTTAACACAGTTTTTTTATTTTTTTATTTTAAGTGTGTGTAATAGGTTGTTTTGTAAACTACAGTAAAATTTTTTAGATTAGACTAGGTTTCATATGTACGATGTAAACAAAGTATCGTGAAAATTGCATCGTTCAAGTTAATAAAAATGCTCATAAAATAAAAAGTACTGGGCTCAACTGAATCAAAGTTATATGGGACCAAATGGCAACTATTCCGCAACGTACAAAATCAGAATCACGTAAATCGGGCGAGTGTAATCGATGTAATACATAAAAAAGATACCAACCGAATTGAGAACCCCCTCCTTTTTAGAAGTCGGCTAAAAAGTTATTGTCATGCATGCAATTAGTTAGCCAGACCTACGAGGTCAGCTTCCGTGTAGGTTTTGGGACAAGCAGGGCATTTGAGGTGGGCCATTGTTTGTTTCCCACTCCACGAACAGTACAATCTGTAAGTTTTCACCTGGACATAATTGCCTTGTTTTAGCCGACCTGTGTTTGAAGTCTATTTAGCGATTTCGTTCTCAAACTATTGTTCCTGAATTTTCAACTATGTTATTCTTCTAAGGATCGTGCGCGTGATACCAAAAGACGGCTGTCGAGCACCGCCACGTTGACGGTGAACGTCAAAGACGATGATGACCAGGACCCATCGTTCATCTACAAAGGTTGCACACTTCACGAAGGAGCCTGCTTCAACCCTGAGTATTCTAGTTTTGTAAGTTGATTTGTTTTTACTGACATCTGAAGATCATGCTTGCTTATTAACGGCAAATATTCAATGAAGATCCAGTTTGCAGTATTCATTTTATCAAGAGTCACAAAGAGAGACTCATTGTATCTACGATACGAACCTGCACCTACAACCCTGAGCGTTGTACCTTTTTGTTTTTCATAATTGTAAGGTAGAATGTTCGAGGTTCTTACAAAACTTTTATGGCAAAATTGATAATGGAATCTGGATTTATTTAAACCCAGATTCCATTTGCCGTTTATGAGCAAGACAAGTCCTTCGATCAATAAACTCTTATAGAATGTAATACTTAAAAGTACTGAATAGCATCAATAAATGTACTTTTTCCGCCAGGTAAATAGTGGTGTCCTAGCCGGTATCCTTACCATAGAACCAGAGAAGATCCAAGCAGTCGACATGGATACCCTGGACGCTAAGATCCGATACACCATCGATAGTGGAGAGCCCGACTTCTGGGAGAAGTATTTCGCTATAGACCCCAGCAGTGGAGCAGTGAGGCAGCTAATGCCGGTTGATACGAGTATTGCGAAGAAGTTCAACCTTATAATAAGGGTAAGTACATACAGGGAGGTCCGCTTTTTTATTAAAATCGACACGTAGTAAATATTACATATATTATAATCTCATCATTTCCAAGCTTTCCATTTTGTGATTGTGATTAATCGTTTGATCTATCAAGACAATTTTAAGAGTCTTGATTATTTCTGTGTTTTTCTGGGTACCGCACTGAGTCAATGTATTTGGTCTTAATCTGGCAGCACACCTCGAAAATGAAGACCACTGTAGTAACACACCGGCCCAGTATATAGTAGGCGAAAAATTCTTTTACAAATTACAAACGTCCTAAAACATTTCACGCACTTATTAGTCCCAGTTCAACACCATTGGTCCCGTCAGACTACTTTATGGACATTGTCCAACCGGGAAGTATCCTTGAGTATATTTTTTACTTTCGACACGCCTAAAATCATTAGCCCTAATTTTATCTCGCCGTATTTCTTTGGCCTAAAATTGTTAAGCATTATTTTGCATAGTTATAGTTTCGCCTAAACGCAAAATTTCCTAATAATCAAAACCACTAACATTCAGTGTCCAAAAATTTATTAGCATACATATCTTTTGACATAACAATTACTATTTTAGTTTTGAATACTAGGCAGCGACAGAAACGAATTGCCTAATGAGAACTTCCTCCTTTTTTTAAGTCGGTTAAAAACGGACTCCGCGCAGTCTAGGATGTACCCCTAGAGTGTAATTTAAGCCCGCGCAGGCGCGGAGGGGCGAGGCGGCACGCGAGCTGAGGAGCAGGTGGTGAGCAAAACAAAAATCATCTGCGACGATAGGCTCGCGTGGGAGCTCGCATGGGACCGCCGCCCGTTGCCTCGCTGCGCCGGAGAGCCAAGACTTGCCTGCTGCATGATGGCTTGCTCACTTGCATTCATGCTTGTCTGCTTGCTTGCGTGCTTGCCTGCTTGTATGCTTGTATGCTTGCATGTTTGTATGCATGCATGCGTTCATGGTTGCTTGCTTGCATGCTTGCTTGCATGCTCGTCACATAAATTAATTAATTCATTAGATTTGATATACGGAACTGGTTACGCGTAAAGTTGTTGTGCAAATCGTAATTTAGTACTTACAAACAGTAGGGATAATGAATGAATATGCCTAATGATGACTTTGGGAAGCGAAAATGTGGCGAACAAAAATTAGGTGAAGTGAAAATAGGCTTACCTGTGCCAAAGGCCATTAGGACCGAAAAAAAAATGGTGGTCTAATATACCCCATACCCTTTTTGACCATAATACAACCTATCGGCATTCGAACTAGGCATCTACTACTTCGAAAGCGATGATCGGACGTTCTCTAAGTTTTGAAACTTTATTATCAATTGAGTTTCAATAAATCGTATGACGCGAATTGTCCAGCTACCGCGATCTGTCTTTCGAAGTACCCTCTGATTTGAGAGAAACCGATTAGCACATGTAGGTGGAAGACAATCTTCTCTTATTGAATCTAGTATTTATCAAACTTTTTCCTAACTTCCAGGCTGAAGAAGTATCAGAAGCTAAGAGATTCACAACCGCCAAGCTAACAATAACGGTCAGACCAGTAGACGCCAACCCTCCGCAAGTGGATGCTTCATCAGACGAGGGCGAAGTGGAGGAGAACTCGCCAAAAGGAACGAGGGTGGTAGACGCAGATGGAATGCCAATCAAACTGAGCGTGTCGGACGCAGATTTGGTGAGTAATCTTTAGAAATATCGGGATAAGAAGTAGCTTATGTTACTCTCCGTCCTTCAACTAACTCTATGCCAAAATTCAATTCGATTAGTTGCTTAGTTAGGGCGTGAAGAAAGGACAAACAAACATACTTTATCTTATAATTAAACTATTTGTTATAAGAATTTAATATTAGGCTGGGTGAGATTTCACAACCTATAATTGGATTTCGGACTGTGACATAAATCTTTATTTTTAAATTGTCATTGTCTTGTACCTCATGTCAGTCTCAACATTTACGGAATCGTTTTTATTCTTATTAATAAGTAACAATATATTCCTACTTTAAATAACTTTGAATTAACTATAAAACTTACTTTTTTATTATTTTAGTTTTTTGTATCATTAAAACAATGAGAATAAGGTATATTTAGATTAAACTTTATGTTTAAAGAATTTTTTACCGGAAGTTGACCGCAGAAACAACCGTAAATGTTCCTCGCTGTTATGAGGTGAAAAATTGTGCGTTGCGCTCGGCAGAAAGGATTTTAGCGTCTTGTACCTTTGAAATCCTCGCTTCGCTCAGGATTCAATCTTTGAACCACTCGCTACGCTCGTGGTTCAATCTTAGGATCCTTCACTTGCTCAGATTTCAATAGAGGTAACTCGCCGCTAAATAACCAACTTTCCAGTCTTGCATAACAAATAACTATTTATTTCAGGGCCCTGGTGATCCCGTACCGAGCTACACGTTCGAGCTGACCACAAGTTACTTCGACATCGACGATGATGGCTACCTCGTCGTCAGCGACGAGAACCTTGATCGAGATCCTCCTAATCCCGGCAAGTTTAGATTCCAGGTATGTATATGACATTGATGTGTTTTTTACTATTTTAAATGAGGTTTAGACCATAAAACCCAACAGCACGCTTAAAAAAAATAAAAACAGCATGTTGTAGGTGTGGACTTTTACTACGAAAACTGCCGCGAAAGGTCAAAGTGAGATTGTAAAGCCTGATGTACTGTTCACTGTACATGGTGTTTGAAGACATCATCGCTATCGCTATAACTTTAAACTTTAAAATAGTTTAAAGAATAGATTTCTTCAAGTATTTCGCAAACCGGCATGCGTAGCATGCGCACCTCGACAAAGCTTTTTCTACACTTTTCTCGCGCGAGCGCATTGGCTGTCTCGCTTTCAACGTACTTATATGAGCGAGACAGACATCGCGAGATGGTCGATAGCGAGTCGCGGTGCGCATGCTACGCTGTATCCACTTTATAACAAGGTTTCCCACTGTAGGGTTTTGTCAACCAATGGCGTAGCTTCTTTGACATTCACAGATCCTTGTAACAGTCTAAATTTAATGAGTACCTACTAAGATCAATTTCATTTTTATGTTCAAAACAAGACAAACATTTAGACCAATTTTCTTCCACCCATTTCAGGTAGTAGCGCGAGAAGCAACTGGCGGAGCCGCTTCCGCTCCGCTCTCACTGGCCGTACAACTTCTAGACCAAAACGATAATGCGCCCGTCATACCGAAAACGCAGCCTATTACTGTGCCAGCCAACCTCGAGCCTGCCGCGGTTTATAAGGTAATCCTAGTCAAACATTGTGCCGTGTGGTGACGGCCTAAGAATACAAGTGTCACCACTCGCTTTACATGCCTGGGATGTCGTAAGAGTCGACTAAGAGGCTCGACGCATTGAACACCTGTGTAAGAGAAGGAAAACTTGAAACAAACCTTCTACCAACCCGTCTGGCCAGCGTGATAGCAGTAGGCTAATAGCCTCCTATGAATGCCACAATATGTGGGAGCTAGGAGAGGCTTATGTTCAGCAGTGGACGTCCACAGGATGATTATGGATGGATGATGGAGTCAAACATAGTTTATATTGTAAACGTAGTTAACCAAACCATAGTTCTGGACCAAAACGATACCGCTCCCGTTATACCCAAAACGTAGCCTATAACCTGTTCCAGCTAATCTACAACCTGCTGCTGTTTATAAGGTAATCAAGATAGACATTTTAATATTAAACTGTTAAAAAGGCAAATTATCTTTGCAAGCTTATGCAATATGCAGTGACACTATGAAACTTTACCGACTTCACGTATTGGACTACCAGCCAACAGCAACTTCGTCAGCTGCAACTTATTTCCAGACCAAATGTTTTCTATTCTTTCCTTCCTTGTTTTTATTAAGTAGAAACTTATGTTATGAATTTAAAATATCCTCTTTTTAGTTATATTAATTTTCGAGCTTGGGCTTTGCGATGATAGTGCGTTTGTAAGTCCTAAAAATGAACTTTCATGCACTTTAAGCTCACGCACGATTGAGTTTGTCCAGGTAGGGAGCGCCATTTCTATTGATTAAAATTATATTATTGATTTCAAAGCAACTTTTGTCTAATTTAATTGTTGCCATTGTTGTTGAATAATGTCTTTTAGATATAGAAGAGTCTAAAGTCTAAAGATTAACCTAACGCATTTTTTTTCGTCAGGTGGAAGCGACAGACATCGACGAGGGTGAGAACGCACGTATAACGTACAGCATTTACCACGTGTCTAACAATGGCGGCAACAAGTTTACTATTGAACCTAGCACTGGAGTGATATGTGAGTTTCGCACGTGTTGCTTGCACTATAAGCTTGATAATCGTTTGGCTGAGATTACACTTTTATGTTTTGCTGACGTAGGTTAAGTATCTTACGATAAAGCGAGTGTGAACACTCTTTGCAAGTTGATCGTAATTTCGTTGACTCGGGAACTAGAGCCGTAAGATATCTACGAAAGCAACTTAAAAGTGTAAGCCCGGCCTTAAAACAATCTCGCTTGAATAGATTACTGGTCGGGTTCTAAATTGAGAGCGTCTCAGACAGCGATCAAGCATTATCTTGTATGAACATGTTGAGTTTGAGACATTCTGAACTCGCATATTCAATTCAGAAGCTGGCGAATAAGTAATAAAATAATATAGTAGTAATAGAGGTGATATTTTTTTCACATCATATTTTTTTTATTTCATATTTAGAAAGCTACTGCGAAAAAGTTTCGTAAGTCATTTTGTTGCGTGCTGCTTTGTTTTATCATATTTTTAAATAACTTTCTATAATGTTTGTGCGTGTGTTTGTTTGCACGTTTGGTTTGTTTTGTCTGTTTAGCACAGCCGCATGTATTTTAGGCTTTCGAGTTCATTGGTATGTAGACTTCATAAATATGCCATTAGTTTAAGACGTGGTTATTTTCTGGTTTGAAGGCATATAATATAACTACAATCCTGGTTCAGATTTTAGAATGTACTATGATTTTTAACCTCTTATAAGTATTAACACATAGCCTTTCCACAGCGAGCACCGGTCGCTTACAAGCCGGCGAGCAATACAGTGTAACTATTCGAGCGACCGACGCTAAAGGGCTCAGTTCTCAAGGGATTGTGGAACTGTCAGTAGCTCCTGGACCTAATACGAGACCGCCTCAGTTCTCTTCAAGAGACTACTACGCGCCAGTGTCAGAGGGAGCTGCTATCAACTCTACTGTCACCACTGTCACGGTAAATATATCCGGCTTGAAGGACCAGTGTTAAAAGTTCGATATGACGCAGGATAATGAGATAAATCGTTTTTTTGCGAAAATCCTAGGGACATTGCGAAAACACGGATAATTAGACAATGGTGTTGTCACTTCTCAATCCTATTGATTAAAAATAGGGTTTTTGCGAAAAAACGGGTTGCCTTAGAAATATTGCAAAAAGAATCGCTGGCTACAAAGAAATAAGAACACTGATTGGGTGGTCGGACCGTCCAAAACAACATCTTCTCTGATTGGTTGACGACTTGACGTTTCAAATGTCAATCCATTCTTTCACGTTTAGTAAAGTTTCTGTGAACCAATTAGAATAAGAGTTAGCAAGGAAGCAAAAGTTAAGAATGTCCAATGTTACTAAAGCAACCCGTATTATTGCAAAAACCCTATATTTTTTCAGTAAGATTAAGAATTATCCGTGTTTTCGCAATATCCCTAGGATTTTTGCGAAAGTTATATTTATGAAATCATCCTACGACAGATATAATACGAAGAGTATACTGTAAAGTATTCGATATAATGGGCCAATTGAATAAAGAAAAGCATAACCTTTTGCTTCTATTATTTGAAATGAATACTTCGTATTTGATGAATAATTACTGAATGTTTTATCAAATACGAAGCATCAACTTTAAATAATGATTGGTACTTGATGTATAATGACATTAATGACTAAATTATTCATCAAATAAGAAGTTATTCACTTCAAATAATAGAAGCAAAAGTTAATGCTTTCCTTTATTAAATTGGCTCAATGAGTAGATTACAAAAAGGAAACAAAGGACTGACGCATCGGCGTATAATTGCGTAGCCGGATTAATAACACTCGCCATTCTGCTAGTGATGTGATGTATGTTCTAAAGTTTGCGCATGAACAGCGATAGTGTAGTAGAAACTATCAGTAAGGTATAGGTATTTAGATTCCACATGAGGGACTTTAGTTCTGGAGATATTATGAATTTCACTGGTACGCACAGAAAATGTTACTGTGTAATCTAATCATACATGGTTAATATTGAATCCATAATTTTTTTTGTATTTGAACAGCAAATTTGGCTCCTTAAATATTTGTTTACGTCTTATACCTATTGAGAAAAATATTTTTTTTTAATTTCAGGCTAAAGATCCCGAGAATGAACCTGTAACTTACTCAATAGTGTCCGGCAATGATCTCCGTCAATTCGCCATAGGGTCAACTACGGGTATCATCACTGTTATCCGGAGGTTGGATCGAGAGGTTCTCACCAGATACCAATTGGTAAGCATGGATTTATTCTTATGCCATTGTCAAGTTTTTAATTATCAATTTTTTTTCAAACTGGATTGTCGTATTTAGTAATAATAATAAGAATAATAATAAGAGCCAGCGATATCCAGACCTAAGTTATTATAAAGGCTGAAAGTTTATGTATGTTCCCAATGCAGACAAGGACGATCCCCGAATATAGAACCGCTGTCGCTGGTTCTTGGGCCTTAATAATGCAATCGAATACAGGCCGTATAATGAATTACAATTCAGTAAAAAAATTAAATAACAAATTTTGTAGATGGTGAAAGCTGAAGACCCAGGGAAGCTAGCAAGCACTGCGACCGTCAACATCAAGGTCACTGACATCAACGACAATAACCCTAAGTTTGATGAAGATGCTTACGAATTCCGTGTCAAAGAAGGTAAATGCTTTTGATAACAATCAACTCATATGTGTTATGTATCCTGTTTATTAGACAGACGCATGCTGTCTATAGACGCTTTATGTATGTAGATATAAAATCAGAGCTGATGATACTGTCCTTGAATGTGTTTTAAATCGATTATACACATCATCACAAACTTAAGCTAGTAGTCGTAAGTTTGTGATCATATTCTAATGGATACAAAGGTAGCAATCTACAACTTTACCAAATAAACATCAAAATGGATATAATGAAACATAAGCACTGCCTGAAAGAATTACTTAGACAGGACTAACACACAGAAAATACTTCTACAATCAGCTAAACGGGACGGGACTTGATCGGTTGGAAACTATACTCAGAGTCATAATTAATTAGATTCCGTAGTATGCTAACTTTGAATCTTTCTTATGAATGAAATTATAAATTTTAAATAGGAAAATATATAACCTGATTACAGGAGATCCAGGCGAATTCGTAGGCTACGTCCATGCCACAGACATCGATGAAGGGGTCAACGCTCTCGTCAGTTACACCATTCCCACGCACTTGCCGTTTAGTATAGACAACGCTACTGGCTTGATAAGCACCAGTAGCAAGTTGGATTACGAACAAACCAAGGTGAGTCATATAATACACTAAAGAAATTACGAAACTTTAAAATGTACATTTTTATTTCTTTGATCTTTAACTTCACAAGTACGAGTATTTCAATAGATGTCTAGACTGTCTTGAGATAACACAACATATTCATATATTGCAAGTATGGTACATTTGTGGTATTTAATGAATTCTGTCAGTCATTGATTAATTCTAAGTTTTTATCTCATTAATTTTCTCTTAACGTCCTGGAGTCTTTGGAATTGCTAGTATTTATTTCGAAACAAAATACGTTGTTTCAGGAGTACGAATTCGTGGTGACAGCAACAGACGGAGCCATAGACAAGCGGCTGGGAACTGCATCGGTGACCGTGCAAGTGCAAGACGTACCGGACGAAGTGCCGATATTCAAGGAGACTCTATACTCAGTGCATGTACCGGAAAATGTGCCTAACTATCCTGTAGTTAAGGTTCAAGTAAGTAAACTTTACTTTATGGTAGGCACAGTTGTGGTCTCTTTGATTGAATCCTTATCTTCATAGATTTAAGGTTCAATATAAACACAAATGGGACAGTGGCTACAAGAGGGTTCTCTACACTACCTTTCGTCTGCAATTATTTTATTTCTGGGAAATATAGTAACCTATATCCAATGTAATGCAGATTTTTGATTCTTAAATAACCATTTGAGGTAGTAAATTTGGATCATCTCGACATTCAACCAAATCTATAAGTATTAGATTTTTGCGCATTTAAGCGTTTTTTATTTTATTTATTTTTTAAGCAACAAATGCTCAATACATTTATTGCATCTGTAGTGTTATAAAGATGTAACAGTAAAAAATAAAATACAAGTTTAAGGATACCCTGTCGCGTATCGAAATTGGATAATGACGAAAGGATGGTAAAATAAACACTATTTATGATGATTATATTATTTGACGACCTGTTTGGCGCAGGGGTACTAAACCCGCCTTCTGCGCCAGTGGTCCCGGGTTCGATCACCGGACAAGACAAATATTAGTTTCTGGGTGACTCGCATCAACGTGATCTTCGTTCTAGCAGCAATCTTCTTTTAAAAATTCCTTCCCATTCTTCCGGCTTCGTCTCCTATTCATTTTCTCTTTCGGCAGTACGACTCTGGAACGCTTTGCCTCTTAGCATACGTAGTGCCTCCAGTAAGTTCGCTTTTAAGAGATTGGCCCGAGAACATTACTTTAGTTCTGTACCTTAGCTTCGTCATCTCTGATTAGTAATAAGTTATGTTGTGATATAATAGTGTATTTATGCTATAATATAATATTTATAGGTATTGTATTTATATATGTATGTATATGTATCTATGTGTTATATAAACGTAGCTTTAAGTTTAGTAGGTACATATGTGTAATGTGTTCAATATTATTTATTTTAAAATCAGTTAAGTACTTTTTTATTGCCGCCTAGATATCTCTTACATCCTTTCCGGTTGACTGGTAGAGAATGCCTAAGGGCATTAAGTCCGCCATTTTCTGTATATTTGCAATAAAGATTAAATAAATAAATAAATTATTGTATGTGCATGAACATGTATAATGGTCTTGGTGTTTGGTGTTTACTATGTATATTATGTATGTATTTAAAAAAATTTACACAAGTTCTTAATGAAACTTAACGTGGTCTAGATAATTGGTGTGATTTGATTGTATGCATTTATTTATTTATTGTATTTATTTCACTCCACCAATCCCCATTGGCCCCGTAGTGGTTCATGGCCTATTCTCCTTATCATCCATAAGGAAGGCCAGTGCCCCAGCAGTGGGGACATAAGAAATGGCTGATGATGATTTATTTATTTATGTATTTATTTACAGGCCGAAGACCCAGACACAACTCCCGAGATAACTTATACGATCATGAAGGGCGACACAGACTTGTTTTCCATAGACCGTAAGACTGGAATCATAAGGACACTCAAAGCTTTGGATAAAGAAACCATGGCTCGCCACGAATTGGTTGTTGGCACTGAAGAAAACAGCAGCGATCTACCCAAGTCTACGACTATGGTGGAGGTTTTGGTTGATGTAAGTTGAAGATGTTTATTATTTGAATTTTTGCATGGCTTATTTAGGGCCGGTTTCATCACCGATAAATAAGTTCTGGTTTATCAGATTATTCGACATTCATCCAAGTTGGCTATCCGGAACTTATCAGTCGGTGGCGAAACTGGCCTCATATCTTTGGATAAAGCTCACAGACTCACAGCTTACAGTATTTTTCACAATATGTATTTTTTTAAATCTATCTCTATTATTTTAAGTTCATGCCGTGGCTGTCTATATCTAAAAACTATTTAAATTAGGCTTCCTTCCTTTTGTAGTTACTTCTGCATTATTGTTAGCACAAGTTTTAGCAGACTATTGATTCAATAAATAAAAACAGTTTTATGAACATTATTTTTAGGATAAGAACGACAACGCCCCAATTTTCACATCAGTGGTCCGACCAATAACGATAGAGGACTCCTCGTCAATAGGCAGCCTAGTTCAGACGGTTATAGCCGTTGACGCGGATTCAACCGCTCCTAACAACAAAGTGCGGTACAAACTTGTCGGACGTGGAAAGGCGTCCAAATACTTCCACGTTGAGCCGGACACGGGTGCTGTGAGGGTCAGAGACGATTTGAGGAAGGAGACTGATAGCGAGTATACGGTTAGTATTTCTATAATTACTAGCTACTGCCCGCGACTTAGTTCGCATTTAGTTTTAATAATGAACATATTTTGTTTTTTCCGTGTCCATGGGTAGCAAAACAAATAGATTTGTAATATCCTCATATCCTGGCATAAGCTACTTACTACCCCTAGAATGAAAACCGCTATATCACGCGATATGATATACCCACAGACATATATCGAGATAGACGGTAGAAGTGTACCTACCTTACGTGCCGTGCAAATGCATTACGTGCAAACAGCAGCTGATTCGGAGATAAGTATCGCCTAGCCTTAGAGAGGACGCCCAGTTTCTTTGCAGCACACTTCGCAATGGAGTCGATGTACGGCGGACTTACACAAGTCCTACCACCAACCAAACCGAATACAATATGTACCCCCACTGCGAATCAAACCCTTGCTCACTGGGTCTGATACCGGTGGTTGTTACCATTAGACCACAGAGGCGGTTGAAGTTCAGCGTCCACTTAGTATTCTGTACTCGATAGTTTTTCTGACACAAACTCCCGGGAAAGTTATGTTATTTAAAAATCGCCTACAAAATCTTGATTGATTCACAAAATTTTGATCCACGGTCAAAGTTTTACGACCTAAGTCAGTTCGCTTGAGACCATTGCCATAAAAACACGCGACACTTAGAAACGAAAATGGTTAATTGTGCTGGTTTTCTTGCAAGAGCTCGTCAATAACATTTACACTTCACTAAATCTCGATAGTGACGTCATCGTAGGTACGAAAAATTCGACACGCTAGGTTCTCATACAGTTTGAAGCGCTCTTTTTGTTTATATCGATATAGGTCTGTGGATATACCGCATTATGCTGTCTTGCTTACCGCGCTAACGCAAGGACAGCATAGTGACATGATGCGTCATCAAGCTAAGAGTGTTGATAAAGCCGCTCATGCTGGGACTAATATAAATTTTATTGTCTGTATGTTGTATGATATTTGGCCGGAGACGGCCAAATAGGTTTATGTATTGCCAAGTTAATTATAATTATAACTAAATATTGCTCTATAGGTTGATGTCCAAGCTTATGACCAGGGAGACCCAGTAATGTCTGCAGTGACCAGTCTTACTATCTACGTCAGTCATTCCGCTACTGTGCCGCCAGATGTAAGTTTATTTTTTTTAAACATTTATAATAAAACAAAAGATGAAGTCACGTTATTAAAATGTTGAAGAAAATAATGGATCATTCGAATAAATGTCTGAAAGAATGTTCAGCTTACAGAAATCTTAGTCACTAAATTCACGATATTGTAAACTTTCGCTATAATAAAGAAAGTTGGAGCTTTACACGGCGTAGTACGCTATTCCACTTACAATATAATTTTTATTCTTGTTTTTTTATATGCGAGTTTTTACTCGCACTGACAACAAGGAGAGGCAGTACGGTAGTTTGCAATGGTGGCATGTACACCCAACAACATATTAATCTTTACAAAATGCCTTTGGACGCGAAGAAGAGTTTTGCGTAGGACAACTACATTACTAATTGCAAAGTATTCATATTTTACAAGGCCTGATATTCAGAGAGTTCATTTTGAACATACGCTTTAATTAAATTTGTACCTCTAATTTTTCGTTTTTCCCCTCCCAGGTTGGACTCGGTTTCGCAGACACCGTATATACGGAACATATTGCGGAAAACTCTCCAAACGGAACATTGGTGCGAGTGCTACCACTGCTCAATAAGAGGGAACATTCCCCAGATATACCGCTCAAGTGTCTACTTACAGAGTCTTCTCAGAAAGGTACTTATTTATCACCAAACTAAGTAATTACTACAATTATTAGTAACGGAAACGTATAAACACATATTTATCCATAAAAAATAGTTGGTGGAACTACACCAAATTTTTCTCAAAGGCATTTGGTCTCGTCACCGGTCCGCCATATTGTAAATTTTTCAAAATCGCGCCGCACGATTTCCTACACGAAAAGCACAACGTCTATCGAAACGTTTGGTAATTTGCTCTTTGTCTTTTCCAGGTGTTTTCTTAGTTAGACTCACAGAAGAGAGAGATTGCGCAATCTACCTCAACACTTCATCTTTAGACTACGAAGCGATCAGCGAATACTCCCTAGAAGTCCAACTGGAATCTATCAAAGGCCTAATCAATCCTGATAGCAGTAAAGCGCTTATTAAAGTTCACGTAACAGATGTAAATGATAATGCGCCTGTATTCGTGTTTAGAGAACCGTCTACTATTGCTGGGGCTATAGGGAAATACTTCGCCATTGTTACTAGAGATATGCTGTTGGATACGAATGTATTGCAAGTTAAAGTAAGCTTTTATTCCTATTTGAAAGTAACATTTATTTTTGTACAGTGAGAAGCACCTTTTGCTACAACTTGAATTTCCTGTAAATATACATTTGCGTAAGCGAAAACTTTTCAGTTTAAAATCGCAATGTAAAAATTAGGTTTACCGTTTTAAATATCTTGAAAAGTAGCTGATCGTATTTAGGAAACTCCCTTTGTAAATAACTCTCACACCCATTTCCACTACACTTAAGAATAGCCGGCGATTCTTATCTATTTTAAAACATTAATATTAAGAATAGCTTAAGCTTTATGCGCTCGATATAGGGCCCGTAAGTTAAGACTAGACTTTTTTTTATTTTGGAGAGGGGCCACCATCAAGGCTGGACGGGTAATCAGTCTCTTTAGTCGGAACCATTTCAGCCAGTTTCCCGAAGAAAAATTACCCTGATTATCATTCACCCCACCGGCGTCGGACCCTCCAACCTTCCTGTGCGCCTACAGTACCTGTTAAGTTGATTTATCGTCAACTGCTTTAGATCCTCTTCCTTTAGCTTGTCCGCTTCAAAGAGCTCCCAGCGTAGCAATGCATACATTCAGCCATGAAGTGGTAGCTTGTTTCTTCCTTTTCTTTACATTGTGGACCGATGGGATCCTCTGTCTTTTTGATAATTGAAAGGTGCCTGTTCAGTGGACAATGTCCTGTCAGTACTCCTACTATGTTTCTTGTTTCTCCTACTTAGTTTCAGTAGCTCTCTAGTTTTCTTCTTATCAACTGATTTGATGAAGATCTTTGACTGTCTGCAGAAATAAGAATAGACTTGGTGGATTATTAAGTTTAGTGCAAATGGGTGTCAACTTTATTCTATCAAATTAAAAGTCTATAAAATGATAAGATACTTATCAGGTCGTCCATTTTATGGTCATCAGAGCTGGATTTAGTAATTGATTATATCTTCCTTTTCTTAGGCCAAAGACAAAGACAGCGGATCGTACGGCAAAATAGAGTACCAGAAGCACTCCTGGCCAAAAGTTGTGGAAGAATACTTCAGCCTTGATGCGGACACCGGAATAATAAGGAACATCAAAACGTTCGACCATTTACCTCTAGACTTGTTACCATTCAAGTTCAGCGTGACTGCGAGAGATAATCCTAATTCACCGCAAGATTATAATATTGCTAGAGCTTCTGTTGTGGTAAGTTTCGATTTTATATGTTACTGTATTGTAGTTAATCAGACGATGTAATAAAAAATAGTAGCTTATAGCTATATAAATATATATAGGGATAAACATGGGTAGTAGACTTGTCATGCACACCCATAGCCATACACCGTCAAGTTTACTGGACGCCGCATCAAGTCCGCTGCAAACTTGACGGTGAACTTGATGGTGTATGGCCTGCATAAAGCGTGTTCCAAATTCGCATGATGATTGAAATAACTTATATATATACATATTAATTCACAATGATCTAATTTTAATAATTTCACAGATAAACCTCCTTCTCAAAGAGAACCAACTAGTCCTAGAAGTGTCGAACATAAACGCCGACGCAATGACCCGTCGCGCTCGCAGTGTTCTCGCAGCTATTGAAAAAGAGAGTGGCTTAGTCGCCGGTTTGGAGAAACTGACAGACAGACATTATGTCGGAGTCAATGGGACGTTAGAGAGCGATAGCAAAGGGACAGATATATGGCTGTATTTGGTAGACCCTTCAACGGGGAAGATATTGACTAGAACCTCGCAGTCTGTGAAGCAGTAAGTAACCATCAGCCATTTTAATGTCACTAGCCTTTCTTATGGTTGGATAAGAATGGACCATGATCCACCACGCGGGCCCTAAGCAGATTGGTGGGTTACCGACTGTAGCCGGGATCAACGGCTAAACGTGCTTTTCAAAGCAAATCTTCTGATTGTTCTGATCTGAGGAGTCGAGATATAACAATTTTGGTCACCTATACTGCGTCATCAAAGCTTTTCGAATAATTTTACCAACAATCATATTGTTGAGATATTTCAAATTGCGCCGTAGATTGCGACATAGTTGAGAGTATGAATAATAATTTTGAAAAAATATAATGAGTGTTTATATTATTTGGTAGATTGAACCCACGAGCCCACGAGGTATAATCGTTATTTTTTTATCAGGGCAATAGACAACGGCGTCCACAAAGCAGTATCAGCAAGTCTACAAGCGCCAGTTAGCCAAGTTCGAGCTCCGCTAACACAACCGGAACAAACCAAACGACCGACCCACGTAGCCGCTGCACCGCTAGCTACAGCGCTGCCGGCCGCTTTAATAGCGCTCGCAGCGCTAGTGCTGGTGGCTGCCACTGCTGCCACAATCTATATTTGTGCTTCTTGGAACAGGTAGGATTACTAGGATAGGAATTAACAAGGCAACCGCCCCTAACTCTTTGAGTATACTTGAAATAAACTAGGTGATCGACCCATGTAGCCGCTGCATCGCTTGCTACAGCCGGCCGCTTGCTCTTTGACTTCGGCTGTTGCTAAATAATGATGTGCTCAGAATGGTTTATCGAAACACTTTGCAGAGAGTTTCTCCGAAATGTTTCGCTGCAAGAAAAAAGTATAAAAGTACAGATGTAGAATGCATCATCGATGTCTTCTATACCGATCGACTCCAAAAGACTTATTTACTTTTTGATGTCGGTATTTTTGCAACTAAATTAATTAGTTTTGTCCAATTTATGTTTTTTTTCCAATATCCAGCTTATTTGTTTAATGGCTTTCATTAGTATCCGTTTTACTTAAATCTCTTCCAGATACAAGAAACACAAAGAACAAGCGATTCAACAATACGGCACGCTGAGTATGAGTATGCCGCCGCCGCGGCCGCCCTCCGGCTACGAGTCGAGCGAAGATGAACCCGCGCCGAGATACGAGACGCAGGTACAGTGACATTTGCGGAGAAAGGTGGTGTATGTATTAGAGAGACCGATATACTATACAATACACACAGTTCCTATAGAAACACACACAGTTTCTATAGAAACACAGTTACGGTAGCCGTTGACCGTTTTAACCGTCTACCGTATACCCTTTTATTATACAATTACGTGCCGTGTGGTGACGACCTAAGAATACAAGTGGCACCACTCCCTTATATGCCTGGGATGTCGTAAGAGTCGACTTAGAGGCTCGACGCATTGAAAACCTGTACGAGAGAAGGAAAACTTGAAACAAACCCTTTATCAACCCGTTTGGCCAGCGTGGTAGCAGTAGGATAATAGCCTCCTATGAACGCCACAATAGGCGTGAGCTAGGAGAGGCCTATGTCCAGTAGTGGACGTCCACAGGCTGATGATGGATGGATGATGGATACAATATAACACATTTAGGGCTCGTTCCATCACCGACAGATAAGATCTGGATAGCTATTAGGACAGATCATTTGACAGTTTTAATATAAAAAACATGTCAAATTATCTGCCATATAAGCTATCCAGAACTTATCAGGCAATGGTGAACCCGGCCTTTACTATAGGAACACAGTAACAGTTAGCTGTTGACCGTTTTAACACAGTCTGTTTACCCTCTTTAGTCGTTTTATGCATATTTTAATATCTACTACGAGTCAAGCGAAGCCGCGCCGATATATGAGACGCAGGTATAGTGACACTAGCGAATAAGGAGTTAAATGTGTATGAATAGAGTGAGACGGACAAACAATGCACCACAGTTAAGGTTCTTCGCACATTGCACCGACTTTTAATCGCCTCTGTGGTCTAGTGGTACAACCACCGGTATCAGACCCAGGGGTCCCAGGTTCGATTCCCAGCGGGAGTACATATTGTATTCGGTTTGGTTGGTGGTAGGACTTGTTCTAAGTCCGTCTGGCTAGCTACCACCATCTTATCTAAGTCAAGTCTGACGCCATAACAAAAATGTTTGCAGCATTGTTGTGTTCTGGCAGTTAGAGATAACATAGCCAGTTCCTCAGTGACTGAGGATTCTGGGAGAGGCTCGCTTCTATCTCCAGCCTTATCAATACTTAACATCAGGTATGATGAAGGCTAAGAGTTTCCCCGGCGTTAATAAAGAAAAACTTGACGCGTACTTAACTCCTACTCTATTCACTGTTAAGGAATGAAATCTGAGCTTTGTTTCGTGTTTATTTCGGTTGAATATTCTTTATTTAAAGAGCGCATGACACGTGGACAACGCATCTTCCACAGATCTCACTCAAATAAAGATTGACAACCATTTGCATTAAACTTAAGAATCACCTAAGGATATTCTTATCAATGTTAAAACATTAATATTAATAGC
The DNA here is from genome assembly GCA_910589605.1 of Chrysoteuchia culmella. Taxonomy (NCBI): domain Eukaryota; kingdom Metazoa; phylum Arthropoda; class Insecta; order Lepidoptera; family Crambidae; genus Chrysoteuchia; species Chrysoteuchia culmella. The sequence continues at coordinate 7,667,599 of OU342654.1, read as the reverse complement.
TTAAGCTTTAGGTAAATATTGGGCCCGTAAGTTAAGAATATAACCTTAGTGGATTTTAAGAACGTCGTATGGTTAGCGCAAAGTAGTTTTATTATTAAGATTTTTATTCAGTTGAATCGGTACAAAATGTACGAAAACCTTTATTGTAACCACAGCCGACGTAAAAAATTATTTATAATTCGCCGTTAAAAGTTAACAATTTGAGATTTGTTATTTAAACGTATTTATTTTTCACAGGTTCTGAATATGGCGGTAGACGATGCAGACTTACAGCTAGATTTTAGTCCAAATAATCACGCTTTCAATATTCATAGCGTGCAATACTTATCCAAAGATAATGGTAAGTGACTACCAATAATTAATATTTAATTGACACAGTTCCGGAAGCTCTCACTCGACCACTGTTAGGCGATATACGCGTGTGCAAGATTTGGATCAACATAGAGGCTTACAATGTCACCCAGTGATGGCCGTTCAAGGGATTTTGCGTGGCAAGTGGCCTATCGGGAACTTTTCGCGATTGTTTATAAGTGTTATAGATAAAGAAAGAGCATTGGACCGGATTTCCAAAGGTCGCGGGTTCGATTCCCGTCTGAGAATTCACTTGTGGCCGAGTTAATTTTTTCCAATATTTTTCTATTTAAAATTTACCATAAAGAAAGATACTTTTACTTTTTGCTTAGATATGTAAATTCAAACGAAGGTTTACAACTATCGTTTTAAGCTAAACTATTTTTTTTTTTTATCTTTATTTGGAAAACCAACAGCTTTAACAATGCTTATATAATAACTTATGTAAATTGTACTTATATAAACTTGTATCCTATTCCCCTACAGGAGAACGCAGCCCAACCCTTTCAGAGACCGCCACCACAGCCCGAGCGTCGAGTGTCAATGAAAACGGCGGAACGTTAAACAACAGCCAATTCGATACTATGGCCAACAACTCAACCATTGCGCGGAATACACAGACGTTAAACCGACGCGTTCCTAACAACCACGCACTAAACAACGCTTTAGGCACGCTACCAAGAGTCAACAATAACAATGTGGGTAGTGGGCTTCTAGCGACTACGCTAGGAAGGAAAATAAATAGCGGGAACAATCATAAGAAGAAAGCCACACATCCTATAATGGCGTATGACGAAATTCCAGGATTGCAAAGGTGAGTCTAATTCATAAATTGATATACCCAATTAATTTATCAGTATGGTCTGCCCCAATTCAAGAGCGGGATGCATGCATTGCCACCGTTACTCACTTCAGAATAAACATGATAAAGCACAGAATTAAAATCCGATTCCATTGTCGAACGGTTATGAATCAGCTGACTGCACTCTAGTTCAAAAATTCCACGTTTAGTTTAACTAGTTGAAGGAATTTTATTAGTGACCTGAAATTATATTTTTCAAAACACCTTTTTACAAATGCAATGACGAATTCTTAGAGCATAAAGTTAATTTGTAAGTACGCGTAGTTAGATTGATTGCGCTAATTATTTTTTTAATTTTGTTCCAGGGCTTCAGATAACGACAATGTAACATTTGGTAAAAGGAATTTCACCGGCTATTCTTATGATCAGTCGCCTGTGGAAACTACAACTGAACTATAGTGATCGTAGCCAATTCAAAATTCGTGAAAGGATCTAGGCTCTATTTTTTTATGTCAAGAATGATAGGAAAGTGTATTTTAAAGGTATGATAATAAGGACTGGAATTGCCAAATGGTGCCTGAATTAAAGTTGAGTTTTATGTAAGTTTCGAACTTTAAAAAAAGTGAAATATGAATTTACGTGATTGATAAACCGTCCAAAATGGAATTATATATAAATGTTGAGATATTAGCATAATCGCATTGTGTTCAACGAATGTCAATATATTTTAAGTCTAAAGATGTATGAATTACGACTGAGAATGCTTCAACGTAGTTAGTTGATGTGAATAACGAATTTTTAGATACTTTTGTACTTATTAGTGTTTGCACTTACTTAGCGAAGGGCTAGTCTATTATATGTGAACAAATGTGCATAATAAGAATAATAACTTATGAAGAGTGTAAATATTTGTGGCATTACACATGTATATTTTTAAAGTACCTGATGTGTACGTACAGGTACAAAGTATTTTTGTATAAATGTTTTTTAATTTTCCTATGGCCCAAAAAAGTGCCATCAAAAATTAATATTGTATCCTTCAGTTGTTTCGTTTGTCTTCTATTGTTTGTCGTTGCTTGCCATTGTTAGGGTTTTACTTACAGACTGAAGTTTAATGGTCGGATTTGAAGTTGAGATTGTTGAGATTTCTTCACTCTTATTCACAAACATTCGGAAACGTTTCCGAGCGCGGAATGAATGTGTCGCAGCCAACTGGTTAAATCAGCCGTTTGATTGGAAGGCTAGCCTGTTAACGCTGTCATCCAATTAAATGCCTAGGTCGGTAATTAATTGAAATAGCATCACTCAACTTTCAACTATTTGGCTGATTGTAAGCTAGCCCGTCGAAGATAGCTGACGTGTATTCAGGCAGGTGATTTAAATTTAGTTATTTTTTTTACCACTGCGGCGCTGGTGTCACCAAAACAAATATGGCGTCAGATAGCTTTTTTTGTTGAATAGATCTACTGACAATAATTAAAGTATTATTTGTACTCCTGCTGCCTTAGCCCTGTAGTTCACGTGAGGTTAGAAAATTAAATTTTGAGATTATTTTTTCTTCAAGCCATAGAAGTCTCTTTGCTAAATACCCCCCGAAAACTACGAAAATAGTGGGTACGAAACGGTTAAATATGACGTTTAGCCAAGTCGTTAAAAGTTTCATTCAACATTTTGGCTAGTTGTTCTTTAGCCATTTAATGGAATGCCGGCGTTCAATGAACGGGCTAGCCGTTCAACTAAACGGCTGATTTAACGAGATGGCTGCGACATATGCATTGTCACAGTGACTTACTCAAAATAGACAAAGTTAAAGCACATAATTCGAATCTTATTCCTTGTATTCCTTTGTCGAACGGTTGTGAATCAGGGCGGGCACTGATCTCACAAGCATGATATTGTGTAAACATTTTGCTTCTCAACTTAAAATTAAAAAACTCACCATAAATCTTTATGAAACGAACGACTTTCTTCTTCATGTTGTTTCTATTTTATTTTGATGCTTTTTACGACTTCTTAACACATCGATTTCCAAATCTTTTGTTTTCCGTTTTTGAATGTTTTTTTTTTTACGAATTTTGTGCCAGTTAATAATAATAAATGCTAAGAATACGTAATGATTTTTTAATTATCGTAATGAAATAAGAATGCTCATTTTATATTTTTTACATTTACAGCGCCTGGCTTAGAAAATTGTGCCAAAAGACTTGAAAAATATTTTGATATGTGTTTTAATTTTTGTATGTACATAATTTATTTTATTGGCTAACTATACGCAAAATGTTACCTATAAATAAAATTCCTTTGTAAAATAACTTGTATATTTTAATATATTTTTATTCCAATGGAAAATGGATTGTATTATAATTTTGTGAGTAAACTTTGTTAATATTTTTGTGGAATAAATTAATTTTTATTATGATTTTAACAACATTTTTTTATTTTTATCTTCTACTGAAAGCCTCGGTTTACTTCGGACATTTTTTGTTTCTCTTGGAGCATGATCTTGATTATCATTATTAACCGATTTAGAAAAGGAGGAGGTTATCAATTCGTCGTATATAATGTTTTTGTAGGTTCACTGATTGTTCGAAGATGGCTGGACCGATTGGAATGACTTAAATGCTATTACATCAGGATTGTTACCAAGTTGGTCCTATTTTTTTAACCCCCGACGCAGCGCAAAGAGGGTTGTTATAAGTTTGACGCCTATGTCTGTCTGTCTATCTGTACGTATATTCGTAGAGCCTAAACGAATCAAGCGATTTCAATGCGGTTTTTTTAATTGAAAGCTAAATTAATCAAGATGGTTCTTAGCCACGTTTGATGAAAATCCATCCGGCCATTTATGGAGATGGTCAACTGCCTGCCGAAACGGTAAAAGATACAAAGGTGGCGCTTTGACTAAAATAATGTACACCCTGGGCAAAATTAGGTACAGCAAAAAAAAACGAAATGAGGCAAAAAAAAATGTCTTTCTGTACATAAATATTCGTAGTGCCTAAACGAATTAAGCGATTGCAATGCGGTTTTTTTTTAATTTTGTGTGTAATTTAAAAAGGATGAAATAAAAATAAAATTTTAACATTTTAAAAACCCCACACAAAAAAAAAATCTTAAAAAAAATACATATTCTCTCTCGGTCGGGGGACCCCCAACGTATAATATACCCTTTTACTACTTCTCTTTTTGTGGTAATTTTTTTTTGTAATAATGAAATCGGTTCAGTAGTTTTCAAGAAATCTTGAAAATAGTGTCGTTTTCGTCACTATTTGCCTAGATGACATAATCATAAATGACAAATGAATAGTTCCGATTTTTTGTGTAGGAAGGTTTTTTTTTATAAAAAGAATAAAAACAAGGCATTCTACATTGCACTTAGATACTTTTATTTTTCTTGCCTTGGCTGGCACCGACTCAAAAAAGTTATTTTTTTTACTTTTTGATGTCGGTTTTTTTATAGTTTAAATTGTGTAAGTACTTACTTAATTTAATACTAAAAACTGTACAAAATTTAATATACCTGTTTGGCGTAGGCATACTACACCTGCATTTTGCGCCAAAGGTCCCGGGTTCGATCCCCGGACAAGACAAATATTTGTGTGCATGAACATGTATATTTGTATGTAAAGTGTAAGTATATTAAGTATACCTATATTTACAAAAAAAGTATATACCTAATAATGTTTATCCATTATCTAGTATCCTAACACAACTTCTTTCTTCATGGAACCTAACGTGGGCTGGATAAGTAATTGGTGTGATTGTTTGTAATTATTTATTATTATTATTATTATTTTTTTTTTTTATTTATTACCAATTTACAAAATAGTTTTATAAAGTAAACTTACACATTCACAAAAAACCACGAAGGTTGAAAATAGGAATGTGCTATTCGACAATCATTCGCTTAAATAATACAGGTATTAGTTAGCAATCACGCACGCAAATTTTACAAATAGAAAGGTAAATATTATTACAAACATACTGTCGATGTCGCAGTCAAGGCATAAAGTGAAAGAACATTTTCACTTAATTCTTCCTTTTCGTGTTATCGGTCATACACACAATGTTTTATTGTATTTCCGTCCCACGTTTATTACAAAATAATCACAGTTTAAATATGCATAAAATAAATATATGCTAAGCATTGCAACACCTGTGTTCTGAAATGATGATAGCTTCGTTCTTGTAGCATTTTTTCAGAATATGAAATAATTTTGTTTTTTGTTTTACAAGGATTAAAAATGTCAACTTTTGTTTGTCAAAATTTTCTTAGGTAATCTCTTGTTTCGAGCCAAAAAATTATAAAAATTATGGTATTGTGTTGTGATTGATGAATGTTTTTGTCTTTTTATTTTTTTTTGTATTTACAATGCAATTTTAATGTCGATGGTTATAGCATTGAGCCGTGCTCCCAAAGGTTGCGTGTGGGTGGGTTGCAGTCCCATTTGAGCGGTATAGAGACGAATTTAATTTTTCTAGTGATATTTTCAGTTAAAAAACAAATTATACAGTAAAATTAATTACAAGCAACTACCTACCTACCAAACTATGGTCTTACATTATTTTATAACATCTACATGTACATTATGGTTTTGCAATAAACTATTGAGTATTGAGTAAACTAAGAAATACAAGACGGGTAAAAAAGACGTCAAATGTAATATGTATCTATATTAAAAACTTAAAATAAAATAATGTTCAACACATTCAGGGAAAGAATTTCGTCAAACAAAAAGTATTTACTCGAGCGCTCTCATAATGCTGAATTTATGCGTGTTCCACCCTTTGAGAGGCTTTCAAACATTTTCGGCAACTCGCGGCAATCTCGCCGCGTTGCATTTTTAAAATTAATATCTCTTTGTGCTACTTCTCGGTGGGTGTAATGGGGCCCTTACACTTGGCCGGATATGAAATTTTACATTGCAAGTTGTTAACACCAAATATTAATAACGGGTTGAATAAATAATAGATTTAAATTGTAAAGATAAGCTGGATATGGTCCAAACAACATTTAAGACTCAACCAATACCAAACGTCGCCTCGTTCAAGTGTGGCCATGACAGTGACTTTTATATACCTATTTTATTCTCAAACTGCACCTTTGATACCTTTTGTACCAATTCCGCAAGGAATTTATGGCGTTATGGTATTATACATTTAAAAAATAAATGTAATATGAATAAAAAAATCGGGCAAGTGCAAGTCGAACTCGCACATGAAGGGTTTCCTCTCTCACCCAAAGTTGCCTGGCAGAGACTGCTACGTAGCTATTGTGTGATCCTCTTTTTTGACATTTTCTCTGTATGTGTTTGTTTTTGTATCGTGTGCAATATAGTTTTTTTATTATTATTGCCAAAATGCCATTATATTTTTTGTCTGCAAAAATAAGTTTGTTTTTCATAGTGTTTGTATGAATGACAAAGTTATATTTGCGGTTGGAAAATGTGCTATAGCTCTGAAACTACTAAATAAATTTCGATCAAACTAAATTTCGTTAAAAGTTTTTATAAAGATATGATGTAGATATTTTTTTTTCACTTTCTTATTTTAAAAGTTAGAGGGGGGGGCACATTTTACCACTTTGGAAGTGTACATCTTTCAAACGGTCGACTTTGAGAAAAAATCGTTTTAGAAACCTCAACGCAATTTTTAAAGACCTATCTATAGATAACCCACACGTATTAGTTTGATGAAAAAAAAATTCAGTATCAGTAAAAAGCGGGTATAATACTATCGGAGCCACTTCATATTTTAAAATTCAATATCATACGAATCACCGTTAGATAGGTACAATCGGGAAACTTCCTGGTTGACCAGTAAGTTTTTTTTGTTAAGTTAAAAATATAATTTATTATTGAAATTAAATACCTGTTAATGTTCTATTATTTGTGATATAAACATTTTTTATTAATCTGCTACTTAAGTTTTTTTTGTTAAGTTAAAAATATAATTTATTATTGAAATTAAATACCTGTTAATGTTCTATTATTTGTGATATAAACATTTTTTATTAATCTGCTACTTTTTTTTAATAAATCTCCCTAAAAAAACGCTACTGATCAACCGGGAAGTTCCCCGATTGTACCAAGACTTTCCATAATGAGAAAGAGTCGTATTCTAGCTGGGATTACCCAGCTAGAATACGACTTTAACACTTTGTAAATGTTATATTTAATGTTATTTTCAGTTAGCCGTTCAAGTAACATTTCCAAAGAATTAATTTATTTTTTTATTTATTACGTTACTAATTGAATATGAAAGACAATCTTTGTAGTTATTTTCTTTCGAGCTCGTCATACAAATTAAACCATCTGTGACAACAAAAATTAATAGCAATCATGTATGACGGTTGCGCAGCAGTGGCATTAAGATGACGCTGTCGCTTCTGAAAAAAACACCTTGTGGGATTTTGACAAAACCTAAGGAGACGTATTTTTGATCCGAATGATACGGAATCGCAAGATTGGCAATCAAATGTTTAAGAAGTCATTCTTGGACGAAAGGTCTCATTTGGCACAGAACTCAGAAGTTGCCCACACATCAAGTCCAACTTCTCTTTACCCTAGGACCGGACAGCGTGGCTTCGTCAATAAAAAATGACTTCTGACGTGAACGGACTCGGTAGTTCGGTAGTCCAAATTCGTCTGGGCAACTTGTGGCACAAGTCGATTTTATTCAGTAAAAAATTATCGTATAAAATAACACTGGAATTTGCAAAAAAACTAAATTCATAAATCAAGTTATTGAGCTACCCGTTATGTTATTTATTTTATTGATTTCATCAAATCTTATTCTATTATATTTTAACAATGTTGCTCTGTGTTTCACAAACGTTTCCTAATCGATTTAATTTGGTTTTAATTTATTTGATTTACTATTTCCACACAAATCTCACCCTGCAAACACACATCATTTAACGCGGAAGAACGAACACCAATTCAACTTTTTTTTATTTTTATAAAATCACACTAAGTAATTATTTTAACTAGCCCGAGGTAATTTTCATTAAGAACTTGTATTTATTTATGTATAAAATTGTATATAACGGATTAACATATACATATACTTACCAATGTGTATATTATGTAATGCAAATAAAATTGAAACTCTTATTTATAGCCATCTTAATATGTTTTGGTCACATTTTAATTCTGAAAGTTTTCTCTCTAAGATCGAGTAAATTCCCGGTTTAGATAGATAATTAAGATAATTTATTATTCAAATGAAACCTAATGTTCTATTATTTGTGATATAAGTAAACTTTATCTATAAATCCAGTAGTTTTTTTTATGAATTTTTGAATTATTGCATTTTTCAAAGCAATTTTTATACTTATGATAAATTTTAAATACAAAAATATAATGGAAAAAACAAACTCAGCCACAAGTGAATTCCAAGATGGGACTCGAACCCACGACCTTTGGAAATCCGGTCCAATGCTCTAAGAGCTCGCATTGTGAAAATTGGGAAGACCCTATATGGAGTCCGAATCAAATTGCTGAGTGCGCGCCAAATACTCGTAAGTCTGCGGGCGACTGGTGGCGCTTTCGGGCGGCTGGCGTCACAACAGGTAATTGCAAAAAATCGTCCGACACGATAGATAAAAGAAACAAAACGACTATTAGTTAGTAAGGTACTCATAAATACACAAATAATACACTAAGGTTGTACACTTTGGTATCGGTTATTAGTTCCGATTTCTACCGCGCGCAGACTTAACTGGCGCACACACTATCTCTTTCATTTCCGTGCCTTTTCGTGTCTTTTGTCCTACTAGCAAATAAAACATGACATTTGTCTTGGGCACAGACATCAACGCAATTTACTATGAAGTTAACATATCTATTATAAAACATCATTGTATAATAAGATTTTAAACTTTCGCGTTCCATTATAATTATAAATTGAAACAACGGAACTAAAACGCGACATTTGTCATGTAGTACAGCTTGGAGTCTGCTTGTGACCACGGCTATTGCATTGCAACATAGCCGAAACGTCAAACTGTAAGTACATAGTTGTACTACATAACAAATGTTGCGTTTTAGTCCCGTTGTTTTAATATATATTAATTGTATAAATCTATAACTTTTTGAAACAGCGCTCCCTAATAAATCTCTACCTACTGCTCACGCCGATGTGTGCGTATAGAGTTTGATTTTCAACCTTATTCCTATTGCATTAAGGCTATCTGTCAAAATTTTACTCTTACGCGATGGTTTGGATACTTGCAAACTCACACAGGGACCTCTGGTGGACCGAGTGTCTTTGTTAAAGGTATCAAAATAATAGCTTTTTAATAACAACGTTTGTATTAAATTATAACGGTTCCTACCCATAGCAATACACCATTCTTAGGTCAGGTCATGACCATGGCCCACCACGATGGGCCCAATGGATTGTTGCGTTCATTGGTTTGCGAATCTTTGTACGCGTGCTTGCTAATGGGACTTTTCTACGAGACGGCTGAATCTATTTTGGCGGTATTTCACTGGCAGATAAATCCGTTAAGGGGCTACTCGACTGAAGCTCAGTTTACACAAATGGTGTATAAAACAGTAAGGAAACAAAAAATTAAGTCACGATACAAAATAAAAAAACTTATATGGCATTTGTACATCCAGTGCTAAATAAATAATCCCTTTAGGCCTGTCCGTAGTGCAGACTGAGGAGGAATCTGAAAATAATAAAAACAAAAGAAAACGTGAAGGCCACTATCAATAATTAAACTTTAATAGTAGATTATGCACTAAGGGGATAAAGCAGTGTCTAATGTCACGGGCAGCATATTGAATCCTGAACGAAGTGAAGTATTCTGTAGTTGAAGATGTTAATTCCCGAACGATGCGAGGGAATTATGGTAAGAATCCTGAATGAAGCGATGGATTTAAGTCTGCCCAAGCTTAAGACACTTTTATCCCCGAGGAGCATACTCTACTTTAAATTCAAATTCAAATTCAATATCATTAATTCAGTCTAGGCTGTTACAAGCACTTATGAACGTCAAAGAAGCTACGCCATCGGTTCACAAACCCTACGGCGGGAGACCTTGTAACGAGAAAAACTGGCAAGAAACTCGTCAAGGGCTGTTTTTTCTCCCTGTTTTATTTCATACAGAGTCGCCAATTGAAAAGTGACATTAATATATCAGTAAGGTCAATTTCCAACACAAAAGATAATACTTATTATAATACTTATTACATTTTATGGTTATTGTAACCGTAAACAATTTTCAACTGGCAAAGAAAGACTTGTCCTATCATAGGTACATTACAACATTTCTCGCATTACAAGATTACTGTACTGCAAGTTGTGAGGTACATACAGGTCAGTATCAATTTATTTTAGGTAAAAATATTTAGGCTTTAAGCACAACATTAAGATAAGCAGACTGAGGTAGACCCATTTCCGCTGGCGGCACCCGTTCACGAGCATGACGCATGAACCAGCCATCGCTTCGCTCAACCATATTTTAGGAAACGTTACGACCCGCCTCACACGACACCCGACGAAACGTTTGAGTTAGCATGGCGTACTTTAAATACTTATGTTAAGCTGTATAAATACAAAAAAAATACAATGGCAACAGCAAAAAAATAAAGATAAAACTGCATTAATGTAAGACACAAACTTACAATGTTACTAGAAGGCGCATCTGCTGGGTCATAATCTCAAAGCGTAATTAAAGTAAGTTAACAAAAAAATACTTTTATTATAATTGGAATACTAATATAATAATTTATACACTTACAGTGCCTACAGTGACCTTCAATTAAAAAGAAATTATAAATTATAAAACTAGTAAATGACAACAATTTGACAATTCGCGGAAATAAATGTCGAAAGGATCGAAAGTCACCGATTATTCCGTAGGCAATGCAATAATAATGTTCATCATATCTTTGACCAAGACTCAAGTCTACACACATTCACAATTTGATGATTTGCCATGTTTTACTGATAAGTAAGGCAAATAACACCAAAAAGCACGGAAATTAAAGAGATAGCTATTAGGTACTTACTTACATTATATTTGAATGCGTGCACATTATCACTTAATTCCAATTTCAAATGTTTTCTTGGTGCTAGGGACCCCCGATACATACAGCCATGTATATATTTTTCATAGGAGTAAGTCTCTTTGAAGTGTCAATTTTATTTGGACCGGCATACGTAGCATGCGTACCTCGACAAAGATTTCTCGACACTTTTCTCGCGCGACCGCATTGTCTGTCCCGCTCACACCGTACTGATACGAGCGGGACAGACATATCGAGATAAAGGTCGACAGCGAGTCGCGGATCGCGGTGCGCATGCTACGCGGGCAGGAAGTTATGCCTTGTACGTACAGCCTTATTTTTTTTTCGAAACATTTTTGATAGAAGTTTTTTTGACATTTTGGCGTTCCAAATTTAAATTACAATAGCATACAAATATTAGTCACACTAAGCAATAAATAGAATAATTAATCAAAATTATAATTTAAATTAAGTACTTTCAGTTTGGTTGTGCCGTGTGGCCTAACAATACAAGTGTCACCACTCCCTTACATGCCTGGGATGTCCCAACGGGGGTACAATTTGTATTCGGTTTGGTTGGTGGTAGGACTTGTTGTGAGTCCGCCTGGCTAGCTACCACCATCTTATCTAAGTCTGACGCCATAATAACAATGTTTTCAGCATTGTTGTGTTCCGGCAGTTAGAGATAAGATAGCCAGTTCCTCAGTGGTTGAGGATTCCGGGAGAGGATCACTTCCATCTTCAGCCTTATCAATACTACCATCAGGTATGATGAAGGCTAAGAGTCTCCCCGTCGTTAATAAAATAAAATAAATAAATAATAAAATAAAATACACGAATATAATATCAAAGATTAATTACGGCCACCAATCAGTTTGTACTTAATTAATTAGAGAATAGTTATTTGTTATGCATGGCTGGAAAGTTGGTTAATTAACGATGAGTTACCTCTATTGCAAGCTGAGCAAGTGAAGGAATCTAGGATTTAATCCTGAGCGAAGCGAGGATTTCAATGGTACAAGACGCTTAAAACTTTTATGCCGAGCGCAACACACAATTTTTCAACTCACAACCTCAATCCTAGAATCCTTCACTTGCTCAGATTTCAATTGAGGTAACTCGCCGCTAAATAACTAACTTTCCAGCCTTGCATAACAAATAACTATTGTGCCAAATGCGCGCCAATGCCTTTTTTATTTCTTCTCATAGGTATGTAACCGCTACCCGCAACGCAATGCACACGTCATCTTGGACGAATAAACTCGTCTAAGGCACACATCCTACCAAAGGCAAGAGTTCACCGCTTTTAGTTCCATTTTCAAACATAAAATGTCCAATAAATCGAGTGTTTTCTCATGATTATTGTATGTGAATAAAGACTCTTCCGTCATTGCAAATCAATGAAATCAAAATAGTTATCCACTACGGGACATTGGCGAATTTCTGTGGAAAACGGAAGAAAGCCATGAGGAAAAAAATTTGTTATTCTTTTACTACACGCATTTTTGAATCGTCAGTTTGCCATTTGAAACGTAGTGCTTACTTGCTCAGTGCTATGAAATTGTTCATTGGAAAAAGACAATACTTTTAAACGTAGGTAAATTTCCTTTGCTGCTATGTTGGATTCCTGTTAATATTTGTCAAGACGGTAAGTTATTAAATTCCCAGAAGAAATATAATTAATAATAATTCTTTATAATTGTTTTTTCTGTAATGTTGTGTGTGTACAAAATAAATAAATAAGAAAAAGTTTTGGTTGGATTCTGGGTTAAAATGATGCCCAAAAAATAAAAAATTAGTGAAAGAAAAACAGTTTTAAAATAATGCTTTAAGCGTTTATAGTCGATTTCTAATTCAGTAGAGCGATTTGACAGGTTGTCAATGTCACTTTGTAAAAATAATGCTGAATTAAAATGTAGCTATAATGGTAATATTATATTTGTGTGTGTGAATAGAATCAATACTCACAGAACTGGATCTGCGAAAATCATTACGAAAACCAGTTTAAAGCAGGATTATTTTTACAAAGTGACATTTTTTACATTGGCATCTGTCAAATTACTCTACTGAATCCTACTATTTGAGTCAAATATTATGCTATTTTGTCCCAGCTCTACGACGACGAACCTATTGAACAAGAGAAGTGCAATATATAATTATTATAAAATAGTTTATTAGTACAATTTATATTTGTGTCTAATATCTTATATTTTATGGGTACACTAGCGGGGCCCGTGGTTTCACCCGCGTGGTTCCCGTTCCCGTGGGATCATCGGGATGAAAAGTAGCCTACGTGTTTGTCCACCACTTGAAGTCTTTACATACGAAATTACATCCAAATCAGTTTAGTAGCTTTGGCGCGAAAGAGTAACCAACAAATAAAGTGACATACTTTTGCATTTTCAATATAAGCAGGGTTAAATATTTAAGGACGTTGTTTCAGCAGAAATTGGACAAACTGTTCTTAACCTGAAGCATTCGTTCAACCTGCCTTCATAGAAACGTTTCAGTAGGTAAATATAATCTATAATTAACGTGCACAAAGCGTGCACACCAACTATTTAATTCAGTACCGTTTTCAGTTTCGTACATTTCGTGAATAAAGCTGTGTTCCTGAATATTTGATGGTCGGACCCTCGTTTCAGTCCTTTAGAGAAGGTGTGTAAGGTCAGATCTAGTAAAGGTACACTTAAAAGCTCTTTATGGTCCAAGATGCTGCAATTGGTGGTTACCATCCTGAAGGTCCGACCTCTAAAACCGCTTTAAATAATTAAGCGGAAAGCTTCTATAAAATACCGAATTTGGGTGCAGTTACTTTTTAAGATGTTTGTAACTTTCTGTCAGGTGAGGTCTTTTTAAAAGCTTTCAATAGAAAAATGAATGCAACGCAGTAACAAGGTATTAAATACGATTATATATTTTTTGGTGGAAGCTGACTACCTACAGGAAACGAGTAAAGATTTGTGCTATTTTAATATAAACTTTGGAGCGAAATGTTTCTGTTTTATTAAACAATATTTCATTCTCATAATTAATTATATACAGGTTGGAAAAAAGGACGGTAGCTGGAGGTAAAGTACCCTTAATATTTTTATTAAAAAAAAGACTTAAACTGCATTCAAAGATTTTGATAACTTACATAATGAAAGAAGTCTCACACTTGAAAGATCTACGTATATTAGTTAAAAACAACCATTATAAAGATCTCTCATTACTACCAAATTTCATGTTTATGCGGTCAGTTTTAATTGATTTACCTGCCAAATCAAGTTGGTCTCCGTTTTCATTAACTTTTTATGATTTTGTGGTCAAGATATAGTGAATTTTGATCGTTATTTTCGTTAAAGCGGTTTTCACTTCTGCCAGCACTCCCAGTTTTATTAAATTCTATGTAAGTACGATTTTTACATATTTATATTTATTTCATACATGCGACCTCATTTCATCCACACTCTTTTTTAAATTATCAACCTTCTTCTATAAAACTCCTTGGCAACATTTAAAAATAAATTTTCACACACATCAGTATCTTATCTTTTATCCTTTTTATTTATTCATTTTTTCTTGCGTTGGCTGTCTTCGTGCCTTTTCCCGCGTATTGTGCCTTACTTTGAAACTAACTAACAGACAGCCTTTTGTCACAGTACCTATACCTATATATTTCAATGTGCTTTTATTTTCTGAATTTTAAGGAGATGTTATAATAATTCAAAACAATAATGAAAGTTGATTCCTTTTGATTAAGAATCGCATACTAATACTTATAGAATGTATATTGCCTTTCATACCAAATTATTGTTTCTTGTATATTTATATGTATTTTTAATTATTTATTTATTAAGGACTTCTTTTTCCTCACATTTCAGGATGGAAGAGGAGGGATCTAGAATGAATAATTTTCCTAAGATTTTCATGAATTTTGAAACTGCGAACGGCCAGCGTAGTTTTGCAGTTACTGATCCTGACGAAGGTAAAGGACGCTAACTCATGCATATTTTGATTGCAAAAAAGTAAGACTGTTTTTATGACTTATTTGGCGAGGAGAACCGCGACTTCGGGGCAGCGATGACGGTATTTGACCGTACCATAATGTAGACGACAAGTGTAAATTTCTTTGAATTATAAACAATTTGTTAACCGACTTAAAAAAAAAGAGGAGGTTCTCAACTCGACGGAATCTTTTTTTTATGTTTGTTACTTGTTTACGCGAAGACGGCTGGACCGATTTGAGTAGGTAATTATTTTTTGTTCGAAATATACTTCCCATGTGGTCCCATTGTCATCATGTCAGGATCTGATTTAATTTTTTATTTTATTTTTGTTTATTGAAAACCAAAAGTGTTATAGATATAATTAACTAAAATTGTGTACACTATTTAGTAAGACCAATTCCAGGTTTCCTTAAAAATTTAAGCCAATAACTCATTAAGAACAAAAACAACGACACAAAAATATCAGCCTAGGTAGTAAACATTGTGTGTGCGTGTGTGTATGCGTTTGTGCATGTATGTATATATGTGTGTGTTTGTGTGTGTGTGTATGTGTCTGGATGTATTTCGTAATAGAGTTAAATATTTAACGTAACATAATATGTTTATAGCATAATATTCGTGATAGAGTAATGATATCAAGCAAAATTATATCAAAACTTATATGAAAATCCAACAAATATGAACGTAGATGTTGGTTTGAAGTTAAACGATTTCAGCGTAAATAATACAATATTTATTTCCTATTTCTAATTAATTAATAATATTCGACTTATCATTGAAAACATATTTAATTGTTACTATAATGTTTATTTAATTTTTAACTATCAATTTTAATTTGTATTATATCTATCCATATATCCAATGTGTTCATGCATAACAACAATAATACCTACAAGGACAAACCGGACAGTGAGGCAGGAATACCAAAGATAACAAAACATGTAACAGCTACTGTATGATGATGGGATCCTGGAGAAATCCAGGGAACTCTTCAAATATTATAGGCACTCCTATAGCGGTATCGGTGATTTCTATAGTAACTTATGCATATGCTTCCTGAAAGCACTATTTTGTGAAGTGGAACTGATGATGAAGACCACAAATGGTCATCGGAACTATTAAAATTCAGCATTTCACGGAAGCGATACGATTACTTTAATGTGGTTCATAAGCAATTCATGCTCGACTCAATGCATGTGATGAAGTGGAGCTGGTGATGAAGTGTAGAATAGAATAGAAACCATTTATTAACAACACACACAAAAAAACAGTAATACAATGAGACAAATAGGTACTTAATTAAGACAAAAAGACAAGAATTATATTGTTACTAGACAACAAAACAAAATGAAGAACTGAGTCAAACAAAGAACAATAAGTGTGCTGCTAATAGGCCCTGTCTCAGCAAAATTAACTTCTGGGTCATTCGTTGATGATCAGAATAACCCAGAAGCACTGATATTCTGACAGAGCCAAATGAGTGAGTGGACACAGCAAAAGCACAAAAATAAAACACTAACGATATATAAATTAAACAACAAAAATAAAAAATAAAAACAATCGGGAGAACTCCTCAATAAGTAACGTCGCTGCACCGGAAAAAGCAGCATTTTGTAAAAGGTGATGAGGAGTTGACATAAGGTTATTAGCGTAGGCACGGGACCTCTTCTACCTTTGAAAATCGAGAAATAAAAAAACTAAAAAAAAAATGAAAACCTACTTTGCGGCAATCTACTTTGCGGTCCTACTATTTTATTTTTCTTGCCTTGGCTGGCATCGACTCGAACGACTTTTGAGAGCAAAAATCTGATTTCTCGGTTTATATATTATAGCCCTGTGTATAGCTGGGCCAGGAAACAGTCTGGAAAGAAAAATGTAACAACCTACTACATAAGTAATCTTAAGAGTCTACCTTAAGAAACTATCTTGATCTTCTCTTCACTACATATTATAAAACAAAATCGCTTCCCGCTGTCTGTCCCTATGTCCCTATGTATGCTTAGATCTTTAAAACTACGCAATGGATTTTGATGCAGTTTTTTTAAATACGAGTAGATAGAGTGATTCAAGAGGGAGGTTTATATGACACCGACGCGAAGTTCGCTAGTAATTATTATTATAAATGCGAAAGTGTGTTTGTTTGTTCTTTCTCTCGTCCTAACTAAGCAACCAATCCACTTGATTTTTGTTATAGAGTTAATTGAAAGAAAGGAGAGTAACATAGGCTACTTTTTATCCTAATACGCAGGTGAAACCGCGGGCGAAAGCTAGTAGGATATTTAATTCATTCAAGCATGGAGTTTTCTTATGGTAAATTGTCACTTTTGGTCAATCATATAGTGCGATAATTGCACAACTGGTACAATCGCAGGCCGACCCCGGTAACCACTGCGCCATCAAGGTTACTTCTATAGTTTTATACCAGTCTGCTATTGGTCCTCGGTTAGAATGCTTCTACTGATAAAAATAAATCTCTTTAGCAATTAGAGACACTGACAGATGTTAAAAAACATTCTTAAACGTTAACTAGCAAACAAAAGCAAGTAGCATAATGAAATAATGTATTTGCCGTATTCGTTTATTCAACTGTAATTATTCAATTGGCTCATGTGTATAAAGAAGGTATTTTTCATTTAATAATTTGTTTGGACTACAGGGAAACTATAAAACTGTTGTTTCTATGATAAAAAAATCAGTCCACAAGCAGCAGTCATGCTTTTAGTATATTTCGTTTTCCTTGGGTTGGTGACTCATTCTTTGGGAGGCGGTAGATCTTCAAAATGCCAGCAAGGTTAGTCGAAATAACTTGTTTTAACGTCAGTTATTTAATGCATATAGGTATAGAATTATAGATTATGTATTGTTTGACTACCTGTTTGGTGCAGGGGTACTAAGCCAGCCTTCTGCGCCAGGGGTCCCGGGTTCCATATCCGGACAAGACAAATATTTGTGTGCATGAACATGCCTATTTGTCTTGGTCTGGGTGTTTAATATGTATATTATGTATGTATTTACAAAAAAAGTACATAAGTATGTTTATCCGTTATCTAGTATCCATAACACAAGTTCTTAATGAAATTTAATGTGGGCTAGATAATTGGTGTGTTTGGATGCAATTATTTATTTATTTATTTATTATTGCTGTTAGTGACACAATTTTCATTTAGGTGAAAAGCTATCTATTGTAAAGTAATTGCTAAACACGATAATGTCACAATGTGAACAACATGAAGTTATACCACAGATTACTAAATAGTTATGGTTATACTATAGGTGGAGCTACCACACCGAATATCTATTTCAGGCAAAATTTTATCTTACTCTCAAGAAAATTCTGTCTCTTTCTTATTAATTTTGTTTTCCTATTTTATCACTTAACAGTATAAAGATTAGTTAGCATCTCGGATTCCACTTACTTCCTCCACTACGTACTTATGCTCCACACCCACTTATCCTTTCACTAATAGTGTTAATATAGGAAAACAAAATTAAATAGAAAGAGACGGAATTATGGCATCAAGTAGATATTTTGAGTGTTAGCTCCACTTAAACCTATGACTTCGCGAAGTGAACAACGAGCTTGACAAGTTGGTGACTGCAGTAAGACTAATGCAAAAATTCGATGCTGTACGTAGAATTTTGGCATCAAGTAGATATTTTGAGTGTTAGCTCCACTTAAACCTATGACTTCGCGAAGTGAACAACGAGCTTGACAAGTTGGTGACTGCAGTAAGACTAATGCAAAAATTCGATGCTGTACGTACTTAATTTGCGCATTGGTCCAACAACGTCCATGAAGGACGTTGTTGGACCAATGCAATATGTCAAATTTCCTCAAACAATTCTGAACTCACCGTCAAACTTGTTAAACTTCATAGTTGATAGGATGAGAGTTTTGTGAAGGCTGTTTCTTAACGCAGTATTGTTTCAATCTTACAATGCTATTTCGTACTAAAATCGAATCGAATCTCTTAAACTAAGCTAGTTTTTGACGGAAGTCTTGTGACGTCTTCGCTCAATCATCGCCTCCAAGGTGTTTCAAAATGTGACAACTTCAATAAAAATAAAACGTACACACAACGTTCTTATGATGTGTCCTTAGTAGCAATGGGCGGGGGAAAAAACCCGATTGGAAATTATTTCCCATTTAAAAAAAAAAACACTGAAATGCCGGGTTTTTTCCCTTTTTGTTACTTTTCTTATAAAAGGCAGACGTTTTTAAGGTTTTTGGTGAATTCAAGCAACAAGCAGTATACTCGACCTGTAAAAAACCCGAAATAAAAACCAATTTGGAAATTTTCCCCGAATTTACCCAGGTTTATTCCCTAAAATGGGAAAAAACCGGTTGAAATCCCATCTCTATGATTTTGTAATTTTTGCATTTTTCAATGCTATTTTTATACTTATGGTAAATTTTAAATAGAAAAATATTGGAAAAAATTACCTCGGCCACAAGTGAATTCTCAGGCTGGAATCGAACCAGCGACCTTTGGAAATCCGGTCCAATGCTCTAACCGCTGAGCTACCGAGACTTGTAAAGTCTTTTCCAGACTTCGAAGGTTCGATTCCAGCCTGAGAATTCACTTGTGGCCGAGTTAATTTTTTCCAATATTTTTCTATTTAAAATTTACCATAAATCCCATCTCTAGTCATTAGTACGAAATATTTTCTCTCCCATTTTCAAAAACTATCGGTTTGTCTTTTTCATATCCTTAGACTGTTTTACCGACATGAGTAGAGCAGCATCCGATAGTCAGCGGTCGAAAACTGTTGAATGATGAATGTGAACTCGTACTAAGGGCTCTGATGGTTTTAAATAGATGATGCTAGGCCTGCTGCTGTTGACCATACTTAGGTAAAGATAGTAATAATAATTTTTGGTCACCCATCCCATGATACAGCGTAAGTTGCATGGCTGACATTATTGCAAGCTGAATACGCTAACCACTGTGCCATCGAGTACGAGAAGGTTATCAAAACGACCTTGCATATTTTGGTTGATTGAAGTTTACATTGTAGTTAAAGAATTAATTGGCATATTTAATTGTATTATACGGTACTAGCGTCCGCCCGCGGTTCAGTTTAGTAGTTTTTTTGCGTGAAAGAGTAACAATAAACAAACTGACAAAACTTTCGCATTTATAATATTAGTAGAACTATTGTAATAAATATTAAACAAGAAAATATACTAGAAAAAAGCAACTAGTCTCATGTCGCCCTGACGGGATACGAACCCGCATCCTTGGGAGTCCGGCCCAATGCACTAACCAATTATGCTACAGAGACCTATGAGGACCCGTCGAATTTTTCTAGTATATTCACCGTCCTACGGTGTTGGCCACCGTCTCGCTTCATCAATGAGAGAAATATCCTCGCATTCGAAAGAAACATCTTTACAGATGTTTGACTATCGATTAAGATGAAACAGCCATCTTATAACTTTTTAATTTTGCATTTTACAATGCTATTTTTATGTGATAAATATTAAACAAGAAAATATACTAGAAAAAAGCAACTAGTCTCATGTCGCCCTGACGGGATCCCGTTATATATACATTCATGAATTAGTTAGGTAAGTTTTCATTGATTAGCTAGCGTCGCTATCAACCGCCTCTGTGGTCTAGTGGTACAACCACTGGTATCAGACCCAGTGGTCCCGGGATCGATTCCCAGCGGGGGTACATATTGTATTCGGTTTGGTTGGTGTAAGGACTTGTTGTAAGTCCGCCTGGCTAGCTACCACCATTTTATCTAAGTCTGACGCCATAACAACAATGTTTTCAGCATTGTTGTGTTCCGGCAGTTAAAGATAAGATAGCCAGTTCCTCAGTGATTGGGGATTCCGAGAGAGGCTCGCTTCCATCTTCAGCCTTATCAATACTTAACATCAGGTATGATGAAGGCTAAGAGTCTTTTCATAGAACAAGCTTTTTATGTGTTAGGAAGGTAACAGCTAAATATTTATAGCAAATTAAGAAAAAAGGTCACAGCGATTCTAAATATTATTAGTGTTCACTACTTACTATATATTAATTGATATATAGTAATAGAAAAATATTGTTTATATTTTTCTATTCCCATCCCAATATTTTTCTTTTTTTTATCGCACTATTTTTCTATTTAAAATTTACCATAAGTATAAAAATAGAATTGAAAAATGCAAAAATTATAAAATCATAAAAAAATACAAAAAATAGTGTTCACTAATTAAACCAATTTCCAATAGTATATATGTTACCCCCATTTGAAAATAATCTAAAATAAAAAACGTATTTTAAGGAGTCCTTTCGAAAAGAAAAAGTGTCGATGCAAAATCATAAAATATATAAATTAAAAAAACTGAAAACCTGTCTGCTTCAAAAAACAAGTCAACTGAAAAGATGGAAACAAGATCAAATATAAAAATACTAGCGGATCCTCGCGGTTTTACCCGCGTGGTACCCATTCCCGTAGGAATATCGGGATAAAATATAGCCTATGTCACTCGGGAGAAATGTAGCTTTCTAATGGTCTTACAATTTTCTAAATCGGTCCAGTAGTTCCTGAGATTAGCGCGTTCAAACAAACAAACTCTTCAGCTTTATAATATTCCTAGCGGATCCTTGCGGTTTTACCCGCGTGGTGCCCGTTCCCGTGGGAATATCAGGATAAAATATAGCCTTTGTCACTCGGGAGAAATGTAGCTTTCTAATGTTCTAAGAATTTTCTAAATCGGTTCAGAAGTTCCTGAGATTAACGCGTTCAAACAAACAAACTCTTTAGCTTTATAATATTAGTATAGATATTATATAGTATATAGGATGACAGTAGCCAACTCTAATGTACATTGGCAATCGTATCTCAGTCGCGCGTGCTTCAGTTGTGGTGCTCATATTATTCGTACCTAGTTCTTGTTATTACAGTGTAAAATATCACCAGGTAGAGTTTCAACACGATTGAGATACGAATATGACTAAATGTTACCAGAATTGCCCAGATGTTAATAACAATAAAACAATTATGAAAACAAAAAAGAAAAAATGATTCATAAACATTACGTACGTACCTTCTACGCAGGTAGGTATCTACATAATGCATCTGAACAAATAACAATCCTCAGTAATTAATATTGTTAGTTACAAAGTTATTACTCAGATTAACGCGTTCAAACAAGAAAACTCTTCAGCTTTATAATATTAGTATAGATTTTATTCAACATAATAACATGCAGTCGGAGGCATAGAATTTATTAATAAGTCGAATCATTGATCATTGTTATTCCTCCGATTGCATGTTATTTAGTTTTTGAATATATGTATAAGTATATTTTTTATTTACATCTTTTTAGTAATTTTTAGGTCATATAGGATATACGTTTTTGAAATCCTCAAGACTAGCTCTTTAATCTGATACCCATATTGAAGTATTCTAAAAAAAATATATGTATTTTCAGTTGTTGTATTTTTTTAACATCACTTAGCTAAGAACACTTGGGTTGTCAAGACCAATCTAACGATATATTAATTATCAAAATCCGTTCAGCCATTTTAAAGAGAAGAGGTTATAAAGAATATTTTATGTAAACAAACAAACATACCTACATGATACCGCAAAAAACATAACCCTTCCTTTGCAGTCGGGTAAAAATGGTGTTTCTGAAACTATAGGGTGAGGATATCGAATATGAGATACCAATTTTATTTTTTGCCATAAAAAAATAAGTATTGTAATTAGAACTTTACAAATCACAATTATGAATAGGGAATTCAATGTAGTTTAATGAAATAATTGTTATTTAGTATTTGTAATTTTTCTAGTATATTTTCTTGTTTAATATTTATCACATAAAATAGCATTGTATATGCAAAATCAAAATTTTATAGTTAGATGGCTATTTCATCTTAATCGATAGTCAAACATTTGTAAAGATGTTTCTTTTAAATGCGAGGATATTTCTCTCATTGATGAAACGACGGTGGCCAACACCGTAGAAAGTTGAATACCTACTAGAAAAAATCGACATGTCCTCATAGGTCTCTGTAGCATGATTCGTTAGTGCATTGGGCCGGATTCCCAAGGATGCAGGTTCGAATCCCATCAGGGCGACATGATACAAGTTGCTTTTTTTTAGTATATTTTCTTGTTTAATATTTATCAAATAAAAATTGCATTGTAAAATGCAAAATTAAAAAGTTATAATATAGTGTAATAGTCGTTTAGAGAGTTTGAGAAGATTAAGCTGCTTATGGGGATACCGCGCGGATAAACGTGCTTAGATTAAGGTTTATTTTATTGTTCTTGTTACCCGTTCTTCAGTTCCAATATACAGCAATAACACTAGAACAGCACACAGTCACATATTTATTTAATGAGAGCAATGTCTTTTTCTGCAAAACAACCAAAAATTCAGTCGAAAACATAAAAAAGTCTTAATATCGTTATATTTATATTTTTTCAATGAAATTTTAGATGGGGGTGATCTGCAGAATATCAATTCAAAAAATTTAATGTGAGAATTATTGATTTAGGTGTAGGTAAAATTTACAAAGTTATACAAAAAATAACTAAAAAAAATAGTACCAATAATATAAAATGATATTAACTAAAATTTAGATGGGGGTGATCTGCGGAATATCAATCAAAAAATTTAATGTGAGAATTATTGATTTAGGCGTAGGTAAAATTTACAAAGTTATCCAAAAAATTACTAAAAAAAAATAGTACCAATAATATAAAATGATACTAATTAAACTATTAACTATATGCATTACCTTTTTAAAGTAGGCAAGTAGTGAAAAGAAAGATAAGTAGATTCATTTATAATTTATATGATTTAGTATTGGTACCTAACTACAAAAGATAAGAAGTGCCTATATTATGAGGTTAGAAATAGCATGTTTTTTTAACACTGAAGTGTCACCACGAAAACAGAATCGTTGCTATGACTAGTAAAAAAAATAGAAATTCAAATGCTGCAACTGCGTCTTATCCTTTAAAGCCCCGGATTATAAGACACAATAGATTTTCCATAGTTCTCTGGATACCGGTGTCCGGTTCGGGTTTGATGAAAATAAGCAAGTTAATAGGGCGTAACGTGGATGTGGCGATTGCCCTTTCAAAAACAAGCTTAAAAAATATACCTACGCGAGAAATTGATAACCTCCTCCTTTTTCGAAGTCGGTTAACAAGTTACACCAAAGATAAAATTTACATATTTTTTTCTATTTATCATTATTATCTGAGTAATAACATTGTAACTAACAATATTAATTACTGAGGATTGTTATTTGTTCAGATGCATTATGTAGATACCTACCTGCGTAGAAGGTACGTACGTAATGTTTATGAATCATTTTTTCTTTTTTGTTTGCATAATTGTTTTATTGTTATTAACATCTGGGCAATTCTGGTAACATTTAGTCATATTCGTATCTCAATCGTGTTGAAACTCTACCTGGTGATATTTTACACTGTAATAACAAGAACTAGGTACGAATAATATGAGCACCACAACTGAAGCACGCGCGACTGAGATGATTCTCTGATATACAATAGGTGCATTTGCTAAGCCATAGGGCATTTTGAGGTATTCATAATGCCCCTCTGGTGTTACAAAGGCCGTTTTACTAATTGACGCCTGATCTTTCATCAGCACCTGATGAAAGCCAGTAGCCATATCAAGGCTCGTGAAATACTTAAACTTGCCAAGCTTATCAATGTGGTCATCAATAAGTGGCAAGGGAAACCTTTCTTTAACCGTTATTGCATTAAGTGCGCGGTAGTCGACGCACATCCTATCACTCCCGTCCTTTTTCTTGACGAGAATTATAATCGGATTGAGACTCTCTGATTATACCTTTACTGAACAAATCGTTAACTATATCGCGAACTCTGTTTTTCCCATCAAAGGAGAGCTTGTAAGGACGATGACATACCGGAGAATTGGAAGATAATTTTATTTCCATGCTGCCCGTGTTCACTGTGGAAGTGGCTGTGCCAGTAATGAATGAACTAGAAAATGTTTTGATTATTTCTAGCAGGCGCTCTCTATCGTGTCCAACTAAGGGTGTCTTAACGTATTCAACTTCGAGAGTGTTCACGTGCTGCACAACAGCAGGGCCGTCAGATCTAACTAATCTTTGATCGTTATTAGTCCGTATATAAGTCAGTCCTTTTCGATTAAGGACATCGGTGATCTCAGGAACTTCTGGACCGATTTAGAAAATTCTTAGAACATTAGAAAGCTACATTTCTCCCAAATGACAAAGGCTATATTTTATCCCGATATTCCCGCGGGAACGGGCACCACGCGGGTAAAACCGCAAGGATCCGCTAGTATAATATTATAAAGCTGAAGAGTTTGTTTGTTTAAACGCGTTAATCTCAGGAACTATTGGACCGATTTAGAAAATTCTTAGAACATTAAAAAGCTACATTTCTCCCGAGTGACATAGGCTATATTTTATCCCAATATTCCCACGGGAACGGGCACCACGCGGGTAAAACCGCAAGGATCCGCTAGTAATATTATAAAGCTGAAGAGTTTGTTTGTTTGAACGCGCTAATCTCAGGAACTACTGGACTGATTTAGAAAATTCTTAGACCGTTAGAAAGCTACATTGTTCCCGGGTGACATAGGCTTTTGACATACTTTTCCGATATTCCCACGAGAACGGGCACCATGCGGGTGAAACCGCAAGGATCCGCTATTTTATTATATAGCTGTTGCTAACTGCTTACTTATGACTCAGCCACTGATTGCTATGAAATTAAATATTTAAAAAATATACTTATAGAAATATAAAAAAAACTTTTAAAATTTGACAAACGCTTTAATATTCATTTGATATGCAATACTGGAAAGATGGATTGACGGCGAGTTACCTCTATTGAAACCTGAGTAAGCAAAGGATTCTAGTAGCTAATGGTTCAAGGATTGAATCCTGACCTGAGCGTAGCGCGGGTTTCAGAAGTACGAGACACTAAAAACTTTGCTGCCTCGCTAGGCAGTTGACCGCGGAGACCACCTATTTCCTTCGCTGTTGTGAGATGAGGGTGAGGCGAAAATATTTTGTGTTTAGCGAAATACACACGTTTTCGCGGTCATCTTCCGGTAAAAACATCTTGTGATATTTTTTTATGTTTAAGCTTCATACATTTACAAGTACAATCTTATACTATAACAAAAAGCGCAGTTCAACTCACAGCCGCGTGGCATAGTACCAAGAACACTGCATGGCGATGTTGCCCCGCTGAATACAAAGACTCAGCCGCTGGGCAAGATAGGCACTAAGTACGCAGAAATTGAATGACAAAACGAACTTTTCCGAGCGTGTGAGGTGAAATAGTTTTTTGTTATGCAAGGCTGGAAAGTTGGTTATTAGCGGCGTGTTAGCTCTATTAAATCCTAAGCGAAGCGAGGATTTCAAAGGTACAAGACGCTAAAAACTTTTCTGCCGAGCGCAACACACAATATTTCACCTCACAACAGCGAGGAACATTTTATGGTTGTTTCCGCGGTCAACACCCGGTTAAAAATTCTTCAAACAAGAAGTTTACTCTAAATATACCTTATTCTTGTTGTTTTAATGATATAAAAAACTAAAATAATAAAAAAGGGAGTATTATAGTTTATTCAAAGTTATTTAAAGTAGGAATATATGGTTACTGATAAATAACATTATAAACGATTCGGTAAATCCAATCATAGGTTGTGAAATCTCACCCAGCCCAATATATATTTTTTTATCAAATAGTTTAATGTTATTGTTATTAAATAAATAAATAAATAATAATTTATTTGACAAAATATGGTTACAGTTCGGATATGTTCGGTATTGTTTTTATGATTCAATGAACTAAAAAAATATATAATATAACCAAAACGGAGTATTATAATTAATTCAAAGCTATTTAAAATAAGAATAAAATGTAACAAAAAAGTCAATAGTGCGATTCGGAACGCATTATGACATATTTTTAGGTATGAAATTAAAAAAGCACTTTACCGCGCTAGGCCGCTAGAAGCGATTTTCTACGCAGAAACTGAACGACAAAAGCTCCTTTTCCGAGCGTGTGAGGTAAAAACGAAATTAAATGGTACTTCATACGTAATATTAGTTCAGTGTTCTTTGGTAACTACAAATAGCCTAATGACGCACTCAATTAATCAAAAAGAGAACCAAGAATTTAAATTTACATAAATTCAATATACGAATCAATACTACGACTAACTAAACTACAACTTTTTATTTAGAATTTGATTCCTCGACTAAAACAAACTTTGCCAAGACAAATACTTAGCTTGTCCGCCGTTATCGTGCTAATTTGGAACAGTAAAATCGTAAAACCGAAAGTAAATAGTTAACACTACGTTTATTTATTATTTCAAAAACATATGGAATATGCCAAAACTCAACATTTTTGTGAGAAAATAATAAGTAAAGACAAAACAATAATACCACAAAACCGGTTGTTTTATATAAGGTTCTAAATTAATTGCGTGTGAAGTATTTTTTTGCAGTTTACTTTTTAATAGCGTGTTTTATATCTGTGCGTCTTCTTGACAATAAGCTATTAATTTGTCTACACAGAACCTAAATGCGGCAAAAAAGAAGTATACGTAGTGGACGACAACTCTTGCATCAAAACATGCGCAAACCGGTATGTTGTTGATTCTCCGTATGCCGGCGCATGCAAACCGCACACTGGATGCGTTTGCAAGGAAGGGTACATGAGACTTAAAGACGACGCCACTGGACCGTGCGTTAAGGAAAAACAATGTCGTAAGTTATTTTTTTCAGCATTGAAACGTCTCAATAACTCTACTGCGACTATGTGTAAAATCATGTTTTTTTTTCAGCTAAAGACTGCAAGCCGAAGTGTGGCGTCAATGAAGTTTATAAGAAAGAAAGAACAAAATGTCCTCCGCAAACTTGTAAGAGCCTTTACATAAAGTTTAGCTGTGCCCCGACCGAGCCTGAACCAGGCTGCGACTGCATAGAAGGGCACCTCAGGAATGATAACGGAACATGCATTCCTACGAAGAAATGCCCTCCATGTAAGTTGCTCAACTTAAAATAAGGAATATTCTGAATTCGATCTGTGTTAATAAACAACAGAGATCGAATTTGCACAGTTGTTTTGGACTGACCAGCCAATCAGTGTTTTTATTTCATAATGGCCAACGATTCTTTTCGCAATTTTACTAAGGCATCCCGTTTTTTCGCTTAGACCTTATCTTTTTAGGGTTCCGTACCTCAAAAGGAAAAAACGGAATCCTTATAGGATCACCTAGTTGTCCGTCCGTCAGTCCGTCCGCCTGTCAAGACCGTTTTTCTCAGGAACGCGTGGAGGTATCAAACTGAAATTTATATCTAATACTCAGGTCTACTGTCCCTTGGAGCTGTGAAAAAATCAAACGTCTAAGCCAAAGCAATCAAAAGATACAGCCGTTTATGCCGCAAATTTTCGAAATCGCACGGGAATCAAAACCTACTGGGCACTTCCCGTGAACTTCGAATCTTGAAATTTGGTACGAAGTAACGTTTTATAGAACAGATAAAGGAAAAATTGCGAAAACCGTAAATTTTTTGTTACATCATATAATAAAAAATATTTTTGAATATTTAATAACTATGACTCGATTGTCAAGATGGGTGAACTTTTACTTATATACCTACAGGTTTGTACGGAACCATCGGTGCGCGAGTCCGACTCGCACTTGGCCTGTTTTTTTTTTAGTAAGATTGAGAAATTACATCATCATTATATAATTATAAATAAATATTTCTTACACTCACACCAATTTACCTAACCTCCAAAGTAAGCACTGTAAGGCTTGTGTTATGGGATAATAGGGTAACGGATATAGATACATATAATTATACATATATGTATGTATAACTAAAAAATCCTAGGAATATTGCGAAAACACGGATAATTAGACAATGGTGTTGTCATTTTAATCATACTGAAAAAAGATAGGGTTTTTGCGAAAAAACGGGCTGCCTTAGTAAGCCTTCGAAAAGAATCGCTGGTTATTATGAAATAAAAACACTGATTGGCTGATTGGACCATCCAAAACAACATCTTCTCTGATTGGTTGACGACTTGACGTTTCAAATGTCAATCGATTCTCTCACGTGTCGTAAACTTTCTGTGAACCAATCAGAATAAGAGTTTAGCAAGAAAGTAAAAATTAAGCCAATCAAAGTTGACAATATCCAATGTTACTAAAACAATCCGTATTTTTGCAAAAACCCTATCTTTTTTCAGTAAGATTGAGAAATGTCAACATCATTCTCTAATTTTCCGTGTTTTTGCAATATCCCTAGGATTATTGCGAAACGTCTATTTATCAAATCATCCTACGATAAATATACTAGAGATTTTCAACGTGTTCTCGTAGGTCTCTGTAGCATAATCCGGATGATAATGCACTCACCAGTTATTAGTCAGTGCATTGGGCCGGATTCCCAAGGATGTGGGTTCAAGTCCCGTCAGGGCGACGACATGAGACAAGTTGCTATTTCTAGTATATTTACTTGTTTAAAATTTATCACATAAAAATTGCATTGTAAAATGCAAAATTAAAAAGTTATAAAAAATAGGTATTCTCTTGGCAAAAATATCGATGGCTGAAACAGCGGAGATTGCCCCATTTTCAATACCTGCTACAGCTGATGTGACATTCAGTCATGACAACATCGTCGATGTTTGCTTAGAGAATAACCCCCCAGCATGCGCATGCGCACCTTGACAAAGCTTTCTCGATACTCTTCTCGCGCGAGCGCATTGTCTATCCCGTATTGAAATGAGCGGGACAGATATCGCGAGATAAAGGTCGACAGCGAGTCGCGGTGCGTATGCTACGCTGGCTGGACTGAGAACTCGCAGCTGAAAAGCGGGCCGAGCGAGATTATGTAGTAGCGAGGCTGTTTGTCTCATTCTAATAAGGTGACAATAAGATTTTTGCTATGTGAAACTTTACATGTTGCAATCTATTTTAATTTTTTATTTTAATTAATTTCATAGATAAACTTACAGCTATTACATTAATTGGTTTGAGTTATTTCGTCGATTATTAGCCAAAAATCAATTTTATGTATATAGGTACTTTAAGGTCATTAACTTCATTATAGAAACTAACTTAACTTCATTATATAACTTTAACTTCATTATAGAAACATCGGTATTCAAATTTTATTTTTTTAGCAATTGACGATTCTGAGTTATGTATGGATAGATTTCGAAATACATATACTTAATACAAACAAAATAGAAAAAAAAAAACTTTTATTTATTGGCGTTAATGCTATTATTACATAATTTAAATATATATTATAATATAAATATAATAAAAATCATTGTTCGGAAAACTGTAATTGATAATACAATAGTACAGTTAAGTAGAATCTTCCTCGACCACACAATACAAGAATTCATGGTCAACATAGTTGTTTGATTTGCAATAATGTTATTTTAGCTTACCTGTGCAAAGAAATATTGCAACCACTTTAAGATTCACTTGGACAAGCATAACGCAACATTTTTTCAACATTTTAAACTGTTGGTAAGCAAACGAAAGTATTCTCGTGAAAATTATAAGTAGCTAGCGATACCCAACTTGTTAAATCTTTAATGACGCCATGACACTAAAGAGTTACCAGTAGAAAATAAAGCAAAAAATAGGTTTGATATAATAAATATTATCTTTTTGATATAAAAATAAATAACGAAATTAAAGTGGTTATAATACGCTAATTTCGTTAAAATGTCATTAAAACACAAGTGTTTCAACGAAGATTTTTGAGTCTAAATTTTTAATCAACAACATGTTTTTAGTCTAGCGAGACGAAAGAATGAGACATGTAGATATCTCTAGTAAAGAGCGCAATGGAAAATATACTTTAACTGCAAACAATACAGCTCATTTTCGTAAATGCAATTTTTCAGAGTTCTCAGTCCTGTTATAATTAATAACCTATCTCTAGATATGGATAGGGCTGTTTGTGATAGTTGCCTAGGATATTTTTGTTAATATGAGCAAAATAACGCCGCCGACGGTTGCTAGGTAACAGAACCAGTGTCCTAGGCAACTATATCAAATAGCCTTATCCATATCTACAGATAGGTTATTAATTTCGGTCGTTAGTATTATGTCCATGGAAAATTGCTATAGCACGCGATATGATATGGTTCATGATGTTGTTTTGCTTATGCCGCTAAGATATGAGCGAGACATTGACACATTATAGAGCTACGAGTGTCGACAAAAGCCGCTTACGCTATAAAAATGAAAATGAAAAAAAAAGATAATTTTAGAAATTGAATATCAATATTTCTTTCCCCAGTGCTACCGCAGTGTGGCGAGAACGAAGTAGCCACATCCAACAGAATAGTGTGCCCTCCCCAGACTTGCGAGAGTAGATACACGTTGTACAAATGCGACGCTAATAGGAAACCGGAGCCCGGCTGCGATTGTATCAAGGGATACTTGCGGAACAGCAACGGAAAATGCATACCGAGCGAGAAATGTTCAGGAAGTAAGTTTATGGAAAAAAAATGAGTATGGTCATGCTAGATTATCTTATCGTTGTATTGTAGAAGTGTTTTTTACTGTTTTTGCATTTGCATTTAATATCTTTAAATAATAATATTATTAGACGATTTTATCAAATAACGTGCAATCACATCAATTATCTAGCCCAAGGGTAGTTTCATTAGGAACTTGTTCTGTGTATACTTGTTAACGGATAAATATAGGAGAATCTGAGGAGAAACTAATACACTTTTTTTGTAAATACATACATAAGATACGTAGTAAACACCTAGAGCAAGATAAGTAGACATGTTTAACACGACCTCTGCGCAAAATGCAGGTCTTCAAATCTCCTTTTATCCTAAGAATTTCCAAACTATACAGCGCAACCTGAGCCAGTCTGTGGAGAAAACGAAGTAGCAACAGACGACAGAATCATTTGCCCTCCTCAAAGTTGTGCGAGTATCTACACTTCCTACCTTTGCTTGGAGAGAGGGGACCCCGAACCTGGCTGTAACTGCATAGACGGGTATCTGAGAAACTCTGATGGAGTCTGCATACCTAGCGAAGAATGCTCAGGACGTTAGTACTATGAATTTTAATAACGACTTCACTAGAATCACCTTCTAACGCTCTATTAAACCGCAGGGCTGAGGATCGTCACTATCACCTCCAGAATCACCATCAAACAAATGTCTTTCATTAAGGAGATCTATTCTCACGTCTTGAACCTCTGGGCTGAGGGTCGTTACTATTCGAGAATCACTATCCATCAAACACTATAGAACAATGATCAAAAATATATGGAGTTCGGTCCAGATGTCCTTACTAACAATACATAAGTAAATAACAGTCTACTAAATATCCCTTATTACAACGGCTGTAACTGCATCAAAGACGGGTATCTAAGAAACTCTGAACAAGTCTGTATACCAAGCGAAGAATGCCTAGGACGTTAGTACTAGGTATGAGTTTTAATAACAACTTCAACAGAATCACCTTCTAACGCTCAAACTTCATTGCTGAAGGTCGTCACTATCGCCCCTAGAATCACCATCAAACAAACATAAAAAAGCAAATATCTAAGGAGTTTGGTCCAAATATCCTACATTAAGGAGATCCACGGAAATAAAAGATAACTAAATTCTGATTCATTATTATCGTACTTACCAGGTCACCAGAATAACCCTCTCACGTCTTGAACCTCATGACTGAGAGTCGTTACTATCACCTCGAGAATCACTATCAATGATGAATAACCAAAAAAATTATGAAGTTCGGTCCAAACGGGCTTCACTAACGAGACGATCTAAATAAAAAAGTATAAAACATTTCGGCTATAATCAGACCGCAACCAAAAATATGGTGTCGGTAAAAACATACGATACGAGTTACTCAAATAATACATTTCTTACGCCATTTGCTCTAAAAGCTCTTTATTAAAATTTAAAAATTTAAAAATAAAATATTTTGTCCCCTAATAATTATGCATTTTTTATACCTGCTCTGTATAAAAATGCATAATTATTAGAGGATAAAGTTTTTATTTTTAAATTTTTAAATTTTCTCTTACCAACGACCCCACCTGGGCCAGTCTGTGGGGAAAATGAGGTAGCAGCTGATGACAGAATCATTTGCTCATCCAGAAAGGGACCACTTAACTCGGCTGTAACTGGATAGACGGGTATGTTAGAAACCCTGAAGTAGTCTGCATACATAACAAAGAATACCCAGGACGTTAGTAATATTAGTTTTAATAACGACTTCACCAATATCACCTTCTAACGCTCTATTAAACCTCATGGCTGACGGTCGTCACTATCACCTCCAGAATCACCATCAAATATATTTATAAAAACATGACCAAAAATCTATGCAGTTTGATCTCCAAATGTCCTTCACTATGGAGATCTATTTTCACGTCTTGAACCTCATGGCTGAGGGTCGTTACTATCACCTCAAGAATCACTATCCATCAAACACTATAGAAGAATAACAAAAAGAAACGTATGGAGTTTAGTCCAGATGTCTTTACTAACAAGACCTATGTAAATAAAATTGTCTACTAGAACTCACTTATTACAACGGCTGTCACTACATAGACGGGTATCTAAGAAACTCTGAAGGAGTCTGCATACCTAGTGAAAAATGGCAAGGACGTTAGTACTATGAGCTTTTATAACTACTTCACCAGAATCACCTTCTAACGCTCTATTATATGGAGTTGGATCCAAATGTCATTTACGATTAACGGGACCATGTAACTAAATAACGCTGAGTTGCACCAGTTAACTTTAACAGATTTTTGGTTGTAAAATTGCCAAATCCTATACACTTTTCCAGGGTTAATGTTAAAATAAAATTATCGTTAAAGTTAGATGGTGCAATCCACCCTAAGTCTACTAAAATCAGACCATAGTAAAAATCATCCGTATCAGTAAAAACTTATGAGATTTTTTTAATTTTTCTTAAAAATAATATTCTTTTCACGCCTCTTGTCAAAATAGTCCATCATTGCACATTGTCCATCAAGAATAATACTTAGAATTGGAATTTTTGTCTAATTAAAAAATATTGTATTATTGGATTTTATTTTGTTTTCTTTTAAAGTGAAAAGTTGAGTGTCACACAGCGCTAAAACCCATCATAACTCGGTTTCTAACCCCCATATTCTAAGTCGTTCCTCCAAAACTTTTTACACTCCACTCAACCTCGTCGTGGGTAAAAATGGTAGTAACGCTAGGCCTAACACGGAGTGGCTACGTACTCTTTGGCTCCTCCAGGTCCTTGCGGAGTTATGACATAGAATACCGATTTCGTGGAGTATTTCGAAGAGGTTTTCAGTGAGGTTTCGTTAAGTCGAGGACGAGTAAGTTTTGGAGGAACGACTTAGAATATGGGTGTAAGTCTTCTAAGTAAAATGACCTTACTTACCTCATTTTAGTTCCTTGTATAACAATCTACTATTCTAGTTTCTATTTAGTGGACTATAATAAGCCAACATAATCGTATTGTTCTCGTTAGTGTTGAATACCTTATTGGTACTGGTCTACTATATTACATTTACAACACGAAAGTTACAATAGATATTATAGTCTACATATTTTTTTGCAGCGCAACCGGTTTGTGGTGAAAATGAAGTGGCGACAGACGACAGAATCGTATGCCCTCCCCAAAGCTGTGAGAGTCTCTATACCACGTACATGTGCGAGAAACGCGACCCCGAGCCTGGTTGTAACTGCATCGACGGTTTTCTGAGGGACTCAAACGGAGTGTGCATACCGAGCGAACAATGTCAAACAAGTAAGGGTTATCAAATATTATCGGATGAACTACTGATGTGCGATAAATTTCAAATCTTTAGTAATGCGGACAACAATAAAAGAAATATTTTTGTCACCACAAAAAAAAAAAAACCAACAGAAAATCTATAAAATAATCTGATACGAAAGTACAAAAAACGCTAAAACCAAACCATATTCGATTTTAACTTATTTATATTTACAGCAGGTTACCAGCACTATCATTCACTTTGAAAATATTGTTAAACTAGCGGCCACTCACTGATTCACCCGCGTGGTTCCCGTTCCCGTGGGAATATATGGATAAAATGTAGCCCATGTCACTCGGGGAAAGTGTAGCTTCCCAACGGTGAAAGAATTTCGAATCGGTTAGTTATATCGGTTAGTTTCGGATCCTATTCAATTCAAACAAACAATCAATCAAATCGTTCCTCTTCATAATATTAGTATAGATATAGATGTCCTATGGAATTAAAATAATTTTTAACAAGTACAATTTCAGCATTTTAGCTCTGGTTCATTGTTCAAATTAACCACAATCAGAGGCCCGACATTGTACATTTTATACACAATACCTATCACAATAAAAAATCTCGATGATTCGAGAACATCAGGTTTAGAATAAATACCTGATGTTCTCGAATCACTGCAGTGCATGAAAGTACTGAAAATCTTTTCTTCGATCTCCGACCTCCACCACCATATCTTGCAAATATCGTCACCCACACGTTCAGTTTATTTTTAGTAATACACTGAATAATAAAAATTTAATACTTTTCACATGTCTGATACTATCACTGAAATTAAATATTTTGCGCGTAAGTCCAATATCCAATGTAACTCCAACGACAGTCAAATCGCGGGCGTCGAGAAATACGTTGCTTTTGGTTTATGATAGGCCATAACTCAGTCTCTTCTCATGTACTGTATTGTTGTCTGGGATGGAGCGAAAGATACCTTACTTATTGAACTCGAGAGAGCTCAAAGAGCAGTACTCAAAGTCATGCTTAAGAAACCCGTCATATAGCACAGATCTTTTGTACCGAGAATGTAATGTTCTGCGAGTCCGACAGCTTTACATACTTAGAGCCACAATGACAGCGCACAGTTCCACTCTGCTTTCTACTGGCTATGAAAACATTCTCAAATGTAGATTATATAAAATTCCTGTTCCATCAGTACGCACTTCGTTTGGAAAGCGTCAAGCATAATTTCTTGTACCTTATATTTATAACACCATTGCTCGTAAAGTGTAAAAAAAAAACAAATGACAACACGACGTCTCAAACTAAACCTGGAAAGTTTTCTAGTGGGACTGGATTATAGGAGACCGAAAGCCTCCTACGTATGTAAATCTCCTTTTCATCCCTGCAAAATCCGCACGCATGCAACACTTCACACTCACCACTCACACGCTCTACACTACACACCCTCGCGCACAAACATACACACACACACATACACACACACTCATCCATACACGTCCATAATCAAATGTAATGTAGCATGTTTAAAATTTTAATATTAAATAATAAATAGCGCGTTTGATATCCGTAAAAGTTGTTTTAATTCATTGAACAGTGCGCGCCAAAATATGATGTACGTAAATAAATCAGCCGTTAGAAATAAGTTTGTAATGTACCCTAATAAGTGTACTTTTGTAAATAAAGTTTATTTATTTATTTAAAGATCGTGGCGAACTGGAGTAGGCTACTACCCAGACCAATTTTATAAAGAACATTTCGAAACAGGAAAGGAATTTGTCAAATGTATTACTGCATTATTTTCAGAAACTTTTATTACTATTATAATTATATTACTAATTTTATAATATTTTTAAAATTTTAAATCTACTCTATCATAGTCAAAACATGATTTGTTTGAGATTACTTATCTAGTTGTCTATCAATACGATCATCACACACGTAGCTAATATTAAATATTTTTTTCGTTCTTTCTATTATAATATTTTTATTTATCTATCGTTCTCGCTAATGTGGGAACCGATATTCGGATTACGTATAAAATCGTTTGGCATTTTGATGGCTAGCATTTGATTCCTGAACAAGCTAAATTAATTAAAAGGCTAGATAAAATATTATTCGGATCAACTAACGGAATTTCATAGAAGCAACGGAATTGGAAACGATATTGAATATTCAGTGATCCGTGTGTATGACATGTCAAAACTGAAACAGAATCGTTTTCATAATTTACAGTTAGGTTTCTTTTTGCAGCTCAAGCTCAGCAAATATGACGAAATTTGTTGTTGTTGTGTTAATTAGCAAATTTGATAGGAACTAGTTATTAAGTAGGTCTAAATCCGTTTGTGCTTTTGAAACTATGGCTTTAATCGCGTGACCAAAATAAAATAAGATTGTATTTGCAACAATACTTTTTAAAATTATATAACTCATTAGGATAAAATGTTTCAGTCAAAGGGTGTAACGGAGATAAAAATGCAACATTGAAGGAATGCCCCAACCCTTGTGCCCCGACGTGCGATAACCCGAAACCTAGCGAGGTCTGCACCGCTCAGTGTCTCCGTACCGGCTGCGAATGCAACAAAGGATACGTTAAGAACAGTAATGGTATTTGTGTCTTACCCAAGGATTGCCCAGGTAAACATACTCGTAATATGTAAATAAAAACCAAGGGAGTGTCTCCGCTGCCGGCGCCGGCTCCCAAAAATATCGCCATTGGGAACCGGTGGGAGCGGTGATACGCTGCAGCCAATGTAAAACAACCGCTGGCGGCGCCGGCACTCGTAATGGCAACCGGCAAAATAAGAATGCAGGTATTGGTCCGGGAGTCACAAAGAGGGTTCACCAAAAATTAAGTGTATGTCATATTTCACGGCTTCACTTCCCGAGCCCCCCGCTTTTGAAAGCTAAATATTTCTTTTTGCTCGAATTTTTTCTAAGTCCTGCACTACCTTTGCTACACCCTCTAGCGCAGGCTCCCAAATCAGCGACCGGCGCCGGCAGCGGAGGCACTTCCAAAAACTGTGGTGGCAGAAAAAAATCTACGATTTAAATGAACTTAAAAAAACTTGGCCTTTTTAAATAATTATATTTTTGTATATTTTTTATTGATTTTTTGTTATTGTATACCACGAAACTGCGCTCGATATTTTATCCGTGAAGATACAGATATAACTCAAATTACATTTAAAATTGATTAAAGGTGATATGATATTTCAGCCAAAGGGTGTAATGGCGACAAAAATGCAACTTTGAAGCAATGCCCCAACCCTTGTGCCCCCACGTGTGACAACCCTAATCCTAGTGGGGCGTGCACCAAAATGTGTCTTCGCACAGGCTGTGAATGCAACACAGGCTACCTTAAGAACAGTAATGGCATCTGTGTCTTACCCAAGGATTGCCCAGGTAAACTTAAATGTAAATACGCGAAAAAAAACCACATACTAATATTATAAATGTGAAGGTTTAGATGTTTGTAAATCATCAATATTATAAATGTGGCTGTTTGGAAGTTTGCTTATCATTAATAATATTAACGTGGATATTTGCTGAAAATGTTGAAGTTTGTTATTCATCAATAGGTATTATAAATGTGAATGTTTGTTGATCAGAAATTGGCTGAAATTTGACACATGGCATAATAGCCTCAGTTAAATCACAGGATTTTAGGGCAATTCATCCCGATATTTCTGCAATATCAATCAGTAAAAATATATAAGTAAAGCGAAATAATAAAAGGTTTTGTTCCATCAAAATATATGAGGAAGATAGTAATATTTCATGTACTGTAATAAATAAATGGTTTTCGGTTGCGACTCGGAGTAAAATTATTTTGTTCCTACCTCATACTTGTCCAATGCATACAAAGAAAAAAAAATCGAATGCGAAATTAACTGTCCGTATACCATTGAACTGGTTTTAATTGATTAGACCTAGGCCAAGGACATTGGATTTTGTCTTGACAATTCGTAGTGATCCCTCAGGAGCACGACAGAACAGTAGCGCGATATTACAAAATTCTACGCGGACGAAGTCAAAGCCGAAATTGCTGGTATCAAAGAAACAAAATTAAAATTAAAATTAAGGCGGTTACAACCCGATACTCGGGTTCGTCGATCGACGAAAAATTCCAAATTATGCGAAAATCTTTAATTGC
This sequence comes from Chrysoteuchia culmella, assembly GCA_910589605.1. NCBI lineage: Eukaryota > Metazoa > Arthropoda > Insecta > Lepidoptera > Crambidae > Chrysoteuchia > Chrysoteuchia culmella. The sequence goes on along the minus strand of OU342654.1, from coordinate 7,628,468 downwards.
AGTTTGTGATCATCACGTTTAACATTTTGTATATTTTATAGTTTTCGGAACAAATAGACTCGAGTACCTTTAATTTGATACCTTACTCGGCCGCGTACTACGCGCCAAAGTCCCTATCGAGTCGTCACAAATTTTGCGAACCTGAATTAAGTATTAAAATTATGACATTCAAATAATCTATTTAAAAAAATATAAGTACGAGTATAAGAATATGTTTTATTGAATATTCTCCGAAAATTCCTACCTGAGAGATATTTTTGAACGCTTCTAAAGAATATATCGTCTTACACAACCATTAAAAATATAATATAGAATAGAAAATAAGGTCCATTAAAAATATTTAGAGGTTTAGTAAAACAATATCTGATACACAACAAATAATATTAATTCTAGGTTAAGAATAGTTAGTATTCTTTTCACCATACATGAATATTCAAGAAAAATATGAAACAAAAAAGTACAAATAGGTGTAACTGTTAGGTTATGCGAGAATATGTTATAGTTAGTAGGTAATTTGCAACTTTATAAAATAAATAAATAACTTAAAAAACTTCACACTACACCTTGCATGGTAGATTAAAAAAAAAACAAATTAGAATCATTCAAAAGAATTTTAAGAAAACAGTTTTTAAACACCAGTTATTTCTATTTACTTTAACTCTGTGCAAAAAGTTACATAAAAGTATAGTTTTATTTTAGCTTGCACATTTTAATGGACATTTCTAGTCACTTGAGTCATTTATTGCATTCTCAATGTAATTAAATTTACAGGATGTGATGGGGACGAAAATGCCACACGAAAGAAATGCCCCAACCCTTGTCCCCCAAATTGTGATAACCCTAACCCAGTTGGGGCATGCGCTAAGGCCTGTATCGAGTCGGGGTGCGAATGTAACAAAGGGTACCTCATGTTGAACGGAAAATGCGTCCAGCCTAGCGAATGCCCAAGTAGTTTCGAGGAATATGACTATGAGTAGTGCCCCATTAGTAGGGGCCACTATGAATAGGGCCTTTTGAACTGGATTTCATGAATAGGACCTCATGAATATGGTCTTATGAATAGGGTTTTACGAATAGGAACGTACATTAATTAAAAGTTATATTACTTTGTTGAAATGTAATTCGAAGAAATGTTAACATTTTTAAATATATTTATTGTGATTTCGTATTATTATTTAGATTCGAATTCTGTCAATTTAATAGCTTTTTATTTGTAAGCAGTTTGTGGAGTGGATATTTACTCTAGTTTTGTCCTGTTTAATGAACATACATATAGGTATCATTTTATTATTTAGATACTAATGAATTTATTTCAAGTTTGAAGTAGCTCAGTGGTTAGAGCAGTGGGCCGGATTCAAAAAGGTCGTGGGTTCGATTCCCTTCTGAGACTTGTGGCCAATATTTCAATAATAAATTTTTCTTTTATTTTCATATTATTCAAATTTCGATCTGCTAAAAAATAATATTTTATAGTTATTAACTGGGCTTGGATTTAAACACATTTTTGTTGTACTTAATTACATAGTTTATGTATAATGTATTTGCTGTTACTAAAATAAATATATTTTAAATGTTTATTTTGATTAATTTATTCATCCTCTAATACCAGTATAAAATTTTTCAGCCAAAGGATGTAAAGGCGACAAAAATGCAACTTTGAAGGAATGCCCCAACCCTTGTGCCCCAACGTGCGACAACCCGAAACCTAGCGAGGTCTGCACCGCTCAGTGTCTCCCTACCGGCTGCGAATGCAACAAAGGATACGTTAAGAACAGTAATGGCATCTGTGTCTTACCCGAGGATTGCCCATGCCCAGGTAAAAATATACGTGAAAACAATAATAACAAAAAAATTAAAATAAAATATGATTTCTTACACTCACACCAATCAACCTTGTCACAAAGTAAGCACTGTAAGATTTGTGTAATGGGATATTAGGGTAACGGATATAAATACGTAATTACAATTATACATATATAAGTATTTGTGTATAAATATATAAAAACGTCAATGACTCAGCTATAAATGGTCGTACTCATGATACAAACATTTGCCCCTACCGGGATTCGAACCCATAACCTCAGAGTTGGCGACACCTTGAAACCGGTGTACGTACCACTCAACCACGGAGGTCATCAAACGGAGTAATTTTTTTAAAACGGAAAACCTAGTTCGATATTTATGGTTCGACAATACTTTTTTAAATTAAACTCATTAGGATAAAATGTTTCAGTCAAAGGGTGTAACGGAGATAAAAATGCAACATTAAAGGAATGCCCCAACCCTTGTGCCCCGACGTGCGATAACCCGAAACCTAGCAAGGTCTGCACCGCTCAGTGTCTCCGTACCGGCTGCGAATGCAACAAAGGATACGTTAAGAACAATAATGGTATTTGTGTCTTACCCAAGGATTGCCCAGGTAAACAAACTCGTAATATGTAAATAAAAACCAAGGGAGTGTCTCCGCTGCCGGCGCCGGCTCCCAAAAATATCGCCATTGGGAACCGGCGGGAGCGGTGATACGCTGCAGCCAATGTAAAACAACCGCTGGCGGCGCCGGCACTCGTAATGGCAACCGGCAAATAGGAATGCAGGTATTGGTCCGGGAGTCACAAAGAGGGTTCACCAAAAATTAAGTGTATGTCATATTTCACGGCTTCACTTCCCGAGCCCCCCGCTTTTGAAAGTTAAATATTTCTTTTTGCTCGAATTTTTTCTAAGTCCTGCACTACCTTTGCTACACCCTCTAGCGCAGGCTCCCAAATCAGCGACCGGCGCCGGCAGCGGAGGCACTTCCAAAAACTGTGGTGGCAGAAAAAAATCTACGATTTAAATGTACTTAAAAAAACTTGGCCTTTTTAAATAATTATATTTTTGTATATTTTTTATTGATTTTTTGTTATTATATATCAAGAAACTGCGCTCGATATTTTATCCATGAAGATACAGATATAACTCAAATTACATTTAAAATTGATTAAAGGTGATATGATATTTCAGCCAAAGGGTGTAATGGCGACAAAAATGCAACTTTGAAGCAATGCCCCAACCCTTGTGCCCCCACGTGTGACAACCCTAATCCTAGTGGGGCGTGCACCAAAATGTGTCTTCTCACAGGCTGTGAATGCAACACAGGCTACCTTAAGAACAGTAATGGCATCTGTGTCTTACCCAAGGATTGCCCAGGTAAACTTAAATGTAAATACGCGAAAAAAATCCACATACTAATATTATAAATGTGAAGGTTTAGATGTTTGTAAATCAGCAATATTATAAATGTGGCTGTTCGGATGTTTGCTTATCATTAATAATATTAACGTGAATATTTGCTGAAAATGTTGAAGTTTGATATTCATCAATAGTTATTATAAATGTGAATGTTTGTTGATCAGAAATTGGCTGAAATTTGACACATGGCATAATAGCCTCAGTTAAATCACAGGATTTTAGGGCAATTCATCCCGATATTTCTGCAATATCAATCAGTAAAAATATATAAGTAAAGCGAAATAATAAAAGGTTTTGTTCCATCAAAATATATGAGGAAGATAGTAATATTTCATGTACTGTAATAAATAAATGGTTTTCGGTTGCGACTCGGAGTAAAATAATTTTGTTCCTACCTCATACTTGTCCAATGCATACAAAGAAAAAAAAAATCGAATGCGAAATTAACTGTCCGTATACCATTGAACTGATTTTAATTGATTAGACCTAGGACAAGGACATTGGTTTTTGTCTTGACAATTCGTAGTGATCCCTCAGGAGCACGACAGAACAGTAGCGCGATATTACCAAATTCTACGCGGACGATTTCAAAGCCGAAATTGCTGGTATCAACCAAACAAAATTAAAATTAAAATTATGACATTCAAATAATCTATTTAAAAAAATATAAGTACGAGTATAAGAATATGTTTTATAGAATATTCTCCGAAAATTCCTATCTGAGAGATATTTTTGAACGCCTTTAAAGAATATATCGTCTTACACAACCATTAAAAATATAATATAGAATAGAAAATAAGGTGCATTGAAAATATTAAGAGCCTTAGGAAAACAATAATACACAACAAATAATATTAGTTCTAGGTTAATAATAGTTAGTATTCTTTTCACCATACATGAATATTCAAGAAAAATATGAAACAAAAAAGTACAAATAGGTGTAACTGTTAGGTTATGCGAGAATATGTTATAGTTAGTAGGTAATTTGTAACTTTATAAAATAAATAAAATATAAAAAACTTTACACTACACCTTGCATGGTTGATTAAAAAAAAAACAAATTAGAATCATTCAAAAATAAAATAAAAAAAACCAGTTTTAAAACACCAGTTATTTCTATTTACTATAACTCTGTGCAAAAAGTTACATAAAAGTATAGTTTTATTTTAGGTTGCACATTTAAATGGACATTTCTAGTCACTTGAGTCATACATTGCATTCTCAATGTAATTAAATTTACAGGATGCGATGGGGACAAAAATGCCACACGAAAGAAATGCCCCAACCCTTGTCCCTCAACTTGTGATAACCCTAACCCAGTTGGGGCATGCGCTAAAGCCTGTATCGAGTCAGGGTGCGAATGTAACAAAAGGTCCTGTTGAACGGAAAATGCGTCCAGCCTAGCGAATGCCCAAGTAGTTTCGAGGAATATGACTATGAGTAGTGCCCCATTAGTAAGGGCCACTATGAATAGGGCCTTATGAACAGGGCTTCATGAATAGGGCCTCATGAATATGGTCTTATGAATAGGGTTTTACGAATAGGAACGTACATTAATTAAAAGTTATATTACTTTGTTGAAATGTAATTCGAAGAAATGATAACATTTTTAAATATATTTATTGTGATTTCGTATTATTATTTAGATTCGAATTCTGTCAATTTAATAGCTTTTTATTTGTAAGCAGTTTGTGGAGTGGATATTTACTCTAGTTTTGTCCTGTGTACTCAACATACATATAGGTATCATTTTATTATTTAGATACTAATGACCTAATTTATTTCAAGTTTGAAGTAGCTCAGTGGTTAGAGCAGTGGGCCGGATTCAAAAAGGTCGTGGGTTCGATTCCCTTCTGAGACTTGTGGCCAATATTTCAATAATAAATTTTTCTTTTATTTTCATATTATTCAAATTTAGATCTGCTAAAAAATAATATTTTATAGTTATTAACTGGGCTTGGTTTTAAACACATTTTTGTTGTACTTAATTACATAGTTTATGTATTATGTATTTGCTGTTACTAAAATAAATATATTTTTAAATGTTTATTTTGATTAATTTATTCATCCACTAATACCAGTATCTAAATTTTCAGCCAAAGGATGTAAAGGCGACAAAAATGCAACTTTGAAGGAATGCCCCAACCCTTGTGCCCCAACGTGCGACAACCCGAAACCTAGCGAGGTCTGCACCGCTCAGTGTCTCCCTACCGGCTGCGAATGCAACAAAGGATACGTTAAGAACAGTAATGGCATCTGTGTCTTACCCGAGGATTGCCCATGCCCAGGTAAAAATATACGTGAAAACAATAATTACAAAAAAATTAAAATAAAATATGATTTCTTACACTCACACCAATCAACCTTGCCACAAAGTAAGCACTGTAAGATTTGTGTAATGGGATATTAGGGTAACGGATATAAATACGTAATTACAATTATACATATATAAGTATTTGTGTATAAATATATAAAAACGTCAATGACTCAGCTATAAATGGTCGTACTCATGATACAAACATTTGCCCCTACCGGGATTCGAACCCATAACCTCAGAGTTGGCGACACCTTGAAACCGGTGTACGTACCACTCAACCACAGAGGTCATCAAACGGAGTATTTTTTTTAAAACGGAAAACCTAGTTCGATATTTATGGTTCGACAATACTTTTTTACATTTTACTTATTAGGATAAAATGTTTCAGTCAAAGGGTGTAACGGAGATAAAAATGCAACATTAAAGGAATGCCCCAACCCTTGTGCCCCGACGTGCGATAACCCGAAACCTAGCGAGGTCTGCACCGCTCAGTGTCTCCGTACCGGCTGCGAATGCAACAAAGGATACGTTAAGAACAGTAATGGTATTTGTGTCTTACCCAAGGATTGCCCAGGTAAACATACTCGTAATATGTAAATAAAAACCAAGGGAGTGTCTCCGCTGCCGGCGCCGGCTCCCAAAAATATCGCCATTGGGAACCGGCGGGAGCGGTGATACGCTGCCGGCAGCCAATGTAAAACAACCGCTGGCGGCGCCGGCACTCGTAATGGCAACCGGCAAAATAGGAATGCAGGTATTGGTCCGGGAGTCACAAAGAGGGTTCACCAAAAATTAAGTGTATGTCATATTTCACGGCTTCACTTCCCGAGCCCCCGCTTTTGAAAGCTAAATATTTATTTTTGCTCGAATTTTTCTAAGTCCTGCACTCCCTTTGCTACACCCTCTAGCGCAGGCTCCCAAATCAGCGACCGGCGCCGGCAGCGGAGGCACTTCCAAAAACTGTGGTGGCAGAAAAAAATCTACGATTTAAATGTACTTAAAGAAAATTGACCTTTTTAAATAATTATATTTTTGTATATTTTTTATTGATTTTTTGTTATTGTATACCACGAAACTGCGCTCGATATTTTATCCGTGAAGATACAGATATAACTCAAATTACATTTAAAATTGATTAAAGGTGATATGATATTTTAGCCAAAGGGTGTAATGGCGACAAAAATGCAACTTTGAAGCAATGCCCCAACCCTTGTGCCCCGACGTGTGACAACCCTAATCCTAGTGGGGCGTGCACCAAAAGGTGTCTTCTCACAGGCTGTGAATGCAACACAGGCTACCTTAAGAACAGTAATGGCATCTGTGTCTTACCCAAGGATTGCCCAGGTAAACTTAAATGTAAATACGCGAAAGAAATCCACATACTAATATTATAAATGTGAAGGTTTAGATATTTGTAAATCAGCAATATTATAAATGTGGCTGTTTGGATGTTTGCTTATCATTTATAATATTTGCTGAAAATGTTGAAGTTTGTTTTTCATCAATAGGTATTATAAATGTGAATGTTTGTTGATCAGAAATTGGCTGAAATTTGACACATGGCATATAGCCTCAGTTAAATCACAGGATTTTAGGGCAATTCATCCCGATATTTCCGCAATATCAATCAGTAAAAATATATAAGTAAAGCGAAATAATAAAAGGTTTTGTTCCATCAAAATATATGAGGAAGATAGTACTATTTCATGTACTGTAATAAATAAATGGTTTTCGGTTGCGACTCGGAGTAAAATAATTTTGTTCCTACATCATACTTGTCCAATCCATACAAAGAAGAAAAATTTCGAATGCGAAATTAACTGTCCGTATACCATTGAACTGATTTTAATTGATTAGACCTAGGACAAGGACATTGGTTTTTGTCTTGACAATTCGTAGTGATCCCTCAGGAGCATGACAGAACAGTAGCGCGATATTACCAAATTCTACGCGGACGAAGTCAAAACCGAAATTGCTGGTATCAATCAAACAAAATTAAAATTAAAATTATGACATTCAAATAATCTATTTAAAAGAATATAAGTACGAGTATAAGAATATGTTTTATAGAATATTCTCCGAAAATTCCTATCTGAGAGATATTTTTGAACGCTTTTAAAGAAAATATCGTCTTACACAACCATTAAAATACAATATAGAAAAGAAAATAAGGTCCATTAAAATTATTAAAAGGTTGAGTAAAATAATATCTGATACACAACAAATAATATTAATTATTAATATTTAAATAAACGTTAATAATAGTTAGTATTCTTTTCACCATACATGACTATTCAAGAAAAATATGAAACAAAAAAGTACAAATAGGTGTAACTGTTAGGTTATGCGAGACTATGTTATAGTTAGTAGGTAATTTGTAACTTTATAAAATAAATAAATAAATAAAAAAACACTACATCTTGCATGGTAGATAAAAAAAACAACAAATTAGAATAATTCAAAAGAATTTTAAGAAAACAGTTTTTAAACACCAGTTATTTCTATTTACTATAACTCTGTGCAAAAAGTTACTTAAAAGTATAGTTTTATTTTAGGTTGCACATTTTAATGGACATTTCTAGTCACTTGAGTCATACATTGCATTCTCAATGTAATAAATTTACAGGATGCGATGGGGACAAAAATGCCACACGAAAGAAATGCCCCAACCCTTGTCCCTCAACTTGTGATAACCCTAACCCAGTTGGGGCATGCGCTAAGGCCTGTATCGAGTCAGGGTGCGAATGTAACAAATAGACCGATAGGGATAGGTTTTGAGGTTTCAAAAATATTAAAGTTCTTGATTTTTGGTATACAGTTCCAGGACCATTTACTTAACCTAATATATGATTTTGTGTCATTTTAGGTGCAGGGATAAGTATATATTGACGTTTTTGTCTTTTCTGACATTATCGGCCGGAAAGAAAATTAGAGACGATAATTTTACTTTCATGGGGATTAGAAAGTCGTAAACGATGTACACGAGGTTTTTGTGTCATCTCTCTCCACGGGAATACTGTTATTTAACCATTACCTAAGATGTCGCCTCAGTAGCTCAAAAGAATATTAGAGTTGGTGAAATAAGTGTTATAAGTTTTAGATCAATGGTATCTTTTGTTTATAATGTTTTGTGTCAGATTCCTCCATGGCATTTTCAGAAACTTTCCTTTTTTTGTTCAAAACGCTGTAAAAGTCACAAAAGAAAATTCAAGTTATTAGAGTTTATGTTTTTATTATCTTTATGATATAACGAAACACTATTCAAAATTTGTGTCGTTTTTATCCATGGAATCTTATATTATTAGATTCAGTTTAAATCCGGAACATTTTGAAATTTGCCACTAAGAGCAAGCGCATGGGACGCGACGCGACACGCGAGCGGTGTGTGTGACCTTGAGAGCGCCCTTACGTCTCGCTCGTCGCTCGGTGGTTTTCGTAGTGCAAATGTAAAGTGCTGTTGACGGTACCTACATTGCTAGTCAAGAAGGTACCTACTTAATCATTTTTAAGTAAGTTGATGATCAGACTAAGATGTTTTTTAGAAGTAGGTAAACATTAAATAAAAAGCAAAAAAAAAAGAAAACAGGATATATATCTGATCTAGGCAAGTAAGTAAGTATAATTTGTTTTTACTTTATACCACCTCAAGTGCCACTATTCTAAATGAATTGAAAATGGTTAAAATTGAAATTAGAAATATGCACCCATTGTCAATCACTCGTTTAATACATTTTGTTTTATAGTTTTGCATTTCTAACCCATTCATTATTATTAATGAGAACCAAGAATACTGATTCTTCTATACGATGGTACCGATGTCAGTTAATTTGCGTCAGTACGGGGAATCCCGGGAAAAAATTGAACTTTGAATTCCCGGTACTTTTCCCTATCTCGAACTCATTCATTTGAATATATTTATATTGAAGTTTACTATTAATGAGAACCGGTTCTGTGATACCATGTTAAGTGCCCCAGTAAGTACCGTATCGGGAATCTCGGGGAAATTCGTAACCAGGAGTTCCTGGGACTATGCCCTAGCTTTATTTATCGATGTTATATAAACATTATCTGACTTCTGACCTTTCTTCTTTCCTTTGGCTAGCCATATTTGCATAGCAATCTCCTGAGATCGGAAACTTTCCGGTTTTGGGGGGATTGTGGAGACAGGTTCATTTGCCCAGGTAGCTACTAATTAAGCATCTTATCGTTGTTCACAAGTATGGAGAAAATTGAATATCGGGTCATCATTCAATGCCTTCCTAGCAAAGAAAATCCAGTATCCAGCCGTAGGGTTTGTGAGCCGATGGCGTAGCTTCTTTGACGTTCATAAGTGCTTGTAACAGCATAGACTGACTAAATGATATTGAATTGAATTTAAATTTGATGCACGTGCCCCTACTGAACTGGTTCATGAACCTGTCTCCGCAGGCAGACTCTTAATAGCGCAATACAACTCTGCCCCCTTGTCATGTAACCCAAAAAGCTTAATTTGGCGAACGAGCAAGTATATAGCTTTTATTGATATAGATGTTAAATTTTTTCGCCCTGGCCTTTAGTGAATTAGCCAAGCCAATGCTAACTTACATCTTGTCCCTAATTCTCTGATTCGGTTGTCCAAGATTAACAGGATAAGAAACAGGTCAGTCCGTTCAACCTGAATCCTACTTTCCGAGGGATATGCTTGCTGATCATGCGTGTCATTTTCATTAAGTTTCAACTTTTAATATTTCATTAAAATTTTAATTAGCATGAAAAAAGCTTTGCTTTACTGGCAAAGGTTTTTTTACGCTGAAATGGTTCCTCCAACTATACCAAACGCAAACTCAGTTGTTTTCGAGAGTCATAACGAGTCGTCTAGCTCGCACATTCGACGACTTCCTCACGAACAAGCCGGGTTCTGAAAAGGCTTTAGCACCAAAGACCACATCCATACGCTTCGGCAGGTTATACAGAAGACCGAAGAGTATAATTTGCTACTTTGCTTGGCGTTTGAGGACTATAAGAAAGCCTTCGATACGATAGAGACCAGGGGGGCTATCGCGTAAAAAATCTGGGTATGGATATGGGCTTCCAGGTGCCAAGTGGACTATAGGCATTTCGAGGTGTTGAGGTACTTATACGAACATGCCACCATGTCGGACCGATTACAGAACTAGAACACAAATCCCATCCAACTTCAGCGAGGTGTGAGACAGGGAGACTGTTCACAGCTGCGTCGAAGGATATCTTTAAGCTCTTGGACTCGAAAGGACTCGGCCTCAACATTAATGGCCAGTATCTGACACATCTTCGTTTAGCCAATGATATATTCCTTGCGGCTGAGACCTTGGCAGATCTGAACACAATGCTCGAAGATCTCCGTAGTGCTTCCCAAACATTGGGTCTTAAGATGAACATGGAAAAGGCGAAAATCATGACAAATTCCCATGTTATACCCACTTCAGTTCACGTTGGGAACCCTACACTCGAAATGTTGAGCACTACGTTTACCTTGGACAGACAATCCAGTTAGGTAAGTCCAACTTCGAGAAAGAGATCTCCCGTCGAATCCAACTCGGATGGGCAGCATTCAGGAAGCTCCGTAAAATCATCGCGTCCAACTTACCGGAGTGTCTCAAGACGAAAGTCTATAACCAGTGTGTGTTGTCAGTGATGACTTACGGTAGTGAATCGTGGTCGCTAACTATGAGTATGCTCGGCGTTTCCCTACGTGATCGAATCTGATATGAGGACATCCGTATGGGACCTAAACTGATCAAAGCAACTGACATCGCTCGAAGGATTACTCGGCTGATATGGCTGTGGGCGGGTCACATAGAGAAGAACCGATGGCAGCTGGGGCGGAAAGGTTCTGGAATGGCGACCGCGCACGGGACGACGCCACGTGGGTAGGCCTCCGACAAGGTGGACCGACGGTCTGGTGAAGGTCAAGGGAAGCCGCTGGATGCGGGCAGCGCAGGACCGATCGTCGTTGAGATCCTTGGGGGAGTCTTATACCTAGCAATGAGTGTCATGTGGCTTAAACGATGACTACGACTTGATGATCGAAGTTTAGATTCAAACTTCTTTAAAGGCGCTTTCAGTTTAGACGTTTCTTGTCGGATCGCTGCGGTGCCGAAGCGGTGAATTTGTCGTTTTGCGCACGAACGGTCGTTTGTTTCCATACAAAGCGCGCGGTGCGGTTACAGTGCGGCGTCGGTATCTATCTATTTTTGTGGCGGTACCAACGCCCAGACAAAAGATATTTTTGTTATAAGCTTGAACGCAAACGCAAAGTAGCGTTGTTGCGAGCTTAACGCTTTATTATCTGATATATTTCGGTCTGAAATAGACAGCTATACTCTTCCCCTGCAATTAGACAAGCATAAATACGAATATGTACTTCACAATATATTCCAAAGACTGGCGTTCAATGCGTCGAAATCGGCTAAGCGTTTTGATTCTTTTATCTTCTGTACCGCGCTAGAGTGTAACTTCTTACCTGTTCTTGAGTTTCCGAATACTTACAAACCCGGGGATTCTAAATCCCTAATGAATATCTTCTAGGCTCATCGTTGATTGTATGATACTCCTAGCTTACCATTAGGCGGTATAACAGGGCAGTGACCTATTTATCAGAGTGAGACAGCAATAGCCAGACAGTAATATGACCGGTAATATGAGCGTATTTCAATAGTACGTTATAGTATAAAAGCTGAATTTTGTGTGTGTTACGCGGGGAACTACCAAAAAATAGTTTCACAGCAGCAGCACTTTCTATGGTTCTAACATTTTCATTTATGCACACATTTTAAACAGCTCAATAATACAAAAAAAACTTTAGGGGTTTCTCAGTACCGGGAGTAGCGATATTCCCGGTTCTCCTAACGGAGTATCGGACCCGGTTCTTGTAAATCTACGACTTTGCCGTATTTAGTAAGTACAAGCTATAAATTTTGTTTTGCTGACTCTACTTAAAGGAGAATACTTTTTTTATATGATAAATAAAAAAATAAAAACTACCGAAAAGCGATAGGTCGGACAGGGGCACCCTGTCATCTTTCACTTGCCTAAAAGTAACAGTATTGAAAATTAGATGTGACCTGCGTCTGCATAGTAGATTAACGCTTAATATAGACTGTGATGATAATCTCTACATGACCGAACGACGGCGTGTGTTCTTTCGTTCATCAATTCAATCCTTACCTAATCTGATCTAATCACGGGATAATCTAATTACCTATTATAGTAGGTACCGAATATACCCGTAACCCGACACACGGTTGTCACACGCGATTGGCGATGTCACACGGTCCACGCGTATAGGTAGGTCGACCGCGCCAGGCTTGCCGCCTGCGCTTCGTTCGCATCGCCCGCTATGTACCTACTAACTTCGTGCACTTTTTTGTATTTTTTTCTCAATTAATAATGCCGTGCATTAATATGACACAAATTCACACTGTCCATCAATCATGCATTTTTAACATCAAATAAGTAAATTCTAATAATTGTAATATTTTTTTAAAGCACTTATAGCTCGGACAAACAAAAAAATTTAAAATACTAAAATCCCATGCCTGAATCTGGCACAAATTTATTTCATGGGTTTATTTAAGTAATCTGCAGATTATGGTACTAGTTATTTAAACTCTATTTTTTTTTGCCTTAGTTATTAATGTACTGACTTTTAGTCACTTTCCCCTGGACGAATGTGACACAAAATAGGTTTGTACACTACGCAGGCTATCTTAAATTCAATACCATTGCGTTTTTTAACTTGAAATCAATTTTGTAAGTTTTATTTTGAATTATTTATATCCACCACAAATATTCGAATTTCTATAGATGCCTAGGCAAGAAATGACACAAAACGCAAAAATAAGTTTTTATATGCAAATACATCCACAGGCAAGTTTTTATAAACTTTAGAATTTTTGAAGGTTTTGCCTACAAAATAACTCAGCGCGATCGGTCTAAAAGGGTCCTGTTGAACGGAAAATGCGTCCAGCCTAGCGAATGCCCAAGTTGTTTCGAGGAAAATGACTATGAGTAGTGCCCCATTAGTAAGAGCCACTATGAATAGGGCCTTATGAACAGAGCTTCATGAATAGGGCCTCATGAATAGGGTTTTACGAATAGGAACGTACATTAATTAAAAGTTATATTACTTTGTTGAAATGAAATTCGAAGAAATGTTAACATTTTTAAATATATTTATTGTGATATCATATTATTATTTAGATTCGAATTCTGTCAATTTAATAGCTGTTTATTTGTAAGCAGTTTGTGGTGTGGATATTTACTCTAGTTTTGTCCTGTTTAATGAACATACATATAGGTATCATTTTATTATTTAGATACTAATGAATTTATTTCAAGTTTGAAGTAGCTCAGTGGTTAGAGCAGTGGGCCGGATTCAAAAAGGTCGTGGGTTCGATTCCCTTCTGAGACTTGTGGCCAATATTTCAATAATCAATTTTTCTTTTATTTTCATATTATTCAAATTTAGAGCTGCTAAAAAATAATATTTTATAGTTATTAACTGGGCTTGGTACTTAATTACATAGTTTTTGTATAATGTATTTGCTGTTACTAAAATAAATATATTTTTAAATGTTTATTTTGATTAATTTATTCATCCAATTTTAATCACATATATAACGTACAGTCACGAACCAGCGGGGCTATTACCTACCTTTGCAACAGCAACACGACAGCAGAAATTGCGCGATTATTGCTTTACGTCACGTATCAACAGTGCGGCATCTACCGAACAAACAATGAACTACAATGTGCCTGCATATAGTTCATGTTATTTCTATCAAATTGTTTTTGGCACTAGCGTCACAGCAACACGCGGCATCTCATTCTCGCACCTAGGTAGGTGGGCGAGAGAGTGAGACGCCTCTATACGAATCATCAGCGAGCGATTAGCCAGCAATCACATACGTAATACCATTTTTATTTTGATATATGTCCGATAATTGCTAATATTTAGGTAATCGCGCCGCCGGATTATTGAGCCACTAGCTTATCATCGTAAATTGGTTGTATTACACGAATGCCGCCTTTTCCCATTCAAATGTGACTAAAGTAATCATCAAAACAAAACACGGCCAAAATACGAACAGTGAGTGGTAAGTGGCTCAACAATCCAGCGGGGCTATTACCTATCTTTGCAACAACAACGCGACACCAACGCGACAGCGATAAGTCACGTTCACGTATCACCATACCATGTATCATCAGCATTTTTTTTGTATGGAAATGTTTGCGTTGACAAAAATCATCCTTCTACCTACATTTCCTATAAGCGGGATGGCTGCGATACAATACACGTTAAATATCATCGCTGAAAGTTCGACTGCTCTAGCATCCGCGTCACTGGGAATGGTGCAAAATCGCATGCATAAGTGGCCGCGAACGTGACAGCAAAGCGGCAGCGATAAGTCAAGTATCACCATAGCAAACGCACGGTTGCTATAGTTATACGTGCGGTTGCTATGGATACGTGATTTATCGCTGTCGCGTTGCTGTCGCATTGCTGTCGCGTTGTTGTTACAAAGATAGGTAATAACCCCGCCGGTTTGTGATTGTACAGTCAATAGAACGTCAAACTACACTTTCACTACGAGAACAACCGTTATTACGAGGGACATAAGGTCAGTCTTAAAGTCAACTGTAAAGCCTGGCGTGCTGTTGACTTTACATTCCTTTTTTTTTTTTTATAGTTTTGGCTTCTTCAGTTTTCCACAGAAATTCCGCCAACGTCCCGTAGTGCGACTTTACATTCTATACATGATAAACACATTCTTGACACGTTCGGGGACACGTTTGCATGCGATTTTGCACCATTCCCAGTGACGCGGATGCTAGAGCAGTCAAACTTTCAGCGATGATATTTGACGATGTATTTTATATTATAGGAAATATCAACGCAAACATTTCTATATAAAAAATGAGTGTCCAACAGGGGTGACTGTGTGTCCACAAAAGTTCTAAACGCTGACAACAACATAGAAAAAAGTATGGTTGATGGGATTCACAAAAAAAACATGGAACTTGTAAGATAATTAATGGTTAATTCTAATTTGATGGGAGCATTTGATTTCTGCTATGATTACTAGGGCAGCTTTCGATTTTGACTCAATAATTTACATTTCGTAAACACGTACTATACTATACGTTTTTATTCCGACTTGGATTTGGTTTATCAAATTTTGGTTACACAGGGGGTAAGGGCAAGTTTTTTGAGAGTTTAAAAGTGTCGTCCAAAAGAACGAGATTCAATAATCTGCAATAACCCACAAACTTTTCGTCCAAGCCCACAAACAATGAAATCAGTTTTTATTTCACATTTTTAAAGTAGAATAAGTCCCGTACTGACCTACTCTAAAAATCGGGATGTTAGTATTATGTCATCTAGGTAACGAAACCGTCAAGTTACAGTTAAGTTTTTCAAGTTTTCTTGAAAACTATTAGGTATATGTCAGTTCGCCGCTGCTATGATTTTTGATACATTATGGCAAAAATTAAAACATTATTTCTGAGTGAAAATAAGGCTGTTCTTAAGAATTTCACACGAAATCATAATATTTTGGACATCTTTCTAGATATCTTTCATTTTAAGCCTGCCTCAAAAGTAGCTGAACATTTTTGAAATTAGTTATTCAGAGTGACATGAAACTAAAGCATTTAGCTACTTCTGACGTCAAGCGCACTGCAAGGCGAACGATCCTAATCCTAATTAAAATTATAAATGCGGAAGTGTATTTGTTTGTCGTCAAGAAAGGCTTGACGCCCTAAGTAAGCAACCAATCGATTTGATTTTTGGCAGATAGTTATTTTAAAATACTACGGAGAGTAACATAGGATACTTATGGTAAATTATAAATAGAAAAATATTGGAAAAAAATAACTCGCCCACAAGTTAATTCTCAGACGGGAATCGAACCCGCGACCTTTGGAAATAGAGCATTGGACCGGATTTCCAAAGGTCGCGGGTTCGATTCCCGTCTGAGAATTCACTTGTGGCCGAGTTATTTTTTTCCAATATTTTTCTATTTATAATTTACCATAAGTATAAAAATAGCATTGAAAAATGCAAAAATTACAAAATCAAATAAAATAAAAAACATAGGATACTTTTTATACTGATATTCACGCGGGTGAAACCTCGGATGGAAGCTAGTTCATTCATACATTCAGAAAACCGAAGTAAAGGATCAAACTTTTCTGACAGCAGAGGTCGACCACTGTACCCGAGATCTGCTTGAAAATAATCAACGTAATTAATAAAAAATTGTTTTGTTTCGTCTTTACAAGGTGGTGTCAAATGTCCTGAAAATGAACAATTTGTGAACTGCAAGATTGACTGTCCTAATAACTATTGCGCTGTCAACGACATTCGTGCGATTTTAATCTGCGACCCGGCGTACCCTTGTCCCTCTGGCTGCGTCTGCAAGGGTGGATACTTGCGCAAGAGTTCCAAAGATAAACGATGTATCAAAGCTTCTGAGTGTCGTAAGTAACATTATGCTTTACAGTCATAGTTATCAGCCATTTGACGTCCCCACTGCTGCAGCACTGGCCTTCCTTATGGATGGATAGGGAGAATGAGCCATGACACACCACGCGAACCCAATGCGGATTGGTGGTATTTAACGACAACAAAAAAAAAGCTGTGATCAACGGCTTAATATGCTTTCTGAAGCAAGGAGGAGCTCAATATCATATATTTTTGGTTACCCATCCCGTGACCGACCATTGTGGAAGTTGTTCTCAAAGCTTTTTCCTGTTTTCTCGAGAATACACATATTTTTAAGATGGATAAATCAACTGGCTAGCCATTAAATACCTCAAGTGTACACAGAGGCAAAACGCTGAGATTGGGTTTTATTGACCCCACACAATTCTTCCTATTAGTTGTATTTTGTTGTGTTTATTAAATTTATATTATATTTTTATTGTCTGTATCGTATGTGTGTGTGTGTCAATAAATGTGTTTCTTTCTTTCTTTCTTTCAAGTACCTTTGTTACGCTACGTTACCTGTCTAGTGGGTATTTAATAGTGACTTACTGTACTTATATTTGCTAATCGGAATAATATTTTAGCACCAGTAAACTGTACGAGACCTGACGAAATTTGGAACCCGAATCCTCCAGTTTGCATACGAGACAGATGCGAAGACATCAATAATAATTCATCAGATACATGCAACCGACCTAACCGCGACCTTAGGCCGCAATGTGTTTGCCGAAAGGGATACTATAGAAATGATTATGATATCTGTGTTCCAGCAAATCAATGTCGTGAGTACAACATTTTTATTTTTATGCGTTTTACTATCTTTTATACGTGGTTAAAATGTTTATTTCCCTGTTTTTGTGCTCCCAGGATTTTGACCCATTAATGGAACCACGAGGGACTTACTACTTCTCATAGTTCCATTACTATTTACGGTTGTTTACAAATTCCCTCCTGTCTACACTATGTAACAGAATTAATAGCTAAACCAGAATATTCTAGATAGGGACCATCAAACTAAACATCTTTTACTATAGGACCAACCCTAAAAACGCGAAAAAAAAACAGCAGTTTCATACAAAAATTAATAATCAAAATATGAAAATGTATGAAACAGCCTATTTTTATGATACATTTTAAATAGAAAAATATCGGAAAAATCAATTCGGCGACAAGTGAATTCTCAGATGGGACTCGAACCCACGACTAGGAATATCCTTGCATTCGAAAGAAATATCTTTTCAGATGTTTAATGATCGATTAAGATGCCAACAGCCAATAATTTATGCTATTTTAATTTATAATATTTCAATGCTATTTTTATACTTATGATAAATTTAAAATACAAAAACATATATATAGAAATATTCGTATAGGTCGTGGGATCAAGTCCTATCTAAGACTTCACTAGTGGCCGAGTTGATTTATTCAAAATTTGTCTATTTCAATTTTATCAGTGTAAAAACAGCATTGAAAAATGCAAAAAATCTAAAATCATAAAGCCTATTTCTTCGATATTTCTGACTTTTTCTTTATAAACGTCGGGGAGACTCATCCTTCATATGTATGTGTGATGTAAGTGTGTTGATAAGGCTAAAGATAGAAGCGAGCCTCTAGTAAAAACGAAAGTATTGGAATTTAAGATTAAAAGTCTGAAGAAATGCTTATTACTCTACTTTTATCTCGAATACATTGGCGTGGCTGCCAATGTGGTGCTGGTAATTTTAGATAATTCTAAAATGCGAATATATGCTTGTCAGCTATTGAATGTCGTGAGTACAGAAAATTACGTTTTTACGGTTGTTATTTACTCTGAAGAATTAATTAGTATATTTATTATGTTATACATATTATGAGTACAATGGCGCCCAACGTGGTTCTGTTAATTTTGTATTTAATTGTATCAGTTGAACATTACTAACTTTTTGCAAATTTGTAAGTTAAAATTACCGAAAAACATTACCCATTAAAAAGAAAGAAAAAAAACTGCGGGTGCTAACGTACGTAAAAGATATTTATTAGTTAGCCTCGAATGCTCTCCAAATTTTCTCTCCATTTAACAATCTTCTGGTAAAGTTACAAAGTGTCTTAAATTGCCTGTTAACTAAAACAATGCGCTTTATTTTCTATCAGATTTACTGAGCCATAAAAAACTTGTTTCGCCCGGATATTCAAATAAGCTTTTGCATTTACTACGCGGAGCTGGGATTTATTTCCACTTTTCACTTCTGTGTTCAGTACAAAGGATCTTGAGCGGTCCCTTTACAATGGTATACGTCAGTTGGCAGTACACCTGCTTTATAGTATTGCGATTTTTCCAAAATTATTTTATTTGAATGCGTTTAAAGGATAAAACGGGTGAAATTATATTCAAAGGTAAATGATTCGGATACAGTTCGCCACTCTTATGGTACGAATGTGACTGTCCATTTCAAATATTCTGCAAGTATAATTAAAAAAAAAAACCCCAGCCTTCAGTTCACCAACTGGTGCCTACCTATGTCACCAAAATAATTAGTTTACTGGTGTATTTACATATTAGTTACTAGTTCTAATATCCTGTTTCACGAATATTTTTATTAGACTTGTAACTAATAGTAATAGACAAAAAAATATTAGTTTGGATGGGTTGTGTAGTACTATGTTACTCATACCATAAGCACAATATAGTGGAAAAAAACAAAAAAAGCGAAAATTTTACAGCATACTAGCATTAATGATTGCACTAGATTGAACTGATTACTAGCATGAACATTCTCAGCATATTAGCATTAATAAAGAAAAACTTCCACACTATACGGCGCCGTGTATTGGGCACTAAACGTGTTACCTTCCAACTCAGTCAGATATAGTTTAAAGTCTAAATCAGTTGTAAACTGTGAATTTGTGAAATTTAAGAAAGAAAATTATTACTTTTATAATTTATAAAATCATCAACATAAAAGTCAATCTACTACTTAAGTATTTTATAATTCTGCGTTATGATTTCTAGCATTCATATGCCCAGTCGATAAGCAATGCAGACCAACATGCGCTAATCCAAGCCCGAAGAACTGTCCGCCAACACTGCCAGCTAAAAGCAACATAGACGGATGCCAATGCCAACAAGGTTACATTCTATCCGAAGCAGGTGGCAAGTGCATCAGGGTAGAACAATGTCCACGTAAGATAATACTTCTAACAGATACAAATTTATAAGCTTAATAAGCTTAATAATAAGGCACGTGCGTAAATTGATGATGGATAACTGCTTTTCGACAGCTAAGTAATGCTTAAATTGTTTTATATCATTTTTTTTTCTATCTTCAAATGCTTATTTATCTGTTAATTTCACTTACCATTATGTAACTACATAGCTTTTATCTGTGGAAGTTTGTAATTAGCTTTTAAGTGCTTGCTTATTTACCTAATTTGTAAATACTGCTGTAAACTTCCCAAAGAAAATAAAAATAAAAAAATAAATAAAATAAAATTAGACCGGATATTTCGACCGGGTATATTGTGGCCAATGATTGTTTAAGTAAGCTATCATAATGTTTGAAACGTATGTATAAAAGTCGCTGGAGTGAAGCTATAGACTTATAAGTCTTGAAGTATCAGAATGGCGAAAATTGTACGGAGCGATTTGAGGTATTAAACGAAGTTAGATAGTCAAGTGAGACTTATAAAAGTTCATTTGCATTACTTGTCGATTTACTCTCGATAACTTGATTATTCTCATAGTAGGTAATATTGTAAGCGTGATGGTGCTATGCAGAGTCTATAGTTCCGTTTTTAACCTTACGTCTTCAATGTTGCGATATTAACTGATGTTCTCCTCCTTCTCAAAATTAGTGTTTATCAGATTTATGAATATGTTAACTTTTTTTTCAGAAAATCAAAGCTGTGCTGGTGATCCTCACGCTGTGATAAGATACCGTCCATGGCCTTGCCGTGCTACTTGTGGCCAACCAAGCTCTGCAAATTGCAGTAAAGAAAGCCTAAGCTATGGTTGTGAATGCGAAAATGGTTACATACTCGCTAAAGAAAACGGCAAATGTATTAAAGTTGAAGAATGTCCTGGTACGTAGTTCTTTTATTTCAAAGTAAACAAGATCTTAAATGTTTTTGCAGTAGGTAGTTGTTACAGTTAAATACGTAAAATAGAATAATCATGAGTCAGCAAAAGAACGGCTAAAAGTTGTCCTGATATTAGTAAGTAATGACTTTCTATATGACTGTCCCACTGGTCTGGCCTGGTCCAGACGGTATTGTAAATGTTAGAAATGAGAGTAAACATTGCTCAGTTTATTCTCTGGTGTATTGAAATAAAAATATTGTAACTATCATCATCATCATCAGCCTGTGGACGTCCACTGCTGGACATAGACCTCTCCTAGCTCACGCCTGTTGTGGCGTTCATAGGAGGTTATTAGCCTTCTGCTACCACGCCGCGCTGGCCAGTTTTCGTTTTCTCGCACAGGTGTTCAATGCGTCGAGCCTCTTAGTCGACTCTTACGACATCCCAGGCATGTACGGGAGTGGTGAACTTGTATTCTTAGGCCGTCACCACACGGCACACTTTGTTACTATAGGTATATCGAAATAAGATATTGTTGTCGTAGTGATGATCTAATGAGTACAGCCAGATAACGACTATCGCTCAACGAGCGTTTTGTGTAGCATGTAGTTTAGATTAGATGTAAGCTTCTTTAATTTCAATTTAAAAATGATTTTTTTTTCAGGTGGAGACCCATGTGCCCCTAACGCAACATACAGTACTTTCATAAACAGTTGTCCAGGCGGATATTGTCCTAGGGAACTGACCAGAGTGCGGTATCCTTGTGATCCCATATGGCCTACTCCAGCAGGATGCGTCTGCAAGAGTGGCTACTTGAGAGAGTACGATGGAGATCAACGATGCGTATTATCTTCGGATTGCCGTATGTATAAAAAAAAGATAATTCACTATGCGCAGTTTTCTACTTTACTTATGTTTTTCTGGATTTGGTTGAAGTGTATTATGCTAGCTCGCAACGCAACTAATATTACTAATGTAATACTTAATCTTAGCTTGGATTGGATCGGAAGTCATTCATATAAGAATATCATTCAATGGAAAAAGTATAATTAAAACACTCTGAAACAAAATAGTTACTTATTTATTATTTTTGCACTTCTTTTGAGGATTTCTAAAGTATTCTTAACTTTCTTTTAGCCTTTGTTTGTCCCGTTTACGCTGAATGTAGACCCACCTGTGCTGTACCAAATCCGAGAGGAGGAAACTACGGCTTTTGTCCTCCAGTACAACCAGCGGAAACCAATATCGATGGGTGCCAATGTCAAGACGGGTACATTCTGGAATCATCTGGCGGCAAATGCATTAGGGTAGAAGAATGCCCACGTAAGAAAGCATTAATATTTCTGACTTTGACAGTAGTTTGGGTAAAATATTTTTTACCTTTTACTTAATTAAAGTTTTGGCTATCTTAGATAGACGCGGTTGTACGGTTATTTTATTACGTTTGTCTGATTCAACGATTTAGTTCAACTTGTAGCGTGTTCCCGCCACCAATGCGCATGCATGCAGTATGCAGGCTTTATTTAACTGGGATAGTTTTGTATTACCGCGATTATTGAACCATTTGTCAATGGTGATATCACTACTCATTATCAGCCTATAATAATAAAAAAATGGTCTTCCTTATGGATGGATAAGAATTCATGGCTAAATTTCATGACTCATCATGCGAGCACAGTGA
This sequence comes from Chrysoteuchia culmella, assembly GCA_910589605.1. NCBI lineage: Eukaryota > Metazoa > Arthropoda > Insecta > Lepidoptera > Crambidae > Chrysoteuchia > Chrysoteuchia culmella. The sequence goes on along the minus strand of OU342654.1, from coordinate 7,605,676 downwards.
TTGGTTCTAATGACTGCAAATACAATCGAAACCAACGACCGTGCCTTCCAAAGCATGGAGGAGCTCTAGCTAATACATTATTGGTTGCCCGCCCTGGGCCCGATCTTTGCGAAAGTATCACCTCTTTAATGCCAGCATCTAGCTCTTCTGACAGAGTGATTTTGCTTACGTTGGCTATAGTCAGCAGCACTTTTTTGACCTTGAGCTTGTAATAGCAGTCGTGCTGATCTCACTACCTTATGAGGTCTACACCCGCTTAGTACTCCTTACTGCAGTTTTTAGTAGTTCAGTTTTTTTTCCAGAAAATCAAGGCTGTGATGGTGATCCTCACGCTGTAGCAAAAATACAACCATGGCCTTGTCGTGCTACGTGTGGCCAACCGAGCACAGCTAATTGCAGTAAAGAATTCGTAAAGTATGGTTGTGAATGCCAAGATGGTTACATACTAGATAAAGATAACGGCAAATGTATTAAAGTCGAAGAATGTCCCGGTACGTAGTTGCATTATTTTAAATTGACAAGATTTTTATATTCTTGCAGAAGCTGTATAATTTAAATAAGAATCAAATTTAGAAAATAAATAGTGAGTGGCAGTAAAAAATGACTGAAGTCGTCCTTTCTATTCATTTAGGTACAACTTGTCTCTTTATAAATAACTATAAAGGTTCACTTAGGTAGTCTTACGGTAAATGAAATATCTCGAATCACTCATTTTATATTTGATTCCGACTGATATTTATATACCGAAATAAAAATCGTCATCATGATTCAATAAACAGCTTGAGATAAACGTTACGAAATTGTGGAAACGATTTCTGTAATGATATAACAAAAAAAAATGTAAGCAAGAAGTAGTATACTGTTTACAAATGATTGATTGTGTTGTATTACTAATTTAAGTGTGATGTGAGCTTATTTTTCTACTTTGTAACATTCAATGTGTAGACATCTGGTACATTGAATTCGTCATTTGTTAGTAGATGGTGTCCAGAGATCAATGGAATATCTATTGTGTCTCATAACCCGTGACCTGAAAGGTTCATTTAATATCTAGAGTGTTATTTCAGGTGGAGACCCATGTGCCCCTAACGCAACATACAGTACTTTTATAAACAGTTGCCCAGGTGGGTATTGTCTCAGGGAATTGCCCAGAGAGTTGCATCCTTGTGATCCCGTATGGCCTACTCCAGCTGGATGTGTCTGCAAGAGTGACTATTTAAGACTTTATGATGGAGATCAAAGATGCGTATTATCTACGGATTGCCGTATGTATAAAAAAAAACTATTTTACTATTATCTACTATCTCCATGACCATAAATATCATTCGTAATTTCATTTATTTTATTTATTAACAACGGGGAGACTTTAGCCTTCATCATGTATCATAGCATTTCGCATTTGATAGAAGTTTAAAACTAGGAGGCGAGGATCAAAATCTAACCAATCCACTTTTTTTTTCAGAAAACGATAAAAACTAAGCTATTCTTAACACACAGCTTTCAGAGGCAGGGGTATATGTCTTTCTAATGAGCTAATATTAGGCTATTAAAACAGTTATTTGTAAATTTTTACTAGGATCGTTTTTCAGTTCTAGATGATTTTAATATTGTTTTTTGTAGGATATGTTGTGTTCTTAACGAAACTTTTGTTTTCATTTACTTTTGACTGATGGATAGGAGCTGATTTTGATCCAAAATATGTTGCCAGACGATGAATTTTATCCTTTAGAGACGATGATAGAGTGAAAAAAAAGCCAACTTGTCAAAAGTGGATATGTGATGTTTTGATCCTGGCCTCCTCATATAAAAGAATTGAATACAATGATTTTAATTCCGGTACCTGCTGATAATTTCTCAGTACCTACCTACTGCTGATTATTAAAAGTATTCTTAACTCTCTTTTAGCTCCTGTTTGTCCTGTTTATGAGGAATGTAGACCTACCTGTGCTGTACCAAATCCAGGACGAGGAAACTACGAGCTATGTCCGGCAGTGGATCCACCGACAACCAATGTCGATGGTTGCCAATGTGTAGACGGGTATATTTTGGAATCACCTGGCGGCAAATGCATCAGAATAGAAGATTGTCCACGTAAGCTTACATAATTTTTTACATGACTGGCTATCTTAGATATCCACTACCACACCACTACTACGGCTATGATAATTATTGTGTTCCAATCAATGATGTTTTATAATGTTACCTTGATATATATGCTGTGCACGCCGCACACACACACACTACACGCGAACTCCACCTAATTGCTTGGGGACATGCTCGCTCAATACTACGACATCGATCTCTTCGCTGACGGTTTAGGAAATTTGATGGCAGCTGCATATCAGTTTCTCAAATGTATTTGACATTTGTTGTGTATAATATTTATTTGTTTAATTTTGTCATTTTATTTAATTTTATTTTTGAAGTGAAAACTTCTGTAGCGGCGTTGTGCAGATCAGAGTTGAAATTTTTTGGGATGGGTAATAAATGTTAAAGTCGCGTCAGGACACGTGACCTGATCGAAAATTCTTAAGACGGAGGGAGAGTAGACCGCCGGCGCGACGTAGGAGAGGAAGTGATATACCCTTTTCTTTCTACCGCGCGGCGAAAATGTATGCCTGCTCCTGCTGTTTCGTTTAAGCGGTTTTCACTTCTGACGGCACTCCGGAGTGCAATCCGTTGTTTTTTTGACATGTAAATCCAATTTTTGATATTTTTTTCCTTTACCTATTTATTGACTATTGGTACAATTTTGACTTTTTGTGTAATCATAATTTTTTTGACGTATTGGTATTTAAATTGTCATATAGTTTTCTTTTCTATGTTTGCATGTTAACTTAATAATATATTAATTTTAATTATTTCATTCAGTCAATTTTTATTTTTTGCTTTTTTTAATTATAAATTTTATGTAATTATGTGTTTTGTATGACGTGCCGGCGAGTTGGGTTACTCTGTAAGCCGGCATTGTCCAAATGAATAAATAAATAAATAATAATTTGCGTTGAAATCTGAGACGAATATTGCACCGTAGGACAAAATATACGGAAAAGCACGGAAATGAAAGAGATATCAAATTGAATCGGGCCCTATTTAGGGTCATCCCAATTTTCACAATGCGAGCTCGTATGACATATCTGATTCAAGTAAAGTCACGAGCAATGACATGTATACACTTTACTACCTTATCGCATTGACGCAGACGGAAACAAAGCTCTCTCTGTCCACAAATGTCATTCAATATTGTAATGTGACGTGACAAGGTCGCTTAGTGTTTCTATGTCATTGCACGTGAATGTTCACAAATAATATCATTGGTTCCAATGGGTTTCTTTGACGTATGGAACGACTTCCTTCTGACAGCGCAAGCTACACTTTACTGGGATAGCTTTGCCTTACTGTGATAACTGATAATGTACAGTCAAAAGCACGTCAGGCTTTATTTCACTTAAACAATGGCAACAATTGTTGACATAATATTTTGATTTGATGAACAAACTCTCTGACCACCGTCGGCGCTGATAGTTCAGTTCTTACTTTTCGTCAAATCAAAATTAAATCATTTTATTGATATAAAATAGAGTTAGTTACAGATAGTCGTATACAATGTTGATCTTCGGTTTTGCCAAACAAAGGGCATGTGAAATGTCACTCTAAAATAAAAAGAAATGATTAATAGGTAAACAACGGGTTGCACTTCATGAGTGCCGGCAGAAGTGAAAACCGCTTAAACGAAACAGCAGGAGCAGGCATACATTTTCGACGCGCGGTAGAAAGAGAGGGGGATATTACTTTCACTACTACGCCGCGCCAGCGATCTACTCTCCCTCCGTCTTACGAATTTTCGATCAGGTCACTTGTCCTGACGCAACTTTAAAATTTTTTACTCATCCCAAAAAAATTTAACTCTGATGTGAACAACGCCGCTAAAGAAGTTTTCACTTCAATAATTGCAAAGAAATAACCAAATTGAATATTATTAATGTCATTAACAAAAATAATAATTCATTTTATGTCAATTTTTTAAATTAAATAATCCTCAAGCGAGCAACGGTCAGCTTGCGGTCAGCGCGACTCTAAAACCAGTCTTACATTTCAACCTTGAGATCGTTTTTATGTCGCTCAAAGTAGCGGCAGTCTTCGCAGTTAACCACTATACTTCTTACAGTCTCTACGGCACACACGATGGATAAATCTAGCAGTATTTTTTGCCTCAGTTTTCTTCTTTTATTTTCAGAGAACCAAGGCTGCGATGGTGATCCTCATGCCGTAGTCAAATATTGCCCATCTTCCTGCCCTCAAACTTGCAGTGAACCAAATCAAATATGTATTAACAAGAGATGTTCACCACCGGATTGTGTATGTGCACCTGGCTATATACGGTCTGAACCAAACGGCAAATGCATTTTACCGGGTGATTGCAACGGTTCGTAAACATACCTCCTTTTTTGTAGAACGCTGAATTTACTCATGTAATTATAGAATATGTAAAAAACTAATTGACTACGTTAAAGAACTACCTATATGAACTTCTTGCATCGTTTTGAATGAAATGAAGAGAAAATGAACTTTTTTACATCTGAAACAAATCATTTAGAAGACTTTAATTTTCAGGTGGAGATCCTTGCGGACCAAATGCAACATACTCCAGCTGCTCTTATCGTTGTCCTGAAAACTACTGCCCTGCAGATGATAGTAGAGGGCCTGTGTGTGACCCCCCCTACCCCTGTCCCTCTGGATGCATGTGCAAAATTAACCATAAGAGATTGAGCTATCAAGATGACAGGTGTATCGTAGCTTCAGAATGTCGTAAGTATTGTTATATGTCCCATCAGCATCCCAGCTGGCACACATCTGACCCCAAGGTGTCCATTTTCTTTTTTTATTCTGAATAAATGTTGTAAATGCCATTGGATTTTACGTTTCATATTGAATACGACGGACAGTAAAACATTATCGAGTTGTTGTATAGATTTATAAATAGACTAGATGCTCAATGTTTTAATTAAAGCCATAAACTATGTGTGCCAAAAGTCACCCAAATCCGTTAAGCCATTTTTGCGTGGTTGAAAACCAAACATTCAAACTTTCACATTTATAATTTTGGTAGGATTCAAGCACCATGCATCTTGTTGATCACAAGCACGGGCTACTTAAAGCTTGCAATTATATCATCTATTCCGTTTCAGCGCCAGTCAATTGTACAAGACCGAACGAAGTCTGGTCATCATGCCCGGAATGCAATGCCGAGAAAGACTGTGAAAGCGTGAACGACCCTCCAACTATTTGCAATACACTGCTCTTGAATTGTGACCCGAAATGCATATGCGCTAAAGGTTACTTTAGGAACAGCACGACTGGCTTATGCGTACGACCTGAAGAATGTGGTAAGTTATTTCAAGATTTTGAAAGAAAGAAAGCAAGAAAAAATGTTTATTCGAGAAAAAAACAAGGACTATAAAAAACTAATTTGAATAGGCAATGAAATAAAAGGCACGGTTAGTCTCAAAACGGTCCCGACTCACTTTATGCTTGGCCTCAGTACAGGTTCCAAAAACAGTTGCTGCATTTTTAGCACAATATGGTTGGAATTCAATACAGCCAAGAAGTTTAGTTCATCCAGCTCCACATTTTTCTAACGATTATATTATAAATTGCGGGAAGAGAAAGAAAATTTTAGCGTCCATTTCTTATCGACTTGCAAGAGCGTAGATGCAGCCGAGTGATTTTATCGCTCTAATAAAGTCTTATTATAAATTGCGAGAAGAGAAAGAAAATTTTAGCGTCCATTTCTTATCGACTTGCAAGAGCGTAGATGCAGCCGAGTGATTTGTGATGAGTGATAAGATGAAAAAACTCAACGGAAAATGCAATGGCAGGATAGGTGGACACATGAAGTTGAACCTTATTTTTGGCAAGAGTATTAATGAGAGTATCTGAGAGGAATAAATAATTTGTTATGGGTGCTGATGTAACCGTCTGAGTTAATATATTGTTTTTCTTTCAGCAAACTATAATAACACATGTTTATCAAAGTGCACTCCAACTTGCGCCGATCCAAACCCGCCATGTGATAATCCTCCGGCAAAGAAGTGTTGTGAAGATGGTTATATTCTCTCTGAGAGAAACGGGCGTTGTATAAGGATTGATGAATGCCCTAGTAAGTTCCCGAAAATCAAAGTATTTGCACTTATTGACTTATGCGAATGAAGATATACTCCTTATATAACCATCATTCCATATTATGAGACCTAAATTAACTTTTTTTTAAGTACCTATGTTGGTTGGTTTAAATTTTCTACCTAATAGTTCTTATTACAGTAAAAGTTAATTTAAATATGAGTAAAGCTGTTAGCGACTCAAAGGAATTTATTTGTCTGTCTGTATTTTACTATAATAATAATTCTTTATTAAAAAAAACGCTTACAAGTAGGTAGGTGTCAAATAAAAATTAATTTTATTTGACACCAAAATTTTTGTTTCTGCATCATAAAGTTTCTAGTAACATTTCTAGTGTAATTCTAGTTGATTGTGTAAGTACTTAACATTTTCTTACTATTGTAGAAGATATCGGTTGCGATGGAGATCCTCACGCTGTGGTAAAACAATGTCCAGACCCTTGTCCGGGCAATTGCAATCATCCCGAGTCAATCCCATGTAAAAGGGCATGTTTGGCCGTAGGTTGTGAATGTGCCCCAGGATACATAAAGGGTCCTAATGGAAACTGCATCAAAGCGTCTGAATGTCCAGGTAAAGTCATAGGTATCATTACGGTTGATTCTTTTACAATCTTCTTGTACCAAAAAAACAGCAATAGCCAGAGTGACATCCAAGAGTGTAATTCTTAAATTACATAGATATTTCAACATAAACATGTTGCTTATCCGAATGTTTTTGATATTCCTCATATCGATGTGACGACCACAACAAAGAGTGAAAACAAATTGTGGGATATAGGGGCTGTGTAGCTCTAGTGAGAACTGTGTCACTACAACCTAAAAATATTTTAACTCCACTCCTGGTTAGAGTATCTCTTTTACGTTTTTTAGCCTGGAGGATTCCAGGAAGTTTAAAATCTTCCTAGCTTTAAGGGTTTTTAGTTCCTCCACTCGAATTTTACAAAAAAGTTTACCTTTAGTTTTCCATCCTAGCTTTTTATTTTATTTTTATAATAACAAACAACTATTTTGTAGGTGGTGACCCATGCGGACCCAATGGCACTTTCGTGAGTTGCGCATTCAGATGTCCTGATCAATTTTGTCCAAAAACTGACAGTCCATTCCGAGTAGCTTGTATGCCACCGTATAATTGTCGTTCCGGTTGCGCTTGCAAACTCAACCATAAGCGATTGAGCACTGAAGACGACAGATGTATTCTTGCGCCAGACTGTCGTAAGTATTCATTGTTAATGGTTTCTATCAACATAGCCCATTTAGCCCAACGGCTGAATGCCGATACTTTTTGTTTTATTGTTTCAATGGAAGCTTACTGCATCCACCTTTACTGCTTATCGACCATCTTTTTTGTCATAAGTATATTAGCATCATTAAAATAATTATTGATGCTTCTTATTGTCTGTACCTGTATCTTCATATTATTCCTCTAAATGTTCAGCCCGGGAATACCCAGGAAGACCAATAGAGTTTTTTAGGGAGCGGTACTAGTATATTTTCAAAGAGTTATAGATTTATAGTAAATGATTTTTATTTGATTTGAATAATAACAACGATACTGATCGACCGGAAAGTTCCCGATTGTACGAGTAGGTTAAAGTAGTATAAGTGAAATTAAAAGAGAAGAACTATAAAGGCTATAGCACTCTTGTAATATTTAGTATTGTGTTTCAAACTCGTTACTTATATTATTTTTATTATTTTTGCTAATTTCAGCCCCAGTAAAATGTACGAGACAGCATGAAGTATGGTCGTCATGTCCCTCAACTTGCCTCAGAGAAAATTGTAGAGACGTGAATGATCAACCAACTGTTTGTAATACGCTAGTGTGGAACTGTGATCCAAGATGTATATGCGAAGAGGGGTACTTTAGAAACAACAGTGGTATATGTATACCTCGCGAGAAATGCGGCAAGTAGAATTATTGTTTTTTTTTTCAATGACATCAAAAATACAAAGCATATTTAATTTTTCATTGATTAATTAATGTCCCATCTTGTTATTTGTCTCACACACTATATTTGTTCCTTCTGTCTGTACATCTTCTGCATTATTTCATTCAATATATTCCTCGTTCTTTTACCTGATTTTAAGCTATCAATTCTTACAATGACTCTTTGGGAACTTACAACGAAAAAACCCATTTTAATTTCAGAGGGCTACATCAATCCGTGTGACTCAAAATGTGTCCCCACTTGCGCAGTGCCCAATCCACCCAACTGTGATAAGCCTGTAACAGGATGCTGTGCCGATGGATACATACTCTCTAAGCGAGGAGGCAAATGCATCAAGATTGAAGAGTGTCCCAGTAAGTTCTAATATTAAAATCCCTGTCTAGATCAGATATTTCTTCTTCTTCTTCAAATCATCAATCCTCATTATCTTTTTGTTCTTGTTTCATTGATTTCTTTCTTTTAGTTCTTTATCACATATTTACCTAATAATTCTTATTACAGTAAAAGTTATTTTAAATATGAGTATAGCTTTTAAATAGAAAAATATTGGAAAAAATTAACTCGGCCACAAGTGAGTTCTCAGATGGGAATCGAACCCATGACCTTTGGAAATCCGGTCCAATGCTCTAACCGCTGAGCTACCGAGACTTGCGAACCACCGTCGAAATTCTCCAATACTTTTATATTTTTAATACGCTATAGGCCAGCGTTGTCACATCAATGCTAGGAATATCCTTGCATTCGAAAGAAACATCTTTTCAGGTGTTTAACTATCGATTAAGATGCAACAGCCAATAAATTATGATTTTTGAATTTTTGCATTTTTCAATGCTATTCTTATACTAATGATAAATTTTAAATAGAAAAATATTTTTCTATAAATACATACATCAACTCACTTGTGGCCGAGTTAATTTTTTCCAATATTTTTCTATTTATCATTAGTATAAGAATAGCATTGAAAAATGCAAAAATTCAAAAATCATAAAAAAAAGTGAGTATAGCTGTTAGCGACTCAAAAGAATTTATTTATCTGTCTGTATTTTACTATAATAATAATTCTTTATTAAAAAAAACGCTTACAAGTAGGTAGGTGTCAAATAAAACTTAATTTTATTTGACACCTAAATTTTTGTTTCTGCATCATAAAGTTTCTAGTAACAATTCTAGTGTAATTCTAGTTGATTGTGTAAGTACTTAACATTTTCTTACTATTGTAGAAGATATCGGTTGCGATGGAGATCCTCACGCTGTGGTAAAACAATGTCCAGACCCTTGTCCGGGCAATTGCGATCATCCCGAGTCAATCCCATGTAAAAGGGCATGTTTGGCCGTAGGTTGTGAATGTGCCCCAGGATACATAAAGGGTCCTAATGGAAACTGCATCAAAGCGTCTGAATGTCCAGGTAAAGTCATAGGTATCATTACGGTTGATTCTTTTACAATCTTCTTGTACCAAAAAACAGCAATAGCCAGAGTGACAACCAAGAGTGTAATTCTTAAATTACATAGATATTTCAACATAAACATGTTGCTTATCCGAATGTTTTTGATATTCCTCATATCGATGTGACGACCACAATAAAGAGTGAAAACAAATTGTGGGATATAGGGGCTGTGTAGCACTAGTGAGAACTGTGTCACTACAACCTAAAAATATTTTAACTCTACTCCTGGTTAGAGTATCTCTTTTACGTTTTTTAGCCTGGAGGATTCCAGGAAGTTTAAAATCTTCCTAGCTTTAAGGGTTTTTAGTTCCTCCACTCGAATTTTACAAAAAAGTTTACCTTTAGTTTTCCATCCTAGCTTTTTATTTTATTTTTATAATAACAAACAACTATTTTCTAGGTGGTGACCCATGCGGACCCAATGGCACTTTCGTGAGTTGCGCACTCAGATGTCCTGATCAATTTTGTCCAAAAACTGACAGTCCATTCCGAGTAGTTTGTATGCCACCGTATAATTGTCGTTCCGGTTGCGCTTGCAAACTCAACCATAAGCGATTGAGCACTGAAGACGACAGATGTATTCTTGCGCCAGACTGTCGTAAGTATTAATTGTTATTGGTTTCTATCAACATAGCCCATTTAGCCCAACGGCTGAATGCCGATACTTTTTATTTTATTGTTTCAATGGAAGCTTACTGCATCCACCTTTACTGCTTATCGACCATCTTTTTTGTCATAAGTATATTAGCATCATTAAAATAATTATTGATGCTTCTTATTGTCTGTACCTGTATCTTCATATTATTCCTCTAAATGTTCAGCCCGGGAATTCCCCAGGACGACCAGTAGAGTTTTTAAGGAGCGGTAGTAGTATATTTTCAAAGAGTTATAGATTTATAGTAAATGATTTTTAATTGATTTGAATAATAAAAACGATACTGGTCGACCGGAAAGTTCCCGATTGTACGAGTAGGTTAAAGTAGTACAATAAGTGAAATTAAAAGAGAAGAACTATAAAGGCTATAGCACTCTTGTAATATTTAGTATTGTGATTCAAACTCGTTACTTATATTATTTTTAATATTTTTGCTAATTTCAGCCCCAGTAAAATGTACGAGACAGCATGAAGTATGGTCGTCATGTCCCTCAACTTGCCTCAGAGAAAATTGTAGAGACGTGAATGATCAACCAACTGTTTGTAATACGCTAGTGTGGAACTGTGATCCAAGATGTATATGCGAAGAGGGGTACTTTAGAAACAACAGTGGTATATGTATACCTCGCGAGAAATGCGGCAAGTAGAATTATTGTAGTTTTTTTTTCAATGACATCAAAAATACAAGGCATATTAAATTTTTCATTGATTAATTAATGTCTCTTCTTGTTATTTGTCTCACACACTATATTTGTTCCTTCTGTCTGTACATCTTCTGCATTATTTCATTCAATATATTCCTCGTTCTTTTACCTGATTTTTAACTATCAATTCTTACAATGACTCTTTGGGAACTTACAACGAAAAAACCCATTTTAATTTCAGAGGGCTACATCAATCCGTGTGACTCAAAATGTGTCCCCACTTGCGCTGTGCCCAATCCACCCAACTGTGATAAGCCTGTAACAGGATGCTGTGCCGATGGATACATACTCTCTAAGCGAGGAGGCAAATGCATCAAGATTGAAGAGTGTCCCAGTAAGTTCTAATATTGAAACCCCTGTCTAGATCAGATATTTCTTCTTCTTCTTCAAATCATCAATCCTCATTATCTTTTTGTTCTTGTTTCATTGATTTCTTTCTTTTAGTTCTTTATCACATATAATATCAGGTTCCTTTTAAATCCTGAAAGGTACGAGTATATCTCCCGTTATGTTTACATTACAAGGCTCATAGTTGACTGCTGTTTTTTTTTAAATTGTGGTGTAAATTTTTACTCTTGCTTCAGCTTTCATACCATTCCATTTAATACGGTCTTGTAACTAAATTCGTCTCCTTTATTTACAGAAGACCTTGGTTGCAATGGAGACCCTCACGCCGAGGTGAAAAAATGCCCGACTCCTTGTCAAAGCCATTGTGACCATCCCGATCCAATTCTATGTAAAAGAAAATGTTTAGACGTTGGCTGCGAATGTTCCTCAGGATATATTCGATCAACGGCGGATGACGGAAGCAAGTGTATCTTACCGGAAAAATGTCCTTGTAAATATTATAAACACTATAGCAGAAGATTTGAGTGCTTTTGTTAAAACAAAATGAGGATGTATTTTAAATTCTATTTAAGGTGGGGATCCATGCGGTCCTAATGGTACTTACGTGGATTGCGGATTCCGCTGTCCGAATCAATACTGTCCCCAAGATGACAGTAGGATAAAAGTAGCATGTAAACCAGGAAGGCCTTGCCCACCCGGCTGTGGCTGTAAACTTAACTACAAACGATTGAGTTATGATGATGACAGATGTGTTTTGGCAACGGATTGTAGTAAGTATTGTATTTGTTTTATCTCAATCTACCTGTCTTTTTGAATAAAATAAAAAGAAGTGAAAGTCGTCTCATCAAAATGAACTTCATCCTTTTATTTTTATTAAAAAAACATTGGGCAAGGTTGTCAATTCTTCGTGTATATTATATGATAACTTTTCAGTTGGCTGGACGATTGAAATTATTCAAACGCTTTTTATGAGTTCTTTATATATTTAGTTCATTATTATTATTTACTAATTAGTTTGGTCTAAGATGTTAGAGCGGCAATTTAAGTGATATGTTACCAACCCATTGCCTATATTGGTGTTCGAATATACTATGTCCATTCATGGGCCTTTACTGTCTGCACAAGAAAGCCAGCAGCTGGCACATTATGTTTTTCTCTAACTCCAACAAGGGGATTTTAATAAATGTACTCAATATTTTATCATATTACAGCCCCAGTAAAATGTACGAGACCGAATGAAAGATGGTCATCATGCCCGTCAGGTTGCCTCGCAGAAGACTGTTCGAATGTCAATGATCCTCCAAGCACTTGCAATACTCTATTGTTGAACTGCCAACCAGACTGCATTTGTGAAGAAGGTTTCTACAGGAACAGAAGTGATATATGCGTCCCGGCTCATGAATGTGGCAAGTATTTTGGTTGCTCAGTAGGAGATAAAAATAGCATTGTAAAATGCAAAAATTAAAAAGTTATAATGATGATTAGGACTTGTGTGCTCAGCTTATTGTTTAACTGTCATTGTCACTGGAATCTGCTATTCGCATACGTCGAATAAAAGGTCGCGATCATGGCATGCCAATATATATATATAAAGACCACTTAGGTACTCGTATGTGGGTACTTAAGAACTACTAAAGTTGAACGTACTTTTGACTTTAACTTTGAAAATACTTGAACGTTGATTAACTATTTTGTGCGTAATTATTATAAAGGGATGATTATATATTGGGACTGATTATAAAGAGATGATTATATATTAGGACTAAATAAGGATATGACGGGTAACAGAGCGGAGTAGAGAACAAGGACATACTGCGCTGACCCGATAATAAATTTGGATTAAGATTAAGATGATGGTGATGGTAATAATAGGCTATTTGACAATGCGATAAATAAAGTGTCAATTACTGTTATCAGTATAAATTATGAGTTTAAAAATGGTTTTTTATTAACGTATGTTGAAAATAATTATAAATTTATTTAAAAATCCGTAAATAAAAATGCATTTTTTAAACGTATTGTCACGTGACACAAAACGCTCCTGATTCGTCGAGTTTATAATGACGTCACCTGCTTGTAAACCTCGTTTGACTACGTATGTGGATGTTATGCAGAATACAGGCAAGTGACGTCACCGAACCCATTGCAGCGCCATATTGTCAAAGTATTTGATATTTTTCAGCAAATATGTACCAGAATTAAAAAAAAAACTACTTTTACTGGGTTCCTTAAACTCCACTACATAATATAAAATGGATTTTCAAAACCTGTCAAATAGCCTATTACACAAGTTTCTTCGCGCTCTGTTCATTGAAATAAGACAACTTTGATGGATTTAAGTGCACTATATATTTAACCGTTACTTCATTATTTTGCGGATTTGCGGCTGTTAAAGTTATTTCTGTACACACCAATGTGAAGTCTTTGATCTGTCTGTCATTCGTATTTTTATTATTTGATATAGGTGTTGATATTGAATTAAACCCATGCTAAAGAATAATATTTTTCAGAGGGATTTAACCCGTGTCAGTCAAAATGCACCCCAACATGCGCGGTACCCAATCCCCCAGACTGTGCTAATCCTCCTCAAAAGCCATGCTGCAAAAGTGGCTACATTCTCTCCGAGTGGAACGGTACATGCATCAAGATTGAAGACTGTCCACGTAAGTTGTTAAGAACTAATTTTTATACACAGCATTATTAACTTTTAAAGAAGTAAATGTTTATTACTATTGGAGTGGACTGTTGGAAGGCATACAGATTAAATTGTACTTTTGTATTTGTACGCCACGTCAAACTTTACACTTGTTTCAAAAAAAGATCCGCTATTTCAAACCATATAAGGGTACTCCCAAGTTCAAACTGAATACTCTGACCAGGTATCTTATAAGGTTTTTTTATTTGAGATAATGCATCTGAGGATACCTTTGTAAGCGTTTACATGCGATACAAGATATATTACTTAAACATTATCAAAACTATTATCGGGAGTAATTAATAGTAGATTATGCACTACGGGGATAAAGCAGTGTTTTATGTCACGGGCAGCATATTGAATCCTGAGCGAAATGAAGGATTCTGTAGTTAATTCCCGAACGTAGTGAGGGAACTATAGTAAAAATCATGAATGGAGCGAAAGATTTAAGTCTGGATTCAAGTCTGCCCAAGGCTAAGACACTTTTATTTTCGAGGAGCATACTCTACTTTATTCACCTACTGTACCTACTGTGACGTTAAATTAAAAAGAAAACTATAAAACTAATAAATGACAACAATTTAACAATTCGCGGAAAAAACTTCGAAAGGATCGAAAAATCACCGATTTTTTCTTTAGATATTTATTTTATTTTTATTTTATTTTATTTTATTTGGGAAACATACAATATTCCAGACACAGATAAACAGATAAAAATATAAGTTTGTACATAAATCAGTGAAGTTTTCACTAATAGGTAAACATATAGCATACAGCAAAAGTTAAAGTTAATGTTAAAGTTAAAGTTAAAGTTATAGTTAAAGTTAAAATTAAAGTTAAAGTTAAAGTTAAAGTTAAAGTTAAAGTTAAAGTTAAAGTTAAAGTTAAAGTTAAAGTTAAAGTTAAAGTTAAAGTTAAAGTTAAAGTTAAAGTTAAAGTTAAAGTTAAAGTTAAAGTTAAAGTTAAAGTTAAAGTTAAAGTTAAAGTTAAAGTTAAAGTTAAAGTTAAAGTTAAAGTTAAAGTTAAAGTTAAAGTTAAAGTTAAAGTTAAAGTTAAAGTTTTAGTTCCTAAAATTATCACTGCATTGCCTACGTACGGCAATGCAGTGATAATTTTCATTATATCTGATCTGTGACCAAGAGTCAGACTACACACATTCACAATTTCATGATTTGCCATTTTTTACTGATAAGTAAGACAAAAGACACGTAAAAGCACTATAATGAAAGAGATAGCTATTACATTATATTGGAATGAGTGCACATAAAGTATTACATAATTCCAATTTCACATAAGTCCCCGATACATACAGCCTTGTTTATATTTTTCTTATGAGTAATAATTAATTGTTATGCAAGGCTGGAAAGTTGGTTATTAGCGCCGAGTTACCTGTATGCTGTAAAAAACGATTTGGTAAATGTTGACATTGACATGAGGTACAAGACAAAGATAATTTAAAAATAAAGGTTCCGAAATCCAATCATAGGTTGTGAAATCTCACCCAGCTAATATAAAATTCTTATAACAAATAGTTTAATCTTATTGTTTTTTTATGACTCGATGAACTAAAATAATATAATAAAACCAAAATGAAGTATTATAATTAATTCAAAGCTATTTAAAATGAAACAAAAAATTCAATAGTGCGATTCGGAACGCATTATGACATATACACACATACAAACATACGTTAGCTCCCTCCGGGCATCAATAGCTTACTTTCAAATTGGGAATATTTGATATGTAATACATGCTACAGATGCAGGTGGTGTATAGAAAATATTACATTGTTTTGGAGTATCTGTAACGGAGAATTCCATACAGTTGACTATCTATTCCTCTTATCTATAAACCTCTCTCTTAAGAGTTTTTTTGATAGAAAAATATTTTTTTACATATTTGTATAATCTGTACAGCACCTCTATTGGGCAGTAGCAGTTTTTTAAGAACCTCTTTCCCAATTTCTTGTTCAGGAAATGGCTGCAATGGAGACCCCAATGCAGTAGTGAAGCAGTGCCCAGCACCTTGCCCGTCCAGGTGTGCAGCTCCCAATGCTATCCCGTGCAGGAAAGCTTGCTTGGCTGTTGGCTGCGAATGTGCCCCAGGGTACTTGCTATCTGACTATAATGGACAGTGCGTCAAGCCCAGTGAATGTCCAGGTAAGTTTTAGATTAGTCGAAAGTACGTACCTAAAGTTTTACATCATCAGCCATTTTGATTGCTGCGGCACTGGCCTTCTTTGTGGATGGAAAAAGTAGGCTGCAATGGTGACCATAATGCAGTATGCATGCATGTTCCACATGGTGGACAGTGCGTCAAACTCAGTGAATAAAATCCATCTTTACATTATTAAAGGATTATCTAGGAAGCCCAGCAAACCGATTCTCCAAATGTTTAAGCTTGTAAACTAGCGCTTAATGATGACAGCATTTGAATTATTTTTAGGAGGTGACCCATGTGGCAAGAACGAGGTCTTCGTGCCATGTAAATCCGGTTGCCCGTATGATTTTTGCCCCGTGGACGACAGTAGAGCGATCATTGCCTGTGATCCTCCGAATCCATGCCTCTCTGGATGTATTTGCCGCGTCAATCACAAACGGAAAAGTTATGACGACCCACAGTGTATAAAATCTATCGATTGCCGTAAGTAATTTTAAGCCTGTTTTATAATTCTTAAGTATCTCTTAATAAGTTCTAATTCTGAAAAGCAATAAAGCAGACAAGGCTTACGTGATTCTTTTTTAAGGGTAAAAGCGGCGTTGGCTGAAAATTTCTTCCAAGCCAAACTATGTTAAGTGTTACAGACTCTGATCCCTGCTTTGTATATTGATATTTTTTTAACATGTTGGGTAGTTTAAAATAAAATTCAAACGGATTAAATCCCGCCATTTATTTACACATTTAGTTTAAGATTGTATTTTTTGGATTTTCCACCATATCGAAGATGATTTTTAGATAGTCACCAATCAAAATAGTTTTCTATATGGGGAAATTATGAGTATTAGCGATTGTCTGTTTCTCAAATCTTATTATAACTGTATCCCTAGTACGAGTTGGCCAAACTATATTCAATATCAAAAACTATCGCTTACGACTTTTTCATTTCCATCCAGACTGTTACCGATATGTGCAGTGCATCCAATAGCTTTCGATAACCTTGATAGCTATTAATGTCAACCCGTAAATCTCGATAAACATTACCTTCCAGAATTACAAGTTTCACAAATTTGACATTATCATATTTTCAATGTTAACGTTGATATACCAAGTTTGCCAAACTCGTAATAGGGTTACTGAAATTAAAAAGTGCATGTAAAATGAACGTCCATCTATTTTTCAGCTCCTGTCAAATGCACCAGGCAAAATGAAGAGTGGGACTCATGTCCCAGTGCTTGCTTACAAGAGTCCTGCAAAGATGTTGGGAAGAAACCAGTAATTTGCAACACACTTGTCCTTAATTGTCAACCTAGATGTGTATGTTCAAAGAACCGTTATAGGAATGGAACTGGCATTTGTGTTTCACCCGAAGAATGTGAATGTCAGTCGTAAATAATAACTACTTAAGTCAGTAAATAATAACTATGATATTTGGCTAGAATTTCAACAGACGAGACGGCCAAATACGAAAACCGAATCCCGAAAATGTAAGGTCGTTTACGTTTCGGAACCTTATTAATTTACAAATAAGTTCTAGAGAACGCAAAGAGGAATAATTATGCCAAAGTTTAGTACCTATATCGTTTTTCAATCGTATTTCATAGGTGTCCGTTTCGACTGCTCGGCCACAGTGTCCCAGAAAAAAAACGACTACGTCAACATTACGAAGTAATTTGTAGAAAACTAATAAAGAAAACCGCAAATTTGCAGAACTGATATTCAGACAGTTATAAGGGCTTAACCATGGCCGCGCAGTCGAAACGTGGAGAACTGCGCGGCCACGGAGATCTCAGATACGGGAGCTACATAGACATCTCATTCTTTTTGCTAATCACTGATATGATTTCGCAGAAATTGTAGAAAGTCTTAATAGAGCCTTAAAGTATGTACTTTACGAGCTATAGTTCTTTAAAGTCGTGGCCGCGCAGTTGAAACGGTGACAGCCGAGCGAACATAGGGATCTCAGAAACGGAGCTTCTCAGAGGTCCCATTCTTTTTGCTAATCAGAGATACGATTTCGCAGAATTTATAGAAAGTTAGAGTAAAGCCCTAAAGTTTGTAGTTCACGACCTGTAGATCTTAAAAGCCATGGCCGCGCAGTCGAAACGGTTAGAACAGCGCGCCCACTCAGATCTTAGAAACGGAGCGTCGTAGAGGTTCCATTCTTTTTGCTAATCACTGATACGAATGTTGATAGTATATAAATGGCTGGCATAAGGACCTGCATGATATTTAAATAAACCCCTGCGTGTTTCATGAAAACGCCTATAATTTTTGAATAGTTATTTCGTGATTCAGAGATTGCTAAGGTACTGAGTACTTACTTTTGCAACTACTATAGGTAGGTGCCTCGTACCTAAGATCTTTAAATCTCAATTAAATTAGATATTGCGTCATGTAATTGATTAAATATTCCGACGAAGCGTCGAAACGTTTTGTGAGAAAAACTACTTGTAAAGCTAGAAGTAGGGTGACCATGATTTGTATTGCGTCAAACAGACATTTCCAAAGGCGTCGCCATTTTAATCACGTAGGTATTACTTATCATAATGAGGTATACGTATGGTTAGTTGGATGAGGAAAGTATAGGTACAGATACGAAAATATTTATACCGTTTTCGTATACATAAGTACTAACAATAACATATTGACAAAGAAAACACTTATTTAATCGGACACTCATTTGTATTTCCTTGAAATAGGTATGCAACGTATTATGTTTTGTACAAGTACCATTGTTTTATTTACGTTCTTGATCATAACGATATCGTAACTGTTTTTGTATTTCCATCTGACAAAATACTTTTCTATTTTTGTGTCGGTATCAGAGTTGAATTGAAAGGTGAATTTCAATAGAGTAAATAAGGCTGATTTCAGAATGCGTTCGTATCGATGCCTACTTGTTGCAGTTGCGGTACTGTGTTTAGATACTATAATCTTATCTCTCTCATCAGCTCTGGCACCAATACGGACTTAGACTAAAAATGGCTGCTAGAAATAAAACAGTTCCATAATGAACATTGAAAGTCTTACGATACTACTAATAAGACACAGAAATACTTAAGTACACAAGAAATCACAGTTTAAATAAAAATAAATAAATGATAAATGATGCTTAATATCTTAATATAAAATATAACAATAGGCAGTTTTATTATAGTAGACTTTAAATCACTTTTTTTTTAATCACAGTTCGTTTTCATTATAAGAATCTTAATATAAAATATATCAATAGACAATTATTAACAATCACAGTTCGTTTTCATAATTTGACTAACACTTATAAACTAACAAATAGAAATCTTTACCTAAATCACATATGTTTTAACAATCACAGTTCGTTTTCATAATAAGTATCTTAATATAAAATATATCAATAGACAGTTGTATTAAAGTAGACTTTAAATCACATAATTATTAACAATCATAGTTCGTTTTCATAATTTGACTA
The DNA here is from genome assembly GCA_910589605.1 of Chrysoteuchia culmella. Lineage (NCBI taxonomy): Eukaryota > Metazoa > Arthropoda > Insecta > Lepidoptera > Crambidae > Chrysoteuchia > Chrysoteuchia culmella. The sequence continues at coordinate 7,586,090 of OU342654.1, read as the reverse complement.
ACACTTATAAACTAACAAATAATTATCTACAAGTTGTTATATATATATATATTTTTATTATTGATGGCCGCGATTATGAAAAAAAATAAATAATAATAGGTTATAATTTTTTTAGTCTAAGTATTAAGTAGGGACATATACGTATTTTTACCAGAGCTGACGTGAGAAATGAGGATATAGTACTTACCTACACTACACAGCACCGCAACCACAAAAAGTATCGATGCGAACGCATTCTGAAATCAGATTAAGTGCTTGGCCAGACTGAACACGCGGGCGCGGCGCGATGTCTCAAACTTATGAAATTTTACTAGCCGTGCCCATCCGCGTGCCCACTGTGGACACTCGAATAAGGTTTCATATAGGAGTACATCGCGCCGCGCCCGCGTGTTCAGTCTGGCTAAGCACTTATTTATGCTATTGAAATTCACCTTTCACTTCATCTCTGATACCAATGCTAAAAAGAAACAAAGTATACAAACTTATGACGTTGCATACTTAATTCTTTGGAAATGTCTGTTTGAGGCAATACAAATCATGGTCACCCTACTTCTAGCTTTACAGGTAATTTTTCTCACAAAACGTTTCGACGCCTTCGTCGGAATATTTAATCAATTACATGACGCAATATCTAATTTAATTGAGATTTAAATATCTTAGGTACGAGGCACCTACCTATAGTAGTTGCAAAAGTAAGTACTCAGTACCTTAGCAATCTCTGAATCACGAAATAACTATTTAAAAATTATAGGCGTTTTCATGAAACACGCAGGGGTTTATTTAAATATCATGCAGGTCCTTATGCCAGCTATTTATATATCTATCAACATTCGTATCAGTGATTAGCAAAAAGAATGGAACCTCTACGACGCTCCGTTTCTAAGATCTGAGTGGGCGCGCTGTTCTAACCGTTTCGACTGCGCGGCCATGGCTTTTAAGATCTACAGGTCGTGAACTACAAACTTTAGGGCTTTACTCTAACTTTCTATAAATTCTGCGAAATCGTATCTCTGATTAGCAAAAAGAATGGGACCTCTGAGAAGCTCCGTTTCTGAGATCCCTATGTTCGCTCGGCTGTCACCGTTTCAACTGCGCGGCCACGACTTTAAAGAACTATAGCTCGTAAAGTACATACTTTAAGGCTCTATTAAGACTTTCTACAATTTCTGCGAAATCATATCAGTGATTAGCAAAAAGAATGAGATGTCTATGTAGCTCCCGTATCTGAGATCTCCGTGGCCGCGCAGTTCTCCACGTTTCGACTGCGCGGCCATGGTTAAGCCCTTATAACTGTCTGAATATCGGTTCTGCAAATTTGCGGTTTTCTTTATTAGTTTTCTACAAATTACTTCGTAATGTTGACGTAGTCGATTTTTTTTTGGGACACTGTGGCCGAGCAGTCGAAACGGACACATTTCATAGTAGTGTTGTTATTAGTTCAACAAAGGGGGCTTACCGCCATCTCTTAACGCAGTATTGTGTCAATCTTACCATGATATTTAGTAATATTTTTAAAGTAATATTTTTTTGACGGAAGTTTTGTGACGTCCTCGCTGAATTGTCAATCAATCAATCAATCAAATTCTTTATTTGCATAAATGTGGCCTCCAAAGTGTGAATTAAGTAAGTAAAAATGTGACAACTTCAACAAAAACAAAACGCAAACAAAACGTTCTTATGACATGATGGTTTCTAATAGATGATGGTAGGCCCGCAGTTCCTTGTTTCTAAAAATGAAATACAATTAAAATAAAGGTCTTTATCTATAAAATCGCCTATTTCTTTCTTGCACTTCTAGGGAACCTCACTACTTCTGTAATTAAAAGTACATATATTGCTTGATTTTATATTAAATTAAGATCATAATTATCAAGAATAATTAATTATAACGATAATTATTTTCGTTTCTTATACGATAAAAAAAAACCTCGAAAGGTACTCCTTTTTTTGTTAGCAATATTGACTATTATATTTTACAATATCTATAAATTATTCAAATATTCTAAATATTCTAAAAATATAGCATTAGATTGCTTGGTCTTCAAACAATGCTTGTACATAAAAAAATTGTCGCATTAGCAATTGCGGTAGTAACAATAATAACAAAAAAATTTAGTACGGAAAACGAACTTTTGTAATCTTCATACAAAGCGGCAATTTTATAGGTAAAGACCTTATAAGATAACCACTAATCGTCAGTAGAATTAGACCCCAAATTACGAAAATCTTTCGACTCTCACGATTCGGTCGTAGTAGGCTCTGAGATGTAAATGTTAAAATATGTATTAATTGCCGTGAAAACAAATTAAAAATTTAATAAAAAATATGTGTAAACTTTTTAATTTTCTTTTAATATCCCCGCCAGTCGTCACGAATATCAGGAAAATACAGTCGTGAAATAGTAAATGGAATTTCAATTAATTCTGATTCATAGATATTAAATTTTTTGATGATTGCCTTATGAAATATTTAAAGAAAGAGAAAAGATACGGAATTAAAAGAAAAATGTTACTGTGTTTAATTATTTTCTATATTAATAAGCATGATAAAACTTTGTTTTTGTTTAACTCATCAATTAGATGCGAGGGCGACCAACAGTCCGTAGGTGGTGTCGGTTTCATCGTCTACAGGTCCCTTGTCAACAACGTGAATTCCATCGGAAGTATGTCGACCAGGGTAGCGTACCTGATACTCAGAATATCCGAACGGTATTCGCTGAATGTTATACAGGTCTACGCTCCGACCTCGACACACCAAGATGACCAAGTGGAGGCTATGTATGAGGACATTTGTAGAGCCATGCATAGTCACAAAACCCACTACATCGTTGTGATGGGAGACTTTAATGCTAAGTTGGGGAAACGTTGCGGTGACGAGTTGAGAGTGGGGCAATTTGGAATTGGGCAACGGAATGACAGAGGCCAGATGGAGAAGGAGAATCTCTTGAAGAAGAATGATGAATTCCTTCTTCAAAAAGCCGGAAAGCCGAAAGTGGACCTGGTTCAGTCCAGACTAGTCAAAAATGAGATCGATTTTATCATGTCGACGAAAAAGCAAATATTCAATGATGTCACTGTGATCAACACCGTCAAGACGGGGAGCGATCACCGAATGGTACGTGGCACGTTGAATATCAACGTGAAGCTGGAAAGATCGCGACTGATAAAGTCCACGCTCCGACTATTACCGGCCCATATCCAAAACCCCGAGAGCTTTCAACTCGAGCTCCAAAACCGCTTCGAAGCTGTAGTGTATGTCATAGATGTGGACGATCTACACAACACGGTGATGGATACTCTCTGTACGGTAGGGTCCAAGTACTTTAAGACCCGCCGTTCCAAATTAAAGAAACTCTCCGACCACACACTCCTACTCATGGATCAGAGACGTGAAATGAGGCTTCAGAACTCAGCGGATGCTCATCGTTATCGGCAGCTAAATAGGCAGGTCTCTAAGTCTTTGACAAGCGACCTTCGTCAATTTAATACGAACCGTATTAAAGAGGCTATCGAGCGGAATAAAGGCTCCAAAGTGTTCGCGAGAGATCTGTCTATTGGGCAAAGCCAGATGATTAAGCTGAAAACTGACGACGGTCGCATCATTTCCAAAACCTTTTTTGTTTATCTACCTCCAAAGACCACGGATGAAAAATACCAAAACGTCTTGACTTGCATCGAAAATGCTATTATGACTTATTCTTATCTGAATGTATTAATATTAGGTGACTTTAATCTAAACTCCTGTAGTGTAAATGCTAAGTCAAATTTTGATTCCTTTTGTAACTACTGTGGTCTTCAACAACATAGCACAGTTTATAATAACTGTGGCGGTATGTTGGATCTAGTGCTGAGCGACTTTAACCCTGAGCAAATCATAGTGTGCGTGGGTGCTGAACCGTTAGTGCCCATTGATAAATACCACCCTCCCCTTGAGGTAACGGTCGGGTTTCATTGTGGTTCGCCGGCCCTGTCATTGTCCTCTCCACCTCCTATTCAGCGACCAGGTTCCGCTCCAAACTGGGATTGGCGTAAAGCAGACTTTCAAGGCCTTTATACTGCATTACAAACTTTGGATTGGGCGGATCTCTTTGACACAGCGGATATTGACGCTGCAGTGATATTGTTCTATGGCCGTCTGTATGATTGCATTAGTCAACACGTTCCCAAAAAATCTGATCATAAGCGGTATGACAAATACGTATATCCCAAATGGTTTAATGCTGATATTATAAGTAACATACGTATGAAATATTACCATTTGCAACGGTACAAGGCTGAAGGAAAACTCTTCAACAAGGAATTATTTAAATATTATAGATGGCACGTTAAAAATCTGATTGACACTGCGTATAAGCAGCATTTACATCTGACACAACAAAATATAATTGACGACCCAGCCACATTCTGGAAGTTCGTGAAAGATAGGAAGAGTGAAAGGCAGAGTATGAAAGTATATAAGGTTGGCGATGACGAAGTTACCGGGCAAGCCGCAGCTGACGCTTTCGCGAATTATTTCAGTTCGGTTTTCCAGAATAATGTACCTGTATTAAACCCCAACGAGGTGGTGCGAGCTGCAGACGGTCAATGCAATGCCACTTGTATCACTATAAACTCAGTTGGCCCAGCCGATCTGAAGATGGCCATGAGACGGCTTAGACCGAAGTCATCGGAAGGTCCCGATGGTATTCCTGTATTTTTAGCTAAGGACTGCAGAACGGTACTTGAGGGACTTCTCTTGTACCTCTTTAACTTAATCTTATCCCACTCTAAGTATCCAGACATCTGGAAAGTTTCGAGAGTCACCCCAGTTCCTAAGGCCGATAGTGGAAATGAGGTATCAGACTTTAGACCGATAGCCGTTTCATCAGACTTTCCTAAAGTATTTGAAACAATGTTATGCCAGCTGCAAAATAAGCAAACGGAAAGTCTGCTTCACGATAGTCAACACGGTTTTAGAAAGGCTCGATCTACCACTACAAATCTTGTGGCACATCTTGATTACCTACGCTTATGCAGAGTTGGATACTGGTAAACAGGTAGATACCGCCTACTTCGACTTCAAAAAAGCGTTTGACTTGGTGGATAATGACATCTTGTTACGTAAGTTGGCGGTAATGGGCTTTGCCCCAAAACTTGTTGATTTTTTTTCAAATTACCTGCGAGATCGGCGTCAATTTGTTAGAGTTGGTGGTTTTCAGTCTGGTGACTATTTTACAAGATCAGGTGTAAGTCAGGGCAGTACGCTGGGCCCACAGTTATTCCTTATCTTTATAAACGATTTGCCGAACAGCGTCACCAGATCAAAATGCCTGTTGTTCGCAGATTACCTAAAACTAAGTTTAGGTATAGGTGACCTATCTGACTGCGACGCACTGCAAAGTGATATCGACGCGGTGAGGGAAGTGGAGTGAAGTGAATCGGCTTCCATTTAATACTAGTAAATGTAAAATCATGACATTCACGCGTAAGCGCTGTCCAATAAATGTAGAGTATAATTTAGCTGACGCACCCCTAGAGAGGGTAAGCGACATTCGTGACTTAGGAATAATGTTGGACTCTAGACTAGACTTTCACAACCACGTGACACTTATATGTAAAAGTGCCAATAAAATGCTTGGCTTTGTCTTACGCACATCGTATCAGTTTAATGGAGTGGGAGTTGCTATGGTACTTTACAATGCCTACGTACGTAGCAAACTTGATTATGGTGCCATTGTATGGGATCCATATGAAGAAAAGTATATCGTCAAGATTGAACGCGTACAGCGTAAATTTGCACGGTGGCTTTACAAGAGGGAATATGGCTATTATCCATATCTGTATCCCTCTCTATTTGTATCTGGAATGGTTGGGTTAGATACCCTGGAACTCAGAAGGGTTATGAAGCTTTTTATACACTATTTGGCCATCATACGTAACAAGATAGATAGTCCAACGATCTTAAGTAAAGTAGAGCTATTGGCTCCCAAGCGTCTATGTTGGGATACGGAGGGGACGGTGGCTCCAAGGCGACTTCCGCGACTTTTGAGGAGGCCCACCACGCGCACTAGCTACGCCGCGCACGCGCTTACCACTCGTGCTTTGCGTCTCATTGGAGATATGCTCGTTCAACACTTTGAGATCGATCTATTTGCGGACTGTTTTGGCCAATTATGTAATAAGGCACTAGTATACATAAGTGGTACCATAAAATGAGTTCCCTGGTTGTTTAGTTTTGACATACAATGTATTTTGATAATAATTGATTGATATTGATTCTATTTATGTAATTCCTTCCGACATGCTGCGATTGTACTTTATTCACAGATGATTTTGACATTTATTATGGACATTTGTATTTTAATATTTCTTTATTCCATAATTTTTTTGACACACTGCGATTATTTCTTAGTTTATATATGATTTTGACATTTATATTTTAATATTTTTCCCTAATCAATAATTCTCTTTGACATGCTGCGATGGTACTTAATATAGACATTTGTATTCTTATGTTTCTTTGTTGTATTCTTTAATATTATTATTTTTTGACATAGTTCTCAAGATACCCCTTTGACAAATAGTATTGTGTAAATTTTGTACCTATTTATCATTGTAATTTTTTTATATATAATCTGCAATTTTAATTTATTTTGGATTGTTACTAAAATTCTGCGAATAATAATGAACTTATCCTAACTTGCTGGCGTTTTGGGCAAACTGTAAGCCAGTAAGTACACTGTTTTAATAAATAAATAAATTTCTACGAAACCTGAAATCCTGAGAGAGATCGAGAGTTTCTATGGACAGTTATATTCCACGCAGACACCTGTTGAAAGCAAGGCTAAAGACCCCAGAGCCAAGCCTACTCGACACTTCACCGAAGATATCTTCGGTGAAGTGTCGGGTAAGCCTGACGTCAGCCTGTACGAGATTAGTATGGCTCTCAAAGAGCTCAAAAACAACAAGGCGGCGGGTGATGACGGAATCACTACAGAACTTCTGAGAGCGGGCGGTAAGCCGATACTCAAAGTCCTCCAGAATCTTTCCAATTCCGTCATCGTCGAGGGCAAAACGCCGAGGGCATGGAATATAAGCGAGGTGATTTTGTTTTTCAAAAAGGGAGATAACACCCGTTTGAAGAACTTCAGACCCAACTCACTTCTAAGCCATGTCTATAAGTTGTTTTCGAGACTTATTACGAATCGTCTCGCTCGCAGGTTCGACGACTTCCAGCCTCCCGAACAAGCCGGGTTCCGAAAAGGGTTTAGCACCATAGACCACATCCATACGCTGCGGCAGGTTATACAGAAGACCGAGGAGTATAATCTGCCACTTTGCTTGGCGTTTGTGCACTATGAGAAAGCCTTCGATTCGATAGAGACCTGGGCGGTGCTGCAGTCTCTCCAGAGGTGCCAAGTGGACTATAGGTATATCGAGGTGTAAAGGTACTTATACGAACATGCCACCATGTCGGTCCGATTACAGAACCAGAGCACAAGTCCCATCCAACTGCAGCGAGGTGTGGGACAGGGAGACGTCATTTCTCCGAAACTGTTCACAGCTGCGTTGGAGGACATCTTTAAGCTTTTGGACGGGAAAGGACGCGGCATCAACATAAATGGCCAGTATCTGACACACCTTCGTTTTGCCGATGATATAGTCCTTATGGCTGAGACCCTGGAGAACCTGAACACAATGCTCTAAGATCTCCGTAGTGCTTCGTCTTAGGATAATCATAGATAAGACGAAGGCTCTTAGGATAAACATGGATAAGACGAAAATCATGTCGAATTCCCATGTCATACCCACTACTGTTCACGTTGGGAACACTACACACGAAGTTGTTGACCACTATGTTTACCTTGGACAGACAATCCAGTTAGGTAAGTCCAACTTCGAGAAAGAGATCTCCCGTCGAATCCAACTCGGTTGGGCAGCATTCGGGAAGCTCCGTAAAATCTTCGTGTCCAACCTACCGTAATGTCTCAAGACGAAAGTCTATGACCAGTGTGTGTTGCCAGTGTTGACTTACGGCAGTGAAACGTGGTCGCTAACTATGGGTCTGATAAGAAAGCTTAAGGTCACCCAGCGTGCAATGGAGAGGGCTATGCACGGCGTTTCCCTACGTGATCGAATCAGAAATGAGGAGACCCGTAGGAGAACTAAAATAACTGACGCCACTCGAAGGATCGCTCAGCTGAAGTGGCAGTGGGCGGGACACATAGCGAGAAGAACCGATGACGGTTGGGGGCGGAAAGGTTCTGGAATGGCGACCGCGCACAGGGCGACGCTCCGTTGGTAGGCCCCCGACAAGGTGGACCGACGATCTGGGCCCTGTTTCATAAAGATTACAATTGTCAGTGACAGGTGACAGGACAATTTGACAATTATACGTTTCTAAAACATTGGTGCTATCTGGATACTACAGAAAAAGCCGACGTTATTGTCAAATTGTCGCGACAATTCTACAATTTAGCTTTTCATAAAACATTTGGTCTAACATATTTGTAATCGGAAAATCTGACATATTTGTCAAATTGTCGCACATTTATGATAGGCATCCTTGCGCTGTGTCAGGATGAAGAGTGACAGTTATTTTTTTTATAAATTCTTACTTAATCGAAAGAGTTCGTAATTGGATTTCGAATAATAGAACGTCATAATGTATGATTGCTTTTTATTGAAACCTACCTTCTGCAATGGCGACAAAGGTCAAAATTGCGTAGATCGGTGACAAAAAGTAGGTTCGAGCATAGTTGACAAATTGTCAACTTGTCAAGCTTTATGAAACAGGGCCCTGGTGAAGGTCGCAGCAAGCCGCTGGATGCGGACTGCGCAGGAACGATCGTTGTGGAGATCTTTGGGGAGGCCTATACCCAGCAGTGGGTGTCATGTGGCTGAGACGACATCAATTAGAAGTCACACAATTTGCAAAATAAAAGTCTATCAATGTAAAGGGTAATATAATAATTAGTATAATTAGTAAATAATTAAAGTACAGTCACGAGCAATGACATGTATATGTCACCGTCTTTTTGCAAGAACCGATTGTTTGTAAATAATAAACAATAAAACAATAATTTATTTGTATCTGAAGCCTGGTACAAAAACAATATTATCGTTAATAACCACAGTAGTCAAAGACTGTGTCGCAGTTATTAGCGCCCACCTCGAAGTTATACAAATTTGCAAAAAATACAAATAAATTAACCGAAATCTAAGGTCTAACTAGAGACTATATTATATAAAAGAAAAAAACAAAAACTTTCTTATACATGTAAGTGTAGTAAGTATGCGCGCGCGCTGGTGCGCGCTTGGGTGTGGAATGTGTGTGCGCATGTGTGTGTGTGCGTGTGTGTTGAAAGTCATTCATTTTGTTAAACAAGAGACTCGACATCTTCATATTTTAAACTAAGGAGCCACTTGCACAAAACTTGCTTACACTCTCGAAAAGATAAGCTGTAAAAACGCAATTTATAGTTAATTTTATTATATAGGACTGAGCTAAGGTAAAAATAGTGCCGCCTGTCGAGGGTATTTGTAAACTGTGGAATTAATGTAAACAGGCCGTACGATTTGCAATTATACATAGAATATTTCGTTTATTTATAAATAACCTAAGGCAGTAGTCAGTTTATAAACAAACGAGATGAACAGCCTATGTTTGTGATCAAATGCACCAATCGTGGCACGGTGTACAATTACCCGTAGTTACCGTATACGCGGTCATCTGATTGACCCATCATGGATGCACGGGTGTTAAATATCTGTTCATCAACATTATTTATTTCCTCGCTCCTTGTTTCACTCACTTTCAATTAATTTTCACTTTGTATGTTAACTAACCGATAAATAGGTATTTAGCACTAAGAACACGCTCGAGAACACGTTGTTTACGTTGTTACGTATTTCAACCAATCGGCGGCGTAAAGCACACACACGTACAATATAACGAAGATATACAGATTACTTATAAATCATCGATAAATCATCCGTTTTACTGCAAATCCAATTGCCCGTTTACAATAATTCGACGGTTTATAAATACCCTCGATTATTCAAAAACAATCGGTTCTTACAAAAAGACGGTGACATATACACTTTACAACCTTATCGCATTGGCGTGACGCACACGGAAACAAAGCTCTCACTGTCTACAAATGTCATTGAATAGTGTAATGTGACAAGGTTGTTCACCGGCTGTTGCACCAAGTTTCTTGCGTTATAACTTTTACTTTTACAGAGTTTATGGTTTAAAAATATATGAGATTTGACAGTTTTGACAAGCAAATTTCAGTTACTTTAATAATAATAATAATAAAACACTTCATTGCACATAAGAAGGAACACAAAGAAAGCAAAAACAGACAGTAAAAGTTAGTGTTTCTATGTGACTGTACGTTTTTTTCCAACTATACTATAAGCCGAAAAGTAAATAAATATGGAGGCAATTTTAAAGTGTTATAAAAATGAATCAAATGCTATAATTTTAATGAGTTCGTGACGTAAGCGACCTCCACCTAACAACTTCTTGTGTAGATGTGAAGTCTATACAGGGTGGAAAAAAAACGACCGTCGGAGGAAAAGTACCCTTAATTTTGATGATAGCAAATTATGGTAAATGAAACATTCCTATATTTTCAAAAACAAGTAAAACTGCATTTAAAGATTTTTGATTTTTGACTATCCTGAACCGGGAATCGAACCGGCTTAAATTAAATAAATATCGCCTGTACTTTTATGGATACCGATCGCTAGTATTAATCATAAGGATCAATTTAGTTCAAGTAACATTATATCTAATGTCTCGGTTTAAAAAATTTGCGATGTTTATGGACCTAGTGCAATGTCTGTGAGAATAGCATAAATTTGGTTAAAGCGTTTTAAGTCCGGTAATTTTGATGTCAAAGATGCACGTCGCTCTGGGCCCTGTTTCATAAAGATTACAATTGTCAGCGACAGGTGACAGGACACAATTTGACAATTATACGTTTCTAAAACATTGGTGATATCTGGATACTATAGGAAAAGCCGACGTAATTGTCAAATTGTCGCGACAAGTCTACAATTTAGCTTTTCATAAAACTAGTATTTAAACATAAGTCTACAATTTGAATGTATGATTGCTTTTTATAGAAAACCTACCTTCTGCAATGACGACAAAGGTCAAAATTGCGTAGATCAGTGACAAAAAAAGTAGGTTCGAGCATAGTTGACAAATTGACAACTTGTCAAGCTTTATTAAACAGGGCCCTGGTCGCCCTATTGCGGATAAATGGATTTTTGAAAAAGTAGGGCAAAATCGGCATATCAGTAGTTACGACGTAACTGAAAAACTGGGAATTAACCACAAAACAGTTTTGGCGCATTTGAAAATAACTGGGTACACAAAAAAGCTCGATATTTGGGTACCTCACGAGCTCACTGAAAGAAACCTAATGAACCTGTACTCATTTGAGAATCTTTATTACGACGTAATGAAACCGAATCATTTTTGAAGAAGCTGATAACCGGTGATGAAAAGTGGATCACGTACAACAAGAACGTGCGAAAAAGGTCGTGGTCAAAGGCCGGTCAGGCTTCATAGACTGTGGCGAAACCCGGGTTAACTCGCAACAATGTGATGCTGTGTGTGGTGGGATTGGAAGGGCATTAGTAATTATGAGCTGTTACCACCATCCAGGACCATCGATTCTGAAGTCTACTGCGAACAACTGATGAGATTAAAGCAAAAATTTGACAGAAAGCGACCGGAATTAATCAACAGAAGGGGTGTGATTTTTCATCATGATAACGCTAGACCTCACACATCTTTAGCCACTTAGCAAAAATTAAGAGAGCTTGGCTGGGAGGTGCTAATGCATCCGCCGTATAGTCCTGACCTTGCACCCTCAGATTTCCACCTGTTTCGGTCTCTTCAGAATTATTTAGGCAGTGTCAGGTTAACATCCCGAGAGGACTTCCAAAACCACTTGTCGCGGTATTTTGATCAGAAGCCCAAAAAATTCTACAACAATGGAATCATGTCCCTACCTACAAGATGGCAAAAAGTTATCGAACAATATGGCACCTATATACTTAAGTTAAATGTAAATAAACTATATTAAAAAATGTTTTGAATTTTCTTTAAAAAATGCGAAGTTTTTCTCCAATAATAGGGGTTAAAGTATGAAATTGCCGATTTTTTTTCTTATACTTCTAGAGCACCTCACTACTTCTGTGATTAAAAGGTACATCTATTGCTTGATTTTATATTAATTTAAGATCATAATGATCAAGAATAATTAATCTCATGGTTATTATTTTCGTTTCTTATACGATAAAAAATACCTGGAAAGGTTCTCCTTTTTTTGTTAGCAAAATTTACTACTTAATTTAATATAATTTATAAATTATTCATAATTTTAAAAATAAAAATATAGCATTAGATTGCTTAGTCTTCAAACAATTATTGTATATTAAAAAAAATTGGTATTAGCACTTGCGGTAGTAACTATAACAAAAATGGTTAGTATGGAAAACGAACTTTATTTGAAAATCTTCATACAAATCGGCAATTTCATAGTTAAAGACCTAATTTTAAACAAGAAAATATACTAGAAAAAAAGCAACTTGTCTCATGTCGACATCCCGTTAGGGCGATAAGTTGCATTTTTTCTAGTATATTTTCTTGTTTAATATTTGTCACATAAAAAACATTGTAAAATGCAAAATTAAAAAGTTATAACTATTATAAGTAGTTGGCATCCCAAAAAACAAGGTACAAGATAATATGTACGAGTATAACAAAGATATGGCAAAAATATAAACAACCTTTTCTTTTAAACGCGGAAAATTAGAAGTGGAAGATTTTAGGTGTAAAAGCATGTATACTCGTAATAAGTAAAATATTTAATTAAGTATTACGTGACTATGAAGATTATAAAGTGCAGAATTTTTCCTTATAATTTATATTAAAACTAGTTGTTGTACCATAATGACGTCTCGTGTGTTTTCCTGTTGTCTGTTTGTTCTTTTAATTCAATTTATTCATTCGGCACCTCCTAACCAAAAGCCTTTAGGTAAGTTTTTTAGATTGTCTTTGCATAAAACTAAAATTGTAGTGTCTGTGTGTAATATCAAAGTAACAGCTTTTCACGAAATGCACATGAATGTATATACGGTACTTATAGCAATTTTTTTTTTGTTTGTTTGATTCCTAGCCTTCATCATACCTGATATTAAGTATTGATATGGCTGAAGGTGGAATCCGGAATCCTCAATCACTGAGAAACTGCTATCTTATCTCTAACTGCCGAAACACAAGAATGCTGAAAACATTGTTGTAATGGTGTCAGACTTAGATAAGATGGTGGTAGCTAGCCAGGCGGACTTACAACAAGTCCTACCACCAACCAAACTGAATACTATATGTACCCCCGCTGGGAATCGATCTCGGGACCCCTGTAAGCCTAGCATGACCGCCCAAAACGTGATATATATTGCATGGTATAGCGATTTATCAACATTCAAACGTCAAAACCCATTGTCTTTTGACAGTTAAACGGGATAAAGTGCTATATCATATCGCATTTTGTTCGTCATGCTAGGGGGGCTGGGTCTGTTACCGGTGGTTGTACCACTAGACCACAGAGGCGGTTAAATATGTGTGTACTAGAAGCGGATATGTCATACGAGCTCACATTGCGAAAATTCAACGCAAGTTACTATGAACGTAACATATCTAAGTACATATTATGTAAAAATATCATTGCAAGTATGTCTGTTTGTTGAAAACAGTAATACCGATTTTGACAGGACTTTAGCTGGCAGATGGTTGATGTAACAAAGTGTTTTGGCAACTTTTATGAGAACAGATTTTTGGGAAAATGTAAAATCTATTTCTACAAGACTTTCACTGGCTCATTGGCGGTTTTCTCACTTTAACTAGAGATAAGTTTATTGCAGAAAAATAGACATTGTAAATTTTAGTACTTAATGCAATAATTTGAAATCAGGTCACAGAGACTACCCAAGTCCTAGTTCTTCAAGTAGTCTTATTTGAACATAATTTATAATTAACTACTGTGGTTCAACCATTAGCTGATCCTACATTCTTTATCAAGAGATATGTATTCAACTCAAGCATAAGTGTATATAAGTATTTTTTGACTCAAGTGTTCGTAATCACGTGACTTGTTTTGTAAAATGAATTAATTACTGATGTTTCTTCGACCGCTGGTTGCACTCGATGACATAAAACTTGTCAGTGAATCCAGAAGTTAGAGCGAGGAATATACTTACCTTTGATGAAGTTTTCTACACCCTTCCCACGATTTATGACTATTATGTATTGCACGGGCGATCAGACAGACTATACTTAAGTTAAGGTTATTTTTTTGTTAAAGCACTATACGACTGAAGCGAGGTAATAATGAGAACGGGAGCGAGACCGACTTTGTAGATTAGGGAACCACGAATTCACTTCGTAGTAAATAACTATAGCGATGAAACTACACGATGCTAATGTAGTTTCATCGCTATAGTTATTTAATTAAACCAATTTCTAATAGTATTTATGTAACCCAATTTGAGAATAATCTTGATTTTTATTAAATAAAAAGTGTCGAGTAAAATCGTGTTTCTGGTACATTACAAATCTAGATGAAGGTATAAAGTAATGTATATTTTATTACCAGAGTTGTAACATCTCTAACCATCCCATTTAGTTAGAATGAGTCACGTACTTGCCTATACTACTAGTTTGAGTCAAACCGAAATTAACAGGTTAGTGTCAAACCGCTTGACCGAAAAAACGTCAGTTTTTTCAAGATTTCCTGGAAACTACTAAAACGAATTAATTTTTTTTGTTGTTTAAATAGGCTTACTCTTGACCTCATTCTGAATCGTTAGATTAAGAAGAGGCCTAAGACGGAGCGAGCTTGCCTAGAAAAGCCTATTCACTCGAGCTTTAAATATACCAGGATTGTAGGTACCTGGGAATACAGACGCAGGCAGGGAATTCCACTCCCTGGCTGTGCGCATAATAAAATATGAGGAAAAGCGCTTTGTACGTAGACCTAGAACATCAATAGGGTTGATAGCCTGCAGGACGTCTGGATCCCCGATGGTAAAAAGAAGCTGGCGGAATGAGCTCATGCAGCTTAATAGCACACTCTCCGAAGTACAATCTATCTATCAAATCTCCGAAGTGTAATCGGTGAATAAACATAAAAAAATATACGCGACAAATTGAAAACCTCCTTCTTTTTTTAAAGTCGGTTAAAATTTCTTTTTCAGAATGTCCCGAAAACGAGTACTACGAGAAATGCTCTTTAGTCGTATGCCAAAAGGAATGTCGAGACTTGTTTGTACCTGTAGCTTGCCCTGGAATTTCGTCTGATTGCTTTAAGCCCGCTTGTTTGTGTAAAGAGGGTTTCTTTAGAAACGACGATGGAGTCTGTGTACCTTCGGAAAAATGTGGTGAGTAGACACTTAAATAATTTAATAGACATGCTTACAAAATTTTGCACCTACATTTATAGAATGTTTTTAAGTTTAACCAAGTACAAGTAAAGTACAAGTTCTGTACATACATACCTTCATACCACATATTCGTAGAGCGTCAAAAGTGCAGCTCGATTTAAAAAAATTTTTTTTTTGCAAAATACCTTCACTCCGTATATCATTTGATGGGTTGGCTGATGAGGGTACACCTTGACAGTAAAAAAAAGTATAACCACCAAAGTGACAGTCACCAGTCCATCGCCTTTTAGTCTTCGAATGTACCCAGTCGACTGATAAGGTTTTTACTTTTTGTTTTTCTTACTCTCTCAGTCGACTACAACATCATTTGGCATTTGGCAAGTTCATTTTGCATTTAAATAAATAAATAATTGCATACAAACATTCCAATTATCCTTATGGTAAATTATAAATAGAAAAATATTGGAAAAAAATAACTCGGCCACAAGTTAGAAGTTCCCGTCTGGGAATTGTGGAATGTGGCCGAGTAAATATTTTCCAATATTTTTCTATTTAAAATTTACCATAAGTATAAAAATAGCATTAAAAAATGCAAAATGACAAAATCATAAAAATTTACAATTATCTAGCCCTCGTTAAGTTTCATTAAAAATTTAAGTTATGGATACTAGATAACGGATAAACTTAATACTTTTTTTTTGTTGTAAATACATATATAATAAACATATTAAACACCCAGCCGGCCTACCGTCATCTATTAGAAATCATTATGTCTTAAGAACGTTTTGTTTGCGTTTTGCTTTGTTAAAGTTACCACATTTTGACACACTTCATACTTTGGAGGCGATGATGAGGCGCAAACGGCTAAAAACTTTCGTCAAAAAACAAGCCTACGCGTAGTACGAAATAGCATGATAAGAATGAAACAATACTGCGCTAAAAGATGGCGGTAGGCGCACTGACCAAGACAAATTAGACGCGTTCATGCACACAAATATTTGTCTTGTCCGGGAATCAAACCCCGGGACCTCCGGCGCAAAAGGCCGGTGTAGTACTCCTGCGCCAAACAGGTCGTCGCATTTGGCAAGTTCATTTGGCGTTGGTCGGTCGCAAGTTATGATAGAAGAATTTATATTTCTTATTGAAAGTAAGTGGTTAATTGAAGATCTTGCTTCATAGCTACATTATATTTTATCTCATAATGACTTTATAATTCTTAGGCAAAATAAATACTTAATTATAATACACTTTCATTTAGCAGTTTGAAGCATAGTTCGGTTATAATTTAATACCACAATACTCGACATTTACTTGGAATTCTCACAAGAAATTTAACAAATTGAGGGTTGAGTTCGAAATTTGGTTTGTGTTTCTTTGTTATTTTCGATAACTTCTTTAGAGATGATATTTCATAAAAGTTTGGTTTACTTATATAAAAATAATTAACTTAATATATATTTGTAAGTTAACTTTGTATCTATTAAAAATCTAGTAATATTTTAAGATAATGACTAAACAAATAACTTAAGGATACTAGTTTTACTAGTAAATAACTCGACAAGAGCGATTCGGGCTCACGCACCGAGGGTGCCGTACCATCATGTATTGTCCCCATACAACGACCGACATAGGACGAGCGACGTCAGTTTACCACCAGCAAATAAGTAATAAATCACTTTTTTAAGATTTCTGAAAAAGTATGCTATTTGGAGACATCGTTCATTTGGGGAACGGTATTCTTTAGCAATTTTCATCAAAAGTCGAAACTATGCGGCCTTAAAAATAATAAAAAATGTTTGAGCATGTGCAATCTCTTTCATATGAGAGCCCACATGCCCTAGTAGGCCCACTTAAAATTTTTAAGACGACCTTTCAGTCCCTGTTGCAAAAAAAAAACAAAAAAAAATCTCTCTTATTTGCAAAATCGTTGGGCAAACGTCATCTAAAACTATTCCAAAGGTCATTGAACCTAAGCACATCTTAAGTTTCTACGCGCACTCATAATTGCACTTTTTTGACCCACTTTATAAAAGAACTTTTAAATTGAAGGATTCAATCCCAATTTTCATAAAAGTATTTTATTTTTATGAAATCACCGGCAGAAAATAGTAGATATTTAGCGCGTTTTTCTTTTGCGGCGCTGCACGCGCCGGTCACCTAATAATCGGCCAGTGAATTTTTCATACAATATTTTCGTGCGATCTCTTTGGTCACGGAGCACTAAGGGGCGATGTTAATGTTCGAAACATGTTCGAAATTCAAATCTCATTACTGCCCCGTGAAAAAGTCTCTTGGAGAAAAGTCTTACTTTGCTCGCACTTATAGGCGAATCAATCAGCGTTTTTCGAATAGATGGGATGAAAATAAATAATTCTCCAAGAGACTTTTTCACGGGGCAGTAATGAGATTTGAATTTCGAACATTAACATCGTCCCTTAGTGGTCCGTGACCAAAGAGATCTCACGAAAATATTGTATGTAACGGCCGATTATTAGGTGACCGGCGCGTGCAGCGCCGCAAAAGAAAAAAGAAAAACAAAAGAAAAACGCGCGAACTACGTATTACCCTTATATTGGACTTTATTGGTGTAAACAGTGTTTTGTGATTTTTGCAGTGCAATAATGAAAAAAATGAGTTCCACAAGCAGCGACAGTTTTTTTTTTTTAACTATGAGTTTCAAAATTGCACAAATGTTTCAAATATTAATATTAATTTTTAAGATGTTACTTATAATTTTTTTAACATTATATTGGTGTTTAATATTTTTTTATAAATACATTCATTAGTTGTATCTAGATACGCCTCTTATTTCTTTTTCACATAGACGGGGATGAAAAGTAGAGTGTATCACTCGGCCGCAAAATATATTTTTGGCTCGGGCGACGTACTTTGAATCCCTAGCTACCTTGCAGGATTCTACTAAAGAATCCCTCGCTACTCTCGGGATTCTACTCTAGAATCCCTCACTTCGCTCTGGATTCAAAAAAATATTATTTTGCTCCCTTAGGGTACAATCTACTATTGTTATGCAAGGCTGGAAAGTTGGTTATTTAGCGGCGAGTAAGTGAAGGATTTTAGGATTGAACCACGAGCGTAGCGAGTGGTTCAAAAAGATTAAATCCTGAGCGAAGCGAGGATTTCAAAGGTACAAGACGCTAAAAACTTTTCTGCTGAGCGCACCACACAATTATTCACCTCAAAACAGCGAGGAACATTTTATGGTTGTTTCCGCGGTCAACTTCCGGTAAAAAATTCTTTAAACTTAAAGTTTAATCTAAATATACCTTATTCTCGTTGTTTTAATGATATAAAAATAATAAAAAAGTGAGTATTATAGTTAATTCAAAGTTATTTAAAGTATGAATATAATGTTACCTATTAATAAGAATAAAAACGATTCCGTAAATGTTGACACTGACATGAGGTACAAGAGAAAGACAATTTAAAAATAAAGATGTATGTCACAGTCCGAAATCCAATTATAGGTTGTGAAATCTCACCCCGCCTAATATAAAATTCTTATAACAAATAGTTTAATCTAATTGTTATTGTTTTTATGATTCAATGAACTAAAATAATATAATAAAACCAAAACGGAGTATTATAATTAATTTAAAGCTATTTAAAATAAAAATCAAATATAACAAAAAAGTCAATAGTGCGATTCGGAACGCATTATGACATATTTTTAGGTATTAAATTAAAAAAGTACTTTGCCGCGCTAGGCCGCAAAAAGCGATTTTCTACGCCTAAACTGATTGACAAAACCTCCTTTTCAGAGCGTGTGAGGTGAAAAAGTTATTTAACAGTATGTGTGTGAGTACCTATACTAGGTGCTAAAATAACAAAAACAAGAAACTATTTATTATCTCCATCATGACTATTATTTTCTTTTATGGGGCCAAACCCTGGAATATGACAGTGTAGTTATTGAGGATCAAAGTCAATATACATATTTAAGAATATCGTTTAAAATAACAAAACAGCAATGAATATCAAAACCCCACTTACTCGTACTTATTGACACACGCAAACGTTGTTGTACGAGGTATTCCTCGAAGCGCACCTATTTTCAAGTTTACCTAAATTATTCCTCGAAGCGCACTACGCGTTCTATTAGGTACGTGTAAAATATAACAACATTTTTTTTAAACTAAAATTAAAAGTCGTTTTCCAGCAACAGGGAGAAAAAACACAGCCTTTGACGAGTTTCTTGCCAAAAGAAGAACCTTTTTTTCAAGTTCTCCCGCTGTAGGGTTTGTGAACCGATTGCGTAGCTACTTTGACATTCATAAATGCTTGTAATAGCCTAGTCTGAATAAATTATATTGATTCCATTTTATAGTTTTGGTACGGATTCCTAAAATGGGTCTTTTTGAAAGCGATCAGCGAAAATACCTAGCTGGTAAGCAAGTTCCAGGCCAGCTAAAGAGAGCTAACCAAATGGATATTTTTCTGCAAAAAATATTACTTAAATGATAAAAATCTTGTTTTTTTTTTAATAGAAGCGAATTGCAGAGAAAATGAAGAGTTCACCGATTGTATCTACAACATCTGTCGACCACATTTATGTGAACAAAAAGGCTTCACAAAAGACTGTGTAAAGGTTGACGAGGAGTACTGCACACCGGGATGCGTTTGTAAGGAGAACTTCTTGATGGAGAACGGAACTTGCATCCCAGAAGATCAGTGCAGTAAGTATCCCATCAATATCTGGTTTTCGACAGTAAGATCAAAGTAAACTAAGAGTCTATTGCACCTTCTAACTTTAACGACGACTATAATTTATCGGGGAAAATTTATACGATTTGACAGAAATGATGACCAAAAATCGTTTATGGCCAACAGATGCAACTCATCCTGTATTCGATACTTACATACGCGCAACTGCATGACACCAGCGATTATCAATTAGTATCTGTATCTGTTTATACGCGCGCCGTATCATTCTGTATCCCGTTTGCATTGCGACTGTATCACTTCACTGCAGCTAGGTGGTTACCTACTGAATTGCGATTGCATCGCGTTTGTGCTGCCGCCCCGGCCGCCTGCTTTGAGTAGCGCTAATGTAGAC
The DNA here is from genome assembly GCA_910589605.1 of Chrysoteuchia culmella. NCBI lineage: Eukaryota > Metazoa > Arthropoda > Insecta > Lepidoptera > Crambidae > Chrysoteuchia > Chrysoteuchia culmella. The sequence continues at coordinate 7,565,570 of OU342654.1, read as the reverse complement.
GTTTTGCGACCGCATCGATGCTGCATCGCGATTGTATCGCTGCAAAAAGTCGCAATGTGTAAGCACTCTAAAAAGGAATTAATGGGAGATTTGTAAAATTACAATTTCAAATTTGCCTGATTTACACGTGTCAAGTGTTAAGCGAGTTGGTTAGTACAGTAAGTACAGTGTTCAAAACGATCGAACAGTGGCAAGTCAACTTGGTTAGCAAGCTGTCATGCATATAAAATCGGGCACTGTCTTTTATTTCACTGTCCAGGCTCGCCACTGTGTTCGACCCGTGTAAATCGGGTATTACTCAAAGCAAAGTGTTCATTGCATAAGTAAGGTTTGAGACATTTCAACTTGATATTTTCAATATTCATTGGATATTCTTTATAGTAAAAATGTACATGATCCCTAAATACTTTTGATGTATGTATGTATGAATATACAGGGTAGAAAAAATCTATGGGCGCTAGAGAGGAACTACCTTAAATCATTTAGTTCGCCCAATATATTGAAAGGAAACATTCCTTTAGTGTTTAAAATAATCAAAATTGCATTCAATTTTTTTTTTAATACGCTTCCCTCTCCCAGAAATTGGTATGACATAACTTAAAAAAACTACCTACCTTAGATGATTATTTACTTTTAAATGAATGGGTATTGTACCCATTGTATATTGTACCCTGCCACACATTTGTTGTAAAATTTTGTCACCACATTTTCGCCGGGTTCAACACTTCAAACATGTAAAAAAATCTGTTTGTCGTATGAAAACTAATAGGAGTTTGACCGTTTTCTATATTCTGATAAGTAAGAGACTTTAATTTTTTTCCCTTATTAACAATTTCTTGATTTCAATTAATATTTTAATATCTGTTTGTCTACAGAAATTTACCCAGAGGCCTTCATGATCCTCGGCTGAGAGTTTGACACAGGTTTCTGCAACAGATGGAGAAATAAGTAATTTTACTTTTAAATATTTTGTTGGTTAAATGATTTTAAAACATATTTTATCAAATATTGTTGTGTTATTAACTTTAATACCATCAATTATAAACGTATCTAAGAAACTATATAGATTTTTTTATTAGTTGAATTCAAACTAAGATTTTATATATTTTATTTCATTGCATACAAACATTGCATACCAATTATCAAGCCCACGTTAAGTTTCATGAAGAACTTGGATGGAAGAACTATGGATACTAAATAACGGATAAACACAATTAAATCCTTTTTTTGTTAATACGTACATAAATACATATTAAACACTCAGACCAAGACAAATAGACATGTTCATGCACACAAATATTTCTCTTGTCTGGGGATCGAACCCGGGACCACTGCCGCAGAAGGCGAGCCTCGCACCTCCGGCTCCGCGCCAAACAGGTCGACAAAGGCAGGACCAACAAACACACACACTATAGGTATGTATTGGTTTGGCTCGAGTTCACCAACTGAATAACCGACAGATTAACGCTAAATATCATTCTATAAATGCATTTCAGGGAGCCTACTGCCATTTCTTAGCGCAGTATTGTTTAAATTTTACCAAGCTATTTCGTACCATCTTTTAAAGTAAGCTTATTTTTTCACGGAAGTTTTGTGACGTCCTCGCTCAATCATCGCCTCCGACGTGTGAACTGTGTCAAAATGTGACAACTTCAATAAAACCAAAACGCAAACAAAACGTTTTTAAGACATGATGGTTTCTAATAGATTATGGCAGGCCCGCAGGCGCTTGTTTGAAGTTCTAGGGGGAAGAACAATGTTTAAACGACGACGAATCGTCAGTCGGTGTGAAAAGTCAAAAGTATTTATTTGCTAAGAATAGCTACTATGATTGATTAGACACATTTAACATCTTTTAATAAATAAGGTCAACACTATTCCTTAAAGAGTCATTAACACCCAACACTTAGCAATAATTTAAAAAAACCGTTCAAGCTGTAATAACATACGTACATCTTATGTTTTGGCGCGCACTGTTCATTGAAATAAAACAACTTTTACGGATATCAAACGCGCTATATTTCGAAACGTCGGGAAAATCAAAAAACCCCTAAAAACCTAAACATATAATAAATAAATACTAATAAATATTTCCATATAATCACACCAATTATCTAGCCCACGTTAAGTATCATGAAGAACTTGTGTTATGGATATTAGATAACGGATAAACATACTTATATACTTTTTTTTGTAAATACATACATAATATACATATTAAACACCCAGACCAAGATAAATAGACATGTTCATGCACATAAATATTTGTCTTGTCCGGGGATCGAACCCGGGACCTCTGGCGCAGAAGGTGGGGTTAGTACCCCTGCGCCAAACAGGTCGTCATATGGACAATTACAACTTAGTTCGTGAAATATAGCGCGTTTGATATCCGTAAAAGTTGTTCTGTAATAACATTTTTGTACTAGCCATCCGCGTAGCTTTCTAATCATTAGTGTTTTAGGTCCGTGCTTATATTGGTTATGGCCTGCGCAGACGACGGACATTGAAGGACTTTTTGTCCGCGACACGACCTTATTACTAAGAACATAAAGTTGAATAAATAACGAGGACTATCGCGTACTTTTCGCGGATATACGCGGTCTCAGTTGAATCTTATTTGGTTAACAATAAAGACGTGTCGCGGACAAAAAGTCCTCCGTTATGCTTCTGCGCTAGCTCTTAGAGATCTTGTTATATACCCTAACGCACATGGAGTAACAGCTCTTGAGACACGCAGATGTTCTTGGGTGAATCCCATTCAAGAAGTAAACGGTATCAATAAAAAATGAAAATGTACTTTTTGAATGTACCGTTGTTGACCGTTTTAATGGCTTATTAAGATCAATAAATATGTAAGTACAGGTACTTATTGTTTGGCCAAATGAAGGATGGGTGACCCAAAAATTGTATCAATAAGTATTGTGCAGGTTTTTTGGTGTGATTGAAATACAGATGGGTGACCGTGAATGGTGAACTAAACTTAAGAATCGCCAAAGACTATTTTTATCTATCTATTTTAATAAATATTGCTTTGCTAATAAAAACCCCTAAGGCTATTCGTGCAGAAACAATATTTGTTTTAATTTTCTTTTGTCCCAAAATGTTTTTCTGTTTGTAACTTATATAAAGAACTTGATCCGAACCGTTCGCTTTAACTGTAAGTAAATTACAATCGTTAACTGGCCCCTGCGATACAGGCCTAGAGTCTAGTGCAGAGATCGCTGTGAAACTGAGAATAAGGTTCCCTAGTGTTTGCTATAGTATATCCTTAGTGTTCTTTTAATTTACATGATGGAACATTCTAAATTTAAATAAATTATTTAATATATCGTATTCTTAACTTACGGACCCAATATCGAGCGCCTATTATTAATGTTTTAAGATAGATAAGATTATCCTTAGGCGATTCTTAAGTTAGAAAGACGTTTGCCGTGTGACGGCCTAAGAATACAAGAGTCACCACTCCCTTACATGACTGGGATGCCGTAAGAGTCGATTAGGAGGCTCGACGCATTGAACACCTGGTGGGAGAGAAGGAAAACTTGAAATAAACCCTCTACCAACCCGTCTGGCCAGCGTGGTAGCAGTAGGCTAATATCCTCCTATGAACGACACAATAGGCGTGAGCTAGGAGACGCCTATGTCCAGCAGTGGACGTCCACAGGCTGATGATGATGATGATGATGAAGTTAAAAAGAAATAAAGCAAAATCATTTATCTTGTGAACCAAATACAAATTACAATTTATTACTTACAATTAAGTAAATAGGTGGTACACAAAAAAGGCTGACTCTCAGCATTTAGTTAAGGCACCTAAGTTTGTTGCCCTAATACTGATCTTTCGTGTTCGCCAAATAAAATAAAATAAAAAGAATGAAATAAAAAAAACTACATAATCAGAAACTAAAATGTAACTGTAACAGAATACCAAGACATATCCATAACATGCAAAAACATGCAGAGACATAGCAGCATATCAAGGTTAGTGCAAATCGGTGTATAAATAGTCAAAACACAACGTAGTTAAAAAAATATTTGGACCATTTGGTATAGTATTTGTAACTGTAATAAACCGGTCCGAAGTCGATATTCCAGTTGGGCCAAGTTAAAACTATAATTTAGAAAAGTTACTAACTGGCCCGAATACCTGTTTATAGGTAGTCTACCTAATACCTACCAAGTCTATGATAGTCTCAAGTATTCCTAGGGCATGAACATGACTTTAAGTACTTTACGTACTAAAAATTATGTACCTACCCACAAAACAGTAAGAAAAGACTTTCAAAAGATCAAAATTATATTTTTAAAATTTATGTCTGACTCTTCGATCTAACTCAAAAAAAGATAACGTGTACATAACTATACTTTTTTCTTGTATACAATTTATCTTAAAAGCGTATATACAATTGCAACCCAGTCCCAATTAATGATTGCATTTCCCGTGGTCATTGAAGCCCCCGAGATCTGTATCACAAATAAACCTATTCCTGGGAAAATAAAGGGCTTATAAAACTTTCACCCGTTCCTTGCGGCGGAGCTTGTAGGGTTGAATGCAACTTTTATTGTTTCGCCAGTGATCGAGGGTTTGTGTACACGACTAATGCGGATTTTGGTGAGACTTCGATATCGATAGTTATTTAACGATAGTGTGCCCAAAACTTTATTATTTATCGAATGGGAAATGCGGCAGTGTGTTCCCTGTTCGATATAGTCTAGATCAGGTTGACAATCAACAAGCCAGTGTGTTTGTAAACTAATATAATATAAATATAATATCTGTTGTTAAAAAGTGGTCCCACCAGGATGATTAAATAAACGGGACCACGGGTGAAACATGAAGAAAACTGTGAAAAAAAATAATACAGCCCTTCAGGAATTAACTGTAGTAATATGATTATTGTGACGGCAGTCTCGTCTATCGTAATTTCAATGTCACAATTTATTAATTAATTTGCTTCAAGATTCCTTTAAATAATTTATACTTTTTATCCAATTCGTCAGATTTTCGTCTTTTTTTTTAATAAATACATGATAATTTAAAAAAAAAATGTACTTGTCTTTTGTTGTAGATAACCTAAATATTCTATCGATAACTCAAAGCACATTTCTCTTCTCTCTAGCGGATGTTTGTGTAAGGAAAGGTCTGGAATAGAAATCGACATATTATTATCAGTCCCCTATTGGACCATTTTCCTATGATTAGTAAGGTTGTTGACGTCACGGGAATAAGGACTGATTTAATCTCCTACGTTTATTGTACACAAATGGATCGGGTTGATTCCTTTATTTGCTCTTTCTGGGGTTGACTGTATGAAGAAGTTCCTTGAGCATGTTTTTTTTAGCTGAAATACCGAATAATACAGCTTTACCAATATTAACGTTTGGTTTGAAAAGTTAAAAACTACGATAAGTAAGTACTTATTAATTTTTATATTAATAAGTACTTACATTCATTTATTCATTACATTCTTCATAATATAACTTGCCCATTTATAATTACAACTTGTTAATTTACTTGGTAAACATACTTAACCGCGAAAAAGTTTTTTCACCTCACACGCTCTGAAAAGGAGATTTTTTCATTCAATTTCTGCGCTGAAAATCGTATTTCTCGGCCTAGCGGGGTAGAGTACTTTTTTAAATTTAAGACCAAAAAATATGTCCTAATGCGTTCCGAATCGCACTATTGACTTTTTTGTTACATTTTATTCTTATTTTAAATAGCTTTGAATTAATTATAATACTCCGTTTTGGTTTTATTATATTATTTTAGTTCATTGAATCATAAAAACAATAACAATAATATTAAACTATTTGTTTTAAGAATTTTTTATTAAGCTGGGTGAGATTTCACAACCTATTATGGATTTCGGAACGTGACATAAATATTTATTTTTAAATTGTCTTTGTCTTGTATTGCACCTCATATCAGTGTCAACATTTATGGAATCGTTTTTATTGTTATTTAAAAGTAACAATATATTTCTACTTTTAATAACTTTGAATTAACTATAATACTCCCTTTTTATTATTTTAGATTTTTATATCATTAAAATAACGAGAATAAGGTATATTTAGATTTAAACATGTTTAAAGAATGTTTTACCGGAAGTTGACCGCGGAAACAACCATAAAATGTTCCTCGCTGTTGTGAGGTGAAAAATTGTGTGTTGCGCTCGGCAGAAAAGTTTTGAGCGTCTTGTACCTTTGAAATCCTCGCTTTGCTCAGGATTCAATCCTAGAATCCTTCACTTGCTCAGGTTTCAATAGAGATGTAACTCGCCGCTAATAACCAACTTTCCAGCCTTGCATATCAAATAACTATTACTGCTTCTTATTCAAGATAAGTATGAAGTATGTAATTATATCAGCAAACAAAATTGACCTGTAATCATGTAAAAAAAGATTTCCAATGTAAAATAACTCATCTTTTTTAATATTATTTCGGCTTTCCAAAAATATCCTTTGTTGTTTCAGTTATATTTTTTGTTTTAAATTTGATTTTTTATTTAATCTGATGCCCGTTGTTACACGAATACTGAGGTGCGTTTTTTATACATAAAAAGTAGAATATTTATGACCATCGCAAATAGCCGATAATAAAAATGTATGTCTGTCTTAACTGCGGCCATGTTGACTTTGGACAATTTATTGAGTTCACGGAATGCCTAATAAATGGGTTTATCATACAGGTAAAAATTTATCCGTCTTTCTTCATGATTCACTGCAAATTTCGGGGAAAAATAATCACTTATACTTCTTGTTACCGATTAAGACACCGGTGTCCAGAGAACAATTCAATATCAATTGTCTCATAACGTCATAACTCACAAGTTCAGAACCCAGGGCCTGAGAGGTTCAGCTCTTTTGTTGAGTGTATCAGATTCAGAACCAATGGTAGGAATGACAAATACAAACAAAATGTAGGTATTTTATGATTTTTTTGCATTTTTCAATTCAATTTTTATACTTAAGATTATGATAAATTTTAAATACTACTTTGGAAATCCGGTCCAGTGCTCTATTCTCTTTAGAGCGTTCTAGTCCCATCTGAGAATTCACTTGTGGCCGAGTTAATTTTTTCCAATATTTTTCTATTTAAAATCTATCAAAATATAGGAAGGTTAAGAAACCCCCAGACACAAAACAAATAAATTTTCAACTTAGGAATGCTCGTTTCGCAAGGGATCGATTCCCCAATAAGCATGTGCAGTACTACGGCGCCCTAGGGCGCTACAAGCGATTAAATAAATAAATATTTTTCATCAATTTTAAATGAGACCTACTTAAAATAAATAGGTTTTAATAAATTATGTTTACTTCATTTAATCGCTTCCGCCCCATTCTAAATCCCTAATTTAAGAAGAAAAACCTCTTTACACTAAACGGTAAACTTAAAACCCGTAATAAAGATCCCGAGCACTTCCTTCGGAAAACTAATTCACCACCAACTTTTAGCAAATAACACATAGCTTGCTGCTCTTGTGCTGGCGAAAAAAACGTGATTCGAATCAAAGCATTCGTTGTATTTCGAGATATGTTTAGTGTCGTGTTAGGTTACGTTTCAGGGTGTTGGTTGCTAAGAAAGGGTTCTACTATCGCCAGTTGCCATCGACGTATATCACGTCGCTGGAACCAATTCACTATGTGGGGTACTAACTCGTGCGAAACAGATTGATTTGAGTTTAACTTTCAGTTCCATTTGAAAATTAGAAGGTAACAATGCATCAATGTTAAGCTGTTAAAAGCTGAACCTGTTTAAAATTAAGATTTTTAATGTTTGCGATATTGAAAGACTTTTTAACCGACTTTAAAAAAGGAGGAGGTTCTCAATTCGACGGTTTTTTTTATGTATGTTACTCGATTACTCGAAGACGGCTGGACCGATTTGAGTAATTATTTTTTGTTCGGATTGGTATACTTCCCATGTGGTCCCATTGTCATCATGTCTGGATCTGATGGGATCCTGGAGAAATTCAGTGAGCTCTTCAAATATTAAAGGCACTCCTATAGCGATATTGGTGTTTTCTTTAGTAACTCATGTATATGCTTCCGGAAAACATCATTTGGTGAAGTGGAACTGATAATGAAGACCACAAATGGTCATCGGAACTATTTAATACTTAGCATTTCACGATACGATTACTTTAATGTGCTTTCCCTGCACCGGGAAAAGCAGCATTTTGTAAAAAGTGATGAGTAGTTGATATAAAGTTTTTAGTGTAGGCACGGGACCTCTTCTACCTTTAAAAATTGTGAAATAAAAAATATCTTCTTACTTTAAAAAACTAAATATTTATTTTACCTTGGCTGGCACCGACTCCAAACTTTAGTATTTTGAAGTCGGTTTCATTTTTTTTTTAAGTTTTTAAGCAAGAAAAAGTTTAAAAGTTGTAAGTTTGCTGTCAAGTGTCGCCACCTTTTGATGAGAAATAACAAAATTTTTCACACTTCCTTTAATATAGATACTAAAATTGCTACCATAACTAGACTGGCGTGTAATACTATTAAAATGTTCGGCCTTCCATGTACCCGACTGTACCACAGAAAAACAAACTTGTCTTTATTAGTGAAACGCGACTTTCCTCAATACCTTGAGAAACCAGATCCTACGTACACCTTTTACCAGTTCAAATAAACTCGATAAGCCCCGTAAATCTATTTGCCCAAACAAATACAATTAGGTAGACAATATATTTGTACGAACAGGGCCTTCTATTAAGCTTGAATCGGAAAAATCTTTAACAAACAATATCAAGTAACTAAAAAATCCCAGTTTTGTAAATTCCATAGGAGTTAGAGCGTTTTCTCACTCATCCGATCCGATATCGGCCCTGGCAGAGGCCGATAGTAGTCAGCCGACATCCGATATCGGCGTGTCTGTTAATAAATTGCCGATGTTATGGGCCGATAAAATCTGTCATCTCAGTGCGTTGGCAAAAAAATGGAGTCGTTTAATCAATAACAATCGTGCAATAGAACACATATATGTTCTATATGGTGGTAGAAGTAAGTGGGATCCAGGAAGATAACTTATTTTTAACCGACTTCAAAAAAAGGAGGAGGTTCTCAAGTCGACGGTTTTTTTTTAATGTATGTTTTACCATAACTTCGCTAGTTGTTAACAAGTTTTTATAATTCTTTTTTTATCTGAAAGAAAATGGTTTATGTGTGGTCCCATATAATTTTTACGAAGATCTGGCTAGTAGTTTTTTCATAATCCTGACAAATGTCAATCACGTTTTGGCAAGTAGTCGTTTACCTAGATGAGATCATTGTTGTGTATGGGCAATTTTTTTGTGTAAGTAACGGCACATGATGTAACAATTTTTTTTATAAAATGTTTTTTTTACTTCGAGTGTTAAAATAGGAAAACAAAAATTACGGCAAACATTATCGCCCGATACCCCGATTTCGCCGCCGACCCGACATATTGGTGTCGGCTTCGATATCCGATATTGGATCGGATAATGTGAAAGTCAGGTCCATATTTCATACACTTTACTTGCCTCGATATCGGTGTCGGCGCTGACACCGATGTCGGATCGGGTGAAGCGAAAACGCTCTTAAGAGGCGAACAATTATCTGAGCATCAAATAGGCGGAGGGATATGATTTTATAACATGCTGAAAAACAAAAAATCTAGTTTGAGAGTCACTTTAATTTCCTTTGCTTTTCGTGGGGACGCAGACGCTAAAAAGTACGTAAGTATTTATAATAAATATTAAATAAGAAAATATTCTGGACTGCTTTTTTCGGGTATATTTTCTTATTTAATATTTATCGCATAAAAATAGCATTGCAAAATTATAAAGGTAAGCGGTTACAACCCGATACTCGGGTTCGTCGATCGACGAAAAATTCCAAATTATGCGAAACTTTAATTGCAGTTTGTGATCATCACGTTTAACATTTTGTATATTTTATAGTTTTCGGAACAAATAGACTCGAGTACCTTTAATTTGATACCTTACTCGGCCTTACCTTACCCCCTATCGAGTCGTAACAAATTTTGCGAACCTGAATTAAGTATATAGATATTTAGAATAACTTTAAATAATTGGCACTCTTTACGGTGCATTTCAAACGATTGTCCATTTATCACGTACCCTTCTTCTTCTTATCGAGTGAGGATTAGTGGCCACCTCTGGTGTCAGACTTTATCATTGTCCTGACACCTGCAGGCAGGAGGTGTGTAGCTAAGTTCTGGGCTAGAATAGAACACTCAGTCACTGCCATCGACACGCTAAGAAAAATGAGAACCCACGATTTAGCTGATTGACCTGTACCTGGTGGTATTACCTTTTTTTTTTTTTTTGTTTTGAGTGAGGGGAATCCAGTCTTTACAGATTCCTGCCTTGAGGATATGCTGGGGTCACCTAGCATACCCGTCCTGGTAGAGACCTAGGAACAAGCACACTATCTCTCGCCACCCCCGTTACCCCGTCGAGCCTAATAGACTCGGCGGGGTTACGGGGTAGGACTCACCCACTCCCGATCCTCCACCGGGCCAAAGGCCGGATGGGAGATCGGGACTGGGGAGGGACGCCCACCTCGCGACCCCCCAGCCCGTCTCGGAAGACAGACCGGAGGACCGGGAGGGGGGGGCACTACCAGCTAAACCCCTCACTGCTTGCCTTCTCACTGCCACAGGCCACGGGGGACCAGAGTAGTATGCACCCCTTAGACCGGCAGTCCACCTGGTGGTATTACCTACCTACTGAACCATCGGGAAAAATTATCAAATCTCCGTCAAGCGTGCAGTGCCGGCATTTTTTACTTCATAAGTATAATATTCATGTTGTATGAATATTAAAGCTGCAATATAATAATAGGTATTCATACCCAACTCCTTTATACGTTGTTGTTTTTTTCCGTAATATTACTCGTAGCAAACCAATATCCGCCGCAATATATCTCATCCTATTGTATTAGCAAAGTAAAGCTTATGAGAGTAGGCTCTTTATTATTAATATGGACGACATGAACGTGTTAAAGCCAATCAGAAATAAATTATTTAGTTACTGCTAGACTGCTATTTATGTGTACCTTTGAAGATAAATACGAGTAAATAAGCGTTATTTATAGCAGTAAAGTATTGCATACTACAAAGCCAAAAGCCAAGTACCTAGGTATTATAGAATCAAAGCTATACGAGAACATAATAAATAAGGGTGCTAGATCTCAAACACTCCTGCATTTTCAGTACCTTTGTTCTGAGCGATGTAGACAGTGCACCTGACAGCTCATAAATCCTCACCGCCTCTTTCTTAGTCGTCTGCGCAAACATCTCGCCTGAAGACAACTTTAGGAGTCTTACCGACACGTAGAGCAAACGATATGGAATCGAACAATATAAATCTTTTTTTTTTTTCACACCAATTATCTAGCCCACGTTAAGTATCATGAAGAACTTGTGTTATGGATACTAGATAACGGATAAACATACTTATATACTTTTTTTTTGTAAATAAATACATAATATACATATTAAACATCCAGACCAAGACAAATAGACATGTTCATGCACACAAATATTTGTCTTGTCCGGGGATCGAACCCGGGACCTCTGGCGCAGAAGGTGGGGTTAGTACCCCTGCGCCAAACAGGTCGTCGAATATTGATAATAATAAGCTAAGCTAGTAAATGCAATTAGTAACAAGTCATTCTATGTTTAGTTTATGTAAATTACGATTTAAATAAAAGTCTTCTACTATTTATTTATTTTATTAATGGAAGACCAAAAGCGTGCTATAATAACAATATTTAGTGCAGTAGGAAACAGCCAATTACAGGCCGTTGCTAATAACTATTTAAAATACTAAAACCACTATTAATAAGCACTTATGTGTGAATGAAGAATATAAAAATTTGAAGTTAACATAATCTGTAAAATCTTTCAGATCTATATAACTTAAAACTATGGGTCAAAAAACCTTCTGCTCAACGCATTCCTCGCTGAAGTGACACTGGTGTGGAATAAATCAAAGTCATACTATGATATATACTTACCCTAGGTAACACACATGTAAGTAGAAATTATTTTCACTGACACCGAATACACCGAGAATTTGAGGTTTTTTATGTTAAATGGGTTCGCTCTTAATCCTAATCAAGCTCGGCAGCTAAGACAGGATCTACGGTGAAGCGAGCTAGCCCAGAAGGTGTCTATTCACCCTTGCTTTGAAGATGGACGTGTTATAATTATAAGTAGGTACTCGAACATACAGACGCAGGGAGGGAGTTCCACTCCTTTGCTGTGCCCAATATAAAAGATGATGAGTAGCCCTTTGCGCGACATTTTGTATATCAACCAAGAAAGGGCAGTCCCTGGTCACCCGCATCTGGATGTCCGATGGAAGAAGCGGTATGAGCTCATGCAGCTCCTGAGCACACTCTCCGAAGTATTGTCTGTAAAAGACTAGCAAACAGGCAACTTTACGGCGGTGTGGGAAACTTGCTCTTCACCAGTTCTTTGTCGCCAATTAGCCTCTCAGCTCTGTTGGATCGTGTCCAGTGCAGCTAGTTGATATTTCACTGAGCCGTACCAGTGGTGACTGCAATACTCCATGCACACGGACTTGAGCTTTATAGAGAGCTGAAAGCTGCCCGGCGTGAAATACCGCTTGACCTCATTAAGGGCACCCAGCTTTTTTTATTATTATTATTATTTATTTATTTCAGAAAAAAAATCCGTAGATTTGTTAGTATCAAATAGAAAACTTAACTATGTTAGTAATAAATAAATAAACAAATAATTTTTCTGAGTCACCGTCAGGGGCATGTGTACGGTGACCCAGTATTTTAGTATCGGACCGTCGCAGCGGTCAGCAATCACAGACAGAAGGCTGTTGGCGCTGCAGCGGACTCTGTGTAACAGTGAGGCAATTCTGTTGCGCATTATGGCATAGAAGTCTTGTATGCGAGCCTCGGCAAACATACCTGACGCACTACAGTACCGCGGCAGCCCCAACAGTATCCTGAGCGCATTATTATACTGGATACGCAGGGCATTGTATGACTTTTGTGTATGTTTAACCCATAGGCTGCACGAGTAAAATGATTGACAGTATGCTTTAAATAAGGTGACTTTTACTTCTTTAGTGCATCGTGCAAACCGGCGGGCCAACATATTGCATCTTACTGCCAATGCCCTGCGTTCCCTTTCCATGTCTGTGTCATCTGAAAGGTCTTCAGTAAGCCAGTGACCCAGGTACTTAAAACGAGAAACTCTGTTCAGCGATGTTCCATTAAGTTTAATTGGAGGGATATCAGGAATGATTTTGTGTCGCGCCTTAAATACCATTATCTCTGTCTTTTTGACATTGTATATGAGATCATGAGACACCGCATATTGCTCACAGCACTGCAACAAGTTTCTGAGGGCACTTATCGAAGGACTCAGCAAGACCATGTCGTCTGCATAGCTGATGTTGTTAAAAGTAACACCATCGACTGAGCATCCCAGACCAAGGTTACTGAGTTCCACGATAAGCCGGTTCATGTAGAGGTTAAAGAACTTAGGCGAGGTTATCCCACCTTGCCTTACCCCACACTCCAACCCATACACGGCCGATAGCGAGCCCGACCATCTCACATAATTGGTTTGATTGCCATACCAGTATCTAAACATGTTTACAACTTCTGTTGGCACACTGGTGTCTTTAACCAACTTGGACCATAAAAGATTTTTGGCCGTAGTTTGAGCCTTAGATTCGAAGGTGATGCCGAACTTAAGGTTAAAAAAAAACAAGCTCCAGACTGTCTGTAATAGGTACAGATGCACCCTGGAAAGTAGAAAGCAGGTTGATGGGACTCCTTTTGGCAGTGAACAGACATGCTTGCGTTTTGGTGGCGTTCCTGATATATGCGTGTTATAATATAACACGTTTATACAGACAAACTCTTTAGCTTTATAGTCGACTCCACAGAACAAGGAAAAGAGATGTTCTGTGGTCGACTCGACGACCTCCGTAGTAGAGTGGTACGTACACCGGTTTCAAGGTGCCTACTCTGGGGTCCCGGGCTCGAGTTCCGGTAGAGGCAAATGTTTGTATGATGAATGATGTATATGATGAAATGCATTTGTACCTGAACGTAGATATATATATATATATATTTCTACACATAAATACTTAAATAATCAGTAATATCATGAAACCCGTTAGTGCACTACAATTTTTAACTATGATGATGATTACTTAATAATGATGGTAAAATCATTCTGACCAACGTTTACACTAAATAGTAGGTACTTATTTATGAGTTATGTAAACAATTAACACATTATAGTTCTGAGGACTTGAAAAATTCCTCTCCTACTCCTCCAAGCATGGTGTAGAAGCAGTTTTCTAACAGACACTCTTTTGTATTAATCTGATTTTTTTATAAATAATTTGTATTGGTTTCGTTCTGAATTATTTTGGAAGGTTTATCATAGATTTTTATGGCGTTAACATGTGTTCCTAAGCTATGTAGTTTAAGGACGGGTGATGGCTTAGCGGTTTTTATGACGTAGGTTCATTGTTCCGGTGTAGCAGTCTTTTGTTCGCGGGAATAAGTGAATATTATTTGTGACGAATTTGCACTTACCTACTTACGAAACTCGCCTTCTGCGCCAGAGATCCCGGGTTCGATCCACGGACAAGGCAATTATTTGTGTGCATGAACATGTCTATTTGTTTTGGTCTGGGTATTTAATATGTATATTAAGTATTTATTTACAAAAAGAAACAAAATATATAAGTATGTTTATCTGTTATCTAGTATCCATAACACAAGTTCTTCATGAAACTTAACGTGGGCTAGATGATTGGTGTGATTGTATGCAATTATGTATTATTATTATTTATTTACTTTAGGGCTAGGATAATTGGTGTGAGTCTTGGTGTGAGTTTAAGAAATATTAATTTATTTTATTCATATTATAGATTCAAAAGATACTCCTTCCAGTGTGCCTTTATATCTACGGCACCAGTAATAAATCCAGCTCTGTACCGTCGACACAAACAAATACATATCTGAGATGGCGTCTCGTGAATGCTTCAGACTTCATATGAATCCATTTAAGTTCGCTGTCCCAATGAAATTCCGGAGTTCGGTGCATTGAAACTAACTTTGGTACAAGAACTACGGTTTATTCCGAGAATTTAAATATTAATAGAGGTATCAACGAATCAAATGTAAGTTAGGTACCTATTTAAAAACATAAAATACTTCCCTTCTTTTTCTGCCCCAGGGGTTCGCGCTCTCGGCCTGCGATTCCCAACGATTGGCCACAGGATGGGTGACTAAACATTTTATATCTTGAGCTTCTCCGTGCTTCGAAAGGCTCGTTAAGTCATTGGTCCCGGCTGTATTCGCAGTCGTTAAAACCCACTAATCAGCATTAGGCTCGTGTTGTGGCCCACTCTCCATCCATAAGGAACGCCAGAGCCCAAGCAGCGGGGTCTTTAAAAATAGCTGATGACGGACCAAAGAATTTAAACATTTAGAATATATTTTTCTTGTATTGAACTTAAAGTACATAAGTACTTTTTTTGCGTGTACTGTTCATTAAAATATAACGACTTTTACAAAACTCGATAACTGGACATGCAAACTTTCACATTTTTATGATATAGGGTAGGGTAGTAAATTTTCTAAGATTATGTGGCTCCATAATATTTTAGCCCGCATTGATTTTTGTACCTACTTTCCCGTAGGACTGAGTAATTTTATGATTTTATCGCAACAAAAAGTATCCAATGTCCTTCTCCAGGCTATTAAGTACATGTGTCTCGATTTCCATCTAAATCCGTTCAGCCGTTCTTACGTGATTAAACAAAAAAGTATCCAATTTTTTCTCTCCAGACTATTCAGTACCTGTGTCCCGAATTTCATCCAAACCCATTCAGCAATTTTTGCGTGATTGAGTAACAAACATTCAAACATCGACACATCTACACTTTTACATTTATAATATAAATAGGATAGCAGAATTTCTAAAATTATGTGTCGCCGCCTTTTTTCCCCACATTGATTTTTTATGTTTTACCTTAGGAATGAGTCATTTTAACGCGACAAAAAGTATCATATGTTCCTCTTCAGGCTATAAAGTGTCTGTGTCCCGAATATCATTCAAATCCGTTAAGCCGTTTAGCGAGATTAAGTAACATTCCCGTAAGACTACCGGAATAAAAAAGTAGACTGTGTTTTAATCCAGGCTATCTTCTATCTGCGTGCCAAATTTTATCGAAATCGATTCAGTAGTTTTTGCGTGAAAAGTAACAAACATTCTCCCAAACTCCCGCATTTATAATATTAGTAGGATAGGATAGGATTAATTCTTTATTGTTCAAATGCAACGAATGACGGACTTTAATGCCGTTACATCCGCGAGGAATTATGTTATCGCGCGGACTTAGAAGTCGCTATATCTATTTTGCATAATTTTTCTAAACAAAATTTAAAGTCCTTTTTTCAAACCTTTAAGGGTTGAATATGTACACCGCGTCGGACTTCAAAATCGATGCCATTTTCGTAATCAACATCCCATAAAACCTCAATAACGACACCCATATCGATTTTAACATTATTTACCCCCTTTTACCCCCTTAGGCGTTGACTTGATAAATAAAAAAATAAAGGTTTGTTTATTTGTTTTTAATTTCCAACCATAAGCCTTATAAAAAATGAGTGAACTTTACTTTGAAAATAAAGGACTTTTCTTTCTCAACTTCATCCCCCTTTCCAACCCTTTGGGGGTAGAATTTTGAAAAACTTCGACACAGGTAAATGTTTATTTTAAATTTCAACCTAAATACAAAATTTGAAGATCCTAACACTCTTACTTTGAAAATAATGGACTTTTCTTACACAACTTCATCCCCCTTTTCACACTTTTGGGGGTTAAATTTTCAAAAACGCCGAGACAGGTAAATATTTATTTTCAAATGTCAACCTAATTACCAAATCTGAAGATCATAACTTCAAAACTGACAGACTTTCACACAAACTTTCATCCGCTATTTCACCCTTATACTTAAATATAACACCATTTTTTTATAAAAAGAAAATAACTACTGACTCAAAGAAATATTAAAATTTACTCTCAAGAGAAATAAACTTCAGCTGGAACTCTCTAGACTAGAACCTAAGTAAATAATCAAACACTCCGCAGCGAACTTACGAGTACCTGGTTCTTACCAACATTAATACTAAATTTTTAATAAAAAAAACTTTACAGAAGTTCCTGTAGAACTTCAAGAGTTTCTTACAAGTACAATTTATTTATGGATTGTTCTGATTTTGTAATGAAAATGTATATCTAACTTTTATCGTTTTGTAATATTTTATGACTACCTAAAAAAAGCCAATATCCTAAAATATTAGCTGCTAGACGTAAATTGAAGTGTCGATACGCTAAAATACCCATACCAAAGCGTAAATACCCATATACGTAGTGTACATCAAACTAAATAATAATATGTAAAAACAATTGCTGGGAAACGACTTTTATTTATCGTTTTCAAAATATGGGTGTTATTTTAACACGCAAAAAAAAACGCGAGCAACAAAGTGTGCGTGTGTATAGTGTACAGTAGGCGGCCGGTATCCAGTTTATTTGATTGGTGTTAATATTCATTGCGGTTTTGTAACTTTAGACGATAATCTTTAAAAATAAATATTGACTTTGATTCTCAATAACTCCTTAACTTGGACGAATTAACCATTCGTCCAAGCTCCTTAACTATCAGGTTCCCAGATTTGGCCCCATACAATAAAATGATATTAGGTCTTTAACTATGAAATTGCCGATTTGTATGAAGATCTTCAAAGAAAGTTCGTTTTCCATACTAACAATTTTTGTTATAGTTACTACCGCAAGCGCTAATGCCTCAATTTGTTATTTACAATCATTGTTTGAAGACTAAGCAATCTAATATTTTAAGAAATCTAATCTAATCTAATATTTTTATATTAAAAATTATGAATAATTTATAAATTATATAAAATAAAGTAGTAAATTTTGCTAACAAAAAAAGGAGAACCTTTCGAGGTATTTTTTATCGTTTATGAAACAAAAATAATAACCATGAGATTAAATATTCTTGATCATTATGATCTTAATTTAATATAAAATCAAGCAATAGATGAACCTTTTAATCACAGAAGTAGTGAGGTTCTCTAGAAGTGTAAGAAAAAAATCGGCAATTTCATACTTTAACCCCTATAATAACGATAGGGAGATTACATGGTTTTCGTTTTCGTTATGGGTCTTTTAACACTCGGTATAAATACTTGACTTTTAAGGTTTAATTTCTAGAGTTAGGTTAGAGTCCCCGCCAAGACGGAGCCAAGCCAAGCCTCGGGGCATACCTACCTTTCTCGAAGCGCTTCGTCGTTTTTTTTTTGAAGCCTTACAACTGGGGCGACGTTAGTGACAGTAAATTTTATTTCTAACCTCTTTGGTGCTATATGAAATGAAATAAAATGGAATAATGATTTATTTTTCTTCCACAAAGTTTACACTAAAAGTTCAGTTAGTTTCTTAGATTATACAAGGTGTATTTAGTTACCTAGGTAATACTTTGTGGGAGACTGATGCCAAAACTAGACATTATAAATGCCTGTATCATAGTCATCAGGTTCCCAACCTCTCAGATACATGTTTATTACGGAATTTTAATAAGTTATATTAGAATTACGTATTAAACATGTAGTTGAAAACAAACTAACGTTACCAAAATATCTTATCTTAAAAGAAAACAAAGTTAAGACTATTTGTATACATAGTACAATTTTAAGAAAACAAAATAATTATCAAACTTAATGAATGCTTAAATACCAGAATCCGACTTTCCCCTTTAGTTATAAAACAATACTGAATAAATCTTCCGTCTGATCATAATTTAATATGGTGTGTGATAAGAATTGAGCATTGTTCTAGAATGATGAATGCAACCGAATGCAAATAAAATAATAAATAAATAATAATAAAATAAAATGTTTATTTGTTCTAACAATTTAAGGTGTCTTAAGCTAGTGATCAGCATCTCCTTTTAAGCTAGACCAGCCTGTGTTAGGAGATACTGCTCTTCCTTACAGTAGTAATGTTAAAACGAAAAAAATTAAAAACTTATGACGTTAATAATAAAATGAAACACAAAAGAAAGAAACCAAAACAGCTTACGTTGTGTATGTATTTGTGTGTGTGCACAAATGAAGCATTGTTCTAGAAATGAATGAAATATGATTGTGAGTGACATGCAATAAATAAATTTAATGATACTTAAAGACAAATAGACATGTTCATACGCACAAAATATTTGTCTTGTGCGGAATCGCACCCCCGACGTCCAAGCAGAAACCTAAAAGTTTTAACTATCGTTAACCCGGGGAGCGCACAGATGGGTCAATTTGACCCGCGCTATTTTTTAAATCGCATGTATTTTACAGAATTATAGTGCGACGTTGCCGTACTTCTCAGTAGCTGGAGCTAACAGTCCTCCCTTTTCGTTTCTTCCCACTTTCAGTCGGGTTGCGCTTGTACCGAAAGAAATACGTGGCCAAACGACCAAAAGGGTAAATATGACCCAACCATGCACTCGATGTCGTAATTTCGCGCCATTTTTGCAAAACGTTTTTTATTGTTTATCTTTTGATTTTTTGGTTTATTTTCAAAATGAACGGGCAAGAACGCGAACCACAGCGGATTTTAGCCATATTAGAAGAATTGGACTCTGAAAACGGGCAAATTTCTTTAGGAAGTGAAGAGGAAGAGTGACGTGTCACGTGAGTCGTCGTAGTTATTAAAGTGACACAGACCAGGACTCATCCGATGACGACAGCTTTAATGAACCCTTGATTGAACTACAGCGTCAAATACGTTCTTCAACTTCCTACCTAACTATACCTATAATAATAGTTGAATTCAAATAACTCATCATTATGTTACTATTACCAGAGCAATGTAGTAAATAAAATTTATTTAATACCATATTTAGAAACAAATTGAAACATGTTCTGATATTTTGGACTCGTAGCAGCATAGGCGAAAATATGCGTGTATTTTTTTATTCTTTTGTCTTTATATTTCGTATGCATTTTATGTCATTGTGAATTGTACATTTTGCGTGTTCGTGGATGTTATAAGCAGTTAGTTTTGACCGCAACGTTATTTAGATTGCGTCATGAATAGAGAAGTTTGCACCAAAAATGTTGTTTCTACTTTTGTCTGTTCCACGGGATAATTTTATTACTTTTTTTTGTTTTAAAACATGCTGCTTTCTCTGCAACTATACAAATGTAACTGTTTTTTTTAGTGAATTGGGTTTACGGAATTGGCATTTTTATGAAGTTAGACATATGTTGCTGTGAGCGAGAACAACAAGAGCTGAGAACGCAAAGAAAAGTTTTTATCTCGTAGCTTTTAAAAAACTTACAGCGCAATAATCTATCTCTAGATATGGGTAGGGCTGTTTGAGATAGATGCCTAGGGGTTTTTTGTTAATATGACCAAAATAACAAGGTTGCTAGGAAACGAAACCAGTATCCTAGGCAACTATCTCAGTTAGCCCTATCCATATCTAGAGATAGGTTATTTATTTCGGCCGAAGGTAACTTCGTTTTTAGGATTTTCTTTCAAAAGTCTTAGTGGGATCACGATCTATTTGATATAGTAGATATTTCCTATAATAATCACTGGCCATTTTGGCCAGGTCATTTGACAGATGATTGATGCATTTCATCATTTCTTCATGATCTGAAAGTGGTGCGGCATCGTCTTTACAATAAGCTAAATGTACTTTCACACTATGAATTTTGAGATTCCCTAATACAATCCTCAGTGACCTCATAATGAAACGCTAAACAAGAAATCCTGAATTGTCCCAAAGGTTGATTGTTCAAATTATTCTCATTTATGTGACCTCTAACAAAATCACTGTACCACATCACAAAACCACAACTTGGCGAAGGTAACAAAATTATCAAAATTAGTGAGTCGATACGACTTACTAATTTAGACAATTTTGTGAGTCTATGGCGATAAATTATTCTGCGGCTCGCGAGCGGAACGTCTTCGCTTTAAACATCTAATCAAATATTTAATTATAAAGCTACGTACGGCATGTACAAATTAAGATTCTTAAGATTCGAAGGATCAAATTAAACAATTAAAGACTGTGAAACTGCCACGGATTGGGGTAACTTTCAAAGTTTCGGGGAAATCACGTTTCCACCTCCCTATTTAGCTCGATCGGGGTAATTATTAAAAGTTCACGAAATCACCTTTTCGTTGCTCTGCAAAGCGTTACGTAACGTTCGCGATTTAATAAGACGAATGAAATGAGGAGGAAAATAAATTCATCGAGTGCTGCTTTGAAGTCACATTTCTGTACCTTTAAGGTATAATACACACTTGACAGATGGTGGACTTCATTGATTTCAGCTGTAAGCGTCGATGGTCAGTGTGCGGTCAGCACGACTCTAAAACCAGAAACTAAGCTACTCTGAAAATAAGTCGACATGATAGTGAAAATACATAAAATACATTTTACACAATATACTCATAATATATTGTCTTAAATGTAAATGATGTATTGGGCTAAGTTAATGCGAAATCAACTGTGCAGTTACTGATCAGTCAGTGTAGCTTACCTAAAAATAGAATTGTGATTCTAAAAATAAAAAGAAATAGTAAACAATATTCACAATTTACATAAACACGCTGTAAAGCCTAGACGTCATCCTTTTGAGCAATATATCATTATGTCAGTCTCGTATAATATTCATAAGAATTATAAAATTTATTATACATCATAAACAAGGATAACAGGCCTAACTCTATAACATGACTTGACATGGTATCAATTTACTTGAACGCTCTCAGTCATAAAATTGAGTTACGTTTGAACTTTCTCTTTCCCGAATTAGAACCGTTATAAATGTAATACAAGTACAACGACTTTGGATATTAGGAAGTTTTATAACTTCACTTTATGTTCCAGTGATAAAATAACAAGCTCATTCTCAAATAAAACTGCAATCTTGACAGGAGATGATACAATAATGTTGGGATTGTAGGTGTCACGTGGCAATTTCTTTAGTAAAATCCATTACAGTTATGACGCACAAAGAGTGAAAAGAAAAGTTTTGCTGGATTGCTGGATGAGCTTACATGGCGTGGTGAAATCGAGGATTGTCGTTTTGGACATTTGTTGAATAATTATTAATTATAAAGGCCGAATTTTAACTTGTTACTGATAATGTTTGCACTTGATTCAAATATAGCCCAAACTAGATTGGTTAGATGGATCTAATAAATAATTTATTAGATCTTTCTGTCTATAGTATTATGAAATCGGATTAATCGTTTGTTCGTTCCATCGTTGATCAGAATTTGAGTGAGAAAATAGCATAGATGAGCTCCAGTCCAGCTCATGAGGTGATGCTCGGGGATGACGCCATAACATCAATGTTTTCAGCATTGTTGTGTTCCATTCCGACCGTTAGAGGTTCCGGGAGAGGCGCGCTTCTACCTTCAGTCTAATAATTAATTAACATCAGGAATGATGCAGGCTAAGGGCCTGTTAATAAAAAAGGAATCTGCTATGCCGCTACTTATTACTAATTATACTTTCAGAGCTCTACCAGTTCGGTTAAATTAGACACCTCAGCCACTTCCAGGCGGTCTTATTTAAGTACCATATGCTACAATTTGTCGCCCCAGAAGCATTAAAAGAAATATCATCTCACTAATGGACTACATGTGTCCACAGACGCTCTCGAAATGGGACCTCTTTTGTTGTCACCGGGGCTTTTCACGCGGAAAATAAAACAACATATTTAAGATATATTTAACATTTATGAATGCATGAGTCAGCTTCATATAATTCATCATCAGCCCGTGGACGTCCACGGCTGGACATAGGCCTCTCCTAGCTCACGCATATTGTGGCGTTCATAGGAGGCTATTAGCCTACTGCTACCACGCTGGCCAGACGGGTTGGTAGAGGATTTGTTTCATGGTTTCCTTCTATCGCATAGGTTTTCATTGCGTCGAGCCTCTTAGTCGACTCTTAGGACATCCCAGGCATGTAAGGGCGTGGTGACTCTTGTATTCTTAGGCCGTCACCACACGGCACACATATAATAATGTGGACGTAATAACCAGTAATCCTGTTGGGAATAAGTAGGTAGTAGAATGTATGGGAACAACCACGGCCTTACATTTAGATACTGCCTAACTTAGACACGCGATAAACACTGGTTTGTGGTGACACTGTCAATGTTTCAATAACACCAACTTAAGACCTGTAGGGCTAGCACTGAAAACTATCGAAATAGTATAGAGACCGTATCGAGGACCTATTGTCAAAAAATATATAGGAAAATGTAGTTCCGTTTATTAACATTGGTATGGCGTATGAGCTGGCAATGGAAGTTCGGGAACGGGCGAGTGTGCAGACCGTTGAAAATCAAACGCGCTATGACATTTGGCGACAATTTATTTTCAGAATAAATGCGTAAATGCTTTACTTTTTATGAGATTATTAATAAATTAAAAGATTAGAAAATTCACATTTTAGGAGCTACGAATTCATTGCTAGAGAAGTGACAGACAGATTTTTGACAACCAATGACAGCTATTCTCAATAAACTTGACACTATGTAAGGCTTATGCCTTTAGCTTATACAGCCAATTTATAATGGAATGAATAGAATAAACAATATTTCTATCACCGTTTACGTCCGGTAGGAACCGGAGTTCGAAAAGATCTTGCGGAAAGATCTTGGTTTGTGTGCTTACAAAATCCAATTCGTGCAAGAATTGAAGCTACATTGACCTAGCAAGGAGTAGATTCGGTGAATGGGCCCAAAACAAGATTACTGTTGGTCCCGATTTTCATAAGCGAATTTTGTTTAGCGATGAAGCTCACTTTTGGTTGAATGGATACGTCAATAAACAAAACTGCCTTATTTGGAGTGATGATAATCCTCAAGTTTATGTTGAGACACCGTTACATCTAGAAAAACTGACTGTTTGTTGTGCCTTATGGGCTGGTGGAATAATTATTGGTCCGTACTTCTTTAAAAACGATTCTGGCCACAGCGTTAATGGTGATCGATATAGAGGCATGATTACTGACTTTTTCGTTCATCAATTGAACAATCATGATGTGTAGGAGCTGTGGTTTCAACAAGACGGGGCAATATGTCACACAGCTCGTGCCACAATTGATTTGTTGAAGGAAACGTTTGGTAACCGTATAGTTTCACGTTTCGGGCCCGTGAATTGACCTCCAAGATCGTGCGATTTAACGCCGCTTGACTATTTAGCCGTGGCGGTCATATGCCAGAAGTAATATTTAAATTATAATGCCAGAAGATTATCTTTCGAATAAAGTAAATTTCATTTAAATTTTAAAAAATCATCTTTGTTTTATTCCATTTCAAAGTTCTATACCTCTAAAAAACACCCTTTATGAAGATGTTTCTTTGTTATGACAATTAAAATTCGGTAAAAGAGGATAATCAACATCAAAGCTATTATTACACAAGAAACTACTATTAGGTACGAGTACGTACTTGGCAATACAGAGTACACATCAAGCAAAGAAGGAAATAATCGGCGAGGCGTCGATCATGTTTCATGAAACATACAACTGACGAGAGTGAAAAAACGTCTCACAGTGAATGTACTGAGTGACGTAGTCGATGCTCTACAAAGCCTTACAATACTAGTATTTCACTCTCGATATACATTTGTTTCGCCAGGTACTGTACGTGGCATCTGTATGCAATATACTTAGATAAGATCGGACTTAGATCAACAATAAGTTTATCTGTGTATCCAAACCAAAATTCAATTTGTTTACAAATTAGAATGAGTTGTTATTGAAATATCAGCAAATACTTTCTCGTAGCGACAAAGCCACCAAGAAGCCTCTCAAACGCTCGAGGGAACCGCAAATAATTAACAGTTCTATATTTGCAGGGAGTTACAAACTTTAATCCTTCCTACATAGAGAAGAAACTCCTTTGTACAGACTGTAAGGAAAGCGGAACCATTTTGTAACTTGACAAAGCATTCGTTTCACAAACAATGGGTGAAGAAGTTCGACATAACGCAAGATAAAGATGAAATATAATTTTGATAATGGACTCAAATTTATTTCTGGATAAACGTCTCTATCTGGGTTTGTGGTCTGATATATTATACCCATTGAAGGGGTCTGGGATAAGAAACTACATCTTTTAGTTGACCATGACTTCTTTTACCTGGGGGTAATAAATTATTTAGGGGAAAACTAAAAAGGTTTCTATTTCACAGCGTAAGTTGGAAAGCTTACGTCACTTACTTTAATCAGTACAGGTGTTCAAAATGAAAAAATATGGGTGGGTGACGCCTACATCATCCCATTACTCAATCATTGTCATATGAGTTTAAAAAAAGATCTCTTGTTTCGGAATTATTTTTAGTCATCATTTATTTTGATACAACGAGTTAAGCGTACTTTGGCTTATTAAATATACGAGTAAAATAGCATATCTAATATCTCTTTAAGCTTAAATATACTAAGATAAAAATATGCTTAATAATTATTATTCTAATAGCAGTAATGCAAAATGTGTAATCAGGTGTAATTATTATTACGCATGACTACTATTACTAGGATAACCACAGAGGATAACGAAAGTGTAGTTGAACACGGTAGATCTGTTGAAAGGTAATAAAAACTATTTAACTTTGTTATGATTTTCGATTTTTTGCATTTTTCAATGCTATTTTTATACTTATAAAGGACAATGCTCAAAACATATCCTGCCTGGGCGCAAAAATAAAGTAAGTATTTTATGATTTTTAATTTTTTGCATTTATCAATGCAATTTTTTGAATAAATTTTAAATAGAAAAATATTTGTAAAAATCAACTCGGCCACAAGTGAGTCCGATCTGAGAATTCATTCTTTCCATTCTTTTTCTATTTAAAATTTAACATAAGTATAAAGTAAGTAATTAAATACTGCATAGGAGGTATCATCGAAATCAATGGCTTTATATGTGAAATTGTTATTTGAATTTAAATTACTAGAAAAACAAAAGGGGTAGTAGTAATCAATATGAATAACTTTGAATATGGAGCCAACAACGGAATCGTGAAAAAAAATCAGCTGTTCCATACATTTTGAACGAGTAGGGATTAACTTTTCTATGGAACAGCTGATTTTTATTTCGCGATTTCGTAGTTGGCTTCGTAGTAAAAGTTGTTTGTATTGATGGATACTACCACCCCTTGGGAGTATAAAAAAAATGGTGTACAGTTTATGTAGTGTATAAGAACTGCGCAGTCAGTTCTTATACACTAACTATACTGTAGTGCCCCTGTAATACAAAAAAAAATCGTTGACCTAAGTGAAATGGCATCTCGATTACCTATTGTTCCTACACTCGTGAGAGGAGACATTAGGGTCTTGCGTCACGTCATGAGTGTTTTAAATGATTTAAGTAGGTGGGCTAGACATGAGGAAAAGTTCGAGCATCCCGCATCATTCACGTCGTGTTAGATCTAGAAAAACAAAGTCAAAGTCGTTTGCATTTAGGTATATATTTTTTCTTTTAACTGATATTATTTTTTGTTATTATCTTGTTATAATAAACAAAGATATTTTACAGCCCTAAACTTTATATAATTTTATAAACCGACTTCAAAAAAAGGAGAAAGTTCTTCATTCGACGGATTCTCTTTTTTTCGAGTACCACCGATAACCGACTATTGAAGAATTTCGACGGACCACCGCAAGTATCGGTAGCGCAGTGTTTAGAGCAGTGGGCCGAACTTCCAAAGGTCGTGAGTTCGAGTCCCATCTGAGAATTCACTTGTGGCCAAGTTGATTTTTTAAAACAGTTTTCTATTTAAAAATTATCATAACTATTGAACTGTATAACTGATCTGACGAGTCGTCAATCTAATTCTCTGTTCCAACCACGGACCTATATCGAGATAGACGGTAATAGTTTACCTACCTTGCGTGTAAAAAGTTTGAGTTAGGTCAGTCTTCTTGAAATACGCGTCACTCAGAAACGAAAATAGTTAATTGTGCAGTTCTTTCTTGAAAGAGCTCGTTAATATTAAATGAGTATTTGAAAATTTAGAACGAACTTTAATATCTATTTGTAGTTATGATTGACAATTGTAATATAATTTCTGACATTTTTACATTAATCACATTGACAAGCACAATTTAATTATTGACTTATTGATAACTGTGTTTATAATAATTGTATCTGGATTATTAGCATTTGTAATAAATTGTATCATTTTAACAAAATATTTGCACGTCGAACCACTCGACAGACCTACTACCAGACAGTATTACCATATTTTTAGCAAATAAATATAAAAAAAAAACATATCAGTGACATCATCGTAGGTACGAAAAATTCGACACGCTCATACGAAGGTTCTCATACAGTTCGAAGCGCTCTTTTCGTCTATCGATATCGATATATGTCTGTGGTTCCAACTGTATAATGAAAAAACACTCGGGAATAAATTGTCTTCCAAGTTACGACAGTCCGTCCAACTCGAGACTAGTTCCAACAAAACTTTTTAATAAATCTCAAAGTAAAATAAAAGGCCAGTAGTTTGCTTAACAAACTTCGGCGTATTATTTTTATGAAACCCTGTAAACTTGCTACTTTCTTGGAAAGATTTTTTAAAATTGTAGTAATTCTTATTTGTGCAGATGTTTGGAAAAGTTGGAGTGTAAACGAAGCCAGTGTCCGTACGAATAAGTATTATAAATACGAAAGTAATGGTATCCACTAAACAACTAAATCAATTTTATTAATAAAAAAAAACACTTTATTGCACACAAAGACAAACAAAAAAGAAATAACAAAAACAGGCAGAAAACATACAAAAAACATATTATTGCTAAATAGCAATCTCTTCCAGGCAACCTTGGTTAGATAAATAATAACGAAGAGGACAAAGGGGTTTTTTTTAATTGGGTAAAAGAAAATCTCTCAATGGAGTAATTGTTTTACTTCATAAACAAGTTGAATGAAATATTTGTATGGTTTCATTTAATTTTTAAACATAGTATATAATCAAAAACTGAAACAAAGTTCTATGCTATTCGAGACCATACTGTAGAAAGAATATTTTCTCAGAACTTAGGTAGTTCTTAAAGCCGAAAACAACATAAATATTTAAGGGATAAATTGACTGCTTACAAGGAAAGTACTCTAACGAAATCAAGATCGCACCGCCCATATATTTAGTTTATCTACCATCAAATCGCACCCACAGGCTTCCCTATTAAGCCTTTTCCATTAATCAAAACGAAACAATATATCCCTCAGGAAAAGACTCCAGGCTCTTTAATTCATCATAACAATGGAATTAAATTGAACGGACCAAAATTTCACTCTTCAGAATATCCTTAAAATAATTATTTTCTAAATGTTTGTAAATTGTACAATATTTCATTTAAGCACTTGGTTTCGTCTCAGGATAACGGTGTCACCATAAAGCGGCCGATATCTTGCGGGGAATGACGTCACTAGAACGTTGGCTATGTCACAGAATACTAAATACTACAAAAGGACAGAAAGTTCGCTCTGCAAACCCAATCAAACAAACAGCTACTTTTGCTACGACGCAATAAAGTGCAATTCACGTCGCACTGCACTCAATACCTAGAATTTTATTCACCTACAATTTGCGTCACTTTCTATCGCGTAGCTCGTATTCCTTCTGACGCCGCTAGGGTTGCCCCCATAAGATTTATTTATTATTTTAATATTTGAAGCGCTCATGACGGCGCTTGGCAAACTGATCGTATTCGATCATGTTTGTTAAACAATGTTCGGTCCGGTCAGGTGTCGGATGGGTGACCGTAAAGTGGTATTACAAAATGAGCGGTTCCGTACTTCGGAGGGTACGTTGAAACGTCGATCATCTGATAACATAGTCGTTAAGCCATATCAGAGGCCTTATAGGCGGCTTGATAATCTCTTACACCAGAGGTGGCCGCCACTAATCCTCATTCGATAAGAGAGAGAAAAGATATATTTATTATTAATTTATTTAAAGGCAGATGTAGGTATGTGCAAAGTGAATAATATACATAGGTAGGTATAATAAATGGGTTAATTAATACCTATCAAAAGTATAAGTAATTGGCATACATATTGTACCTACCAATACTCTTCTTTAACTTAAGATGTCTAGGGATCAAGTACGTTTTAGAGTATAGCCGCCATAGAGGATTATTATTTTAACTATTTGGATTGTTAATAAATCTATTTTGTAAACTTCACTGTTTGAATAAAGAAAGAATTAAAGTCTAAAGCCAGTCTGAAAAACTACATTTGGTAATATTAATTGGATATTTATGTATCGTTCAAAAAGTACGAGATCCCTAACACCAGCTGCAGTCTGGAGATGTAAAATAATGATTTGGCTGCGAACATGAATTATCCGTGTACAAATTCCACATAATATTCATCACTTCATTACTGCTAGCTGGGTTCATTCCGGGTTATTTTAATGTTAATGGAGCTATTATTTGAATAATTGTGGTTGGCCCCGCAGCTCGAAGAGCTCGGAGTATAATTATGAACTACCCATTTTAGTCGGTTATTGCGGCATTATGCGTATTTTAGAACCATTAACTTTTGTACTCACTATTTGAATAGCTCTCGGCTACTTGATACTGCCGTTAGTTTAACGTGTTAGGTGATAAATATTATATTACAGTGTAATGGGTAACGGATTAGGTTGCAGCCACTTTGATAATAAATTCCGATTGGAGCTTAGTTCTTAACACAAATTCCTCATTAGTGGCTGAGGATTCCGGGAGAGGCTAGCTTCCATCTTCAGCCTTATCAATACTTAACATCAGGTATGATGAACGCTAAGAGTCTCCCCGTCGTTCATAAAAAAAAACCACCAAAATTAATTAATATAACAAATATAGCTATTTTAGAATGACGTCATAGTATTTGGACAACAGTTGCGAGGGGTCGAAGTATGGTGAAGATAATTCGGACCAAGAAAAATCCACAAAGACCGTAATAAACGTATGAGCTAAAAAAAAATTATATTTGCAACTGCCTGGCATCCACGTATACCTAGCAAATCGGTGACGATAATTAATTACTTAATATTGTAATCTGCTTGGTGGATTACTTGGGTAGGATTTCTAAAAGGGAAGCGGAAGGGAATCGGTATGTATGGAACTTGGACGAATTAACTTCATATGGAGCCTTCGCCACACTGTTTATTTAATTATTTGGATCACCAACAATATTACACCAAACAAAAAAAAAGACACATAATAACATTCAGAACAAAGTGAAACCTTAATTTTAGGTGACAACGGCCTGCATTAAAGATAACAAACCAACAACAACAGCAGCAACAAACCAACAACAACAGCTTTACAAAAAAAAAATACTTAAATTAAAACTATGCAAGTTAAAATGTCACAATGGCTAAGTTATACTTTAATAGATTTTAATTTCCTTAAAGGATCAAAACAAACAAGAGCAGGAACAAGTTGGACAAACAAACAAGAACAGGTAAAGTTAGTTTTCTTAATTGAACCAAAACATATTGTAATGCGGTTAAGTAATTAGCAACAATTAAATGTATTATTTCCTAACTAAAGTACTAACCCAAACAAGAAACGAACGAATGGACGCTTATTTCCTCATGACACTGAAGAACCAATATGCTTGCCGCTAACTCTTAGTGCAGTTTTGTTTCCATCATACCAATGCTATTTCGTACCACGACCATTTTAAAATAAGTTTATTTTCCGACAGAAGTTTTGTGCCTTCAGAGTGTGAAGTGTATCAAATTTACACAACTTCAACTTGTTCGTTGGCAAGAACAATGAATATAGAAGTAGTACATAGAACTGCGATAGTTGTCTTTTAAACCATACATTATACAAATAGGTATATCAAAAGAATTTTGATATCGATATTTTTCTTGCGAATGTTCAGTGGCTGCCTACCTAGTTAAGACCACCATTACAAAGTATCATCAAGTGTAGATAAGCTGATTTATAGGGTTCCGTAACCCTTATAGATTCGTCATGTCTGTCTGTCCGTATGTCACAGCCACTTTATTCCAAAACTATGAGGATTACACAGTTGAAACTTAGTAGGTAGATGTATTCTGTAAACCGCTTTACGGTTTTGACATAAAAAAAAAAAAAATATATAATATATATTAAGAGGGGGCTCCCCATGCATGGAACTAAAACTTTTTTTAATCATACCTATACGTGTGGGGTATCTATAGATAGATCTTTAAAAACTACATAGAGGTTTCTAAAACGATTTTTTCTCAAAGTCAACCGTTTGAAAGATGTACACTTCCAAAGTGGTAAAATGTGTCTCTCTCCCCTCCCCCTCTAACTTTTGAAATAAGAGAGTGAATATTCTAAAACAACTATGCTATAGATCTAAATAGCTTGAGTATGTCATGCTCTCTATAAATATTTCTGCGGTGGTGTCGTATTAGGCGGGTCGCTATGTTCCCTAAAATATGGTTGAGCGAAGCGATGGCTGGTTCATGCGTCATGCTCGTGAACGGGTGCCGCCAGCGGAAATGGGTCTACTTCAGTCTGCTTATCTTAATGTTGTGCCTAAAGGTTAAATTTTTTTTTTCTAAAATAAATTGATACTGACCTGTATGTTCCTCACAACTTGCAGTTCAGTAATCTTGTAATGCAAGAAATGTTGTAATGTATGATAGATAAGTCTTTCTTTGCCAGTTGAAAATTGTTTACGGTTACAATAAACAAAAAAAATAAAATAATATAATTAGTATTTTTTTTGTGATGGAAATTGACTTTACTGATATGTTAAGGTCAGTTTTCAATTTGACGACTCTGTATGAAATAAAACAGGTAGAAAAAAACAGCCCTTGACGAATTTCTTGCCGGTTCTTCTCCTTACAAGGTCTCCCGCCGTAGGGTTTGTGAACCGATGGCATAGCTTCTTTGACGTTCATAAGTGCTTGTAACAACCTAGACTGAATAAATGATATTGACTTTGACTTTGAATAAAAACTTTCAACGAAAATTGGTTTGAACGAAATATAGTTGGCGCATGCGCGCCGCACAAATCTACATTCGCGCAGAAATGTCTGCGCGCCAGCATACGCTTACCCTAAGCGTATGCTGACCCTTACACACGGAATCATGCCGATTTTGTATTGTCTAATTGCTTGCAATTCTGTGTAATTGTTGTGTGATTTCATAATAAATGTTTCTTTCTATATAATGGAATAAGCAGTCATCTTAGAAGTTAACTTATTAAATGAAATAGTGACCTCAATCTAGTTACCGTTGTTATTCACCGTCCGCCATTATCAGTTGAAGGCCGTCATTCAGTAACTTTCTAGATAGGGTCGGGATACACTAGTCGTTTTTTAAGTTGTAATCTATACTATACATTATTGGTTGGTTAGCAAAGATAGTTAGTATTCGTGGTGTCGAATTAAAATAGTTATAAATAAATTTATACTACAACTTTTACGGAAATCAAACGCAAAAATATTTTTAGGTTTTTTAGGGGTTTTTTAGGTCACGGGATCCGTCATCCCGTGACCACGGCAGCTGTAAAGGTGCCGAAACGTCGGGAAAATCAAAAAACCCCTAAAAAAAACAAAAAATTCGGACAATTACAACTTAGTTCGTGGAAATATAGCGCGTTTGATATCAGTAAAAGTTGTTTTATTTCAATAAACAGTGCGCGCCAAAACATAAGATGTACGTATAATTTATACTAGTAAAACAATGTAGGAGTTTAGTCAATAAAAATTGAATGAAGGATCTTATTCTCACTAAATTCTGTCCTAAATGCGACATATTGTAAATGTGAAAGTTTGTGTGGATGTTTAGTTGTTTGCATACACGCAAAAACTACTAAAGCTATTTTAATGTTTGGCGCACTGATAAAAGATAGCCTAGATTTAAATATAGGTTTTACTAGGTTACTTTTTATCCCGATATTCCCTCAAGAACGGGAACCACGTATTCACCCACGTGGTTCCTGTTCTTGAAGAAATAATATGTTAGGAGTTTGTTACTCAATCTTACAAAAAATCGAATTTGGATGAAATTTGGGACAAAAATACTTTATAGCCTTGAGAGAAACAAAGCATATTGTTTGTCGCGTATCAATTCTAATTTCCTACAGGAAAATACATTTCATTGGAATTGGTGTATTTTATAATTATGGAATCAGTGTAGGAAAAAGAAAGACATTTTTCTTTCTTTTATTAAATCTTTCTGGGCTAAGTTCTAAAGACCACGCGGACAAAGTCGCGGATGGACGCTAGTATTATATATGCGAAAGTTCGTGAGGATGTTTGGATGTTTGTTACTCTTACTGAACTGATTTGGATATTATTTGGTACACAGATACTTAGAAGATAGCCTGTATTAAAACATAGGCTAATATTTATCCCGCTATTCCCACGGGAACGGATTCCACGCGGATGAAACCGCGAGTGGCAGCTAATCGTATAAAAACGTGTCAAACATACTATCTTTCTGTAGGAATAGCGTAACTACGTAGACTCATAATTAACTTTTAATTACAATAAAATTGTATTTCATTCCTAAAGATGACGACAACAAACATAAAAATTATGTCTTCATGTACGACAGTGTGTCAAATACTACATTCTACACTTGATTAAATGTTATCCAAAACCTCGCATAATAGCAGAACAACAACAATCGTAGAACGACATTTTCAAATTCGGAGATAAGAAAAATTCGAAATCGAGTTGCAGTAATTCGTAATGAATCACGACCAGTGTGAAACGAGAATTTACCCGAATCGGACAGACTAGTCCCTTGTCGCCGGGGATTATTAAAAGTTTCCATTCCTCATAATAAAGTTTCATATTGAGAGCGCCGAGTCGGATTTTTCACTGCGCTGTCAGCCATCTTTAATTGCATCGAGTGATGCAATCTCGTAACGGGGCCTAGTTGCGAAATGAAAACAAATTGGGAGGTACCGAACTACCAAACAAATAGGCAATCAGCTTTGGAAAGGGAATCATATACGTACATCTTATGTTTTGGCGCGCACTGTTCATTGAAATAAAACAACTTTTACGGATATCAAACGCGCTATATTTCCACGAACTAAATTGTAATTGTCCGTATTTTTAGGGTTTTTAGGGGTTTTTTGATTTTCCCGACGTTTCGGCACCTTTACAGCTGCCGTGGTCACGGGATGACTGACACCTAAAAAACCTAAAAATACGGACAATTACAACTTAGTTCGTGGAAATATAGCGCGTTTGATATCCGTATAAGTTGTTTTATTTCAAGGGAATCATAATTAGATAGGTAGCACCTTTTATTTACTTACACTCTATCAAAGTATTGAAGTGACACAGTTTTATGCTGCGTTTTTGTGGTTTGTGTGTTTTGACCATTTTTTATTCGGATTTAGACTTTTAAATTACTAAGATAATTGATTGTATTACTATATCAAAGTAAAGCATACAAAAAAAAAAACGTTTGGTGATAAAGTAGGTATTGTAGATCGACAGTCTAACTAAAGTCACGGGAAGCCGCTGGATCTGGGCAACGAACAGCAACAAAGAGCGGGTAAAGGAGGGTAAAGAACGATCAAAGTGGAGATGTTTGGGCAATGAATAATATGTCTATGCCATGTTGTAGGTGAGGCGGTGAGAATTTAATCTAAAACTCATAGATTGTTTCGCCACTGGTGCACTGGCCTTTCTAATGGATGGACAAGGAGAAATTGGTCATGAATGATAAGCCACGCCGGCCCAATACGGGTTGGGCCCGCGTAGTGGATCAGTTTTAACGACTGCAAACGCATCCGGGACCATCAGCTAAACGTGCCTTCTGAAGCACGGAGTGGATCGAGATAGTATATTACTGGTCACCCACCCGGTGACCGACCATAGCGAAAGTCCGAGAGCGCGAACCACTGCGGAACTGACTCATCATAAATTATAAAAATTAAACAAGAAGATATACTACATAAAATCAACTTGTCATGTCCTAAAAATAGCATTGTGATATGCAAAATTAAAAAAATATAATCTATCCTCATAATTCATAAATTGGTTTCTTATCATTTTATACAATATGTAAAATGGGGGCCGCCAGTGCACTTCTAATAATTAAGTATGCTTATTATTAGAAGTGTGCATGGAAATCTCGATCACTTTATATGTGACATTTACAGGACTCGTGAGCGTAGACTATCGGATACACTGCTCATGTCGGTAAAACAGTTGCTAAATATGAAAGAGACAGAGCTACATTTTACATTAACGTTTACTGTAATGTCGAGTTTGGCAAACTCGTAATTAGCCTACAGGAATCTTAGTGTAAAACGTGAATGACTGTACAAGCATATGACTAAGAGGAAATAGTTGAGTAGGTAACTCCCCGCCTCATTAATATAGGTATATTATATTTATCTTAATTACTCAATGACTTTGCTTACTCGTACTTACGCTACGACTCTGTCAACAGGAAAAAACAAAAATTTATTAAATAACCCTTTGGAAAAGTTTTTGTGGCAACGAAAAATGGCAAAATGGCGGATTTTTACGTAATTGTCTTCTAACTTCAAAGTGGGATAAATCCAATTCTTTGATTTTTTGAGATTTTGGTGTCAAAAGAAAAGGAAAAAGAAAAGGTTTATATCATCATCATTTCATCAGTTGTTGTTGTTGTCCAAATCATAATATTTTTCCTAAGTCAGATAGCTATATGAGACAGTTTTATTCAAATGTAGTTGAGTCCATGAGAGCCAATCAAAACCTAAATCTAAATATTAGCATACAGATTTTGCAGAAACTAATTTTTGAAGTGAAAACTTCTTTAGCGGCGTTGAGCACTTTTTCTGTAATGGGTATAAAATCTTAAACTCGCGTCAGGACACGTGACCTGATCGAAAAAGCGTAGGACGGATGGAGAATGTTGAGGTGACAGGTTGACTATGGTCTCGGTTGCTTAGCGACAGACTGTTGATAATGTCTTTTACTTGTCTCTTGTTTTATTGTCAATATATATTTTTCGATTCTCTATAATAACTAATGTTTTCTTATATCTTATTACCTAACTTAACGTTCACTTTAATATGGTTTGTCATGTTTGTGTACGATAGCGCAATAAATGAATATTGTATTCTACCACATAAATGATAGTACTTTTATACTGATAAAGCAATTGGTGCAAAATTATTCCCTAACCATTCCAAAATATCAAACATGCTCAACGTTAATAATCAAGTTTCCACTTCTGCCGGCACTCCCGGAGTGCAACCCGTCTTTTTTTTATAAATATAGAGTGAGCGTGTTTGTATGAGAATAACGGGGTGAAAATAACAATAGTTGTTGACAACATGCATTATTTAAAAAAAAAAAAAAAAACACCTTTTCCATGATGTCATCGGTAAAACACAAAAATGTTTCTTGTGAATAAGTAATAATTTTTATTTTTCAATAAAGTCGATGAAGGTTGACTAATTTTGATTTAAGTAGTTAAATAAAAATGGATTCTGATTTTTCATGGGAATCATATATTAGGTAAAGCTTTGATACGGCGGCGTTAGATTTTGATTAAAATTAGATAGAACAATTAAAACACATTTCAACTACAATATCTTTGCTTTCAATATATTTTTTTATCTCTGACATAAAATAACTTCCTATTAAAGACTATAACAATACAAAACAAGAAGAACACATGAATTATTGAAAAATAAAACTAAAAAAGAAAGAAAAAACATCTTTCAACTCTTATAAGAATACAATTGCTGGCACACCGTTCAATATTTACCTTGTAAATAATGGCGAGTTTGTTTTAACATTATTTAAAGAAAAAAATGTATCCTTGAACAAAACAGGTGCTATAAAAGCATTTTTAATTGCTGGTTGTTCATTCGCAGAGAAACAATCTGGCGTTACGATGTTGGTGTCGGTATTTTTTATTTTGATACCGGTCGTTTTGGGACTATCGCAGCCAGAACAGCCATCGAAGAACCCTGTTTCAACAGGTACTATTTGCATTATTGTTTAGATTAAAAAGTAAGATTGTGTTTTATAGGATTCTGAGCAATTACTGGCTGCTCGAGCAATATTAGGAGAGCTGGTTAGGGTATTGTGAGGCGGCGGTATAAATTATGCAGTATGATTGTATTTAATTATCAAATTATTATTAGTAGATCTGGGCCCTGTTTAACTAAACTTAGAATTAATTAAACTTAGAATTCTACATATTTGTCAAATTTTGCTGTTAAAATTGACAAGTGCTGTCTAAAAAACTTTACAATTATGCAAAATAAATAATATATTTTTTTTACAAAAAGTACCATTTTTAAATGCTGTTTAATAAACGTTTACAAGTGTAGAAACGCCTGTAGTCTTCGATTACAATTTTGTATTTACATTTTTTTGTTTGTAAATTACTGTTTACAATGAAAGACGGCCTGCGATAATGCTGGTTTAGCAACTTTCGTAATGGTCGGTCAGGGGATGGGTGACCAAAAATTTACTGATTCGAGTTCCACCGTACTTCGGAGGTCCCAACTGTAATTTCAGTCGTTAAAACAAAAAAAAATATAGACGACAAAAAATTAAAATTCTGACACAGGGTCAGTCAACCTGTCGTAAAATGTTTACAATTATGTAAACTTGTAACAATTTTGCGTTTAATAAAGTAGTTTTCCCCTATAAATATGTAAATTGTCACATGTAAAGATAAAATGTTTATTAAACAGAAATATGTATTATTGTAGATTTTCTACATATTTATTAAACTGTCATTGTAGATTAGAATTCACAATTTGTAAATTTCTGTTTTATTAAAAATATTTTTAAAAATTTACCATGGTAGAACAAAATTAAGAATTTTACATATTTCTGTTTAATAAACATTTTCTGTTTACATTACCGATGACAATTTACATTTATTAATATTTATTAAAAATGGTACAATTTGTAATTTTTTAATGGTATTTCTTTTACACGACTTAAAAGTTTTTTAGGCAGTC